>CM059037.1:10600000-11850000 GCA_030279155.1 Forsythia viridissima | reverse complement strand
ATTAAGTAAACCGTATTTTTTTTCCATCTTGATTAATAATTAGACAACCAATTAAAAACTTTCACTGACTAATGAAATCATTTTAGAATAATTACACAGCTTAAATTTTTCCTTTACCATATAATTAGAATCCAAGACTTTTCCTAATTCCACATCTTTGTTTACAAAAATAAAGTCTCTCTCTTCTATTCATGTGAACTAAGGAACCGTCCAGTCTCGGGAAAAAAAAAAGAAAAAAAAAGAAAAACTATTTCTTCTATTGTTTCATCTTCTCAGGTTTCAAGATCATACTTAAGGTACAAGAATCACTCTTTTATTATATTATCAATTGATGGTGTGATTCATTATGAGGCCCATTTGTTTTGAATTGAAACTTATTATAATTAAGTTGCCTGCCATTGATTAATATGTATACGTGTATGTATATTTATATATTATATATATACAAGAATTTATTTATTTTTGATTTCAAAGCCTTTATTCATTTTTAAATCTCATAAGTTATATGATAAAATTAGACTTAATGCATCACGTCCCTGTTTTTTTCCTCATAAAGACAATGTATTAATTTAATAGCAATTCAACCAAGCTACTAGGGATATATAAGTTGACAGTTAGCGCATTACTTTTAAATTTCTAAGGAATTCTTGACACTTTATTTTAACACTTTGGTCTTAATGAATTAATAAACAAATTTATTTTAATAGGATAATGGTATATATATGTTGATTTATTTCAAGAAACGAATATTGTTTGGAATTTTAAATAAATGGTAATGACCTAGGATTTTCGGCACGTTGACTTCGTGGGCAGCTCGGGACATCTCCATTTGCTACTTAAAACGTGAATAAAGATCCAAGGTAAGTAAACTCTCCTAGTATTCATTTGTAGAATGTTATGTTAATTGTCTAAATGTGTTATATTATTATCTGAACATATCATTTTGTAATCACTTTATATGTTATTAATATTCATGTGACATATTCTTGCATGTGTAATTAAGTTAATGCATCCATAAGCATGCATGAAGTAAAGTTTTCAATGGTAATATTGTAAAGTGTATTTTATTCAAAAATGATATGTATCCCAAAATTTATAAATGAAATGGTGTTCGCCTATGTCATGAAAGGTGTGAATGGGAAATGGGGCGTGGGGGACCGATGCACCTGACGAATGATAATGTTGAATGTTGAATGTTGAATGTTGAATGTTGAATGTTGAATCTTTAATGTTTAACCGTTTTACGGTACTACCGGTAGATGGAACGGGTTCCAAATAATAATGGCCCACTATATACTGATTGAATAGGCGATACACAAAAGTGAGCTCACAATGTTAAAGTTTTTTTTTTAAATGATAAGAAAAGATGGGATACATATTCTAGAAAACTACTTGAAACCAATGCATATCATAAGCATGCATCATGTGCATGAGGTTTACTTACTGGGCGTTAGCTCATCCCATATTCTCTACTTTTCAGATGATGAGAGCTAAATGATTCGAGACGACTGCTTGGGACGAAACGGACTCAGTACTGTTTAAATTAAAGTTTTATTTTTGTTATTATTTCAGAAATAAGATGCCTTAGGCCGATTAATGTTTTTGGAATACTATTCTTTTACTTATTTTAATTTAGTCAAACTATGAAATTTTTCGTAATTATTGTGTTTATTCAATAAAGGATTTGGGCATAAAATTTAATATGCAAATTATTGCTTTTAATTAATATTATTGAAAATATATGTATTCTCAAAATATAATAATGACAACCTTTAACCAATTTTCGCATTTAAAAATTTTATTTAATGCTAATTAAATGCTAACATTTCTAAGTCTAGAGTTTCTGGACTTGGGGTGTTACAGTTACAAAAATGAGACAAATATTATTAGCATAAAGATAAAAATGTAAATTAGAAATGAATATCTCTTATTAATATATAGAAGAAGTATCTCTAATTTTGAAACTATGAAGAGAAGGCAAGGACAAAAATAAAATGACTTGAACTTTCATGGTAGTTTACTCTTAATTCTTATTGCAAAGATGACAAGGAAGAGTCTCAAAATATTTTACAAACAATAAGTTTAACATATTACTATAGGGGGCGAGAGAGAGAGAGAGACTTGGTGGTGACACACTCAATTCGAACTAGCAAGAAGGGGGAGTGGCAATGACAAGTAGAGGATTCTTTTTATGGACAGTACTGCCAACGGCTTCAGTCATGTCCCATTCTTTCACCCCAATTGGCAATGCAAAATCAAAGTTATGCATCAATTTTGCTAATGCAAACTCATTAACAGCCATGGCAAATGTAATACCAGGGCAGCCTCTACGACCAGCACCAAATGGAATGTACTCAAAATTAAATCCTCTAAAGTCTACTGCCATGTTTTTAAAAAACCTTTCTAGATTAAATTCTTCGGGATTTTCCCATTGCACTGGGTCTCTTGCGATTGCCCAAGCATTGATGATCACTTGTGTTCCAGCTGCAATGTGGTACCCCATTACTTTACTATCTTGGGTCGATTCCCGTGGAATCAGCATTGGAATTGGAGGGTGTAGTCGAAGGCTTTCTTTCATCACTGCCTTTAATTAAATAAGGCATTTTCTCTAAATCCACCTCTTCTACCTCTATTTTGCTTCCAACTACTTGTCTCACCTCGTTCTGCAGTTTTTTCATGATTTTTGGGTGCTTTAAAACCTCGGCCACTGTCCACTCCAGAGAAGTATATGTTGTATCGGTCCCAGCAGCAAACATATCCTGTCGTAAACCAGGAATGGTTAGTTTATTGAATGAGTGAAATCTAATAATGTCGGAAAATAGTTTGCAATATGTTCAATTAAAACACATGCATATGCAAATATAAAGTAGAAGGAAGTAGACCTTCTTACAAAAATGACACCCTTGATGGAGTCATCATCAAGAGCGAAACTAGACTTGTTTTCTCTTTGAATTTCGAGCAATAAGTCCACAAGATCTGCATCATTGCGGCTGTCATCAGTATCTGTGTTTCCTTGTTTTCTATTTCTATGATCTTCAACTACACCCGACAAAAACTCGTCAAACGATTTAGCCACTTTATCGACTCTGGCATCCAAACCATTAACTTTATTCATCCACTTTAGCCACGGAATGAAATCGCCTGCATTAAAAGTGGCTTAGAGCTCTAGAATTTCCTTAAACATTAACTCAAATTTGGTGCTTCCTTGTGCTTCACCATCACTATATTTCCTCCCCAGGGCCACTCTACATATAGTACCATTAGTGAGTGACACGAATAAATTGCTCAAGTTTGTTACCGATGTGGAAGAAGAAGATGACTGTCTAATTTTCTGGATTAAAAGATCCGTTTCTTCTTCTCTTATATAACGAAAAGATTGAACCCTCTTGTTACTCAAAAGATGAAGAACACATATACTTCTCACCTGCCTCCAGTGCTCACCATAACGCGCAAAAGCTATGTCCTTAGAGCCATAAACAATTTTATCAGGAAAGCTCATTTTCGGCCTGTTTGAGAAAATGAGGTCCTGAGTTTTCATAATTTCGCGAGCTGTGTCAGCAGACGAGACAACAACTGCTGTCACACTCCCCAGATGAAGCATCATGAGTGGACCATAGCGTTTGGATAGTGCTTGCAGTGCACGATGGGGGTATAAGCCGAGTTGGAGAAGATTACCAATCACGGGAAGATTTGGTGGAGATGGGGGTAACCTTTTCCCAGCTGCTGAAGCCGGTTTAAAGAACCATTTGAAAAGGAAAATGATGAACAAACTGAAGGAAACAAGAAGAACTACGAAAATTGAAAAAGAACTCATTTTCCTTTCAGATTTCTCAGACAGAGGTAACTTGCATGATAATCTTCTTGTGTTCTACTATTTATAATGTGTTTCTCTTCTCCTTGAACGCCATTCAATCTTGAATCTTGAAAACGAGCCATGATGGTTATCCACCGTATTCTTGGCAAAATGTGGTTCATCAGCCCGCCAAATATGAGTCTCCAGTCAAGACTTTGAATTACCAATACAGTCTTATGTTGAATATTAGCTTTGAGTTTTTTAACAAACGAGTCAAGAGTTTTGAGTTGGTCAAGCTTGAGTGATGCTAACAGTAAATGGAATTTTGATTTGAGGGTTTGAGAGAAAAATATTTTGTTTTGGTAATGTTTTCTCAAATTTTAAGATGGTCAAATTTTATTTTTATTCACACTTTCATTAGGATTCATGATTTTTATTCGCTTTTAATCTGCATATTTCACTTATAATCTATAATAAATTTTACCAAACATATGCTTAATCTCCATCTCTAATAGTTGAATTTTGAAGTAAACCCAAAATATTAGAGAATAATCAACTTAGAAAACTTGGGGAATGTAGAATTTGTTAGGAGCTAGACTTAACGGACAAAGTTCAAACTTACTAGATGTTAAAAAATAGAAAAATAATGAGGATTTTTCTTGAATGGAAAATTGAAATGATCGAGAAGGTGTATGAAGAGAATTCTAACTAACTATTGGACCAATAATGTATTTTTTTATTTTTTTTAATTGATGGAAAATTTGAAATGATCCGGAAGGTATATGGAAAAGAATTCTAACTAACTATTCAATAAAAGATAGATAATGTGATTTTTTAATCGATGGAAAGTTTAAAATGATGGACAAGGTGGAAACCAATGACTCAATTTCCCTCATTCAGGGGCCTATGAATAACACTACAAATATTAGGTAGTTTTAATGACTATCTAAATCTAACTAATGCTAAATCTTTCAAATAAATCCACAACACCTTAGGTGTCATAACCCTTCACATACTATATATCCAGTAAAAGTAACATATTTTTTAAGTATATCTATAGAAATTCCTTATCTAATAAAGGGAAATAATTGCCTATAATTAACTTTAAAAAAATTGTAAATATTTAAAGACAAATTTGTGAATGTTCAGAATTAGATTAAAACAATTAGAGAGAGGGGCCCAAATTTTGAGACCAAATTGTTGTAATTTAGTTCTGAACATTCACAAATTTGTCTTCAAAGCTTGTCATATTATTAGAGACAAGTTTGAAACCATTACAGAATAATATCTTGAAAGCTTATCATATTATTTGTTACAACAATTTTTAAGCAGCCCATTCAGAATTCGTCCCCTACCGTAGGTTATGAATGACTGTTTCCTAAGATAAATGGTAGAACTGGCTATATCAGCGAACCGACCTACTGCCAGAACAATATCACCGCGAGAGGAAAAGAAAAGTTGGAGGAAGAAATGCCGAATTTTTTGGATGTTTTGATTGAGAAAATTGGACATGTTTATATAGACCTTAGAGTGACTTTCCAATTTTAAATCCATCATTAACTTGTAAGTTACAAGAGTTATAACAATAACCCATTACTAACAATCCATTAACAATACATAAGTTGAGAAGTTGGAAGGTCTAAAAAAAATGCTTTAATTTTTCATTCACCTAATTACTTATTTTCCAACAATCTCCCACATGAATGAAAATTAACAGAAACACGAAAGATTTGGTAATAAAGTTCAACGTCCGAAACTTGCATAGGATAGGTAGGTGTTACTCTTTGAACCTTCCCTCGTGAAAATATATTTACTTTACTAACTGACCAGTAGACGGGATGTCCTTGAGCAGTTCTGCCGTTAGTGTAAACGATGATATACTTCACATAGAATTCTTCCTGACATAGTTCAGTTCTCATTGTTATGTTCATTTACAGTCGTGAACATATGTCTGGTTCTGCAAAAGGTTTTAAGAATTGCTCTTCACATAATTCTCTTAAAAGCGGCCTCACTTATCTTTCATATAAGTGATTTCTTAATTAAGAGTAGCACGCTCTACTCCACTTGTAAGAATCATTAAAAGCCTATTGTTTATCGTTTCCCCTACGGGTATCACTGTTTCATCTTAGGAATGAATAGGAGAGAAATCACACAGTGATCTAATTAAGTATTTACAATTAGGTTGTCCTTTTGAACCTAGATCTTGGGATCTCCAGTCAACTAGGTTATGTTTCCATTGTATTAACTTATTCTTCCAAAGGCTTAAGTCTCATTTCTTTTGACAACTTTACAACTAACTCCCTATTCAAACCTTTAGTTAGCAGATCCGCAATATTATCATTTGACTTCACATAGTTAATAAAGATAACTCTAGTTGAGAGTAGTTGTCTTAAGGTATTATGTCTACGACGTATGTGTCTAAACTTACCATTATAGATGTTACTCTATGCTCTACCAATTGCAAATTGACTATCACAATGTATGCAAATTGCTGGCACAGGCTTTGACCATCTATAAATATCCTCTAAGAAGTAACGCAACTACTTAGCCTCTTCACCACACCTGTCTAAAGCTATAAACTCAGATTCTATAGTGGATCGGGCTATAACTATCTGTTTAGAGGATTTCCATGATATAGATGCACCTCCTAGTGTGAACACAAATCCACTTGTAGACTTTGAATCTTTTATATCAGATATCCAATTAGCGTCACTGTATCCTTCAATAACTGACGGGTATCTAGTATAGTGCAGTCTATAATCACGAGTATATCTCAAATACCTTAGTATTCTTATTATTCCTTTTCAGTGGTCAGCTCCTGGATTACTCGTATATCTACTCAGTTTGCTAACTGTGTAGGCTATGTCTGGTCTTGTACAACTCATCAAGTACATCAGACTTTCGATAATTCTAGAGTATTCTACTTGAGAGATACTCTCGCCTCTGTTCTTTGATAAATGCTGACTGGTATCTATCGGTATTCTAGCCAAGCTAGAATCATCCTTGTTAAATTTGTCAAGAATTTTGTCCACATAGTGTGATTGACTTAGGACAATTCCCTCTGATGTTCTTGAAATTTTAATTCCAAGTATCACATCCGCTAAGCCCTTATCCTTCATGTCAAATCTTGAATTTAACATATCTTTTGTAGATTTAATCATCTTATCGTTGCTTCCAACTATAAGCATGTCATCAACGTAAATACGTAAAATGACATAGCCATTTTCAGTGTTTTTGATATAAACGCATTTGTCGCATTCGTTGATTTTAAATCCACATTACATCATGACATGATCAATCTTTTCATGCCATTGTTTTGGAGTTTGTTTCAAGCTATACAATGACTTTACCAATTTACAAACTTTGTTTTCTTGTCCTGGAGCAGAAAAACTGTCAAGTTGTTCCATGTATATTTCTTCATCTAAATATCCATTTAGAAAGGCAGTTTTCACATCCATTTAATGTACTTCAAGATATCGCAAAGCTGCAATTGCAAGTATCATCCCAATTGATGTTATTCTCATTACTGGAGAATATATATCAAAGTAATCAATGCCTTCTCGTTGTCTGTACCCTTTTATAACAAGTCTGGCCTTACACTTTTCGATCGTTCCACCTGCTTTCATTTTCTTCTTGAAAATCCATTTGTAGTCTAGTGATTTGCATCCTGGAGGACGATCCACTAGCTCTCATGTATAGTTTTGCAGAATAAAATATATCTCACTTTTAATTACCTCTTTCCATTGAGGTCCTTCTGAAGAATTCACAGCTTCTTTAAATCTTTGAGGTTCACTTTCTAGCATATAAGTTAGAAAATTTGGATCAAATTTTTTTTCAGTTCTAGCTCTTTTGCTACGTCTTGGTTCAACCTCATTTTCTTCTTCTTCTTCTTCTTCTTCTTAGTCCGTTGCTTCATATGTCCGTTTAGAGAAGCTTGCTTCCTCTTTGGATTTGTACGGAAATACATGTTCAAAAAATAAAACATTTCTTGATTCTATTATCGTATTTTTGTGTATGTCTGAAATTTTAGATTCATACACAAGAAATCGATAAGCACTACTATTATGTGCATAGCCAATAAAAATATAATCAACTGTTTTTGGACCTATTTTCACATTTTTAGGCGTAGGTACAGCTACTTTGGTTAGACACCCCCACATTCGCAAGTATTTATAGGAAGGTTTTCTTCATTTTCATAACTCGTATGGGGTCTTCTCTTCTTTCTTTCAGGGCAACTTATTTAAAATGTAATTGGCTGATAAAACAGCTTCTCTCCACATGTTCTGAGGTAACTCAGAACTTAATAGCATTGCATTCATCATTTCTTTTAATGTATGATTTTTTCGTTCAGCAACACCAATTTGTTGAGGTGAATAAGGTGCTTTGGTTTTATGTTTGATTTTGCTTTGAGCACATAATTCTGCAAATAATGATTCAAATTCACCACCTCGATCTCTCCTTAACACCTTAATTTTCTTGTTGAGTTGATTCTCAACTTCATTCTTATAAATAACAAATTTCTCTATAGCTTCGTCTTTACTTTTAAGTAAATAGACATAACAATTTTTTGTGCTCTCATCAACAAAAGTAATGAAGTACTTGTTGCCACCCCTTGTTTGTACATATTTTAAATCACAAACGTCAGTGTGAATTAGATCAAGTGGTTCAGTTTTCCTTTCAATATTTTGAAATGATGACCTTGTCAATTTTATCTCAACACACGTTTCACACTTGTGTTTAGAATCAATATGGAATGCACGTATGGAATTCAAATTAATTAATCTACGTAAAGTATCATAATTAACATGTCCTAGTCTACCATGCTACAAATTGGAAAACTCAAGCAAGTATGCAGAAGAATTATTTATTTTATTAATTTTCGACTTAATCGTCATTACATTAAGCTTAAAAAGCCCATCAGACACGTAACATTTCTCAACAAACATTCCACTTTTATACAAAATGACTTTATCTGACTCAAATACCATACGAAAACCATGCTTGTTTAGTAGCGACCCGGACACCAGGTTCTTACGGATTTCGGGTACAAAAAGCACATTGTTAAGAGTCAGCTCTTTTCCAAAAGTCATCTTCAAAACTAATTTGCCTTGGCCTTTGATTTCAGATATAGCTGAATTTCTCATAAACAGCTTCTCTCCATTCTCAGTTGCTTCAAAAGAACTGAACATCTCTTTATCTGAACAAACATGACGGGTAGCACCAATGTCAATCCACCATTCTCTTAGATTTGATCCCACCAGATTTAATCCACTTCAGAAATGACTGCAGCGAAGTTCATTTCAGACATATCATGTGTGATGTCATCAACAACATTTGCTTCTTTTGTTGTTGTTTCTTCTTGGCAACCTGCACTCCGAGGATCTGTGACCTGCTTTGTCATAGTTGTAGCATTTTTCAAGAAATTTCTTCTTAGACACACCTCATTTCAGTCCCATCTTAGGCCCTTTAACAAACTTATTTTTGTTCTCCTTAGAGCTTTGACCTTGTTGCCTTCGATGCAAAGTCTAACAATTAATTCTTTAATGTTCATCTCTTTTCTCTTGTGTTTGAAATAATTTTTGAAATCTTTCCAGGCCGGGGGTAGCTTTTCAATAATAGCTGCCACTTGAAAAGTTTCACTCAAACTCATTCTCTCGGCGTGAATCTCATGCAAGATAACTTGCAATTCTTGTACTTGACTGATCACAGATTTTGAGTCCACCATTTTATAATCGAGGAAGCGGCCAACAATGAATTTCTTAGTCCCCACATCCTCAGTTTTATATTTGCGGTCTAACGACTCCCACAATTCCTTCACCGTTTTTATTTTACTATACACATTGTATAGTGAATCTGCCAAACTATTTATGAGATAGTTACGACACAAAATCAGAATGCTTCCAAGCTTCAACGGCACTAACAGTTTGAATATCTCCCTCACCCACATTGAGTTTTGGAGCATCCTCAGTCAAAAATCTCGCAAGATTTAAGGTGGTCAAATAAAACAACATTTTTTGCTGCCACCTTTTGAAATTCAACCCATTGAATTTCTCCGGCTTCTCTCCATGATTAACCGGAACATTCACAGTCGGGGAAGTGGTTCGAATCACATTTTGGGTCATAGCAAAACTTGGCACTTGTGCTACAGTCTGATTTTCAGTAGCCACAACTTCAGTAATCGAATTAGTTGCCATTTTCTAAAACAAGAGAAAAATTTTAGTTCCATTTTTAAAATAAACTAAATAAACAAATCTGTTTTTCAGTTTAGTTACACTTGCAATTACAAGCAATTTTAATAAAAAACTAGCAAAGTTACACTTGCAGATATGAAATTATCCAGGCTGCTAACAAGAAAAATTGGAGCAGAAATAGTTTCTACGGGAACAGAACATGAATTGATAAATATTAATTAAAATTTGAAGCATAATATGTTTCTGGACAACAAAATTATTAGGGAAACATATACTTAAAAAAATATAATCCCAAAAAACAATTATTAACCCATTTCTAAAAAAAACATTCTACTAATGTAATCACTGAAATATGCCAATCACAATCAAATTTAAAAGTAAATAGTGGAATCAAAATAAAAACTCTGAAATATGCCAATTAAAAAATATACCACTGAAATGTAAACAAAAATCTGCCAAATTAAATCAATTTCACTTTTACTAAAATAATATCAGTTTTATTTGCAAATAAACTAGCTTCACACGTATGAGACCTGTTACTGTTTTTGATTCAATATGAGTTAAGATTTTGTTTTAAGATTGTTACTCTATTTCATAAGAATTAAACTAGATATTAAGAAAATGAACATGAAACAAAATTAAGGAAACTGCAGAATTAAAATTGAAGAGGAATGCAAACCAAGGCCTGTACACGTACATTTTCCTTAAAACAGATTTGTCCCCTACCGTAGGTTATGAACGACTGTTTCCCAGGATAAAACGGTAAAACTTGCTGTACCAGCGAACCGACCTACTGCTAGAACAATACCACCTCGAGAGGAAGAGAAAACTTGGTGAAAGAAAAATACTGAATTTTTTGGATGTTTTGATTGAGAAAATTGAACATGTTTATATAGACCTTAGAGTGACCTTCCAATTCCAAATCCATCAAAAGTTATAATAATAACCCATTACTAACAATCTATTAACAACACATAAGTTGAGAAGTTGGAAGTTCTAAAAAAAATATTTTAATTTTTCATTCACCTAATTACTTATTTTCCAACAGAAACAACATCCCATTCCAAATCAGATTGACAATTCTGTCCCCAATTTGGTGGGTGAAATTTCCATTTCCTCCCTGCAATTACTGAGGCGCATCCAACTCCAGTGGTCCAGTTCTGTTAAGATTTTATTTTTATTTTTGTTCACGACCTTTTCTAACATCCACCGTTCACTTCTTCCGACCATTACAAAAGTCTGCCACCGCTTCCGTTCACCAATTTTCGACCACGGAGCTGTTCTCCACGTCGCCGGCATCATTTTGGACCTCTTCTCTACCTGAGTGAGTTTCTTTCTTTTACAAAAAACGGATTCCCACACAAGTCGGTAAGCTGATATTGTCCTTTGTGTTTTTTCGCTTTAACTGCAACACTGAAGACGGCCTCTGCAATTTGTGCACTTTAAGTCACCTAATTTTTATTTTTATTGTACCATGTTTTAAGCGAACGCGAGCATCAGTTGTTCATCGACACGTGCGAACTTGTAATCGTGGAATGCCACCGAAATGGTAAGTGCTTCACCAAGCACGGATGGTAGAGGCTCGTCAGCGTCTTCAACAATGACGCACGGAAGAACTGGAATTGAACACAGCTGAAGAATCACTGGGACGGGATGCGGCATTGGGTTCAGTCACCGGAGGGTATAATTCTGGCAGATGAAAGAAGTAGTGGGAAAGGAAAATCTAGTTACATCATTCTCCTTCGAATTGAATTGAATTTTTTGGCGTTGCAAGTTAGGATTTAGAAGCGAATACTTTTTTCCATGTCACTGGATAAATTAATTTAGGACCGACAGTGTGTGTGATTCTCCCTGTTTTTTATGGTTTAAAATGACATTTTTTTTCATCGATCCAAGAAATCCTATATCATTGATAATGATACAAAACAAATAAAGCTGATGTAGACCTTGTGTCGGTTGAAACTGCTGGCCACGCAGTAAATCTACTGAATTGTTGGAGGAGATTTATTTTTTTATTTTTTTATTTTTTTTTTGCTTTTTTAAGTTGTAATAATTGAAATGTATCAACTTGGAAATTTTCTATGGTACTCCCTAATAAATAATTGATACTCCATCGTCGAGAATTTAATGTTAGATTAAGAGTTAGCTTTTGCACGTATGTAAAGAGAACCATTTTGATTGTGGACGAGAGATTTTGACCAAAACTATAAGTCGAAGCCACTGTTGAAGTTGAATTACTAAAGGAAGAAGACAAAATTGCAATGGGATAAACTGCGAGATAACATTGCACAACAAATACGATTGGAAAAAATGACATCAGGGTGTGATTCTAGTTAGATTCCTCCATTGTGCAATGAGTTTCTTATTTTTCACATAATGTGTACGCGCATGATTACAAATATTCAACTCCACATCCACGTGAATATGTATGTAACCTTATTTTCATTATTATGCAAAAATCGATATAATTTATGAAGGACAAAAAGGAGTTCAGAACAATGTGAAAAATATATTCGTTCTACTTAGCACATGTGATTAAAATATGGCGAATTTTGAAATATACCCAAAAGTAAATAGTAGATTAGAAATATTACAATTTTTGATAACATTTGTAAATATTACAGTTTTTGATATCATTTGTAAATATCCAAAAATTGACATTTGAATTTTTTTTCATAGAACGATACTATACAAAAATCGACAAATTCGTACAAAAAATCTACAATTGATTTTTATTTTTTAAAGAAAATCGAATTTTAGTCTGAAAAATCGATATTTGGAATTTTTTTTTTTAAGAACAATTATATACACGAATTTATATCACTTATTCTAGCCACTTATTTAATTTCAACTTTTAATTACTGAATGCCAATTTGAATTAACATCGAAAAAAACTTTTATCACAGAACAAATATTTCGATATCAAAAATTTTGTAGACATCGACAAAAAGTTTGTCGACATCGACAACATCGACCAAATGTTGTCGATGTCCACAAACTTTTTGTCGATGTCCACAAAATTTCTATCCTTTTTTATTGATGATATCGACAAAATCGACATAGACAAATTGGTCGCAAATTAATACTCATTTTGTCGATGTAAAAATAGACAACAAATTACTCTTTTTTATATCAACAAAATGGGTTTTGGTTCCCATTTAACCAAAGCCCGTTTTGTGAATGAGAATCAAATTGATTCTATTCCATTTTGTCGATGTCCAAAATGAGAATTTTATGTTAGAACAAATATTTTGATATCAAAAATTTTGTGGACACCGACAAAGAGTAATTTGTCGAAATTGACAACATTTGGTTGACATCGACCAAAAGTTGTCGATGTCGACAAACTTTTTGTTGATGTCCACAAAATTTCTTTCCTTTTTTATCGATGACAATCGACACAGACAAATTGGTCGCAAATTAATACCATTTTGTCGATGGAAAAATAGACAAAAAATTACTCTTTTTTTATATCAACAAAATGGGCTTCGGTTCCATTTAACCAAAGCTCGTTTTGTGAATGAGAATCAAATTGATTCCATTCCATTTTGTCGATGTCCAAAATGGGAATTTTATCATAGAACAAATATTTCAATATAAAAAATTTTGTCGACACCGACAAAAAGTTTGTCCACATCGACAACATTTGGTTAACATTTGGTTGACATCGAACAAATGTTGTCGATGTTGACAAACTTTTATTTGATGTCCACAAAATTTCTGTTCTTTTTTTATCTATGATATCGAAAAAATCGACACAGACAAATTGGTTGCAAATTAATACTCATTTTGTTGATGTAAAAATAGACAACAAATTACTCCTTTTTTATATCAATAAAATGGGCTTTGGTTCCCATTTAACGAAAGCCCGTTTTGTAAACGAGAATCAATTGATTCTATTCCATTTTGTCGATGTCCGAAATGGGAATCAAATTTGATTCTCATTTTGAACATCGACAAAATGGGAATTTTCGGAAAAAATGGAATTTTGGACATCGACAAAATGGCCATTTTGTCGATGTCGATAAAATAAACGGTCATTTTGTCGATATATTTTTCGATGATATCGACAAGAAGACCATCCATTTTGTCGACGAAGAAATGAATTATTTAATTAATTCCTTGACGATCTCACTAACCTACGCAATCACAAGACCGACACGATTGTTGGTGTGAACAATCAAATTGTAATGCTCCATGAGGAGCTAATGTTTTGCTATCCTCCTACACAGATGTAACGTTGCAGCAACATACGAAACTTGAAGAACTTGTGAAACAAACCTCAAACATAGCATATGAAATTGAATATATTTTCAACTCATTCCCTCATTTCTAGTATCTCACCCTTAGGCTTCCTCAATTCATGGACAAGATTAAGCTTATTAAGATAGGTATCAATGAAATGAAAAACAATATTGACACTAGAATTGTTGAAGTTGAAAACTATCCAACTGACAAGCTAGTTTCATCGTAAGCTAAAGGCCCTTTCATTTTAGAAGACATTGTTGTGGGGTATGATAATAAGGAGACCGAAATTATAGAACAACTTGTTAGAAGACCAGAACAACTAAACTATACAATAATCCCTTCGTTGTATATCGTTTTGACAAGCGTGATTGGTGTGTTGTTTCTGAAACATGTAATAAGGGAAATATGTTTATTGACATTTTGAAGTCAGTAAAGAACCATGACAAAGAAACAATTATGCAAATGGATGATGAAAGCTTGGTTGAAGATCTCTACAAAAGTTTAATAAAATTGAGATATCTAATTGTTGTGGATGATAAATGGAATATAGATGCGTGGAATGATTTTGGAAGATACTTTCTGGACGACAAAAATGGAAGCAAAATCTTATTCACGAAGATGGTTTGAAAGCTTCGCATCATAGTGTCGTCAATGAACTTCCTATCCTATGAGATGTTGAATGTTGTGAATTACTGCAGAGGAAATTGTTCCAGAAAGAAAATTGTCCTCAAGAATTGCTAGACATTGATAAGCAAATCACAACAAATTGTCACGGACTACCATTTGCAGTGGTTGTGATAGCTGATGTTCTTGAAAAAAATTGAGATGAAAGAACACCAATGGCACAAAGTTGTAAGAAATTTGAGTCCAGTTATATCTGAAGACTCAAACAAGTTCAGCAACATACTAAAACTTAGCTACAAATATTTTGTTAAGCTGTGGAGCCTAATTTCTGTTTCCTTACGTAAGGGTATTTATGAAATTTTTCTTTGTAATTAGGTTGTTATTTTATTATAACTAGGAAACTCTAATTGAGTTGCCTTAGATTTTCATTATATTTAGATAACTTTTATTGAGTTGTCTTAGAATTTTATTATGATTATGAAATTTTTATTGGGTTGTTATATTTACGACTAATCTCTTGTAACAATGATTATCATTCATTATAGAGAAAATACTACAGCGGCTGAAGACAGAACGTAGTCTCACATTGAGACGAACCTATATAAATCTTAGTGTTCTTTATTTTTTGCCATATATATGTTGTTCTAATCCTAACACATTTACCAATGCATTTGAAACCATGTTTTCTTTACTTCTGAGCATTCAAGGACGATAAAGTAATATCAGTGAAAGAGTTGACGTGGCGTTAGGTTAGTGAATGATTTATAAATAAATAAGAGGGAAAAAGCTCAGAAGACATGGCATACGAATATCTTGTTGATCTAATTGATAGGAGCCTAATACAAGTTGTCAAAAGAACATCTTTACGCAAAGTCAAAACTTGTAATGTTCACGATCTAGTCCATGATATGTGCTTGAGAATTGGTAAACAACAAAACTTTTCGAAAGAGGTTAATAGGTAAGTTCTATGAATCTTTTCTTTTCTCTATCCAATTTTTCCATTTTTATTATAGCCTCTAATGAAGGGCAGTGCTTTGTGATGATAAATAACTGTTGCTGATGTTCACAATGATTGTATGATCTAATTCTGTTGTTACCACTAATGATGATTGATAAATGTCGTTTTACACCTATTTGGATCATTAAAAGTGGACGATTATAAATACTCTTAATTGAATTTCTACTTAATTGTGTGTTGATTTGATTACTTTAGGTCAAAATCTAAGTTCGGATGGAATTGGAGAAAAACAAAGTAAAATAGGCGAAAAATGACTGAAAGTGCACGAAGACTTGGAAATGGGGACCAACTTGCAAACATCCAAAATTTGAAAGACTTATCGTGCAAATAATCAGTGACTTAAGTGCAATTTGTGACAAGAATTCTAGTTTTCTTATTTTAGTCAAACTCTAAGTTGGTAATTCTTTTGGGACAAGTCTTCTACAGTAAATTAGGATTTTTGGGTTATATAAAGATGGATTATGATTTAAAACATAGGAGATACCATACACAAGAATAAAAGGAGAAAATAGAGAGCAAAAAGGAGGAGAGAAGAAGAACGACTAAGATTTTGAAGATTGGGACGTGAAGACGACGAATTCTTGGTACAAGATATTCAACTTTTTCTCATCCTTTATTTAAATCTGGTTATGTATTCCAAACTCTTTATTTTTTCTTTCTACCGAATTATTAGTAGCTAAATTGATATTTTGGATGAACGATATAACCTAGTTTAGATTCTTTACTTTCAATTCTCAAGTTTTGCTTATAGATTAATTACGTATTGATTTTACTTCTTCTCTTAATGCTTGAAATAATTAGCCATTATTTTTCATTGAATTGTGGATTGTAACAAACCAAGGGGTAAAGTTATTAATCTAGACCACGTAGTAAAATTTGACAATTGGATAAAAGGTAGAGATACGCTTTTGTTATTGTTGCGGTCTTGAATTGAATTCTTAGGCAATTTAATACTTCTAGTTAAGGATTATTATGACTTCACATAGAGAGATGTAGTAAGTTGACTTAATTATATATGACTAATTTGAACTTGAAATTAGGTTAAATTCATAAATTTGACCGAATACAACATTTGAAATAAAATTTGAGAGGAAAAATTAGAGATGACTACTATGGTGAACTTGTGAATCCAAATCCTTTAATAGTTATACTTGATAAATTCTTTACTTTTGCATTCACACTATTTTTCTAGAGTTAATAATTATAGTTTAACTCTTTAAATCAAGTTAATTCAAAGAGTTTTAAATAAATTAAGATTAAGATTAATTGAACTTGTATATAAATAGGATAATATTTGTGAGAACGATAATTCAGACTCAATAAGTCTAATTTATTATTTATTTCCGATATTGTGCATTTGCAATATATAATTTCTATAACAACAATCCACTACGATTTTTCATATTAGTTTCAATATGTGACCAACAACATAGTCTGAATAATAACTTTTACTCAAGTACTTTTGCCCTGTATTTAAGCTCTCTGTTAGGCCATTCTTTTGCTGACTACAGATCCATCTTATGCAGCTTCGAACCTCTGAAGAACTTCCATTTGTCAGGCAAAACCTTCAGATGTTCTGATATAACTCCACGTGTAGAACTAGATAACTTGAGGTCCTTGGTTATTCCATGTATAGTGCCATCAATGAAAAGGTTCCACAAATTAGAATTTCTTTATGTGAAAAATGATAAAGAAGTTTAAATACCTGATTTCCTTCTTGAAATGGAGAATTTGAGACATGATTTTCACAAAGCATTCATGGTTCAGTAAATCTTGCCATCACAAAGCATTCAATGTTCACCTAATCTTCGCAAACTAAAATACTCTCTCAGAGAGGTTCATGATTTTGGCTTCCTTAATCGTCTTGAATCACTCAAATTATTAGGCATTCATGGTTATTATTCCACATGTTTGATCAGTTGGCCACTGACTCTCAAAAAATTGACTGTAAGTGGCTTTTGTATGTCTTGGGAACAAATGAAGATAATTTGGAGATTGTGGTGTTGGGAATTGAGATCAATTCCTTTATTGCCCACAAGATCTTTGTTCGGAGAAAAATAACGAAACAGAAAAATATAAAAGATAGAGAAATTTATGGACTGTCGAAGTTTTCACTATATGAAAAATTGTTACAATCATATAGATTTCATCCACCCAAATCTCCAAGTATTACAAGAAAAATAATATCATAAGCTTTACCACATCCACCAATTTCTACTCTTTGTACAACTTACAAAGAGAACAAGAAAAACAATTAGGATGCTAGGCTTATAATTTTTTCTCTAAGAAAACTCTCAGGTCACCACTACAAAAGAGAATAAACCACGTTAATTTATAGTTAACGAATGACCTAATTTTTTTACAAGTTTAAACTGCCAAGGAGTCCAAGATTTAGAAACTTGTTCAATTTTAGTTGACTTAGATGTCTTCCAAGTTTCGACTACTAAAGTGTCCAATATTAGGAAACTTTTAATTTTAGTCGACCTAGAAGACCCTTTCAACAATTGGTTCATCTCTTGATTTTGGCAAGTTTTGAGAAAATATCTCAACAATCTCCATGTTGACGAAAAACGAGTAAAAAATCAATCATTTCTTATGCAGCTCTTCATCTCGATACTTAAAAAAATCGGTAAACTTTGACAATCCCAATTCTCAAAACAGAGAATTAACATATTCCACCATATAAGTATAATCACTTAGAATTAACGAATTTTAAGAATTTCATCAGCTCATGTCGAATAAATTTACTAAAACATTATGGTGCAACTCCCTTGCTTGACTTACTTGGAAGTTCATCAGCCATCGACATCAATTCCACTACACACTTTGTATTAATATCAAGCCAATACCAGTGTGCAAACATGTGGACCCGCTAGTAGTAACACATCCCGCTATCATGGCAACTAGCGCATGTCACAAGGATATAAATATTTACTCAAGCGATATCATCGTCTCCCATAATAAGAGACATATTGTTCGTATCTGATGTCGAGAAGTTAGCCGAGCCTGCTACACCTTTTGGACAATTTTTCCTCACGTGACCAGGTTGTCCACAATTCCAACAAGATACTTTTCTTTTCTTGTAGTTATTCTTCTTCCATTTTTCAGCAACAAGTAACGAGTTTTCAGATGAAAAAAATTACTTCCACCACTCAACCTTCTTTCTTCAGAAATTAATTTACTTGTAACTTCTTCAAAACTCACAGTTTCTTTCTCATACATCAAAATTTGTTTGATGTGTTCATAGGAAGATGGAAGAGACCAAATGAGTCTTAACGCTTTGTCCTCATCATCAAGTTTAACTCCAATAGCCTCCAGTTCATAAACGATCCCATTGAGAACACTCAGGTGATCTGAAATTTTTGTACCTGCATTCATTCACAAAGAATGAAACTGTTCATTCAAGTACAACCAATTTGAAAGACTCTTTGTTTGATACAACTGTTCAAGTTTTTCCCAAAATTCCTTTGCAACAGATATTCCATAAATATTTGCAAGAACATTTTTGGCTAATATATCTTCCCAAACCTCATCGCTCATACTAGATTTTTCAGTATCTTTTTTAGAAAAAGGGGTTGGTTTTTCTTTCAAAGCCTTGTGCAGTCCAGATTGAATCAAAACATCATTGACTTGTACTTGCCATAAGCCAAAATTAATTCTTCCGTCAAATTTCTTCACATCATATTTGATAGACATATTTTCTCTGTGCGCCAACACTCTGAAACGACCTGAAGCTTTGATACCACTGTTGAAAATTGAGACCAATTCTTTTATTGCCCACAAGATCCTTATTCAGAGAAAAGTAACGAAATAGAAAAATACAAAAGATAGAGAAATTTACGGACTATCAAAACTTTCACTATATGAAAAATTGTTATAATCATATAGATTTCATCCACACAAATCTCCAAGTGTCACAAGAAAAATAATATCCTAAGCTTTACCACACCCACTAATTTCTACTCTTTGTACAACCCACAAAGAGAACAAGAAAAACAATTAGGATGCTAGGTTTACAATTTTTTTTTCAGAAAACCCTCATGTCACAACTACAAAAGAGAATAAACTACGTTAATTTATAGTTAATGAATGACCTAATTTTCTTACAAGTTTAAACTGCCAAGGAGCCTAAGATTTGGAAACTTGTTCAATTTTAGTTGACCTAGATGTCTTCCAAGTTTCGACTACCAAAGTGTCCAACATTAGGAACATTGTAATTTTAGTCGACCTAGAAGTCTTCCTTTTCAACAATTGATGCATCTCTTGATTTTGGCAAGTTTTGAGAAATATCCCAACATGTGGAACCTTGTGGCTCTCAAATTACGATATTGTAACTTTGAGGGAGAATAATGGAACATAGCTGAAGGGGAGTTTCAACAACTGAAATTCTTGAAACTATCATGGGTAAATATTACAGAACGGAATGCCTAAAGTGATCCTTTCCCCAGACTAGAGCAACTGGTGTTGAACTATTGTGTGTTTTTGGAGAACATCCCTTCCAGTTTCTGTGATATTCCAACATTAATGCAGATAATTAAAGTAAGGATATGCAAGAAATCAGTTGTAGAATCTGCTATGCAAATTTGATAAGAACAACGAGACATGGGAAATGAAGAGCTTCAAGTCATTATCACATCTTTGAACAGAGCATTAGTTGTCATACATGCTGCAACTATTTAAATGTCCCCTTTTACTTTATTTAATTGCATTTTGAACTATTTTTTTTTTCTTTCAGCAAACTCTTTTGAGAATACGTTGATACCATTCCAAATTGCAATAAGAAACGTAGTGTTATCCTTATTCTCATTTGATCAATCACTTGTTCATTTTTACTAGTTTGGTTTTGAGAATTTGTTTAGCTGTGTAAAAATAAAATGAGAAATAAACAAACTTGCTGCTCTATTGTCTCATCAGTTTGATTGTTGAAATTAGAGGCCATATCTATTTATGCCGTATATGTTGTTTGATAAGTACATTTTATGTACTTATTCGGGCCTTTAAACTAAGCTTTTATTCCGTTATTTTATTGATTTTTTACTTAGTTTAGTGTATTATTATTCTTATTTCAGTTTTGGACCTGTTTATAGACAAATGGAGAAGAATGGCTGAAAAAAAAACAACTTGGTGAAATCGACAACTAAATTAAGTTTTTGAAGTGAATATCAAGAGCTAAACATTGAAGGATGAGAAATAAGATAAAATTAATAAGTTTAAAGTGTGTTGGAGTGACAATGAAGAATTGAATCAATGGATCAAACACCGGAAAGCTAAAAAACTGAATTGAGAAACTACCTACCAAAGTATGTGGAGAAATTTGAGCATAACTTTTGATTTTCAAAAGGAAAATGATATACCATTGGAAATATAATTGAATTACGAGTCCAACACTTTTTACAGATCTCAATTTGGAGTTTCTTACAAAAAGTTATGACCATTTGAAAAACAGCCGTCGTAAATGAAACAGCGTAAGCTGGGCGACCGCCTAGGCTTAAATCTGGGTGATAGCCCAACCCTATTTTTCAACAGCAGAATGGTTTTTCCTTGGCTTGGGCAACCGCCCGGATTTGCACTGGGCGATCTCCCAGTGTATTTTCGGCAGAAACATAATTTTCTTACCTTTTTGAGTTCTAATTCAATTAGAAAATATTTTGGGCACGATTTTAATGATTTTTTGGTATCTTTTGAGGCACTATTAGAGGAGTATAAATATGATTTATATTTTCATAATCAAGTATGAAATTCTGGAGAGCTGAATTTAGGGAGAGAAACAAGAGATTATTGCAAGAAACGAAGATCAAGATCAAGATCAAGATCAAGATTTCTTCTTTTTCAAGTCCTTCTTATCCGGGTGATGAACTCCATATTTTCATCTCTTCTTTATTTTCGTATTATTAGTATGCTAGGCTAGAATTAAATAGTGCTAGGATCGTGATGAAGTTTGTATCATGAATCTTTAATTCTTCGAACCTAGTTTTTGATATTTAAGCATGTTTTAATTTTTGAATAATTGATATTGATTTTCTCTTCATCTACAATTATATACGTAATAGTTGTATGATTCTTTTGGCTTATTTTACCTTCGAGAGATGGAAAATAGGTTATACATAATATCAATTGTCGTAGAATTCGATAGAGGATAGAGATATACTGCTATGCTTTACGTGATCTCTAAGTATTCACAAATTATAATGCATTCTTGTATGTTCGCATTCGTCATAGAAATATAGTCGGGTCGCATATAAGAATAGGTTTAATTCTACTCGAGAGAGATTGTTAAATTAAATTAGGAATATTGATATTCATAAGTAAATCATGTTAT
The DNA here is from genome assembly GCA_030279155.1 of Forsythia viridissima. Taxonomy (NCBI): domain Eukaryota; kingdom Viridiplantae; phylum Streptophyta; class Magnoliopsida; order Lamiales; family Oleaceae; genus Forsythia; species Forsythia viridissima. The sequence continues at coordinate 11,827,807 of CM059037.1, read as the reverse complement.
CAAATTTAATTGTTCAGGTTAAAGGTAATTGATATAAGTGGAATCGAGATCCTAGTACGCTTTTTTTTTTCTAATTTTGAAGTAATTTTCATTAATCTAATTTTTAGTTATTTGAATTATAATTATTTTATTGTTTTTAGTTAAGATTCTAGTTAGTTCTTAAACACAAAAACTCTACAAAGTTCATTAAATTCGGTTAAGGTTAATAGAATTGCAACTGAATTATTTAAATCCTCGTGGGAACGATACTTGGACTCAATATCTACTTTATTACTTAAGAGATCCGTACACTTGTGGAATCATTAAAGATATAAAACCGCTGACAAGTTTTTAGCGCCGTTGCTGAGAATTTAGTTTTAATTCTTTTCAATTATTTTAACATTAATTCGAACTTTCTTTAATTATCTACTTTAATTACTTATTATTATTTTCGTTAGTTATTACAGTGTTTGATTTGTTTCTTTTCAGGCCATTGCATGCGAAGTGTGAGACACGAGTCTCTAATTCCAATTGATCCAGAGATTGAATGCACTTTTCACCATAGGCAGAGAGAATCAAGAAAGACACAACAAAAAAACCAAAAACAGTAAGACATAATGTAGAACAACAAGATCGCTAGGGCAAGACAGGAGATTGATGAAGACAATATGCTAGTTGGAGACTTTTTGACTCCTCAAATCATCCAGAACCAATCTAGCATTGTCTACCCACCTTTTGGGAAGCCGAACTTTCAGTTGAAGACTAACGTCATTAATCTATTCCAAAATGGACATCAATTCTATGGCAGGACCGATGAGAATCCACGTACACACGTTTCAAGATTATTGGAAATGTGTCAACACTTCAAATATCAAGGAATTTCAGACGACGCCATCCAGCTACGTTTGTTCCCACATACTCTTAGGGACAAAGCTCTTGGGTGGCTGGACTCACTGCTAATTGATAGCATAACCACCTGGAATGATCTAGCCCAAAAGTTCTACACAAAATTCTTTCCACCAGCTAAGGTTTCGAAGTTGAAGCATGATATATCCATATTTCAACAGTCAGAAACAGAATCGTTTGATGAAGCATGGAACAGATTCAAAAATATGCTAAGGAAGTGTCATCATCATGTCATTGGCAGGGGACAACAAATTCAGTATTTCTATGCTGGACTACTCCCTTCATTTAAAAGTATGATTGATTCTTCATCTAACAATTCCTTATCTACCAAAACAGTGGTTGAAGCTTTGGATTTGTTTGAAAGAGTAGCTACCACTACTGCCATGTGGCCATCAGATAGAGTCGTACAAAAGAGAATGGCAGAAGTACATGAGATAGATAATTTCACGGCATTATCTGCAAAGATAGATTCATTGGTGCACAAGTACATTCAGCCAATGCAGTGCAAATAAAAAATTCAACCTGTGAAGAATGCGGAGCTAGTCATAGTACATCAGAATGCCCTATTCTATCACTACAGCCTGAGCCGGTCGATTATATTCAAGGTGGTCAATGCCAGCAAAATAACTCATACTCCAACGCATATAATCCAAGTTGGCGAAACCATCCAAATTTCTCTTGGAGGGATAATCAGAATAATACTATACCACAGTTCCAGAAGCCAGAAAGGAGTACATCATGGCTCGGGAAAACTTCAATATTTCTTCACGTTTCCCGGTGGTGAAAAGTAGTGTTTGGTCTATGTTTCAACTACGAAAATTCACCACTTTTTATCTTCCTTTGAGATGTTTTGTTTCTTCTTGAGTTTATTTCGATGCTTAAATATGTTTCTCTTATCCTTTTAGGTACCAATGGCACCAAAACGGAAAACCACAACTCAAAAAAATGGAAAGGAGAAGGTCGGTGAAGGTTCTACTCGTCGTACACGGGCGAAGAACCAACAAGTGATGGTGGCATCCCACGATTCCTAACTCCAGAAGTCCAAGAGATGTATGATAAAAGGTGGAAAAGGAAGAATTACCACCAAGAGAGACGGGTACAAAGGGCTGATTTTCAGGGGTATCTGTTGGAACACGTGATCCAGCAGTGTGGTTGGAGTAAAGTGGTTGTAGCTCCATATCCGGTGTATACAACTTTGGTTAGGGAATTCTTTGCCAACTTCAACAAAGAAATAGCTACTCCAGAATCGTCTAATCGGCACAAGACTTGGGTAAGAGGCAAGTGGATTTGTTTCAGTCCTTCTATGATTGATAGATACTATGAGCTGACCCGTATGGAGATAGATCCTATGCCTACTAAAGAGGACATGTAGTCAGGCACGGTCCTTGTATGGTAAAGAGAATGCATAATCGTTAGCCACTTCGCACTTCAAACATGATGAACTGACTTGGGAGCTGATGGCTCTACACATTTTTGTCTGCACCAATATCAATCATACCACTCTACGCACGAAGTTCATTGGACAAAGGGCTCGCCTTCTTTACCATTTAGCCCGGAGCAGAAAAATGGATTTGGAGACACGTATCTTTGATTTTGTTCAGGAGTTAGCAACATCAGTTGAATCCAACCCCCAGTACTCTATTATATTTCCATGTCTGATTAGTGGGATTTGTCTGGAGGTCGGTGTCCTCCTGTTGCCATTTGAGGAAGCTGACACTCCTGAAGCCCTTCTCATTCATAAGACTATTGACAATTCAGAGGCCAGGATGCGAGCCAGAGAGATCAGAGCACATCGTGCTCCATCGGTGCAACCTGATGAGGAAGCAAATGATCAGGCACCTCTAGCACCCCAGCCAGCTCTAGCCACTGAGCCCCATCTTGGCATTCAGTTCACTCAGATCCAGGTAGCTCTGAAGGAGATTGGTAGATCGGTGAGCAACATGCAAAACACATTGCTCGAGGTACAGCACACGCAGCATAACATACAGCAGGAGCTGGAACGAGTAAGTATGCTGTACGTGGACTGCAGTACACAGACGTCGACATTAGGTCACAGTAGCGCACTATTAATTACTCATATGATGACGTCAACCGACGGATGATACACTTTGGGAGTCGATTCGAGACGATTGACGGGAGTGTCTCTCGGTTAGCCAAGGCCATCGACTCATTACGACCTCCCACTTCTGCTGGACTATCCGATCAACCAAGACCTTATTCTCCACATTATCCCCCGGGAAGTACCTGATCTTTTCCTCTTTTAATTATGTTCTAATTTGCTTACATTGGAGACAATGTAATATTTTCATTTGGGGGTAGGTTAAGTATCAGGATATTTAATGGCTGCTTTTGAATTTGTTTATTATTATGGTCTATATAACTGAAAACTTATTTTAAAAAAAAATTTATAGTTGTTGTTGAACATCTTACTGCCAATGATGATATTTGTTTGAATTTGAGTACGTTTTTAGTTAGAATATTCGACAACACTTTAACTCGTGCTTTTACCTGAATACTTATCCATGTTAGACTAGATTAATGAAGCACATAGTCACTATTGACTTATCACTGATATGGAAACATAACTTGAGTGTTTATGTTGATATTATTGACCTTAGGATTATTGTAAAAGTCTCGTTCCTAAATCCTTAAGCTAGTAGCCAAATTGTTTTGAAAACATTTTGAGGGTGTAAAATTACTTCTTGTGTTCTGCAAATTTTGATGGTTTGAGTTTTCTGGGTCTCATCTTTAGTTGAATAGGTTATAGTCAAGGAATCCAAATCGAGCACTACTCACTGCTGATAAAATAAAATAAAATATATATCTGACTCGAGCAATTAAGCCTGTTAGGGTATCTTAAAACCTGGTGCCCTATGGTCATCTGACTTGGGAGTCATCGGTCTCACTGTATGATTCTTGTGGCTTGTTTTACCTTCGAGAGATGGAAAATAGGTTATACATAGTATCAATTGTCGTATAGTACGATAGGGGATAGAGATATGCTGCTATGCTTTACGTGATCTCTAAGTATTCACAAATTCTAATGCATTCTTGTATGCTCGCATTCGTCATAGAAATATAGTCGGGTCGCATATAAGAATATGTTTAAATCTTCTCGAGAGAGATTGTTAAATTAAATTAGGAATATTGATATTCATAAGTAAATCATGTTATCAAATTTAATGGTTCGAGTTAAAGGTAATTGATATAAATGGAATCGAAATCCTAGTACGCTTTTCATTTCTTTTCTTTTCTAATTTTAAAGTAATTTTCATTAATCTAATTTTTAGTTATTTGAATTATAATTATTTTATTGTTTTTAGTTAAGATTCTAATTAGTTCTTAAACACAAAAACTTTACAAAGTTCATTAAATTCGGTTAAGGTTAATAGAATTGCAACTGAATTATTTAAATCCTCGTGGAAACGATACTAGGACTCAATATCCACTTTATTACTTGAACGATCCGTACACTTGCGGAATTATTAAATATATAAAATCGCTGACAAGTTTTAGGCGCCGTTGCCGGAGATTTAGTTTTAATTCTTTTCAATTATTTTAACATTAATTCAAACTTTTTTTAATTATCTGCTTTAATTACTTATTATTATTTTCGTTAGTTATTACATTGTTGGAGAGACTTCACTATCAATCAATGCTCCCAACAAATGAAAAAAACCTACTGATGAGATAGAGTCAAACTTGAAGTAACTTGATATGATTCAAGTACACTACATAGTCAGATAACTTATTAATTTTAGTAATTTAACTACAGTTATAGCACTCACATCAGACTCTAATCATTTAATGGTCTAATAAGCACAGGCTTATTGTTGCAAGCCTGGGGCAAGAAGAACTGAAGACTCCCTCTACTTCAAGGGGAATCAGAGAAGGCACTGAAACTGGGGCAAGAAGAACTGAAGGCTATTTTGGAGGGGGAAAATCTAATGAACAAGAAAAGACTTAAAACATTATACAATTTATTGTTCATTCAATTAATATTAAATATATATAGTTTACCCATTGTTACATCATATATGCAAGCTAATGGAATATTACCGCTAGAAAAGAACATTTATGTTAACATTATAAAAATCTGAATACAAGTTTTGCAAACAAAAATAACATAGGTGTCCTATTGTAGTCCTTCAGCATTAATATCAAGTGAACCAAATGTTAGTACATGTGAATGGTTCACTAGTCCACATGTTACAATCTTATCAAAAAAATTGGTCTGTCAAGGATTGTGTTTGTTTGAATTAATGTGGACCATTAGATATGTTGGATGGTCGTGATGATCTAACATGAATTTGAATAATGATATGTTTTTGTCTCTTTCTTTTGGTTAGAGGAGTTTACACAAGTTATTATATATTTTTTCCTTTCAAAGAGGTTTGGATTAAGTGGTTAAAATTTTTGGTCACCCTCGATAGATTTCTTGATGAAATCTAGTTGTCGTTCTCTAAAATTGCATGGCGTGTCTATAAAATGAGTTGGATTTATTGTATGTCGTGCTCTCTTTTGCCTCCAATTCACGGTGATTTACCTTGATGAATTGGTTATAATTTTACCATAGTAGGGTGTTAGTTACTAGATTTTAATGGTAATTGATCTACTAATTAATTCCAATATAAATTATAGCATGGTATTATGATTTTTATTTGATAGACGTATAAAATTTGTTAATTTGTGGTGAGGCTTAGCAACCGTTGAAATACTTAAAATTGAGAAAGTATGGTTTCAAGTTGTAGTATTATATGTTGATATGAGCTAAATTAGGCATGTCAAGTATATACAGAGGGTGAATGCACTTATACTACTAGTACATGTTCCTCGAAGAGCTTGAGATTTCGTAACATTTTGAATTGACCGTCTTCTATATTTTTATCTGAAACCATTAGAATCAACTGAACATTTCAGTTTAATTCCAATTAAATTGATTTCATTTTGGATCTTAGAAGGGACACGATTTTGGTTAGGTTTTTGGTTTTAGCTATAAAACAAATTTTAATTTTGATTCTAAAATTATTTTTCTATAATGCCTCAATTAAATCATCGTACATAATTATTATTAACACAACAAAAAGTGTGAAAGTAAAGCATGTACACAACATTTTATATTTCACGATTTATTTTTGAAGGATTAAATGACCGGATCAAACGAAATACGTCCATTCAGTCTGGTTTGATTCCTCTTTTTGCAAATGGAACCTATCGTTCCATTTTCACATTTCCGAATGGGAACCGATTTAATTCTGTTATCTAGAAACTCGGATTAAAATACGTGGTGCCCATACCCTAGTCAACATGATTGTGAACGCACAATCTAAAGGCATGTCTAGCTTTTCATTTAAAAAGTACGTTAGAATTTACTTTTACAAATAATAATTTTTGTTAGTGAAATGAATAATTTTAAAAATTATATGTGATGAAATAAGTAACTTAAAAGTAAATTCCATCTATTTGTAAGCACAATCATATATGTTCTTAGTGCACCAGCAAAATATTTTGCCATATTTGGCTCAAGCCCAGCCTTAGACTCATAAGGCACCCTCTTACTAATAGAAAAACGAAGGAAGAGGCAGCCTCTGGTTTGGGCTCTATCACTTGCCTCGCTCCTCCTCGAAGTCTTCATCACTATCATCTTCTAATGCCTCATCTGGCTCAGCATTAGCTTGCTCAACATATTCGTTCCACAGTGAATGAGAGCTCCACAGTGTTCTTTATACCCAACTTCTGGATGGTGAATCTCCTCTAAATCCCTCAATATCGCCATAGCAATGCGTTATCCCCTGCTCAAAAAAAAGCTCTATCATAATGGACTGTGCATGTTTGGTCTGATATCTATGCTCTGAGGCTCTAACCCAGGCTGCGCGGACTTTCCCCACATGATGGTCAATAGTCCAGTTGGAGTCTCCTATAATGTGCTCGTATGTTGGAATCGTCGCATCTATAAGGCCTAAAATGCCATCAAGCCTTACTTCCTAGCAGTGTTCCTACTTCTATTAATGTCTGTGTAGTTAAGTTATGCCCGTTTATGATTTATGTGTTTAGGTTCGTGTTGTGAAAATATTGTGATTGCAAGTGTACAATATCACACAAAAGTAATAAAGTGGACTTATTGAGTCCGAATTATCGTTCCCACGAATACTATCTTATTTAAGTATTAGTTAAATTAATCTTAATGCTAATCTATTTAAAATAATTTGAATTTAGTTAATTTGAAAGATTTAAACTAAAACTATGAATTTAAGAAAATAATATAAGAACGTATGTGAAAGCAAATAACAAGAATTTAGAAAAGAATGATGTTTAAAGTGTTTGGACAAAGAATTCACCTTAATTGTCATATCTAATTTCCATCTCAAGATTTGTTCCTAAAGTTGTATTTGGTTGAATTCATGAATTTAACCTAATTTACCTCTCACGAGTTCAAATTAGTCATATCTAATTAAGTCAACTTAGGCAGTCTGAATAATCCTTAATTAGATGCACTAATTCTCTTAAGAATCTAATTCAGATCGTATCAATAATAAAAGTGTATCTCTACCTTTTATCTAATTGCCAGATTTTAGTACGTGGTTTAGATTAATAATTTAATTCTCAGTTCATTACAATCCACAAAATTAATGACAAATAATGGCCAATTATTTCAAGCATAAAGAAAATAAGTAAAATCAAATACTTAAAGAATTTATAAATCAAAACTTCAGATTCGAAATTCAAGAATTAAAACTAGGCTACATCGTTCATCCAAACTTTAAATCTAGCTACTTATGATTCGAGAGAAAAGCAAGATGAAGAGTTTTGAATACATAACCGGATCTTGAATAAAATAGGAGAAAAATTTGAATATCTTGCACAAAAAAATCTATCTTCCCGCTCCAATCTTCAATCTCGTCGTCATTCTTCGTCTCTTTCAATTTCTCTCTTTCCATCTTCTCTTGTGTTCACCAAAGAATTCACCAACCCCTAATTATGAGTTAATGACTCATATATACAGTGTCCTTATTGGGTACCAAGATTATGAAAATCGCGTCCAAAACATTTCCTTGTTGAAGTCAAACTTAAAAAAGGAAATAAAAAATAGCTGGCCAAAATTTACACTGAGCGATCGCCCAGGTTTGCTGTGTTGCTTTCTGCTTTAGTTTCACAGTGTTGGGCGATCGCCCCGCTCGCCTAGCTATAAGTTGGGCGATCGCCCAGCTGAATCTTTTCAAATTTGCATCATTGGTCCTCCAAGTTCAGATTTTATCATCTTTAGTCCTCTGATTTCTTCTTTTATTTCAATTTGTCCTCTTTTATTTGCAACTCAAGTCCCTCAACTTTTAAATATTTGCAAGTTGGTCTTCATTTCCAAGTCTTTGTGCATTTTCAGTCTTTCTTTGCTCATTTTACTTTGTTTTTACTCCAATTCCATCCGATCTCAGGTTTTAACCTAAAACAATTAAATCAATACATAATTAAGTATATAATCACTTAAGAGTACTTACAATCGTCCACTTTTGATGGTTCAGATAAGTGTAAAACCACACTTATCAAATACTTCCAAACTTAAACATTTGTTCGTCCTAGAACATGACTATTTACTTAAACAATCAAACAAATAATATTAAAATATACTATAATTGATAGTTTGCAGTATTTGCCTCATGTTTTTGAAACAACTCAATCCATTCATAAAAAAAATTTAAATTATGCTACCAAAATCTATTTTTACTTATTCGATGCTCGATTGGTATATGTGTGTGCAAATAGTCAATCCAGTCAACATGAACCTTTATGTTGGTAATATTCCATCCTCCAATGGTTAAATATTTCCTTGCTCTCTCGTAAGTAAGAATACACACTCCTATATTGATATTCAATCTCTCACCCTAGATGTTAAATCTAAAGTTGCCTTCAAAACACTTATTTTTTTACCGCTCAAGATTTGATTAGGTCTACCCAATACAGTTGCTATCTAGTTCTGTGATGATTCTCCATTTATTGAATGCTTTGGCCATCAAGCTTCCACTAGGTAAGTTAAACCCACTAGTCATCTAAATCTCCAAGTTATGTGCACAAATGCTCAAAATCTTGCTTTTGCTTCTTCTTCTTCTTTTTTTTATATATATTTATATATAGATATATATCTTATGTGTAAGACCTCACTCTCTTAAACTTTCTAGATGACTGTAGTGAGGTTTAGGTCGACGGCTCCCAGGACTGATAGACCTTAGGGCACCGAGTTTTGGGAACCCCAATGGGCTTTATCACTCGAGTCAACTAAGCTACGAATAGAGGTATAAGATAATACAAGTACAATGTCTTTCTTTTTTTCTTTTTCTTTTTTTGCAAGATAAATATGCAGGGATTAGATTCCTAGTATCCGGTCAACACCTAGTAGCCAAATACACTCCACACAACTATTACTCAAGCACGGAATCAACACCTATCTAAACAGCTTCTGCATTGGTTTAACCACTCTAAAACTATCCTTTCAACTGGTTAGGTAATTGAGCTGTCAACTGGTGTCTTGGTTTCACAACTTAGGTTCACTATTCTTTTATTGTATTCTATTTAATATACCAACTAAAGGTAGTGATAGTTATGACTATTGTACTCACACTTAATCATATTTCACATAGATAAGTTTAATCTAAAAAAACATCTTAAGTAGCATCACTGAGTCAAAATTCATGAATTGACAACAGTTTCAAGTAGATGTCATTATTAACCGACAAGGCTATCCAACACACAAGCGCACACACATTTTTTTTCACAACACACATAACAATAATGAAAATAATAAAGTTACACCTCCAAACTTAAAATCTACATTGTCCTCAATTTGACAAAAGAAAGTAAAATAAATAAAAAAAAGAATGAGTTAACCCGAATCAAAAGGCGTGGAGACAACGTTGGACTTTTAGCTGATCAGAATGCATTGTGGTCGGAAAGACGATGTGTAGCCTAAAATGAAAAAAAAAAAACTAAATGCACTCATTTACTAAAAATTAGGAAATGTGCTGTAATTCCTAATGCACTTCTAAAATTCTATATGCAATGCAATAAATACATAAGGGATAGAAAAATAGGTTGCCTCCCATTAAATGCTTGATTTATAGTCTAGAGCTCGACTTAATTGCAAGTGTCGTTTGTGGAGGCTTGAATTGGGCTTTGGAAGTCTTGCATTGTTCGCAATTACCAGCTTTACATGATTTATCATTTGCTCTCCATATTTTAAATCAGCATTTTTCATCTTTAATTGTTGCAACTAGTATACCTGTATCTAGTTTACAGTTTTCATGGCCAATTTTCATCACTTCATCAACTCTAAAACACTCTTCGAAGTCGACTGGTTGCTCGGGTATGGTATACATACTGAATATTGTTCGTTCATCATGTACTCTCAAGATTAGCTCACCTTTTTCAACATAAATAAGGGCTCGACTCGTCGCTAAGAATGGTCGTCCCAATATGTCTGGCATATTCAATCCTCTTCGATATCAAGGACAATGAAGTCAACTAGAAAGAAAATATTATCTACCTTGATGAGCACGTCTTCAACCACACCCCGTGGGTACTTGATTGATTTATCAGCAAGCTGTAGAGACACAGTTGTTGCTTTAACATCTCCCAAACCTAATTTCATGTAGACAAAAAGGGGCATCAAATTTACACTTGCACCTAAATCACATAAAGCATTAAAATTATAAAATTTTCCAATTGTGCAAGTTAATTTTAAAACTCCTTGGATCTTTTAACTTTGGAGGCAACTTATTTTGCAGAATAGTGCTACACTCCTTAGTTAAAGTTATTGTCTCGTATTCATCTGGTTTATCTTCTTGGAAAACATTTCCTTCATAAATTTTAAATATATTGGCATCTGGGCTAACGCTTCAGCAAAATGAATGTTGATGTGCAGTTTCTTGAAAACTTCAAGAAATTTTTCAAACTGCTTGTTGAGTTTGTACTTCTGCAACCTCTGAGGAAATAGAATTGGTGGCACATAAGCTTTGTTAGGAATTGGCACCCTCACTTTTGAAAATTCAGTAGATTCTTTTAAAACTCCTTTTTTTGATTTCGTATGTTGTTGTTCAGTTTTATCTTCCTCAATTACCAACTGTTCGTCATTTTTTGCTGGCCTTTTCATGTGAATTTCTGGCAGTTGTACCCCGCTCCTAGTAGTGAATACATTTACCTGTTCTTTTGGATTTGTCATTGTATTACTAGGTAAAGTGTCTGGTTTCCTATCTGACAATTGCAGGACTAACTGGCCAATTTGAGTCTCTAATTTTCTGATAGTTACTTGTTGATTTTGACTATTTGTGTCCAGCCGCTCCAATACTTTATCAGTTTTCTGCATATACTATTGGAACATCTCTCTCAAACTTGGTCATCTTTATTGCTGAACAATATAGGCATGACTACTTTGTTGATTCTCAGACCCTCTAAAATTTGGGTGTTGCTTCCACCCCGGATTGTATGTTTTTGAATATGGATTATACTATTGATGTGTATTATTCTGCCCAAAATTGACTTGTTCTGGAGAGGCCAATAACATACAATCTGACATCGAGTGGTTAGCCCCACAATTTTCGCACATGATGGTTGATTGGATTGCATTCACTCTTTGAGTTTGTGTTCTGACCTAGAGCTCTACCTACTTTGTCAATGCAGCAAGTTCTGCATTTGTAGCTGATAGACCGTCAATCTCATGTATAGCTGCTACTTTTCTTGGAGTGGTATGATCAGATGAAAACATAGTATGTGTGTTAGCAATCAACTCATATAGATCCATTGCTTCATTGACATTTTTATAGTAATGGACCCGTTTGCAGAGGCATCCACTGTCAATTTAGATTAAGGAGATAGCTGATAGCCCATATTAAAAATATTGAGCTTGTTGGCCCTTTTTAATTCCATGGTTTGGACATTGTCTGAGCAACTTCTTGAATCTATCCCAAGTTTCATGATACTTTTCCCCATCCAGTTGCTGAAACGTCGAGATTTTCAGCTTCATCTTGGCTACTTTAGCTGGTGAAAAGTATTTGTTACAGAATTTTCTAGCCAAGGATTCCCACGTGGTGATACTAGCATGAGGTTCTAAGTCCAACCATTCTAGAGCCCCATCCCTCAATATATAAGGAAATAACCGAAGTCTGACGGCATCTTCATTCACTCATTGAAAGTGAAAGTTGCGGCACATCCGTAAGAATCTGGAGAGATGAGTATTCGGGTTTTCATTGGCACTTCCATAGAACTGCAGGTTATTGCTGAAGAGATTAATCAGATTGGCCCTTAATTGAAAGTCGTTCCAACCAAAAGTTGGATAGACTATGCTTGAACGATCAGGAGCTGCTGCCGGAGTTAAGAACTGAGCCATTGGCATGTTTCCATCGTCATCTTCGTCTTCTTCTTCATGTAGCTGAATTTGCTGAGCTGCCAAACAGGCTGCATCTATAGCGGTTGCTTTTGCAGTCTCTTGTTCAGCTTCTTTTTTTACTTGTACATCTGCTATGTGAATTTGTTGCTGATCTTTCTATTTTTGGTTGTTTTCTTTGCGTCTTCGTCTGAAAGTACGTTCAATCTCAGGATCAAAAGTTTTAAGATTTCTGCCTTGTGTACGGAGCATGCAATAAACACTCCTTTCTGTAGTAAGGAAACTAAGAAAAAAAACAAAAAGTATAATAATAAAAAAAAATAACAATCAAATAACCAAAGAAAATAGAATATAAATTAAACTAACACTAACAATTAATCTAAACTAATATCAAATAAGAATAGTCCCCGATAACGGTGCCAAAAACTTGTTGTGAAAATATTGTGATTGCAAGTGTACAATATCGCACAAAAGTAATAAAGTGGACTTATTGAGTCTGGATTATAGCTCCCACGAAGACTATCTTATTTAAGTATTAGTTAAATTAATCTTAATGCTAATCTATTTAAAACAATTTGAATTGAGTTAATTTGAAAGATTTAAACTAGAACTATGAATTTAAGGAAATAATATAAGAACGTATGTGAAAGCAAATAACAATAATTTAGAAAAAAAATGGTGGTTAAAGCGTTTGAACAAACGAATTCATCATAGTTGTCATCTCTAATTTCTCCTTTCAAGATTTGTTCCTAAAGTTGTATTCGGTCGAATTCACGAATTTAACCTAATTTACCTCTCTCGAGTTCAAATTACTCCTATCTAATTAAGTCAACTTATGCAGTCAGAGTGGTCCTTAATTAGATTCATTAATTCTCCTAAGAATCCAATTCAGACCGCAGCAATAATAAAAGTGTATCTCTACCTTTTATCCAATTGTCGAATTTTACTACGTGGTCTAGATTAATAATTTACTTCTCAGTTCATTACAATCCACAAAATCAATGACAAATAATGACCAATTATTTCAAGCATTAAGAAAAGAAGTAAAATAAAATACTTAAAGAATTTATAAATGAAAACTTGAGATTTGAAATTCAAGAATTAAAACTGAGTTACATCGTTCATCCAAACTTTAAATCTAGCTACTCATAATTCGGAAAAAAGGAAGATGAAGAGTTTTGAATGCATAACCGGATCTTGAATAAAAGAGGACAAAAAGTTAAGTATCTTGCACCAAGAAATTTGTCTTCCCGCTCCAATCTTCAATCTCGCCGTCGTTTTTCGTCTCTTTCAATCTCTCTCTCTCTCTCTCTCTCTCTCTCTCTCTCTCTCTCTCTCTCTCTCCGTCTTCTCTTTTGTTCACCAAAGAATTCACCAACCCCTAATTATGAGTTAATAACTCATATATATAGTGTCCTTATTGCATCCCAAAAGATCCAAAAAGATCATGAAAATCGCGTCCAAAACGTTTCCTAGTTGAAGTCAAACTTAAGAAAGGAAATAAAAAATAACTGGCCAAAATTTACACTGGACGATTGCCCAGGTTTGCTGTGTTGCTTTCTGCTTTACTTTCACAGTGTTGGGCGCTCGCTCAGCTATAAGTTAGGCGATCGCCTATCTGAATCTTTTAAAATTTGTAACATTGGTCCTCCAACTTTAGATTTTATCCTCTTAGTCTTCTGATTTCTTCTTTCATTTCAATTTGTCCTCTTTTATTTGCAACTCAAGTCCCTTAACTTTTGAATGTTTGCATGTTAGTCCTCATTTCCAAGTCTTCTTGCATTTTCAGTCCTTCTTTGCTCATTTTGCTTTGTTTTTACTTCAATTATATCCGATCTCAGGTTTTGACCTAAAATAATTAAATCAACACACAATTAAGTAGAAAATTACTTAAGAGTACTTACAATCGTCCACTTTTGATGGTCCAAATAAATGTAAAACCGCACTTATTCGTTCGCTATCCCATAATATATGGGTAATTATATTGCCACAACCATTTTTGTTTATCCCACCACACTTTTCTTATTTACTAAAATAGTCATAAATAAAATGACATAAATAACCATTAGATTTATTTTTTTTATTATTATTTCTACCTACACCACAACTCTTAAATCTTTTAATCCTCAAATCTTTTAATCAACCGATTGGAGGTTTTTCACCTCTACACACAAATTTTCCTCGTATATGGTTTGTCTTCAAATCAAAGAAAAAAAATCTGCAACCGATCCCCTTCTCCCAAGTCTCTCATTTCTCCTCAAATCTCCAGTGCCGTGTGTTGCTGTTAGTTTGATAATCTCAAGAATCTGCTCTCAACCGATCCTCTTCTTCCAAATCTCTCATCTTTCCTCAAACCTCCAATGTCGTGAGTTGCCGTCAGTTGCATAATCTCCTCATCAGGTTTGAATTTCATCTTCTTCTTTTTTTCCAATTATTTATCCAATCGATTAATTCGACAATGATGATGATTATTGTTTTTCCCTCAATTTTCATCCCTTTGGTTGTATCCCAAATTGAAGAGTTTTTTTTTTCTTTCTCAGACCCCTTTTCTTTTCTTAGCTTAATTATAAGTTTTGATTAATATTTTTGAATAATTTGTTGTTAGGCTATTTCTTGAATCCTGATTCCAATTTGTTTGAGCCCTTTATGTATTGTTACGTTTCTTTGCAATTTATCTTATTATTGTCTCTTGGTGAGAACTCATTTGGAGAAAAGTAGTTTGGGAAAATATTAATGAAGGCATTCTTGATTTTATGGTTAACGGATTCAAGATTTATTTTGACATCTTCATGAAGGCATTCTTAATTTTTTTTGAAGCTTTGATATTGTGTTGTGTTTTACTCAACTGTGATTGATATGTTTTGTATATCAAATTCTAATTATATTGACCCTCAAAATCTGCCTTTTTTTTTGTTTGTTTACATCTATTATCCCACACTTCATGTTTTCACTTCTTTGGCTTACCCATGTTTCATGTGGCTTAAAATGAAGAAACCAAAAATGTATAGTCCAATGTGGTGCCTCAACTGGGCATTGGGTCTTCTTGGAATGGGATTGAGTAGAATCTTAACTGCTGCTTATTTGTATGTTGTGATGGACACCGGTGTTCAAATTAGCTTTTTTAAGCCTCACTAAAGCGGAAGAGGTCTGTTGGTTATTGTCGTGAAACATTCTGAGCGTGGTGGGTTTGGACGCAAACCTAGAATACGATTTGGATGTGAACATGGTGGAAAATATAATAAGCGTAAAAGTCATTCTGATCATGAACCAAAGCGGAAGAGGTCTGTTGGAACACGTAAATGTGAGTGTCCATTTGATCTAAACGGTGTCAAGTTGCCAAGTGAGGATGATTGGATGGTTCAGGTACTTTGTGGAATACACAATCACCCTGCTGCTCAATATTTGGAAGGGCATCCTCATGTGGCAAGATTAACAAGTGAAGAGAATAATATTTTAATAGATTTGTCAAAAAGCTTGGTAAAACCGAGGAACATATTAATGACTTTGAAAGAAAGGGATCCGAAGAATGTTGGCACAATGAGAACCATTTACAATGCACGTGCAAGACATAGATTGGTTGAGAAGGTAGGAAAAACACAAATGCAACAGTTAATGAGCAAGTTGAGAGAATATAATTATATCGAGTGGAATATGTCTTATGCAAAAACTGATGAAGTTAGAGACCTTTTCTTCGCAAACCCGATATCTGAGAAATTGTTACATGTCTTTCCACGTGTGCTTATCATGGATTGTACTTACAAAACCAACCGGTATCGACGTCCTCTTTTTGAGATAGTTGGAGTTACTTCGACCCAATTGACTTTTTCTATTGCTTTTGTGTTCATGGAATTTGAGCGGGAAGCAAATTATACTTGGGCAATGGAAAAGTTGAAAACATTGATGAATCAAGACATTTTGCCTCATGTCTTTGTCACAGATAGAGAGTTGGCTCTTATTCAAGCAATTAAATATGTTTTTCCTAACGCCAAAAATCTATTATGCAGATGGCATATATCCAAAAATGTATCTGCCAACACAAAGAAGTTTTTTAAGCTAAAAGAAGTGTGGGATACTTTCTGTAAGAGTTGGAGCGTACTTGTTGAATCTAACACAGAGGAGATATATGAGAATTTGGCCAAAACTTTGTCTCAATAATTTGAACAATTTCTGAAGGCGTTAGATTATGTTCAAGGATCTTGGTTGAGTAAATACAAGGAAAAATTCGTTGCCGCTTGGACAAATAAAATTATGCACTTCGGTAATGTCACGACAAATAGGTAATTGTGTAATAGTTTATAATTTTTATTTGTTTTTTTAAAATTTTTTTTTTTAATAAATTTGCAAAATTGTCATATCTTTACAGGGTTGAGAGTGCACATTCTAAATTGAAAAAACACCTTGGTTCATCACAAGGTGATCTTGAAACTTCATGGAAAGTCATGCATTACCTTGTAGAATTGCAGTCCACTCAGATAAAGGCTTCATTTGAGCAAAGCATGAATTTGGTTCAACATAACTTCAAACGTAACCTTTTCAGAGAGTTGCGAGGTTTCATGTCCAAGAACACAATGGATCTTATTTACGGTGAGTCAAAGCAAGCAGAACACATTGGTTTGGACAAAAGTTCTTGTCGTTGCACTCTTAGGTCCACACATGGTTTACCATGTGCATGTGAGATTTCAGAATATATAGTTACAAGTTGCCCAATTCCACTATCAGTTGTGCACCCGCACTAGAGAAAATTAGACATTTTAGTTCCATCAAATGAGGTTTCTTCCAATTGAATATTGAAGTTGAATTACAGAATATTCAAAGATTTTTCAATGCATGCGATGATCCAGGTAAACTACATTTTAAAATGAAGTTACGAGAAACATATGAACCCTCCACTACTTCATTGGTGCCGCCTGCTGAGAAAGTTAAAACCAAGGGTAGACCTTTATCGAAGGTTGATACTTCAACCAAAAGGGATCCTTCATATTTTGAAATTATTGAGTCATGTAATGACAGTCATTCTCGTAGCACCGCTAACTCTATCAAAATTCAAAGAAAGGGAAAACTTAAAGTTTCACGTACCCGTATATATAGTTTTGACCAATATTCAACTTGTTTCCATGACAAAGTCAAGGAGTGTATATTTAACATTGTTAATGTTGAGTCTGATGGTAATTGCGGTTTTAGAGAAGTGGCTAGTTCACTTGGATTGGGAGAAGAAGCTTGCAGTCAGATTCGTCGTGACCTAATATTTGAAATGAATTCTAATTGTGAAGCCTACAAAAAATTATATGGGCGCAATGAACGGATGAAAGAATTGTTATACATTTTGGATTACTTTAATGATGGTGCCCCGTTTGACCGATAGCTGACGATGCCTGATATAGGCCATTTGATAGCATCTCGGTATGGTGTTGTACTTGTCCATCTATCATATGTACAGTGTTTGACATTTCTACTATTGTGCTATCCACCCCCTCCATCATTAAGTCATAAGATTATTTCATTGGGTTTTGTGAATGGCAATCACTTTGGTCAAGTATTTCATTTTAATGAGTCTTTTTTATTTCATTAATGTAAAATTAGTGTTGTTAATTTGATTTATTACTTATGTAGGTTAACTTGAAGCCCAATTGTCCGATTCCACCTGTGGCATGTAATTGGTACAAATGAAGAGATAATAGTGCAAGTGAGTGGGAGAGTCCGTATAAAGTACAAATTGAGGCATTTAAAAAGATGATTGGTACAGAAGTTGCTACACAGGAAACTATTATCTTAAACTCTTAACGAGTCTCTTTTATTTTAGATCATTTGTCTTCTTCATTTTAGATCATTAAATATACTTTTTCATTTGTTCTTATGTTGACGAACCAGTATTAAATATATTTTTTCATTTGTTCTTATGTCAAGATGCTATGATGTTGATTGCCAATTGCCAATTACCTCCCACTCGGGTTATATTTGTTTACCTCAGTCAAAGCTGAGGTAACAACATCGTACACTTCATCACCGTAATTATTTCTCACATCTTTCAGCTTTTCATCATCTTGGTCGATTACTGCCTGATCCAACATAATAAGTGTTTGTAAGTAAACCACAAGCATAAAAAATAAAAAAATAAATGAGGGCAAAAGAACTTTAACATCTCCCATAAATATCTTAGCAAAATCCAAACCACTGGAAATCAAAATATGGGTACTTGTTTCCAATCTGTTAACCTAGGGAGAATTCTCCTGTCAAGCATACACGCGATTGACTCGTCTTTCTCTTCTATACAATTGTAAGTAGTATGTAATCAGTAGAGGGCACTTTCTCCACTAAATTTGCCTTATCTTGGATAATTTTGATTTAATTGGATCTCATATAGGTGTTAGATTAACCCTTTCATGGACGAATGTGTTTATAATTGATGTTATCTATTAACCACATATTCATCCATCTTATATAAAACTTTTACAAGGCTCATTTGTTTAATATACCGTTGGCAGTCAACAACATTGTCGCTTCTTTGCTAGCTTTTTACATGGTGTCGACCAATATCAACTATATTCTTATAATGTAATTTCTACTTGAGACTGCAAGTAACACTGTATATTTTACTAAATAATCTTCTTAACTGTCTATTGCCGCCCCATTCCCCTTCTTATGAAGTCAAGCTCTCTTCTAGAACGATCTTACAAAGACCTTTGAACGTCATAATTTAGCAAATTCCATTTGACCGACAACTAGAATCGTACAAATATTAACTAGCTGGTCGTACTTCGGCATTTGAGAACTCATTTGTACATTGAAATTAGCATTATACATGCATTGCTGGATGAACACACTCCTAACCATCAATATTATTCCGTCATAATTTCAACTTTGTCAAAAGAAACTCCAGGCGCTTAACCAACCATCGTGGCTTATGCCCACAGGTAGAACCTGTTAACATAAATGGTTTATAGTGTAGAAATCCAATGTAAATGGTCACAGATATACTGTCAATCCTAAACCACTTCATTTTCCTCAAAGATAATCTTGATAAAAATTCCATCAATGAGAGAGAAGAAATCTATGCTTTATTAGTTTGAAATAACTGTTCAACTTCGGTTATGATACTTCGTGCATCTTCATTTTCAGGGCCTTCCTTTTGATCCGACTCCTCCAACTCAACCAGAGTTCCTTTAAGGTCGGATAGAGCACCCTCTAGACGCTTGCGGTAGTCAGGAATCATCATCCAGAATTCAGCCAACACATTTTCCTGTTGCCTAAGATCATATGAATCGGCACCTTTGGCCTTCATGTTTGCGGTCTTGGAGGCTTCCCTTTCAACTGCTTTCTGATAGGAGTGAAGCTCCTTCACTATTCTCTCGCAGGTTGATGTCTTGATCTTCAGATTCTTCAGCATCGCCATTTTCTGGGAAAGAAAATAGAACCAGGCCTTTATTTGGTTAGAGAGAGAAGGAAAAGAAAATAATGGGTTAGAGAGAGAATCAAAAGAAAATGATGATTTTGGGATGGTGCGTACACCACATTTTAATCTTTTGTAATGTTTTTTTTTCTTTTTTTAATTTTTTATTGAGTTAGGACTATAATTGTAAACTAGTTGTGGTGTATGTATTAAAAATACATTTTAGTTGGGGTGTAGTTATAATGTGGTATAATAAATAAAATATGTGGTGGTAATATAATTACCCATAATATATTTCAAGAGATAACAATTACATAATTTAATTAGAATACATATGTAGTATGACATAAACATATGGGAAAACTGAATGTCTGTAATTATGTAAATAATGACATACTAATGCCATACACACAATTAAAACATACTTGCCTCCTTATAATGCAATATTAAACTAATATAGGCTTGAAAAATCAAATAATCTGTATGTCTCGTGATAATGAAAATTACTTCAGTCATAACTTGCAAAATATCAAATCAAATTAAATTCAACTTGCATAAAATAATCATACTCTCTAACCTTTTAGAAGCTAATCATACGCCCCGAATTTTGCCAATATGAGCCTTTCTAAGAGCATGTATAGCAGCTTAAATTATAATTTAAGCTGGTTAAATTAATTCAAAATATTTTTTATCTACACATTTTGTTGAATTTACAACTTATAATCTACTTATTATCCACACATTATATAAGACCCACAACTTATAATAACTTAAAAATTAATTTAATCACTCCCAAAAATACGCTAAATTGCATTCTAACTACTAGGGACAACTAATAAGGCCTCCTAAAGTCTTAATTAAATATTATTATTAGTCCAGAATGTAAGTTTTGTTAGGAAACCATGTTGGAAATTTAATTTATCTAACAGTCAATCTACGATGACGCAAACTTTTATGACCAACAAAACGAATTGGACTGCTTATTGATAACATATAGGGGTAAAACATAGTAAAAAATTAGGTTGAAATTCCAGCAATTGGTGACCCAAATAAGCTTCCAAAATGAGACCCATCAGGGTTGAATTCCGCTTTTCCTTGCTTTTTTAATGTGTTTTTGATTAGGTGAATGCATGTATTTATAGAAAAAATTGATAGTGTTTAATTAAGAATAAATAGTTGAATAGACTTATGATTATACTATAGAATTTTGGATGAGAGAATAAATTCATAAAACATTGTTGATATGGGATATTATCTTATCTTAGTTGTTTAATAAACAAACAAATTTTAATACAATTAAAACTACCAAATATCAATTAATTGTTTAATCCAAGACTATGTAGATCATAACTAATACACTAGTCCAAATTGTGGTACAAAACACAATTGTGATTAATATTAAAGACATATCAAACCCATAACACACATTAGCCAAACGCGTGGGTGGATACCCGCTTCGAAGTGATGAATTTAATATATAATATAATTAAGTCACACCAACTTAGTTAAATCCCAATATATTTAACACTCAACATGGTCGAGTCCTTTATTTAGTTAAGCTATGTTTTCTTTAGGGGTAATTAACACAAAACGTCCCTACCTATTGAAGTAATTGTGCAAAACGTCTCTACCTTCTAAATTTTAGCAATTTTACCCTTACCTACTGCATTTCTTGCGCAAAAGGTCCTTCAGTCCAAAAATCAGACATTAACATAGGGGTAAATTAGTCCAACCACTATTTTCACATATATATTACTTCTTTTAAAATTGGGGGGCTTCCCATGCAATTTCCAAAATTGCACGGCAGGCCCCCGTCCCCAAATCTGCCAAAACGACGCTGGGTTTCTGCAATTTCTACAAGGCGGCGTGATTATAGTGTATGTTTTCACTTCAGGTTTGAGCTCGGGATCTTTGGTTTGGTTGAGTGGGGAAAATCAACTAAGGTTTTACAATTGTGAAAGAGCTAAATAAGCTCAGATCCATGGAATCCAAACTATGGTTTGTGTACCTACTTCAAATGGGGTTCTTGAACTGGGATCTGATGATATGATCACTGAAAACTGGAACATGGTACAACAGGTAAAATTACAGTTTGATTCATGTGCCATTAATGGGTCCGAGCAGATGATTTCTTTTGCTGATATTGGTGTTGTTACTGGTTATCATCAAGAAGAAGAAGCAAAGCCCAAGGAAGGTGAAGGTTTTGCTATACTTTCTTCTTATCTTGATTCCGATCATTCGGATTCCGATTGTCAGTTTTTTCTTGACACTCCGGTAGAGATCAAGAAAGCACCCAAGAAGAGAGGAAGAAAGCCAAATCTTGGCCGTGACACCCCTTTGAACCATGTCGAGGCGGAGAGGCAGCGGAGGGAGAAGCTGAACAGCCAGTTTTACGCACTCCGGTCGGTGGTTCCCAACGTGTCAAGAATGGACAAGGCTTCCTTGTTATCAGATGTTGTATCCTACATTAAAGAACCTGTCTTGGGCGGGTGTACAAGTAGTAGAAAATGGGGGCGTGATTATTTTTTCGGTGAAGTGCCCATTCCAGAGCACGAAATTCTCAGCCACTTGATAGGAGCACTTCCGGTGAGGTGGTGGCTTGTAGCAGACATAGTTTAGCAGGAAAACCTGTCTTGGACGGGTGTACAAGTAGTAGAAAATGGAGATGAATGCGCAGATAGTGTATGATAGAGATAGGTGGAGGTTGGCAGAGAGAATGCGGAGGGTGGCGGCGTATGTGGCGTAGGATAAGGTGGCGTTGAGGAGAAGGGTAAAGAATAAAAGGGCTAGAAATGAGAGATAGAGGGGTTTCTGCGCCGTTTGGTAGATTTGGGGACGAGGGCCTGCCGTGCAATTTTGGAAATTGTATGAGAAGCCCCTCAATTTTAAAAGAAGTAATATATATGTGAAAAAAGTGGTTGGACTAATTTACCCCTATGTTAATGGCTGATTTTTGGACTGAAGGACCTTTTGCGCAAGAAATCCAGTAGGTAAGGATAAAATTGCCAAAATTTAAAAGGTAGGGACGTTTTGCACAATTACTTCAATAGGTAAGGACGTTTTGTGCTAATTACCCTTCCTTTAGACTTGTAAATCTTGAGCTTCAAATATATTCGAATCAACTTTTTCTTGATTCGTTTTCACGTAATTCAATACGAGTTACAAAACGAGCATAATATTGATATGACAATTCTCACTCTTTTAATACCTCATTAAGTAACCTCAAATAATTAAGATCTTACATTTGTTATGATGTTATGATACGACAATTCCTTACATTTGTTATGATGTTGGTATGATAACTCGTTATCAGTCTAGCCAGACTAGAACATTTGATGATTGTAAAGCATATCCTTAAGTTCCTTCGGAGAACAAGGAACTATATGCTGATTTACTCTTTGCCATTGGGGTATATGTATTTTAAGATTATACTCTAGGGCAAGTGGGAGATTGTTGGGTTGTATGTCCAAATAGTATAATTTTGCTGTGATGAAATGACAATTTTATATTGAATAAAACTTTGGTTTGTATTCATTTATTACTATTGTATTTGTTTAATATTGAGTATGAAAGCAAAGTGTCAATGATCACTTGTGACAATATAAGTTGGATGCTTGCGTTGAGAAACATAGTGTAACACAACTTATATTTTGATCATCAATAAAATTATTCACAACTAATGTATAAGGGTTGGCACCTTGTACCGGAAGGTTGTAGTGTTGACTATTTAATCATTCGGATTTGCGATTTGTCCTTATCGCAGAAATGGATTAATGGTGACACTAGTACACTTGGAGTGTATTGAATGGACCACATGTCGAATTTAATTATATAGCATGACCGTGCGAATAATTAAATTCCACTTGATCACCGGATATTTTATCTAAATCACTTGACAGGATTGTGTATATCTTTTCGTTAGTTTGATGGTTTTTTGATTCACCAATGGGTGAGATCAATTTAGTTGATCAAATATCTCGGTGAGTTGGGAGTTTGAGAATGAGCGAAGTAGAGAACACGAATTCGTGTCGGGAACTGTCGTTCTGAAAAATGGGTCGAGTGACAACTTAAGTATTTTCTGTTGAACGGTTATAAATCTGAGCTCAGTGTTTAGCGACGGCTAAACTTCGACATCTGTAAATTAGTTCACAGGATTGTTGAAGAAAATGTAACTTAAAGTTAATGAGAATAATTAGAGGGGCAAAACAGTCATTTATGCTCATACCTAATTATCGGATCTCAGACAGGGATGAATTATATATACGGTAGGTCAGAGGAAAGTATTACAGCTTCTGTAATTTTTATATATTCCGAGAGTGCAGCCTCTTGCATTTAGTGAAAAAAGCAAAAGATTAATAATTAGATTGAGGGGTCTAGGGTCGACTAGACAGAATCTAATTATTGGAGCTTGGAAAATATATGTCCGATCAGGTCTCTGTAGTAGCTCTATAAAGTTTTGGATTTAATCATAGTTACTATAAAAGTTTTGGACTTAATTGTAATTGTGATATAAGTTCAGGAATTACATGTGTAATTAAATCAATCATAAATTAATTGGACTTGGATGCAATCAGGACTCTTGTCGTTGTTTGCAATCAGATCACTTGCCGTTATTTATATCACATTGTTTGTGATGTAAATTCATTCCGATTGATTCGGTCAAGAAAAGAGAAGAAATTTAGCTTCTTAGTTTTCTAGATCTGACCAGTGCAGAAATTAGTTTAGTTTTTTATTTAATTAAAAGGTACCCACACGCCGGTGTAATTTAGACTTGGGAGAATACCATAGAAAGCTTGAACGTTGAGAGCACCAAGTTCGTGAATCAAAAGCAACAAGTTCGTGAATCAAATCCAGATCAATATCGTTTATCGATTCAGGTATAATATTAATCCATTAGTATTTTAATTATAATAAATACATGAACGCCTAGCAAAAATCCTGGTTTTATTGAATTAAAGAAAATTTTTATTTTCTAACTAATTCTCGTGCCAGTTTCCAACAAGTGGTATCAAAGCGGTCTAGATCGTTCACGTATTTGTTATATTATCTAGATCTAATAATTGCATGTTTTAGTCGAACGATGTCTAAGATTATTTGTTTATATGTTGTTTGAATAATTTGTATTATTTAAACTGTGATCCAATTATTTTGTGGCCCCACTTGTTCATTGTTTTTCATTATTTTGAGTCTGTAACAAAATTGGTGGATTACGACTCCATCATCTTGATTTAATTTTTTATTGCAAAATGGATTTAATTGTGAGCCCTAAAATGGGACTAAGTTAATTTTTTGTAATGATCAAAGATTGAAGGTTAAAAAAAAAAAAAAAAAAAAATCCTGGAAGTTCGCCGCGCAGATCTCGTGCGCAAGATCCGGTGCGCCGGAGATCTGCGAGTACAGATCTGGTGCGCCGGCGCACTAGCTGATCTGCGCGAGGCTCGCAGATCTGGTGCGCCAGATCCAGCGCACCAGCTGGTTTGAGCCACTCGCAGATCAGTGGCGCGCCAGAGATCTGCGATCTGGAATGGAGCTTCAGGTTGCGACGGTCTGCAGATGTAGCTGCACCGGCTGCTACAAGGGGCGCTGCTGTGAGGGTCTGCGCGCAGATGGCGGTGTTCTCCGGTACCATTCAGCTCGCATAGATGGCGTGGAAGCGCGCCACTGTCCGTGCAGATCCAGACCTGTGCGCGGCAGCAGCGCTGCAATGGTGGTGTTCTCTAGTTGATTTTCTTTTGAGTTTTGTGCTATCGTTGTGTCTCTCCGGCGGTGGTCTTTCATTCTTGAGATCCGGCCATGGTGGTTTCATGTGTGGATCTTTTGCTTGAACGAAAAGATGATTTGAGGAAGAAGAGCCAGAAATTTGGATAGTGGTTGTTTGGTTGTTGGGATTGCTCTTGTTTGGTTGCTGAAATAATGGCTGTTTGGTTGCTGGAATAGCTGGACATGTTTGGCAACAAGCACAAGTTGTTGGGTGTTTGGATTCTTCTTTGGGCTTGTTTGGCAATTGGAGCAAGGTGTTGGGCTGAAGTTTCAAATTAAATATTGGGCTTGGGTCTAATTAGTTTTTAATTTGATTTTTGAGTCTTGTTTTGGGCCACAAATAATTGTTAATTTATTGCTGATGAATGTTTTAAATATTTGTTTAAAATATTATTATTCTGTTAATCATATCATATAAAATTATTTTTAACATCACTCGTGAAACTTAGAATAGAATGCATTTCATTGGAATATTGTTTTTTCTCGAATAATTTAATTTAAATTAAATTTTTCTAGAAAGCAAAATTCGCCATAATCAAACTGCATGTTAATTTGATTAATGTGAACAGTTGGTAATTATTTTAAATTAAAATCCATTATTTTAAAATATTGAGTGGGAGATGATATTTATTTAAATAAAAATCCACAGTCTCCTTTTGTCAATTCAAAAGCAACAGAATGCGTTAGTCTCGTGCCGGTAACGCAACGGACTCCCTATAGGAAGGCTGCGTGATTCGGGTTGTTTGATTGGATTCCTTTTTGGTAAGATCGTCTAGATAGAATATAATTTGAGATCATCCTATAGATGACGGGATTATTTTTCAAGTATTTAGAAATCTAGACAAAGGTTATACACTCAAATCGAGATTATCTACGAACCTCCTATAGAGGCTCTCGTTTATAATCTTGGTGACCAAATAAAGCGATACTGAATTTATCTGGACATTTATTGTCAATATATGATTTGTCTAGTGGGAGGGTCTCAGCTTAATCAGTAGGCACGGTGATCTTTCCTATAGAGAGGCTTGTTAGATCACAAGGATTAAGTAATCGTTACATTATTGTAGTTTTATGGATCTACATGTGCATTCATGTATCATATGTTAAATTCACTGCTCAATTTTAATATGCAATAATTTTGTTATTTTCAGCAAAATGTCTCTCAGTCCATTTTCTGTTATCCTAAAACAAAATCAACTAACCAGGGAAAATTATGTAGATTGGAGACGTAACTTAATGATTGTTCTCACCGTTGAGAAAATTGATTTTGTGCTTGAAGAAGATTGGCCTGAGCAACCCACTGAGACTGCAAGCAAGGACAAGAAATATTCTTATGATAAGTGGGTAGCTGAAAGCAAGTTGGCTCGCTGTTACATTTTGGCATCAATGTCAAATGTGTTACAGCAGAAGCATGATAGTCTTGAGACCTCTTATGACATAATGAAAAGTCTCAAGGACATGTTTGCACATCAAAGTAGGAGAGCTCGGTTCGAAGTCATTCGCACCTTACAGAACATCCGCATGAAACCCGTAACGTCAGTGAAGGACTATATGTTGACTATGATTGGACACTTCAATGTGGCGGAGAATCTGGGTGCAACTATTGATCAAGATACTCATGTTGATATGGTATTGAACTCTTTACCTAATATGTTTTCATAGTTTACTGTGGACTATCACTTACATAAGATGGATATGCCATTGACTGAGCTGATGAATGAGTTGCAAAATGTGGAAAGTGGTCTTAAATTTAAAGGTGGCGATATTTATGCAGCAATTGGTAGCTCCTCGGTTTCTAAGCCGAAAGGCAGAGGTGGAAAGAAAAAGAAAAGAGCTAACAAGAAGCAGGAAGGCAATAAGACCAACGCAGACGGAAAGCCGAAAGACAAGTGTTTCAAATGCGGTCAGAAAGGACACTAGAAGAAAGACTGTCCTGATGCACTAGCTAAAAACGAGCAAGGTGCTGATGGTTCAGAAGAGCAGAAAATTCAGTGAAGACCAATTTACTATTATAGTCGGCACATGAGCAATAGTTTCGGCAAGAGCTGTAGGAGTAGTTTATTTTATTTTCAATAGTGGTAGGTGTTTCATTTTTAAAGACTGTTAATATGTCTCATAGATAAAATGGAATATAATTCCCATTTTCTTGTTAATAGGACAAGGTTATTCTCTTATTTTGCGCTAACGCGCTTTACTTTTGATGAATAAAGTTCCTATTTGTGCCGGATATTTGGTGAGTGTCTTTATATATTAAACTATTCCACAAATGAAAATAAAATAATAATACTTCTACAAGCCATAATAAACAAAATGCATACCATACTAGTAATACATATCTATGACTCTTAGACTTGGACGCATCAACATTAACATGATACAAAGACTGACAAGGAATGGTACCTTCAACTCAATTGAGGCCGAACCATTGCCAGTCTCTATGATTCTTGTTTGGAAGAAAATACGACTAAGAAGTTCTTTTTTTTTTTAGCAAAAGAACATAGAGCCAAAGAAGTATTGGAACTAGTTTATTCTAATGTATGTGGACCCATGAGTATACCTGCGATAGGGGTATTGAGTATTTTATCACATTTACAGATGATTACTGTGGATTCGGATATGTTTACCTGATGACTCGAAAGTCGAAAGCTTTTGAAAAATTCGAAGCATATCGAACTAAGGTCGAGAAACATTTGGGTAAAAGTATAAAGATATTTCGATCATATCGAGGTGGCGAATATCTCTCAGGAGAATTCAGGGATTACTTAATAGAAAATGGTATAGTTTCTCAACTGAGTG
Source organism: Forsythia viridissima (assembly GCA_030279155.1). Classification (NCBI taxonomy): domain Eukaryota; kingdom Viridiplantae; phylum Streptophyta; class Magnoliopsida; order Lamiales; family Oleaceae; genus Forsythia; species Forsythia viridissima. Next base: position 11,799,611 of record CM059037.1, on the reverse strand, counting down.
CGCTTAGTAAACCCCAACGGAACGACGTTTCAAAAGGAAGAAACAAGACATTGTTAAATATGGTTAAGTCAATGATGAGTTTTTCAACTCTACCTATCTCATTTTTGGATGTGCACTAGAGATAGCTGCATACATTCTTAACTTAGTTTCATCTAAGTCTGTTCCCAAGACTCTCCTGGAATTGTAGAATGGGCGCAAGTTGCGTCACATTCGAATTTGGGGATGTCGGCTTGTGTGCTGAAAGGGAAGACAGAAAAGTTGGAGTCTATGTCAGAAATATACCTGTTTGTGGGATATCCTAGAGGTACCAAGGGATACTAATTCTATAATCCTCTAGATAGGAAGGCCTTTTGTCATTACAAACACGATCTTCCTGGAGGATAAGTATATTAATAAATGTCAGTCTAAGAGTATGGTTGTTTTGGAATAAATGAGTGGGAGCGATTCCACAATGTTAATTCATGAAACATAACCTAGTGACAGACGACCCATGGTATCGCAAACACCTAGGGAACGTTATCTGAGTAGGAGAAATGATTTATCATTTAATCCCATTGATTAAGAAAATGTTCAAGGTAATGATGAGGTATTTGTATCACCTGAAGGTGATACCAACATTGATAAAAATGTTACGATTCAACATCCATCGTCCATTAGGCAAAGTCAGAGGATCATTAGAAAACCTTCTAGGTACTTGTTAGTAGGAGAATCCAAACATGCGATCTCTGTATAACAAGTAGATGATTCGACTTCTTATAAGGAGTCTATGAACAAAATGATAATTTTCATGGTGCTTTACGTGTACGATATTTTACTCATAGGAAATGATGTGGGAATGTCATTCTCTACAAAAGCGTGGTTGGGCCAACAGTTTTCATATGAAGGTTTTGGACAAAGCTAGATGTGTTCTAGGGATTCAGATCTTAAAAGATCGAATGGAACAAGCTGGTAGTTTTGTCCCAAACTATATATATTGACAAGATGCTTGTCAGATAGCCATGCAAAATTCTAAGAAAGGTAATTTGTCATTCAGACATAGAATCTAACTATCTAAGGAGTGTTCCTAAAGAAACTCCTTGAGAGATATAGGACATGAGTAAAATACCTTATGTGTTTGCAATGGGTAGTCTCATGTATGCTATGCTGTGCACTAGACCTTACATTTGTTATGATGTTGGTATGATAACTCGTTATCAGTCTAGCCAGACTAGAACATTGGATGATTGTAAAGCATATCCTTAAGTACTTTTGGAGAACAAGGAACTATATGCTGGTTTACTCTTTGCCATTGGGATATATGTATTTTAAGATTATACTCTAGGGCAAATGGGAGAATTGTTGGGTTGTATGTCCAAATAGTATAATTTTGCTGTGATGAAATGATAATTTTATATTGAATAAAACTTTGGTTTGTATTCATTTATTATTATTGCATTTGTTTAATATTGAGTATGTAAACAAAGTGTCAATGATTACTTGTGACAATATAAGTTGGATGCTTGCGTTGAGAAGTATAGTGTGCCACAACTTATATTTTGATCATCAATAAAATTGTTCACAATTAATGTATAAGGGTTGGCGCTTTGTATCGAAAGATTGTAGTGTTGACTATTTAATCATTCGAATTTGTAATTTGTCCTTATCGCAGAAATAGATTAATGGTGACACTAGTACACTTGGAGTATATTGAACGGACCACGTGTCAAATTTAATTATATAGTATGACCGTGCGAATAATTAAATTCTACTTGATCACCGGATATTTTATCTAAATCACTTGACAGGATTGTGTATATCTTTTCGTTAGTTTGATGGTTCTTTGATTCACCAATGGGTGAGATCAATTTAGTTGATCAAATATCTCGGTGAGTTGGGAGTTTGAGAATGAGCGAAGTAGAGAACACGAATTCGTGTCGGGAACTGTCGCCCTGAAAAATGGATCGAGTGACAACTTAAGTATTTTCTGTTGAACGGTTATAAATCTGAGCTCAGTGTTTAGCGACGGCTAAACTTTGACATCTAAACTTAAGTATTATTTTGTGATGTAAATTCATTCCAATTGATTCAGTCAAGAAAAAAGATGAAATTTAGCTTCTCAGTTTTCTAGATCTGACCAGTCTAGAAATTAGTTTAGTTTTTGATTTAATTAAAAGGTGCCCACACGCCAGTGTAATTTAGACTTGGGAGAATACTATAGAAGGCTTGAACGTTGGGAGCACCAAGTTCGTGAATCAGATCCAGATCAATATCGTTTATCGATTCAGGTATAATACTAATTCATTAGTATTTTAATTATAATAAATACGTGAACGCTTAGCAAAGATCTTGGTTTTATTGAATTAAAGAAATTTTTTATTTTCTGGCTAATTGTCGTGCCAGTTTCCAACAGTTTATTAATAGGATGTATTTCCTCGTCATCATGAGATATACTTTCAAAAGAGGTGCTTATAAGCAATTTATAAACCTAGTCGACCATGTTCATGCTTACATATATCTTTTGAATGTGCATGAGTTGACATGCGACTTAAACGCCTTTAATACCTCATCCCTTAGACTTGAGACTGGGAAGAAGGGAAAAAAACAAGAAATTCATGAAAATATTCTTTTTGTTGATATATTGGCAAGGCATGCACTTTCCTTCATATTTGGGGTTCTAGGTAGTACTCTAGTAACCCGCAGCTTCAAATGATAGATTATTTTCTGTGTCTATGCAACTATTTTGGTTCTTTCAATTTATTAATTTTGAAAGATCAATTATGTTATTGAAAGTATAATATATTTAAAGTTTTCTATACTCTCTCTCTCTCTTTTTTCTAAGAAGATACATTAATTTAAATATAGAAAATATAGAAGGCGCATGCGAGGCCTTGGACCAAAGATTTCACTTGGCATAACAGAAATTTGTTTGTTTCACGAAAAGATTATGAGAGTTCCATATGGACCAAACAAAGAATATTTTAGATACTCGTCGTTTATTGTCTTCTGCAATCGGATTACGACTTCTTCTGTAGGTGCTGGAGTTTTACTGGTAACTGCACTTTAATGCTCGATGTATCAGCTTTCTTAAGTCTTACACAGCTTGTGCATTAACTCAAATGCCCCGAACCTGTAAAGTGTAAACATTTCTTCATGTTGATATGATTTTTGCTTGTTGGCTGCTCATGAAGAGGCAGGTAAAGAAATCATCAAAGTGGTGAATATTCTGCCTTTAATGTATCAATGTATCAATTTATCAGTTTTCTCTTTTCTCCAGGCACATAAAAATGCCCTTGATCCTGTTGCTCCACTCTACAAGTATTATGTTGTATCTGTGGCTAACATACACACTACGACACGCCAATATGAGGTAATCTGCCTTCATTTCTGTTGGATACAATTCTTTTAAAATTTACCCCAAAAGGAAAGGTATGTGTGAGCATTTTCGATTTTTACTGAGACTTCGCTTAATTGTTTGTTTCAATTTGAGTATTGTATGCTACCGCATCAAGAAATTGCTAACATGTCAGCTTCCCAGTGCAGATACTGGAAAAGTGTGCCAAAATGATACCTGTAATTAATGGTGAGTCAGTTTTATGTCTTGTTACTGTTACATGATAAGGAAACAAAAGCAAGTCAGAAACATGAGTTCTTTTTCTGTTACTGATTAACATTATTTCTCAACACAAGTGTTATAAATTTCCTATTTTGTCTGTGTGACTCTACTTAAAATTTTCTCTGTTATGTTTTGGCTAATACTGTCATCGCTGAGGTAATTTCTTCCATCCTCTACCCATACTGCAGTTCGTATGGCCAATGTTTTTCCTTTCTCCCCAATTCTTTGCCTTCAACTGAGGTTTAATTTATGTCAGTTTTGACATCTCAGTCACTTGGTGTCATCTGTTATAAAATTTTAGCACCTATAATGTTACTTGTTTCAAATTGAATTTTGTGGTTAACATTTTTCCTGTCATTTGAGCTTTCTACAATTGGAATAGCTTCTGATTAACTAATTTTCTCTAGGAGAAAAATATTGATGTACTAGACACCCACAGTTTGGGGATGTTTTGGAGTTATAAAAATTTGAAAAATCATTATATTAAATGTGGATTCGGAAAATTGTGAGTTTCACTGATAAAAGTTGTCAAGTTCAATGTTCAATTTGAAGGAGTACTATCCTTTGGCTTTTCTCCTTGATTGGTAACTCTTGAAATGCCTAATACTTCAATTCCATTGGCTTGCTTTAAGTTTACTTAGAGCATGTCTAATGCAACCGTTGCTTGCAAAAAAAATTCTACCATGTAAGCAAAATAGACAATGTTTAAAAAATTTCCTCTCTAATGTAAGTTGTCTAGCACTCTATCAAACTCATATGGCAAGAAAAAAATAGATAATATCTAACACTCCATCTAGTTTCGAACGCTCCGTTAGACATGCTGACTCAGCAATATTTAAATTTCCTATGTAGGTTTAAATTTACTATGCATATTAAAATGTAATCTAGTATTTATTTTAATAAAATAAAATCCACCTAAATAGCAATCCATAGAATGCATTGGAGATCAAATTTGAACTTGAATGTCTATTCATTAGACATTAATGCCAAGTAGATCGGAAGTCTTCCTATATTTGTGCCTCTAAAATAGCAATCCATATAATTCATTGGAGACGCTCTTAGGATGCTAGAAGGTAGATCTTAATCAATACATGCAAGTTTCATGATCTAATTGTAAGGAATTGAGGTATACATGCACAGCGGCAATTAAATGTTCAATTCCTTTAAGCTGGATCAACCTTGCACCTAGAGAGAATTCGTGATAGAAATTTACCTTTGATGAATATCGTGAAATCTGATTTCTGATTAGTTGTAGGTGTGATCTTCAATACCAAAGCTGGCCAATTGTCCAGCCTCCAATGGTAATCCACACATCAAGAACATATCTGAACTTCCACGATCAAAAATAGATGAAAGCAGAACTTTTGGGAGAAGTTGATTGGGTTGTCTTTTGCTTGTGCTAGCAAGTAATAGAAAACAACTCTTTTGATTAATCTGCTGTGGCCTTGTATATATAGGTAGGGCTAACTCTAGCCCTAGTTCTAGTCCAACTAGAACCCATCAATAAACGGGCCTAATTAATTAATTTGGTCCAATAAGTAATTAAGTCCGACCCAATTATTTGGACCTTGGACATTAATTTTTACAATCTCCTACTTGGACAAGGTCTAACTCCAGATGCTCAATTCTCGCTTTATGTGTGTGACCCATTAGGTTTCCATTCACGATGGCAAAAGCAGTGATATTCTCATTGATTCACCGAGATCGATCAATATACGTCGTCGTCCAAAATTGACATCTAGCAATGTGTCAAGGCAATTCATGTGAAGGAAATGTCATGTGGTATGACAGAATCAATATATGTACGGTTACCGTGAAAATATAATCCCTTCATCAATATAACCCAATTGGTTAAGAGATATGAATCAACGTCAATCTTATTTCAACCAATTATATTATTCACCTCAACTTTCGTTGATCTAATCTAGTTATGATTGAAATATTTTTCAACTCATAAGTCCACCCCGACCGAGGAAATTTATATCAACTTAAGTGGGCAAAATACATGTTATAATCTCCTACTTTCCAAGAGTGACGAATCCTCATATTAGACATTCACAACCTTCATATGATTCTCACTATACCCGTACGACGTCTTCCTGGTGACTCAAAATCTTCGAATCCTATCAAACGCTCGCCAAAGTATAGTGGTCCTCACATAAAATTCTATGATGTTCTCAAGTCAAAGGACCAAATCCACAACCACGCATTAGAGATTTACCACTGACGCTTGGATAGTTATCCATGTGGAATCTCTAGGCGGATCATCCAATGTCATGTTCTCATAACAATGCATTCATGTGTTTATTCAGACGTCCCTCTACATCTTAGCTCGTGAGACTACTTTCTTCAAAAGAAATGCAACACATGCTAGTCTATCCACAATAATGATATCCGTATCTCATTATTACTATGACTAAAGATATTTTAAGAATAAATTATTTATAACTTGTATCTCACAATCCCAACACCTTGTGATTAACAAGTTACGATGAACTATTCTTCGGACTCTATTATTTTAAATAATAATAATAATAATAATAATAATAATAATAATAATAATAATAATAATAATAATAAATTTAAATAATAATAGATCTGCCATTAAAATGTAGACAAAATATTTAATTAATAAAAATATTCATACACTTCGATGTCTAACAAAGAGTATATAAAACGTCCCATACAAACTAGATCCAATCACTCATACATCTAATACCAATAGATTTAGGATGACTATCATGCTTGTGCTGGGACAACGACTTTGTCAAAGGATCTGCTACATTGTCGTCAGTCGGGACTCGTTCTATCTTTATGTCATTTCTCAGGATTATCTCCCTAATGAGATGATATCGCCTCAATGTATGCTTGGATCGTTTATGAGACCTGGGTTCCTTCGCTTGTGCGATGGCTCCATTGTTATCGCAATACAGAGATATTGGATCAACAATGCTAGGAACTACTCCAAGTTATGAAATGAACTTCTTGATCCAGATCGCTTCCTTTGCTACTTCTGAAGCAGCTATATATTCGGCTTATGTAGTTGAATCAGCAGTCGTTTCTTGTTTGGAACTTTTCAACTAACCGCACCACCATTTAGAGTAAATACATATCCAGATTGAGATTTGCTATCGTCTTTATCAGACTGAAAGCTGGCATCGGCATAATCTTGAACTCTAAGTTCATTTCCTCCATAAACCAAGAACATGTCTTTAGTCCTTCTTAAGTACTTAAGGATGTTCTTGACTGCGATCCAATGTTTCTCGCCAGGGTTCGCTTGGAACCTGCTTGTGACACTCAAAGCAAATGAAACATCCAGTCGAGTACATAACATGGCATACATGATAGATCCTATTGCTGATACATAAGAAATTCTATCCATGCGATCTCTTTCAATTTGTGTCTTTGGACACATCTCTTTTGAGAGATAGATTACATGCCCGATGGGACAGAGTCCTCTCTTGGACTCTTCCATGTTAAATCTTCTCAAGATTTTATATATGTACGTAGATTGAGATAGGCCAAGCATTTTATTAGATCTATCTCTATAGATCTTTATTTCGAGAATATACGCTGCCTCTCCCATATCTTTCATAGAGAAATTTTTGGATAACTACAATTTTACTGATTTTAGCATTGAGATATCGTTTCTTAATAATAATAATATGTCATCCACATACAAAATTAGAAATACGACTTTACTCCTACTAACATTTTTATACACATGGTTCATCTTCATTTTTGATAAAATCAAATATTTTGATTGTCTCATCAAAACGAAGATTCCAGCTCCGAAAGACTTGCTTTAATCCATATATAGATTTCTGTAGTTTGCATACTTTGTTTGGCTCTATAGATTCAAAACCTTCGGGTTGTGTCATGTACACATCCTCACTAAGATTTCCGTTAAAGAATGCAGTTTTGACATCTATCTGCCAGTTCTCATAGTCATAGTATGCTGCTATCAGAAGCAGAATCCGAATTGATTTAGACATGGCTACTGGTGAGAAAGTTTCATCAAAGTTTCATCAAAGTCAACTCATTGTCTTTGCTTGTAAACCTTCGCAACCAATCTTGCCTTGTAAGTATGAACATTACCATCCATGTCGACCTTTTTCTTGTAAACCCATTTACAGCCTATTGGTTTTACCCCTTCAGGCAGGTCAATCAAGGTCCAGACCTTGTTTTCATACATGGAGTTCATTTCGGATTCCATGGCTTCCTGCCATCTCTTTGAGTCAACATTTGACTTCGATTCGCCGTAAGTAGTGGGTTCATCTTCCTTGATTAGCAATGCATCATTGGTAATTAGGAGATCGTATCTCGTAGGAGGACGAATGACCCTACTCGACTTACGGAGAGCTGCTATGTCCTCGGGGACTGATGATTTCCCACTTCTAATATGTGCATCATCAAATGCAGGCTCAACTATTGGCTCATCTAATTGGACTATATTTGTGGTTTCTTGAACCTTTTCAAGATCTACTTTGCTCTCACTGGCCTCTCTTAGAATGAATTCTTTTTCTAAGAATACGACATGTTTCGATATGATGACTTTCATCTCGATGGAATTGTAGAAATAGTATCCGGCAGTTTCTTTTGGATATCCCACAAATAAGCATTTATCAAATTTAGCTCCTAGCTTGTCTGATTCTACGTGCTTTACATAAGCGTCGCAGCCCCAAACTTTCATGTATGAAAGATCGGGTCTTTTTCCTTTCCATAACTCGTATGGAGTTTTATCGACCGATTTAGATGGGACACGATTTAGTGCGTGACATGCAGTGTTAAGTGTATATTCTCAAAACAATTTTGGGAGAACTGCGCGACTCATCATTGATCGCACCATATCTAGTAAGGTGCAATTTCTCCTTTCTGATACACCATTTAGTTGTGGTATATACGGTGGAGTCCACTGCGATAGAATCTCATTCTCTTTTAGATGGTCTAAAAACTCACCATTCAAATATTCTCCACCTCGATCAGATCTAAGTGTTAGAATATTTTTTCCGGTTTACCTTTATACTTCTTGCTTGAATTCCTTGAACTTTTCAAAGGCTTCGTGCTTGAATTTCATCAAATAGATGAAACCATATTTAGAATTTTCATCTGTAAACGTGATGAAGTAAGAAAAGCCACATCTAGCATCTGTAGACATTGGTCCACATACATCAGTATGTACGAGTCTCAAAATATCTGCAGCCCTGACTCCTTTTCCAGTAAATGGAGTCTTGGTCATTTTGCCATCAGGCATGACTCACATCTATCAAATGATTCATAATCATTTGAATCCAAGTATCAATCTTTATGTAACTTGGTGATGCGTTTTTCATTTATATGACCCAGTCTGCAATGCCAAAGGTATGAGTTGTTAACCTTATTGCCTTTATGTCTTTTGTTGTCTATACTCATTATAGGACATTCCAAATCTAGAATATAGATGCCATTAAAAAAATTCTCACATCCATAAAACACATCATTAAGAAATAAAGAACAACGTTTATCCTTAATCTTAATGAAAAACCCATCCATGTCCAAACATGAAATAGAAATGATGTTCTTAGTAATAGCAGGAATGTAATAGCAGTCTCTTAATTCTAAAACAAGGCCCGAAGGCAACGGTAAAAAGTATGTCCCTACAGCCAAGGCAGCAACTCTTGCTCTATTCCCAACGCGTAGGTCTACTTCTTCCTTTTGCAGTAATCTACTGTTCTTTAGCCCCTGCATATTTGTGCAAATATGAGATCCACATCCAGTATCTAATACCCAAGAAGCTGAAGGAGAAGATAAATTAATTTCAATGAAAAAGATACCTGAAGTAGAAGTCTGAGTAGACTTCTTTCCCTTCAAGGTGGCGAGATATGCCTTGCAGTTCCTCTTCCAATGTCCTTTGTTTCCACAGTGAAAACACGGATAATCAGACTTGGATTTTGTCTTGTCTGCTTTGACTGGTTTTTCAGCAGATTTGGCCGTCTTGGCTCTTTTCTGAAAGGTCATTTTTGATTTCCTCTTAGTGCCCTTAGAGATATCAATAGCCAAAATTTGCCCCTTCCTTTTGTTTATATTGGGCTCAACAGTCATTAGCATGTTCAGCAACTCAGGCAGGGTATATTGAATCTTATTCATGTTGAAGTTCATAATGAACTGCGAAAAGCTATTAGGCAGGGATTGTAGAACCAAGTCAATACTCAGCTCATGGTCCATGGCATAACCCAATTGGTTTATTTTTTTCAATATAACCAATCATTTTCAGTACATGAGCACTGACTGAAGATCCTTCTGCCATCATACATCTGTATAACTTTTTGGATGTCTCATATTATTTAGTGCGTGACTGTTCATCATACAACTCCTTGAGATGAATTATAATGGTATAAGCATCCATACCCTCGTGCTGCTTTTGTAACTCAGGTAACATAGCTGCAAGCATCACACATGTTGCAGCATTTTCGTCATTGCTATGTTTATTATAAGCTTGCACTTCTTTCGGTGTAGCCTCCTCAGTAGGAGCTTCTGACATAGGTTACTCAACGACATATCTAATTTTTTCATGCTTGAGAACAATTCTCAAATTACGGTGCCAATCCAGAAAATTTGGCCCAGTAAGTTTGTTTGCATCCAATATGCCTCTCAAACTCATATGATTACTCATGATTCAATATTGAAATAACAAGAAAATTAATTTAATTATAGACTTAAATTAAATTAATTATACTCTCACTGTTTAAATTGAATTAATGACCCTCAAACATTAATTAATTAGAACCAGTTAGATTCCCAGTAGGCTAGGATCCATTTTGTTTTATTAGAACCTTGAGCGACTCAACAAGCCTAAATAAAACATCCAGGTGGATACTCTATCAATCACACCTATATGTGACTCCTAGATCGTCAAGTAGACAACTTATTGTCGTACGCATCTTATGTGTTTTACTTGATTGTGTCCCTAAATTTTATTTTCTTGAGCGACTCAACAAAAAATAAAATTCTAGTTAAATTCAACCAATTGTTCAGAAACATCGAATGTTTCACAGTGATAAACATATTTATGAGCGAGCAGCATTGAGCGACTCAACAAACTGACAACGATAGTAGACTCTGGTTTTTCACTATAACAATGGAAGGCACGTTGTATTAATCATTTAATGCGAATTTAATATTTTGATAAAGAGGGGTTTGTCTCATCACATTTATGTATATTAACTAACATCCAACATCCAATCAATCATACATAATTATAAATGTGGATGATTATGGACTTTATCTATCTAATCTTCTTGAGTAAAAAAGAAGATTAGTTGGTCAATTCCTATGGGACGTTGCATTCGTTCATCGAATGCTAAATGCAATCATCTCCATCTTCTGCTGCAACCTGTATCCTATACTAGTTGGCACGCAGGCCCTGATTACACGTAGGCCCATAATAAATAAATAGCTCGAAAATCTAATTAAATAAATAATAGGCTTGTAGGCCCATTTAATTAAATAATAGGCTCGCATGTCCAACCAATAATCAACAGGAATGATTAACCATACAATCAATCACATGGGTCAACTCCATAATCATCCACTAAACATTCATATTAATATCTAATATTAAAAATATATTAATTTCTAAATTTGTAGCTTTGACAGTATAAGTCTAAACATTTTAGACATTTTGGAACATATTAGACAGAATTAAATAATTAATCTAATTAATTAATTAATTTTTCTAACAATAAAATTAATCAATTAATCCAATTAATCAATTAATTTTATTCATAAAAGACATTTTCAAAATTTATTTTATCTACCAATTTAAAGTCATACTCTAATTGAAGATAAAATTTGTATATTGTCAAAATTACAATTTTATAAATTAAAGTCAAAATTTAATCCGATCAAAAATTCATAATATAATTTAAAAAGAATTTTATTTAATAATAAATATTTAACCGGCATTAAAAATTAAATAATTACATTTTCTCAAAATAAATAAAATTTTATTTGAGACCTGTCTTAATTTTAAAATCTTGAGGACTAGCTATGCAATTTCTAAAATTGTAGCCCATTTAATTTTAAAATCAATGGCCTTTCCACGCAATTTCTCAAATTGCACGAAAGCCCCATTTGAATATTAAACCAGTGGGCCTCTCATGCAATTTCTAAAATTGCATGAGAGGCACCTATTGTTTCCTTTTTTAAAACTTCGGGGCTTCACATGCAATTTCTAAAATTGCACGGGAGGCTCTCGTCTTCAATTCCAAAACGACGCAGAAACCCTATGGTTTTTGCAATTCGGTGGTCACACCGGTGTCTAACACCGGCGGCCACTGCAGTTTGTCATAGAACAGTAGTTTCTGCTGTTGTTCGAAGAGGGATCTTCGTCGCTGCTACTTCTAGTAGCGGCCCATGGTTGTGCCGCTGCAAAATCAGCGGCGGAGACCACTGATTCTGCGGCGACAGTCTACTGTCTTTGCAAGGCAGCAGGCGCTCAACTTCCGCAGTAGATTTCCTACCACCGCCACCAACCACCCTCTTGACTATTGGCCAGTTTGATCCGTTCCAAATAAACCCAAAACAATTTCAGATTTTAATTTTTAAAATAAATTCACAATTTTATTTTACTGTCAAATCTCAAATCAAATTAATATCACAATAACAATTATTGTACTATTCATCAAAACAGAACGAATTCTAACAAGTAACAAGGTATGTTCTGATACCACTGTAAAGAATTAAGGTATATATGCACAACGAAAATTAAATGTTCAATTTCTTTAAGCCGGATCAACTTTGCACTTAGAAAGAATTCGTGATAGAAATTTACCTTTGATGAATATCGTGAAATCTGATTTCTGATTAATTGGAGGTGCGATCTTCAATACCACAGCTGTCCAATTGTCCAACCTCCAATGGTAATCTACACAGCAAAAACAGATCTGGACTTCCACGATCAAGAACAGATGAAAGCGGAATATTTGGGAGAAGTTGATTGAGTTGTCTTTTGCTTGTACTAGCAAGTAATGGAAAACAACTCTTTTGATTAATCTGCTGTGGCCTTGTATATATAGGTAGGGCTAACTCTAACCCTAGTTCTAGTCTAACTAGAACCCATCACCAAACGGGCTCAATTAATTAATTTAATTAATTAATTTGATTCAATAAATAATTAAGTCCAACTTAACTATTTAGATCTTGAATATTAATTCTTACACTAATATGAAGTCGTAATGTAATAATCTTATCAAAGTCATTAAAAATCCTCATTTTGCCTCAATTGAATGTGTCCGTTGGCAATGCTGCTAACCTTTAGATACTCCGTAAGATTGTTTACATTTTTCTCATAATTGGTACCTTTTTTTCTCCACTTTCAATGCAGATTTGAGGCACTGTCATCATGCAAAGAAGTACAATGGTCATGATTATCTACTGGCTTCTTTAGTGACACTTGGGTGTTCATTATGAATTTTTTTTTTTTCGGTAATGGTTCCATTTCAATCTCTCATAATCGATCTTTGCTGTTGATTTGGCTTGAGAAATAATCTTGTTTGCAGATAGAAGAAAACATGTTTTTTGATAAAACATTCAACAATATGTACTCTAAATCTTTTTTTCTTGACTAGAGACGGGGACGTATTTGTGTATCTTCTATACTGCATGTAGCAATCCAAATAGAAATGCTGACCGGTTATTTAAGAGGGATCCTTTTCTCGTTTTGTGTACAAAGAAAGTGACCATCCACGACTTACGACATGACTAAGAACAAGTCGAATGGTAGTGGGCTTAATCACTAGACTAAAGGTGTCATGATAGTCATCACCGGTGGAATCTAATTAGAGATGGTAGTAGACTTTGGACTTGAAACTTGAGTAAATAATAAATAAATGGAAAGATTGACTCAACAAACCTAATATACCTAGAAACATAGATTTTTAATGTACATGAATCATAATATAAATATGCACTTTTAGTTAGGGAGTACCCAAGAAAGACACACAGCTTGGAACGTGATTCAAGCTTGTGAGTGGTATAAGGACGAAGCCAAGGGTAGCACATGCAACCAAAGATTTTGAGCTTTGAAAAATTAAGAGATCCAAAAATCTTTTCATAGGGAGATGATATTTAATATTGGAGAAATGGATAGAGGCATGAGAGAGTAAGGTGAGACTTGTTTGAGCAATGTGGAGATGACATCTTTCAAAGAAACCATTGTGTTCGGGTGTGTGGGGGTCGAGTAGTAAGATGAGATATACCATGAAGAGCAAGAAAATTAGCAAGAGCAATATATTCACCATCATTATCCGAATAGAGTGTGTTTATGTTTTGATTGAAGTGTTTTTCGACTATGATTTTAAATATAATAAATATATCTTTTACTTTCAATTTTTATTTGTTTTTCCAACACCAAGATCATAAATGCATCAATTTGTAACATTTTCAAATGTTTGTTTTTATTAGAACAATACTAATCTATTTATCATCCCTATGCAGACGAAGTAGAAAAAGTTTTTTCCACTCCATTTTTATTCTCTATTTCGTTTCTTGATTTTCTCTCATATGGAACACTATGAAAGATGGTTGCATTTTATCAATCACCCCCTATAATGAATATTCTTACAACTAGGTTGAAAACTAATTCTGCCTAGAAATACCAAAACAAAATATTTTATTACATCTTCCAGTCACTACAAGAAATATATACTTTCCCTTCAAAATTTCCGCAGACAAATTGAGATTTGTCTGCGGAATTAACTTTTCCCTACAAACTTGTTTTTTGTAGGGCTATGATTTGTACTGAAATTTTCAAAAGTGCGATAACTTGTGCCCACAAACATAAACAATTGTCCCGACAAAAAAAATTAGTCAGGCAAAGTATATCTTTTGCCGACAAAAAAGAAGACTGTAGGGTAATATTTAAATGGAAATTTTTTTTATTTTTTTTGTATTTTTAGTCCAACAACATCTATTTTGAAAGGAAATTATAATAAATAGAAATAAAATTAAATGTAATTAAAATTAAACGTCAAAACCTTCAGAAAAAATTTCCCTCTTCCACCTTTCCTGTTCCAATTTTTCCTTCCTCTTCCCTCTTAGTGCCTCATTCTCCCGCGCCTGTCCTCTCATCTCGCACAACTCACCTCACCTCTAAATCAGCCTCCATAGCCACCACGGCCGACCAACCCATCACGCTGCTCACCGTCAACCAGTCTTGCAGTCACCGTCTCTTTCACAGAGGTTCGTCTTTATGCCCTTAATTTTTTTTTTCACATTTAGCCAATAAAATTAGGATTTTATGAAGAAAATGGGGGGTTTTGAATTGTGAAATTAGAAATAGCGCTTGATGAATTTTAATTATGAAGAAAATGGGGTTTGGGGATGAACTGGGGATAAAAGGGAAAAGATTTTACTTAGAATTTTTCTGTACCATGTGTCTATGTTCTGATGTTTGGAGATGAACCAGGGAAATTTTATATTCTTTTAGAAAACTATGTATACCGTGTGTTTCTTTGATGAACCAGGGATGAACTAGGTAATAAGAAAACTAGTCCAGAAAATTTTATATTCTTTTCATAACCTTGTTTATTCTCGAGTGGATTGGACTTTAAATTTTAAGGTTTAGATTGTTGTTTGGCTCGAACTGTAAGAGGATCAAGCAGAGTATGGTGGCTAGTTTGAGTCCGATCCGAGAGAGGTGAACATGTCTAAAGTTTCTTGGTGAAATGTTATGTTCTGGCATTTGCCTGGACTGATTTATGGTTATTGCTTTGTGGTTGATCTGTGATGCAGGGGGAGTGATGCAGGGGGATGAGGTAGTGTATGAGGCCACCATGAAGGATGCTCGTAGGTTTGTCTTGTTATACTTTTCCTTGAGGTGATTGTGGTTGAAATTTCGGATAGATGTAGAAGGAAATTTTAATAGTTTCTTTCTAGGTAATGCAGTCCGCTGTATAACAAGAGAGTTGTTCTTCGGCGGCTTATTAGTGCTCAGGCTAAGCGTAGAGAAAGACGGGCAATAGAGGTTTGTTAATTTATTGAAAGCTGTTACATTATTACAGAAAGAGTGCTCTCAGACTTGCTTCACCATCTTCTATTGGTATTTCATTGTAGGTGTTAAAGAGATTAGCTCGTCGAAGACTAATGTACAATTCTTATGCAATGAATGTTCATGGCTATGTTTGCGCATCTACAAAAGGAGACAGCGATCTAGCACGGGGTAATTTGTTTTCTATTAAAATGCTTTTCTTGTTTTTCAGCCTCTTAAGCCCTGTCTGTCCTGCAAACTAGAGGAAAATAATAATAGTTTCTCAGTAGACTGCGTGATGAAGAAAAAAAAGTCTCGATCAATGGATTTTTGGTTTGGTGCTTCTGTTTGTTCATGTGTTTGACAATATATAAGTTGCCTAACAAGTATTAAAATAATCACGTGGCATCCTGTTTTCTTATATAACTTAGCAGAATGATCACACACGAGGCTTCCAAGAATACTGAGAATGTTAACTCTTTGCTTCTGTGGTACCACAATAGTTTTTCCTTGAGGCATTGGCTTCAACAATCAGATTGGCTTCCAACCTTGGAAGCACTCTTGCTTTGGATGAGGATTCTGTTAGGAGAGTAGGAGACGATACAGTAGGAGGGCCAGCAGTTTCTCGACATTTACGACTTATTCGAATTTTAATGAGGGATCTCGTAATCGGAGTATGATTTATTTTCATAATTTATCTTGTCAGGGGCAGATACAAAAATGAAGTATTATGGTCAGAATTGGACAGTTCATGATGTTTCTGTTTCACATTTATGCTAGGTGAATTACTTACACAACCATGGACTTCCTCACACGGAGCTAAGACTTGAAAATTTGCATATTTGTCCAGTGGATATACATGTCAAAATGAGTACAAGCTTTACATTGTTCAACAGAAATTAGGAACCTACAGCTAAGTTTATGATTTTGTGAGTGCTCTAAATTTGACTTTTGGGACAAGTACGAGGCTGCACATTGCCTTGACATGGTCATGTGAGTTATCTTAGTGACAACTGAG
Organism: Forsythia viridissima; assembly: GCA_030279155.1. Lineage (NCBI taxonomy): Eukaryota > Viridiplantae > Streptophyta > Magnoliopsida > Lamiales > Oleaceae > Forsythia > Forsythia viridissima. The sequence continues at coordinate 11,782,994 of CM059037.1, read as the reverse complement.
GCATGCTATTATCAATTTGACAGGGCTTATTGGTTTTGATACTTAAATGATGCATATAGGTCAATTTCATTTTTTTTTTCTCTTTGTTTTGTCTTTTAGTTAATGCACTACTCCATTCTTATATTCATCACTTTTAAAATTTAGGTGGTGATATTGGGAAATGCTTTCGACTTTCACCAGTGCAGTCCAGATGATAGCAAAATAGACAGCTATGTGGATAGACGGCAAATGATGATTGCATTCGACATGAGGTGGATTGCACATACTGAATTTGTGTATTCTAAACTCTATCTCTTACAAGTTATTCATGAGATCCCTCTTTCTCTGTGTTTGTAAGATGCGTTGGATTTATCGTGGCTAAAATGATGTTTAAGGGACCTCATGGATCTACTGATTTTTTCGAAGTTCAAAGCATTCCTCTCCAAGGTATTACATATCCAATCTGCAAAATGTACTTGAATTATGCATGAAATTATTTGCTTCTAGCTGCTGTATCATATCCCTCTTTCTGTTTCTTTATTTTTTTCCTTTATTACAAACATAAACAAAGTATTTTTACTTTACTAATTAGTTCTATTTTGTTGCTTTATTGCTTTCTTGGTTTCTTTAGATTCAAATTCTTCACCAGTTTTAGACTTCCTAATAAATATTTGCTACTCTAAATCTAACCACCCAATATTTGACATGAAAACAGTAAAGACTAAATGGAGTATTAAGCTTTATAATAGTGGCTTTTACTACCGTAATTATCCACCAAATATCCAAATATGTTTAGCAGTTGAAACTATCCTAATCTTTTGATAAAATCATTTGTGTAGTAAAAAGTTGTTGTATGTTATATCTTTTGAAAACTTTATTTTTGTATGCTATTTAATATGTTTTTGTAGGTTGTTTTAATTTCTTGTAGGATGAGATGCTTGCTAAAACTGATGAATATCTTGCAGAAGGGGTAAATGAGCAACAACTTCCCGATGATACTCATTTGGAGGAGATCCCTGTTGATGATCCAGATGCTGGACTGAAAATCATGATGTCCGTTCTAGGTGTGAAGTCCAGACGTCAAATTCGTGGGTTGAGAAATGGTCGTTTTCGAGACATTTTTACTTCTTCCAACGTGTTAAAATACATTATAATTGATAGAGCTTATATTCTTTTTAAGTTTAGCTTAGTGAATGATTTTTATTTGTATTTTGGTACAATATTTTGAGTTTAATGTTATTTATTGATTGACACTGTCTTAATTTAATTTATAGTCTTTTTTGCATCTTTATATTATTTAGAAGAAGGTAAAAAGAATTAATATAATATAAAAAATTAAATATATAAAGATAATTAATTTCTCCCTACAAATACGATTTTCCTACAAAATATCATTTGTAGAAAAAAAATTAGAACTTGGCACACAAATTGTTTTCGACACAAATATTTATTTGTAGGGAAAAGTACGATTTAGTCCACAAAATAATTTTTGTCTTGTGCCTACACAAACTGATTCGTGGGCGAAAGTAATTTTAGCATACGAATAATTTTGTCGAGAAAGAATTTAAACGACAAATTGTATTCGTCTCTAAAGGATTTGTAGGGAGAGACTTTAGCACACAAATTTCTATCATTTGTCGTCTTATACCTTTCCCCACGATGTTTGCCCCACAAACGTCCCTACAAAAAATTTTCGTCGGGTAAGATTTTTCCCCACAAAAAATAACCTTTCCCTACAAATTTATTTCGTATGCGGAACATAAATTTCTTGTAGTGAGTTAACTTTAGAATTGATTTTATGACGAAGTTTGTGACTGGCTGTAATGATTGCCATTATCTTCTTGGGGTTGTTTTGAATTTAAATGTTACTTTAACCTTCTGTGAATAAGGCCTCTTGTAAATTTACTGTTTCTGTTCCTATAGCTCAAGCGCTGACATGGTTTTACAGGTTTGATGGCTTCACAAGCACATTCCAGGATAAACTTTTCAAAGGCTATGACATGGAGATATTTTACACAACACTATGTTCTTGCATACTTAGTTTTGTACATAACATTCAATCCTATGTATATCTCTCAGTTATTTCATCTAGTCAAAGATAGAAGTGACAAAAGTCAGCGTACTATCCAAATAACTCGAATTTTAGACTGACCCTATAAAAAACCAGGTCAATTTGGTGTTGGAACCAGGGAGAGATATCCCCTTTATTTGGTCCAGGGCCTGCGTTTTGGTGACTATGGAGTGGGGTTGGGCCGTTTTCTTGGAGGGAGTTTGTGGGAGAAGAAGACGAAACTCTTTTCTTTTTTTTTTTTAATTTGAAAATATAAAAAAAAACAGAAAAAATTGAAAAATTAAGTCGGGCTGCCCCAAAACCAAGCTAGACTGGCCCATCAAATCACAACTCATTTGACACCACTAATCAAAGGGAATAAATAAAATAAATAGTTGAAAAATGAAAGAATGTGATATTTCATGAATAACTTGTGTCTGATTTGCTTTTAGCCACCATTGCATCGTTAATTGAAATGCATAAGTTGCACGGCTGTTAAAATAGTTTGTGTACGCAAGGGGTGTGTACATACATTCTAAGTAGAAGCACAAAAAATAATTGATGTTCCACATAAATTAGTATATGAAATAAAATTCAACCAACATATTCAACTTAAAAGAAATTATAGCAAAACTAATTAATGAAAATTATTCTGCATTCCTTGATTAGAGGAGTTGATACAGCCAGTAGAGGCTTTCTCTAACATTAGAATTAAGGCTTTGGAAAGTGTTGTCGTGATATACGTATAAACCAGAGTAGAGTCTTGCTAATGTTGGAACAAAAGGGATAAAGCCTTGAACCGAACCTGTTGTTCTTGCCATCGTCCCTATTTTCTTCCAGGATTTGGTCGATATTTCATGCATGTAGATTTCTTCGTCTTCTCCTATCTTCTTTAGAAGAAAAAACAGTTGTTTTCCATTAAACAATATCGGAGTACCTTCCTTGTAATCATTGTTTTCTCTTCTACTTATGTTTCGAATTTTGTGTTGAATTTGCCACTTATTTGTGTGTACATGATCATAAACATATATGACAATTTCATATTGAAAAGCGTAGACAAATACAAGCGAACCTTGTACTCCTCCAAACCATATGTCATATTCGAAACAAGTAGGAAAGTTTGACTCTACGGGTCCCTTAATGATTCTAGCATGACGATTTTCTCGATTGAAAGCAAGAATATCACCATCATCTGTAAGCCAATGAAGAGAGCCATGTAAGTAAGCGGGTAAAGTATTTCTACTTACAAACCAACTTGATTTGCGGAAGAAATTTTCTTCATGGATTTCTTCCCACTTGCTTGAACTAATGTTAAATGTTGTGAATTTAACAACTTGCTCAGTCGAGCAACTTTGACAATCCTTAACATGAACTTCTACTAATTTGAATTTACATGAATGATCAGTGTTAAAATCAACAATCAAGCCAACTGTTCATTTTTTGCCGGTGGTACAAGTTGATATTCTCCTGTAATTGGATTGAACAGACAATATGTTTTGTAATTACAAAGTGAAGAAGAAGAAGGCCACCATAGGAGGCCAAGACTAGAGACCAATTTGGCAGGCTTCTACGAATCTCTTGCTTGTACTTAAAATTGTAAGGTGGGTCTAATTGGAGCTGATAAAATTTCTTGAAGTTTGTATAGGAGAAATTAACCAGGCTATCGACTTTTTGGTTTAACTCAAGAAAGTATTTGTGTTCAAAGCTTGGATTTGAGATATATGAATAGAAATTTTTGTTTAAAATCTTGCATCGAAGAGCTTCTTTTAGGGACAACCGTGAAATTACGTCAAGAATTAGATCATCATTCAATGTTGCCATGCTTTTGTAATTGTATAATGATTCAATATTGAAGGGAGAAAGGTATAAATATATAGAGAGAGACGTGGTTGGATGTACATGAACTATGCATGAATCCCAGCTAAGAAAGTAAACAAGAGGAAGCCCAATTGGTTTAGAATTTGCCAGAAAATTAGCTCCATAAACTTCAATTTAATCAAGTTTAAAATATATTAAAACTGTCCAATGCTTGATCAATATATGCAGAGAGTTTAAATTTATGATAAAAACATCGTAATATACAAATTAAGAACTAGAATAGAAGTTTACTTCTACAGCTTGGAATAGAATTCCAGTCCTGATTGGTCCAATATTCTTTATTAGTTTATTAAGACAGCACTGTTACAGAAAAGCAAAAATAAAAAATAAAAAAACGTTAATATTAATTAATCTTTAGTATGGAAAATATAGTACATTACACTTGTAATTATTGTATCTCAATGTAAAAAACAGCGTTTATGAAACTTGTAGCTAAGTTTCACTTTGTGACTGTTACAGATAATATCACATGTCGGAATGAAAAAAACCACAAAGATCGATCTTACTTTCTTTTGGTCTTGTGGCAGAAGGTTTGTAATTGGTATTGCACGTCGGAGAGCTCAGACTCTCGGTCGGTTGCTCAATGCACTAGTACCTCCCCTTATTGCCAAAAACGAAGTACTTTCTTTTTCTTTTGATCCCAGTGTGGTAAGATAGTTCTATTTTTGTTCGATATACAGGTCTGATCTTACAAGGCAATCTTCCATTGGCGATATATTTTGTTTCTCGGCATAGTGATTGTTTCTTTGACATTGCAATTTTCTCAACTGTAAGCAATAAATGTTCTTTTCTAATTCTCCTGCAAGTTTAGATTTATTTGAAAGGATTTTACTACTTGTACATTCACACTTACACTTGTTTATGTGCCAGTAAGATTTAATAAATAAAAAATTGAAAATAATATTTTGATCAAATATTTCAATCATAAATCCTACTGCCACATAAGTGAGAATGTAAGTAAAGATGTACAACTAGCAAAATCCTATTCAAAAATTATTTTTTTAGTTATTTGTCTATTTACTTTCCATCTCCTAGTACTAATATAATATTCATTCTCCTGTAAGCATACCCGAAGTAAAACATTATCCTTTGGAAAATTGGCACAAATGGTCTTTAATCTTTGCCTTTATTGTGTAAATGGTTTATAACCTTTATTTTTTAGTGCAGAAATTCCTAACCTATGTGTTTTTGTACACAATTGGTCATTATTTGATAAAAAAGACAAAAATACTATTAGTTTTAGTTTAAAAAGTTGCAATTGAATTTCTAGTATTTACAAAATGTGCAAATAAGTCTATTATATTTATTAAATAATATTTAATTTAACATATTAAATATATCATTATAGTCGTGTCAATTAAATATTTTATAAGAGAAAAATATAAAATTATTGCACTTTAAGTATATGTAATTGTTATGTGATGTGAAAAATTTGAATAAAAATTAAGTTAAATAAATAACAAAATGACGTATATAATTTTATGACATTGAACCAATTTTAGTTATTTTATAATAGTTCGTAAAATATACAAAATAAATTAGTATATTATCAATTTGTTAGTTTCTTTTAATTATTTATTAAAAAAATAAAAGTATCGGATTCATTTTTACTTTTCGCAGATGTTAGGAATTCAATTGAATTTTTTTCTAATTAAAAATAAGGGCATATTTGTCTTTTTTATCAAATAAAGACCAATTGCGCACCAAAATACATAAGTGAGGGACTGTCGCATTAAAAAACAAAAGTTAGGGACCATTTGTACAATAAAAGCAAAGGTTAAAGACTATTTGCACCAATTTCCCCTATTCTTTACACAATCTTGAGTCAATTCTTTATTTCTTACACAACTCGCAAATTTTGGCGCCCTAACCTTTGCCACCATAATAACCACAAGGTATGTATAACAAAAGTTTCTGATATTAGTCAATAGTACAATAAAAATACATTTGAAATTGGCCCTTATATAGACTTCCTTATGTTCTTGATCCATAACTGACTCGTGTGACTTATTGTTCAATACAGTTGGTGCTTGGTGAGCATTCTGATGTCTTGAGTGTGGTTTGTGTTGGGATATTTTCTCAAAATTTGGTAGTTAAAATTTGGAAGACATCTAGGTCGACTAAAATTGAACAAGTTTTTAAATTTTAGACACTTTGATAGTCGAAACTTAGAAGACATCTATGTCGACTAAAATTAAACAAGTTTCCAAATCTTGGACTCTTTGACAGTTTAAACTTGTAAAAAAATTAGGTCATACGTAAACTATAAATTGACGTGGTTTATTCTCTTTTGTAGATATGACTTGATGGTTTTCTAAGAGAAAAATTGTAAGCCTAGCACCCTAATTGTTTTTTTTTTTTTTGTTCTCTTTGTGGGTTGTACAATGAGTAAAAATTGGTAGGTGCAGTAAAACTTAGGATATTATTTTTCTTGAGATATTTTGGTATTTGAGTGAGTGAAATATATATGATTGTAAAAAAATTTCATATAGTGAAAGCTTAGACAGTCCATAAATCTTTCTCTAACTTTTTATATTTTTCTGTTTCGTTATTTTTCTCTGAAAAAGAATTTTGTGGACGATAAAAGAATTGATCTCAATTCCAAACAGTTTGCCCACCCACTTAGCTCAGAACAATGCATTGGAGCAGTAATTAAGCTACCTAACTTTTCAGAGTTTTGATGATTCCTTCTTTTTATTTATGTCCGAATTTTCTTTTTTCTTTCAGGTTGTTGTATTCGCTTCCCTTTATGCAAAATGCTTTCTTGAAAAGTAAGCAGAAGTCATTATCCTTAGAGAATACAGAAAAGGGGGGGCTTCAAGTCCATTGAGGGAGAATCCATAGTATGCCGAAATCTCAAATATCTTCAATTACTTGTTGACTACATCTTCCTCTCTCCATATATATTAGTCGAACTGCATTCAGAGGATTTGACATTACACCTTCGATTGGAATAATTTTACATCAACTCCAACGAGCGTCAAATCCTTTGAAATTTCTATCAAGTAACTTCCATCTTATGATAGAAAAATTATACATACCATGAATAATAACCATCCATTTCCAAACTTTTTACAAGGTAATGTCTGTATCATTCTTTATTTACTAGGGTCACATGTATGCTACCTTAATTTAAAGTCTTTTTCACTTATTTTAGCCAAACCTCTTTTATTTCTTCAAATTCTGTTGAGGAAAAGTACAGAAGTTTATCTGCACTATTAGGTAATTTGAGTTATTTTCTTGCCTGAATGTCCCATTTTCTTTCTTGAATAACAAGAATGATTTGAAGGATCAATTTAGCGCCAAGGATTTTATGAGTCAAGATCTACTATTCCGAATTTGCTGTTCTCGTGGCTGTCCCCTAATACATTTTCAACACTTCGACACATCACCTCTTCTTAACAAATGAGAAGACGACAACACAATGCTTATTTAATGGTTTTCTTTGTCAATTTGCATCTCTATTTTGGCTCAATTCTTTTGAAGTAAGATGTTTATGATTTCTTTCAGTGAGAATCAAGTTAGTTTTGAATCAAGATTTCGTGGAGGAGTAGAATTTGTTCAAATGTACTAGAAAAAATCTAGTTAATGTTTATCTCAATTTAGAAAATACCAAAACAAAGAGAACTCCAAGTTTTCCAATAAGAAAAAGGACTAGATTTGATTTTCTTCTTGAAGCGGCAAAAGAGAATCAACTTAAAATTGGGATTATTATTTCATAAATGTATTTCACAAACTCAAGAGAGGAAACAATCAAGTCGAATTTGTATAAGTCATAGTGATGGATTGTGGGTTTCATTTTTTAAATCTTATTTAGACTATATTTTATAAAGATTTTTTTAGATTATAAGCCGTAGATCTTACGAAATGTGTGGATACAAATAATATTTAATCAACTTATAAATACTTATAAGCACAGACAAACATATTTTTACTAGTGTCTAGGACTACACATATTAAATATGACTTTTTGTTTGATATATTTGCCATATAATTGAAATTTGATTTTTCGACTAAAAAAATTGAAATTTGATTCGGCCTTTAAAAATTGTGGAATCATATTCCTGTTATTGTGAGTTGATAAATTTTTTTTATAAACAATGGATCTATTTCTTGACAAATGAAAACTTCCAACTCAATAGATTATTACATGGTGCCAAAATTAAAATTTTTTAAAAAGTTTAATTGAAAAAATGATAATCTATATTTGGGAAAAAGTACATTTTTTTAAAGGGTATGGGGGCAAAGTGGAAATATTTGAAGAATTCAAAGTCAAGAAAGATTTTATTACTTTTTAGCAATGTTTAGAAAATCGGACCAGCCATAGACCCGGAAAAGACAACGGGTCAAAGGGTTAAAAGGTCAAACCAAGATCAAACTGGTTTCAATTAAAAAAATTAAAAATTAATCTAAAAATCTCATAAAATTTCTAAAAATAATTTATTTTTAAATAAACTAGACAAAATTACACACAAAACTTGGCTTTAAATAGACTTTTAATAAGTTTCAATTAAAAAATTAAAAATTAATTCAAAAAAAATCCCGATTTTCATTAAAGCCGGACTAGTTCAACCGATTTTTCTGGTTTAACCGTTAAAGACCCCAGTTTCCGGTTCGGTTTTTTGAAGGCCAGTTAAATTAGTAAACCAGACCAGTTTTGTGGCCGGTTCCCAGTTTTTTCGGTTGAACCAGCCGGTCCGGTCCAATTTTTTAAACACTGCTTTTTAGGAGTTGTATAAAAAGTTCCAAATGTTAAACATTTGATGTTACCATGTGTCAAGCTCTATTTTCAATTTTAAAGATCTACTAGTATATTACCCGTGCGATACACGACACTTGTTTTTTTTTATGATAATGATTTTAAAATATTCTAAGAGTATATTGTTTATTTATTACATTCAAATAAAAAAAAGTATTATATAAATAACATTTGATTACACATTGATATTGAAAAAAAAACAACATAGCTAATACAGATTCAAACGTCTATTTGAAAACCACGTTTGTGGTCGAATTGGTTGACACTTCATCTCTATCACAAATCAACATTTTTCAATCCCGTGCGATTTGTAACTCTAGACAATGCTACATAAAATTATCCATGACTAAAAACCGATTTTTTCAGATATAATCCCACGTGTGAAAAAGATTCACCATGACTCTTATTGATAGTCATAGCGTATGAGACAATTAATTAATTTTTGGCGCGACTCATTAAATAACCCACTAATTTGTATATTATAATTTAAAAATTGATTTTCTAAATTGTAAAGATGCCATTAATGATATTCTACAAATTTATTGTTTTTCTATGTATAGACAATTAGTAATATTTACATACTCTAAATCTTATATTGATTAATTAATGTATCATTCAAATTTGTTATTTCTAATAATTGAAGTAAATTATCTTGTTCTAGAAGATGTGTATTTTTTAATTGAAAATGTCAATTATTCATAATTTTATTCATTTTACCAAGTATCATAGAAAATTTAAAACATTGGGAAGCTGAACCGGCGGTACTATTTACACTGTATTGGAATACTGATAATTAATTAACTGAAGTTGGACAATTACTTAACAAATGAATATTTGAGAATCTTACCCGGACTGCATTATTGTTTCATAAGAGTTCTTTTGCTCAGTTGTGAGATTAGACACAATTTTTTTTCATTATTTAGCCAGAGCGTTTCTATTATAACGCAATTCATCCTGTATAAGTCTATTACTGTGAATTGAAACATTTACGATCTTAGAGAAGGACATTGTTTGAAAGTCTCAAAGACTCTTTCCACTACTCCGTAATATTTTTTCAATCTCTGCGAGTGTATAATTTTTTATTTCTTCATCACTCAATTCTAAATATGTAAATTGAAACAAACAGACAACTATAATTAATTTAAAGGAAAAATTGCCAATAAGTCATCTCCACATGACTTGTTTCAAATTAGGTCAAAACTTTTTTTAAAATTGTGATTAAGTCATACTTTACATCACTATTTTAAATTAATTCCAAAATCACCATTTTTAACCATATTTTCCATTGGCACAATCTTCCAATTCCACAAACCTCCTCCACCTACGACGACAACCTCCGGCGATGTCCGGCGACCTCCAGCGAGTGCTTTTACGGCGCAGTGTTACTTTTTAATTTTCTATAGTAAAATCTGGGCCATCTGCAGTCATTTATACATGATATTGCAGTCGTTTATACCCGATAGAGTGGATAATGATTGGGTTGAGATGTTTCTTAATTGTTCTTGGAAACTATTGGATTTAAATGCTGCAATCAAGATGTTGAAGGAAAAGTCAAAATCTGAGGCAACTAATTTTTAGAAACTTCATTTTGCGTCTACTATGAGAACAAAAATGTCGTACTTGATTCAGATGCATTACTGTCCTGGATATATATTTTGGAACAATTGACATCCTGGATATTTGCTAGTAAAGAGAAAGTACAACAATGTAAGAAAATTATTCAGTTACATAACTATCCTGGACATTTGCTAGTGAATGATCTCTGTTGCAAAAAGAGAATTAAAAGAGAGCATGATGTCCTCTAAAGTTATGACTCTGGGCTGAGGAAGTGGCAAGAAGATCTCATTGTTAAAAGAGAGCATGATGTTTGATACTGTATTATAGAAAAACAATATCACATAAAACATTGTTAGTCAAGTGTGTTGTTTGATACTGTATTATAGAAAACAGTATCACATATATTGTTTGATACTGTTTTAATCCATGATATTGTTTGAATTTATTTGGAATGAGTTTTATTTATGATACCGTGCTTTTATATTTGATATTGTTTAATTATTGCAAGGTTTGAACATGTGATACTGTTTGAATGTCTTAGTTTTGTCTATGATACTGTTTTTAATCCATAATAATGTTTTGTTTAGGTAATGTGCATTAATATAATTTAATACTGTTTTAATCCAGGTTTTAATCCATGATACTGTTTTGCATAATACAGTATCAAACAACACACATGACTAATTAAACAGTATCAAAGATAAAAGCATGGTATCATAGTCATGTGTGTTGTTTGATACTATATTATGCAAAACAGTATCACAAAAAACAGTATCACAATAGAAATGAACATAAAATTCGCACACGTGCTCAGAATTTTTATTATAATATATTTTCAGAATGATCTCGATGAGACGGTCAAGACCATTCGCTTTGCCACTGTGTATGATGGATTTTACCCGTTTGAAGTCGTCTCTTTAGCTTAAAATGGTAATCTTTAATTTTTTTGTCAAAACAGTATCACAAATCATCTAAAACAGTATCACAGATAAATGTACATAATGTTGCTGCAAATTAAAGCTCTTCTAAGGTATCTGGGTTCCTTAAAAGCAAACACATACTTCAGAGCAATGCCAAGATGAAGAAAGAAGAACTGTCAATCATTCTCAAGTTAATGGGTCTCACTTAGAGAAGTCATGCAAATGGTTCTCATCTAAAGACAAGAGTAGCAGTTCTAGATCTGATTTAGATAAAACTATGAACAACGTTTATGATTCTTCTCTTGAATTAGATCACATGATATGGTATGAGGGAAAATAATATTGTTCTTAAAATATTCCATTAATAGTACAAAATCATAGGTTTAATGGTATCACAAAAAAACAGTAACACAAAAAAATAGTATCACAACAAAACAGTATCACAAAAAAAACAGTATCATAACAAAACAGTCACAATTAGCGTTTTTTTACAATTAAGGGTATGTTGGTCTTTTAGCTATAAAATATGACTTTAATTGAATTAAATTTTGAGTATATGACTTTAGAGCCCATAAGTGCCCAAACAGTGACCGGCCCTGAATTTACCCTAATTTAAAAAACAAAACAATTATAATAATTATTATGTAATAAAACATTGAGGAGCTAGAATTTGATTATTTAATGTTTTCAACCTATGTAATAAATCATTAATAAAATTTAACGTTGATTATTTAACGTTTTCAACCTATTCTTTGTCTAGAACCCTTTTGAGGAGCCAGAATTTGAGGGGGAGCTTTGACTTGTATAAATATAATTTTGAAATTATCATATCTTGTTTATTAGTTTAATCGACTTATTATTTTTATCAATAAATCACATCATTTGATAATATAACAGAATTATATGTTTTACGTATATTGATTTTTTTTTTTTTTTTTGGGAAACTACAACCTATTTAAACCTACTATGGAAAGCATATAAATTTTGTGGGAAAAACAAGTCCATTTTTAAAAAAATATTGCATTATTCCCAGAAGTTCTCGTGCATTGATATGTCATTTTTTTTTGAAAACATAACTTATTTCAATCCCTCAACCAGTATAAATTAAGACCTTGGATCACATAATCTCATATGTTCTGTGTTTTGAAGAGAATTTATCTTGTTCTGGAAGATTTTTTTTTGAAAATGTTAATTCTTAATATTATTCATTTTAACCGAGTATTATAGAAAATTGAAACATTGGAAAGCTCATCCTGATTAAATTGTAGTGGAATACTGATTATTTATATTGGAATACTAATTATTAATTACCTGAAGTTGGAAAATTAATTAAATTAATTAAAATTTAATATTATAAAATATTAAAATTTTGTCATTTGATTTAACTATATTATTTTGCTGACTCTGCGTAAAATATAAATAATAATAATATAAAATATAAAATATAATATAAATATTTTAATATTATTTAATATATAATATAAATAGTATAATATTAAAAATTATTGAGTAATTTTCTATTATAATTTGAAAAATAATTTTCGAGTATGCATAGATAAGTTTTTTTTTAATAATCGATACATATATTATTAGATAGATTGATTTTTAGTTACAATAACAGTTAAATCTTATCATTTGTTTAAAGCAAATGAATATGTTTTCCTATCTCTATTTAAGAGTCAGATTGTGTATTTATATATATATAAATTTTAACTAATTTTAACTGTTTCTTAGTTAACGTAAAAAAAAAAGAATTTAAGAAAAAGCTTGATTATCATTTTCTAATTTTTAAGAAGTACTTCCGGCTTAATTTTTGGTGCGGCTCATTAAATAACCTACTGATTTTTATATTATAATTTGAAAATTCATTTTCTAAATTGTATAGGTACAGATTGTGTTAATGATATTCTGCAAATTTGTTATTTTTCTATTTGTAGACAATTAGTAATATTTATATACTCTAAATTTTATATTGATTAATTAATGCAGCATTCAAATTTATTATTACTAATAATTGAAGTGAATTTATCTTGTTCTGGAATATGTGTATTTTTTAATTGAAAATGTTAATTCATAATTTTATTAATTTTACCGAGTATCATAGAAAATTCAAAACATTGAGAAGCTGAACCAGCGATACTATTTAAACTGTATTAGAATACTAATAATTAATTAACTGAAGTTGGACAATTACTTAACAAATGAACATTGGAAATATCAACTGAGCTGCACATTAAATCTGATTATTAATTACTTGTTATTGGGAAATTAATTAATTAAATTAAATTATATATATATATATATATATATATATATATATATTATTATTATTATTATTATTATTATTATTATTATTATTATTATTATTATTATTATTATGTGGGAGATATTCTGGAAGAAAAGATGCATTGACTTTTATTGATGACTATCATTCTTTTATGTATACTAAGATAATTACATGGCACGGATTTTATCACATGGCCAAAGAGCATGTTTGTGTGTGTGTGTGTGTGTGTATATATATATATATAAATGATCTCCTAAGCACCGGTGCTTAGCATAATGTGGCATATTAATTATCATGTTAATTACATTTGTTGGTAATAAATGTGCAATGTAATCAACATGGCAATTAATATGCCACATCACCGGTGGTTAGCATAAGCTAAGCACCGGTGTTTAGGAGATCATTTATCTCTCTCTGTCTCACTAGTTTTAGGTTCGTGCGTTGCGCATCTATTTTAAACGTTAGAAAACTTAACATTTAAGAATGTGGGGAAAATTTATATGATTTGAATGTAATTCAAATCATAAATGTAAAATTTTTTAGAAACTTTCATTTATATTGGTCAAACTGACATAAATGCTATATTTTAAATATTTTGTAAATGCTATATTTTTTGCCAGTTTGACCGACAATTTTGATGTTGGTTTTCCCAACATTACACGTCCATTTTAAATATTTTGTAAATATTAGAAAAGTTAAATCTAAATTTATATGTTTGAACTGGAATTCTGCTTTATTTATTGTCAGTTTGACCGACAATTATTAATGTCGGTTTTTCGGACATTAATGTTGTATTAATGTTGAAAAAACCGACATTAATGGTGTTTATTTATGTCGGTCGACATAAATAAATGCCATAAATACACGCCTTTATCCCTACTGCCTTCATCTTCATCTGCCTTCATATGCCCTAAGTATTTTTCAAAAACACACATACTCAAAATCACACACACACACTTGTGCTGGAAAATTTGTACTAAATCAATCTATATTTCTTTCCCCAGTCTCAAGTCATATTTATTGCTGATACTTCTTCAGGTGCTACTTACAGTAAGTTACATTTGTTGTATTTCTTTTTTATGGTTTTCCATTTGAATGAATTTATTCTGAATAATGCAAAATAATTAGTTTGATTATTTTGTGTAAATATTATTAATTAATTAGGTACAGTAATCCTACAAAATGAAGTCAACTGTTCCAATTCAAATTTTATCTCTATAGAATTTTAATATCTTTTAGAAACTATAGGTTCAAAGACTATAACCTAAAATTAATACCATTAAATTTTGTTCATGAAATCAAATCAAGTGATAAAGCATAGCTAAAAGCTCAGTAATTGATTTTATTGTCATAGGTATTGATATTTGTTTTATTTATTAATATAATTTGTGAGAAGACATGTGTTTCTGTACACTACATTGATGCAAGTTTTGCTGAAATTTTTGGGGCTTCAAAGTTTAGGCATTACAAATAGAAGATAAAAGGGGTAGTCCATAAGGTAGGCATTGTCTATCTCGACAAGGATACCATTATTGAGAAACTCGACATTGGCCTACCATTGTGGAGCAAGCCATTGTCGAGGAAATGGACACTGCTAGAATATTGATTTTTCAAAAATAAAGGTGCTAGTAAAAATGCTCCGAGTGTGTGTTTTTGAGCAATTGAAAAAACTTGAAGCTATATTGTAGTATCTTTAATGCACTACAAGAAATGAGGTCAATAGCGGCGACATTTGTCGTCACTGAATATTCAGAAGTCATCTTTTTAAGTTTTTAGAGACGACAAAGTCATCGCTACATGTCCCGCAACAAGTTAGTGTATCTAGAGGTATAGCGATGACTTTACGTCGTCTCTATATAAATTTGTATCTATAGCAACGACAATGCCGTCGCAATAGTGTCGTGACCATATCTCGTAAACAGATTTAAAGGGACGACACAGTCGTCGCAAAACTCGTCGCTATTTACAAAATAATAGAGACCATTATCTCGTCGCCATACGTACTTCTCTTATAGCGACGACTTTGTCGTCGCTATTACATATTATTTAATTTACTATAGCGACGACAGTGTCGCCGCTATAAACGTTTTGAATTTTTTAAATTTTTTTTTTTCCAAATAATATAAATAATATAAAAATTTTTTTAAAAATCTACGGACCATCTAAACCGTCGTCCTCGTCCCCGTTCTCCTCCTCCTCCTCCTCTGCAGGTGCAGCTGGTATTTTACTTTTCAGAAACTCAATTGCACGCTGCATTTGGCGTAGCTGATCCTCGTACATGGCAAACCGAAGATCATTATTCTGGGGGTCTGCAGAGGACTGATGGGAAGTTCCTTGTGGGGCAAACAATGCAGCAGTCGAATCTAGTGAGGGAGAGGTGCACTTCGGAACCCGACCAACCCCACGGACATGACCTCGTCGTTCACTGAGAACCTCCTTTGCAATAGCACGCTCGTCTAATGACGCGCTATTGGAGGCGACTTGTGTATGTTGAGTCTCTCTCAACTCAACAAGTTTATCCTGTTCAGTGAAAAAATAATAATAAATAATAATATCATGCATGTCAGATAAAATTATATTAACATAATTTAAAAATTCTCACATAGTCACCAGCTGCCTGCGGGTTGACCCAATTGCCATCTCGGAAGGTGTAAAACGTCCGGAACGAATCAATAATCCCCGGCCACTTCTGGGTCTCGGGGTCCCGCTACGACAATTTAAACGTGAAATGTAGTTAGTATACATTTTTACGTAATGTAGTGAAGATATTTATAATGATATTGAAAATTTATATGTTGTACCTGATCGTAACGCGTGGCAGAGAAGCTCTTCGACCCCTGCACGCTCGGGTATTTAGCCTTACCCCGATTGGCTTTATTTTAGGAGGACCGTTCCTGAAGGTATAACATATAATTGATTAGCAAAAAATACATTAGTTAAAAAAATATATAAAATATCGTAAACAATATATAAACAATACGTACCACGAAAGTAGGACTGGTGAAGAAGTCAATGCACTTCTGCCAGTCTTCGGCGGACATCTCGCCGTATGGTCGGCTCGGTCCATGCGCTTTTAAGTGATTATGCGCCTTGAGTTTGTAATCGTGATAACGATCGGCCGCCAGACGATCTACTGCGGCACATACTGCCCGATACTCGTCGGGCGACCGATCGCCCTGCAGATCGAAGTAACTCTGCAAGAGTGAAAAAAAATACGTTACTGTAGAAGTCGTAAAACAAGTATTTATTAAGTGTACTAATAACAAAACTAATTTAAGTTCATACCTCGATAATGCTACGTAACCGTGCCCGCTGCTCCTCTGGAACCTCTGTCCATGAAGGGTAGCACGGGGGCACGGTGAATCTTACTTGGTTCCCAACCAAGCGCGTGAAATACTTCGCGTTATTCCCGATCGGCTGCATTGTGAGTTCGACATTGTCGAACGCGATAGGAAGTAGCATCTTCCCGTTAGCCTGCCATACCATCTCAAGGTTGATGCCTCGAGAGATACCCTGTCGCTTTGGCGGGGTGCTGAAAATGAAAAAATTGTAAAATGTATTGATCATATGATTTTCAACGATATGTATAAAATAATAAATAATTACAATTTGAACGAAAAGTCTTACCAGACTCGCATGCCGAAGGGAGCCGGTGAGATGGCTGCTGTGGAGGATCTCCTGCACCATCACCTCCGTGCGACATCACGTCAGCCATACTAACACATGACATAATTGCGAACATCACGTCAGCTATACTTACTTTGAATGTATGTGAAAATTTTATTGCAAATAAGTCCCTAAACTTTGAATTTGTGGGAAATTTTGAATTTATTATATTTAATTTCAAATTGGTCCCTAAACTTAATTTATTGCAACTAAGTCCCTGAATTTTGAATTTATGGAAAATTTTGAATTTATTATATTTTATTTCAAATTGGTCCCTAAACTTATTTTATTACAAATAAGTCCCTGAACTTTGAATTTATGGAAAATTTTGAATTTATTATATTTAATTATAAATTGGTTCCCTAAACTTAATTTATTGCAAATAAGTCCCTAAACTTTGAATTTATGGGAAAATTTGAATTGATTATATTTTATTATAAATTGGTCCCTAAACTTTGAATTTGTGGAAAAATTTGAATTTATTATATTTAATTTCAAATTGGTCCCTAAACTCAATTTATTGCAAATAAGTCCATAAACTTTGAAGTTATAGGAAATTTTGAATTTATTATATGTAATTATAAATTGGTCCCTAAACTAATTTTTATTTCAAATAAGTCCCTAAACTTTGAATTAATGGGAAAATTTAAATTTATTATATTTTATTTCAAATTGATCCCTAAACTTATTTTATTGCAAATAAGTCCCTGAACTTTGAATTTATGGGTCATTTGGATTTATTATATTTTATTTTAAATTGGTCCCTAAACTTATTTTATTGCAAATAAGTCCCTAAACTTTGAAGTTATGGGAAATTTTGAATTTATTATATTTAATTATAAATTGGTTCCTAAACTTAATTTATTGCAAATAAGTCCCTAAACTTTGAATTAATGGAAAAATTTGAATTTATTATATTTTATTTCAAATTGGTCCCTAAACTTATTTTATTGTAAATAAGTCCCTAAACTTTGAATTTATGGGAAATTTTGAATTTATTATATTTGATTTCAAATTGGTCCATAAACTTATTTTATTGCAAATAAGTCCCTAAATTTTGAAGTTATGGGAAATTTTGAATTTATTATATTTAATTATAAATTGATCCCTAAACTTAATTTATTGCAAATAAGTCCCTAAACTTTGAATTAATGGGAAAATTTGAATTTATTATATTTTATTTCAAATTGGTCCCTAAACTTATTTTATTGCAAATAAGTCCCTGAACTTTGAATTTATGGGAAAATTTGAATTTATTATATTTAATTATAAATTGGTCCCTAAACTTAATTTATTGCAAATAAGTCCCTTAACTTTGAATTTGTGGGAAAATTTGAATTTATTATATTTAATTGCAAATTTGTTTTTTACAATTCAATCCCAAAAATGCTACTAAATCCAACTCCACTAAACAAACCCAACTCCAACTCCTTGTCCTCAACTCAATACATCATTTATATGAAATCAACAAAATCAAAAAATAAACAAATCCAAACATTTGTGCTAAAATTAAAGGTTGAAGGCTAAAATCCAAACATTTGTGCTAAAACCAGTCCCTAAAACAGAAATCAACACTTCATTAGTAAACAACAACAAATCTGCTCACAATGCAACATAAATTTTAGGTCTAAGAGTGACAAAAATTGCTCAAAATTCTCCTCATAATGCTGCATAAATTTGATGAAAATTATGTTTTCCCTCAAGGGACAATTTTGATGCATTACTGAAACAAATTGATAAAAAATAAAAATAAAAAAATAGCACAAAACCGTTGCAATGATGGTATCAATGAGTCACAAAAATTGCCAAATAAAAGAAAAATTATTTACAACCTCAACAAGAATGAAATTACCTAAACAATACCAAACAATTATAGAATTAAAAGGTTGAAGGCTAACCTTTTAATTGAAAATATGTGATTAAAAATAAAATTGAAAACAAACCGTGAAATTTGTGCTAAAATTTAAAGGTTGAAGGCTAACCTTAATGGAGATGGACAAACTGTGAAGAATGCCGTGGAGTACAGCCCTCAACCGAGCGGATGGCGGGAAATAAGTTCAGTCCTCGACGGAAACAAAGAGCAAAAAGAGAAATGGGGAAGAAGAAGGTCTAACGCGTGATTTTTAAGGGTTAATTCTATAGCGACGACAATTGTCGTCGCTATTAATTTTTACCGGCGACACGCACTTAATTTTTTGGAGGACGCGCCTAAATAATGGTGCCCAATTTTTCACTCTATAGAGACGACATGTCGTCGCTATAAATGTCGTCTCTATAGAATATTTGCAGTTAGGACCTTCAACTTTAAAATTTTTTCATTTTGGTCTTTATATTTTTTAGAACTCGCGCCTAAAAAGGGGCGCCCAATTTTCAGGACAATACAGAAAATTAAATGTTGATATCTCATTTGAAAGGGATTTGTTCATTTTATAATATTTAATATTTAATATTTAATATCATCAATAATTTTTAGTATTTAATATTTAATATTTAATTTTTATGTTTTCATATTTATTGATATTTAATATTATCAATAATATATTAGTATTTAATATTAAATTTTTAATTTTTAATATTTAATATTATCAATAATAATTTTTAGTATTTAGTATTTAATATTTAATTTTTATGTTTTCATATTTATTGATATTTAATATTATCAATAATATATTAGTATTTAATATTTAATTTTTAATTTTTAATATTTAATATTATCAATAATAATTTTTAGTATTTAATATTTAATATTTAATTTTTATGTTTTCATATTTATTGATATTTAATATTATCAATAATAATTATTAGTATTTAATATTTAATTTTTCATTTTTAATATTTCATATTTATTGATATTTAATATTATCAATAATAATTTTTAGTATTTAACATTTAATTTTTAATTTTTATGTTTTCATATTTATTGATATTTAATATTATCAATATTAATTTTTAGTATTTAATATTTAATTTTTAATTTTTAATATTTCATATTTATTTGGGTCATTCAACTTTAAACATTTTTCATTTGGGTCCTCTTAATTTTTCTTTTATTTCAATTTCATTCAATTTTATTTGCAACATAAGTCCTTCAAGTTGTACGATTTAAGATATAATGGGAAAATGAAATCATGTTTTTTTAATATTGTAGAACTTTTTTGTCGTACATTATGTCTACAAATGTTGAAACTCCATCCAAACTCGCGTTTTGACCAATAGCAATGATAGTATGAATGACAAACATTCAAGCCAAAAACAGTAACAACAATTTGAACATGCGTTTTTATAAAGTAATTTCATTGCAAATTTAGTGACGCACAATAACATTTCAATCTGATTCACTATCATGATACGATTGATCCTCATCATCGTCACTGACGTCCTCATTGATTTCACTCGATGTTTCGTCATCCTCGTATTCTGCATTTGTATCGTCTTCAACATCATCGTCGTTTATAAATGAAGTTTCTCCTACAGTATCTGACGATGCTCTCCTGATAACTGATGCTTCGATCTCATCAGCTTCATCATCATCGCGGTGCAAGGATACATGCTCTATGTTGCCAAGATCAACGACTAGAGATAAACCAGAAGAGTAGTTATTGTGGAGCAGGTCAATCTCTGTGATGTTAGCTCCCACTGTGTCCCACGTGCTCCTGTGATGGACAATTTGTACTACTCGCCAGTTCGGACCACGAGATGGATCTTCAATGTAGAACACTTGTTGTGCTTGGCTAGCAAGTATGAACTGATCATCCTTGAACGCCTATGCACTGATGTCAATACTGGTAACGTTATTCTCAGTTACCATCCGTCTCCCATCACACCTAAACCACTTGTATCGGAACAGATAGACTGAAAGTTTCAGTCCATATTGTAGCTCCAGTATATCTTGCAGCTGCCCGTAGTAAATCTCACCCCCAGTCCCTGGGACGGACACACCACTATTCTGAGTTTTTCTTCGAATATCACGATCATGTGTCACGAACCGAACTCCTTTGACAACACAAGCCGTGTATGACATAACCTGCTGGTAACATCCACTGGCCAACGCAAATAACTCATGAGAAACTTGATGGTTGTGGCTTTGGCGCATTGCATATAGTTGCATGACGAGAATTATTCTTAGTTATTGAAAGCTAATTATGTTGAAAACTTGCAATTTTATTCAGTCGATGTTCGTTTACCTTTCTGTAGAACTAACCGTGAAAGTCTCTTCTGTGCACTAGTTCGATGTTTGGACAGCCATTGTTCAGTAGTTCCTGCCTATGTTCCCTGAACAAAGTATTGAAGATCAAAGTTCATTAGTTCGTTTCAAATGATAAAGTTAATTCGAGATAAAAGAATAATAATCGGGAATTAACGCCGTCTTACTGCAAGAATGGCTCAACTTCATAACAGTTGTTCAGAACATAAAAAATTGCTTGATTTCGAACTTGAGTAGGAAACATCGTTGGTGACTGCTTTCCAAGTGGGTGACACTGCGACTGAAAAACAGAAAGTTGTGTCTGTGGAACAGTAGCATCCTCGTTTCTGTCTGGTCGGTCGAACCTTGTCCCTATGTCCTGGAAGTACCTCGAACAAAAGGTCAATGCCTCGTCCACAACATACCCTTCAGCTATTGATCCATCGGGCCGAGCTCGATTTCTGACGTAGCCCTTCAATTTCTTCAGGTATCGCTCGAATGGATACATCCATCTCATGTGCACCGGACCTCCAAGGATTGCCTCTTCTGGTAAATGCATTACGAGGTGAATCATGATGTCGAAGAAGGTTGGCGGAAATATCCTTTCCAACTTACAGAGAATGAGTACAAGGTGATCGTGGGATGCTATCATGTCGCTAACCTTTAGTGTTCTTGCACAAAGCTTTCTGAAGAACGTGCACAGTTCAATAATGACCGTGGAAATTGTTTTATTCAAGAACGCCCGACATCCGATTGGTAATAACAGTTGCATGATAATATGGCAATCATGTGACTTCAACCCGATAATACGGCTGTCATTTGGAGCAATATTCTTCCGAAGATTAGAAGCGAAGCCATCTGGAAACTCAACCGATAGGATAAATTGACAAAATTTCTTACGATTTGAAGACGACATGGTGTAACATGCGGCAGGCTTCATCCACCTATTCCCGTTCTGATACAAGTGCAACTCCTTTTTGATCCTTAATTGCATTAGATCGCGCCTCGCATTGACTGTGTCTTTTGATTTGAATGGATCGTCCATAATTGTGCCGAGCAAGCTATCACAAACATTCTTCTCTACGTGCATGATATCGATGTTATGTTTGAGATCTGTAGAAGTCCAATACGGCAACTCATAGAAAATGCTCTTTTTTCTCCAATTGAGCTCGTCATCACTTCTCCGAATTGTAGCGCCACCGTAATTTGGGTGCTTTCCTGGACTTCTATATCTGACACGACTTAACTGTGCTAAAATGTCTGTAGGCGTTAACCGATGCGGAGGTGGTCGCCTATTTGTCCTCCCATCGAAGTCTAAATTGCTCCGAAAATGATGTCTGGATGGCAGGAACCGACGATGACCCACATAAGCTGTCTTACTTATCACACGGACTGAAGGGTATCCTCGTTGCACGACGGACATGCCTTGTACCCCTGACCACTCCAACTGGACAAACTACTTCTCGCTGGAAAATCGTTAACAGTCCACAACAAAACTGCACGCAGTCTGAATACCAACTTGCTGTTGGTTCCACCGTCTCCCGTGTCAATCCCATCGGCCCACAACTCCTTCAACTCGTCCACTAATGGTCGTAAAAATGCATCAATGTCCTTACTCGGTACTTTAGGACCAGGTATCAACAGAGTAAGCATGAGGTATTCGGGCTTCATGCGTAACCATGGTGGCAAGTTGTAAACTATTACAACTACTGGCCACATGCTGTACGACAGACTCATCTCACCGAATGGATTGAATCCGTCTACGGCCAAACCTAACCTGACATTCCTGATCTCACTTGCGAACATTGGATGTTTCATATCAAAATCCCGCTATGCCTTTCCATCAACGGGATGCTGCATTTCATCATCGTCCCTAGACCTTCCTATACTGTGCCACCTCATAAGTTTTGCAGTATCCTTCGTCCCGAACATACGTTTTAGTCTGGGGGCCAAGGAAAAATATCGCAACACCTTATGCGGAACATTCTTCCCGTTCACTTTCCCAGAAGTGTGCACCCAACGACTTTCCTGGCAAATCGGGCAAGTTTGTCTATCAGCATGTTCACCCCAAAACAGTGCACAGTCGTTCTTGCAGGCATGAATGGATTTGTAACCCAAACCAAGCTTCGTCATCATCTTCTTAGCTTCGTAGTGAGAGTCAACCAGGTTCATGTTTGGGAATGCTAACTTCAGCAATTTCAAAAGATCATCGACAGACTTGTTTGTCCATTTGTTCATAACTTTAATATGCATCAACTTGACTAAAAAAATTAGGGATGAAAATGATGAAACTCCCGGGTACAGTTCTGAATGGAGAGCCTGAAACAGTTCGTCATAGTAACCATCGGTGCTTGTACCTGCATGCTCATCACCAACTACGTCGTCTATTACATCCATCATCTCATCTTTCACACCATCTCGCTCATTCTGTCTATACACATTCGCAGTACGAACATCGATCTCGCCATGATATATCCAGGTGACATAACTCTCCGCAAAACCATTACGAAATATGTGAGACTCGACAATTTCTAATGGATGTGTGAGACCGTTTAAACATTTTTTGCACGGACATTTAATCCTTCCTCTGTCGTTAACGTATGGCCTCGCCATGTTTATAAATGCTTGCAAACCGTTCCGAAACTCTGCAGATTTTGTGCGATTTCTAATTGTTGTCCAACTTTTATCAATATCCATACTTGAAAAATACTATATTCTTACAAATACAGTACTTATAATAAATGGAGATGAAGAAATGGAGATGAAGAAATAGAGATGATTATGAAGGAAAACAATAGAAATGCAAATGACCGGGGAGATGCGGAGATGGAGAAGAAATTATTTCCTGTGTAGTATGCAATACAGAAATGTGGAGATGGGAATAAGATAAAGAAGAGTCTATAGCGACGACATTGTCGTCGCTATAGATAACGGTCGTCGCTAAAGGATCATTCCCATTTTACGAAGAAATTAATAAGTCACGCGCCTGCAAAATTGATCAGCATAGGCATAGCGACGACATATATATAACAATTGGGCGCTAATTTTCCCGCTTAAATTGATGTAGGTATATAGCGACGACATATGTCGTCGCTATAGACCTCATCACACTTTACGAGAAAATTTATGATTCACGTGACTTACAGCATCATCCGCAACTCAATTGGGACGACATATGTCGTCGCTATTTATGCATCAAAATGCCGCCATTTGTTCCCGCCCTTTCCGAATCTTAGTGGCGACGACATGGAAAGACGTCGTTATAGGGTCTACGTAACAGCGACGATATATGTTCTATAGCGACGACATATGTCGTCGCAATAAGTTTTGTTTTTATTGCGACGACATTTCTTAGTCGTCTCTACTATGTAGAATCAATAGAGACGACTTTGTGTCGTCGCAATAGATGTCGCCGCTATAGACTCTCTTTGTTGTAGTGATGGTTGAAATCTATTTTAAAAAATAAAAAGCTTATATTAATTAGAATTGACATACATATGAATCAAAGATACATATGAATCAAAGAGAACAAAGATCAAAGTTTTTATTTCTAAAAAAATCATGTGTATCCAGTAAAATAGTATTTCAATTTCAAGTGAAACAAAGAACACGTAATGAACCGAAATCTAACCCACCAAAACTTCAAGGAATTCAAATATGAGAACAACATTCCTAATGCGAGTGGATAGCATAAATAGTTTACTAATTCCATAAATAATGTATATTCTCATGTGACTATTGCAATAAGTAATCTACCATGCACACCTACTGTAAATATGATTACTTTTTTAACCTACTGTAAATATGATAACTTTTTTAGGCTGACAGTTTTTGTTTAGCCTTAATGTTTTACAAGTTACGAAAACTAATATTTAACATATTTATATTCCAATTTCGCGTCAGTGGTACGACATGAAGAATATCTCACAGTAGTCATTTGCATTGTGTCAAAATACAACCTATAAATAAAATAAATTTTGAACCATAAATCATGCAAATGCACATATATATGCCCAATCTGCATGTATTCAGTCTTTATTCAAAATAAAAATATGTCCAAAAATGACAATATACGTGATCCAAATGACAATGCATGCTCATTTATTGCAAGATCAACAAGCAAGCAAAAAAAGCAAATACTTCTATTCTTATTATAAAAAGAATTTGTATATTAGAGTATACAAACGTGACAAAAATGGTCTACAAATTTTAATACAATTGGTAACCCCAAAAAGCATACAATATTCATTCAAAAATATTAAAATAAAAGCAGAAGATCTAATTTAATATTCTAAAAAACTCGAGAAACAAACTTACTCCAATGTAGATGTCAAAATAAATAGGGACAATTGCTTTCATATATTACATTAGTAATTTTACATATAACAGATAATGAAAATTATCTAAATAGGAATCATCGATCCAAAAACATATTTGTAGACTTTGAAGATTGGCACATCATCATGATCATCTACAAGCTCGAACATGCATTTATCTCCATTGCCAAGTCCCTTTGTAGTTGTATAATCAGCCAATCCTATTGTTAGTCAACGAACATCACCATTTTACCTTATATTTGAACGAATAGGCCACACATTCCCAACTATCACGAATTTCAACATTTTCCTTATATAATGATAGATATCTTCTTGAAAATGTGCCAAGAATGTACTACAAATGAATAGAAATTTTTTAAAAGTAGTATAGACTGCGTTGAGCAGGTGAGAACGAATATATTTAGATTTTGTTCCCTTATTACTAAGTATATATATATATATATATATTAATTTGAGCAAACTAATTATAAGATTAGGAGTAAAATGAGCTTACAATTTTTCGATGACATTGTAGTCTTGCTTCTAATGTAACTGTGAAAGCAGGATAACCAAGGGCAGAAAATTCTTCATCACTGATGTCGTCTTGGAATGTTCTTGCCACGAATGAGTTATCGAAAAGTGTACATTGAATATTGAACATAAGAACATAATCATTTTGTAATGTGTGATGATTAGCAAAATGTTCTCACCCACTATTAAGGAAGATTGTATTGTTGACCCTTTGTAATTGCACATCCCAATGTATACCGAAGTAGTCAATTAGACTAATTGTATCAGCTAATTGATGTGCAAACTCATCGACGAATACTTGAGGTAGTGGCTAAAAAATGAATTGTATTAGCTACAAGTATCAATACATAATATTAATAATATATGTACATAATAAATTGTATTAGCTACAAGTATCAGTACATAATATCAGTACATAATAGTGATAATGTAAATGTGCGTTTTGAAGTGGTATTGGAATAAATTAAATAATTTAATAAAATATTATAGAAAATAGAAGATCGATCGAACCTACCAAATGGATGGCTTGATTTTCGTCCAACCGGATAATCAGAATAAATCTCTTTGGAAATTCAGACCCACTAGACATTTTGTAATAAATGGCTTGTTTAAAAAAAAGTAGTATAATAATATTACATATGCACGATTGATAAAATTTCTTTGTAAACCACATTTTTTCTACATAGTAGATGATGTGATTTCAAATGCTCTAATACATGTACTTGTTTTTGCTCTAGATAGGGAAACATAAAGTTGATCATGTGAAAATACAAATTGTGGAAGATATAAACCAACGTAATCTAATGTTTGACTCTGAACTTTGTTTATTGTTATTGCAAAGCAAGGACGAATAGGAAATTGATTGGTTATTCATGTGATTCATTGGTTTATTACTGAAAAACTTACTGAAAAACTTACTGTATCACGTTCCTTATAAACATATTTATATGATTATTTGACAACTTTAATTGTTGAACATATTTCTGCATTAATAGAGCTAACAAATGGGCTAGGTTGGGCCGACTCGGCCCAGTAGAGTAGGGCCACACTTGAAACTGGACTGGGCTAGCCCAACCCAGCCCAGTGCAGACCAGAAATATGCTGGCCCAGGCTAGCCCATCAGGTCAACTCGGTCTTAATTTTATTATATTTTTCTTTTTTTTTTTAATTTTTTTTGTACAATCTAATACATTACATCAAATACAATCTTAGATAAATTTAGACAATATATATTTTGAGATTTTTAAAGAGATTAATTTATAAAATTGGGACTCTCGTGTATTAGTCAATAGATAAACATCAATTTTCTTTCAAAATAATATTTTTTTTGGTTAATTGTAAACTATTTATTGACACATTTTTCTAAAACATAAATACTAAAACTGTAAAAGCATGCTAGTCTTATTGCTTTGAGATATAAGTATGTTTGACTTAAATTAAAAAGTTTACTTATAAGTAAATTTAAAATAAATAATTTATTTGTCAAACCAAACATAATGTGGATTGAAATTTGAATTAAACTAAATTTTAATTAAATCTAAACAATTTTATGTTGGAGTTTGGGATTTTTGGACTAATGTTTAAAAAAAAAAAAAGATAATTTAAATTGGAGACTTGAGCTTAGGCCACTTTTGGATTGATCTTATTTGGGGGGTTTTTTAAAAAATAACCATAATAAATAAAATATTTCTTAAAATACTATCATATTTTTTTATATTTTAAAACTACTGTTTTTTTTTAATTTTTGTAATACTTATTATTACATTTGTTATTTTAGTTATAATAAATGTGTTACATTTGTTATTAACAAACAGAACAAATGTAACAACACGTGTTACAAAAATACAAAATAGTATTTTTAGAATAAAAAAAAAAATAGTATTTTTAAATTATTTTATATTTTGTACTATATGGTGAAATTATCACATATTATTTTGATTATGTATTATGGCTATTCAAAAAAAATGAGTAATTATTGTCAATGAGCAAAAAATATTAATAATATTGTGGGCTAGCTTGACTAGCCCAGGGGGCTAGACGGGCCGGGTCATATAGGCCTAGTTTTGTTTGGGTCAGGGCCAGCCCAGCCACAATCTGGGATATATGGGCTGGCCCGCGGGGCGGGCCGGTTTTGCCACCTCTATGCATTAATGTGGCAATCAAACTTAGCACAAAAGTCTACCAGCATGGAGTAAAATAGAAGATTGTCCATTTCTTACCTGCAATTTGTAGCAATAGTATTCACGGCAAGAGACTTGTAACTTTTTTTCCTTTTTCGCTAATACTACAAAGGATAAGTAATAATATTAACAATCAGTACGATAAAAAATAAAAATCATTACATTTAGTGGGAATATAATGTTCTGTCAACAACCTTTTTGCTCTTAATTTATCAAATCGGCTGTTGAAGATATGCTACTTATAGGAAAAGAGTCAGCCACTATACTGCGTGTGTCAATTTGTGTACTTTTGAACTTTTCGACACCTTCATGCAAACTAGACTCACCAAGGGAAATAATAATGGATATTGAAATGGATCATAACATCCAAAATAATAATGTATTCTTTGGGACTTGTTAGAGTGACAATAAATCGATATATCACGAAGTCTTATCCCTGCAGATAGGTCCTCGTCAATCCAAACTATAGCTACTTGGGACACAGAAGATGCATTATAGACTCTTTGATCAAGAACAAGATCATATCTAATAAGTATTTTGCATGTTTCGAGTCTATCAATGTCACTGAGGGAATGAAAAAAATTTAGAATACGGATTTGTCTTTTAATATATATGTTAACTTCTTCAATATGGATTCTGAGAGTTGGTAGATGTTTTTAGTCTGTTCGTTATTTCATTATCTGCATCGTAACAATTGCAAGTAAGATGGATCATTATATAATAGTATACCTGTCCTTGAATTCTGAAAGTGTAAATACCTTTGTAACTATTACAAATGTCTTTATCATATCTTACCCCGAAGTAAAAGCGAATTGGTTATTGTAATTTCTTACATTATTTTGAAAATGTGATGCTTCATGTGGAAGAATATAACTCATATAAAGCAGAAAGACACATTTGATGTGCAATTTTACCTTTCCATTAGAACAAAAAAAAAAAAAAAAAAAAAAAACACTTTGCTTTCTTTTTCAATTTTTTTGCATTGCAATAGCTACAGATTGTTGGAGCATTTAATACATAAGTTTTTACAGGAATATAATATTTGAATGAGAATGAGTATATTGGAATTCGTGATTTTTGTTAGAAGGTATGTTTTCATATTCTTGGTAATAATATTGGGTTCCCAAAGGATTTTCCAAAACATGCTCTTGGCCATTTGATTCTCCACCTACAGGTAAACAAATTTATCAACTATTAACAAACAACAGACCAAATCTACAAAAATATCAGGATCTAATGTCCAATGGAAGCTCACGAAACGATTGCGAGCTACTACTTGCATTGATGTCAATAACTTCAGGTTCATCAAATAACCGAATCCTTGTTTTTGTGCCAGGTTTTTTGGGATTTGAACCTTAGACGCTCATCATGCACGTCTCTCCTTCTTTTTATTTTATTTTATTTTTATCTCTTTCTGATTCAAACCTATTTATTCCGTCCATCTATTATGTTTCTTAACAGAGTCATACACCAGTTAGCACTTGGTATGGTATCATGGTATCCAGAAACTTACTTATAATATGGACAAATCAAAATAAATACAAGCACATACTTGAAGCAAATTAGAATCCAAGTAAACACATAAAAAAAGCACTTTCATTATAATAACATATTCTAAATTTTCTAATCCTGAACACAAAAAGAAACATATACAAAAAAAAAAAATTTGAACGTCTAGGAACTCGATGAAATGGATACGGAGTCCCATTTGTCAAGTTTGGGCGAAATTATCAATTTGAGTTACTCGAAAATGTTAGTTGTAAAAATACGTCCAAAAAAACCTCAATTCTCAAATACCCATGTAATAATATTTAATAACATTAAATAATCTCAAATGTTAATAAATAAATCATTTCTTCTTTTTTTCCTATATAATTCTTTTTTTTATCTGACCTATTTGTTTTTTTGATGCGACGTTGAAAAACATAGGAAGGAATGTTTTTATTCAAGTTTGAAAAAGACGACAGGAGAGACAAATCGGGAATTTTACCTGTATAAATGGAAGTCGGCGAATCTAGGTTTCCAATGAGAAGTGAAGTATGTGTGAGAAAATAATAAAGAGGAGAAAATAAGTAAATCTTGGACGATAAAACAGTGCGTTTTGGAGTGTGAATAGTAAAACACACATATAAAGGATATTTTGATTCTCCAGTCTCCACAACCACTATACAGTTTGTTGTTCTTCCTACAATATACAGATACACATATATATATATATACACTCACATATATAGATACATTTTTTTTAGAGTAACAAAAAAAGGTACAGAGAAATAGCACTTTATTTTCTGAAAAAATGAAAGAAGCAAATTAAAAGTGAAAAACCCTAACCCAAATTTAAAATATGTAAAGAATTTACCTTCGATTTGAGCCCCTTACATGGAGATTTCGTAAACAACACAGATTTGATGAGATTTCGAGCCTATTTTTGAACCTCTCCAATTTGTGGTTCGGGATATGCAAGGAAATGGTGAGGTTTTGGAGAAACTTTTCAGAGAGAGAGAGAGACAGGAGTTGGTGAAGAGAAACAGTGAGTCGTGAAAAAAAGTCATCCAAAACTACGTCGTATTGGACGAAAAATTGAATAGTGAATCTATTAAGACTCTTATATATATATATATATATATATATATATATATATATGGAGTGTAATTCATTTGAAATAAATAGTGGTATTAGAACTGAAGTAGAATAAAGACAATGTATATTACAATTGGATAGAATAAAAAATTCAAATAAACAAATTTCAAAACAATAAACCATAGATTGCATAATAAAAGCACTAATATGGAGAATATAATACTTTGAGATTGAATGTTGCGATATGTAAAAAATATTGAAGTGGAATGAGAGTTTATATAAGAGTAAAAATCTGACTATTTAAAAAAAAATGTGTGGACCAAAACGTCAATTAGGTGCATATGTGCCCCACGAGCCATTTCTCGTATTTTTTTTAGTTGGCCCTGCCTGGGCTAGTCCCTAAACAAGCCCATTATAGGTCAAACCAAAATAGATCGAGCCGGTAAATGCACGAGCTGTTCGGTCCATTTGCCACCGCTAAGATATAAACATATATTAATATATTTGAAGATAAAAAGGTTAAATAAAAATTATTTTACTCTTTTTAAGAATATGAAACCATTCATGTTCCCAATCCATTAATTGATTGACCACTCCCAAATGCATATAAGGTCAACGGTTTTGTTCTAATGTCCAAAGCGGGTATTGTTATAATGTCCACCGGAACACTTGTCCCGGTGGACATTATAATGTCCACAAGTTTTAGATGAGAGTAACCGGTAGACATTATAACAATGCCCACCGTTGACATTAGAACCACTCTGTCATGTCAATCCAATTACATTCCCAAAAATTTATTTTTGTCCTATAAAAGAAGAATTCTATCCAAATTAACAACATCCAAAATATAGTCTCAATATACCAGAAATTTGTTCAAAGTATTATCCTTGTAGATTCTGCAATCCATTCTCCCTATAAATAAGAGCCTCGATTAACCCTTTTTTTCATTATCGATCAGGGACTTCTAAGTTTCTTTGCATTCTGTAAAATTCTATAATCTGTTTTAGAGAGATAGATGGATTTGTCACCCAAGTTGGCGAAGAAGGTGTATGGAGGAGACGGTGGCGCGTACTATGCATGGTGCCCAAATGAACTGCCGATGCTACCTGAAGGCAACATCGGCGCTGCAAAGCTTGCTCTCGAGAAAAATGGCTTGGCTCTGCCTCGTTACTCTGATTCCGCCAAGGTTGCTTATGTTCTTCAAGGTCTGATTCTTTTTCATACATTGTTGATTAATGGGCTCGATTAAATTTTGAGTATTTTCTTTTCTAAACTGAAGCTTGATTAATATTTTGTCAATCGAGATTTTTATTTGATATTTTTGCACAATCGATCATCTTCAAGTATTTTAGGTTCATGAGGATTTATTGGTGGTTAATTTGTTGAAATTTGTATTAAATTCTGTTTCTGGATAATCTTATATTGATTCTGTTTATTGAAACATACGATTTAATTACGTTGGTTATATATTTTTGATTAACTTGGAATTATCCATAGCAATTGATTTATTCTTTCAAAGAAAATCTGTTTACTTTTCAACCTTTTTAGTGATTGGCATCTCGAACAACTTAGCGTAAATTATTGAAGTCCGAAAATTAGGCCTCCAAGGCAAAGTTTGATGAGTCATGGGTAGGATTGCTGGTAGGTTGGGCTTCAACGTTTTTTTTTTTCTTTTCATAATAGTCATTTGATTTTGGGTCACTACTTAATAATAGTTATGATCTTCATATAATGCGATTGCTTTTCTTTGCTAGGCTTCAAACTTTTGCACAAATATTTTTTTTTTTTTGTACAAATTCAGTAATCACTAATGATTGTTTTTTTTTTTTTTTTTTGTTATGAAAATGGGCTCTTTCGATTTTGGGCCCGAGGTGGTTGCTTCACTCGCCTCAGCCCAAAACCGGGCCTGATTATGTTAGGCACGTTGTATTGTACATGATGAACTATATAGTGAACAAAATTTGAACTTTTTTTCTTCTTTACTAATTAGGACATCAGCAATCATTTGTCAACTAGTAAATATTTATTGTATGAAGATTGAAGAGACAAACTGTTAGAATCAGATCATTTATCAAAATCTAAACAAATAAATATAAGGAATGGGTCGAAAACCTAATTTGAGGTCAGTTGTTATTACTTCGTAATCTTAACTACGTGTGCGATCTAATTTTTCCAACCAGCGCATAAACCTTTGGACTGTTTATTAACAAACCTTCTTGTACATTAAATAAAGTTATGACTCCTTTTTTCTTTAACATTAGGTAGTGGAGTAGCTGGAATTGTACTTCCAGAAAAAGAAGAAAATGTGCTTGCAATAAAAAAGGGTGATGCCATTGCACTTCCCTTTGGTGTTGTCACCTGGTGGTACAACAAACAAGATACTGAACTAGTGGTCCTCTTCCTTGGAGACACCTCAACAGCCCACAAAGCTGGTTCATTTACTGACTTCTTTTTAACAGGGTCTAATGGCATCTTCACTGGATTCTCGACCGAGTTTGTTAGTAGGGCATGGGACTTGGAAGAGAGTGTTGTGAAGACCCTTGTTGGTCAGCAGTCCGATAAGGGTATTGTGAAGATCGATCCCGGTTTCAAAATGCCTGAGCCCAAGGAGGAGCACCGCAATGGCATGGCTTTAAATTGTGAGGAAGCTCCGTTAGATGTGGACATCAAGAACGGTGGAAAGGTCGTTGTTTTGAACACGAAGAATTTGCCGTTGGTTGGTGAGGTTGGACTTGGGGCTGATCTTGTGAGGTTAAACGGAAGTGCTATGTGTTCTCCGGGATTTTCTTGTGATTCTGCTTTGCAAGTCACTTACATTGTCAGGGGCAGTGGCCGTGCTCAGGTTGTTGGTGTTGATGGTAAACGTGTATTGGAAACAACGGTTAAAGCAGGTAATCTTTTCATTGTTCCAAGGTTCTTTGTCGTTTCAAAGATTGCTGATCCTGATGGTTTGGAGTGGTTCTCTATCATCACAACTCCCAAGTGAGTTCTACTTCTTTTTAATGTTTGCTAATTCAAATTTGTATTTATTTCTTTTCTTCTGTCTACGTTATATTTGTTTCGCCGAATGTTTCTAACTTTAAATATTTGGTCATTGGCAGTCCTGTTTTCACTCATTTAGCTGGAAGGACTTCAGTTTGGAAGGCATTGTCCCCCCAAGTTCTTCAGGCATCATTCAACGTGTCTCCTGAAGTAGAAGAAAAATTCAGTTCGAAGAGGAAGGCTGAAGAAATATTTTTCCCACCACCACACTGATGAATTTACTTTATTAATTGCATGAGTGATGATCCTTTTTTTTTTTTTTTTTTTTTGATTGATAGAGTGGTTATTAATTTATCGAAACTTGTTTTGAATGCTGTCTCTGGTTCAGTTATTATGGATAATCTTATATTGATTCTATTTAGTGAAATGTACTTATGGGATAAATATGATTTCAGTTATTGCAGATAATGTTATATTGATTCTGTTTAATAAAATAGAATACGACTAGCCTTTTGAATGAAATACTATACAAATTCAAATATATGAACGATAATCCTTTCATGTAGGATTGTGTTTGGGATTATTATTTCAAAAACTTATTGAAAAACACAATTTCTTATCTATTGTCGGTCAGTTGAAGTTGTGTATTTTATAAACTCTGGAGAGGAAACGATCAAGTCGAATTTGTGGAAGTTGTAGTGATGGATTGTGAGTTTCATTTATTACGGCTTGTTTAGTAAAGTATAAAAATCTTATTTACTAATGACTTTTTGTTTGATCTATTTGCCATATAATTGAAATTTGAATTTTGGACCAAAAAATTGTAATTTGATTTGGACTTAAAAAGTTTGTAGTATTTTGGAATCAAATTCATATTATTGCGAGTTGATAAATTAGAAACGTTGGATCTTTTTCTTGCACTACCAGAAATAAGGGCAATAGCGACGACATTTGTCTTCCCTGAATATTCAAAAATCGTCTCTTTAATGTTTTAGAGACGACATAGTCGTCGCTATATGTCGCCGCAACAAGTTAGTGTCTCTATAGTTATAGTAACGACTTTACGTCGTCTCTATATAAATTTGTATCTATAGCGACGACAACATCGTCGCAATATCGTCGTGGCCATATCTCGAAAACTGACTTATAGGGACGACACAGTCGTCGCAAAAATCGTCGCTATTTACAAAATTATAGAGACCATTATCTCGTCGCTATACGTGCATCCATGTCGTCGCTAATACAAATTATGTAATTTACTATAGCGACGACATTGTCGCCGTTATAAACGTTTTGAAGTTTTTAAAAATTTTTTTTTTTGCAAATAATATAAATAATATATAAAAAAACTCAAAAAATCTACAGACCCTCTAAACCGTCGTCCCCGTCCCCGTCCCCGTCCCCGTCCCTGTCCCCGTCCCCGTCCTCCTCCGCAGGCGCAGCTGGTATTTTACTTTTTAGAAACTCAATTTCACGCTGCATTTGGCGTAGCCGATCCTCGTACATGGCAAACCGAAGATCATTATTCTGGGGGTCTGCAGAGGACTGATGGGAAGTTCCTTGTGGGGCAAACGATGCAGCAGTCGAATCTAGCGAGGGAGAGGTGCCCTTCGAAACCCGACCAACCCCACGGACGTGACCTCGTCGTTCTCTGAGAACCTCCTTTGCAATAGCACGCTCGTCTAATGACGCGCTATTGGAGGCGACTTGTGTCTATTGAGTCTCTCTCAACTCAACAAGTTTATTTTGTTCAGTGAAAAAATAATAATAAATAATAATATCATGCATGTCAGATAAAATTATATTAACATAATTTAAAAATTCTCACATAATCACCAGCCGCCTGCGGGTTGACCCAATTGCCATCCCGGAAGGTGTGAAACGTCCGGAACGAATCAATATTCCCCGGCCACTTCTGGCTCTCGGGGTCCCGCTACGACAATTTAAACGTGAAATTTAGTATACATTTTTACGTAATGTAGTGAAGATATTTATAATGATATTGAAAATTTATATGTTGTACCTGATCGTAACGCGTGGCAGAGAAGCTCTTCGACCCCTGCACGCTCGGGTATTTAGCCTTACCCCGATTGGCTTTATTTTTGGAGGACCGTTCCTGAAGGTATAACATATAATTGATTAGCCAAAAATGTATTAGTTAAAAGAGTATATAAAATATCGTAAACAATATATAAATAATACGTACCACGAAAGTAGGACTGGTGAAGAAGTCAATGCACTTCTGCCAGTCCTCGGCGGACATCTCGCCGTATGGTCGGCTCGGTCCATGCGCTTTTAAGTGATTATGCGCCTTGAGTTTGTAATCGCGATAACGATCGGCCGCCAGACGATCTACTGCGGCACATACTGCCCGATACTCGTCGGGCGACCGATCGCCCTGCAGATCGAAGTAGCTCTGCAAAAGTGAAAAAAGAATACGTTACTGTAGAAGTCGTAAAACAAGTATTTATTAAGTGTACTAATAACAAAACTAATTTAAGTTCATACCTCGATAATGCTACGTAACCGTGCCCCCTGCTCCTCTGGAACCTCTGTCCATGAAGGGTAGCACGGGGGCACGGTGAATCTCACTTGGTTCCCAACCAAGCGCGTGAAATACTTCGCGTTATTTTCGATCGGCTGCATTGTGCGTTCGACATTGTCGAACGCGATAGGAAGTGGCATCTTCCCATTCGTCTGCCAAACCATCTCAAGGTTGATGCCTCGAGAGATACCCCGTCGCTTTGGCGGGGGGTGCTGAAAATGAAGAAATTGTAAAATGTATTGATCATACGATTTTCAACGACATGTATAAAATAATAAATAATTACAATTTGAACGAAAAGTCTTACCAGACTCGCATGCCGAAGGGAGCCGGTGAGATGGCTGCTGTGGAGGATCTCCTGCACCATCACCTCCGTGCGACATCACGTCAGCCATACTAACACATGACATAATTGTGAACATCACGTCAGCCATACTAACTTTAAATGTATGTGAAAATTTGAATGTATTATATTTTATTTCCAATTCGTCCCTAAACTTAATTTATTGCAAATAAGTCCCTAAACTTTAAATTTATGGAAATTTTTTGAAGTTATTATATTTTCTTTCGAATTAGTCCCTAAACTTATATTATTGCAAATAAGTCCCTAAACTTTAAATTTATGGAAAAATTTGAATTCATTATATTTTATTTCAAATTGGTCCCTAAACTTATTTTATTGCAAATAAGTCCCTAAACTTTGAATTTATGGAAAAATTTGAATTGATTATATTTTATTATAAATTGGTCCCTAAACTAACTTTTATTTCAAATAAGTCCCTAAACTTTGAATTTATGGAAAAATTTGAATTTTTTTATTTTATTATAAATTGGTCCCTAAACTAATTTTTATTTCCAATAA
This sequence comes from Forsythia viridissima, assembly GCA_030279155.1. Lineage (NCBI taxonomy): Eukaryota > Viridiplantae > Streptophyta > Magnoliopsida > Lamiales > Oleaceae > Forsythia > Forsythia viridissima. The sequence goes on along the minus strand of CM059037.1, from coordinate 11,745,719 downwards.
GTCCCTAAACTTTGAATTTATGGGAAATTTTGAATATATTATATTTTATTTCAAATTGGTCCCTAAACTTATTATATTGCAAATGAGTCCCTAAACTTTGAATTAATGGGAAAATTTGAATTTATTATATTTTATTTCAAATTGGTCCCTAAACTACTGTAAAATAGCAAATAAGTCCCTAAACTTTGAATTTATAGAAAAATTTGACTTGATTATACTTTATTATAAATTGGTACCTAAACTAATTTTTATTTCCAATAAGTCCCTAAAATTTGAATTAATGTGAATTTTTGAATTTATTATATTTAATTTCAAATTGGTCCCTAAACTAATTTTATGCAAATAAGTCCCTAAACTTTGAATTTATGGAAAAATTTGAATTTATTTTATTTTATTATAAATTGGTCCCTAAACTAATTTTTATTTCAAATAAGTCCCTAAACTTTGAATTTATGTGAATTTTTGAATTTATTATATTTAATTTCAAATTGGTCCCTAAACTTATTTTATTGCAAATAAGTCCCTAAACTTTGAATTTATGGATTTTATTACAAATTGGTCCCTAAACTAATTTTTATTTCAAATAAGTCCCTAAACTTTGAATTTATGGAAAAATTTGAATTTATTTTATTTTATTATAAATTGGTCCCTAAACTAATTTTTATTTCAAATAAGTCCCTAAACTTTGAATTTATGGAAAAATTTGAATTTATTTTATTTTATTATAAATTGGTCCCTAAACTACTGTAAAATTGCAGATATATTTTTCTAACTTTTTCATATTTAGCGCTAGTTTGGTGAAGTATTTTAATAGATTTTGATAAAAGATTGATAAAATTTATGATTGAAAAATTAATAAAAATTATAGATTTTATTTTGATTTCAACTTTTTAGCTAATTTTTAAGCTCTACCAAACAAGTTCTTAAAAATTAAGAGATAGATATATTCTTCTTGGAAAAAAAATTGCTCAAAACACACATCATATGGAATTAATTACACAAATGGTATATGAATTATACCCCCTGTTCCAAAACTAAGCATGAACTCAATTTTATTTCAAATGCATATATGAATTTACAAAATTGTTTTCTCATTTATATATAAATTAAAATTTGTCGATCAAAATTAACAGACCGGTCCATGTGGCAAACAACGCACCTATTTGTATTTGTCATCTAATTCATATATAGTTTTAAAACAAGAAATAATATTTACGTAGCATTCACTTAATTAATCTCAACAAATGCAACGAAAACAAAAATGAAAAACCAACATTAAAAAAGGAAAATTAAAAAATGAATTTACAAATATAATATCCCGTGCATCACACTTTGATGAAAATTAAAAAATGAATTTACAAATATAATAAGTCCCTAAACTCATTCCACAGAACTACAGAAGTAATACAAAATGAATATGAATACAATTGCAGATAAATGAATATGAACACAATTGCAGATAAATATTCTACAATAGTTGAAGCAATTATTGATAAACCAATAACAAACCGATTAATACTCCTATTCATGTTCTATTTTGGAATATAAAAATAATGAGAAGGAAAAACAGTAAAAATTGGAGAACTATTCTTACATTCGAGTCCTGGAGGAGCTGACGAAATGGTGAAGTAATATTGAAAGAACCGGCTGCAAAATTTACTAGTAGAACTGGCTGCAAAACATTTCGGAAAATTCTAAATTTGAACCAAATAAAGTATTTCATAGTAGAGTATAATTCAAATTCGTAATTAATTCTTACCAATCGGACAAGTTCGTGGCGACGGCGCTGGAAGAGGAGGAGGAAATCGCAGCCAAAATGGAGAAGAAGAAGGGCTGGCGTGAATTAAAAGGACTGGCTCTATAGCGACGACATATGTCGTCGCCTTAGGGTTCAATAGCGACGACATATTTTTCAGATTTTTTATAACTCGCGCCTAAAAAGGGGCGCCCATTTTTCATGAAAATAGCGACGACATATGTCGTCGCTGTTGATAACATTTCAAAGGGATTTGTTCAGTAAAATAATTTTTTTAATATTTAATTTTTAATATTTAATATCATCAATAATTTGTAATATTTATTGATATTTAATAATATCAATAATAATTATTATTATTTAATTTGTAATTTGTAATATTTAATATTTATTGAGATTTAATATTATCAATAATAATTTTTAGTATTTAATATTTAATATTTAACTTGTATGTTTTCATATTTATTGATATTTAATAATATCAATAAAAATTATTAGTATTTAATATTGAATTTTTAATTTGTAATTTGTAATTTTTAATATTTATTGAGATTTAATATTATCAATAATAATTTTTAGTATTTAATATTTAATATTTAATTTGTATGTTTTCATATTTAATGATATTTAATAATATCAATAAAAATTATTAGTATTTAATATTGAATTTTTAATTTGTAATTTGTAATATTTAATATTTATTGAGATTTAATATTATCAATAATAATTTTTAGTATTTAATATTTAATATTTAATTTGTATGTTTTCATATTTATTGATATTTAATAATATCAATAAAAATTATTAGTATTTAATATTGAATTTTTAATTTGTAATTTTTAATATTTAATATTTATTGAGATTTAATATTATCAATAATAATTTTTAGTATTTAATATTTAATATTTAATTTGTATGTTTTCATATTTATTGATATTTAATAATATCAATAAAAATTATTAGTATTTAATATTGAATTTTTAATTTGTAATTTTTAATATTTAATATTTATTGAGATTTAATATTATCAATAATAATTTTTAGTATTTAATATTTAATATTTAATTTGTATGTTTTCATATTTATTGATATTTAATAATATCAATAAAAATTATTAGTATTTAATATTGAATATTTAATTTGTAATTTTTAATATTTAATATTTAATATTTATTGAGATTTAATATTATCAATAATAATTTTTAGTATTTAATATTTAATATTTAATTTTTATGTTTTCATATTTATTTGGGTCATTCAACTTTAAACATTTTTCATTTGGGTCCTCTTAATTTTTCTTTTATTTCAATTTCCTTCAATTTTATTTACGATTGAAGATATAATGGGAAAATGAAATCAAGTTTTTGTACAATTGTAGAACTTTTTTGTTCTACATTATGTACACAAATGTTGAAACTCCATCCAAACTCGCGTTTTGACCAATACCAATGATAGTATGAATGACAAACATTCAAGCCGAAAACAGTAACAACAATTTGAACATGCATTTTTTTAAAGTAACCTGACATTGTAAATTTAGTGACGCACAATAACATTTCAATCTGATTCACTATCATGATACGATTGATCCACATCATCGTCACTGACGTCCTCATTGATTTCACTCGAAGTTTCTTCATCCTCGTATTCTGCGTTTGTATCGTCTTCAACATCATCGTCGTTTATAAACGAAATTTCTCCTGCAGTATCTGACGAGGCTCTCCTGATAACCGATGCTTCGATCTCATCAGCTTCATCATCATCGCGGTGCAAGGATACATGCTCTATGTTGCCAAGATCAATGACTAGAGATAAACCGGAAGAGTAGTTATTGTGGAGCAGGTCAATCTCTGTGATGTTAGCTCCCACTGTGTCCCACGTGCTCCTGTGATGGACAATTTGTACAACTCGCCAGTTCGGACCACGAGATGGATCTTCAATGTAGAACGCTTGATCATCCTTGAACGCCTCTACACTGATGTCAATACTGGTAACGTTATTCTCAGTTACCATCCGTCTCCCATCACACCTAAACCACTTGCATCGGAACAGATAGACTGAAAGTTTCGATCCATATTGTAGCTCCAGTATATCTTGCAGCTGCCCGTAGTAAATCTCACCCCAGTCCCTAGGACGGACACACCACTATTTTGAGTTTTTCTTCGAATATCACGATCATATGTCACGAACCAAACTCCTTTGACAACACAAGCCGTGTATGACATAACCTGCTGGTAACATCCACTGGCCAACGCAAATAACTCATGAGAAACTTGATGGTTGTGGCTTTGGCGCATTGTATATAGCTGCATGACAAGAATTATTCTCAGTTATTGAAAGCAATTATGTTGAAAACTTGCAATTTTATTCAGTCGATGTTCGTTTACCTTTCTGTAGAACCAACCGTGAAAGTCTCTTCTATGCACTAGTTCGATGTTTGGACAGCCACTGTTCATTAGTTCCTGCCTATGTTCCCTGAACAAAGTATTGAAGATCAACGTTCATTAGTTCGTTTCAAATGATAAAGTTAATTCGAGATAAAAGAATAATAATCAAGAATTAACGTCTTCTTACTGCAAGAATGGCTCAACTTCATAATAGTTGTTCAGGATGTAAAAAATTGCTTGATTTCGAACTTGAGTAGGAAACGTCGTTGGTGACTGCTTTCCAAGTGGGTGACACTGCGACTGAAAAACAGAAAGCTGTGTCTGTAGAACAGTAGCATCCTCGCTTCTGTCTGGTCGATCGAACCTTGTCCCTATGTCCTGGAAGTACCTCGAACAAAAGGTCAATGCCTCGTCCACAACATACCCTTCAGCTATTGATCCCTCGGGCCAAGATCGATTTCTAACGTAGCCCTTCAATTTCTTCAGGTATCGCTCGAATGGATACATCCATCTCATGTGCACCGGACCTCCAAGGATTGCCTCTTCTGGTAAATGCATTACGAGGTGAATCATGATGTCGAAGAAGGCTGGCGGAAATATCCTTTCCAACTTACAGAGAATGAGTACAAGGTGATCGTGGGATGCTATCATGTCGCTAACCTTTAGTGTTCTTGCACAAAGCTTTCTGAAGAACGTACACAGTTCAATAATGACCGTGGAAATTGTTTTATTCAAGAACGCCCGACATCTGACTGGTAATAACCGTTGCATGATAATATGGCAATCATGTGACTTCAACCCGATAATACGGCTGTCATTTGGAGCAATATTCTTCCGAAGATTAGAAGCGAAGCCATCTGAAAACTCAACCGATCGGATAAATTGACAAAATTTCTTATGATTTGAAGACGACATGGTGTAACATGCGGCAGGCTTCATCCACTTATTCCCGTTCTGATACAAGTGCAACTCCCTTTTGATCCCTAATTGCATTGGATCGCGCCTCGCATTGACTGTGTCTTTTGATTTGAATGGATCGTCCATAATTGTGCCGAGAAAGCTATCACAAACATTCTTCTCTACGTGCATGACATCGATGTTATGTTTGAGCTCTGTAGAAGTCCAATACGGCAACTCATAGAAAATGCTCTTTTTTCTCCAATTGAGCTTGTCATCACTTCTCCGAATTGTAGCGCCACCGTAATTTGGGTGCTTTCCTGGACTTCTATATCTGACACGACTTAACTGTGCTAAAATGTCTGTAGGCGTTAACCGACGCGGAGGTGGTCGCCTATCTGTCTTCCCATCGAAGTCTAAATTGCTCCAAAAATGATGCCTGGATGGCAGGAACCGACGATGACCCACATAAGCTGTCTTACCTATCACACGGACTGAAGGAGTATCCTCGTTGCACGTCGGACATGCCTTGTATCCCTGACCACTCCAACCGGACAAACTACTTCTCGCTTGGAAATCGTTAACAGTCCACAACAAAGCTGCACGCAGTCTGAATACCGACTTGCTGTTGGTTCCACCGTCTCCCGTGTCAATCCCATCGGCCCACAATTCCTTCAACTCATCCACTAATGGTCGTAAAAATACATCAATGTCCTTACCCGGTGCTTTAGGACCAGGTATCAACAGAGTAAGCATGAGGTATTCGGGCTTCATGCATAACCTGGGTGGCAAGTTGTAAACTGTTACAACTACTGGCCACATGCTGTACGACAGACTCATGTCACCGAATGGATTGAATCCGTCTGCGGCCAAACCTAGCCTGACATTCCTGATCTCACTTGCGAACATTGGATGTTTCATGTCAAAATCCCGCCATGCCTTTCCATCAACGGGATGCTGCATTTCATCATCGTCCCTAGACCTTCCTATACTGTGCCACCTCATAAGTTTTGCAGTATCCTTCGTCGCGAACATACGTTTTAGTCTGGGGGCCAAGGGAAAATATCGTAACACCTTATGCGGAACATTCTTCCCGTTCACTTTCCCAGAAATGTGCACCCAACGACTTTCTTGGCAAATCGGGCAAGTTTGTTTATCAGCATGTTCACCCCAAAACAGTGCACAGTCGTTCTTGCAGGCATGAATGGATTTGTAACCTAAACCAAGCTTCGTCATCAGCTTCTTAGCTTCGTAGTGAGAGTCAACCAGGTTCATGTTTGAGAATGCTAACTTCAGCAATTTCAAAAGATCATCGACAGACTTGTTTGTCCATTTGTTCATAACTTTAATATGCATCAACTTGACTAAAAAATTTAGGGATGAAAATGATGAAACTCCTGGGTACAGTTCTGAATGGAGAGCCTGAAACAGTTCGTCATAGTAACCATCGGTGCTTGTACCTGCATGCTCATCACCAACTACGTCGTCTATTACATCCATCATCTCATCTTCCACACCATCTCGCTCATTCTGTCTATACACATTCGCAGTACGAACATCGATCTTGCCATGATATATCCAGGTGACATAACTCTCCGCAAAACCATTACGAAATATGTGAGCCTCGACAATTTCCAATGGATGTGTGAGACCGTTTAAACATTTTTTGCACGGACATTTAATTCTTCCTCTGTCATTAACATATGGCCTCGCCATGTTTATAAATGCTTGCAAACCGTTTCGAAAATCTGCAGATTTTGTGCGATTTCTAATTGTTGTCCAACTTTTATCAATATCCATACTTGTAAAATACTATATTCTTACAAATACAGTACTGATAATAAATGGAGATGATTATGAAGAAATGGAGATGATTATGAAGAAACGGAGATGGAGAAGAATTTATTTTGTGTGTAGTATGCAATACAAAAATGCAGAGATGGGAAGAAGATAAAGAAGAGTCTATAGCGGCGATAATGTCGTCGCTATAGATAAATGTCGTCGCTAAAGGAGCATTCCCATTTTACGAGGAAAGTAATTAGTCACGCGCCTGCAACATTTGATCAACATAGGTATAGCGACGACATATGTTGTCGCTATATATAACAATTGGGCGCCAATTTTCCCGCCTAAAATGAGGTTGGTAAATAGCGACGACATATGTCGTCGCTATAGACCCCATCACACTTCATGATTCACGTGACCACATCATCATCCGCAAATCAATTGCGACGACATTTGTCGTCGCTATTTATGCATCAAAATGCCGCCATTAGTTCCCGCCCTTTCTGAATCTGAGTGGCGACGACACGGAAAGACGTCGTTATAGCCTCTACGTAACAGCGACGATTTATGTTTGATAGCGACGACATATGTCGTCGCAATAAGCTTTGTTTGTATTGCGACGACATTCCTTGGTCGTCGCTACTATGTAGAATCAATAGAGACGACTTTTTGTCGTCGCAATATATGTCGCCGCTATAGACCCTCTTTGTTGTAATGTTGATAAATGAAAACTTTCAACTCAATTGATTACATGGTGCCAAAATGAAAATTCTCTAAAAAGTTTAATTGAAAATTTGATAATTTATAATTAGGAAAAAGTACAATTTTCAAAGGGTGCGAAGTGGAAATATTTGAAGAGTTGAAAGTCAGGAAAGATTTTATAACTTTGTAGGAGTCATATAAAAGTTCTACAACATTGTTACCATGTAAAAAATTACACGATGCTACCATGTGTCAAGCTCTACTTTTAATTTGAAAGATCTAAAATTCCGTGGTTGGGATTTTATCACATGACCAAAGACCATGTAGTTATAGGATTCGTATGTATATATGTATGATATATAAACGAAGTTCATGAGAGGTAATATATTCAATTCTACATGACAATTCATAAAATCAATCAACATATTCAACTTAAAAGAAATTATATATAGCAAAACTAATTAATGATAATTATTCTTATTCCTTGATTAGAAGAGTTGATACAGTCAGGAGACGCTTTCTCTCACATTAGAATTAAGGTTTCGGAAAGTGTTTTATCTTGATGTACACATAAACTAGAGTAGAGTTTTGCGAATGTTGGAACAAAAGGGATAAAGCGTTGAATCGAACATTTTGTTCTTGCCATCGTCCCTATTTTCTTCCAGGATTTGGTCGGTATTTCATGCATGTAAATTTCTTCGTCTTCTCCTCTCTTCCTTAGAAGAAAAAATAATCGTTTTCCATTAAACAACATCGGAGTACCTTCCTTGTAGTCATAGTTTTCTCTTCTACTTATGTTTCAAATTTTTTGTTGAATTTGCAACTTATTTGTGTGTACATGATCATAAACATATATGACAATTTCATATTAAAAAGCCTAGACAAATACAAGCGAACCTTGGACTCCTCCAAACCATATGTCATATTCGAAACAAGTAGGAAAGTTTGACTCAACATGTCCTTAATGATTCTAGCATGACGTTTTTCTCGATCGAAAGCAAGAATATCACCATCGTGTGTAAGCCAATGAATAAAGTCATGCAAGTAAGCGGGTAAAGTATTTCTACTTACAAACCCACTTGATTTGCAAAAGAAATTTTCTTCATAGATTTCTTCCCACGTGCTCGAACTAATGTTAAATATTGTGAATTTAACAACTTGCTCAATCAAGGCAACTTTGGCAATCCTTTACATGAACTTCTACTAATCTGAATTTATACGAATGATCAGTGTTAAAATCAACAACCAAGACAACTGGACCGTCATTTTTTGCTGGTGGCACAAGTTGATATTCTCCTGTAATAGGATTGAACAGACAATAAGTTTTGTAAATTATGAATTGAAGAAGAAGAAGGCCACCATAGGAGGCCAAGACTAGAGACCAATTTTGTAGGCTTTTACGAATCTCTTGCTTGTACTTCAAAGTGTAAGGTGGGTCTAATTGGAGCTCGTAAAATTTCTTGAAGTTTGTATAGGAGAAATTAACAATGCTATCGACTTTTTGGTTTAACTCGAGAAAGTATTTGCATTCAAAGCTTGGATTTGAGATAAGGTATAGAAATTTTTGTTTAAAATTTTGCATGGAATAGCTTCTTTTAGGGACAACCGTTAAATTACGTCAAGAATCAGTTCATCATTCAATTTTTCCATGCTTTTATAATTGTATAATGATTCAATATTGATGGGGGAAAGGTATAAATATATAGAGAGAGATGTAGTTGAATGTAGATGGACTATGTGTTTGAATCCCAGCTAACAAGGGTATAGAGAAATGAGGGTCTAATTAGAGCTGGTAAAATTTGGTGAAGTTTGTATACGAGAAATTAACAAGGACCTTTTGGTTTAACTCAAGAAAGTGTTTGCATCCAAAGTTTGGATTTGAGATATAGGTATAGAAATTTTTGTTTAAAATCTTGCATTGAATAGCTTCTTTTAGAGACAACCGTTAAATTATGTCAAGAATTAGGTCATCATTCAATTTTGTCATGCTTTTGTAATTGTATAATGATTCAATATTGAAGGGAGAAAGGTATAAATATATAGATAGAGATAGTGTCCTAAAAAGCGCACCTAGGCGCGAAATGTGACCTCCACGCCTCGCTTTGGCTCTAGGTGCGTGTTTTTTTGGTCAAGTGTATTTTTAACTAAAAAGCACGCGTTAGTCACGCCTAGGCTCGCTTAGGCGTGTGCTTTTTAGTTAAAAATATTTTTTTATCTTTTTTTTTAATATTTAAAATAAAAAAACACTTTTTCACGCCTCGCCCTCGCCTACTGGCGGATTTAGAGGGGCCACTGCACCCACTCTAATTTCAATTTTTTTCTTTTTTCCTTTGAAAATAAATTAATTTTTATAATTTTGCCCCACAACATATATAAATATTTAAATTTAGATAGATTCAAAGGAAGTTTTTTATCCCAGTAGCAAAGCTTATTATTTGTGTTTGGGTAGATTTGGGTTCAAATCCCTATTGCCATCTTATTTTTTCTTTTTATATTCTTTCGAAAAATTTGTGCAATTAATTTCTAATCTTATTAATAACTTTTAAATATCTAATCTTTATTTCCATTTGCATATTTTGTCTTTTTACATAATTTTATAAACTTGAGTATTAATTTTTCCATGTTTTAGAATGATAAAATTGACAAAACATCATGCTTAACACCAAATGTAATGCCATCCTAAGGTGGTGCTAAATGGATGAATTTTATCAATGTCTATGAATGATAAATCATGGATCGAACTGGTTGCTATTCTTCTCGTTGTAAAATACAGGATTTTTATCTACATCCTATTTTTTGAATTGAAAACAAATTAATCTTTTAGATCTTCAATGTTTATTTGATTTTCAATATCAAAATTTGAAAAATTAAATAAAATACCCTTTCTTTTTTTACATACAAATCTAGTGAAAATATTGTTGAGTTTTAAAATTTTTGCATAAATAAAATATTAGTGCTTGTTTGGTAGGGATTAAAAACTATTTTTGATTTTTTTGCTTTTGACCAAACTGCAAGCCGTTTGACAAAGGGGATGGGATATGAATTAAATGTCCAAAATGACCCGTTGATGTACAAAGCATCTGCAACATTTGACCCAAAAAAAAGGCTGATGATGTAATTTGACTAACCAAAGCAACCGCAACATTTGACAAAGGTGAGCCCCTTTTTTGGAGGAAATTTGACTAACAAAAAAAAAAAAAAACACTTTTTAATCCCTACCAAACAAAGGTAGTTTTATTGTTTTCTTCAGCAAAGCTATATCTACCGACCAGCACTTTAGTACTAACTGCTATATTGCCCCCACAAGATAAAATTTCTGGCTTCGCCCCTGTCCTCGCATAAGGCTCGCCTAGGCCCAAAAAACTTGAAGTTTGGTCTCCACGTCTAACCACGTTTTATGCTTTTTAGAACCTTGGATGGAGACGTGGTTGAATGTTGAATAGCTTCTTTTATAGACAACCGTTAAATTACATCAAGAATTAGGTCATCATTCAATTTTGTCATGCTTTTGTAATTGTATAATGATTAATATTAAAAAGAGAATGGTATAAATATATAGAGAGAGACGTTGTTGAATGTACATGAGCTATATGTATGAATCCCAGCTAACAAAGGAAACAAGAGGAAGCCCAATTTGTTTACAATGTGCCAGAAAATTAGCTTCATAAACTTCAATTTAATCAAGTTTAAAATATATTAAAACTGTCCATTTCTTGATCAATATATGCATAGAGTTGAAATTTATGATAAGAACATTATAATATACAAAGATCTAGAATAAAAGTTTACTTCTACAACTAGGAATAGAATTCAAATTCTGTTTGGTCTAATATTCTTAGTTTATTAAGATAACATTGTTATAGAAAAAAAAAATTAATATTAATTAATTTTTAGTATGGAAAATATAGTAGATTACACTTGTAATTATTGTATCTCAGGTTAAAAACAGCGTTAATTATGAAACTTGTGGCAAAGTTTCACTTTGTGTTATAGATAATATCATACGTCGACTGAATTTTGAACTATTCGTTTTAACCATATTGACCTTTTTAGATGAAATCTCAAATGTTAATATAGTATGAGAACCCATTAAACTCAAACGAACAATTTAATCCAATAAAGACTAAAAACAAGCACACGTATTCTAAGATTGTATTTTCAAACGAGCCACCATCTTGTTGGAGTATGTTAAGGGTAATATCCCACATCGATTAATATAAAAAATAAATAAGTAACACATAAAGGTTTAGGCAAATGAAACTCCAAATCTTAATTTTTAGTCACTTAAATTTTATTTTCTCACTTATACCACTCCTTTTACCACCGACAAGTATACTAAGTGTTTGTTTGGTACATTTTAAAAAATTGGTAAAAAATTATAGTCAAAGTTAATAATTAATTTTAATCATATATTTCATGAGACCTATAACTCTTAGTCTCTTATTAAATTTTCAACCAAAATTATAGTAGGAATGAATATTTAAATAACAAAAATAACTTCTTTTTTCAAAATTCACATAAGTTTTTCCATCTTCCCCTTCAATTTTTTTTAATTAGCGTATTTGACGGACAAGAACAAAGTGACGTTGATCAAGTAAAAAAATGGAACTAATTAGCTAACAAACATTTGCCAATTTGAGTTTTTTTAAGTGTTAATTAGGAACCATACCTACCTTTTTTTTAAAATATTATAAAAATACTCGATAAATATTATTTTCTTAATTTTACCATTTTTCATATAATTTTACTGTATGTCCCAAATAGATAACACAATAAATTAATTTGAATTCAAATTTTAATTAACAACAAATCAGCTATTTTTAAGACATAAATATTTATCAACATTAATTATAACACCAATCAACGTTCTTACCAAAATCCCCTCCAAGTATCACGTTTCTTAACGCCTCTTCCACAACATTCTTTTTCCTTTTTACCTCACATACAGGAAAATAGTTTTCCATTTCCCTCATCTCCACCCACACCAAATTTACCGTCTCTGTTTGGAATTCTTGTAAAATTACAATCACTATCACACAGATTTCATTCAAGTGAGTACAAATATATACTTCGAATGGGTTATTGTACAATATAAATTTCGATTTTGGATAAAATCATGAACAATATTTTGCCCATATTACAGAAGATTGAAGATAGTACTCTTCCGTAGTAACAACAAATCGAAGAGTAAAAGCAAATGTAGGTGAAAAAGTTCAACCCAAAAGAATCCGTCGTGGAATGAAGCACGAAAAAAAAAACAAAAGAGGAAGTACAACCTTCTCGTGAAACGAGGAAATAAAGTACAATTTTTACCTTTTCTCAATTTTCATCTAATACGTGAACTCCATTATTGTTCAAAGAATGCTTCATGGGTAGATACGAAGTACATTTTATTCAATAAAAGCATGCTTCATGGGTAGATATGAAGTACATTTTGTTCAATAAAATTTGTGACTTGATCATTGCTGTTAAATTCTAGTGATTTCTTCAAGATTACTTCAAGCATGTTTTTGAAAAAAGATATTATGTATGTTTCTTCGAGAATTATTTGTTTTTAAAAAAAAATATTCAAACTGTATGAGTAAGAATATATTTTGATAAAAAATTTCATGTATGGAGAATGATGAAGATTTTCATTTTTTTGTGGGCTGTATTTGAATTTCTAGGATATAGGTTAAAATATAATTTTCGAATCAAAATATTTATTTCTAAAACCATTTTATCACATCGTAGAAGTTTTCGAAATACATATTATCTCTCATTAGTTTTGTTATAAACTTCTAATTTTTTTCAACAAACGTATGATACCCGACTTTTTTATGTCATCAAGTTAACGCTACCCGACCTTATCAATTTAAAATTGTTATTGCATGTACATTCTAATGCTGAGGTAGGTGATACTTATGAATGTCATCTGGCAGTATCAGATTAATATGTTGATAAATTAGATTATTGATACATGTTTGTGATACCATTGTATGTGAATTTATGCACGTATGATACCCGACGTTATTATGTCATCAAGATAACGATACCCAATCTTATCAATTTAAAACTGTTGTTGCATGTACATTCTCATGCTTAGGTAGTTGATAATTATGTATGTCATCAGGAAATATTAGACAAATCTGTGAATTGTGAAATTAGATTATTGATACACGTGTGTGGTACCTATGTCTGAGAACTTATTGAATATAGTTACAATCATCATTTTCTATCAGTATGTAAGTGGTACTAAAATTTCATGAACATCAATAAGTTGCTATATAGCATCAGGTGTTAATGTGTTTATATGTGTTGTTGACGTCGAATGTTTACTTGATATTGCTCATTTGCAATTATTTATTGTTATTAATTTACAATAAATCAATGTGTTTGCAATCTATCGTTATTAAATAGTGATGGTGATACACGTTATTGATATTTTTTGTAGTTACCGTGTACCGATAACCGCATATGATTCTATGGATTACAATTATTGCTTTATATTAGAGTGAATGTGCTACTTACTGCACATGGTTGAACACTAATAAATGTGGTATGATATAAACCGTTAAGGTGTGTCTATTCTACATGTAACGATTTACCGTTAACAATTAGACATGGTGTTACACGGTTTTTCAATGATATGTGTTAACGATATTCTGATTTGATAATCGATGTCGACTCTTTTTAGATAATTTTATGAGTTGTTCACATATAGTCAGATTTTTTTGTCACATATATAATGGAGATGATTGTATGTCGATATTATGAATTAGAATGTAATTACATGATATTATTCAATAACTACTTGACATTTCTTCTTCATTACATATGTACAATCGTCAATATATTTATTCATATATTTCTACTAGGATGATTGTCAAGGTTAAACAATATTACCATGATAAATCATTATTCTTTTTTGATTATTTTGATACAGTTGTGGGAATACTTGTTCCACCCCAGCCATTGGTGTATCGGGAAAGTTAACACATCATCGAATTCAAAGATTTTCAGCACCTTGTCTGGAAGATTGTCGGACAGTCAAAAGATGTTATTCTCACATATGTGTTTTGGACATTTTGTGCATGCAAATGAATTAGTATTGACTCTCCAGCTTATTCATCAAGTTTTGCTAAGAGAAGTCAAGTAGTCAAATGCCAACGAAATGTGGTTCAATATTGGTGGTAGCCTCGTAAGTTTCACTTTGGAAGATTTCTGTATCTGGCTTACGTGCAAAGGAGATGATGAACGAAGTAAGTATGACGAGCGATACTGCAGAATCAAACATGAATATTTTAGCCATCTACCAAGCATCTCACCCTCAGACGTTGTGATGTTTTCACGAACAATTCAATTATGTCTGATATGGATGTAGTGAAGTTAGGATGTATTTCATTGCTAACATCTATTATGTTTACCACCGCATACAAGAGATCTGTCGAAGAATCCTTGATGGTGCTAGTAGACTCGAAAGAAATGAACACATATGCATGGGGGAAGGAGGTATTTAATTTTACCTTGACATCTCTCAAATCCTGTCTTAAGAACAAGTCGTTAATAATAGAGGGAGACAGTAGACCATACATTGCGTATAGAATTAGTGGGTTTCTTATCGCATTTCAAATCTGGATATATGAAACTCTCCCAATCTTAGAAGGCAAGATTTGTACAAAAATAGGAAATAATTTCCCACGCATAGTGAGTTGGACTTCTAGAGTGCAAGGAAACTTATCTACTAAACTCAATTTGGGGAAAGATATATTCAACTGGCCAGAAGTAAGTTTGTTCGTATATCCATTTATTTTTATTATTCCAATATTCATACTACAAATGAAAGATGTTGATCATACAATGATTTTCCAATTTAATTTCAACATGCAGCTTGATATATCTTCCATCAAACGAACTGATAATGAGATGCATCATCCCTACACTACCAGGATGTTCAATGGTGGCCCTAATCAGCGAGTCGAAGATAGTGATGATGACTTTGTAACTCCAGCCAAAGTACGAAGGTCTCCACGTTTTAGAAAGGGTCAAAATGTAGTCCCTTCCAGTAGCATCAAAGAACCAGAAAATGTCTCATTCAACCAGGTTATCAGACATTATCAACTTCTTTTTAGATATTTAATGTTTGATGATGAATGATCATTGTGTTGAGAAGATAAGTGACAATCAAATATATTTTTATGTAGAGAATTGGCAAGTCCATTGTTAAGTGCATTGATGTTATACCTAAGGACAGTTCAAATTTAGATGGGTGCTTAGAAGTCCCAACTAATTGTTGAATCCCTGTTGTGAACGGTGATCAGACACCAACTTTGCTAACCTTTGAAGACCAGCATGTCCAATATGTAGCTCCAGTTCTAAGAAGGTTTCCAAGGCTGAAAATGTTTCAAATTGAATCCACTTCTTGTTTCCATGCAATCCCTTCAATAAATGCACAAGAATGCTCAGCAAGGACAGAACATGGCAGAGTTCATGTTCTAGATGACGCCGGACCTTCACGTTTGCTAAATGTGAAATCTAAGCAGTCAAATTTGCACAAGGAGTCCACCAAAACCGCATCTAAACAAGAATTCCATCATCAATAAACTCTATTGAAGGTGTTGTATTTATTATTTTTCGTTATTTCGTTATATAAAAATTTCCACCCGAATAATGTTGTTTGATTTATTTATTCTAATGCGCAGCCTTGTTGCTACTCCAAGGAATCAATTGTTAGCCGCATCAACATCATTAACACCATACACGAGAAATTAGTAGCCGGACATTTTATTCTGAAGTTTCATATGCTAAATGCTTTATCTGATTTTGCAAGTCTATCACGAACGATCTGGAAGGTGTGAGTGATAGGGCTGCATTGTTACAAAGTTCAGCTCTCATAGTCCAAACAATGGACAGTCAAAGCGATAAATGTTCACAAACTTGCTCTCTAAATCTACACTTAAATGCTTGTTAATATGGTATGCGGTTATTATAAGATTGTAAAGAACTCTTCATTGTTTTCCCGCTTCACATTACTAATCTGAATGGTTAATGAGTTGTGTAAAACTAATTGCTGATAATGATTTGATAAAATATATATTTATTGTTAACAGATTGTTTTAGCATAAGATGACATTAAAAACAAATGTGATTCATTTTAACATAAACTAACCAATGTTGTCAACCATTTTGAATGTACAGGGGAGGAAGACAAATACACATAGTCGAGGAGCATATCTTTTCTGGAGAGTAATGAGACCTGGCGAAAATACATGTGGTGAGCAAGACCATCCTAGCTTAGATCTAGGAGTTGGTTCCCAATCTAATAATGAATGTCTTATACTAGACGAAACTCTAGTGTTGACAGAGGCTGATATCAAGATGATTGACGACACAGTTGAATTGAAGGTTGGCATGTCAGTTATAAGTCTATTTATTTACTTTTATAGCACATATATTTTATTATAGATAATTCTATTTATTGGCAGTAACATTTCACTATATGTTTTTGATATTCAAATTACTCATATTGCAAGTTGGTTGAAATGGGATCAAATGTGGAGGCAACAAACAAATAGTGCGATCTATTGCCTCGACTCGGTAACAAACGTCGAACTCGAACCCAACAGCAACCATGTACTGAGGTATGTCCTGTTGAAGATGAGTTTGGTTCACCTAGAAACCTCCTCGGTGATGGCATTGTATTTAGTGAGGAAGAATTCAAGAGTATCGATGAATCTGTTCAGAAGAATTCTAGTTCCGACACAAAATGTAAAACACTGGTATGAATTGATTATGACAATTAAATGTATAATTTTTTAATTTATTCCTGATTGCAGTTTACAATTATCTATAACACTTAACGACTCATTATAATATCACCAAGCAATTACACCTATCCATTTTTCTGTTGAAGAAGACAATACATCTGAACCGCTCCCCAAGCGAATTTCTAGACATGTCCCTTGTCTCCAATTCCCTTAAGTGAGAAGCTTTCGGTCAATGGGAGATGGCATTCTGAATACATCTATTACTCAATTCTAGTATAAGTTCTGTATGGAATCACCTGAATGGTATGGTAATGTGGCATTCAACAATTGGTACAGCCAAGGTCTACGTCCTCGTAACGTCCTGGTAACAAATGAGTATTTCACATTGAAAAAATTAATTCATTTATTTTTAATACAATAGATGCATATTAATATGTTCTTTTTTTTATATCCAAATAGGTTGAGGAAATTTCACAAAGATGATATCAGACTATCACCTGCGATGGATATTTGACCTGTCCACATTGTTTTTAAAATGTGGTGGTACGACCTGAACCAGGTTGTAGTACCACTTAATGGCGGGGTATATTTTACGTTCAACTACTTCAATTAATTTGTACTGACATCTAGCATCAATTCCTGTTAACTTTTTTATGTTTTTTGTTCAGAACATTGACGTGATGTTTTACTTTATGAGACTAAAGATAAAGTTATGCATTTCGGATGGAACCAGGGCAACATCCACTGATTGATTTATCGACTTCAAGCTCAAAGGTATATTTGATAAGTTCATGAAAGACTGAAATTCCATTGACAAGGACAAATCACTGCTACTATACCTAACTGGGCACAAGATTTGGTTTAGTGAATCTTGGGGACTGGTCGACCACGTTTTCATTCCCGTGTTTATGGACAAATGTGCACACTGGATTTTAGTTCATTTTGATATAATAAACTGGCGATTGGATGTGTACAACTTGTCCTTTAAAACAATTAGGGATGTTGCCATGCTTGAGGCAATAGAGCCTATTCGGAGCATAATTCCACACCTATTACTTAAATCGGAGGTCCTGCAATTTGTTCTGCCGGATTCACAATTGCCATGCAGATTACGTAAAGATATACCTCAACAAACAAATGGATAAGTTTTATATATTCTTCACGTATTGTTCTTGATTTTTTATATGTAGTCTCTTTAGTTTAATCATATTCGTTTAAAAAATAAAGTCCTTGTAGCCATTGATTTATGAATTCGTTTATTATTAATGCAGTGGCGATTGTGGGATTTTTGTTGTCAAGTATGCAGAGTACATCTTCCAGAACAAGATTAATGAGATGCCTGAAAACTTTGACACCCGGGCAGCTCGCTGTGGCATGGACGTGCAACTATTTAAGTATGCAATTGGGAAGTTCGGCCAATAGTTTCCTGGTTTGGTAAAGTAATATAGTCTATTGTGTTGGCTCTATGTCTTACAAAGACGATTACCAATGACTGAAACTCCTTCAATATAGCAGAATATATGTTATCTAGGGGTTTGAAACATTCCAAAGACAAATTAGTATAGCCTTTATGATGTGTATTTTCCTATTTTATGTTAATTCCATGCATTTAGGGATGTTTTGGCACACTTTTGGTACATTTTTGTTTAATGAAGTTTATTCAATGTTTTTGAGGCAGTAAATTTGTATTTTATGAATACCAAGCAGTTACTGAATGGATAGAATGAATTGATGTTTATACTTTCGCCAAATGTCATCTTTATTACAGATTTATTTGTTATACACAATTTATAGGAAGGTATTTGAGCAGCTAAATCTTGTATCTGTACTTATACATTTTAACAATTTTTTCCACTTTTCATTTACCATTATTTTCAATTTGTTACCCGATTTTTAACTACATACACCTTAAAGTGAAACGGTGAAACCGATCCCAATATGCGAAACCGATCCCAAGTGGTGCAAATTTGTTATGTTGAATGTTAAATGCAACATTCAACATCAATCAAGAAACACGACAATGATACAGAACTAAACATTGGCTAAGGACAAAGTACTACTTGTTTGATCACTTTAGAGAGCTCTTAATACTAAATACCAATCAAATTTAAAAAACAAAACATAAATACTCAATCCTTCAAACGCATTGATTCCTTGTTATGTAAATGAAGCATATTCAATACAAATCAACAATGATAACTTGTATACTAAATAATTAACAACGACGCAAAATCTAAGTAGCTATTCAAACAAAAAATAGAGATACAAAGATAATGAATTATACCATGAATTAACAACAATGGACATCATTATTTTCAATTACATAAATGACTCTTTATAAAATAAAATCTACAATCATCCCAAGTAAAATAAAATATCAATCTACTTAATAGAATCTATATCAACAACATCTCCAATTGCAACTCATTTATTGTTATTCACCTGAGTAGAAACAAACTTTGTCAAAAATTATAGAATAATGTTGTGTTAATTGATAATAATCAAATTATCTAATAATATTCACCACCAAATCAGTTAAAGTTTTTGCATTCCTTTTCCTTACTATGTTAGACTACACCGGTCCTGGATTTCTGCATTTCGTTCGGTTGTAACCATATTGTGAGCAACGACTACATCTTGATTTGCTCTTGGACACCGACCAAAATCTATTTTTTTTGCGGTCTTCCAGATTTTCTCTTTGATACTGGAGCAAGCACCACCATATTTTCTACAACTTCAGGTACATTCCATTCAGATTTGTTACCAAGAGGATAAATAGTACCATTATACACCCCAAGATTGCATGTGGACATAGCATTTCATCAATCTGGAATTGTCTGCACGAGCAAGACCTATCATCGATCCTCACCATATATGATGTTGTTTCATCGTTAACTTGATATATCGTATCACTTGAAGGTAATACATGTTTTGGAATGAAACAACGATTTACAAATAATAAATAACAAGTAAAGAAATATAGTTTATATAATTCATAAGCCCACTTAAATATTGAAGAACATGTAATACTAATCGCAGAAAATACAAATATTTTTAAAGTATCTTCATAGTTATTGAATTCATTGATCTTTCCATAACCATGGTCTCATATCGCGTTCCAAGTCCAGTGAAAGTTGATTTTGCATCATTTGAATTCTTGAAAAACCACTTTTGTACCATACTACGAATGGACTCGAACAAAGCCTCTATTTAGAAGTTTTTAGCTGATTTGGTCACACAATTCACCGACTATATAATGTTTGATGTCATGGTTGAGTACCTATTTGTTATCATGTAAGCCTTGTACCACTTGTGATACCCTACACCATCATATAGTAATAGAGTGACTTTGTCAGACATATGGACATTTAATTTCAAATGTAAGCGTTACTAGTTAAATTCAATGTTATTTACAAGGTATCAACGTATATCAATTCCTATGAGGTTGAAGATCCTCATTTGTGTTTCAAATTCAGCCTCCGTGTAAGCTCTTGCTGCTGCGTTGAATGGTTACCTTATGAATTTACCCTTCTTTCCAAATTTCTTCTTCAAATTCTGATAAAAGTGGTAACAACATACCCTGTGCAAAGCATGTGGAAAAACTTTCGTAACTGCATTTTCAATACTACCATGTCTATCAGAAACGATAACAAGGTCGTCACGTTCCTCGTTTGCTTCCTTCAATTTGAGCAGAAACCACTCCCATGAATTATTATTTTCTGAGTTACCCATACCAAATGCAAGTATGAATATATTGTCATTCGCATCTTGTGTACAAGCAGTGAATAACGCCCCCACCGTAACATCCAGTTAAAAATGTTATGTCCACCACGATGATAGGCTTGTAATATTTCCATCCATTGATCGATGTCCCCAATGCCACAAAATTGAACATGAACCTGTTACTGTCATCAGTCTCAATTCTTGTATATGAACTTGTATTTGTCTGCTTTAGTATGTATAGGTACACCGGCAGCCTACTATATGATATCTCTGGATCCCCCCTTATCAATTCCAATGCACGCTCACGTGCACTCCAAGCCTTCTCGTAACTAATTGACACTCTGTAAGTTCTCATCATATCTTGTATAATGTCATTTGGTGTGTAAATTGTCCTTGCAGAGACAAACTTGTACTTGATGCAATTTGCTATGACTAAACACGTAGCTTGTCTATGATCTCTCAATGATACGTCCAACGAACACGTGTGACTATTCTTTATGCTTCTTATTTTGAGCATTGTGGTTATCTGGAGTATCGAAGCTCTAAGACCCCCATTTGCAGTTATCATCTAAGCACTTCAACACACACTCATTCTTGTCTGATTTGCAAACTTTCAACTGAAATATGTAGTGAATTGTATACAACGCTACACTCATTGTTAACAACTCCTTTATTTCTGAATATTGCATTCTTCTTAGTATGGTCATTACCAGGATGCGATATTATGTTGAAATTATTCTCCTCAACATATTGCCCATCACATTATGAATTTTCAAAAATTTCATTACCCATCTCTTCGATTGTAGGTAATCTTGGAATTAGAGAATTACCAAAACAGCCATGAACTAGTTGTTGTGAGCTCGACGTGAATGTATTCCTCCAAGCATTGGATCTAGAATTTTCATTCCCCAAGTGCATCAAATTATCTTTGTTACATACTACCTTTTCAGTATCCACACACATGGCAAACTTTGTCAAATCAGTCTCGTTCGTCTTGATTTGTATATAGAAGTACACAGAAGTATTGCTGCAAATTTTGATCATTGGTTTGTTCCCTAACACCTGATATTGTATTGTTACAGCATAATTTGTCTGGTCTCGCTTCAATTTAATCATAATCATATCAACTAGCTTTGTATAACTACAATCCAAAGGTATGCTTAAACCAACAATTGAATAGTCATTGTAATTGCGAGATTGATCCCACAAACCATTGTAATACACCAAAACACTAACAAATCCCATGATCTACACACCAAAAATTGCCATGATCAAATACACATCTTTAATTACATATGTAGATGATAATATGAAAGCACAAACTCATTAACAGACGTTACATTTCTTATTTCATATAGGACCATGAAACCAATGAATAATTAATGCATAAGAAAATCCTATTATGTTTTTTTTTTTTGAACATTCTAATTTACAAAACCATTAATTTTGTATTACGGGAAACATCTATATTTGATAAAATTTATCTTGTAGTAAAAATATTAAGCAATTTCTAAACATAAAGACAGTCTAATTGTTACCAAATAGTACAATAAACCGACCTCAAGTAGAATCTAATTATTAGTCCCTTTTTTCTCAAGAAACTGTTCTGGGAATGAGAACGTTGAATTGCCCAGCAACTCCTACATTTTTCAAAATTGCACAAAATTAATTCAATAACTCTTTTGAAATCATTCAGGCACAAAATGTAATCAAACTTCCATATCAATTATTATATTACTTTCAAATATAACCAGGGAATACTAACCCACTAGCGCCTTCGAAAAATGGAAACAACATCTAAGATTTTAGAATCTGATAATCATTGATGATGAAGATGACTAATGATTAATTTTTTTTAGAATTCAAACTTTCGGCATGAATCACGGATTTCTTCTTGGTGATAATAGAAGATGCTAAATTTTTTCTCTGGCTTTAACTGATTAACAAGAAGTTTGAATACTTCTTTATACAAATGATGAATGATGCTGTTATGATTCAGAATAAATTAATGAGATGAGTATAGGATTTGGGAATATCCAATTTGTAACTGATGAAACTGCCAAATCAAAATGGTAAATTGAGCAATGACCGTTTACAATTAATATCCAGTAATATTGATAATTTTGGAATTTAAAATAGTATTGGGATCTTTTTTTATTTTTATCTAGTAAAATTGCAGATTTGGTATATATATTAGTCATATATGTAATTTTTCATTTTTTTAATAGAATACTTTTTTTTAAAGATATAACGAGCTTATAAAATCTTTTTAATTGATATTTCAATATTACATCCTACTCTTTTTATGTTGGGTATGAATTAAGTTTGTGTATTGTCACTTTTTAATGAAAATGTCATACTGTGGCATTTTGAATTATCGAGGAAAGTGACATGACAGAACAATAGATACAAAGTGACGGAACAACTTTGGATCACAAACGTCTCTATGGATCAGTTATTTTTGTTCTAAATTGATATTTGTTGTGCATTATTGAGTGACATGTCTTATTGAAGATGATCAAACATTAATATATCATTTTTTCTTGAATATGGATTAATGTACTAGATAAGAAAATGACATGTTTTGTTACTTTTTAAGTAAAAGGTTGCACATGATCTAATTTGAATTTTTTTAATAGAATGCTTTTTTTAAGGATATAACGAGCTTATAAAAAAACTTTGAATTGATATTTCAATATTAATCCATACTATGTTTGCATTGGATATAAATTAAGTTTGTGTATTTTAAAAGTGAAATGGTATCACTTTTTAATTATAATGTCAATTAAGTTCGTTTATTAAAAAGTGACATACTATGTCACCTTTTCAGTAAAAAGTAATAAACTGTATTTTTTAACTAATTAAAATTTTGAGCATCATTTTCAATTTTTTAGTAAAAATTTCGTACTGAGCTAATTTATCCACATTTTTTAAAATAAAAATGGCCTCCTTTGATCTTGGGTCCAAAATGATTCTCGACCCAAAAACGATTCAATTGATTATAACTAGTCAATTAACTCACTCTACCAATACAAAACAAGAATGGTAACTCGTTAATTGTCTAAATTTAGTAATTTGTGACTTACATGAGCATGTATAGTTAGTATTATGAGTCATACATTTGACTTACATGAGCATGTGTAGTTAGTATTTTAATAATTGGTTCAGACAATTATTTAGGGAAATTGGCGCAAATAGTTTATAACCTTTTTCCTCAATACATAAATGGTCTCTAATATTTATTTTTTGGTACAAAAGTCACTAACATATATGTTTTGGTGCGCAATTGGTCTTTCTTCGATGAAAAAAACAAATATCCCAGTAGTTTTAAGAAAAAATTGCAGTTTTCATCTCCAACTTTTACAGTTTATTACTAATCTCTTATTAATCTTTTTTTTTAGCCCCAGGCATTCTCAACTTTTCATTTAATTATAAATCATGTCCCCATTGACAGATTTTGGCGGATTTGCCTTCCACTTTCAATAAACAAAAATAAAAAAATTGCAAAAAAATGTCCCATAACTTTTAAAAAGTACAAAATATCTTCTTTCTCACCCACCCTATCCCCACACACCACAACGATCACATCCATATACCACCACCATAACAACACACATTTTCAAGAATTGCCCAACACTACAAGAAAATATGTCTATAGCGGCGACACCAAATGCGACGACAAAATGTCGTCCCTTTTGGTATAGGGATTGCAAAAATATTCGATCCGCCCTGAACTTGATGGATACCCAATTCGAATGGAGTGAAAATTTCCCAATCCGCAGATCAACGAAACAGATCAGGACAGATCGCATGGTGGATCGGATCAAGCCTGATCCGATCCGATCCGATCCGCCTCTTTTGAAAAAAAATAGAAAAAAATAATAAATAGATGAAAGATTTGAGACTTAAATTAAAATTTAGATGTGGTTGGACTTAGCTAAAAAAAAACGGTTCAGTATACAGATCAGGGCTTTGATCCGCCCCGATCCGTATCCGATCCGCCCCGATCCGTCCAAAAAAATGGCAGATCATAGGGTAAATTTGGATCTCCTACAATTATTGTGGGGTGGATATGGATCAGACTGATCCGCCCCGTTGCCATCACTATTTTGGCACCAGACAATAGAGACGACAAAGAAATGTCATCGCTATGATGTCAATATCTACAACGAAGACATTTGTCGTTGCTATCTATAAAATGTCATCTTTATTACGTGTAATTTATACCGACGTCTTTTTATGTCGTCGCAAATTACTTTTCCAAATGGCAGGAAAAAAATTGCGCCATTTTGTTGTGCCTATAGCGACGACATGTATCGTCGCAATAGATATGTAGATGATGTTATTAGTCACGTGAATCATGATTTTTCTCGTAAAATGTAATGTGGTCTATTGCGACGACACATATTGTCGCTTTAGACCTAATTCAAGATTGGCGAGAAATTTGGCGCCTAATTCTGGTCTATTGCAACAACACGTGTCATCGCAATACACATATTGATGATTTTGTCAGTCACGTGAGCTGTTAATTTTCTCGTAAAATGTGAGTTGGTATATAGCGACGACATTTTTCCTACAACGAAGATATTTTTCGTCTCTATAGATTCTCCTTTTTGAACTCATCATCCCCGCATTTCTGTACTATTTTTCTGCAATATTTCCATTTCCATCGGCGAAAAAATTTCCAAATCTATCATTTTTTGCCATAATCACATTCTTTACATTTCATTTATTCATCTCCATCTATTATCCTTACTGTATTTGTGAGAATATAGTATTTTTCAACTATGGATATTGATAGAAGTTGGACAACAATTAGAAATAGCACAAAATCTGTAGATTTTTTGAACGATTTGAAGGCATTTATAAACGTAGCGAGGCCATATGTAAATGACAGAGGAAGGATTAAGTGTTCGTGTAAAAAATGTTTAAATGGTCTCACACATCCATTAGAAATTGTCGAAGCTCACATATTTCGTAATGGTTTTGAGAGTTATGTCACCTGGATATATCATGCCGAGACCGAGGTTCAAACTGTGAATGTGTATAGACAGAATGAGCGAGCTGGTGTGGAGGATGATATGACGGATGTCATGGACAACGTAGTCGGTAATGAGCATGCTGGTACAAACACCTATGGTTACTATGACAAATTGTTTTAGGCTTTGCATTCAGAACTATACTCGGGAGTTTCATCATTTTCGTCCTTAAATTTTTTAGTAAAGTTGATGCATATTAAGGTTGTGAACAAATGGACAAACAAGTACATCGATGATCTTTTGAAATTGCTGAAGTTAACTTTCCCAAACATGAATCTGGTGGACATCCACTACAAAGTTAAGAAGATGATGACGAAGCTTGGTTTGGATTACAGATCCATTCACGCCTGCAAGAACAACTGTGCACTGTTTTGGGGTGAGCATGCTGATAGACAAACTTGTCTGATTTACCAGGAAAGTGAACAGAAAGAATGTTCTGCATAAGGTATTGCACTATTTTTCCGTGGCCCCCAAACTAAAACATATGTTCATGACGAAGGATACTAAAAAACTCATACGGTGACACAATATAGGAAGGTCTAAGGATGATGATGAAATGCAGCATCCTGTTGATGAAAAGGCATGTCAGGATTTTGACATGAAACATCCACTCTTTACAAGTGAGATCCAGAATGTCAGGTTAGGTTTGGCCGCATATGGTTTCAACCCATTCAGTGACATGAGTCTGGCGCACAGCATGTTGCTAGTAGTTGTAATAGTTTATAACTTGCCACCTTGGTTACGCATGAAGCCTGAATACCTCATGCTTACTCTGTTGATACCTGGTCTTAAAGCACTGGGTAAGGACTTTAATGTATTTTTACGACCATTAGTGAATGAGTTGAAGGAGTTGAGGGCCGATGGAATTGACACACGTGATGCTGGAACCAATAACAGGTTGGTATTCAAAATGCGTACAGCGTTGTTGTTGACTATTAATGATTTTCCAGCAAGAATTAGTTTGTCGGGTTGGTGTGGTCAGGGGTACATGGCATGTCCTACGTGCAACAATGAGACTACGTCAGTCTGTGTGATAGGTAAGATAACTTATGTGGGTCACCATCGGTTTCTGCCATCCAGGCATCATTTTCGGAGCAATTTAGACTTCGACGGGAGGACGGAGAGACGACCACCTCCGCATCGGTTAATGCCTACAGACTTTTTAGCACAGTTAAGCCGTGTCAGACATAAAATTCTAGGAAAGCACCCTAACTACAGGGGTGCTACAAAGAGGAGATTTGATGACGAGCTGAATTGGAGAAAAATGAGCATTTTCTATTAGTTGCCGTATTGGTCTTCTACAAAGCTCAAACATAATATTAATGTCATGCACGTAGAAAAGAATGTTTGTGACAGCTTGCTCGGTACAATTATAGACGGTCCATTCAAATCAAAGGACAAAGTCAATGCCAAGCGCGATCTGATGCAATTAGGGATCAAAAGAAAATTGCACTTGTATCAGAACAGAAATAGGTGTATGAAGCCCGCCACATATTACACCATGTCGTCTGCAAATCATCAGAAGTTTTGTAAATTTATTTGATCGGTTGAGTTTCCAGATGGCTTCGCATCTAATCTACGAAAGAATATTGCTCCTAATGAAAGCCGTATTATCTGGTTGAAGTCACACAATTGCCACTTTATCATGCAACTATTATTGCCAGTCGAATGTCGGGCATTCTTCAATAAAACTATTTTCACAACAATTATTGAACTGTGCACGTTCTTCAAGTAGCTTTGTGTAAGAACATTAAAAGTTAGCGACATGATGGCTTTCCACGATCACCTGGTACTTATCCTCTGTAAGTTGGAATGGATCTTTCTGCCAGCCTTCTTAGACATCACGATTCACCTCGTAATGCATTTTCTAGAGGAGGGGTACACATGAGATGGATATATCTATTTGAGCAATAGCTGAAGAAATTGAAGGACTACGTCAGAAATCGAGCTCGGCCTGAGGGTTCAATAGCTGAAGGATATGTTGTGGATGAGGCATTAACTTTTTGTTCAAGGTATTTCGAGGACATAGGAATAAGGTTCAACCAACCAGACAGAAACGAGGATTCTAGTGTTTCACAGACACAACTTTCTATTTTTTAGTCACAGTGTCGCCCAATTGGAAAGAAGTCACCAACGACGTTTCCTACTCTTGTTCGAAATCAAGCGACATTTTACGTCGTGAACAACTGTTCTAAAATTAAGTCATTCTTGTAGTAAGACTTCGTTTTCAAATATTATTCATTTATCTCGAATAAACTTTGTCATGTAAAACGAACTAATTAGTTGATCTTATATGCTTTGTATAGGGACCATAGGCAGGAGCTACTGAATAGTGGTTGTCCAAACATCGAACTAGTGCACAGAAGAGACTTTCACGGTTGGTTCTACAGGAAGGTGAACGAACAACGACCGAATAAATTTTCAAATATGTCCACATTCTTTATTTCAATAACATTAAATAATCCTCATCATGCAGGTCTATGCAAAGCACCAAAGCGACATCCATCAAGTTTCTCATGAGTTGTTTTCGTTGGCCAGTGGATGTTACCACCAGGTTATGTCGTCCACGGCTTGTGTTGTGAAAGGAGTTCACTTCCTGACATATTATCGTGATATTCGAAAAAAAACTTATAACAATGGTGTGTCCGTCCCAGGGACTGGGTATGAGATTTACTATGGGCAGCTTCAAGAGATACTGGAGTTACAGTATGAACCAGTAGTACTTTCTGTTTTTCTGTTCTGATGCAAATGGTTTAGGTGTGATGGGAGACGGATGGTAAATGAGAATAACGTTTCCAGTATTGACATTAGTGCAGAGGTGTTCAAGGATGATCAGTTCATACTTGCTAGCCAAGCACAACAAGTGTTCTACATTGAAGATACTTTTCGTAGTTCGAACTAGCGAGTAGTACAAGTAGTCCATGACAAGAGGACGTGGAAAATGATGAGATCTAACATCACAGAGATATACCTGCTCCACAATTTAAACTCTTCTGGTTCATCCTTGATCGTTGATCTTGGCAACATAGAGAACATATCCTTACACTAGGATGATGGTGAAGCTAATAAGATATGAGCATCGGTTATCAGGAGAGCCTCGTCTGATACTGCTGGAGATACTTTATTTATTAACGACGATGATGCAGAAGACGACACACATGAAGAATTTGAAGATGAAGAAACATCGAGTAAAAGCAATGAGGACGACATTGACGATGATGAGGATCAATCGTATCATGATAGTGAATCAGATTGAATGTTGTTGTACGTCAATAAAATGTATGAAATAAATTTATAACAATTTCGTTCTTGTTGTTGTTAAAGTTTTTCGGCTTGAATGTTTTTCATCCATACTATCATTACTATAGGTCAAAATGCGAGTTTGGATGGAGTTCTAACATTTGTGGACAGAAGATAGGACAAAAAGGACTGCAATTGTACAAAAACATAGTATTGGGGACTATATATCTAAACTTGTAAAACTTGAAGGACTTAGATTACAAATAAAAGAGGATGAAATTGAAATAAAAGAGAAAATATAAGGACCAAAATAAAAAATATTTCAAGTTGAGGGACCTAAATACTAATTACAAATAGAGACGACATATATAGCGACGACACGTCGTTGCTATATGTGCCAAAATATTTGGCGGCACGTTTTCAGCGCCTGAACCAAAAAATTAAATACACACGTCATTGCTAAAGAGTCAATCTTCTAAGAAAGCGCAGAAACCTCTTCTTATTTCGCATTTGGCAAAACCTAAAACTTCTTCAGCCCAAATTATTTTACCTCAGCCACCTGCGTCCACCTGCCGTCCACCTAAACTTTTAGTTTTGTCTACATTCTCCATTTGACCTTCTTCTTCACCTGTGGTCTACACTCTCCATCTGAGATTTCACAGCAACTTCTAGGTAATCTTCTCCAAGTCTTCTTCTTTGAACACAGCCGCATTATTGAAACTAAAGTTCATTACTTGTTCGAGGTAATCTTCTGTAACCAATAGTTTAGGGACTGATTTTGCTATTGATTTTATTGAGTTCTGAAAAAATTGTTGGACTAATTTTTGCTATTGATTTTACTGAATATTGATTGAACACGTTTGAATATTGATTTTTGCTATTGATTTTACTGAGTTGCGAGACTGAAGTGCAAAATAAATTAAGAGCAATTTAGGGACTGAATTGTGAAAAAACAAAAATTTAGGGACTGATTTGCAAAAAATAAAAGTTTAGAGACTGAAATATGAAAAAATAAAAGATTAGGGACCATTTGTAGAAAATCACATAGTTTAGGGCTGATGTGTAAAATATATATTAGGAGCAATTTAGAGACTGAATTGTGTAAAAATAAAAGTTTAGGGATTGATTTTCAAAAAAATAAAAGATTAGGGACTAAAATGCAAAAACCATCAGAATTTAGGAGGTGATGTGCAAAATAAATATTACACCATTTCTGAACTAGAAAACAAATTTTTTTGAAGAATTGCACAAAAACGAATAATTTAGGGATTGAAATACGAAAAATTTAAAGATGAGGGACCATTTTGCAGAAAACCACAGTGTTTAGGGATGTGCAAGAAGTCTGATAACAAGAAGTAGTTTTACTTAATTATAATAAAACACATAGTATGAAATTTGCCGTGAATGGAATTTATTTTCAGGACATTAAAATAAAGGGTAATTTACATATGTACGGTTAATTCGATTGGTCTAGCCTAGCAGAACATTATGTGCAATGTTGCTAGTCGGGTTGAAGATGCTCTTTCTTGAAAGTAACTTAGTCTTGATTTTGCGCGACCATTGAATTACGAATGGCTTGATGGCGACTGAGCAATCATGTCCGCTTGAATGGCTTGATGGAAACCATGTAACTCTGGATGGTCTGCGATAGGCTGCATTTTTCGTTGATTCCTTTGAGTATCTATGTTTGTTCTTCATCCCCTAAAGTTCAAGACTTTATGAATTCCGTTTGGTGAGATAAGTTTTGAACTTTACAAGTGGCACTTTGTTTTACCTGGTAAATTTCATGAAAGTCGAGACATGTTAGGAGCGCTGAAGGCATTGTTGCCATCGATTCTCCGATGCTTAAGTCAGCAATGTCTTTTCGATAAAATTATTAAAAAAAAAGTAACTATGGAAATGCGAAAGTAAGATGGTACTCTGTGATGGATGTCTGGATTCATCCATTTTGTTGTCTTTTGGGTCGTTCTATAATTTTTCCTGCGATTCTCTCAATGGTGGTTTTCATAGTGAGAACGTTAGATAGGCTTTGCTCTGTTGGTTCACCTGAGAGCAGATGAAGGTTATGGTCACCGACGGCATTTCTGCCGTCGGCTCTCCGATGCCTAAGTCAGCAATAGTTCTCATATAAAATTATAAACAAGGATACAATGAAGTATACTTAGAAGTAGTATTTGCGAAGGTGGATGGCGTTCCAACTGTTGCCTATGTCTCTACCATCTTGACTGCGTAATTTGTAGGATCCATGCCTGACCACTTTGGAAATTAAGTATGGTCCTTCCCAATTAGCTGCAAGTTTACCTGCACCAGTCTCTTTTGTATTCTGAAATGCTCTTCGTAGTACCCAATCACCTTTTCTGAAGGTTCTGGCTCTCACATGACGGTTGTAGTGTCAGGCAATCTTTTGTTGGTATGCTGCTGTGTGAATTAGTGCTTTTTCTCTTCGTTCATCTATCAAGTCCAACTCATGGCATAACTCAGATTGATTCTGTTTATCAGTTGTCCATTCGTAGTTGAAGGTTGGTATGTTTGTTTCTACTGGTATCACAGCTTCTGTGCCATAGGCCAAGGAGAAAGGTGTTTTACTAGTCGGTGTGCGAGCAGTGGTGCGATATGACCAAAAAACTCCAAGTAGTTCATTCGCCCATTTTCCCTTGGCTTCTGAGAGTCTCTTCTTTAATTTTTTCATGATTGTTTTATTTGAGGATTCAGCCTAACCATTAGCTTGGGGGTACCGTGGAGTAGAGAAGCTTAATTTGATGTTCCATTCCTTACAAAAATCTTGGAATGCAGTGCTGATGAATTGTGATCCATTGTCGGTTATGATTTCTTTCGGGATTCCAAACCTGCAAATTATATTTTTCCAGATGAATTGAATAACTTCACGGTCACGTATCTGTGAAATGTTTCGGCTTCAATCCACTTTGTAAAATAGTCTTTGACAGCAAGCATGAAGACGCGTTGTCCTGGTGCAGTTGGTAGCTTTTCGACAATGTCCATTCCCCACTTCATGAATGGCCAGGGAAAAAGGATAGGGTTAAGCCGTTCTGGTGGAAGATGGGAAATATCCGCATACCTTTGGGATTTGTCACATCTTTTAACATGGTCAATTGAGTCCGCCCGCATTGTCGGCCAATAATATCCGACGAAAAACGCACGATGTGCTAAGCTTCGAGCTCCAGAGTGATTCTCCTTCATGCAGTTCAGTCAGGACATATTAGGATCCGGTGTTGTCAATACATCGAATGTATGGTCCAGAGAAAGACCTTCTATATAATTTTTTGTTTAAAATGCAGTACCTAGCGGCCTTTGCTTTGATTCATCGAGCCTCACTCTTATTTTGTGGCAAGTCATCGTTTTCTAAGTACTTGACAATTGGAGTCATCCAAGAGTGTTCCTCTTCCGATTGATGGATTTCTGTTTCGGTTGGTTTCTAAACAGATGGCCATTAAAGATAAGCCACCGGGATAACTTTGCTTTGTTTTGTATTTGTGGCTGCCCCAAGGCCGGCTAACGCATCTTCTTGGGTGTTATCAGTCCTTGGTACTTGAGTAATTTGGAATTCATCAAACTTACTGCAAAGTTGCTTGACTAGCTCAAGATAAGATGTCATATTTGTGTCTTTAGCTAGGAAGGTGCCATTGATTTGGTTTACATTGAGTTAAGAGTCACTGCGGACATTTATTCGAGTGACTCCGATTTCTTTTGCTACGTTCAGTCCAGCAATGAGTGCCTCATACTCTACCTCATTGTTGGTTGCCTTGAATTCACATCTGACTGCTTGTTCTATCTGGTTTCCCTCTGGCAATGTCAAGATAATACCAAGGCCTGTACCGCTAATATTGCTTGCTCCGTCTACTTGGAGTAGCCATGTACCAGAATTGGATCCATTCGTTAAGCAGTGAAGTTCTTTTTTGGCCAGGGCTTGAGAATTTGGAGTGAAGTTTGCAATAAAATCTGCAAGTAATTGAGATTTTAAGGCGGTGCGAGGCACAAAAGAAATGTCGTATTCACTTAGCTCTACAGCCCATTTGGTTAATCGTCCGGATAGTTTGGGTTTGTAAAGTATTTGCTTTCGTGGAAAAGTAGTGAGGACAGCTACCGGATGGCTTTGGAAGTAAGGTCATAACTTCCGAGTTGTACTGATGAGTGATAAAGCTAGTTTCTCCAATTGGCTGTAGCGAGTTTCTGCATTTATTAATGCTTTGCTGACATAGTAGACGGGAAACTGTCTTCCTTCTTCTTCACGAACCAAGACAGCGCTGACCGCTGTTTCTGATACTACCAAGTACATGTAGAGTTGTTCTCCGTCTTTTGGTTTGGATAAGAGAGGAGGTGAAGTTAAGTATTGTTTGAGATGTTGGAGCACTTTTTCACATTCTGGAGTCCATTCCAATGTTTTATTTTCTTCAAAATATGGTAGAATCGTTGGCATTTTTCAGAAGATCGAGGTATGAACCTATTAAGAGCTACAAGCCTTCCGGTAAGCTTCTGAACTTCTTTGATGCTAGTAGGAGATGGGATATTGATGATTGAACAGATTTGATCTGGATTTACCTCGATCCCCCATTGGGTCACCAAGTAGCCGAGAAACTTTCTAGATGATACTCCAAATGAACACTTGGTTGGATTGAGTTTCATGTTGTATTTCTTCAGAATGTCAAAATATTGTCAAAGGTGGTCTATGTGTTACTCTGCAATCAAGGACTTTACTAGCATGTCGTCGATGTAGACTTCCATGGTCTTTCCTAGGTGATCAGCGAACATTTTGTTCACCATTCATTGATATGTTGCTCTGGTATTCTTGAGTCCGAATGGCATCACCTTGTAACAAAATGTACCACGTTCTGTCACGAAAGAAGTTTTCTTGGTCATTTGGATGCATCAAGATCTGATTGTATCCCGAAAAATCGTCCATGAAGCTTAAAAGTTCATGTCCGGCCGTTGCATCTACCATCATGTCGATGTGTGGTAAAGGAAAACTATCTTTTGGGCAAGCCTTGTTCAAATTTGTAAAGTCTATACATATTCTCCATTTTCCGTTCTTCTTCTTTACTACCACTACATTGGTGAGCCATGCGGGATAATGAACTTCTCGAATGGAGCTAGCTTCTATGAGCTTTTGCACTTCTTCATTGATTATACGGTTTCTTTCTGGTGTAAATATTATTCGTTTCTGCTTGACTGGAATGTATTCAGGGTCAACATTTAATTTGTGCATAACGATTTTTGGGTCAACACCGGTCATGTCTTTGTGAGACCAAGTAAAGCAGTCATGGGTTTCCATGAGAAATTTGATGAGACGTTGTCTGAGTTCTAGCTCCAGCTTTGATCCCACCTGAATTTTATATTCTGGAAAGTCAGGGTTGATCTGGACTTCATCCAGATCTTCCATGTCTGGATATTCTAGGATGTTGAGTTGGCATTGCTATAATTGCTATAAGGGGCTCTGGCCAGAGGGAAGTGAATTCTTGTAGCAGTTTTTGGAATCCCTTTGGTCGCCAAGGATCTTCTTTATTCTCCATTTGGTAGGGAAATTAAATAATTGATGAAACGTTGAGGGTACAGCCTTCATTTCGTGGATCCAGGGCCTCCCCAAGATGGCATTATACGGTGATGGACAGTCTATCACTAGGAATCTGGTGTGGAGGTTAACTCCTTCAGCGTAAACAGGTAGCACAATCTCACCTAAAGTGTTCTTTTGTTTACCGCTAAAGCCGATCAGTACCGTCGTCCGTCGAGTAATATTTTCTTCTGGAATGCCCATTGCCTTTACTGTTTATAAGAAAAGTATGTTGGCACTGCTCCCATTGTCTATCATAATGCGCTTGATTAAGCAGTTCACGATGTTTAGAGATATGACTAAAGCATCATGGTGTGGATTCAATAGCTCTGTAGCTTCTGAGGTTGTAAAGCTGATGATTTGTGGTGAGTCTGGTTCGTTCACTTGGTTTACATTCTGTGTTGGATGGGTCGCTTGGCGAGTGTGCCTTCGTGCTGCTGCCTTTGTTATCCCACTAACTTCTGACTCGTCAGTGATGGAGTTAACTGTTCTATCATGCGTTGGTTTGGGCGTTGGAGTAGATTCTTGCTTACTACATGACTGTTGCATTCGTCGGCTAGGTTCTCTTTACCTTTTTTGGTCAGAAGGTTTGAGAGATGACCTTGTTTCAGTAGTTCTGCTACTTCCAACCTTAGTGCAATGCAATCATCTATCCGGTGGCCATGGTCTGCATGAAATCCACACCACTTATTAATGTCACGCTGATCACTAGAGCTCCTCATCTTGCTGGGCCAATTCACCGCATTACCCATCTTCTTGAGCACTACAATTAGTTCAGTTGGTGCGATAGAAAGATTGTATTTAGGAATTCCAGTCTTTGTCCTTACGGATGGGTGATCAAGTGGTCTGGGTAAATCTCTGCGTTTGGGGTTTCTTCTGTCTATAGGAGAATAAGAACTTATAGGTTGTTTTTCTCCTCTGTTTTACCTTTGCGGCTCTTCTTTGGAGGGATAACGCCTAGGGAAATTGAAGTTGGCATCGTCTTCTTCCCATTTGATTTGGGCCGAAGCTTTAGCCAAGACATCCTCCATTATGCTGCATGGGTACTGGGTCAATTCTTTGTATAAGTCAGTATTGGGTAGGAGCCTCTTTCGGAAGGCAGAAATCGCAGTTTGTTGGTTGCAACTAGGAATAGAAACTTTGTCCCGGTTGAATCTCTCGACGA
Organism: Forsythia viridissima; assembly: GCA_030279155.1. Taxonomy (NCBI): domain Eukaryota; kingdom Viridiplantae; phylum Streptophyta; class Magnoliopsida; order Lamiales; family Oleaceae; genus Forsythia; species Forsythia viridissima. The sequence continues at coordinate 11,709,716 of CM059037.1, read as the reverse complement.
ATTCACAGAGTAATTCACTTCTTCGTTGCACTACATGATAAAGGTCGTCGGACCTCTTCTCGAGTTTTCTGCTGCTTGCAAACTGCTTAACAAAAGTATCAGTTAGTTGTGCGAATTATGAAGTAGAGTTGTTAGAAAGTTTATATACCACTGTAGGGCCGGCCCCATAAGACTGGAGCCGAACCCCTTACACATGCAGGCCTCGCGAAGGTCTCTTGGTATAGCGGTGGTAAATATTATTTGCCTGTATTGAGCTATATGGTCGTCTAGATCCGCAGTTCCATCATAAAGTTTCATGTTGGAGAAGCTGAACTTTTTATGCATTTCTACCAGGGCGATTTCATCATCAAATGGAGAATCGGCAAATCAACCAGCCGCGCTTTTCTTAATTAGTGCGGGTACTCTAGGGATGCGTTGAACCATGGCTTCGATTGCGGCTAGCTTTCGTTCATACTCTGGATTCTGTCCAACAGTAGGTTGAGGTTGGACGTCAACCGATCCTCTGTGCAACGGTGTAGTGAATTGGACGTTTGAACCGATTGTCCTAAGTGTATTTTGGTCGAGTGAAGGCATCGACCTGACAGAAGTTTAGAATCGAGAAGGGTGTGCAATAGACAGAGCTGCCGCTAACGATTCTATCTTCTCTTGAAGTCCTTGATTCTCCGCTGCTAGTCTTTCCAATTTTTGAGAATTTTTCTTGGTTAACTCGATGAGGTGCGCTAGTTGAGTAGTTACATCGCTCGGTAGAGCGGTAGGTTGAGAGTGGGTGAAGTCCGAACGGATGGCAGTTGGCTGGATGACAGCTGGTTGAACGGTTGTGGGGCCATCTCCTTGTTACCTTATTGCTTCTACCTCTTGGAGAATCAATCGTTCTGCTTCTTGATGGGCTGCTTCATTGAAAGTGTAATCAATAAGGCCATCTGTGCGATAGGTTTCGGAAGTTCCAGACATGCTGATATTGGAGAGTGGTGGGTAATAACGCTATATGGGAAAATGTGAAAAACTTCATTCGTCAGAATGATTACTAGGGCCCTACGGTGGGTGCCAAATTGTAGACGGTAGATTCTACAATTGAAAATTTTGGATTGATTGGGCCACCAGCAATCCTGAAGAATTCAGAAAATACACTACGAAAGAAAAATCGTTAAAGGGTCTTAAGAGGACACCGGTGTGGTGTCATTCGAAAACTCTCCGACGGTCAAGTTAGTAAGCTTGTATAAATGAATACGAGAGTGTCAGACGAGAAGTGAATAATTGAAGTTGAATGTTTTCAAATGAGCGCACCTTTCATCTAGTAGATGGTAGTATTTATAGGAACAATGTCACAACCGTCTAGTTGAAACTGGTGGAGATTCTTCGAGATTTTTGGTTAGGTGGAGATATGGTCAGTTGTATTCTGATCAGTTTCGTGATAAGCCTTATCCGTCTAGATTTAGTCATGTCTGTTACGATATGACTGAATCGTTTTGAGGATAGACTTTCAAGGGTTTTGGGCCGACCCGTGTTGTTTTCGAGTTGGGTCAAATCGGCGTTTTGTCGAATGGGCCTTTTTTCTGGCCTCGTTGTATATTTTCCAGATATTTGGGCCAGTAGAATAATTTTTACTATTACATAGACCACGACAATGTTGTGATGAACTTGTCATCGCTATTCAAATATATGTAGCGATGACATTATGTCGTCGCTATTATTCTAGAAGCACCAAACTATTGCAGCGACATTCAGCGACGACTTTGTCATCTCTATATATCCAAAGGGACGACAGTTGATCCTTCAGCGACGACTTTGGTCGCTGCTATTGACCTCCTTTCTTATAGTGCAAAACATATCAGCCAAAATTCAATTAGAAGCAGTAGAATCAAGATTAAGGAATAAACATGATTTGGTTGCGGGGAGTCGAAAGAAGAATTACTAACAAAAGCTGTAAATGAAGTGGGATTAGGATTTTTCCTTCGAATGGAAATAAAAAATGATGCATTAGGCATTAATGTAAAACGACAAAACTTGTGATTCCGATTCTTGTTGCGATTGGAGCAACAAATGGTTCAATTGATAATGATGCTATTTGTAGATGAGAAAGCTTGAGCTTCGTGGAAGGTTGCTGCTAATTGTGCTTGGGATTCTATACCTATCATTTTGCTCAGCGCAGCCTTTTTCTGCCTCAACAAAATGGCTTATTCTTTTTCATTGGTTTTTGCAGCTCAAAATAATTGTTTTTTAGGAATTGGCAAAGCGAATTATCCTATTAATAAAACCATGGAAATTCGTAGCTCTTGTGATACCACGTTACAATAGCGTAGAGGTGGAGGTGGATGTGGTGGTAGTGGTAGTATGGATTGTGATCGCTGTGGTGGGATAAGGTGGGGTGGGGTGGGGTGGGGTGGGGTGGGGAAGATATTTTGTACTTTTTAAAAGTTTAAGGGATTTTTTTGCAATTTTTTCTTATTTTTTGTTGATTTATTGCTTTCTTTTATTTTTATTTATTCAAGGAGAAGGGCAAATCCATCAAAATCTATTTTAATTGAAAGGTTGTGGATGTTTTATGCTAAAAAAAGATTAAAAGTAGATTAGTAACAAACTGTAAAAGTTGGAGACGAAAAATGCAAAATTTCCTTGTGTTTAATTAAAGAAAATTACAATTGGAATCTTAACCTTTGCAAAAGTAGTTCATTTTAATATTTAATTTAGCATATTAATTATATCACTATAGTCAACTTAAATAAATTTTTTTTAAAAGAAAATATAAAATTATTGCACTTTAAGTATATGTAATTGCTATGTGATATAAAAACTTGAATAAAAATTAAATTAAATAAATGAAAAAATGGCGCATATAATTTTGTGCCATTGAACCAATCTTATTAATTTTGTTAACATAAAAATTAAAAAAAAAAAATTTACACATTGTGTGTTCTTTATTTTTGAACAATAAAAACAATAAATTAAAATATGAAGAATACAATTGAAACTCTAATATTTATAGTTAATAAACAAATATCTCAATTAAATAAAAGTATTTGAACATCAAGTTTGTGACAAAAAAAATGTTGTCGCTTAAATAGAGATTTTGTTCGTTAGTTTTCTTTAATTAAAAAAATGTTCGTTAGTTTTCTTTAATTTTTTATAAATAATAAAAATATTGGACATATTTGTACTTTTTGCAAAAGTTAAGAATTCAATTGTAATTTTCTCTAATTAAAACTAATGTTATATTTGTCTTTCTCATCAGATAAGGATAGCACCAAAACACATAGGTTAGAGACTTCTGTGCAAAAAAAAAAAAAAAAAACATTGAGAATTATTCCTACACTAGGGACAAATATTAGGGACCATTTGCACCATTTTCCCCAATTATATATCTATGTAATATATCTAAAAGATTTGACCATTTAGGGACAATTTCCATATAGAATTAATAGGAGAAGACTTTGACATAATCATTTTTCCAAAAGAATTAGGAATGAACCTAAATAAAGAATAACTTCTTAAATTAGAAGACCAAATGTATCTTAATAAACAGATTAAAGAAAATGAATATTTATATTATGATTCAGAACAAAATATAAGACTAAGAACTACATGTGAAGAATTAAATGATAATAGATCAGAATCTAGTTGTGAAAAGAACTTTATGGACACACAAGCTTATAAAACTATAGATGATACCCCTTATGATAAGACAGTTAAACATGAACCATTTGCGTATGGACTTGGCTTTCCTCCAAGAGGACCTTATAACAAATATAATGAACCTCCTGAAGACACAAGATATGTAGTTAAAGGTAGTGAAAGACCCTTAGAAAATAAAATAGAATTTCAATCAGTGTCGAAAGCACAGATTTTGAATTTAACTGCCCATGACCCACAGATGTGGACTAATGTCATAGACGTTTGAAAGAATAATATCATAGGACATTATATTAAGAATTATCAAGACATGGAACCATTAGACATATATAGATATTTAGAGACATTTTTAGGAGAAAGTACAAAGGCAATGTGGGAAGCCTATAAGTTAGAAAAGAAAGAAGAATTTGATCAATTAATTAGTTTAGGAAGTAACCCTTATAACTTTGTTAATAAAATCCAAGTATCAATTACCAGATCAGACCCAAACTCAAGACATATGACTATACAAAGAAAAGCTATGAGAGACTTAGAACAACTTAGTTTATATAAATGGACTAAAGGTAAATATGTTAAGAAATTTTTAAATGAATACTATTATTTAACTACAATTTCAGGAAATACCTTTAATCAAGAAATATGACAAAACTTTTTCATAAGCTACCAGGACCTTTAGGATTAGAAATATCAGAATCTTGGAATAACCTTGTATCAGTAAAAGAACGCCCGGATAAGAAATGGAGTATAGGACATAGAATACAACATGTAATAAGATGTTTAGAAGATAAATGTGTAACTTTACAAATTCAAAAGCAACTTAAGAAGACTGATTATAAGTTTTGTAAAGACATTTTTACACCACAGACCTATGGAGCTTCAAAAACCATAAAGAAAAGATATAAAAATGATAAAAAAGAAAAGAAAAAAAAGACCTATTAAGAAAAGATATTTTCTTAGAAAATCGAACAAAAGAAAACCTTACCTAGATCAAAACAAACATGTTAGAAAGTTTAAACTAGACAGAACTTATAAAAATAAGCTTAGTTGTTTTGTTTGTAATAGTAATGAACATTTAGCAAGAACATGTCCTAAGAGAAAAAAATAGTTATGATAGAAAGAGTACTTTAATAGATTGTACAAATGAAGATCTAATACAATTAGATGAATATATTTCAGAAAACGAATCAATCTATAGCATAGTATCTATAGAAGACAAATTAGATTATGAACAACAAGAAGAATCTGATTATGAAATTATAGATGAATTTTCAAATCTCAAAATTAGTGAAGAATCAGAATCTGAAGAAGAATTAGACTTAGTGCAAACTATAATACAAGAATGTAAACATAATTGGCAAAGAAAAACAGGAACATATAGTATAGCATGTTTTCTATGTAATTGGTATCCAGCTAGAAAACTTAGAGCAAAATGCTTAGAATGCTATAAAGAGGCATGTATAAAATGCTTAGAAGAAAATGAATTAATTGAGAAAGAGGAAATTAAAACAGAAATTACAACACAACAGTTAGAAATTTCTGAAAATAGAATACTAAGAATAAGAATTGAAAACATAGAAGATATGCAGAAATTATTAGTTCAAAGAATAGAAATCTTAGAATCAAATAATAAAGGTAAAGGAATAATGATTAAAGAACAGAATATAGAACAACCGAATTACGTTCAAGTAGTATGTAATTCAGAAAAACTTAAAAGTATTAAAGTAAAATGCCAGATAAGAATAGGAGAATATATTTAAATTGTTTAGGATTAATAGACTCTGGATGTAGTAATTGTATAATAAACAAAAAATTAATCCCAGAAAAATATATAGAAAGATCAAAAAACCTAATTCATGCCCAACAAATGGATGGAGATCTTTATACATATACAGAATTACTTAGACCCAACAGTAAGATTAGTTTTGAGACTAATTGTGGATTAAGTATAGAATATACCTTACCAAAAGAATCCACTTGGGTAAGACCTTTAAACTTAAAAGAAACAGATTTTATCATAGGATTAAGTTTTTTGTTAAAAGACAATGATAGTATTACAATTACTAAAGTTTTTATACATTTCCAGAAACACACATTATTTAGTCCAATTCAAACTTTATTCTTTCCATCAATGCGCTGAGAAGTGTGGTGGTAGTAGTAGCAGCAAAAAAGAATGCCCCTGTAAAATAGAAAGAGAGTGTCAACTAATAGAAAAACAACCATTAGAAGAAGAGGAATTAGAAAATGAAAATGATAGTTTTGAAGACTTAGATTTTGGTCCAATAGATTTTCTAGATAATGAAAAGATCTATTATACCTTAGTAACAGAACAAGAAATTGAAAGCTTAATTTCAAAATTAGAAAAGATGGAAATCTTAGGAGAAAATGTTCTAAAATATTGGGAAAAAGACAAAGTTATGTGCGAATTAAAAATTAAGAACCCAGAATATATAATTAGATCTAAAAATATAGAAGCCACAAACTTAGACTTAGAAGATTTTAAAATGCATACAGAAGAATTATTAAAACTATGAGTAATAAGAAAGTCAGAAAGCCCACATAGGTTAGCAGCCTTTATTGTAAGAAAACATTCAGAAATAGTCAGAGGCAAAAGTAGAATGGTTTTTAATTATAAAAGATTAAATGATAATACCATTGATTATGCCTATAAAATTCCAGATAAAACAGTTTTAATAAATAAGATCCAAGACTGTAAAATATTTAGTAAATTTGATTTAAAGTCAGGATTGTGGCAAATTAAAATGCACCCAAATAGTATAGAATGGATAGTCTTTACATGCCGTGAAGGACATTTTGAATGGCTAGTCATGCCATTTGGATTAAAGAACGCTCCCATTGTTTTTCAAAGAAAAATGGATTGTATATTCAATAAGCATGGTAAATTTTTTATTTCATACATAGATGATATTTTAGTATTAGTAAAAATAGAAGAGAACATAGAGGACATTTACAGATAGTGTTTTCAGAATTTATAAAACACGGTCTAATTATAAGTAAAAAGAAGATGGTACTATGTAAAGAATATATAGACTTCTTAGGAGTAAACATAGGACAAGGAAAGATTAGTCTCCAACCTCATATTGCACAGAAAGCTCTAGAATTTCCAGATAAATTAGAAGATTTAAAACAAATACAAAGATTTTTAAGATTAGTAAACTATGACAGACCATTTATTAAAGATTTAGGAAAAATTGCTGGACCTTTGAACTCTAAGACATCTCCTACAGGACAAAGAAATTTACATCAAGAAGATGTAAAATTGGTGCAAGAAATTAAAAATAAAATAAAAAGTTTACCATAATTAGCCATGCCCCTAGACACAGATTTCTTAATAATAGAAACAGATGGAAGTAACCTAGGATGGGGAGCAATTTTATTATGTAAGCCAAACAAATATGCAGAAAAAATTACAGAAAAAATTTGTAGTTATAACAGTGGAAACTATAAAGAGAAGGGAAATTTGAGTAGTATAGATGCAGAACATTTAGCAATTAATTACGCTTTAGATAGCTTTGAACTCTTTATTGTTTCTAAAAAAGAAATTTTAATTAGAACAGACTGTGCTGCAATAGTTTCTTTTCATAATAAGCTTAAATTAGATTCAAAAAAGAGCAGTAGAAGAAGGTGGTTAAATTTTATAGACAAAATAACAAACACAGGAATCCATATAGAATTTGAACATATTAAAAGTATAGATAATAAAGCAGTAGACATCTTAAGTAGAATGATTTTAGTTAAATATTTTTAAACATCAATAACTGTTTTGTGATCTTGATGTCTAGACCTCCTTTGAGACCAGGAATTCCCCCTGGGAATTCATTTGTTTCTATAGCTTTGCTTCAGACTTCTAATAGCCAGAACAAACCATTTTATCAAGAAAGAATCAGACTCGGTGCGCAAGAATTAATTTGTTTTCCTTCTAGTAACATTTCTTTTAAAGTATTACCACATATTTTTCTTTCTAAAGAAGAAAAATGCATTTTAGACAATTTATGGATTTCTTATAATAAGAACCCCAAAGACCAGAAATATTTTCTTGCAAATATGAATGCTTTATCAGAACATTTTAATCAGAGTAGAAATAAGTTTAAATTTTATGTTGTTGTTAAGGAAAGAATCCCTGGAATTTTTCATACATGGTTAGAAGTTTTAGAAAGTATCAGTGGATTTAAAGACCCTATTTATAAAGGTTTTACAAATTATCAAGAAGCTTTAGAATCTGCTAGACATTTTATTGGATTAAATTTTCATGTCTCTCCCTCACTAAAAAATTACCAAGACCCTCCTCTAGATTTTTTAACTGGTAAAGACAAAAAGAACTTCTTTTAAGAAGATGTTCTATTAATGCCAGTTTCTCCATTCGCAATGGAGAAAATCTACTTATTTACATAGGATTTTTAGGAAGATATCTATTAATGCCAGTTTCTCCACTTTCCACGTCTTCATAATCTTTTATCTGGATTCCTATTTTTATTTTATTTGAAAAGTCTTTAATAGTCATCAAAAAGTCTGGATTGCAACATATAATTCCATTATTACTATTCATATCTACTTCCATACTAGCAATTTGACTTTTGTCAATGTTATTAAATCTTTCATCATAAATGGTGATTAAAGTTTTACATCCTAATTTTTTTTTTTGCTAAGCCCTTAATTCCTATAACTATTAATCCTAGATGTATAAATCTATAATTTCTCTTTTTTAATTATTTCTTAGAATCTTCTGAAATTAAATCTAATTTATTTACTTGATTACCTATACATTGGATTGGTATTTGTCTATTATGTCTAAAGAACTGGGTTCTAGATTCGAAAATTCCTCTGTTATAAAGTATTTCTGGACTTAAAACTCTTAAGCCATGTGTTTGAAATCTTATATAATCTTGGTCTGGATCTAGAATTTCTTCTATGTTATGGTCATTCTGATCAGTTCTTCTTAATATCCTATCTAAGAAGGTTCTATCTATTCCTGATGTACTAGGTCTAGATGATTCTTTGCTAACTGTTCTAGATCTTCCTAAAAATGGTACTTGTAAACTCATCCTGGGAATTTATATTCTTTAGGTAACTTTCTAGTTACTTTTTCTCTTCCAGTTGGTTCAAGATTTAAACTTCCTAATTTGACTGTTATAATTTTTAAATCGCTTTCTGTATTTGGTGAAGATGTTGATGCTTTTGTTTTGTCTAAAGTATCTATCTTCTTATGTAACGAAATTAATAATGCTATTATCAAATTATTTTTCTCTATCAAAATTGATTATGATACCTTTGGAGAGTCTAGATTGGTGAGTCCTTTTGGTTCTTTATGAAAAGAGGTACAATATTGTAATGTGTCTGTGTAATTTTTGTCTGATATATAAGTCTCGTTCATTAACTAAGAATTAAACCTTTTAATTCTCTAAGTGATTCTTCTGTTTTAGCAACAATTTTCTTTATTTCAATTTCTATCTCCCTAGATTTATTAAGATCTAAAATCTTTGTTATTTCAGAAAAGTATGTTTTTTTTTACCTTATCTGTTTTAGATACTTTTTCTAAAATAACACAATTTTGATCTTTAATATAATCTAAACTTTCTTTAATATTTTTTTAATTCCGTGTTTCTTGTTTTAAGAAGTTCTAAAACCGTTTCTGTAGATTTAAAATTTCTTTTATATTCTATTTCTAAGTTTCTAGATAAATTAATTATTAAATCTATAATATGGTTTTAACTAGGTTCTTCAGAAAACAAGCTATGTAATTTATGAGTTGTTTCTAAATTATAGCCTAAAATATTATTATCTATAGTCTTGACTCTTCTATAATTTGTACTTAATTCTAAATTTAAAAATTCTAAGTCCTTTTTATTATATATGACTCTGATACCAAAACAAGGGGGGGTTGTGCGAAAAGATAAACTCAGCCACTGGTGTAATAGGGTCTATCTTAAGGTTGGTTGCAGAGGTCGACTTGTTGCGGAAGTCTTATAATCTTATTAATTCTAAGATTCTAGAATAGAAATGAATAAACTGACTATCTTGTTCTAAACTTTTTTCTGCTAATATTTCTTCTAACTCCTTAATTCTCTTTTCTAAAACAGTTATGTCTTTATTCTGATTTACGATAGTTTTTTCAAGTAAAGTTATATCTATATTACGATATCTTCTGAATTTTAAATCTAATAATATGTACTTTATTCCTAAACTAGGGATTTTGGCGCAAATGGTCCCTAACGTATGTACTCAGTGCGGTTTTGGTCCCTAACCTTTCATTTTTGGCTAGGAGGTCCCTAACCTATGCATTTGGTTGCAAAACTGGTCCCTATGGACGGAATCCATCCAATTGTGCCGTTAGCCATTAATTTGTTTTGGGATTTTGGCGCAAATGGTCCCTAACCTTTACCCTTGGTGCAAAATTGGTCCCTAACGTTTATTTTTGGCATACATGTCCCTAACCTATGTGTTTTGGTGCAAAATTGGTCCTTGTGGGATGAAAAAGACAAATATGCCCTTAGTTAATTAGAAGAAATTGTATGTGGATTCATAATCATTACAAAATGTGCAAATAAGTCCAATACTTTTATTTTTTATAAAAAATTAAGGAAAACTAATGAGTTTTATTTTTGAATTAACACTTTAGTAATAAAGATGTCAAATAAAATTATTATTTTTATTATTAAGTAATTATATTATTTAAAATTTAAACTTATATTTTATTGTTGTATAAAAAAATAACTTTGTCACAAACTTGATCTACAAATATTTTTATTTAATTGAGTTATATGTTTATTAACTACAAATATTAGATATCCAACTATATTCTTCATATTTTAATTTATCATTTTATTTTCGTTCAAAAATAAAACACATAATGTGTAAATTAACTTTTATTAATATTTTTATGTTAAATACTAATAAAATTCTTGGGGTGAAACTCTTGTTTTGAACTAATGAAAGTTTTTCCCTTATATAGACAAATTCTTGGGAGCAAAAGATAAAAGCTTATCTAATCAAATCTAAAAGGACGATCTTCTTCTTGAAATTTCTTCATCCGTTTTTACTTTACATCTTTTCTTATGTTTACTTTTGAAACGCGTTTCACCGAGAAACTTCTGGTCAAAAAGTCTTGTTCAGCATCATTTTTCTTGTCTGAAAAAAATCAATTTGGCAGTATCCGTATGGCATCTTTTTCTTTTTCAATTTTGTCTGAAGGCATCTGTCTGGCAGCATCTCTTCTCCTTTTTCAAAAAGCAGTATCTTTTTAAAAGCTTGGTAACATTTTTCAAACTTGGCAGCGTCTGTCTTTTTGAATTTTCAAAAGGTCTGTCTGATGGCTTCTTTTGGCAGCATCTTCTTTGTCTTGTGGTATCTTCTTTTTACGTATCAAGATTGTGCATTGCTATTGGAGAAAAGGACATCCCACTGTCTGAATTGTTACATCCTTCTCTTTCTTCATTTCCATCGTCTTCATTACTACTTCCTTGAAACCAATCTTCTGGTTCTGGGTTTTTATTATCTTGCTGAAATTGAATTTCTTTTTCTATACTATTTTCCTTCTTAGCAATAATTTTTTCAAAAGCTTCTTCAATAATTTTATCGAGCTTCTTTTCAACGTTCTTTTTATTTTTCTTCTTTTTCACAACTTTTCTTTTTAATGTCTTCTCATTTTTTTTGGAGTTCCTGGATCTGAGATAATAGTTTGTCAATTGAAACAATATCATCGTCTGGATCTTGGCTATCCTGTAAAATCTCTTTTCCTTTGCTGGTCTGAGTATCTGTGTTCTGAGATGAACTTGGAGAATAATTTACCAAATAATCAAATTTTTTGCTGGGTTGTCCAAGAGTGTCCCAAATATGAGTCTTTTCTAAATTTCTAGTAGGGAAATCAACAGTTCCCTGAGTTTGTTGAACTTTTGGCAAGTCCACAGCCATTAACGGGTTTGATGAGTCTTTACCAACCACCGTTTGAACTGGACTAGCTACTGACTTCTTAGGCTCAGTAGTACCTTTGGGATAAACAAGTCTTGATTTAACAATTTCTTATTCTAAAGAAGCGATTTTCTTTTGTAAAGAAGTTCTTTCTACTAACAAAGCTTGGTTGGATTCGTTGATGATCTTAAAATTATTTTGCATGCATTCGCAATGGGTACATAAAATTTTTTTGTCTTTGCTAAGTGAAAAATCTAGAGGAGGGTCTTGGTAATTTTTTAGTGAGGGAGAGACATGAAAATTTAATCCAATAAACTGTCTAGCAGATTCTAAAGCTTCTTGATAATTTGTAAAACCTTTATAAATAGGGTCTTTAAATCAACTGATACTTTCTAAAACTTCTAACCATGTATGAAAAATTCTAGGGATTCTTCCCTTAACAACAACATAAAATTTAAACTTATTTCTACTCGGATTAAAATGTTCTGATAAAGCATTCATAGTTGCAAGAAAATATTTCTGGTTTTCTTTGGGGTTCTTATTATAAGAAATCCATAAATTGTCTAAAATGCATTTTTCTTCTTTAGAAAGAGAAATGTGTGGTAATACTTTAAAAGAAATGTTACTAGAAGGAAAACAAATTAATTCTTGCGCACCGAGTCTGATTCTTTCTTGATAAAATGGTCTGTTCTGGCTATTAGAAGTCTGAAGCAAAGCTGTAGAAGCAAATGAATTTCCAGGGGAAATTCCTGGTCTCAAAGGAGGTCTAGACATGTGTAAAAGATCACAAAACAGTTATTGATGTTTAAAAATCTTTAACTAAAATCATTCTACTTAAGATGTCTGCTGCTTTATTATCTATACCTTTAATATGTTCAAATTCTATATTGATTCTTGTGTTTGTTATTCTGTCTATAAAATTTAACCACCTTTTTCTACTGCTCTTTTTTTAATCTAATTTAAGCTTATTATGAAAAGAAACTATTGCAGCACAGTCTGTTTTAATTAAAATTTCTTTTTTAGAAATAATAAAGAGTTCAAAATTATCTAAAGCGTAATTAACTGCTAAAAGTTCTGCATCTATACTACTCAAATTTCCCTTCTCTTTATAGTTTCCACTGTTATAACTACAAATTCTTTCTGTAATTTTATCTGCATATTTGTTTGGCTTACATAATAAAACTGCTTCCCATCCTAGGTTACTTCCATCTGTTTCTATTATTAAGTAATCTGTGTCTAGGGGCATGGCTAATTATGGTAAACTTTTTATTTTATTTTTAATTTCTTGCACCAATTTTACATCTTCTTGATTAAAATGTCTTTGTCCTGTAGGAGATGTCTTAGAGTACAAAGGTCCAACAATTTTTCCTAAATCTTTAATAAATGGTCTGGCATAGTTTACTTATCCTAAAAAATTTTGTACTTGTTTTAAATCTTCTAATTTATCTGGAAATTCTAGGGCTTTCTGTGCAATATGAGGTTGGAGACTACTCTTTCCTTGTCCTATGTTTACTCCTAAGAAGTCTATATATTCTTAAATAGTACCATCTTCTTTTTACTTATAATTGGACCGTGTTTTATAAATTCTGAAAACACTATCTGTAAATGTCTTCTATGTTTTCTTCTATTTTTACTAAATACTAAAATATCATCTATGTATGAAATAACAAGTTTACCATGCTTATTGAATATACAATCCATTTTTCTTTGAAAAACACTGGGTGCATTCTTTAATCCAAATGGCATGACTAGCCATTTAAAATGTCCTTCAGGGCATGTAAAGGCTGTCCATTCTATACTATTTGGGTACATCTTAACTTGCCAGAATCCCGACTTTAAATCAAATTTACTAAATATTTTACAGTCTTGGATCTTATTTATTAAAACTGTTTTATTTGGAATTTTATAGGCATCATCTATGGTATTATCGTTTAATATTTTATAATTAAAAACCATCCTAATTTTTCCTCTGACTATTTCTGAATATTTTCTTACAATAAAGGCTGCTGACCTATGTGGGCTTTCTGACTTTCTTATTACTCCTAGTTTTAATAATTCTTCTGTATGCATTTTAAAATCTTCTAAGTCTAAGTTTGTGGCTTCTATATTTTTAGATCTAATTATATATTCTGGGTTCTTAATTTTTAATTCGCACATAACTTTGTCTTTTTCCCAATATTTTAGAACATTTTCTCCTAAGATTTCCATCTTTTCTAATTTTGAAATTAAGCTTTCAATTTCTTGTTGTGTTACTAAGGTATAATAGATCTTTTCATTCTCTAAAAAATCTATTGGACCAAACTGATTCCTCTTCTTCTAATGGTTGTTTTTCTATTAGTTGACACTCTCTTTCTATTTTACAGGGGCATTCTTTTTTGCTGCTACTACTACCACCACGCTTCTCAGCTCATTCTGATAGAAAGAATTAAGTTTGAGTTGGACTAAATAATGTGTGTTTCTCAAAATGTATAAAATCTTTAGTAATTGTGATGCTACCATTGTCTTTTAACAAAAAACTTAATCTTATGATAAAATCTGTTTCTTTTAAGTTTAAAGGTCTTACCCAAGTGGATTCTTTTGGTAAGGTATATTCTATACTTAATCCACAATTAGTCTCAAAACTAATCTTACTGTTGGTCTAAGTAATTCTGTATATGTATAAAGATCTCCATCCATTTGTTGGGCATCAATTGGGTTTTTTGATCTTTCTATATATTTTCCTGGGATTAATTTTTTGTTTATTATACAATTAGTACTTCCAGAGTTTATTAATCCTAAACATTTTATAATATATTCTCCTATTCTTATCTGGCATTTTACTTTAATACTTTTAAGTTTTTCTGAATTACATACTATTTGAACGTAATTCAGATGTTTTAAATTCTGTTCTTCTATCATTATTCCTTTACCTTTATTATTTGATTCTAAGATTTCTATTCTTTGAACTAATAATTTCTGCATATCTTCTATGTTTTCAATTCTTCTTCTAAGTATTCTAATTTCAGAAATTTCTAACTGTTCTGTCTAATTTCTGTTTTAATTTCCTCTTTCTCAATTAATTCATTTTCTTCTAAGCATTTTATATATGCCTCTTTATAGCATTCTAAGCATTTTGCTCTAAGTTTTCTAGCTGGATACCAATTACATAGAAAACATGCTATACTATCTATTCATGTTTTTCTTTGCCAATTATGTTTTCATTCTTGTATTATAGTTTGCACTAAGTCTAATTCTTCTTCAGATTATGATTCTTCACTAATTTTGAGATTTGAAAATTCATCTATAATTTCATAATCAGATTCTTCTTGCTGTTCATAATCTAATTTGTCTTCTATAGATACTATGCTATAGATTGATTCGTTGTCTGAAATATATTCATCTAATTGTATTAGATCTCCATTTGTACATTCTATTAAAGTACTTTTTCTATCATAACTATTTATTCTCTTAGGACATGTTCTAGCTAAATGTTCATTACTATTACAAACAAAACAACTAAGCTTATTTTTATAAGTTCTGTCTGATTTAAACTTTCTAACATGTTTGTTTTCATCTAGGCAAGGTTTTCCTTTGTTCGATTTTCTAAGAAAATATCTTTTCTTAATAGGTCTTCTTTTGCCTTTTTTATCATTTTTATATCTTTTCTTTATGGTTTTTGAAGCTCCATAGGTCTGTGGTGTAAAAATGTCTTTACAAAACTTATAATTAGTCTTCTTAAGTTGTTTTTGAATTTGTAAGGTTACACATTTATCTTCTAAACATCTTATTACATGTTGTATTCTATGTCCTATACTCCATTTCTTATCCGGGTGTTCTTTTACTGATACAAGGTTATTCCAAGAATGTGTTATTTCTAATCCTAAAGGTATTGGTAGCTTATGAAAAAGTTTGTCCTATTTCTTGATTAAAGGTATTTCTTGAAATTGAAGTTAAATAATAGTATTCATTTAAAAATTTCTTAACATATTTACCTTTAGTCCATTTATATAAACTAAGTTGTTCTAAGTCTCTCATAGCTTTTCTTTGTATACTCATATGTCTTGAGCTTGGGTCTGATCCGGTAATTAATACTTGGATTTTATTAACAAAGTTATAAAGGTTGCTTCCTAAACTAATTAATTGATCAAAATCTTCTTTCTTTTCTAACTTATAGGCTTCCCACACTGCCTTTGTACTTTCTCCTGAAAATGTCTCTAAAAAATATCTATACATATCTAAAGGTTCCATGTCTTGATAATTCCTAATATAATGTCCTATGATAGTATTCTTCCAAACGTCTATGACATTAGTCCACATCTGTGGGTCATGGGCAGTTAAATTCAAAATCTGTGCTTTCGACACTGATTGAAATTCTATTTTATTTTCTAAGGGTCTTTCACTACCTTTAGCTACATATCTTGTGTCTTCAGGAGGTTCATTATATTTGTTATAAGGTCCTCTTGGAGGAAAGCCAGGTCCATACGCAAATGGTTCATGTTTAACTGTCTTATCAAAAGGGGTATCATCTATAGTTCTATAAGCTTGTGTGTCCATAAAGTTCTTTTCACAACTAGATTCTGATCTATTATCATTTAATTCTTCACATGTAGTTCCTAGTCTTATATTTTGTTATGAATCATATTATAAATATTCATTTTCTTTAATCTGTTTATTAAGATACATTTGGTCTTCTAATTTAAGAAGTTCTTCTTTATTTAGGTTCATTCCTAATTCTTTTGGAAAAATGATTCAATCAAAGTCTTCTCCTATTAATTCTATATGGACATTGTCCCTAAATGGTTCACTTAAAGATTTTTCTTCCTCATCTCCTTCTGATTGTTTTTCAATCTGATCATAATTTATAAATCTTAAGCTAGTTCTCCCATGAATGTCTTTATAAGTTAATGCTTCTGTTGGGGCAATGGTTTTTTCTTTCTGTTCTAAAAATTTATCCATATCCCATTCTAACCCTGCAAGTTGTTCTGCTGAAAATTCTTTAGGTTTTACAATATTAATCCCTTTACTACTCATTAAATTTACTACTTTGTCTCTTTAAATTTTATATCTAGTCTGGACATTAATAGAACATCTTCCTAAAAATTCTATGTGAATAAGTAGATTTTCTCCAATATATATATATATATATATATATGGTATTTGCCTGAATATTCTTGAATTTTTTATTTAAAAAAAAAAAACTTCAAAAAAATGTGACTTAGTAGCAATTTTCAAAATTGTTTCAACCTAAGAGGAGAAAATTTCCTACCTATGATTTAATGGCAATTTCTTCTTAATTAATTAGACTATTTATTTATGGAACAAAGCTAAGTAACAAGATTTATTATTTATTGGGCTAATTTAGAGTGGGCTTTTAATTTCGTGAATGGCTCAGTTTAATTAAAGAAAACTTGAAAAAGCCCTACATTTTGTGAAATAGTTCAAAAATACCTTCTTTTTTTTTTTTTTTTTAAAATATACCTCATTTTCATAATTTGTTCAAATAATACCTCATTTTCAATAAAATCAATATTTTATAATTTAATAAAAATTACATTATTTTCATTTAAAATTCAATTTTCAGCTTTTTTTTTTATCTAAAATTATTATTTTTTCTTTTAAATTCAATATTTCAGTTTTTCATTATCTAAAATTATATTAATTTTATCTAAAAATATCATATTTCTATACTATTTTAATTATAATAGTAACTATAATAATATTTTACAATTTATTTCCTTTGATAATTTTTTTTAAAAAATACATTATTTTCATTTAACATCAATATTTCAGTTTTTCATTTAAAAAAAAACGTATTTCTTATGCATAATTGTCAGTTTTTTTTTTTCTTTTTTCTGCAATGCATAATTTTTCTGCTAAAGTGACGTCGGAGAGAGAGAGAGAGAGAGAGAGAGAGAGAGAGAGAGAGAGATAATTTTTTTTAAAAAATACATTATTTTCATTTAACATCAATATTTCAGTTTTTCATTTAAAAAAAAACGTATTTCTTATGCATAATTGTCAGTTTTTTTTTTCTTTTTTCTGCAATGCATAATTTTTCTGCTAAAGTGACGTCGGAGAGAGAGAGAGAGAGAGAGAGAGAGAGAGAGAGAGAGAGAGAGAGAGAGAGAGAGAGAGAGATTGACACAAGTAGCATATGGTGGGCAGGAGAACATTCTTAGTAGCGTATATAATAAGTACAACTTAACTCAATTTATGTATCATACTGAAGCAGTAATTGGTATTAAAAATTTAATTGTCAGTTTGCAGAACTCAAAGTTTAGATGTATATATATAGAACAATTATATTTCTGAAAATATATGATGATAAATAATTTTCTCCTCCTCCGAACACGGCAGTAATAGTGGTGGAGACCTGCAAAAGGTGGTGGGGCTTTTTTCCCCCGTGGCCCAGGGGCGGATCCAGGAATAATTTGTTTGGGTGGCTTGTAAAAATTTTTTTTAAAGAACTTCGAAAATATAAAAAATATTACTAGACAAAATGGAGGCATTGTGAGAACTTAAATATGAATATTTCATACAATATATCAAGTCAAAAGATGAAAAATAAAAGACAACAAAAAGTACCAAAACTTACGATACAAATACTTTAAAACACTACTTAAGTCGCACCCTACGATTGACCAAACGATCAAACTTGTCAATAATGACCTCTGTATCAATACCAAGAGCAATCTCCCTTTCAATATAGATGATCATGGAGTTTGCTAGAAATTCATTCTCCATTTTATTGCGAAGCGATGTCTTTATAAGTTTCATTCCTGAAAAAGCTCGTTCTGTTGTTGCTGTAGAAACTGGAAGAGTCAACACTAAACGAATCAATCTATCAATCAAAAAGTAATGACGTGACTTCTTCGTTTCAACCAACATTCTACATAACTGAGGTAGAGAATCAACATTCTGAAATTGCGGGTTACGAAGTACATCACACTTGTAATGATCCAATTGTCTTCCCAAATTGTTTATCTCTTCCATAGTAAAATCCAGGGGATAAAATTTCTCAGCTAAAGAACAAATATCATCTTCAGAGAATGATTTGAAGCTATCAATAGGATTCAAAGCCTCGCACAACTTAAGAAGTTCCATTGTTTTTTCTGTAAATCTATTATTCAATTCCATCAACTGAAAATCTATTACAGCATTGAATATATGAAAGTGATAGTAGTCCTCTACTGTAATATTATTTTTCTGTTGACAAGATCGTCTTGTACCTTCCAAATCTCTTTTTTCAAAGTCAAAGCATTTGTGTTTGCAACACTCACAACATCAAAGAATCGTTCTCTAACAAATCCATCACCATCAACATATCTCAAAAAAATAGCCATTTGTTCTTTATGGGATTCATCAACTGCTTCATCGACAAGAATACAAAACTTGGCATCCCCAATTTCTTCGCATATCTTAAGTCGCACAAAATCAGCAATAATTTTTAATATCTCTTTCTGAATCGATGGTGATGTATAGTTGGCATTTTTAGCCGCATTTTCTAGAACAACATCATCAATTTCTTTGTTCGCCCTTCCTTGCAATTTGATCAATTCAACATAATTTCCCCGGTTAGTAGAGCCAACGGATTCATCATGACCTCTAAAAGCACATCCTTGCAATGCTAGCCACTTCACACTTTCTATAGAGGTCTGAATGAGTAAACGATTCTGTTTGACTTCTTTTGAAGTCTGTTGATGTATCATTCTGTCAATATGTTGAGGTAGGTTTTTCAAGTTTTGATGTATCAAGTTTTCCCATAAACGATTCACAAATAGCAATATACAAATTCAAATTTACAATTCACACATTAAATCATAAACTCCAAATTCACAAATAACAAATACAATTACAAAAGTATAAGTTAGCCAACTCGTACCTTCAAACAATAGTAGAGATTCTGCCAAACAATTACAAATAGCAGGCTCGAAAAGAGGGTGAATCCAAGTCTAAATTTTTTTTGCAAAGAACCTGTAGTTAACAAAGAACTTGTATTTCAATCATTTAAATCATTAACTCTTTACATATTTATTATCAATTTATTTCAAATATATTAACAAAAACTATATGACATTCACAGCAACAATCAGGTAGGCACAGCAACATCAATAACATTTAAAATTTAATAATTAATATATTAACATTTCAAATTTTCAATCCTTCTTGTTCCAAGAAATTAACATAATTGAAAAAAATTAATAGCAAATATTTAACATTTAATAAATTAACATAATAACATTTCAATCCTTCATTCCTTCTCGTCTCGTTCCAAGAAATTAACAAAATTGAAAAAAATTAACAAAAACACTATAAGTGACCAAACCTGAGGGACAAGTGTCTGGCAAAGGAGAACAACGAACTTCTAAGGGACGATTGATGAACGACGTCGAAATGAGAAGGATTAGGAATTAGGATTGAGATTTTATTTTTTTCATTTTACTCCACCTTTGGCTTGTTTTTCCATTGCGGGAGAATGCGGGGTAATGGTTAATGGAAAATGATTGAGATTTCGACTTATGAGGGACAGAGGGAGAATAAGAGTCCGCGGAACACAGAAACGAGGGTTTCCAATTTTGAAGATTGAGACTCTGTGGATGAATTGTCGACAATACATTCTGGTAATGGGAAATGGAAAATGGGATTAAATGTTAAATTGGTTTCTGGACTTTGCCACTTTGGGCTTTGGGTGGGCTTTGTGTAAATTTGTTCAATTTTTTTGGGGCAGGCATGAGGTTCATTTAATTGTTTCCAAAAAAAAAATTTGGGCTTGGTGGGCTCAAGCCCACCCATGCCCTGGGCTGGATCCGCCACTGCCGTGGCCACTCCGGTGTGATAATCAGTATGATAAAAAACCAGATATGTAGAATAATCATATAAAGTGTATAAGAATTGTGTGTCCTATTTTTACCTGGGGGGTTGGCCTCTAATTATAGGGATGACCTGCAGTTATTGATGATGGGTGTCCCTTCATCTCCTTCATTTGATAAGGGTATCCTTTCATCTTCCTCGTTTGATAACGGGTGTCCTTTCATCTCCTTCATTATTATGAGTTAATGATGAATGTTTCGTATTCTTGATAATCTGCAAATATTCTGTAATCATTATACGCAATATCATTGTGTGCGAGCTGTTGAAAGAGCTGTCATCGGATATTCTCACTGCTAGCAATCAATCATTATATATTAGAGACAAGGCTACCTCCTCTTCTGGTGGTAACTGTCAGTCCATGGGTCGTCTGTCTAGCTAATATGATGATAGTTGGGTTATTGCAGTCTATCTGTTAGAAGCGTGCTTATAAGACCCACGAGGTGGGCAAGCCGGTGAGGCAGGCGATTCGTTGAGGAGGGCGTGCCACCATAGTTAAATAATATACATCAACTGTTATTATTTATATCATCATAAGCCCCTCTACTTCCCATAGATTACTTTTCACAGACTGTTGTCGATGGGAAGTAGAAATAATCTACTGCACCTGCTCTTCTCTAACTTTTTCATACAGAGGCTCATCGCCTTGATTTTTGAACGTAGGCTCAACGCCTTGTTTTTTTTTTTTTTTACAGAGGCTCATCGCCTTGATTTTTAAACATAGGTTTATCGCCTTGTTTTTTTTTACAGAGGCTCATCGCCTTTATTTTTAAAAATAAGCTCATCGCCTTGTTTTTTTGACAGAGGCTCATCGCCTTGTTTTTCTGACAGAGGCTCGTTGCCTTGATTTTTAATCAGATGATCATTGCCTTGATTTTTAAACATAGGCTCATCGCCTTGTTTTTTGTACAGAGGCTCATCGCCTTGATTTTTAATCAGAGACTTATCGCCTTGATTTTTAAACATAGGCTCATCGCCTTGTTTTTCTGACAGAGGCTCATCGCCTTGTTTTTTTGATAGAGGCCTTGCTTTTCTAACAGAGACTCATCGCCTTGATTTTTAATCAGAGGCTCATCGCCTTGATTTTTAAACATAGGCTCATCGCCTTATTTTTCAGACAGAGGTATATCGCTTTGATTTTTAATCAGAGGCTCATCGCCTTGTTTTTCTGTGGTGGCTATCTCCTTGATTTTTAAACATATGCTCATCGGCTTGATTTTTCAATGGTGGCTATCACCTTGATTTTTCAATAAAAGCTACTGCCTTGATTTTTAAATATTGGTTATTGCCTTGATTTTTATATATAGGCTCATCGCCTTGATTTTTGGATGGAAGCTCATTGGCCTTGTTTTTCAGACAGTGGCAGCTGGTCTTGTTTTTCAGACAGTAGCAGCTGTTATTGTTTTTCAGACAGTAGCAATTGACCTGGTCTTATAAGCCCCTCTACTTTTCATATACTATCGTTAATGAGAAGTAGAAAGAATTTAACGCATTTACTCATTTTTAAATTTTTTTTTCCTGTGTGAGCTCGCTCGCCTCGGGGTGAGCTCACCCGCCTCGGAGTGACCTCGCCCGCCTCAGGTGACCTTGCCCGCCTCAAGTGACCTCGCCTTGAAATTATTATTATTATTTTTTTGTGAGGTCACCCACCTGGAGGTGAGCTCACCTCGCCTGGTCGTCCACCTAGAGTGAGCTCGCTTTGGAATTTTTTTTTATCTCGGCTCTCTAAGTGAGCTTGCCTGGTTCACTTGCCTCGACTTGGGCGATGTTGCCTCGTCTTGGGTGAGCTTGCCTCTATTATTTCGAGTTTCGGGCTCATCCTGAATCTTCCTTTTATTAGACTCATGTTCATTTCAATCTTTCATACTTTTGGTAATGAGATAGGCTTCTTCAACATCCACATACTTATCTCCTCTATTGAGTAACTCATGCATCGTATTCGACGGGTTTTTTGAGAGTGACATCTTGAAAGGATGACTTGTAGTTCCACTCATCATGGCAGTGACTACAGCAGACATCTGCAGATCTTTGATTCCCAGCGTTGCTCTATTGAACCAGGCAATAAAATCTTTTAGCAGTTCGTCCTTTTCCTGTGTCAATTTTATCAGACTGATGGCAGTTTTCGTAACAAGTTTGTTGCTGGCAAAGTGGGCAGCAAAACTCTTGGAAAAATCATCAAATGTACGGATCAATTTTGTGGGAAGAGTGACTACCCAGTCCCTGGCCTCGTGCGTAAGCGTTGGTGGAAAAGCCCTGTACATAATCGCATCTGGGGTAGCTTGCAACCTCATCAAATCAACAAAAACCCTGAGGTGATCGACAGGATCAGAGGATCCATTGTTATTCTCCATCTTTGGCTATTTGAAGTCTCGTGGCAAGGGACTGCCATTACTTCTAGGGAAAAAGGGTCTTCTGCCAACACCATAGATTGTTGCCTACTACTTTTATTGGACATAGCCTCAGCTATTTGGCGATCCATCATTTCTTCTAATCTCTGTTCCAGGCTTAACACTGGTGTCTCAACCAGGGTAGGCGTGGGCATCCATGACGGTTGCCCCCCGTATAGATTTGGGCCAGATGTCAATGAATGGAAGTGGGGTGCGGAAGGTGGAGCTAAAGAAACTGGAGCCTGCAGTGGAGCTGCCGTTGGCGGTGTTCCCATTGTTGGAAGGTTAGAAGTCTGGAGAGAAGCTCCTAGCGGTGAAGGCCCTATCGGTGGATGACTAGGACCCTGGGGCAGAGCCCCTGGTAATGAAGATCCTACCGGCAGAGGGTTAGGACCCTGTGTTAGCTGAGAAACCGCAGCGTTCTGATCTTGGAGTAGAGCCATTAAGACCGCCACCTGAGCTTGCAGTGCCGCGAGTTGAGCGGCAGAGGCAAATTTTTGTTGTGGGTGGTTAGTGGCGGCGTTGGACTCGGTCCCTACATCCCCGACGGGGACTGGTGGAGCGGTTACATTCCTAGCTCTTCTGGTTCGAGCCATAACTTCTTGTGCAGTTTCCACAGACGGCGCCAATTGATGATAAATAATTTTCTCCTCCTTCGAGCACGGCGGTGACAGTGGTGGAGACCTGCAAAAGGTGGCAGAGATTTTTTCTCCCGTGGCCACTCCGGTGTGATAATCAGTATATGATAAAAAACCAGATATGTAGAATAATCATATAGAGTGTATAAGAATTGTGTGTCCAGTTTTTACCTAGGGGGTTGGCCTCTATTTATAGGGATGGTTTGCAGTTATTGATGATGGGTGTCCCTTCATCTCCCTCATTTGATAAGTGTATCCTTTCATCTTACTCGTTTGATAACGGGTGTCCTTTCATCTCCCTCATTATTATAAGTTAATGAAGGATGTTTCGTATTCCCGATAACTGGTGATAACTGTCAGTCCATGGGTCGTCTGCCTGGCTAATCTGATGATAGTTGAGTTATTGCAGTCTATCTGTCAGAAGTGTGCTCACGAGACCCATGAGGTGGGCAAGCCGGTGAGGCAGGCGAGTCGTTGAGACGGGCGTACCACCATAGCTAAATAACATACAGCAACTGTCATTATTTATATCATCAACATAATAAGTATAATTTTGAACTATTGTAGTGGTTTAATATATACAACATCATAAAGTTTAGATTCTTGCATCTTAAACGTGATTTTCTACCTCTTGAGATAGAGCCGATGGAGGCTTCCTCTAATATTAGTGATGATATAAATAATGACAGTTGCTATATGTTATTTATCTATAGTGGCACGTCTTGACACCCCCGCCTCACCAGCTTGCCAACCTCATTGGTCTCATGAGCACGCTTCTGACAGAATGACTGCAATAACCCAACTGTCATCATATTAGCCAGGCAGGCGACTCATGGGATGACAGTTACCACCAATTATCGAGAAGACGAAACATCTCTCAACAAACTGGAAAGACGAAACATCCCTAATTAACTCATAATAATAAAGGAGATGAAGGGACACCCATCATCAATAACTGCAGGCCATCCTTATAAATAGAGGTTAACCCTCAGGTAAAAACAGAACACACAATTCACATACACTCCATATTGTTATTCTACACATATGTTTTAATCATGTATTGATTATCACATCAGAGTGGCCACGGGGGAAAAAAGCCCCGCCACCATTTGCAGGTCTCCACCACTGTCGCAGCCGTGCTCGGAGGAGGAAAAAATTATTTATCATCAATTGCCGCCGTTTGTGAGAACTGCACAAGAAGTTATGGCTCGAACCAGAAGAGCTAGGAATGTAACCGCTCTACCAGCCTCCGTCGGAGATGTAGGCACCGAGTCCAACGTCGCTACTAATCACCCACAACAAGAATTTGCCTCTGTCGTTCAACTTGCAACACTGTAAGCTCAGGTGGCAGCCTTAACGGTTCTACTCAAAGATTGGAACGCTGCAGTTTCTCAGCTACCACAGGGTCCTAACCCTCTGCCGGTAGGATCTTCACTACCAGGGGCTCTGCCCCAGGGTCCTAGCTATCCACCGATAGGGGTTCCTCTCCAGACTTTTAACTTTCCAACAATAGAAACACCGCCAACGGCAGCTCCACTGCAGGCTCCAGTTTCTTTAGCTCTACCTTCTGCACCCCACTTCTATTCATTGACATCTGGCCCAAATCCATACTGGGGGCAACCGTCATGGATACCCACGCCTACGTTGGTTGAGACACCAATGTTAAGTCTGGAACAGAGATTAGAAGAAATGATGGGTCGCCAAATAGCTGAGGCTATGTCCAATAAAAGTAGTAGGCAACAATCCATGGTGTTGGAAGAAGACCCCTTTTCCCTAGAAGTGATGGCAGTTCCCTTGTCACGAGACTTCAAACAACCAAAGATAGAGAGGTACGACGGATCCTCTGATCCTGTCGATCACCTCATGTCTTTTGTTGACTTGATGAGGTTACAAGCCACCTCTGATGCAATTATGTGTAGGGCTTTCCCGCCAACACTTAGGCGGGAGGCCAGGGACTGGGTAGCCACCATTCTCCCAAAATCGATCTATACATTTGACAATTTTTCCAAGAGTTTTGTTGTACACTTTGCCAGTAGCAAACTTGTTAAGAAAACTGCTATCAGTCTGATGCAATTGATGCAGGACAATGACGAATTTCCGAAAGATTTTATTGCCCAGTTCAATAGAATCACACTGGGAATCAATGATCTGTAGATGTCTGCTGTAGTCACTGCTATGATGAGTGGAACTCGAAGTCGTCCTTTCAAGATGTCACTCTCCAAAAATCCACCGGATACGATGCATGAGTTACTAAAGAGGAGAGATAAGTATGTGGACGCTGAAGAAGCATATCTCATTACTAAAAGTATGAAAGATCGAAATGAATTTGAGTCTAACAAAAGAAAGATTTGGGATGAGCCCGAACCTCGAAATGATAAAGGCAAGCAGAAAATAAACTATTTACGGGGGATAAATGATGAATGTACCATTAAATTATCTGACTAGTTGAGAAGTTCTAGTGCACATACTGAATCCAACCTATGATAAAAATATCCTCAACTACTGCAAAGGTCAGGCGAGGAGACAGAGTCTTGGCTAAAAAAAAAAATTAAGGCGAGCTCACTCCAGGCTGGCGAGCGACCTTACAAAAAAAAAAATTAAGGTGAGCTCACTCCAGGCGGACGGGCGACCTCGCAAAAAAAAAAAAATTTAAGGCGACCTTACTCCAAGTGGGCGGGCGACGTCGCAAAAAAAAAAAATTTTAACGCGAGCTTACTCCAGGCGAGCGACCTCACTCCAGGCGAGCGGGCGACCTCGCTAAAAAAAAAAAAATTAAGGTGATAAACAGGTGTGTCAGATTACTTTTACTTCTCATTAACGATAGTTTATAAAAAGTAGAGGGGCTTATAAGGCCAGTTGCTACTGTCTAAAAAACAATGACAGCTGCTACTGTCTGAGAAACAAGGCCAATGAGCCTCTATCCAAAAATCAAGACGATGAGTCTATGTTCAAATATCAAGGTGATGAGCCTATATTTAAAAATCAAGGCTATCGCCACTATTTAAAAATCAAGGTGATAGCCACCATTGAAAAATAAGGCGATGAATCTATGTTTAAAAGTCGAGGTGATAGCCACTATTTAAAAATCAAGGTGATAGCCACCATTGAAAAATAAGGCGAATCGCTTATATTTAAAAATCAAGGTGATAGCCACCATTGAAAAATAAGGCGATGAGCCTATGTTTAAAAGTCGAGGCGATAGCCACTATTTAATAGCCAACATTAAAAAATAAGGTGATGAGCCTATATTTAAAAATCAAGGCGATGAGCCTTTGATTAAAAATCAAGGTGATAGCCACTATTGAAAAATAAGACGATGAGCCTATATTTAAAAATAAAGGTGATGATCCTCTGATTAAAAATCAAGGCGATGAGCTTCTATCCAAAAAACAAGGCGATGAGCCTATATTTAAAAATCAAGGCGATGAGCCTCTGATTAAAAATCAAGGCGATGAGCCTCTGTCCGAAAAACAAGGCGATGAGCCTCTATCAAAAAAACAAGGCGATAAGCCTATATTTAAAAATCAATGCGTTGAGCCTCTGTCAGAAAAACAAGGCGATGAGCCTCTGTATGAAAAAGTTAGAGAAGAGCAGGTGCAATAGATTATTTCTACTTCCCATTGACAAAAGTCTATGAAAAGTAGTTTATGGGAAGTAGAGGAGCTTATGATGATTTAAATAATGACAGTTGCTATATGTTATTTAGCTATGGTGGCACGTCTTGACACGCCCGCCTCACCAGCTTGCTCACCTCGTTGGTCTCATGAGCACGCTTCTGACAGAATGACTGCAATAATCCAACTGTCATGAGATTAGCCAGGCAGGCGACCCATGGGATGACAGTCACCACCAATTATCGGAAAGACGAAACATCTCTCAACAAATTAGAAAGACGAAACATCCCTTATTAAGTCCTAAGATGAAATGACACCTGTTATCAAATGAGGGAGATGAAGGGACACCCGTTATCAATAACTGCATGCCATCCCTATAAATAGAGGCCAACCCCCCAGGTAAAAACAGAACACACAATTCACATACACTCCATGTTGTTATTCTACACATATGTTTTAATCATATACTAATTATCACACCAGATCGTGGCCACGGGGGAAAAAAGCCCCGCCACCATTTGCAGGTCTCCACCACTGTCGCAGCCGTGCTCGAATGTAGAGAAAATTATTTATCATCAGAATTAAGACTTTGTTGAGCCATTTGGTTATGCAGATATAAATTAAGAGTACAAAAGGGATAAATTGAATACAATATTGTTCCTAATACCACCCCTATTTTCTTTTAGGATTTGGTCGATATATCTCGTGCATGTAGAATGAAAAACATTCTTCTCCATTAAATAATATTGTATTACCATTCATATGATATAGTCATTCTTTCATGTCCTACTCATGTTTTCAATTGTGTGCACATGATCATAAACATAAATAACAATTTCAAAATAAAAAGTGTAGACAAATATAAGCGAACCTTGTATTCTTCCAAACCATGTCATAATCAAAATGCAGGCACGTTATCTTGAATGATTCTAACCCGATGCTTTTCTAGATCAAAAGCAAGAATATCACCATACTCATCAATAAGCCAATGTGCATAGTCATTCAAGTAAATAGGTAGTGCATTTCTACTAAACAAACTTTATTGCAAACTAATTCTTCTTCATGGGTTTCTTCCCACATGTTCAAATCACTTGCAAATGTTGTGAATTTAAACACTAGCTTGCTTTTCCCCACAGGTTGTGCCTCTTTAGATGAACCACTACTAATTTGAATCTATACGGTTGAGTACTTGAATCAACCGCCAAGCCAACCGGACCTACAACCCAACAGTGATGTTGTTCTTGTGGCACAAGTTGGAATTCTCCAATTGTAGGGTTGAACACGCATTATGTTTTGTAATTCATAGAGGGAAGAAGAATGCCTCCACACAACACCAAAATTGGTAGGATTTTACGAAGTCCTTTTTGTACTTGCGAGGATGATGAGGGTTTAATCGGAAGTTGGTGAAACTTTCTAGGGCATGAATATGAGAAATAAACAAGGTTATTGACATTTTGATTTAAATGAATGAAGCTTTGATTTGAAATATACATATAAAAAAATTTGTTCAGAGACTTGCACCTAATTGCGTCTTTTAAGGGCAACCTTGAGTACAACTTCAAGAACTAGGTCATCATCTAAGTTTCTCATGCTTTCGGAATTGTATAATGATTTTTTTTATTCGAGGGAGGGAGGAAGGATATATTAGGAAAAATGTAAGTAAAATTTATTATCACAAGTGGGAATGGTGCTGAATGGCCGGGTGACCCGACCAATTTTCCAAAATGGCTGTTGACCAATTTTGGTGTGTAAATTACCAAATATAATCCTGTCTTCTTCCCCACTTATAATCATTTTAAACGATTTCAAATTCATTTATCTGCGAAAAAGAGAAGATTTCAAGGTTAGAATATAACACATTCTAATGTTAAAATCCAACATATTTCATTTATGTAAGAAATTTCATTTCAAAGTAGAAATTTATCGTTCTCTATCTTTTTTTTTTAATTCACGGTAGAAATTGTGGATTTTGTAGTATAAATCATGAAAAAATGTATAAACATGAGTATGAATTATGATTTTTACTTTAAATTCCTACAAATCTGAGTTGATTTGAGATAGATTAATTAAAAAAATCAGTTATAATTGTATAAATATGTGTTAACAGACTCACCTGTTAACAGGCCTTAGAGTCTGTTAAGGTCAATTTTGGCCTTAACAGATTCAGGGTCTGTTAATGGTCGGTTAATAGACCATCTGTTAACCGATCTGTTAATAGATGGTCTGTTAATTGATGGTCTGTTAATTGATATTATAAAATAAGGGCATTTTTGTCTATTCTACTTAACAGAGGTTTTTAAAACTTATTTGGTATAAGTTAGGTTCTTCTGCGATTCCGAGTGTTTGACAAGGTCATTTCAAAAATTCACCACTATAATAATTAAATATTTTTAATCTGTGTAAAAATAGACGGAGGGAGTATTCACCAATGATAATTTATTTTAACAGTAAAGTCCGATTTTTCATTTTAAGAAACTTTCTTTTGAATCGAAAATTAGGAAAAATAATTTATCTAAAGATATTTAGAAACAAAAAGTTACTTGAAAATAACTCGACCTATTTTTAAGCTTTGTCAAACACGGTCTTAGAATAAAACTATCCTTCCATTTTATTCCATTTTTCATGTTGAGGCCATATTTTGTCCTTAACTAAATTCCTACTAACACTCTCATTAACAGGTTCTTGAATGGCGCCAAATCTCCATACCTATTCTTCAACTGTCAATTCCTCCGTATACCATCCCGGTTCAGTTCCGTTATTTCAAAGCCCCCCGAACCGGCGTCTCTTTTTTGGAAACCAAATCCATAATTCAACCTGCCATTAATTGTCATATTCATAATCTGAATTTCTTCTTTTTCGTATAAGAAATTGAAATTAAAAAAAAAACAAGTGGGATTTAATTAGATATGATTTTCTTGCTGGATTATCTAAATTTATAATATATAGATACAAAGAAAAATGGCGGGAGGAGGAGGATCGAAACATGCAAGGGAGCTAGATCAGACACCAACATGGGCAGTTGCATTAGTTTCTGCAGTCATCATTGTTATCTCTATAATATTGGAAAAAACTCTTCATCGAGTTGGAGAGGTAATTCTGAATCATTCTTTATTTTCTTTTTTTGTTTCTTTTCTGTAAATATTAAAAAATGTGTCCCTTTTGATGTTAAATGGACATTATTTTGAACAATAAATTTTATTTTCTAATTGATTTTTCTGGCTAATTTTGATTAATTTTGATCTTATTCCTTGAAAGTGTGGATTGGGATATGGGATCAATAAAATTCAAGGAAAATTAATGAGAATAAGTTTGTTCCTTGAAAGTGTGGATTGGGATCTTTTTCCTCTTCAATTTTTTTTCCCCATTGCTAATTTTATTTATGGTGCTGGATGAAAAATGGGTCTTTGATTTTATCCTTGTTTATATGTAATTCGTCGGCTTAGCTTTTAGACGAGTTGTTCAACAAAAATAACGCCATTTTACAATAGATTTCCACATTTGTCCAGTCATAGTTTTCAATAGGTGTGTGCTATTGGAAATTTGGTATGGCTTTCTTTTTCATCCCTATATATATATATATATATATACATTTTTTTTTCTTTCAGACATTTGAGAAAAGAAAGAAGAAAGCATTGGTTGAAGCTCTTGAGAAAATTAAAGGGGGTAAGAGCTCTAAAATAATTTCCAGCAGAATAATTCTTGTTGGTGTTTTTACAGGTTATTACACTGATGGCATGTTGGGTTGTGGGTATTGGACAGTATTAAAGAAAAAGAAAAGTTATAATCTTATTATGTCCTAGTACTACGTACCAAACATGCATTGCATATCCTTTACATTGATTACTAATTCACCTTTCTCTCCTCGATGTACGGTTTCAGAGCTTATGGTTCTAGGCTTCATTTCCTTACTTCTGACCTTCGGGCAGAACTACATTGCCCAAGTCTGTATTGCCGAACATATGGGAGACACTATGTTGCCATGTCCCAAGGCTGGACATTCTAAAAAACCACCTGCACATAAGACTGAGTCTCATAGAAGGCTCTTATGGTATGAGCATAGAATTTTGGCAGCAGATAGTTCAGCCAAAGAATGCAAGAAAGTAAGAATTCATTAATTTTCCAAAGACGAATTTTATATTTGATCTGCTTGGGATGCTGCAAAGAACTCAAGTGCTTTTTTGGCTTTGTGAGTGTGGGTGGGGTGACTTTGTTGATTTAATGGTTTTGCCCTTTTTGCTGCATTGTAAGCTTTTCTTCGTGACTGCAAATTGACCTATTATAGGGGTATCTTGGGTATTTGTACATGTATCGAGTCGCTATAATACTCCTACTAAATAAAGGTTTTACTAGGGGGCCTTTTTTTCCAAAAAAAAAAAAAATATAAAGCTAGGAGGCATGCGATCACCATTCCCATTATGGGCATAAATTTTTGTGTTTGCTCGTGTGTGTTTTGGATTTCATTGTGCTTATTATTGTGCATGTTCTCTTGACTAGGTTACGTCTAAACCCTTAAAAGTTTTTGTACGTGAAATACGTAATATTTTCGTGAGACTGGCTCAGCATTAGTGAAGCACAAATCTTTTGTATATTCCTTGATCATTTTAAACAAATATGTTTTTAATGTAATAGGGATATGTGCCACTTATATCCATCAATGGACTGCATCAGCTACACATCTTCATATTCTTTTTGGCCATATTTCATGTCATTTATAGTGCAATAACAATGATGCTGGGAAGATTGAAGGTAATATTTATTCAAGTACTTCCTAATATCCTCAAAAGTTTCATATTTTTTGTCATGATTTCTTGCCTAATCTTGAGGCAGCTTTCTCTTGTTGTCAATTAATTCTGCCTAATTTGTATTTTATGGTTTCTTTTATCCTGAAATATCGGTGTAGATTCGTGGATGGAAACATTGGGAAAGAGAATTTGCTAATGACTATGAAGAATCCAATGGTATCTTGTTTCCTGATAATTAAAAAAAAAAGATTTTTGTTTTTGAAACACGTTTCCTCGTTCATGCGTGTGCTGTTGAGTTATTTTTTACTTTGTTTATACACTATGTTTATGTATCATGCAGATCCTTCTAGATTCAGGCTAACACATCAGACATCTTTTGTGAGAGACCATACCAGTTTCTGGACGAGAACCCCCGTCCTCTTCTACAGTGTAAGAATATCAATGCTAGAAGTATGTGATTGATTAATAGATAAATGTGAAACTGGTATTATCATCTATGATTTTTCTCATTAGAATTCTAATGTACAATTTACTTTTACGGGTTATATGTTGATCAGTTGATGCCAAAAATGAATGAGAAATTCTTGCAAGAATTAGGACTATTACAATGCATTTTGTTGGTCGAAAACCAAGTCAGTTTTTACAGGGATTAGGGAAGACGAACAGCTAAATGAAATTCTTTTATATTATATCTTGTATTGACGTAACTTTTTCGATAGCATTATAACAGATTAACTGAACTCGTTTTAATTTGTCTGGCTATGAAGATTAACTAAACTCAACCATTTCAGGTTTGCTTTTTCCGGCAATTCTTTCGGTCTGTTACTAAAGCTGACTACTTAGCAATGCGACACGGATTCATCTCAGTATGTTCGTCTAAAGAAATCTTCATGTAATGTTTGTACATTTTATCCAAAATATTAATACTTCACATTGAATTCGAAATCTTTACAGGTTCATTTAGCCCCTGGAAGTAAGTTTGATTTTCAGAAATACATCAAAAGGTCATTGGAAGACGACTTTAAAGTTGTTGTAGGAATCACGTAAGACTTGTTTTCTCTAACGAATAAGTATATAACGCACCAAATGTTACTCGCCTGACTTGATACCTTGGTGCTTCTTTCAGTCCATTGCTATGGTTATCTGCAGTGGTCTATCTGCTTCTCAATGTTTCAGGATGGCAAACTATGTTTTGGCTGTCGATAATGCCCCTAATAGTAAGCCTTTTCCGTCCTTTCTTTTAGTTTCAACTAGATTGAAAAACTAACCACTGGATTGGTTAAAGACGATGTTAGCAGTTGGTACAAAGCTTCAAGCAATCATAACTCAAATGGCTGTTGAAATCCAAGAGAGGCACGCCGTAGTTCAAGGCATACCTCTTGTCCAAGTCTCCGACAGACATTTTTGGTTTAGCTGGCCAAAATTAATTCTTCATCTTATCCATTTCACGCTCTTTCAGGTTGAATCGCTACCTCTTCAGTCTGTTTTCTCCTTTTTCTGTAAATTGGAGCATTATCTAGTTTCTGCAAATGATAGATATTTTTACTATTTGGTACTGTTCCAAGGACATGTTCACCATGCAGGACTAGACAACTATCCAATCAATTTTACCAAACATACAAAAAGTTTCCTACGCTGCTACGCATCCTAATACTGATCAATCCTAATCCTTTATACTTTAAAGTGCTTCCATTTTTATAGTTCCCTTTCCGAGTGCATACACTGATCAATTCTGTTTTTTCCTCTTATCTGTGTCCAGAATGCATTCGATATAACATATTTCATTTGGATATCGGTAAGGAATCTCTATTCCCTGTTTTCCTTTATGTCTACTAGGCATAAAGAACTATGGGGTAAAATACTTTTTTCCTGTTGCAGTATGAATTCGGGCTGTATTCTTGCTTTCATGACAATATATTTTTTGCCATACTCAGAGTTGGTCTCGGGTAAGTCTTGATTTGTTTTATCGTCAGTCAATATTCTGAAGAACAAACAGAGGAATTTTTATGAAAGTTTTAGCAGATTTTGATAAAAGTTGATGAAATGTGTAGTTGAAAAGTTGATAAAAGTTGTAGATTCTATAAAATATGTGATTAAAATTGACGTCAACTTTGTAGCAACTTTTGAATCAAAACCAAGCAAGGGCTAACAGGATTCTTGAATTTGTATCAGCAATTGTGGAAGAGGATATGAATGTATTGAAATAAACTACTTATTCTCATTTGATTAATTTGCAGGTTAGGAGTACAATTTTTATGCAGTTATATTACACTTCCGCTTTATGCACTCGTGACACAGGTAATTCTCCTTCACATCCAATTTTCATTTTTCTGAGGTAGTTTTCGTTTACGAGCAATTATTTTTGCTCAAGTCACTTGATAGAATCGTGTTCTCAAGTTTTCATACCTGTGGTTTTATATGGTATTTTCAGATGGGATCAAACATGAAAAAGTCTATTTTTGATGAACACACTTCCAAGGCATTAATGAACTGGCATAAGCATGCGAAGAAGAACACCAACAACGAGCGCCCTCTTACCCAGACATTAGGAGGGAGCCCGATAGATTCACCGGATACTTATTTTGATCCCAATGTTGGGGATGTCACTCGATCAAGTATTGAGATGTTCGATGCACAACCACGGTCCTCTAGAGAGACGGCCAACATCACTGCCAGTGTAGATATTCCTGGAGAAAATCCTGCTAGTAATCAATCGAAGAATAGGGACTTGCTAACAGGCCTGTGATCGAAGACAAATTGTATAGAACATTATTACTTTAAAAACTTAGAATATTGATGTATGATGAAAACTCGGCTTATTATGAGTGCTTAAAAGTGATTTTGTTTAAATTTTGTTAAGTTTACTACTTATCAGATCTCTTAAACATGCACTATAAACATCACTAAGAAAGAAAAATAAGTTGTGAATCTTGTCAACTGCACTACCTAATCCTTTTTAAGTTTCAAAACTATCAAATGCCATTAACATACATGGATAGGATAAGAGTAGAAACTAAATTAGTGTCTCTTTTATGGCTTCCTTCCATCATTATACCACTCTATCTCTATGTAAACCTATCTTGTACAATGTACATACAACTTAAATCAATCAAGAATTGAATAAATTTCATTTTTTGCCACCAAAATTTACCACAATCTCAATTGGGTCACTCATCTTCGATTTGTGGAAATCAAATAACTGAATTTCAAAAATAATCACTATGTAAGTCCCAGGAAGTAACTAATGTCAGCTTCATACGTGGAGATTAAATTGTAACAGTTTGCTGATGTCTAAACACTTAAGTGATAGTTCTGTCTGAAACAACCACTTTCGACGGACAAACACCGTGGAAAATCTGTAGGAAGAGCCCTAGTCGGCAATTTTCTAACGGATGAACAAAACCCATTGGAAATTTTCGACCGAAATATGCCATCGGTAATTACCAACGGCCAAAGGCCGTCGGAATTGCCGACAGTAGTTTGGCCATCGGAAAAATCCAGTTACCGACGGACAGTTGTTGTCAGTAATGTTATATTAATGTTTTTTTAATTACTTCCAATTAATAAATTAAGTTGGTTTTATGAAAGAAACACATAATGACAAAAAATTTGAAATTCTAAGAAACTGAAAAAATCTGTAAATTAACATAATAATCATACATAAAGTTGATACATATGTTTAAAGTTCATCATAGAGAAATAGTTGAATCATAGATGAGAATTGATTTAATTTGTATCGAGAGAGCAAATTAACATATAAACAATACCGATTAACAATATAATTTAAGAATTGAGTGTAAACAAAAATTTGAGTATTAAAGTATGTTGACACTGGATTCGAAGTTTTAGTACCTTTCATGATTTGATTAATTCCAAGTGTTGTATAATTCTAATTACTTATTTTAGTAGATAATTAGATTCAGTTAGAATTGAATTTAAATAATTGATTGTGTGTTATTCTTGAATTATAGTTAATATTAATTAAAATAAAATACGTAGGAAATTCAATACTCATGAGTTTGACACTCTTCTTATTATTATATTACTTATTATTAACGATTTGTCCACTTGCGTGTTTAAAATTGACAACAAGTTTTTGGCGCTATTGTCGGGAATTGTTTTTTTCTACTTTTTTGTTCTGGTTAATTTTAGCTCTAATCCTTTTTTTTCCCCCTTTGTTAGCTGATCTACTTGTTTTTCTTGGTTTCATTGCTGTCATGAAACAAAGAGGAGTTACGAGATCAACCACAACATAAGATGATAGACTTTGAGATTGATGAGGACAACACAAGTAACATGCTTTATGTGGATTTCTTTGCAATGCACCAAACTACACTACAACAGAGTTTGCTTTTTATAGCACGCAATACATGTCGTGAATTAATCTTTACGGCGTATAGATGAACGTCATATATGTCGTTAAATGTTCACCTCTTTTTTACGGCATACATTGAATGCCGTAAAAATAATGAAAGTGCGACGTTAATGAACTTATTACAACCTTCTTGTGCACGCCGTAAATACATCTTTATTTATGGTATGCATTGCCTGTCGTAAATGCATTGTCAAATGACAAATAAATGCATTTTATGGCTTTGGTTATGTGCTATAAAAGAAAGAAAATTATATGGCATACATTAGCTGCCATAAATTTGAGCTTATCATTTTCTTTTTCAGTTCATATTTGCACGTCGCACGTCGTTAGATTAAAAAAAACATATGCTAAAATTAACGAAATTATATAAATCAACCCATGTATAATCATGTATTTCAAATTAGAATAAACAAAATATTCAGTACAGCTCAATGCAACTACAGGAAATAGTAGAGTTTATCTAAGTAACTAAGAATATCATTGGCCTACTCAAAAAGTTGATACCAAAATGCCAAAAGTATACACTACTATTTCAAAATAACTTATTAATATATTACAAAATTATCGATTCATATATAAGCAAGTTTGCTTCTTTGGTCAGTAGTTTAGCTATCCAAAAATAATCAACTCACTACACATCACAAAAATAAATAAAATAATCAAACCCGTTGTCGAATCGTACTTAGCAGAACGTCAAACCATGGTACAATATTTGCGAATTAAATAAGGGTGTCAATTCAATGAATCAAATAAGTGCAGCAGGCATAATTATAATATGGGTATACGTAATTGAATAAGCCTCTTGAAATTAGTTACAACTGGGAAAAAAAAAATGGAACTAGGAACATCATTTTGATATCTCATGCCCATCTCAAAGTTGTAATGATGCCTAGCTCAATATCAGTGCAAAAAAGTAATCTTTTTGAACTATGATTACTGGTAAATACTACAATGTCCGACTGGCTCCAAGGTTTGTTTAACTTATTAGAATTATAATTCCATCCATTTGTTTATTCTCTTCTCCTTTATGCCCATTATAGAAATTTCATTTACTTTGCTGATGATAAAGAGTTGGACTAGATAACTCGTTCAATTCTCAGTTGGGCTAGATTGCTTATCCAGACTCTAAGACATTTCATATTATGTCCACTCAAATTTTGAAATGATATAACCAAATGAAGAATAAAATCAACTTTGTAAGCAAACAAATATAGTTATGTAACAGAATCATATAAGCAACATACATAAAAATTGAAAATGCTTGAATACATAATAGAAAATGATTGATTATATACTTACCTATAGTGTAAGTAGTGCTTCACACGCTCACAAACTAGAGCTTTCAACGTCATTATCCACAAAATTCGGTCTACTTCATTTACATCTATAATATTTTTCCAAGAAAAAGGGTTGCAAAATTAGTATGAAAATTATTACATATACTACTAGTCATTAGAGACATTAACATCAATGTAATAGCACATAAATGAAAAATAAATAAGTAGAAAAAAATATTATTGATATACAAATACCATATTCAATATCAAAAGTGATCCTGTGAAGAGCATATCCAAGATCCAATCTACTCATTTACAGTTACTTCCAATTGTAACATTGATCGTGATAAGCTCAGCATTGTCATCAAAAGTGAAGGAAACTCATCTCAGAATCTGTATCAAAAGTTGCATTTTCAACTCCAACGGATTGTCTTGAAGTCAGGACCATCAACTTCCTTTCATCAAAATTCTAAATTAGTCATCAAGCACAATCCAAAAGAAAACGTGTAAATATACAATAAAACTCAGATTGACATTAGTAAAAAAACACGTAGTTATCAAGAACACTCAATTCCAGATTATCATCCCTCAGGTTAGCAAATTAAAAATATTCTTCCACAAATTAAAAAAAGTTCAAATCAATTGATTCCAAAAAATCCACATCCCAGAACATAAATCAAAACCCTAGAAAGTCAACCATAAAAATAAAATAAAAAGAAAAACATACAAAAACCCATACTCCACATTCAACATTTCAATTGCCCGAAAAACGAGTAACCAAACGAAACAAAAAGCATAATTCTTACTCTAATATGAGACAACCCCTGGGTCCTTGCAGAAAAAATTGAAATTACTTACCCACAACAAATAAACCTGAAATTTCATGAAAACTTAAAAATAAATAAATAAATAATTAATAAAAAAAAACAGCAAAGTGAAAGGAAACAAAGTAATGAGTTTTTGAAACGAAAAATTTGAAATTAGTTTTGGATTTAATCCGAACAGCTCAATCAGAATTATTTTTAATATATATATATATATATATATAGATAATGACTGGACTGGCGGCGGTGGCTCTTTGGAAGCAAATTGCACCAAGATTAGCTACAAAATCAATATTTATTTAATCTCTTGTATCAAATTCCTCCAAGAGAAGCTATTCTCACAATCTTTTGTAGTTTCTGTTTAAAAAAAAAACAATTGTGGTTTCTACTTTCAATTCACGGACAGCAACTAGTGAACAAACCAAATAATAAAGCACCAATGGTATAAGATAAGTAAGTCACATAGAGACAAACAATATCCATGCATAGAGATTCATTCTTCCCTGGACAGCATCATCAATTAAAATCATCGTAAAAGCTGTGAGAACAAATTGGAAAAATAGTTGTTGTTGTTTTCTAAACAAATGACAGATTCGGATGTAAATTAATATGCATAAAAGTTTGAGAAAGTTGAAATGCTAATTAATGAAATGGATGATCCGAGTAAAGGAATGATCGAGGTGAGAACAAAGCTCTCTCTTCTTAAGACATTTTTACCCCGTCACACGGTGCTTAAGATATGTGGTAAAGTCTCTCCCAAGATACAACGATCGAGCACTCGCAGAAGCAGCACTTCAACTGCAAGAAGAACGAACCAGAAACGAAGAACTCTCTGAAAAAGAAATGAAGATGATAGACACTGTTTGAACGAGAAGATGAAAAAGACAGAGAATATGCTTGCTGCTGATGATGTTTTTTAAAACTGATTGTCTTCTGAATATAAGGCCGATGAACATTTAAAGGAAGAGGGAGGAGGCGGTTGAGCAGTTCCAAGCAACTCTCATGCACTCCACTACCGTTCATGTGCACACTCCACTATCGTTCATGCTCACAGTTTTTAAAACCACTAATTGTAACTGATTGTTTGGAGGGAGTTTTTATTTAGATAATTTGAATAAAATTTATCCAAAAAAAATAATATTAGACATAGGCCCAACCCAGCTCAGGCCCATGACCCGAACACGTGCCGTGCCGTGCCGAGCCGAGCCGAGCCGAGCCGAGCCTGCCAGTTGGACGGACGGCGGCGCGCGCGTATGGGCTTTTCTCAATTATGAGCATGCCTACATCCTCTCCCCTCTAAAGACTTGCGGTGCCCCTTGGGGACCAAACCCATTTCCAAACTTGGAGTTTATAAAGTTGTTCAATGTTGAGTATCCAACCAATGTGGGATACACCTTTCAATTATTTCCCATTTTATTCCTCATTTATTGTCTAACTTTCAACCATAATTTCTCATTCATAATGGAATGGTTTTACACAATTAAATATACTACATTCATCTACTCGAAACGTAGAATTTAATCGACTATTTACTTTGACAAATCGAAGCTTGGGTCACCCAATTATTATGCCAAAGTGGTCCATTTCCAACATCTTCATCGTTAAAGAGGCCGAGAGATAAAGTATAAGATAGTTGATGAGGGAAAGGGTTGGGCAATTTCAGAGAAAGGGAAAGGGTTGGATAATTGGAAAGGGGGCGATTTAAGGGAAAGGGTTGGGCGGGTGATTTCAGGGAAGGGGAAGGTTGGGCGTGAAATAAAAAGTAAAAAAAAAAATGGGCGTGGGGAAAAAAAAAGACACGATATTTTTTGTTCCATTTTCTACATGGCATGCCTAAAGAAGTATGGCGTCAAATATTAATTTTTACGGCGTTTTACATATGTATACTATAAATAATATAGTAATTGGTTATTTATGTCGCACATTTAAGATATGTCGTAAATAATCTATTTTAGCGGCATTTCTTATGTGTACACCATAAGTGAATGCCGTAAAAGACTAAATATGTTGTAGTGTAATATAGCGAAATATGATATACTTACTGAAATTAATTAGGATAACTTGCTCTTGGGAGATTTATGAGAACCACATGTCATACAAAGTTATTGTTCCCTACTCCTACACTTATCTCTACACTTACAATCAGGATTGGCAAAGTCACTTATATTACTTTCGGTACAATAACCAAGGTCAAACAGGAAAAGCACAAGAGAGTAAAGAAAGATGGAAAGAGGCACTTGATCATAACATCGAGGTAATTGAAAGCGCATAGAGAATCAAATTAGGTAGATGATAAAGATGCTAACAGAGAGTCCACAAGGCACCTTTCCAAGTGACGCTAAAGCCACTCCGATGGAACACATGTCAACCATTACAACAATGAGTGAGGAGCAACTACCCGAGATTTTGAGAAATAGATCGGTTGTCCAAACTGAGGAAGCACCAACTAAAGAATAAGAGCATATGGAGAATGAGAAGTTGGCCATAAATAAGCAGAATGAAAAAGTAACATTTAATGATGTTGCATCTATCAAGTAATTCTCCAACTTCTATCTTTCCACTAAAATCAATTTTATAATCAAGGTCATTGAGGAAGTTTGAAGTTTTCATAGTTGAGTTCGAGTAGGATGATAAAATAAAATCATATTTTTATGAGAAGGGCAAAGCCAAATTTTGGAGGATAAACGAAAAATGGTCCAAAGTCAATTGATGGGAGCAAATCAAGTTTTCCAAAACCCTATTCAAAGTGCCTTGAATAGCGTGTTGCAAAAAGTCAAACTAATGACTTTAAACAAGTGCTTATTGGGAGACAACCTAATTTTCTATCCCTTTCTTTTCTCTTTTAATTTTTACTTTTTAGCTTAGGGCGCATTTTTTTAATTATCGGGATTCTTAGATTATTTTTTAGCAACTAGAATTGAGGTCATCAAAATAAGTTAGCCTAAAAGTTCCAAGTGATTTCATACTATTCTTTAGGCTATTGACCCTTGTGTAGCTAAATATATTTATCATTTCACTTTTCAAGTTTAATGGAGATAATTTGAAGGTCAAATAAAGGAGACTAAAAGAGGATAAAAGAGCCGAGTGCTAATGAAGGAGATGCATCATCATATGACATGGGGAGTATTGCTATTCTTCTTTAGATTATTTTGTACTTACATCGAGACAATGTAACTTTAAGTTTGGAGGTGGAGTCAACTCTATGAGTCAAATGTGTTTATTGCTTTATATAAAAACAAAAATTGAAAATTTGTCAAAAGTCCAAAAGAAGAAAAAAATTATTACAAAATTTAGAAAAAAATAATAAAATTTATTTTTCCTCTACTTGCGTGTTTGTGTGTTGTTGGATATATAGTCTTGCCGGCTAATGATGATATATATTTGGATATGTGATCAATTTATGACCAGTGACTAGGTGATGATGCATGTGCTTAATTTCTTACTTTACTTATCCATATGAGATCTTGATATTTTGAGCACAATAGTTATGACAATCGTATTTAAGTTGGTCATATATATAGTGTGTAAAAGGTTACTTGAATTGTGAAAACTATGTTGTCAATCCTTACATACATGTCATAAATGACATAATTAATTAAAAATCACCTAACCATATGAGATGATAGTTTGGGGGTGGATGGGCCATTGTAAGTAGCTATTTGGAGATGTGTTGATTCCGTGAATGTTGAATATTATGTTGAGTGATTTTTGTCTAACAAATGGAACCTAGGTATTGACTATATGTTAGGTGTATGACCCACTTACTCATCCAAAAAAGGCATTGCACTATTAATGGTATTTAAAAAAAAAAAAGTAGAGAGAAGAAACAATAGAAAGAAGCATCTTGGCATTGATACCACCAATGTTTGAATGAAATAGCTACTTACAAGCGAGGAAGTAAAAGAAAAGGCTGCCACGTTGCGAAGCTACACAAAAAAAAAAAAAAATTCGCGTTTAACTTCAAAATAATCAAACAATATTCAGTGGGGATTAAGAAAGCATAATATGTGTCAACCATGAAGATCCATTAAAATTGTTTAATGTACGTACTAATCTAATGCTCATATGTATAAGATAACTATTGACTGTAAACTTCATCCAACACAGCAAATATCTGTAAGAATATATAATGAAATTACTTTGGTCTAGTGATCTAAAAATGTGGGAAGAATTATATTTTGCCAACAAACGAACCCCAGATGAAGGGAAGAAGAAAGCCACAAAAAGAAGCATGGAGATTAGGTTATTTTAAGATACATAACTATTGATTGTAAACTTCATACAAATAACAGTAAGCCATCATTCATATTCAATCCATTTGCTATAAGCCTCCTATATGCTTAAATAACAGTAAATACGATCAAATGCAGAATTTGGATGATCAAAATACCTCTAGCCATTGACGACGTGATAGCTTTTCGTAGTCGCTGAATTTCTGGTTTGAGAGTTTTTAATGCCTTGTTCTATGATTGATGGTGCAAAGTGAAGGAGCGGACAGAATGGCAATAGGGACTCCAAAGATTCGTTCTTTTATAGACTCGGTCCATCACCGAGTGTTTCTCAAATTGATTCCATAATGGTAGAAATCATGGACTAATCTCAGCAATTTCCAAATTGGCCAAACTTTTATTTGGAA
This sequence comes from Forsythia viridissima, assembly GCA_030279155.1. Classification (NCBI taxonomy): domain Eukaryota; kingdom Viridiplantae; phylum Streptophyta; class Magnoliopsida; order Lamiales; family Oleaceae; genus Forsythia; species Forsythia viridissima. The sequence continues at coordinate 11,666,826 of CM059037.1, read as the reverse complement.
ATTCAGAATCAATGCAAATCAGTGATTAAGATGGAATGATTTGGGCTATATACATTTTCCTTGATCAATGGATTTTTCCTTAATCTGAAAAGAAAGTATTTACATTCTCCCACTTGGCCCAATATATTCCATTATTTGCCATAGTAAGAACAAATACATGAATCGTAGCGATAGGTCCTCTTAGAATGAGTATTATCTTCCATGTATCACAATATATTTCGTATCTTAACTTTAGTCCATAAATCTTAATGAATAAACCTCATGTTTATTCTAGGTCCAAATTTAATTGATATTTCTCCAACAATAATAAATGCGCATAAAACAAATATGAGAAAATATCATAACTGAAATATGGTTTCATTAAAAAATAGCATCGTCACATACAATGAAATCAAACTAAAAGACCAAGTCCCATACGGTCTACAAGATCCTTGAACTTGAACGGCGGCATGCCTTTTGTCAAGGGATCAGAATCATCAATTCAGTATTTATGTGCTCAATGACCACTATTTCGTTTTTAACATGTTCTCTTATGGCCAAATACTTTATGTTGATATGCTTGCTTCGACTACCACTTTTATTGTTTTTAACCATAAAAACTGCAGCTGAATTGTCACAATATAATCGTAATGGCCTAGAAATAGAATCTACAATTCTAAGCCCAGAAATGAAACTCTTTATCCATACATCATGCGATGTAGCCTCAAAACACGAAATGAACTCAGTCTCCATAGTGGAAGTAGCAGTCAAAGTCTGCTTCACACTCCTCCATGATACAGCTCCACCGACAAACATGAAAATGTATCCGGGTGTTGATTTCTGTGAATCAACACTGCCAAAAAAGTCTGAATCAGAGTAGCCAACTACCACCAAAATATGAGTTCGTCTATACATAAGCATATAATCTTTCGTCCCTTGAAGGTATCTCAAAACTTTCTTTGCAGCTCTCCATACCTGGATTACTCTAATATCTCCCCAACATTCCAACAACAAATGCAATGTCAAAACTTGTGCAGACTTGAGCATACATTAGGCTTCCAACAACTAAAGCATATGGGATGTTTCTCATTTGTTCCTTTTCAAGGTCATTCCTTGGGTATTGATTCAAATGAAACTCACCACCTTCACTATGGGAGCTATACTTGGTGAACAATCTTTCATCCTAAATCTATCTAAAATTTTATTGATATAGGTTTCTTGTGATAGACCCAAAATGCCCTTCTATCTATCTCTAAAGATCTTTATGCCAATGACATATGATGCATCATCCGTATCCTTCATGTCAAAATTTTTAGAGAGATATTGTTACACCTCATGTAGTATACCCTTATCATTGGTTGCAAGTAAAATATCATCCACATATAGAATAAGAAAACAAATTTTACTTCCACTAACCTTCTGGTATATACATTGATCCATAATGTTCTCTACGAAACCAAATGAAGCGATAACATCATGCAATTTTAAATACCATTGACGGGAGGCTTTTTTTAATCTATATATGGATTTCTTAAGCTTGCACACCAAATGCTCACCATTAATAGACGAGAATCATTTCGGTTGTTTCATGTACACCTCTTCCTCTAGTTTTCCATTGAGGAAAGCAGTTTTCACATCCATCTATTGCAACTCAAAATCAAAAATGTGCAACTATTGCTAAAATAATGCGAAGAGAATCTTTCTTTGATATAGGAGAAAAAGTCTCATTGTAGTCGATTCCTTCCTTTTGAGTAAATCCTTTGGCTACAAGTCTTGCTTTATATCTTTCAATGTTGCCTGTCCTTCTTCGCCTTAAAGACCCATTTACACCATATGGTCTTTGTACCATTAGGCAACTTGACAAGATCCCAAACTCCATTAGATGCCATAGAATTCATCTCATCTTTTATATCATTATACCATAAATCGGATTCCTTACAACTCATGGCATGCGAGAATGTTTCGGGATCATTTTCAGCTCCAATGTCATAGTCTAATTCTGGTAGATACACGACATAGTCATCTGATCTTCTTTCTCTTGTACATCTTCTTAATATTGGTTTAACATTTTCCTGAGGGTCATGTTGTCCAACTAGTTGTTCAACCACTGCTGGCATTTTCTGAACAACTTGATCTACAGAATCATCATCAGCAGGTTATGGAACTTCATTGATTTGTTGTACAACACCCGTTTGGACCTGGAGAATGTTGTGAACAACAACCAATCTTTTACTTGATGTGGAAGGTTGATCTCTTTCATAGACTATGTTCTGAAATTGATCACTCTCACTGATTAAGTCATTCTCAAAAGACTTTGCATTCCTTGATTCCACAATTCTAGTGCTATGAGATGGACAAAAATCTGTAACCTTTAGACCTTTCGGCATATCCAATGAAATACCCACTAATAGTCATTGGGTCCAGTTTCTTCTCCTATGGATTATAAACTCTTACTTCAGCGAGAATCTCCAAACGTGCATATGTCGCAAACTCGGCTTCCAACCTTTCCATAGTTCAAATGGCATCCTTGGAATAGCTTTGGTTGGAACCCGGTTCAATATATACACAGCCATTTTAAGAGCTTCAGTCCACAAGGATTTAGGAAGCTTGGAGTTGCTAAGCATACTCTGTACCTGTCCAATAATATTCGGTTTCTTCTTTCTGACACACCATTTTGGTCCGGAGAACCAGGCATAGTGTATTGGGCAACTATCTCATGCTCTTCAAGAAACTTCGCAAATGGACCAGGTGCTTGTCCATCCTCAGTATATCTACCATAATATTCTCCACTTCTATCCATTCTCACGGTCTTTATTTGCTTATTACATTGTTTCTCTACTTCTGTCTTAAAAACTTTAAAGAGATCTAATGCTTCCCTCTTATTATAAATCAAGTAGAGATACATGTATCGTGAATAATCATTTATAAAGGAGATGAAGTATTTTGGACCATGTGTGTCCATGTCTGGACAACAAATATCTGAATTTATGATTTCTAAGATATTTGTACTCCTCTTGGCACCTTTCTTTGACTTGTTAGTTTGCTTTTTCTTAATGTAGTCCACACAAGTTTCAAAATCAGCACAATCCAAAGTACTAAGTACTCTGTCATTTACTAATCTTTTAATTCTATCTATGGAGACATGTCTCTATCTCTAGTGCCACAATATAGATGAATCTTCATTCATAATACCACGTTTATTACCGGTGTGAACATGCACAACATTATTAGTAACACCATGTTGTAAATTAATAGAGAAAAGACCGTTACGCAAAATACCATTCCCAACAAGCTGAGATTTATTAAACAAACTAAAAGATATATCTGAAAAATTAAAGGAATATCCCAAAGGTACAAGTCTTGAAACCAAATTTCTAGAAAAAGTTAGAATATAAAAAGTCTTTTCCAAGTTTAAAACATGGTCATTATTTAGAACTAAACTGCATGTCCGCCTTCACATGTGAACCCATCTTGTTTCTTGATAAGATGCTTTGCTCACTTCTCATTGGCTTCCTTAGGTTTCACATACTCTGTAAGGTATTCGAAATATGGATTGTAGCACTGGAATCAATCCACCATGTATTATGATTAACATCAATCATATTAGATTCATAACAAACAAAAGGGATTGATTTACCTTTCTTTTCAAACCAATTCTGAAATTTGGTGCAATCCTTCTTCATGTGTCCCTTCTTTTTACAGAAAAAACACTTATTTTCATTTTTGATTCCACCTTGGGGGTGGTATTTTACCTTTCCCATTTTGTTTGGATTGGTTCTGATTCTTTCCTTGGCATTGGCCCTTTTCACGTGTTACTAATAATGCACTCTCACCCATTTCCATAACCAGTATTCCTTCTTCTTTAACATACATGGTCAGAAGTTCATTGATTGACCATTTGTCCTTATGTGTGTTATAAGAAATTTTGAAAGGTCCATATTGCTGTGGAAGAGTGTTCAGTATGTAGTGCACAAGGAAGGAATTAGACATATCAACCTCAAGAGTTTTCAACTAAGCTACAACGTCTCTTATTTGCATGATGTGCTTACGCACACCTCTCACACCGGTGGGCCTTAATGATGCAAACTTCATTATTAGGGTGCTAACAAGTGATTTATCTGAAGTCACAAATTGTTCATCAATAGAATTTAGTAATGCCTTGACATTATCATACTTATTGACAGAACCTCGAATTCCAGCAAATATTTTGGTCTTTATGAACATCACGCTAAGGCGATTAGATCGTTCTCATTGTTCATAAAGAGCCTTTTTTTCTAGAGTGCTGATCATGGTAATAGTCGTTTTGTCATTCCTGATAGCATAATCAATGTCCGTGCATCCCAAATGAAGGAGAATTATCTCCTTCCATACCTTGTAGTTGTCCCATTTCAGTTTGGAAATTTCACACTTAATATCAGAAAAATTTGTAGGTTGCATGGCTGCATAAAAATCAAACATACATGCATACATTACATTAATTTGAGACTAATATACCCATATCGTGTTTTACCAATGTAAATCATGTTCCAAAAATTAAGAATCTAGTGACATAAAACTTGTATGTGGGCTAAAGTTCTAATTCAATTAGATTCGTGTATCTTTATAATAAAACTATAAAGTCATGTCCCTTTTCTTAATTCCCGTGGGTAAATTAAGAAATACGATTTGATATTTTACCCTATTAATCATACCAATACAATAAAAAATTCATGTAGGATAAATTTTATTATATCATGTACAATTATTTACAATAAACGTCTATTTTCTTATATGTGATTCTAAACCACTTAATATATAATTTTGCATAATTAAAGATGTTGTGGCTAATCTCTAATTATTTAAAACTATATGGATCACCACATATTTAAAATTCTCCAAAATTGTTCATATACAAAATTGCATATAATAATAAGCGATATGAACAAATATAAACAAAATTCATAATTATGCACTCTAAATATTTTATTCAAATTATATGCATAAAAACAGTGAATTGTACATACCAAAATAAATTAATAAAAAATATTTCATGCACAGAAGTTCTCAGAGAATGATAAAGACATTTAGAATTATAAAATGATTTGACAATGACATATAGGAAGAAATGACATTAAATTATGGTATAATTACTTAGCCTTCTTAATTAATATATGTGTAAGGCTTTGACCATCAGGGACAAACTTTTTGGGCTTCTCAATAGCCTATTGCCATTTTATTTCCAAAGCCTTTGATTGAACAAAACTAATATGTTTTGGGCCCAAACTAAAATGTCCAAAACGTGAATAAAGGTCAAACATTTTATTTTGGGCTTCTTACACAATTAGGCCCATTTAATAATAAAATTCTGAAAATACTATACATTTATCATAATTCCTAAATTACTGGAATTCATCAACAACAAAACCAAAAATACTGCTGCCCCAAAATATGAATTTAGGTTACCCAAACCAAAACATGAAATTGCTAAAGAAAAGAAATATCATAAGAACGCCCAAACAAATTCAAATTTGTTTCGAACTCCATGAATTCATATCAAATTGATTTTCTGCGCTTCAATCCGTGTTCGAACATTCAGCTGAAATTGGAAATTTTGTCAAAACATTCCTCTGGTTCAATCAGTATTCAAAGCTTGGTTGGGAAGACGAAATTTCTTCAAATCAATTCTTCGGTGCACTTTGTGTTTGAAGCTTGATCTGAAAGATGAATTTCTTCAAATCAAGGTACTATGATATTAAAATCAAGGTGCAATCTACGGTTCAATGATTTTAATCAAATTATTAAATTTAAGAAACAATTGTGTTATATGTTGTTAATATTTGATTTTGTAATTTTGAATTAGAATTATGATATTCAAAATTATGTGATATGATATCCAAATTTCATTTATGTTGCAATTTTTTTTTTTTGTAATTATGAATGCAGTGGTGGATGGCATTCAGGTATTCATTAGTTGCGATGGGTATACAGTAGGCATTCTTCTTTCAATAGGGTGTACATATGCTGTACTAGTTGATATGATTTTGTCAGAATTAAGGCTTGATAGAAGTAAAGAAAGTGTATCTATATAATATGAAGTAGATAAAAACATGGCATCTATTAGGATTACAAATGACAACTCTGTCATATTCTACATGGAGCTGAGTGGAAGGATGACAAAGTTACAACATATCTATTGCATATTGAGGTTTTACACTACCAAAAGAATTAACAAGTGTTTGTTCATCTCAAACTGGTAATTTTGAAGGTAATGATATTATTATTCGAGTGAAGTTTAGTGAAACTTATAATAATATAGGGCGAGATGCTAAATCAATTCCAAGCATTGAGAAATTTGCTTCAAGTGTAAACAACACATTACTAGAGTTGGAAAAAAATAATGTTGATCAAGAAAATGATGTGGTAATGCACCCTAAAATTGAAATTGTTGATCAAGAAAACAATGTTGATCAAGAAATTGTTGTACATGACCATAGCATTGTATGCTATTGAGAATAATTTTTAGTTCATGGTGTACAAATCGGACAAGCAAGAGTATGTACTCAAGTGTGTTGATGAAAATTGCAAGTGGCTTTTTAGAGCATCCAAGGTAGGCAAAACTGACATGTTCAAGATACAATATATTTGATATGATCATAGTTGTTCATTGGATGTTATTTTCAGAGATCATAGACAAGCAAAAAGTGCATTAATAGCAGATTGTATCAAACATAAGTATACGTCTGCTAAGACTATTTACACACCTATAGACATTATGCATGACATGGCTAAGACATATGGACTTCATTTCACTCCTGGGAAGGCTTGGCGAGCTCGTGAGCATGCGTTGGAGATGGTAATGGATGATCCCGGGTTGTCATATAGTAAGATCCCACTATTTCTTCACATGTTACAAGAAATGAATCCTGGCACAGTTACACAGATTGAGGTCGATGAATATAATCAGTTCAAATATGTTTTCATGTCAATGGGAGCATGTATACAAGGGTGGGGACATTGCAACCCTATAGTTGTTGCTGATGGTACATTTCTCACAGGTCGCTACGGTGGTACTCTTTTCACAGCTTGCACTCAAGATGCGAATAATGGTATATATATCCTTGCATTTGGTGTTGGTGATTCAGAGAACAAGAACTCATGGGTGCAGTTCCCAAGAAGATTTAAGGAAGCTTATGGTGAAAGAGAACACACGTGTATTGTATCAGACAGGCACCCAAGTATATAATATGCCATTAAGATTGTATATCCAACTGCAATGCACAGTGTGTGTGCATACCCCCTCTTACAAAATCTGAAGAAAACCTACAGCAAAAGTGCAAAAACCATTACAAAACCTTTCAATGCAACAGCTAGAGCATATACTGTTCAAGAATTTGATTACCATATGAAGTAGCTCGACCAACTAAACAAGGAGATCCGTACATATCTCGTAAGTATAAATCATTAACTTATAAATAGTTTCTTACATATATTATATTGAGTGTTTTAAAATTCAAATTATTACTACTTTTCAGGAAGGTGTAGGCCATGAAAAATGGTCAAGAGCACATATGCCAAATAATAGGTTTACAACTATGACCTTAAACATCGTAAAGTCGGTAAATGCAACCACCAAAGCCTTAAAGAGTAACCATATTGATTATTTGTTCTAATCATTGAGATACATATTACAAAGTTGGTTTCACAAGAATACGAGCAAGGCACAATCTACTTTTACAAGACTCGCTAGCAATTAAGAGAAAGTATTGAGATCAAATTTTGGCAATTCACTGAAACTGAAGGTAATATAACCAACTTCAACAGTTATTTTGTGCTTAGTCATGTTGTCTTTGTATTCTATGTCTTACACATCAGTTTTTTTTTTTTGTAGGTGTTGCCATCAAGTGATGTTCTATACCAGGTAAGTGACGAAAATGCACAACATTTGGTTGACATGGAGAGACAAACATGCACTTGCAACATGTTTCATGTAGACGGGATTCCATGTCCACATGCATTGTCGGTTATTGGAAATAATGCGCTACAAACATATCACTATTGTTCATATTACCACACAAAAGAAGCCTACATTTCTGCGTATGATGGGAACATTGTGCCACTTGGAGATCGTGACCATTGGACCATGCCAAATAACTTGGACACAGTTGTGATTGTTGCTCCAAATCCAAAAAGACAAGCGGGAAGACCTAGCGAAAAGAGGATTTAGTCAATACAACAGGGCAATAAATCTACAAAATGTGGACGATGCATGGGTTACGGGCATAATAAGAGGACTTGCAACACTAAAACATACTGAAAAGAAGAAACGAAGAACTGAAAACTTGTAACTTGGATGCTGAATTGCAAAACGATATCTTACTCTATGTCTATGATAGCGTTATTTTTCATAGATAAAAACATTTATGATAAACTTTGTATTGCTGGATTGGTATGTTGGATTTTGGTTCAAGATACATTTGCGTTTTCTTGCTGATTCTATGTAACTTCATATTCCTTCGTTTTCTCATTTGTACTCATTATCCCTAAGCATGACACATTCTAGATTTGAATGTATAATATGACTGAAAACAGATTCAAATTCAATTTCTGCTTGACATCCGAGTTGGGAAATATTTTTGTAATTTTAAAAGTTGTAAGTTTGCATCAAATCCAGTGTGGTCAAAATGTCTTATTTGATTATATAGATGTTTGATTTTAACTTGGATATACATGTTATGAATGTTGAGCTTTCTTTTCAATTGACAACTACAAATCTCCTCTTTTCCTCATGGTTGATTGAGTTGATCACTTCAGGTTATCATGGATAACATAAATAATAACTATGAGTTCTGTTTTAACTCAAAATCGACCGTTGGGGTTGAATTCCATACTGGATTTGTCACCATTAAATCCATTGATAATAAAGCCCAGGACATTGCCCAGTAGGAAAGTTAAAGACTATCCCTCTGTCTTTCTTGCTCTATTTAGTCTTGATGTTTATTGCAGTTAAATTCAGGTTTTAGCCCAAAATTAAAATCAGAAATGTGGGACGTACATAGATATGTGTGTTTTCAAGTTTTTGGTTCTTGATATACTAATTTACCTAATTCATGTGTTGATTTTATGTGTATTTGGATTGATATGAAACAAGCCAAATTTGAGTAGACTCATCATGTTATTAAAAAAGAAATAGACAAAAAAAAAAAAGGTTGCCCCTGAAAATTAGTATAATCAAGTACACAATTGAAAGCATTCTTCACCAACTTAAAATGAGCCTCAGCCCCTACCCTAAAGCATTCACTTCACATGATTAATTTCACTCTCTATTAAACTTATATCTGACCATCAAACGACATTAACAACAAATTTATCTAATTAAACAGCCAAATAATGACTGCAAAACAAAAAATAAAGTTGTTTAAATTATGTGTTATGATATGTCAAATTTAATTTTATATATAGAATTATATGATGAAAAAGTATAATTGATAATTTAAAACTTACCCGTTAGTTTGTTGAGGTGTGCCTTCAACAATGTTAACAGCCAACGGCGGGACACTACCAACACCACCACTCACAACATGATTCCAAGAATTAACTTTCACCATCAAATATGGGAGAACATACGCAAAAGCCTAGACATCTTGAATCAAAATTTTGTCCCTTACACTTGCCCTTGCTGAGTTATAAATGTTTAGAACCCTTTTGTTGACATCAAAATGGCCAAGCAGCCAATGGGCATGCAACTGCATCATAATTAGGATGAGAATATGGTGTACGTCCTACCATCCAGTGTTGCAATGCATGTACTCTCCCATTGCATATGCAAGGTGGGATTTATGATTGTTAATAGCATTAAAATCACACAAAAATGGGTAAATACCCCTAACCATAGTTGAGAAAAAATTGTATGTTGTAGTAATGTCTAGAGTTATAGCTTTACTAAACTTGAGCATTTTTCAGAAATAGTAGAAACATATGTTGATATGCTGCAAGATAGAGAGTTATACATGACTTGACACATTAAATAAAATAATAATAGTGATTTTCTGTAGATTGAAATGGGGTTGAGATCTTGTCTTTTCATAAATTGAAATGCAATAATATCAGTTATGGATACCGTATCTCCAAGTGAGAATCATTTGATCGAAGCTCATGCCACCAAGTTTTGTTGTCTATTTCGTATGGTCCAAATTGAAATGGAGGTGAGATCTTGTCTTTTTTCACTGTAAACTTCCTCTTGCTGCATAAAAATATTAATGCATTAAAATGGTTTATCTCAACAAATGAACTAGAAAACAAACAAGCCTGCCAAAACTTACACTTGAGCAGGCTTGTATCCATCATGAAACCATTCCTCAAAGCAGGTGATGTCAGCATCATCAGAGGGTTGAGTCCTTCCTTAAAGCATAAATGCTATATCGAGAATTTTGACTGGAACGTATTGGTGTAATTTGAGCATTAGTAGTGTCTAAACCTACTCCAACAATCTGCATATGTCTAAAAATGCCGTCAGATAAGAGAATTTAAAATAGAAAATGTAAATATTGTATCACATTTAAAACTAAGAAAAATGTGCCTCTATCCCTGATTTTTTTTTTTGACATCACTTGCAATCTTGATAGCTTGGTCATATACCTCTTCATTTCTCTTAATAGCACTTTTGACAACTTCATCAACTTGCTTGAAAGCTTCTTCTGTATATAATACTTCATCGTTCCCCATGTCAAAAGAATGAATGTCATGCTCACCATCGGACTTACCAACAACCTTGTAATGGTCAACATAAATGTTAATATATGTTAGAAAAAATAAAAAAATAAATGTTGACATTAAGATAAACTCATACCTTAGCATCTGACGGTCTTATGTTGCTAGCAATTTGAACATCAGACTCTACCACATTTGACTTCTCAAATAACTTCTCCCTTAACTCATCCATAAATACATCAATCTTTGCATCCAAACTATGTTGCAGAGTACTGAAATCAGACTTGAGTTCTAGCTGTTGTAACATTATTCGATCCTGGTTCAACTGCAGTATATTCACTTGTTTTTTGAGTTGTTGAATTAAACAGCTATGTGGGATCTATGGAAAATTCAACAACAATAATGTTCAGCTACAGTAAATTAACTTAGCATTGTAATTTGCTAAAATATATATATATATATATATATACACAAACCTCTTTCTCATTTAGAGCTATTTGGATGATTTCTAGTCTGGGGTGATTTCAATCGACTAACAGGATGATCAACAAAATCAGAGTCGTCATTATGAATTGGATCGACATGATGCCTTTTGGACACAACAACATAATATATAGACTCTTTCTCCTCCTTGGTAGGTTCAAGTGTGGTAACTTCTATCTGCAAAAAATAAAAAACAACAAAACAATTATAAGTAATCAATATTAATAAAAGTTTAAGAACAAAAAAAAAATTCAAATAACATTATATTGTCATACATCAGGACTGTCTAATGTCATGGTCTCCCACAAAGAGGACTTCACGTCAATATCAGTTTTTCAATTCAAAATGCGGGCTGCGATTGACGAATCCTTTTACAAACTACTCCAACTAAAGATGGAATTGACTCATATATCCAAATTTGGAATGCCATGGGAAAACCATATAATCCTTTAGACAAATCATTTAGAAAACCATATAATGCCATGGAATGCCATGGCTAATCCTTTCAATTTTTCGTCCAAAGCAGGACCCTTAGACAAAGCAACCTTCAAATGGCTAAATGTCATTGTAAACACCTCCTGACCCCATGAAAACTTATCTAGATCAATTGAATCAATGATTGTCCTCAAGTTTTCTGGAATTTATTTTGAGTACGGAGTAGTAAACAAGTATGAAGAGATTAGTATAAGGATCCCAATTTTTACAACTTCTTCATCCTTTGTATTAGAAGGCAAATTCCCCCAAACTTGTTCAACATCTTTTGGGTACACATTTTTCACATGACTGAAATATTTATCTTTCAAAACACAACGACTCCTTCAAAATTTAGAGATATTCTCAGTTTCCGTGCTACTCAGTCCAGTAATCAAACAAGACTCTTGAATAGAGAATCGGATTAAATTCCCAGCTATCTTGAACCACATTTCATTGGGGTTCGACTGTTTCACTTCCATCAATAACATTTTGTGTATTAACTGGTGTTGTAAACGAGTCTCTTCAACACCAAGAAAATGACCAAAACATGTACTCTTGAACAATGCTTTTTGTGAGTCATTCATTTTTAATTTCAACATCAAGATGACGTCGTAGTTTGTAGACACCAAAATCCTACCACCAAATCGATTTCTTGGGTCTACACAATAACCCAATTCCTGTAAAATAAAATAAATATAACCATTAATTATCATATAATCTACAAACATTGTTATGGACACTAAGTTTGATACATAAGAACAATTGTTATAAATCACATTTACAAAAATGATGGCGTAATAGTCAACGCTTACAATATATACAAAAATCACGGCATACATAAGTACAAAAACATGGCATGATACTCGACGCATCACATTTATACCAAGTGTGATATTACATACAATATAACAAGTATGATACACAATCACAATTGGTATAGATCAAATTTAGTATAAATCACGTTTACAAAATCATGGCAAGGTATTCAATGCTTATGTTTTAATCACATTTGTAGCAAGTATGATACAAAATCACAATTGATATATCATATTTACAAAATTATGGCATGATAGTTGACGCTTATGATTAATCACATTTATAACAATTATGATAGTTGACGCAAAATATATTGCTTGACACTTGTGTTTATACCAATTATAATACAAAATCATACTTGCTATATATCAGATTAAAAAAAAAAACAAAAAAGAATGGTGTTATAGTCGACACTTATGTTAGATCACATCTACAAAAATTATTGCGTGATAGTCGACACTTATGTTTTATCACATTTACAAAATAGAAGTTGTTTATAAATTCTGACTTTAAATTTGTAACTTGGGGCAAACAGTAAAAGAATAGAGTGTAATCTGTTATTATTTTTTGAATTCTTAACTTGGAATCTACCATAGGTTGGTTATCCTACATTGTTTCTAAAAATAAGAGAAACTAATTGTAAAAGAGATTACTTATAACCAAATGAAAAGATGTTCTTATGCCAATTGAGTACTTCATACTTGAAAAGTAATTCACATTAACATGTAATACCGAATCAACAATTCTCAGAGTATTGTCCAGCAACAAATTTACTAATTTCATAAGTAGAAAAAACCTAATTTCAGAAGCATCTACAATGCATTTCATTTTCATAAGAAAATAGGAAGAAAAAAAAAACAAACACTGAATGAAAAAAATTCAACAAAATGTCAATAAAAATGCATAAATTTCGAAACCCCAAAAAAATCCAAAAAAATCATGAAAATATACAAAAACCAAAAACCTTAATTATTATGGTGCATTTCACTTTTCATAAGTGAATATGAAAAAAATAACAAACACTAGAGGCAAAAAATACATCAAAATGTCAAAAAAATCATGAAAATAATTATTACTCACCCGTGGTTGATGTATTTCATTTGTCCTTTCCTTCTTTGAAGTGTATGTCAGGTATATTGTATCTATCATCCTTTTGCCTTTATTTCGCTGTTGAGTGCATTTTTTGTCTGATAAAAGCTTCAAGTGGATATGGCTCACGTAATCTTCGGCTACCGACAAAACATGTTTCTTCGCTGAGCGAGTTGTTCGACGATTGGGTGTCTCCATTTGTGGAAAGATTGAGAATTAAAGAGACGAATACTTACAAAAGATGATTTGAAGAAGATTTGTAAGGGTTTAGATTGGGAATTTGGGGGAGATATAATTGCTTTTTTGGTTTTGACTGTTTGTAAGAAGGAAATAGAAGAAAATATTGGGCTGAAATCGAGTAAAGGTTTGTAAGAAGTAAATGGTGGGCTGAAAATCTAGTATTTGGGCCCAATAATTGCACTTTTATGATTTTCTATTTTACTGTTATTTACAGTATTTTCTTAATAAAAAAAAGAAAAAAGTAAAAATAGAAATATAAAATTAAAGGGAGTACCTGATGTAATTTCCTCTTTTATTTTTTTACTTTTTATTTAGTTGTCTTCCACCTTTAGATGTCATCTTATATCCATCTGATATCCACCATTTTCACAACCTCCCGAACACCAAAAACAACATTTCTTTCACATAAATGTTAGAATATCAATTTACTAAGGATTTATAATCTTATTCCTCATAAAAACACCAAAAATTACATATCAAAATCTCGGGTATTTTTGATAAAAAAAATAAATTCAAATTGATAAAGTATCAAGACAGAGGTAAATAAGGTGCTCTGATACTCAACTGTAAGCATCCTATATGCTTAAATAACAGTAAATATGATCAAATGCGGAATTTGGATGATCGAAATAATTTTGGCCATTGACGGCGCGATAGCTCTTCATAGCCACTTAATTTCTAGTTTGAGAGCAGGAGCAGACAGAATGACAATAGGGACCCCAAAGATTCTTTCTTTTATAGACTCGGTCCATCACCGAGTGTTTCTCAAATTGATTCCATAATGGTAGGAATCATGGACTAATCTCAGCAATTTCCAAATTGGCCAAACTTTTATTTGGAAATTCATAATCAATGCAAATCAGTGATTAAGATGGAATGATTTGGGCCATATATGTTTTCCTTGATCAATGGTTTTTCCTTCACCTGAAGAGGAAATTTTTACATTTGCAAGCTTATAATAGAAGATAATTTTCTCCATGAGAGCTTCCGCACTATCCCTTTTAAACCCTCTTATCGATCATTCTTCAATGAAATCCTTAAACAAAATGGGATCTTCTCCTTGATGATGGAGGGAAGAAAATATCAAGACTCCCAGTTGAGATTATGATCACGCCATGAGCCTTATCGCAGGCAGGAGATCAAACCTTTTAATGCCGGATCGGCTTTTAAGTTTTAAGATGTATAGCTATATATCGGTGTATCTATAAACAGCAAAGAAACCATTCACAAGATCGTGTGTTAGCAAAAGGTAAGAGAAAGACTAGAGCTCAACTCCAAATTTTCTCTCTTCATGCCTCTTCTTTCTCTGTAAATTCAACGCCGCCACCGCCATCGAAAGCTTCGCCACCAGCAATTGAGTCTTCCATCTCAGATATCTTCATAGTAGTTGCCATGTTAATCTTTGTGTTAGTCTTCTTTTTGGTCCCTGCCATCCTAGCCCACTGCGCCTGGATCCATATCAACAATAGACACGCCATCCCTCTGCCGACTGCCAGCAAAGGACTCAATAAGAAGGTCTTGAAGTCCCTACCAAAGATTATCTACGACGGTGACAATGAACTAGCCAAGAACCTATCTGACTACGTTATTTGCCTGGTGAGGTTCACCGACGGAGATGAGGTCTGCGTGCTGCCATAGTGTGGCCATGGCTTCCATGTCGAATGCATTGAAACTTGGCTGGGTTCTCAATCCACCTGTCCTTGTTGCAGCCAATTTTTCTGTAAACCGCCAATTCATCCTCCTCTACTACAACCACCGACGAATTACAGCCTCAGCCAAGATCAACATAAACCCAAGACGAATTTGATTGGCATTTGCCTTAATCAAAGTTTTGAAAAGCTTATTGGTTTGATCATAAAGAGTGATCCTTTTGTAAATTTTTGTGCAAAATTTTATATGTAAGGATGCTACACGTACATCCATATTGACAATATATATGTATTTAATGTATATATACATCATGAGGTGTTATAATATTGGTATTGAAAGATTGTTCAAATATTAAAATCATGAAAAGAAAAGAAAAAAATTGTGAAATTGGTCTGGGCGATCGCCTAGGCCAATAAGGCAGGAGATCACCCAATTGGGTTATGTAGAAACAGAACCCCATTGGACTCTACTGGTCAATCGCCCAGGCCGTTCTGCACTAGCCGTTAGGCTAGTGCAGTTTTCAGTTTCTTAGTGCATTTTCATGAAAATTTGTGTCATTTTCTAATGGTTTAAACACCATTTCATGTTATGCTGATAGGAATCTATATATTGAAGATAGATTTCATATATCAAACAAGAGAAATAATTCTCATATTCTCTCAAATTCAGATTTTTTCATAAAAGCTTCTTTGTTCTATTTTTCCAGATTTTACTTATGCTTGTGCAATCCAGTTTGAGACTTGTAAATCCACCAAAGCTATTTGCTTGAAGGCCCTTTAGCATCTCATTCAACGAGAGGGCACAAATAGCGCTTTTAGGATAGCGTTCTTCGTGATACAAGTTCAGTTGTTCTTGTTTATTTGTAGATTTTCTTCTTCAAGTTTTTGGAGGGTTCTTGTCATATCAAAGAATTTTCCAACAATCTAAAAGAGTTACTTATTTGATATAGCAATTGAGAGTGAAAAAACAATGGCAACAATCAAGTTAATGAACTAAAATTTGGTTCGTTTGGACAGATTTGATGGAACCAACTTCATCCGATGGCAAGACAAGTTGAAGTTCTTATTGACTACGTTAAAGATCTTCTACATTCTTGATTTCGACTTGCCTGCAATCTTTGAACCGACAAAAGATGATACTGATGAATTGAGGGCTGAAAGGAAGAAATGCCAAGAAGATGAACTCATTTGTAGGGCTTACATTCTAAATGCACTTTCCGACAGCTTATATGATCTCTACACTAACACAACATCGGCAAGGCAAATTTGGGTAGAACTAGAGTACAAATATAATGTAGAAGTAGAAGGTACTAAGAAATTTCTAATCTCAGAGTATTTTGATTTTAAATTTGTTGATAACATCCCATTGTTGCCTCAAGTACATGAACTACAAGTTATCGTCAACAAATTGAGAATGATGAAGATTGAACTTCCTGAACCTTTTCAAATGGGTGTAATTATTGCTAAATTGTCCCCAACTTGGAGAAGTTATAGGAAGAAAATACTTTACAACTCCGAATACTTTTCATTGGAGAAAGTTCAAAAACATCTCCAAATTGAGGAAGAGTATAGGACAAGAGATGGGAATGAAATTTCTCATATTGGTACTTCAAAGGCCAATGTCGTGGAGAAAAACAACAAGTCCAATAAATTCAACAAATCCAAGAAGAGAAAGTCCTTCAAGGATGACAACAAATTCAAAACAAAATTCAAGGGAGAATGCTATGTTTGTGGCAAAACTGGACATCAAGCAAATGATTGTTGGAATCGAAAAAAAAAAGTAAAATTGAGGGCAAGGTGAATTCTCTTGAAAATGACGACATTGTTGCCACCGTAAGTGAAATCAATGCCGTTAAGGAAAAAGGCTCTGGGATGGTGGTATGATACTTGCACCACCATTCATGTTTGCTATGACAAAACATTCTTCAAAACATATCAAGAGGTTGATGATGGTCAACAAATTCAAATGGGAAATGAAGGATGCTCCAAAGTCATAGGCAAAGGAAGTGTGGAACTTCAATTCACATCCGGGAAGAAAGTTATATTGACTAATGTACTTCACATGCCGGATATGAATAGAAACCTTGTTAGTGGAGACTTGTTGGGAAAACTAGGCATTCAAACAGTTTTTGAATCAGAAAAACTTGTACTATCCCGTAATGGGATTTTTGTGGGAAAAGGCTATTCTACTGAAGGAATGGACAAGTTATATACTATTGATAACAATGATAATAAAGTGAATTCTTCTTACTTGTTGTGTTCTATTAAATTATGGCATGAAAGACTAGGACATATAGGATATTCGTTTTTTTTAAAAAAAAAAATGAAAGATGGCATGATATCTTGTAAAAATGAAAAACACAATAAATGTGAAATTTTTGTTAAATAAAAAATGATTAAAAAACCTTTTCATGGCGTAGAGAGATCAACTCAGTTACTTGATCTTATTCATTCGGATATATGTGAATTAAATGGCATGCTAACTAGGGGAGGAAATAGATGCTTTATAACATTTATAGATGATTACTCTAGGTTTTGTTATGTGTACTTAATGAAACATAAAGACGACGTATTTAATATGTTTAAAGTATACAAAATCGAAATTGAGAATCAACTTGGAAAAAGGATAAAAATTCTTTGAAGCGATAGAGGCGGAGAGTACTTCTATGATGAATTTAATATTTTTTTTGAAGAACATGGCATAATACATCAATGTAGTGCTCCTAGAACACCCGAACAAAATGGTTTAGCAGAAAGAAAAAATAGGACATTGGTCGAAATGGTTAATGATATGTTATTGCATGCTAAATTACCAAATAATTTGTGGGGTGAAGCATGTTAACTGCTTGTCATATAAGTAATCGAATTTCTTCTAAAAAGCTTAGAGTTGCTCCTTATGTATTATGGAAAGGAAGAAAACCAAACATTGGATACTTTAAAGTGTGGGGTGCCTTGCTTATTTCAAGAACACTAACTCTAAAAGAAATAAGTTAGGACCTAGAGGCATTAAAAGTGCTTTTATTGGATATGCTTCAAATAGTAAAGCATATAGGTTACTTGACTTAGAATCCAATGTGATTATGGAATCCTGGGACATGGAATTTGTTGAGAATTCTTTAAGTGTTGATGAATTTATCAAACTCCATTAGATACTCAAGAAGAGCTTCCAAATTCTAGAGAGTCACTAGAAACATTTTCGAAAAATGTTATTGAGTCTAGTGAACTTCGAAGAAGTAAGAGAGTCCGAAAAGAAAAGGTATTAGGACTAGATGAAATAGATTCTCAACGAATTACATTATATTTAATAGAAGCTAATAGGGAGGACGTTGTAAGAACAATTCCTTATGTTCTTCAAGTTGAAAGTGATCGTAAAACCTACAAAGAGGCTATGGCTTCTAGAGATAGCATATTTTGGAAATATGCTATAAATGATGAAATGGATTCTATAATGTCCAACAATACTTGGGAGATTGTTGATTTACCTAAATGATCAAAGCCAATTGGTTGGAAGTAGGTATTTCGAAAGAAATATAATACCGATGGTTCGATCCAAACTTTTAAAGCTAGATTGGTAGCTAAAGGCTATAGACAAAAAGAATGAATAGATTATTTTGACACCTATGCACCCGTAGCTAGAATTACTTCTATAAGATTTCTTTTTACATTAGCTTCTATTTATGATTTGTGTGTTCATCAAATGGATGTTAAAATGGTATTTTTAAATGGAGATTTAGATGAAGAAGTTTACATGGAACAACCGGAAGGTTTCAAATTACCCGGTAATGATAATAAAGTATGTAAATTAGTTAAATCTTTATATGGATTAAAACAAGCACCTAAAAAATGGCATGAGAAATTTGAAAATGATATCATATCTTTTGGTTTTGTGCACAACATGGTAGATAAATGTTTGTATACAAAAACTTGTGATAAATATGTTGCTTTTGTTTGCTTGTATGTAGACGACATGTTGATTATAGGTAATCACATGATCGGTGTTACAGAAACGAAGATGTTTCTATTTTCCACATTCAAAATGAAAGATCTTGGTCAAGTAGATACCATTTTAGGTATCAAAGTGATTAAAGATAGTGGGGGTTATACATTAACACAATCACATTATATTGAGAATGTGATAAATAAGTTCAAACATTTGAACATAAAAGCGGCAAATACCCCATTTGATCCAAGTATCAAACTTGTGAAGAATGATGGAAGGGCTATTCCACAACTTGAATACGCAAGTGCAATTGGTAGTTTAATGTACGTGGTACAATGTACAAGACCAGACATTGCATTTGCAATAAGTAAACTAAGTAGGTTTACAAATAACCCAAATGCGAAACGTTGGAAAGCTATTGGTAGGGTTCTTGGTTATTTAAAGAGAACCATAAACCTTGGACTCTCAATATTCTAAGTTTCTGGCTATCTTAGAAGGATATACTGATGCTAGTTGGATATCAAGTGTTGGTGAAAATAAATCTACTTCAGGTTGAGTGTTTACTCTTGGAGGAGGTGCCGTTTCTTGGAGGTCAAAGAAAAAAACATGCATTACTCACTCAACCATGGAATCTGAGTTCATAGTATTAGCAGAAATGGGAAAAGAAGCGGAATGGATTAGGGATCTTTTATATGAAGTTCCATTGGATATGAAGAAAGAATCTTCAATATATATACTATGTGATAGTAGAGCTACTCTATCTAGAGCCTACAGTGAGGTCTATAATGGGAAGTCTAGACATATGAGTCTAAGAAAGAAGAATAATTTCTCTTACATACATAAGATCAAGCGAAAATTTGGCTGATCCATTTACTAAACCACTTACTAAAGAGTTCGTAAGATTAACGTCGAGTAGTATGGGGTTAAAACTTCTAAATTAAAATCCGCCAATGACGGCAACCCTACCTGTCATTACAAAATGAGTAATCCACAGGTTCAAAGGATAATAACAAGTCATTCGATATGTGTATTGTTTTAAGAACTTTAACTTAATTAAAGTCCTATCCTTATGACGTAAGTGCTGGGTGTTACGAATAAGAGGGTTGAGTTTATTATACTCTTAATGAAATTCACTACTTATGCAAGTGTCTTTAAACGTAACCAAGACACTGTAAGAATTTCACCTATATGAACCTAGAGGTGGTGCCGCTTCAAAGAAAGTTGGAGTTACTTTCTGAAAGGGTCATGAATTCGGATGGGCGCAAGGCCTTTAATGCGCTAAAGTAAATTTATGTAGAACATAGTGAGCTAGAATGTTTACGTGTGTGATATTTTCGATATAGTCACAATGAATAACGGGTTCAAAGCCAAGGCTACTCGGGATTTCGATAACACTTTGCAATATTTACACTAAAATAAGGTTCAAATCGAAAAATACATTATTTTATGCATAGCATCGTCTTTAAAATCTGAGTTGTTTGAGTATTTGAACAAGTGGAGGATTGTTATAACATTGGTATTATAATATTGTTCAAATATTAAAATCATGAAAAGAAAAGAAAAGAAAATTGTGAAATTAATTGGCCTGGGCAATAAGGCGGGAGATCGCCCAATTGGGTTCTGTAGCTCTATTGGGCGTCGCTCAGAATAAGCTTGGTGATCCTTATTCTGGGCGACGCCCAGGCCGTACGGCTAGTGCAGTTTTTAGTTTTGTGGTGCCTTTTCATGGAAATTTGTGTCCTTTCCTAATGGTTTAAACACCATTTCGTGTAATGTTGATAGGAATCTATATATTGAAGATAGATTTCATATATCAAACAAGAGAAATAATTCTCATATTCTCCCAAATTCAGATTTTCTCATAAAAGCTTCTTTGTTCTATTTTTCTGGATTTCACTTGTGCTTGTGCAATCGGGTTTGAGACTTGTAAATCTGCCAAAGCTATTTGCTTGAAGGCCCTTTAGCATCTCATTCAACAAGAGGGCGCAAATAACGCTTTTAGGATAGTGTTCTTCGCGATACAAGTTCGGTTGTTCTTGTTTATTTGTAGATTTTCTTCTTCAAGTTTTTGGAGTGTTCTTGTCATATCAAAGAATTTTCCAACATGAGGATGAGGGCATTTTGGATAATAAAAATATTACATTATATCTGAGTCAATAATACAATAATGCGAAGTCATTTTAAAATTTGGACTAATATTTTATATTTTACATTTGTTTCCAATCATATTCTTTCTACGTTCCACTTATTTTTATTTGCGTGAAGAATAATTACTTGTTTTGTTATTAATATTTGATTGAGAAAAAATAATTATAATTAATTAATTATCATAATATACATTTTAAATACATATATACGTATAACTCTACAAGTGCACCAAAAAAACCCAAAACATAAGGTCCTCATACTCGGGTCTACATAATGTACACAATGTTATAAAAGCAGGTAGCAAGTTTTTGTTTTTTTCTTTTTTTCCTTTTGTCTTTTTGGGTCTCAACTATGTATATTCATACAGATACAGGATTAGATATATAGTGTGTATGTAAAGGACAAGGGAAAAAATTAGCTAAAGATGGGTTAGCCTAAGATGTACTGAATTCTTGGTTGATTGGACTTCATCATTTTCATTAATTCTCTAATTCACACACTCATCACGACTTTTAAATTAATATAGTCGAACAGTCTAAATTCATTAAAACATTTGTTGGAGTGTATTTCAATGTAGGTATAGAAATTTTAAAAAATTTTAATAAATCTATACTGACGGCCCCCTTATTTATATTGTTCAAAAGTTACGTTGTATCTATTTGCTTAAATGAATCTTGTTTATATATCAAACTATTTTGTTTAATCTTGTTCAATTAATGTTCGACTAGTGCAGTTGTAATTTTGTTAAGAACTGATGTGCAGTTGTAATTTTTATTGGGTCTTTTCCAACTAAACAAGTATTGATCTTTCATGTTTTAGTTATATATCATGGGATATCACCATAAGAAAGTCTATAAAAATAATTAGTGTCTATATTTACATGTGGATATAATGAATTTGATAAACAATCACAACCCTTAAATTAAGATAATCGAACGATCTAAATTTATTAAAACTTTTAGTGGGATGTGTTTGGATATGGGTATATAGATTTTAAAAAGTTTTAATAGATTTATATAGTTAGATTAACTTAAATTAAGGAATGTAGTTATTTGTCAATTTTATTAGTCAAAAAATTTGGTATGAAAAACGGTCCCCTTATTTATATTGTTAAGAGTTGTGTCTATTGGTCAACAGTTATAGATTTAAATAAAAAGTTGAAACTCTTTCTAGTGAGTTAACCTTTGTGAATTGAAGTGTGTACAAAAAAATTGACTTACACTGCCATTAGAATATTGTTCCATGGTCCAACTGCAGTTTGTAAGCTGCGGTTGGACTGCAGCAAACAGCAAGCCGTGGTTTTCCGCAGTTTGCAAACCGCAATTAGAGCACGGTCCAACCATCAATGGTGTTTGATTTCTTGTAATTTAATCCCTAAACTTTCAATATTATGCATTTTGGTCCTTGTATTTTCTCTTTCATTTCAATTTCATCATCTTTTATTTGCAATCCAAGTCCTTCAACTTTTGGATGTTTGCAAGTTGGTCCTCATTTCCAAGTCTTCATGCACTTTTAGTCTTTCTTCCCCTATTTTGCTTTTTTTTTTTTTTTTTTTTTTCTCTATTTCCATCTGAACTCTTGTTTCGACCTAAAGCAATCAAATTAGCACAATATTAAGTAGAAATTTACTTAAGAGTACTTACATTCGTTCATTTTTTATAGTCCACATAAGTGTAAAGCCACACTTATCAAATATCTCTAAATAAATATTCTTGAATTTGTTCTTATTTATACCTACAACCTAGAGGTGTGTGTGCAATGATCCAAGAAATCGAGTAGTTGATGATTGCAATCTAGTTATGAAGTATTCCTATATAGTTTGTCGAAATTGAAATGCACTTTTTTGAATAAGTGAACTTCTTATACATAGTTTTTTTAAATTTTGTAGTTTTATCGTGAGTAACTGGTTTTATGTTTTCTGCGTTTGTAACTTGGCATTTTATCAACTTGGTATTCTTTTTTATATTTAGATATGAGTAGTTTATGATAATTGAAAGTCCTTGTGTTTGCTTATATTTGTTCATTTTATTTTTGAATTAAACCTGCTAGAAACCAATTCTTAAAGATCAGTTTCCATCAGTTTTCTAGCCATAAGAAGATCATCATTCTTCCAGCCTAAAAGTCCTCAAACTCGGCTCTTAAGGTAGTGATTTCCTCTCTTTTTCAATAATAAAAAAAAAGAACCCAGAAATCCTCCCATCCACTTCCAGATTTCGGACCCCAAACCATCTCTCAAACCCACGTATTTTATGCACTTTTTTCCATTTCCAGCAAGCTGTTGTTTTCCAGCACTATTTCTCCTCCATTTTCAGCCTTGGAAGTTTTTTTCCCCTCAAATTCCAAGTATAAAATCACAGCAAACATCCCAGACTTTCCTTCCCATTTTCGGCCATGCAGTAGCCAACTTGGTTAAATTTTCACCAAATATTTTCTAGCAATTTAGGTTGGTTTTTCTCCCCTCTTTCGGCCATCGATTTCTTCCTTTTCCCAACATTTAAATCTCGCACAATAATACTATATTTTGGGAAAACATAATGGCAAAGGCACAGATTTATTTTGAGGAAAAATGCAGTCAATTTGTTTACTCAATTCAACTCAACAAAGGTTTGATTTATAAGGTAGTTTCTTATGCTACCTAATTTAAAGTTCCATGGTTATAATTTGAGAAAAAAGATATGTAATTATTATGTCATGCTTAATGCTAAAGATGGAACTTTATGATTGTGATTGAAGGTAATCACTTTTAAATTCATGTGATGCCGGCTACGAAAAATGTTGTTATTATGTATGTTTTAACGATTGGCATGTCGCATATTAATTTTTGTATATTTTTCTCACATGCTAGTATAATTTACTAGTGAGTGTTTGTTATGAAATATTCACCCCAAAAATGATTAAATGTCCAGATTGATTTGGTTGGCGTTGGTGATACGGCATAAAGTACGACCTTGAAGGAAAGACGTAGTTTGTTTATTTTATGGTTTGGTGTCGAAATAATCGTGCCCTTTATGATGTAAAAACTCAAGTACAATATTGGATTTGTTATCTTTAATTATGTAAAGTACGAGAAAAACCGAATTTATATTTTAGACCGCCGGTTGGATTATAAAGATAAAGATTTGTAAAGATTTTTCTAAAATTTCAGCTTTGTACCACCAACTTTGAAATATCATAACTTTCTTTGTACTTCTAATCTTGAGTCAAATAAGTAGAAGTTGATATATTTTTATATTTTCTAATAAAAAAATTTGGAATCACTCAAAAACCTTGTAGTATGAATTTATTGTGATCGTTTTACGTAGCAGCGTCAGTGCACCCGTGACAGTTTTTTAAGCAATTTTGGCCACATATTTCACATACCAAACGACATGGTTAAGGTATGAAATTTTGATATGTTGTAGCTTAATGTCCCAAGTATTTACAGTTCAAATATCATAATTTTTAGAGTACGTTTAATTGTTCAAATAATTGGTGGCGACACCTAATGCAATTTTGGTAAAACCTTAAGAATTTAGAAGATTATTTCATTTTCCCTTGCGTACTTGTCACTTCTCGCAATAGATAATTTTTTAAAACCATTCAAGGGTACTGGAAAGATTATTTGGAGTCGTCTAATATTATTTAATGATTTTTAAGTGACCCTCTGGGATGAGAAAATCCGAGGTGTTACATGGAGAAAGTCCCAAGTGATGACAATGCAACTGACATCTTCACCAAGGCAGTGAGTGCAGGCAATGATTTTTAAGTGACCCACCCTTTATCCATATGCCGAAACTTAGATCCAAACTTGCCTGCACTCACTGCCTTGGTGAAGATGTCAGTTGCATTGTCATCACTTGGGACTTTCTCCATGTAACGCCCCAGATTTTCTCAATCTAGAGGGTCACTTAAAAATATTGAAATAATGTTTGACAACTCTAAATAGATTTATCCATGCCCTTGAATGGTTTTAAATTTTAATCTATTGCGGAAAAATTACTAGTGCACAAGGAAAACTTGAAATAAAATCCAAAACCTTAAGGTTTTACCAAACTACATTAGATGTCGCCATAAATTATTTGAACATCTAAACATGCTCCAAAAATGATGATATTTGAACTGTAAGTACTTGGAACTTAGGCTACAACATATCAAAATTCCAGCCCTTATCTATGTCTTTTGATATGATAAAAACGTAGCCAAAGTTGCTTGAAAAACTGCACTGGGTACACTGATGCAGCCCGGTATAACGGTCATAATAAATCCAAACGACATGATTTTTAGGTGATTCTAATTTTTTTTATTATAAAACTTATATATCTATCAAACCCCACTAATTTGACTAAAAAATTCTTAGTACAAAAAAAGTTATGATATTTCAAAGTTAGGGGTAGAAAGCTGAAATTTTCAGACAGCATCGTGAAGGCGGATTTCTGGTTCGGGCAGATTGTTTCCAAAATTATTTTGAAATAGAAAACAAACTCGAATTTAAGTGAAATTCATGAAGAAATTAGAAAACATATAAAAGTACATCATAACAAAAAAATTGGCCCCCGCCGGTGACATTCGGGATATCAAATTATTTTTCTCTCCTCACGAACTCTATTCTCAAATACAATTCGATGCAGCATACCAAAATTGCCATAAATAATTTTGCAAACATCATAATGATGTGATTTCAAGTCTAGGTCATAGATAACTCATAAAGAGACGTTTCCCAATTGAAATTGCATTAAAATTTTTAGTATAAAATCCTCAACGAATTTTTGAAGCTAAGGAACAGATTCTGAGATTTGGACAGCAACTCTGTAATTTGATAAACGTCCTTACACATTTTGGTAAAACTTATGAACATGTAAAATGCATAAATTTAAACATACCCTTAAGTGTCATCAAATATTCATTAAAAATTTCACAACTTGAACATAATAAACGGAATTTAAATGACTGGTTTTATGCCCAAGCACTTCCCATTCACACCAAGCCACTACACCGCCTTTGCCAAATCTGAAATTTTGTTAATATAGGGGTGAGTATCTCAGAGAAATACTCAGTAAGGCTGCACATGTTAAACAAAATTAATTATATCAGTAAATCATGTAAGTCATACGTATCAATTCATCATACAAGCAAACCAATGATCAATCGATTTACTAAGGGTTTCGATGAGCCTCTACGACCACTAGTATCATAATTCTTTTGTTCTGATAAGCCTATATGACCACCAGTAATTTTCATCCATAACACAACATTTTAACATATGTAAACTAGAAGAATTAAACTTGCTTAACTTGAACGACTTAGTGCAAGAACCCTTACTTCTTAAACTTGGAGTTTGAGTGTTAGTGTGTGCCTTCTCCGCTTGCCTCGTCTAGTAATTATTCATATCTGGTGTTTCAATGTAAAAGAATGTGTATATGTTATTTTTTTTATGCTGCAGAAAAATCAAAGGATAAGAAAAGGAAGGTAACTGGGAGAGGGACCGAGAGGTTGAGGGAGATGTGTAGATGAATGTGTGACCATGTGGGAAGGGATAGAAAGAGAATTGAGCAAAGAATTTAAATCCTACCAACAATCCGACAATTAGGCTAATACACAACACGCATGCACTTCATGGATGAAAACAGTCGCTGATATTATACACTAAAATAGGCTACTAAATGGGCAAAACAGTTGCTAATATATGCATTTCATTGGCCACAATGTCAAAAGCGCTCAAATAGGTTGGACACTTAAAGGACTTGAAATAAGTAGAAATGTATTTCTATTGGACAGTAAACAATTATTAAAATATTAGACATTTTACGTTTCTTTTGGTAGCGATAACTTGGGTATATTTCGTTCATAATTATTTTTTCTTGAGCCCAACTTATATTATATGTGCGAGCTTCAAAATGAGCCTAATATCGATGTACTTTCATCCGATCTTACGACACTTAAAATATTTGGTTGAAACTTACGTTAATTAAAAAACACGTACAAATAGGAAATTAGATTGTTTTTAAAAAAAAAAAAAACCATAAGTGGACTGTGTTACTTTAACTTATGGACTTTGACGTGGCTGACAAAAATGGAATTGAACTAATAAATGAATTGCCAATTAAAAGAATTTTTTCATCATTTAAAACGAAAATTACTAGACAAGTGCAGAAAACGTTATATCGTGACCAAATAATTAAATTTGAAATTTTTAGGAAGTGTCGTAACAACTCAGTGAACTAATTAAATTTATTTTGAAACTTTAAATGAAAATTTTCGCGTAAAATTTTGCAAATTTTTCGGTCGCTACACTCCAATTTTATCAAACATTTATCAATAATCTCCCTGATATCTAACATCAATATGCTTCATGCTCTCGTGGTGAGATTGATTGTTTGATAATTTAGTGAATAGCTTTGGCTATCTCTAACCACAGTGACCTTGTGTTCTTTGTCCAATAATTCATCACTCATTCCCTTTAGCTACATTCCTTCCTTGAATGATTCTGTAATAGCCTTGTATTTAGTTTCTATAGTGGAGAAGTCCACCACAGGTTGGAGACTTGTTTTTCAGCTCAGTGTACATTCCCAAAATTGAAACACATATTGAGTTAATGGCCTTCTCCTGTCTTCGTCTCTTCTCATAGAAAACAATAATGAAAACCTCAATAACAAAATATCCCATATCTAAAACTAAATAGATAGGAAAATTGGCGCAAATGGTTCCTAATATTTGCCCTTATTGTGTAAATGGTCCCTAACCTTTGCCCTTATTGTCCAAATAGTCCCTAACTTTTTATTTTTGGTGGAGTGGTCCCTAACCTATCCATTTAGGTGCGCAATTGGTCCTTATTTAATAAAAAAGACAAATATGCCCTTAATTTTATTTAGAAAGATTTTCAATTGGATTCCTGACCTTTGTAAAAAGTACAAATGGGTCCGATACTTTTAATTTAAAAAAAAAAATTAAAATAAACTAACAAATTGATAATATACTAAATTGTTTTGTATATTTTATGAACTATTATAAAATAACTAAAATTTAAGCTCGTAATTATTAAAAACGTGTTAATTAAAATTATTTTATTATTATTAAGTAATCATTAAAATTTAAACTTTAATTTTATCATTACTACATAAAAAAAAATAACTTTGTCACAAACTTAATAATCAAGTATTATTATTTCATTGAGCTGTTTGTTTATTAACTACAAATATTAGAGCTCAAATTGTATTCTTCATATTTTAATATCATTTTATTATCGTTAAAAAATAAACAACACAAAATATGTAAATTAATTTTTGTTAGTATTTTTCTGTTAAAAAAACATAATAAGATTATTTTAATGTCATAAGATTATATACGCCATTTTGTTATTTATTTAAGTTAATTTTTATTCAAATTTTTCACATAACATAACAATTACATATACCTAAAGCGCAATAATTTTATATTTTTCTCTTATGAAAAATTTATTTGACACGACTATAGTGATATAAATAATATGCTAAATTAAATATTGTTTAATAAATGTATTAGACTTATTTGCACATTTTGCAAAGGTTCCAATTCTAATTTTTTAAACTAAAATTAAGGGTATTTTTGTCTTTTTATCAAATAAGGACCAATTGCGCACTTAAATAGATAGGTTAAGGACCACTCCACCAAAAATGAAAGGTTAGGGACCATTTGCGCACTATTGGCACACGTTAAGGACCATTTGCACCAATTTCCCAAATAGTTATGAAAATTGTTACTAAGGGACAAAAATGCAATTTTGATAAAACATTTTGATTTGAGGAGTTCGAGTTAAATAATGTTTTTGATGTTGAAATTATTTGAAAGAGCATACTTGATTCAGCAAGGGCTGAATTTCAAATTTTAAGAAACTTCAAGGACTAAATTTCAGATTTTAAGAAAGTTCAAGGACTGGGTTGTAATTATAGAAAAAATTCCATTTGACGTTTAATTAGACTCAGGATGGTCATTAAATGCATGATTAGGAATATTAACCTTAGACAAAGATTTGGAAAAATGTCCACTAAGTTCATAGAGCAAAATAGTCATTTAAGCGATTTGACAACTTTTGCAGCATGAGAAATGAAGTAATCACAAATAATGTTTCCAGAATTGAGAGTTGAGTGTCAGGAATTATATGGGATGTTTCGGAGTCCATTTGTGATTTTTTCAAGATTTTACATACAGTTTGAAGATAGCTCGAGTCAATTGTAGTTTTTGAACATAAAATTATGGAATCTGAAGTAGAAAAGTAGGAGTATTCCAAAGGTACCAATTTTATAAGTTTTCGATTATGGAAAATGGTCAAATGATCATTTTACGGTAAATGACGCATTGCAAATTATACGCATTATTGTGCAAAATAAAGGGTTCTTTGGGGCCTTTGGGTAGTTTATCTTCAGATTTTTTTCCTGCACAATACGAAGGGTCATATGATGATTTTGTAATTCCTAAATATGTATTTATCTATATACTAATATAAAAGGGGCTTAAAGGGAGAAATATTTTTGGACAAATATACCCTCATTAATACTTTATATTTTCTAAATTGTCCTTGAGTTAATCTTATAATTAAAATCCTAATTTAACATTTATAACCACATATAGTCCTTAGAAGTTGAAAAGACTAAATCTCTATTTATTATATTTAATCTCATATTTTAGATTTTTCAATTTTCCCTTAATTAATTTAAAATGCCTTTTAAAATTTGTTCAATTAAATCTTAATTAAGGCATTTAAAATTCTCCACATATCCATCTACCATCATCTCTTCATTTCATAAATTGAAAACACTAGCCTCCAACTCTAACTATCACTTATCACTCCAATTCACTATTGTATCAATTTATTCATGAGTCGAATTTTTTCGCAACAGTAGATTTAAGATCATAAACAAAATTATGAATGGACAATAGATCATGAAAACTATAGTGGAAAATTACTCTGCATGCCTATTAGGTAAAGTTCTAAATTATTATTACCACAAAGGACCTAATTATCTTAAAATATATGTTGATATTGGTAGCTCAACAATTGCCACCGCAATTTTTGTGCCTGGCTTTGGGGTGCGTTACAGTGGACATGGAATTCTTGGTGGTGGCGCAGTCGGAGGAGGAATTACATGAGAAATTGTTTGGTGCTGTCAAAATTTATCAAATGGAGATCACTTCTACAACATTTGTTGATAATGCCATGCCATCAAAAAATATTTTGCCCTACGAAGATGAAGATGAAAATGAAAATGAAGATGAATTATGGGTTTTATTGTGAATTTTGTCGTCGGTAAGTTTATGATTTTTCTCAATGATGATGAAAAGGGTGAGTAAAATAGAAAACTTTTGAACACTTTACATATCTGTGATTTTCTACACCTTATATTAAAGACACAAGCACTGATAGATATCTAATCTCTAAAATTAAAGAATCTTTAGAAAACTAACATCACAACACTGGCAGTTGAGTATCTATATTTTTTTAGAGGTTGAAGAAGCCTGACTTTTGAGGTACTCCATTGTTTTTCTTAAATTTATAAGCAAATTGACAATTTTTGTAATATTTTAAATTTTAATCAAAGTGACTCGAGATACTGATGGAATGTTGGATAGATAAAATAAAGAAATAACTATCAAACTTTTATTATTTAAAAATTTTAACAAAAAAAAAAATAAATTCACGATATTATTACAAAATCACGTGCAAAGCACGTGTTTTTAACTAGTAATGATAAAAGTGGGATATATGAATTGGGGATTTAAAAGACTTTTCATATGACAATATTAAAATCAAAGTTTATACTTTTTTCTCTAGAAAAGCCTTGTGATGGCCAACTTCTTCTCCTCTTTATTTTGGCATTAACTTTTCAGATTTTATATGAATATTTTATATTTTACAAGTTTGAATTAGAAAGTTTCTCTCAAAATTATCTCATTCTCTCTCATTTTGTTTTCTTCTTTTCACAACATAATATTACACACATAAAATAAAACTCATTTTTCTTCAAAGATTTTACAAAAGAAAGAAAAAAGAAAGAAGTGATAATTCTAAGGTGAGATCTACGTGTAAGTGGTTAGTTCAACTTGCTATAATATTTTGCGGTATGCTAATAAATCCTTCCATTTGATATTGTTCAATTTGGTCACTTATGAAATGTTATAAAGAAATGTATAGAATTTTTCATTCGATATGGTTTGGTTGTTCACTATATGAAATGTAATGCAGAAATGTAAAAAAAAAAAAAAACTTATGTTCGACATAGTTTGTTTGTTCACTATGATATGTGGTATGGATTGTTTAGAACTTAATATGATTTTTTGGTTCTTGATGTAAGTAGATGATACATTAAATTTCGGGTTGTTGCCAACATTAGCTAGAAATTTTTTTATGCTATAGAAAGTCATTTTCTGTAAATGGTATGAGTTTGAAGGGTCATGCAATTCCCAGTGAATAATATTGTTTCTATAGGTATTGCAATTCCGAGTACTTCGGGAATTCAGATTGAGAGGACCTAATTCAATGTCGCTCAAATCAGAGCAGGCCCTAAACTTTGTAAGAAAAGATAAGAAAAATTAAGCTTTGAATAAATAGTGAAGTGGGTTGATAAAGTTGCTGCAATGAACTAATCAGAGAAAATTTAGTAGCAACCTTAGGATCTAGTGCTGGTTTAATAGTGAAGGGTCGAGGGATTAATTAACTGAAGATTTAACTGGAGTAATGAAATTGAAAATCCCTATCAAGCTAAAATACTAATGAGAAAGATTCATGCTTCAAACGTCTCATTCTTTGAAAATGACTATTCTATGAAAAACGAGGGGATGCATAGACTATTTTCTACTTTGTCATGTATAGGAATTTTCCATGTATATTGAGATTATTAGGTAATCTATTATATATTTAGATAGAACGTATACATAATTGGACAAGCAACCCTTAAAACAAGATAGAACACTAATAATACCTTTAAGCCTTCTTCCAAGCCCGGGCCCCGAAACAACCTAGAGGATGTCCTATTAGCTTTATCAAAGCTCGGCTTAAAAACCAACGGCAATCCAAGTATTGTAATTGTGAGCCCAAATTGAAAGCCCACTGTGATGTATTGCTAGGCCAGGTGTTATGCCCTGATCCATGTATGGCTCAAAATTTGAAGAACGTGTTTTTGCCTTTGTTGGAAATGCATATTTAATACTGAATGGTCTGATTCATCCCATTCGTTGGATTGCTACAGTTGATCATGGCTATTGATTTGCTGTATTTAAAGGCTCTTTATCTCATTTTAGGGTATATTGGTTCTGTGAGCGTTTACTCTCTCTCTCTCTCTGTGATTTCTTCTAGTATTCTTCTTCTTTCTTTGTTGTGGTCAACTGTTAGTTCTCCAATGTTGTGTAAGGAGAGTTATGCTACATTAATCACCTTCTGATTAGTGTAATCCTGTAATTTGTCCTCAAATCTATTGTGTAGAGGATGTTATCTTGATTCTGTTAGAAACAGTATGTAATGAGAGAAGTCTTGGGTGATTCTAAGTGGGTTACCTTTGTAAACTTGGATCTTGAACTTATTGTAGTTTTAATAGTGCATTATAGGCCGTATCTACATTTGTAGAGCCTCAAAGGTAGAAGTAGGCATTGCACTGGCCGAACTGCTTGTCCCCAAAATGGACAATCATATTTGGTGTATTTCTTTTATATTCTGCCATTTTTAAAGTTATATTTCTAACTTTGGTTGAAAGATTCTTTAGTTTCATGTTAATCGCTGTAACATGTGGTATTAGAGCTTGAATAAATGTTTCTTGACAATTAACCATCTTTCGCCTCTGTTACTAAGACAAATCTCAAGGCTTTAAGTATGTTTCTTCATTCATGTTGTGATATAAGTTTGAGAAGTTAATTTTCTTGTGAATAAACTTTGTATTTTTTACAAATAAAAGAAAATCTGTTTGAAATACATGCTTTATGATTTGTTAACTATATTAGTTGCTGTGAAACATTTCTTGAAAATATAGAAAGTTATAAAAGATACTGATATATTTACAATACTTATTCTTTGTGAATAAATGTATATTTGTTTGTTATCAAACGCGTTATCTCTATTAATACCCCTCCCTTGAGATTTTCTTGATTTACCCATTGATATGAGAAATTAATTCTCACGGAATCCTGAGGTTTTCTTGATTATACGTCTCTCCCATAATCTTATGTGATATCTTGCATGTGCATGAATCTGGTTATTGTTGATTTTGTGTCTCCTGCTTGAATAAAATACTTCTATCATTTTGATCTCTGTTGATAACTGTGTTAAATTGGTTTAAATGGCAACTTCAAGTTTTCATTTAGATCAATTTAATGGAAAATGTGATTTTGCCATTTGGCAACAAAAAATAAAAAGTATTTTAGTTCAATAAAAGGTGTCAAAGGCCATAAATAAATCATTTCCTAATACTATGTCTGATGATCAAATAGTAGAGGCTGATGAATTAGCTTAAACCTTTATTATACTTCATGTCTCTAGTTCTGTGCTGAGAAAAATTGGTACTCTTTATGATGCTCAATCTTTATAGGAAACTCTTGAATCAACTTACTTGAAAAAATCACTTCCTAATAAATTTTTTTTATTAGAAAAAAATTTTAGTTTCAATATTGATCCCTTAATCAATCTTGATGAAAGTTTTGATATCTTCAATAAGTTGATTCAATATAAAAATTGTGGTGATAAAGGTATTGATGAATATAAAGCCATAATTTTGTTGAATTCAATTTCTAATGCCTATGGTGATAAATGCCCTTACAAGTAAGAGTCGTGAGCTTAACAATGAAAAAGAAACAAGAAGTAATGGTGAAGGTCTATATGTTAGAGGTAAATCCTAGCATAGACAGTCCAATAATCAGGATGGGAATAATTCTAATGGCCAAAGACACAAAAACAAGGGTAAGGGTAAGTCCAAGACAAAATCCAAAATAAATGGAAGAAAGTGTTATAATTGTGGTAAGTTGCGGCACTAAAGATTGTTATAAATTGAATAACAATGCCTAGAAAAACAAAGCAATCTTGCTACGACTTTTACTGAAAATCTAGGTGAATTGTATATAGCCATTAAAAATGAAGAGCCTGAGGCCTTAGTGAACTCTGTGTCTTCCATCTGTCAGTCTGATGAATGGTTACTTGATTTTGGGTGCACTTTTCATATGGCTCTCCTATACTAAAGTGAATTCTGATATAGTTGTCATGGGAAACAATGTTGCCTGTAAAATTTTTGGGATAAGCAATATTAGTGTTAAGTTTGATACTGGTATTGTTTATCTTCTTGAAAATGTTAGACACATACCTGATTTATCCAAAAATCTTATCTCTATTAGATCTTTTGAAGATTCTAACTTTGATGGCAAATTTGGAGATGGCTGTTTTAAAATTACAAATGGGGCACTCCTTGCAATCAAATGATATAAGAGAAATGACTTATATTTGACTAAAACAAAAAAAATGGCAGTAGATACTGCTATGAAAAATTTTGTTAAAAGTGATTATACTGATTTTTGGCATAAAAGGCTAGCTCACTTAAGTAATAGGGAGCTAAGTATCTTACAAAACCAGGGGTGCTTTGGAAAAGAAAAAATCATTCACCTCACTTTCTGTGAATCTCGTGTCATGGAAAAACAACATAGAGTTCAATTCTCTAATGACTTACATAAATCTTCATCCATTCTTGAGTATGTACACTCTAATCTATGGGGTCCATTTAGCGCACCTACACATGAAGGGAACAAGTACTTTCTATCAATTATTGATGATATTTCAATAAAAGTATGGATTTTTATGTTGAAAAACAATTATGAAACTTTTGAGAAGTTTAAAACTTGGAAAACTCTTCTTGAAAATCAAACTAGTAAAACTCTAAAGTATTTAAGGACAGATAATGGTCTTGAATTTTGTAATAAAGTCTTTGATGATTTTTGTAATCAATCTAAAATAAAGAAACATAAAACTGTCTCTTATACCCCTCAGCAAAATGGTGTTGTTGAGACAATGAATAAAACTTTACTTTAAAGAGTTAGATGTATGCTTTCTAGTTCTGGTCTATCTAAACATTTTTGGGGTGAAGCTGTTCTTACAGCTTGTTATCTTGTTAATATATCTCCTTCTCCTGCCTTAAATGGCAAAACACATGAGGAAATGTGGTATGGGAGGCCAACTGACTACTCTAATATTAGAATCTTTGGTTGTACTGCATACTCACATCAAACAAATGATAAACTTGATTCCAGATCTCAAAATTGTATTTTTTTTAAGGATCTCCTGATGGAACAAAAGGGTATAGACTTTGGGCTATAATTTTATGGGGTTTTAAAAATATTATCATCAGAGATGTTGTTTTTAAGAAAGATGAAATGCCTTGTCTAAAACAAAATGCTAAAACTAATGATAGCAATCCCAATAATACAGAGTTTAAGGTGGAGTCTGATAATGTTGTGATCACCCATGTAGAGCAAAATCAACCTGATATTTTTCAACTTAGTGAATATGATGATGAATTAAATCATAATCAGATTAGAGATGAAGGTAAAGACCAGTTTCAAAACTTAGATTTAGAAAATTATCATTTAGCTAGAGATAGAAATAGAAGAACAACTAAGGTGCCTTCTAGGTTATCTGATTATGATCTTGTTGCTTTAGCTGTTAGTTCTTATGATGAGTTGATTGGTAAACCTAAAACTTTTGATGATGCTATAAATAGTAGTGAGTCTAATATGTGGTGGACTGCAATGAAGAAAGAAATGACTTCCTTATATAATAACCATACCTGGAAATTGGTTCCCAAACCAAATCTCAAATCCATTGTTGATTGTATGTAGCTTTACAAGGTAAAGAAATGTAATGATATCTCTGATCCTCTTAAGTTTAAAGCAAGACTTGTAGCAAAATGTATCACTCAAAAATATGGTGTTGATTAGAATGAAATATTTTCTCCAGTTGTTAAATGTACTACTTTAAGAGTTATATTTGCTTTAGTTGCTCATTCCAATTTGGAAATAGAACAGGTTGATGTTAAAACTGCCTTCTTACATGGTGAACTTGAAGAAAAGATTTATATGAATCAGCTTATTGGTTTT
Organism: Forsythia viridissima; assembly: GCA_030279155.1. Classification (NCBI taxonomy): domain Eukaryota; kingdom Viridiplantae; phylum Streptophyta; class Magnoliopsida; order Lamiales; family Oleaceae; genus Forsythia; species Forsythia viridissima. The sequence continues at coordinate 11,630,247 of CM059037.1, read as the reverse complement.
ATTGATAAACACAAGTCTGATCATGTCTGTCTACTTAAAAAAAAATTATATGGTTTGAAACAATCTCCCAGGTGATAGAATAAAAGGTTTGATGCTTTCATGCTATCTTTAAGTTTTACTAGAAGTGAGTTTGATTGTTGTCTTTGCTTTAAATCAGAACAGCCAAATAATACTCTTGTGTTTTTACTTTTATATGTAGATGATATGTTAATAATTTGTTCAATTATTAATTACTAACATTAAATCTGCTTTAAGTTCTGAATTTAAAATGAAAGATCTTGACAATGCCAAGAAGATTTTAGGAATGGATATAATTAGAGACAGATCAAATTCAATTCTGATATTAAAACAACAGTCTTATATCATAAAAATTCTTAAGAAATTTTCTATGCATGATTCTAGAGATGTTTCTATTCGTTTAGCTAACCATTTTATGCTCAATAAAGATCAATGTCCCCAATCTGATGATGAAATAGAATACATGAATAAAGTGCTTTATTCAAATGTGATTGGTTCAGTAATGTACAATATGGTCTGCACTAAACCTGTCATCGCTTACTCTATGAGTGTCTTGGGTAGATATATGTCTAATCCAGGAGAGCAACATTGGGAAGCCTTGAAGTGGGTTTTAAAATATCTGAAAGGTACTACAAATGTAGGTTCTTGCATTAGCTGAAAATCACAATTACAACGTATTATAGCATTGTCTACAACTGAATCTGAACATGTTACAATTACTGAAGCTGTGAAAGAGGCCTTATGGATGAAAGGTTTACTATCTGAGTTGAACTTACATCATAATCATGTTGTTGTGCTTTCTGATAGTCAGTCTACCATATAGCTACGCAAAAATCTCGTCTTCCATGACAGAACAAAGCATATGGATGTTAGATTACATTTTATTAGGGACTGTTGAAAAAATATGTATCAGATTTTTTCATCTTTATATTTTGGCTCACTTAACATTACTGATTTTTAATGATAAAAGAAGAGGTTAACGTTTTCGTTATGACTGATCTGGATAACGCCAGTTCTGACTGACTGCGATGATAAGCAGATAAATTTTCTAGATTAGTAAAGCTGCACTTTTATTCTGTTTCTATACACGATATATTCTGATCACATAAATATTATATACAGCTAAGAAGGAAATATTTAAAGATAATCTTGAGTTTCCTAAATACTTTCCTTCTATAAATCTAGAATATCTTTTTATATATTCTTTCCTACTAATTGTCTTACAATTCTTGTTGTAGATTTTTAGGTAAGAAATAATTTCTAATTTGATTACTACTTTACCTATAAGTAAGAGTACAAATCAATAAGAAATTATGCTTTAAAAAATATTTTTGTGTTCTTGTTCCATAAGTTTCAAACCGCCGACTCCATTTATGAAAGAACAAGATATCAAACTTCATTGATTTAGTTTCAAAGCAAAGAGATTTTCTCCAAACTCATTGAGGAATCAAAAACAAATTGGTGATCAAAGAATAATTCCATATCTTGATTAATCTACTTGGCGTGAAGTTAAGAATGAAGGTTCTTAATCCAAGTGGTGGTTGCGGTCAAGCACAATAAGGAAGTGGCGATAAAGTCAAGACTGGTGGGTTTGATTCCACTTCATCAACAAGTCAAAAGAAGAAAAGTCAAATGGAGTTGATCTATATTCTTTTGATTGTTATTTTTTTAATTTTGCAAAATTACAAAAACCAGATACTATTGTATTTTTTTTTAATCAAGATTATTAGTGAATTGTTTTTACCCATGGCATGGGGGCCCGTGGATGTTTCTCATCGGGGTTTACCACGTTACATCTTGTGTTTATATTTAATTCTTTAAATTCCACTGTACACAAATTAGGTAAACAAACACTGCTTTAATCTGCAAGTACGTGTTAGAACTGTTTCTCAATACAACGCACAAGTTGTGAGTGCGTTCTGTTCACTGCTTATTTAATTAAGATTAAAATTATTTTTAATTTAAATAATCTAGGTTTTATAACTTTCAATTGGTATCAAAGAGGGTACACTTCTATAAGTGTGATATGGAAAAAACTAGATTTGGACGGAACTCCGTTTAGACCACCAGTTTTAGATGGTACTAATTATGCCTATTGGAAAATTAGGATTCAAGTTTATATACAATCCCTTGATGAAAAAGATTGGCACTCTATTATCCATGGCTATAAAACTCCCACCATTATTGAAAATGGTGTAGAAAGAGAAAAAAGGCAGACGAGTGGGTTACAACTGATTTTAATTATACTAATTGGAATTCCAAAGCTTTAAATGCCATATTCTCTTTTGTAGATTCTAATCAATTTCGTTTGATTTCTACTTATCAAGTTGCTAAAGAAGTTTAGGACATCTTACAAATTGCTCACGAATGGACCTCTATTGTGAAGTCATCTAAGCTTCAAATTCTTACTCTTGAATTTGAACAACTGACCATGAGAGATGATGAACAATTCAAAGACTTCTATGTAAAACTCAGTGACATCACCAATACAACTTATACCTTGGGAAAGAAATACTCGGAGAGTAAAATTGTAAAGAAAATTCTCAAATCATTGCTTGATTGTTTTCACTCCAAAGTAACTGCCATTGAAGAAAGCAAGGAGATTGAAAAAATGAAGGTTGAAGAATTTATGGGATCATTGATGACATATGAACTACATTTACAAATGAAGAAGAAAGAAAAGGGATCTGGTATTACCTTAAAAATTGAAAAAAATGAAGAAGAGATTGATGGTGAAGAAAGTGAAACTAATAAAAACATGGCATGCTCACCAAACAATTTAAAAATTTTTTAAAAAGAAATCAGAAAGGCAAAAACTTGAATACCCCACTTCAACTAGGGGTGGGCATTTTAACCAGATCCAAACCTCTCGAACCGAAACCGAACCAAAACTAGAACCGAGAATCGATCGAGTTTGAGTCGGTTCTTGGTTCTGGAACTAGAACCATGGGTGGGCGATTGGAACAGAATTTATCATTTTTTTGATAAAACTTTTATTTTTTATAATTTATTCACCCTAACTCAATGACCCACGATCCAACACCATAGTACCAAAGACAAGAGTCCAACTGTCCAAGATCCAAACATAAAGTACAAAACCCATCACTCTTAAACTCAAACTTAATTGACTCAATTCTAATTACCCAAATCTCAAATTCTCAATAATATTTGCTCAGATACTCAATACAAATATTGTCTTCTGTCTCGCACTTTTGCTTATATCTCTCTCGCTCAACACACAATGAGATGGCGAAGGCGAAACTTCTCTGTAACTGAAACAAATCCTCAATTTTGAGAGGTAATTTTTCTTTTTCTAACTCTAATTTATAAGTTTGCAATTTTTGTGTCCATTCTTCCAGTTAATGTTTATATCTTTCATAAATTGTTTTAATATATAACATAATTTAATGTTAATGGGTTTACAATTTTTAATTTTTTTCAAAACATGTTGTCAACTAACGATTTTAAAAAATGTTATAGGTAAAACCGAACCTGAACCGATGGTTCCAATTTGGGTTTGGTTCCAATAATTACGTAGAACTGAATGGTTCTATTCACGAAATATCCAAACTGTAACAGGTGGTTCCAGATATTGAAATACCCGGACTGAACCACCCGACGCCCAGGCCTAACTTCAACAAAATAAGAGATTTTTGAACAACACAAAACAAAACTACACTACATCTATGAATAAATCTGACAATCGAATTCAATGCCATGAGTGTGAGGGTTTTGGGCACATTACTTCTGAATGTGCAAATAATTTAAAGAAATCTAGTACCAAGAAGGCTATGAATATTACTTGGAGTGAAAATGATGAAAAAGATTCACACGAGGACGATAGAACTACTGATGATCAGGTAACGTCTCTCACTGTGAACTTACATTCTGGTACTGACTCCGTGCAAAAATTGACTGCAGGTTCTGATTCTTTGACTACAACATCTGAAAAACCAACCCGTGTGTGTCCTAACTGTATCAGTGTGAACAAACAATTAAAAGACGAATAGGAGAAGAACTTTTTCTATTCATGTCATGATGGAATTTTTGGAAGATGGCAAGGCAACAGTTGATTCTAAAAATGACACTCTAACCAATCTCTTAAAAGAGAAGGACGATCGAGTTGTGAATCTTCTTGATGAATTAGAAAAATCAAAAGAAATAGTCAAACAACTAACAACTAGAGCCTCTCGCTAGAGTGAAACCCTAAGCTATAGAAGAACTCTAAATGTCAAAGAAGGTTTGGGATATGTTGGAAAAGTTGGGAATCAGATCAATTTCATCAAAGAAACACAGTCTACTATATTTTGGGACAAAACTGCTATCATTACCGTCAGGACTGAGGCTGACTTGCCTATGTAGGTTCTGACCAATGCCAAGACTCAAAAATTATACAACCAATGTATCAATTCTCAATACAGAGGGGTAAATCAAATTACTTTGTAAAATGTTGCATCTGTGATAATCTAGGAAGTGACTCCTTTCATTATTTATATAGTAAAAACTTGGTTAATAGACAAATGAGACACCATAGCAACACTAAAGTAAGACAAATTTGAGTTAAAAAGGGTGATTAAAATTGTTATATAGTTGATGTTGCCTATAGAACTTTTATTCTTAACTCTTGGTATTTTGATAGTGGTTGTTTTAGACATATGACTGGTAATCGATCTTATCTAACTAACTACAAGAATCATGTAGGTGGTCTGGTCACTTTTGGTGATGGAGCACACGGTAAAATTGAAGGTGTAGGCACTATTCTAATTGATGGATTCTCTCCGTTAAAATAAGTACTTTTTGTTGTAGGTTTCAAAGCTAACTTGATTAGTATAGGCCAACTTTGTGATGATAAACACTTAGTTATGCTCTCAAAAAATTCTTATAAAGTCTTAAATTATGATGGTAGTTGTATTCTACATGGTACTAGGTCTAGTGATAAATGTTATCTTCTTGACACCAAAATTACTTGTCATATTTCAAAGACTGGCTCTACCAAGTTGTGGCACAAATGGTTGGGACATTTAAACTATAGTGATCTGTTGAGACTAACAAAAATAAATGCAGTACGAGGCGTCCCTAAGCTTATTGAAAAATCTGATGGATTGTATGGTTCGTGCCTAAAAGGTAAGCAAACCAAAAGTACTCATAAGTAAGGTAAGTTTCTTACTACATCTCATGTATTAGAATTACTTCACATAAATTTGATGGGACCTATTCAAATTGAAAGTATTGGTGGTAAGAAATATATCAATGGCTGCGTAGATGATTTTTCTAGATATACTTGAGTAGATTTCTTAAGAGAAAAAATATGACGTTTTTGAAAGATTAAAATTTTTGCACCTAAAATTAGCAGCAGAAAAACATTTTGAAGAAATAAAACTATTGAAGATTAGGAGTGATCATGGGAGGGAGTAGAAGTGTCAATCCGGGTCAGGCAGGCCAAGTCGGCCCGTCTCCAATGAAGCCCGGTGACGGTCGGCATTAAAAAAGGCCCGCGCCACAGCGGGTTGCAGGCCGGGTCAACCTAGTCCACAAGAATTGAATATGAGCCCGGGCCACCCGTCAGCCCATCCGGGTAAGCCCATGCGGGTCGCGGTTCAACCTGGTTCAGCCCGTATGAATAAAAAATTAATTTTTTTTAATTACTAAAAAAAATTTAGTTACCTATTGTAATTAAAAAAATATTTACATATATAGAAAAAAAATGTGTTAAATTACTAAATAAAAAATAAATAAAAATGATAAATTTTACATTTTTTAATTTTTTAATTCAATTTCTATTTTTTTTATATATTTAAAGACTAAAACAGTACGCATCCGTCACATCTTTCACTTTAAACGGCTCTTTACCATTTATTAAAACAAATCAAAATATACCAGCGGTTAAAGGCAGAACTGCCCAGGCAGTGAACAGCCCGCCCGGTTCACGGGCCGGCCTGTAGTTCTGGGTCGAGACGAGTGGGCCGATGTAGGTTCGACCGACCCGTCCATCTTGACACCTCTAGGAGAGAATTTGAAAATGCTAATTTCTCTACATTCTATGATCAAAATAGTATTTTTCATGAATTCTCTACTCCTAAAAACCCTGAACAAAATGAAGTTATGGAAAGAAAAAATATATATTTTCAAGAGATGGCTAGATTAATGCTAAACAGTAAAAAAAATTCCTATTAAATTGTGGGCTGGATCTATAAGTACTGCTTGCTACATTTTGAATCGTGTGTCTTTAAGAACAAGAACCACTAAAACTCTTTATGAAACCTGGAAAGAAAGAAAACCGAATCTCAAATATTTCCATACTTTTCGTAGCAAATACTATGTGCTAAATGATCGGGAATACTTGGGTAAATTCGATTCAAAAAGTAATAAGTGAGTGTTTATTGGTTATTCTGAGAATAGTCGAGCTTACAGAATTTATAACATGTGTACTCAGACTATCATTGAATCAATCAATGTAAAAATTGATAACAATGATGATTTTTTTCGCTTATTCACAGGAGCTTAATATTCAGACATTTGAAGAACATGTTGATAGACGTCAACTTACTCAAGACAACCATGTGTCTGTTCCAGATAGTGATAGACAGACGAAACTTCCAGCATCAAGTTCTGGTGTCTCTGTCCCTTCTCTTGGAAGTTCTGACGTACCAAATACAAATAACGAACAGAATATGAGAAGGCAACCTCCTTCTTTGATACCGTAAGCACACCCATTGAACATGTTTTCTCAAATTCTGGAGACGGTATGACGACTAGGAGGAAGCTTACTAATGAACTTGGAAATGTTTGGTACACTTCACAAGTTGAACCCAAAAATATAAATGAAGCAATTATTGATGAAAATTGGGTTCTAGCCATGCATGAAGAGCTAGCTTAATTTGACAGAAATGAAGTGTGTGAACTTGTACCCTGGTCAAAGGATACAAATATGATAGGGACAAAGTGGATATTCAAAAATAAATCAGATAAACATGGCAACATAGTCAGAAACAAGGCACGCTTGGTTGCATAGGGATACACTCAACTAGAAAGAGTGGATTTTGATGAAACATTTGCACATGTGGCTTGACTTGAATCTATTAGACTTTTACTATCTGTCGTATGTCAAATGAGGTTCAAGCTGTACCAAATAGATGTCAAAAGTGCCTTTCTAAATGGGATTTCTGAATGAAGAAGTCTATTTTGAGCAGCCTAAGGGATTTGTTGATCTTTATTCTCCCGACCATGTGTTCAGACTCAACAAGGCCTTGTACGGACTAAAGCAAGCTCCACGTGATTAATATGAATGATTGACAATGTTCTTAATGGAACAAGGATACAAGAGATGGGGAGTTGAAAAAATGTATTCATCAAACACTTCAAAACTGGGTTAACAGTTGCACAAATCTACGTCGATGATATTGTGTTTGGCTCTTCATCAGAAATAAAATCCAAGGAGTTTGTTTTACTTATGCAAAATGAATTCGAAATGAGTATGGCTGGTGAACTAAATTTCTTTTTAGGTTTGCAGATCAAACAGGTTGGATTAGGGATATTTATCTCACAGGCCAAGTATGCTAAAAATCTGGTGAAGAAGTTCGGTCTTGAACAAATCAAGTCAGTCAGAACTCCCATGGCAATGAGGTTGACTCTAGCTTGTACAGAAGCATGATAGGTAGTTTGATGTACTTGACTGCAAGCCGTCCTAACATATCATTTAGTGTTGGAGTTTGTGTACGTTATCAGGCCAAACCAAAAACTCACATCTTGCAGCAGTGAAGCGAATTATTCGCTATATTAATTATACTTCTGATTTTGGTTTATGGTATACTAATAATACTAACTCTCATCTTGCAGGATACACTGATGTTGACTGGACTGAAAACATGGATGATAGGAAAAGCACGGGTGGAGGATGTTTCTACATTGGTAACAATTCTATTGCATGGTTAAGTAAGAAACAAAACTCTATTTCCTTATCTACTACAGAAGTTGAGTATATTGCTGTGGATAGTTGTTGCACTCAGCTACTCTGGATGAAACAAATGCTATGTGATTATGGTATTGATCAGGATTGTGTAACTATATTTTGTGATAACTCTAGTACTATCAATATTTCTAAAAATTATGTTCAGCACTATAGGACCAAACATATTGACATTAGACATCATTTTATTAGAAATTTGGTCGAGGAAAAAGTAATTACTTTGAAGCATAGTCAGACTGTGTATCAGTTGGCTGATTTGCTCACTAAGGTCTTAGATTCTACTAGATTTGAGACTCTACGAAAAGTCGTAGATATTTGCTTGATGCATTAATTTTATTTTCAATACATACATACATATATATATATATATATATATATATATATATATATATTACTTAGTAGAAGTAGTGTTTTTCTTTTTGTTTGATTTTATCTTGTGTGTTCGTTTGCTTTTACTTACCTTTTTATTTTAAAAAAAAAATGAGGGGTGTTCTTGCAAATAGCATATGAGATAAATGTATGATTGGTATATAAATATTGAGATTTTTTTAGATTAACCAATTAGTATGGTATGCTCATTATACTTATGGTAAAATATGCTCAGATAAGCACACTTTTAGGACATCTTGACTTGTTTGATTGTGCCTTACTACTACTGGATTGTTATCTTTAAAATAGTTTCGTACTTTGTTTGTGGACCTATAGTCAGTATCTATGTCTCTCGGCACTATAGTATGTTGTTGTGTTAAACAGACAAATTCATGGAGGAGAGGGCTACCACCATAGATGTGTGCAACGTCCTTGATAATGAACATAAATCGTGTAGAAAAGGGCTACATATATGGTTGTAAGAAAGTCAACTCCATGAACTTATAAATTCAGTGCTTTGACAAAACAAAAAAAATAATATATAAATAAAATCAACACACTGAGTACTCAAAAGAAAATTACTATGGTACTCTTGTCTGGCACGCACATAGTTTTTATTTAAAGGGATATATTTAGATGATGACTGGTTTGAAATACAACTCTGTAATTATCTTCTTGACAATGTTCAATTTGGTTTAGTGGGACAGGTTATGATTGACTGGTCTAGTATGTTCTAACACAATCTTGTTATAAATCTAACAAAATAATTGAATATAATTATGTGCATATATATGATTGGAAGATCCCTGTTTATTTTGATATTTTTGGACTGATTGTATAATCTGTGGATTGTGAAATTTTCCCATAAATAAAGAATTTATTTTTATCTCATAAAATATTTACATTAATTTTGTATGATTGTCTTGTGTGGGGCCTTTTCATAGTATTTTCAATCAACAGTCTAATTTTGATGGTACAATCAGCTTTAACTGAGAAAAATCTGGATGAATATTTTACGAAATTCAATCTTCTTTTGTACTGATTTTATTTAAATTGATCTTCCAATTTAAAAAATTCCATTCCATAAAATAGCTTTCTAGGAGAATAAATTCGAATTTCAAATATTTGGTTAAGGAAAGTTTTTTTTATGTCCATAACTATCAATCATCAGTTTATTTTTGGTAACTACTTTGCACACTCCCAAATTAACCGTTCCCTCGTTGTGCAATTTTGAAAAATTCTCCCCTATTAAACAGTGACTTAGGGTTTTCTCCTTCATCTTTTACACTTGATTTTCAATTTCCTAACATCAAAGTCTCTTATACTTGATTTCGAAGTTGTGTTGAGTTTTCTTTTTCAAATTCAAACAATGGTGAAAACTAAGATGCCAAAATCAAAGAAAAATCCTGGAAGTTCATTCAAGGACATTGTTGCTCTGGTGTCTACTCCTAAAATTGCGATGGGGCCTCAAATGTCACTGGTAAGGAGTCTCTAGCGAAGTACACAAAGACTAGAACCCTCCAGTTCAGACCTGGACACTCCTCCAGTAGCTATTGCATCTCAGGCTAAACAATCGACGGACATTGTTGCCTATCAACCGTCGGTCAACCATTCTAAATCATAGTCTCGTCAAACATCTAAAGACCCATTTACTTTTCTGAGCAAGAAAGTTTCACTAAGTGCTCAAGAGTCTGATAAAGAAGGAGATGATAGTGATGGATCTACAAATCATGAAAGTGAATAAGACGGTCGTGAGGATGAATGGACTAGTGATGAGGAGTCTGAATGTCCTCCCCTAATCGTTGAAGGTTTAAATAAGCCCCCTTCTCAAAAATCAGATTCTAATTTTGATGTTAATTCTTAGGAATCTTCGAAGTCCACTCCAAAACCTCCTCCACCAAAAAGAGCCACGAGGGTTGAAAATGAAAAAAGTAAAATTGGTGAAGCTGGTGAAGAGCCCATACCTACTGGTCAGAACAGGCCACCCACTGCCTCAGGAGGTGCCTACAGAGTACTGCCTACTCTTAGTTCAGACCCACAAATGTTTAGACTTGAAAAATTAACTAGATGTAGACACTTTGTTAACCCCCTCGATTACTGTTTTCTTTCAGAGACGGCTGGGAGTCTGTTTCTTTCATTTACCACCTATCATAAGTTCATCGTTGAGTGCAAAGTAGCAATTCATGAATTTAGTTTGTTTGGTTTGGTTGAAATTGTTGCTTTTCATAAACTCTAATCTGTTAAGTTTTTCTAGACCGTTCAATGAGACTCTAGTCAAGGAATTTATGGCCAATGTTCCAAAAAATCTGGAGAAGGCTGGCAATGAATTCAGGTGGCAAGTTTATGTCTGAGGAAGACATGTTACCTTCAGTCCTAACTCTCTACAGGACTGGCTTGGGTTGAATACCGTGACTGTTACAAGTGGTGAAGAATTGACCAAATGACTGACTCTACCTGAACAGAATCTGGAGAACTGACTGTGGAAGTATACTGCCAAAATACAAAGTTCTCTACTGGATACTAATCAACAACATTGATCCATTGACTCTTTGATCAAACATTTCAGGTGACAGGACAGTTATGCTATACAAGTTGGGGATGAGATTGACAGTTGATTGGGTCAAAATGATTTTTGACAGAATTGTTTATGAAGGCTGAGAAGGGCCAAACAGTACAGGATACGACATTCAGCTCTCATCCATCACTTTCTTGTTCACCAAGAAGTGCCTGCCATGGATTCAGACAGATTCTCTGAGGATATTCCAGCATTAGGTGTTCTTGAATTTACAAATTTAGGTGGAACACCACATTCTACTCCCAGAGTTCCTAGGCACGTTATGTCTTTGATGGACCAGTCTGGGCATTTGGATGCACTGGAAACTTAGATGGGGCTAGTTAGAACACAGGTAGACCAGCTTTTTACCTTAACCAAAAGTTTTTCTGATGAGTTTATTTTCATGCGTAGGGTGTTGGCTAAACTTGAATATCTGGGTAATGAGCATATAAAGTCTGCATACTGCATATTTACTCAAGAATTCTCTACACACCTTGGAGATTTAGGGTACTGATCGAGTAGTTGGGACTGCTGCTCATCTACCTGATGCACCTATGCCCGATGCTCCTCCACCAGATATCCCTATTCGCAAGAGAGATGCAAAATCGTCTGTATCCAGTGCAAAGAAGTCAAGACCCTCCCAGAACTAGCTATTTCTGATTCTGACTTCTAACTTTCTAACTATTTGGTTATGGCTGATTATAGATGACTGTATTAACTCTTAAATTTTGCTTGCCTTCACTTCAAAAACTTCTTTACTTTTGTTTTCTCTCCCCTCCTTGTTATTTCTTTTGACAATTTTATTACAAAAGGGGGAGTAGTAGGTATTTTTAAGTAGTTAGTAGTTTTTTTTAAGTTTGTAAGTTTGTGGTTGTTGGTTAAACTTTGATGATGGTACTTTGCTAGTAGTATTGTTAAGCTTATGGTGGTTTGATGATTACACTTTGATGGTATCTTGCTAAGGAGGAGCAATATTAAAGTTTGTGTCTAATGTGTGTGGTATTTACATATATAACTTCTTTGCACGAGTTTTTGGTTTACACACTAAGGGGGGGAGCAATAACCCTTATATGTTGGTGCTCATGGTATCATTAATTATTCACATGCCATAACACACATCACACTTACATTAAAAATTCGATAGTTATGTGTTTGTAATTAAGTAACGCCAAATGGAGAGATTGTTGTCTTATTTTTTCATCTTTATATTTTGGCTCACTTAACATTACTGATTTTTAATGATAAAAGAAGATGTCAACGTTTTCGTTATAACTGATCTGGATAACGCCAGTTCTGATTGACTGCGGTGATAATGAGATTAATTTTTCAGATTAGTAAAGTTGTGTTTACTACTAAAAAATTGGCTTTTGTGGATGTCTAATTGGGGACAGTTTAATATTTCGTCCCCAATAGTCAATAATTAGGGACCATTTGAATCCGTGCATCCCAAAAATTGAGTTAATAGGGACGGGTTTTTCAAGATTTGTCCCCAACAATATATTATTTGGCACGGTTTGATCTGTCGTAGATGTTCATTCCATTTTGTGTTCAATATTTGGTGGAAAAATTGTAAAGGGACTGTTATGAAAAATGTCCCAAACATTCTTAACTGGGACGCAATTTTCCAAAATATCCATCCTTAATTAGTGAAAATTTTGGCACGCTAAATTCCTTCCATATTTTCCACCAAACGTTTTCAGCAAAACCAGAATTGAAGAAAAGCAGCTGCGCGTAACTGAAAAGCCCTAGCTGCCATTACAGAGTTGAAAGAAAAGTAGCTGTAATTTTTTTCTCTCCCATCTCCAGCCAGGTAATTCTCTCATTCTCTCTCTCCTTCGTTTCTCTCTACTCTGAGCATCTCGGGCTCCTTCAATAAGCAGGCACATCGTGATTGTGAAATTGGAAATTTCTTTGTATTGGAGAATTTAGTACAGTAGGAATTTCACTATCCAGATGTGGTCTGTCATTATTAGTTGATGCCTATGATGAATATTTGCAATCTAAAGATGTGGGTTGTCATTGTTAGTTGATGCATATGATGAATATTTGCAATCTAAATCTATAATCAATCGTTTGATTCACCAAATTTTTGACCTCCGCCTTCAATATATTATTGAATGAGCATTTGTCAATTCTAGAAATTCAAATGGCTAATATTTTCATGGGCGCCTCATTATTGAATTAGTTTCTTCAACTTTTTTTTAGAAGTTTTAACATGTGGGAGGTGGTAATTTAGTGATATAACAATTGAGTATTTCAATTTAATGATATTTTCATGGGTGCTTCATTATTGAATTAGTCCTCTATTTTTTGGTTTTCCAAGTTAATGTTTGCTACCATTAGTTCCAATATCAAGGAAAGTCTGTGAGCCAGCAAAGTGAGTATTTGTTTCTTTTAAAAACATGTTTGGTAAACTAAATTGAATTGTCTTATTGTTTTCTAAGTTTACATCCACTTTTAGAAAATGGGTGTATTGAGAATGATTATTCCAAGTTTATAATTGAGCACGAATTGATATGTTAACAAACAAATTATATTTGCCAATTTTATAGGTGTGCATGTTGCTTATAATTTACTTTTATAATTGAGTGATTTCGTATTACTAGTTAACACATCCATTATTTTTTGTTTCTTCATGAGGTGTCAAGTGGAATATAGAATGAGTTCTACAGAAGCTGTGATTGTGTATTTCTGTATTTTAGTAAAAATGTGCATGGAAATTAATGCGGGAAGTTCTTTTGGCTATTAACTACTTCAATTGAATGAATTTTGGGAAATTGTCCAAATGGTTGTCTCCCACCTATAGGGTTTTACTGCAGAAGAGGAATCTGAATTGCTAATCAATTGGTATTTCAGATATGGCAATTTGGAGACTTCTTCGATGTAAACTAATGGGCTCTAAGCAATTAGAAGAGCACGGAATTGGAACCGAGAATATAGAAGTCTGCTAAGGCTAAGGCTAAGGTTCAATGCTTTTCAGTTTGTACTTTGTCCCTCATCACTCTAACAGAGGATGGAGCTTGCTTTAACTTATGGCCTCATTTCATAACATAGATAGAAAATCACGACCTATATATTTTCGGTCAGTAGCATGTATGTTTATTATCATTACGAGATTAAACTTTGCATGTCCTATCTATGTCTAGTGCATTACCTTCGACATACAGATCCACACAATAAAGTCTTTTTCGCATTTAGACAATTCCTTAGACATCTTTGAAATGCTATTGATATGTTTCTTTATTTTTTCATATTAATTAATGCCTTAAATATATGATCAAGTCTGAAGCTTAAGTGCAAAATGACAAACTACTAGTCTACTGTTAATGAGAACTGCAGTTTTCAGAATTATGTGGCTGCTGTTTTTTCTTATTTGTTGGTCTCTTTGACAAATATATGATAATATTGGAGATATTTGTCATAAATAATCTATTTGGGCTACGCTAATTGAGGCTTTGACAAAAAAATGAGGTTGACCTTGTCAAAAACTGTCATAACTGACCAGGTTTCTGGCGAAAAATGCATGTTTGGTTGGTGGGAATCCACAAATACTACAGATCTTACCTATTATACTGAATTAATCATTCTTTTTCCTAAGAAATTTCATGTTTAATTTGTTAAACCGATCAGGATTAAGAAAAAAAAGACTTCTTCAGTCCAAGTACCAAACATGTTTTTAGATCATGTTCAGTTAGCATAATAGACAAGATTTTTAATTCTTTTTATTTTTAATACTAATTGAATAATCTAACCAAACATGTCATTAAAATACTAATTAGTAATGAGAAAATTTGAGTTACATATTATAATATGCATCCACTCTTTTTTGCAATATCTCTTGGATCAAATTGGAGTTTAATTTTGTAATTTTAAGCTGGAATTCTTATACCACGTTTATTTTCAATATTTACATCTTTCGTTTACTAATCTTTCAACATATTTTTTGTGGTGTAGTTATCAATTTACATAATACAATAGATAAAAGTTGGGTCCACATGCATCCATGTACTATGGAATTTGATGATGGACTTAAGACATTCATAGAGCACATCTTTGCTCATGGGTTTGTTTGTGCTAGCAAAGTAAAGTGTCCGTGCATTGACTGTAAAAACATGAACGATGTAAACAAAGAAACACTCTATGAACATTTGATATGTAGGAGAATGATGAGCAATTACAAGGTGTGGCATCTTCATGGACGAAAATTTGAGACAATGCCTACTCCAAAACCCACTATAGATACTATTGATGGTGAAGGTAGTGATGGTGGTGATCGTGACTACATAATTGATATATTGCGAGATAGATTTGAGAGGCTGTTTGTAGACGAAGATATAGATGGTGTGGCAGAGGAAACTGATGGTCTATCCAGTAATGGTGCTGCTGCTGCCCAATTTTACAAATTGGCAGAAGAATCGATAGAACCCTTATATCTTAGATGCAAAAATTATACGAAGCTGTCATTTCTTTTTAAACTATGACACCTCAAATGCCTTGGTGGTATTAGCAATAAGATATTTACTTCATTGCTTGACTTATTAAGAAAGGTGTTTCCTGAGGGATGTACTTTGCCAGATGATTTTACGCATAGTAAGAAGATTATTTTAGATATGGGTTTGGGATCTAACAAGATAGATGCATGTCCAAATGATTGTATGTTGTTTTGGAAAGAGAATTCCAAACTTGAACAATGCACCGTATGTGGAGCTTCAAGATATATTAAGGAGAGTGGTATTACAAAGAAAAAATCACCAGCCAAGATTCTTCGTCACTTTCCATTGATACCGAGGCTACAACGTTTGTACATGTCATCTAAAGTTGCAGTTCACATGAGATGGCATGAAGATGGATGCACTAAAGATAGAATAATGAGGCATCCAGCAGACACACCAGCCTGGAAACACATTGATAAAAAATACCCAATTTTTGCTACAGATCCAAGAAGTTTGAGACTTGGATTAGCAAGTGATGGCTTTAATCCATTTGTAAACACGAGTTCCACGCACAGCACATGGCCCGTGGTAATTATCCCATACAATTTGCCTCCACGGCTATGTATGAAACAACCTTACATGATCTTGTTTTTGCTTATATCTAATCCTAAAAGCGTCAGTAACAACATTGATGTTTACATGAGACCTAATAGATGAACCAAAAGTATTGTGGAATGAAGGGGTGGACACTTATGATGCGTCGACAAAGAAAATGTTCAAGATATATGCAGCTATGTTATAAACCATTAGTGACTTTCCCAGGCTTGGCAATGCTTTCGGGTTGGAGCACGAAGGGATACTTGGCATGCCCATCATGCCATAATAACACATGCAGTAAGTATTTAAAGAATGGAAAGAAACAATGTTATATGGGTCATCGTCAGTTTTTACCTATGGATCATAGGTTCCATAGACTAAAGAAAGATTTGACAGAGATATTGAAATGAGACAAGCTCCAACCACACTAACCAGGATGAATATATTGGAACAATTAGAATATATTCCAAATGCATTTGGAAAGGTTCTGAAGAGGATGATAGTTCGCAGAGAAAAAGAACCCAAACAACAGAGTGGCTAGGTAATTGGAAGAAGTTGACTATTCTTAGTGAGCTGCCATATTATCCATACCTTTTGCTTAGGCATAATTTAGATGTAATGCATATTGAGAAGAATGTGTGTGATAATGTGGTTGGTACTATTCTCGATCTTGACGAAAAATCCAAGGACGGTTTAAAGACAAGATTAGATTTACAACGAATGGGGGTCAGGCCTGAACTCCGCCCAGATTAGCAGGAGGCTAAGAGAAAGTATTGTATTTCGCCAGCATGCTACTTTATGAATAAGACTGAGAATCAAACTTTTTGCATGCTTTTGAAGAGTATAAAGGTTCCAGATGGTTATTCTTCTAACTTTGCAAAGTGCATAAAAGTCAAAGAAGGTAAGATATCTGGTTTGAAGAGCCACGATGCGCATGTCATTATGCAACAATTTTTTCCCTTGGCTATTCAAAAGACATTGCCGAAAAAGGTTAGTTCCATATTGATAGAGCTAGGTACATTCTTTCGTGAATTATGCTCCAGGTAGCATGGCCTGAGGATTTTAGAAGGCTAGGAGAGCGCATTGCACTCATACTTTGCAATTTAGAGCGGATATTTCCACCAGCTTTTTTTGACATTATGGTGTACTTGCTCATCCATTTAGCTTTCAAGGCAGAAATAGGTGAACTAGTCCATTATCATTAGATGTATCCTGTTGAAAGGTATTCATTATATATTTGGTCTTTTATTTCATTTTTAATTGATCCAATATCTTTATGTATTATTCATTCTTGTGAACTTTCTTATGTGAGAACGGATACTTGTGCACATTGAAGAAATATGTGCGCAATAGAGCTCGTCCCGAGGGGTCTATTACAGGGAGATATATGATAGAAGAGTGCCTTACGTTTATGACAAGGTACATAGAGGTTGTTGAGATACGACTAAATAGGCCTGCTAGGTACAAGGAAGATAGTCATATTGGCAGTGTTGAAGGTTTCATGCTTAGCCAAAAAGAGAGAGAACAGATGCATGACTATGTGTTGTTCAATAATGATAACATCTCTACCTATACAAAGTAAGAGTGTATAATTTATTGTAAATAATAGTCTTCATCTACTTATTTTTTTTATATTCTATGAATAATATGAATATTTTTCTATGTAGACGACACAATCACCTTTTGAAAATGTTGAACCCAAAATTGCATGTTCGCGAGATCGAAAAGAAGCACAAGAATGAATTTGCAGGATGGTTTAAGGAGTGTATTAGAAAAGCAAATATAGCTAAACAATCAATTCATGTAGAGCTTGGCGTGATCGCTAAAGGTCCTTTTGTAACAGGTCCTTTTGTAACAGCGAAAAGATTAACTGGTTTTATAGTTGGTGGGTTTTATTTCAAAACTATTGGTAGAGATCGTGGATCTACAACCCAAAATAGTGGTTTTGTAGTCAATGCAACCGTGATGAGCTATGCGAGTTCAAAAGATCGAAGGCCAGTTGAAGCGGAGATTGCATATTATGGGCGTTTAATTGACATAATTGAGGTTTCATACCCACAGGGTTGCATATTTTTACTATTTAAGTATGATATGGTGGATGTTACAAGTTTAGGCATTAAAGTTGATGAGCTTGGGTTTTACTCTTGTCAATTTTACACACCTTTTACCATCGCAAAAAGAAGAACCATATGTGTTGGCATCTCAAGCTAGACAAGTTTTTTATGCTCAGGATCCAACATTGGTATGTTGTAATGAAGACTAAGCCTAGAGACACATATGACTTGGGTGGATGTGATGATATTCCATTTGATAATGATGTTTTTGGGAATGGAAGCCTAAGTGATGATGTTGAAGATAATAATATCAACTTGATGAGGAATGATGTTGTTGGAGGATTTGTTGACGGCGCTTCACCTATATATGATGTTGAAACAGATACTTGCATGGACTTCATTAATGATGAAGATGATGTTTTGGATGAAGATGTAGATGAATATGAAGATGAAGATGAAGATGAACTTCAATTAAACGATTGATCTGGTTGTAATACTTGAATGTGATAATTTTAGCAGATTTTGATTATTTAATTGTGTCCTCAATTTTATGGTTGTGAAAAATATCTCAATTACAACGGTAAGGTAAAAAATAACAGAACTAAAGTATTGAAAGAATGATTTCTGTATATACAACATGTTACAAATGGCATAACACAATTTCAAACCACTACTGATTGTTATTATTCCAATAAAATATCATCAATGATTCTGAATACAAACTACAGTCAAATATGAGGCTTAAATATAATGTGTGGTGTTGTTAATCCCCATAACACCGTTCTTTGATGTTCACTAATCGTCTGTTAATTCAGAGCTTCGTATATCTGTTTTGATGCCCAGTGCAGCGATCATTGAACAATGATTGATCATTTCTACCAGGTTCTGAAGTTGACGATAGTAAAAACAACATCATAAATTTCGGAGAGGAGGTTAAACCTATGTGGTCCAAGTCTCAACCGCAGTAAACCGATATTGATCATGAAAAGGCAGCCAACAACAATCACAGACTTCATTAATCGATTCATATGAAAAATACCATCAGACCACATCACATATGCCAATATAGAAACTTCAAATTAATATCAAATAACTGGAAAATGCATATCTAAATGCCTTGAAATACTTTTAGAACTTATAGTATTGGAAAGCACAATTCCAACAGAAATCAGAATATAAATTTTGAACTTCAGTTACATAGATTCTTATTACTCCTTTTCCTAATTTAATTATAGGACATAATTACAGCTACATAATCTTGATTGTTCAACGAAAGCTAGACCATAAGCCCTTGTCTACGTACTTGTTTACTGTCATTTCTTTGAGGATCACACCCGTGTCAAAAGTTAAAACATTGAAGTGATTTCTGTTATGTCTTTTTGTTATTTTAGTTAATAATATCTCAAAATAATAGAGTGTAAATGTTCCTATGTGTTTTTATATATTTCAATTAGATGTAATTTTAAACAGATTATCTACTCAATTCTTATTACAAGTGTGTAGGTAAATGGCTGAAGAATAGGAAGTTTCTCCTAGAAATGTTAGAGGAAAAGCCAAGTTGGCGTTCTTGGGGAGAACAAGAGTGGGGAAACTTCTAGTTAATTTTCGAGATGGGGTTACAATTGGTCCAAACTCAACTGTGTTGTCTGCTTTGGATGGACGTCTAGGAAGGGACGCGAATCTATTGCCATTTCACTTTCTTAAATGGCCATTGGTGGATATTGAATATAAGGATAGAGTAATGATGGAAATCAAGGTAACTACAAATTGTATTATTTATATCTTTTTCTTTGTAATTGGACTTCAAATTATCAACAATCATTGGATAATTTCATGACTAATGTTTCTTACTTGTCTTTCTTAATTTAAGCAACAATTTGACTTCCCAGATGAATGCAATAAGTACGTCTTTAAGCAACTCAACTCAGCATGGAAGGATGAAAGGGAGATCTGAAGAGACAATATTTTACTCCCTTTTCCACTAGGGAAGATCGAATTGCCAACCGGCCAGATAAGGTGCCCGAGGATCAATGGACGGTGCTGGTAGAGTACTGGGAAATTCCTAAAACCCGTGTAGGTTCTAATATACATAATCAATCATTGTTACATTTTAGCATTATTTATTGATTTTTTTATAGTTCAAATATTTGTTATTTAGGAAAACGCATGAAAAAATACCCTAAATCGCAAGAGGCATAAAATAATGCATATTGGGGGTTCAAAGAGTTTTATGAAACATGCGGTTGAGGTAAGACTAAACTTCGAACATCATTTCAATACTTAAGTTGTTTATGTTTATTTCATATTCTAACAAATAGAGGAAGATCCAGAGCGAGATGCACCTTCGGACACACCAGCAACTCGATTAGAAATCTTCATGAAAACTCATACTCGAAAAGATAAGACACCGATCAATGAATTAACTAAGGAAAAAATGGTATTGAATATTGTAGCTAATGCTTTATATTTTTTATTGAACAACATTTATACTAAAACATCTTTATGTTAATGTAATTTGAATTTGAATTTCTGCAGGACGAGATGAAAGAGTTGGCTAACATGACCACTGAGGAGGGTTCGTCTATGTATTCTACCAGACATGACGACATATTCACCCAAGTCATGGGACCTGATAGCCGAGGTCGAAAGCGGTGTTTTGGAAGAGCAACCTTCCCAGGAGAATTTTTGAACACTACCTCTAATAGTGATAATGTAGAGGTTAGAAGCTTGGAGGGGAAGGTAGTGGATGTAGAAGAAGAATTAAAAAGCACAAAAGAAGAATTAAAGAACACGCAGCAACAATGTTTTGTTCTTAAAAGCACTAGAAATGCATTACAAGATTCATTGAAGGCTACTATGGATGAAATAGCAATGATGAGGGGATATTTTCGATTGTTTCTTCCGGATGGAGTACGAAAATTTCTTATCTATGTTATATTTTAACACTATCATTAGTGAATATGTTTATGTACAACATTAAGTGGTTATTATTTCATTGCAGCACCTGTAGCAAAACACTCAAGTACCAAAGAATTCAACTTCATCCCTCAGTTCTACCACACAATGTAACCATTAGTAAGTGGTGTACTTATCTTTCTCTTTTTCTAAGCCGCAACCCAAGTCTATAAATTGAAGATAAAATACAGTATTGCCCACTTGAAGATACTGTTTAAAACTCCCACATGCATGATATATGAACTTCACTGTGTATTAAGTTAGAATTCTGTTAGATTTAGAATTATTGCATATTACGTCTTTTTTTTTTGCATGTTGACATGCAATTTTTGAGATTTAGAATATGTCCTATATTTTTGGCTGGTTAAGGCAACACTGCATGAATTGAGTTTTAAGGAAAGAATAGTGTCACAACTATTACTTTAGTTGGTGGGAACAGTGAAGTATTCCCAAAGTGGGTCTAATGTTGTACTGAGTATTTTGTGCACCATTGTTTGATTTAGTGAAAATTTTGATTGTTTATCCTGTGGAACAGCGTTTTTAGCCACTTAACTAAGTATAGTTAATCTTTGTGGTGTTATGCACTTGGTTTTATTAAAATAAACAGTTGAATTTATTGAGCATTAAGTAATATGATGTGGAGTCCATCCAATGCATTGCATACACAAGCATTTACCCTTTGGATTAGGGCAACCTGAGATGTTCACTTTATGTTTTTGTGATGTTTTACAAGAGACCAATTCCACTATTCAATAGTCCATGAATACTTCCTTTTCCTGCTAATAGCTTTCACTGACGACCTGGGTTTTCTCTCTCTTCAATGCCTCTTTGTGTGAGCATGTGTTCACATGGTGGACAGAGGGAGAGCAATGTCCAGTTACTTTATGTCCTGTGATTCTAGCCCAAGATTTGCACAACTAATTGGTCCCATTTTCCTCGATTGCTATTTTGTGATGAGTGATTGCTTGCTCATTGTTTCCAAATGAGTATGAATGGATTTTTCAATATTCTAGTATGTTGGGTTACATTATGCTAAACGAAACAATGTCGACCTCAAATTCACTTAGACGAAAGTGAAAATGAACTACAAATCCAGTAACATTGGCATATACTATAAGAATTAGGTGGTAGTGCTTGAAAGTTGGATTGCGAATTTTGTAATATTGTTGTGTGAGCTTCCTCCTTCATTAACTGCTTCTTTTGCCATTTGCTTCCATCTTCTGGCATTTCTTCTAATCTCATTCCCTCTCTTTTCTTGCATAACTTCTCTTATACTACCTACAATTTCTTCTTTCGTCTCAATGCTTCCAGTGTCGAGTTCCACCCACAATGTGTTAGAAAACACCCCACTTCCACTGTAGAGCCCATGAAATTTTTTCCTCCAGCACTACGAACCACCATAACCAAAGAGCAGATGTTGTCTAGAATTTTTTTCTCTTTCCCGAACATTCACGACAACCAGCTTAGTAAGATATCTAGCACATTCAATAAGCAATGTCTGCTAAAAGCCAATTACAGAAAGCAATAACTTTCTAGTTTTTGGGCAGCACCACCAATTTAGGGCTTAGGGGAGTAATGCACTTTATACCTCCAGCTTTAATTGCATCAAGTGTAATAGCACTGAAGAGCAGTTTCCCAGAAAAAACCAACCTTGGCAAAAGTGATCTCTAAATTAATCCACGCATCAGCATAAAACAAGATATCATATAGTAATGAATATCATCCCTCTTGAAATTCCTAAAGAAATTGGAGTGTTGAAGACCTTAAATTTTGGTAAAATTGAACTCCTTTGGTATTCATAGATGTATATTGGATATATGCTTCACCTGTTGTGCAACTTTAGTTTATTTACAATTCATATATTATTTTTCGAGTGAACACTCTTTTGTAGTGATATACTGTTTAATTTAAATTATTAATATGAAGTACTATCACTACAAGAAATAGTGTCTATAGCGGCGACACCAATAGCGACGACAACAAGTCGTCTCTATTGATTCTATACAATAGAGACGACAAAGAAATGTCGTCACCAAACGTTCAAAAATTATAGCGACAACATATGTCGTCGCAATAAATTATGAATCGTCGCTATTACTTATAATTTATAACGACGTCTTTCAATGTCGTCGCTAATTACTTTTGAAAACGGCGGGAACAATTTCTGCCATTTTGTTGTACAAATAGCGACGACTTTGGTCGTCGTAATAAATTTGTCGATGATATTGTCACTCACGTGAATCATGATTTTTCTCATAAAATGTTATGAGATATATTACGACGACATTTGTCATCGCTATAGACCTATATCAATTTAGGCAAGAAAATTGGTGCCCATTTCTTGTCTATAGTGACGACATATGTCGCCGCAATATACGTATTGACGATTTTAGTAGGCACGTGAGGTATCAATTTTCTCGTAAGTTGGGAAGGATTCTGTAGGAATGACTGAGTTATATAGCGACAACATTTGTTGTCGCTATAAAGTCTTCTTTTTCTTCTCTCCATCCCCGCAGTTCTGTATTGTATCATTGTGCAAAAAAATTTATTCCTCTCTCCATCAACGTAAAGACTTGCAATTCTATTGTTTTCCTCCATAATCATCTTTTTTACATTTTATTTCTTCATCTCCATTTATTATCCTTACTGTATTTGTGAAAATATAGTATTTTTCAAGTATGGATATTGATAAAACTTGGACAACAATTAGAAATCGTAAAAAATCTGTAGATTTTTGGAATGGTTTGCAAGCATTTATAAACATGGTGAGGCCATACGTAAATGACAGATTAAGGATTAAATGTCCGTGCAAAAAATATTTAAACGGTCTCACACATCCATTGAAAATTGTAGAGGCTCACATATTTCGTAATGGTTTTGCAGAGAGTTATGTCACCTGGATATATCATGGCGAGACCGAAGTTCATACTACGAATGTGTATAGACAGAATGATCGAGCTGGTGTGGAAGATGAGATGATGGATGTCATGGACGACGTAGCTAGTGATAAGCATGTAGGTACAAGCACCGATGGTTACTATGATGAATTGTTTTAGATTCTGTATTCAGAACTGTACCTGAAAGTTTCACCATTTTCATCCCTAAATTTTTTAGTCAAGTTGATGCATATGAAGGTTATGAACAAATGGACACACAAGTCTGTCGATGATCTTTTGAAGTTGCTGAAGTTGGCATTCCCAAACATCAACATGGTTGACTCCCACTACGAAGCTAAGAAGTTGATGACGAAGCTTGGTTTGGGTTACAAATCCATTCATGCCTGCAAGAACGACTGTGCACTGTTTTGGAGTAAACATGCTGATAGACAAACTGTCTGATTTGCCAAAAAAGTCGTTGGGTGTACACTTATGGAAAGTGAACAGGAAGACTGTTCTGCATAAGGTGTTGCGATATTTTTCCTTGGCCCTAGACTAAAATGTATGTTCACGACGAAGGATACTGCAAAACTCATACAGTGGCACAGTATAGAAAGGTTTAGGGACAATGATGAAATGCAGCATCCCGTTGATGGAAAGGCATGGCGGGATTTTGACATGAATCCACTGTTCGCAAGTGAGATCAGGAATGTTAAGTTAGGTTTTGCCACAGACGGATTCAATCCATTCGGTGACATGAGTCTGGCGTACAGCATGTGACCAGTAGTTGTAATAGTTTATAACTTGCCACCATGGTTATGCATAAAGCCCGAATACCTCGTGCTTACTCTGTTGATACCTAGTCCTAAAGCACCGGATAAGAACATTGATGTATTTTTACGACCATTAGTGGATGAGTTGAAGGAGTTGTGGGCTGATGGGATTGACACGCGTGATGCTGGAACCAACAACAGGTCGGTATTCAGACTGCGTGCAGCGTTCTTGTGGACTGTTAACGATTTTCTAGTGAGAAGTAGGTAAGACAGCTTATGTGGCTCGCCGTCAGTTTCTGCTATCCATGCATCATTTTTGGAGCAATTTAGACTTTGTTAGGAGAACAGAGAGGTGACCACCTCCACATCGGTTAACGCCTACATATGTTTTAGCACAGTTAAGCCATGTCAGACATAGAAGTCCAGGAAAGCACCCTAACTACGGGGGTGCTACAATTTGGAGAAGTGAGGACGAGCTAAATTGGAGAAAAAAGAGCATTTTCTATGAGTTGTCGTATTGGACTTCTATAGAGTTCAAACATAACATCGATGTCATGCACGTAGAGAATAATGTTTATGATAGCTTGTTCGGTACAATTATGGACGATCCATTCAAATCAAAGGACACAATCAAAGCGATCCGATGCAATTAGGGATCAAAAAGAAGTTAAACTTGTATTAAAACGGTAATAGGTGGATGAAGCCTGCTACATGTTACACCATGTCGTCTGCAAATCGTAAGAAGTTTTGTAAATTTATCTGATCAGTTGAGTTTCCAGATGGCTTCGCTTCTAATCTTCAAAAGAATATTGCTCCTAATGACAGCCGTATTATCGAGTTGAATTCACATGATTACCATATTATCATGCAACGGTTATTGTCAATCGGGTGTCAGGCATTCTTGAATAAAACTATTTCCATGGCAATTATTGAACTATACATGTTCTTCAGAAAGCTTTGTGCAAGAACACTAAAGGTTAGCGACAGGATGGCTTCTCACGATCACCTGGTACTCATTCTCTGTAAGTTGGAATGGATCTTTCCGCCAGCCTTCTTCGACATCATGATTCACCTTGTCATGTATTTTCCAGAAGAGGCAATACTTTGAGGTCCGGTGCACATGAGATGGATGTATCCATTCGAACGATACCTGAAGAAATTGAAGGGCTACGTCAGAAATCGAGCTAGGCCAGAGGGTATGTAGCTGAAGAGTATGTTGTGGACGAGGCATTGACTTTTTGTTCAAGGTACTTCGAGGACATAGGAACAAGGTTCAATCGACTAGACAGAAACGAGGATGCTAGTGTTCTACAGACACAACTTTCTGTTTTTCAGTCGCAGTGTCACCCACTTGGAAAGAAGTCACCAACGACGTTTCCTACTCATGTTTGAAATCAAGTGATTTTTTACGTTCTGAACAACTGTTATGAAGTTGAGTCATTCGTGCAGTAAGATGGCGTTTATGGATTATTATTCATTTATCTCGAATAAAGTTTTTCATTTGAAACAAACTAATGAACTTTGATCTTCCATACTACTTACAGGGAACATAGGTAGGAGCTACTGAACAATGGCTATCTAAACATCGAACTAGTGTACAAAAGAGACTTTCACGGTTGGTTCTACAGAAAGGTAAACGAACAACGACGGAATAAATTTCAAAGTTTTCCACATTATTTATTTCAATCACTGAGAATAATCCTCGTCATGCAGCTATATGCAATGTGCCAAAGCCACAGCCATCAAGTTTCTCATGAGTTGTTTTCGTTGGCCAGTGGATGTTACCAGCGGGTTATGTCATACACGGCTTGTGTTGTGAAAAGAGTTCGGTTCTTGACATATGATCATGATATTCGAAGAAAAACTCAGAACAGTGGTGTGTTCGTCCCAGGGACTGGGGGTGAGGTTTACTACGGGCAGTTGCAAAAAATACTGGAGCTACAGTATGGACTAAAACTTTCAATTTATCTGTTTCGATGCAAGTGGTTTATGTGTGATGGGAGACGGATGGTAACTGAGAATAACGTTACCAGTATTGACATCAGTGCAGAGGCGTTCAAGGATAAACAGTTCATACTTGCGAGCCAAGCACAACAAGTGTTCTACATTGAAGATCCATCTCGTGGTCCAAACTGGCGAGTAGTACAAATTGTCCATCACAGGAATACGTGGGACAAAGTAGGATCTAACATCACAGAGATTGACCTGCTCTACAATAACTACTCTTCTGGTTTATCTCTGATCGTTGATCTTGGCAACATAGAGCACGTATCCTTGCACTAGGATGATAGTGAAGCTGATGAGATAGAAAAATCGGTTATCAGGAGAGCCTCAATACTACAAGAGAAACTTCGTTTATCAACGAAGATGATGTAGAAGACGATATAAATGAAGAATATGAGGATGACGAAACATCGAGTGAAATCAATGAGGACGACAATGACGATGATGAGGATAAATCGTATCATGATAGTGAATTAGATTGAATGTTTTCACTGCGTCACGGAGTGTAGTTAACTATCATAAAATGCTTAATTTATTTATAAATTGTTTAGATAACTATGAGTTGTTCATTATTATCATTGTACATTAAAATTTAAATAATTTATTAAATATACAATTACATGTTTAAAACATATAATATATTAATTATTAATAATTAATAATTTTAAAAATTATTTCAAATAAAAAAACCCCTTTATAATAAGATATGTAATTTAATTTACTTTATTGTATTGTCAATAGCAATGACATATGTCGTCGCTATATTCCTGAAAAATTAAGCGCCACGTTTTAGGCGCGTGTTCTTAAAAGTTGAAAAAATGTCGTCGTTTTAGGGACCAATAGCGACAACATATGTCGTCGCTATAGAGTCAGACCTTTTATTTCACGTCTGACCTTCTTCTTTTCTATTTTGGCTGTGCTTCTTCTTCCAGCGCCTTCGCTTGACCGTCGCCACCGTCGTCCGTCTTCCCCGTCGTCTTCTCCGCCGTCTGCCGCCGTCTTCTGTTATTCCTCCGTGACAAGCAGTAAGTAACAATGGCTTTTAATTGTTTGATTTTTTTAATTTCATTCAATTGCTAGAACATTATTATTTTCCATTCCAGATGCACATGCTTCAGAAACTTATTCTATTTGTCTGCTCTAAGAACAAAAAACAAATTCCACCATCTTTCCATTTTTTGATTTTTTGATTGTTTGATTTTGTTCATTTCATTCAGTTGATTTATTGAGTTGATGAACTGGAGTTGGAGTTGGAGTTGGAGTTGGGGTTTGTTTACTGAGTTGGAGTTGGAGTTGGAGTTGGAGTTGGAGTTGGTTTATTGTAATTAGTTGTGTGCATTTGTGTTCATCAATTAGGGACTTATTTGAAATAAATTCAAAGTGTAGGGACCTTTGATCAAAGTGCAAGGACTTTTGATCAAAGTGCAAGGACCTATTTGAAATTCCATAAGTTTTGGGTCCAATTAAGCAACAAATTAAAATTTATTAGAAAGTACAAAAAAATTAAAAGTTTAGGGACCTATTTGAAATAAAAATCTTCACTAGGGACCTATTCATAGAAAAATAAAACGTATTAGAAATTACGCTAAAATTCAAAGTGTAAGGACCAATTTGAAATTTCATAAGTTTAGGGATCAATTAATCAACAAATTAAAACTTACTAGAAATTACGAAAAAATTCAAAGTTGAGGGACCTATTAGATATAAATTAAAAGTTTAAGGACCAATTCTTCAAGAACTTAAAACTTATTAGAAACTACATAAAAATTCAAAGTTCAAGGACCTATTTGAAATAAAGTCAAAGTTTTGGGACCTATTTAAAATAAATTAGAAGTTTAAGGATCAATTCATCAACGACTTCAAACTTATTTGAAACTATGAAAAAATTCAAAGTTCAGGAACCTATTTCAAATAAAGTAAAAAGTTTATGGACCTATTTACAATAAAGTAAAAATTTAGGGACATATTTGAAATAAAAAAATTCATTAAGGACCTACTTATAAAAAATTTAAAACATATTAGAAATTACGCTAAAATTAAAAGTGTAAGGACTTATTTGAAATTTCATAAGTTTAGGAACCAATTAATCAACAAATTGAAACTTATTAAAAATTACGAAAAAAAAATTCAAAGTTGAGGGACCTATTAGATATAAATTAAAAGTTTAAGGACCAATTCATCAACAACTTAAAACTTATTAGAAACTATGATAAAATTCAAAGTTTAGGGACCTATTTGAAATAAAGTCAAAGCTTATGGACCTATTTGAAATAGAGTCAAAGTTTAGGGACATATTTAAAATAAAGTAGAAGTTTAAGGACCAATTCATCAACAACTTGAAACTTATTGGAAACTTTGAAAAATTTCAAAGTTCAGGGACCTATTTGAAATAAAGTAAAAATTTTATGGACCTATTTACATTAAAGTAAAAGTTTATGGACCAATTATTCAACACAGTAAAAACTTTTAGAAATTACAAATAAATTCAAACTTATTAGGATCAATTTCACCAAATGTAGGGACCTATTCCACACTAATTGATGTTCGCAATTAGTTCATGTGTTAGTATGGCTAACGTGATGTCGTACGGAGGTGATGGCGCAGGAGATCCTCTACGACAGCCATCTCACAGGCTCGCTTCGGCCTGCAAGTCTGATAATAATTTTCATTCAAATCATTTTCTTTTTGTATTTTATAAATATCGTTGAATTTTATCTGATAAATATGGTTCGTATTTGTTCTTTTTCAGCGCCCCCGCCAAAGCGACGGGGTATCTCTCGAGGCATCAACCTTGAGAAGGTTTGGCAGGCTAATGGGAAGATGCCACTTCCCATCGTGTCGAACGCACAATGCAGCCGATCGGAAATAACGCAAAGTACTTCACGCGCTTGGTTGGGAACCAAGTAAGATTCACCGTGCCCCTGTGCTACCCTTCATGGACAGAGGGTCCAGAGGAGCAGCGGGCACGGTTACGTAGCATTATCGAGGTATGAACTTAAATTAGTTTTGTTAGTAGCCCAGTCAATAAATAATTGTTCCATGACTTCTACATTAACGTAATTTTTTTCACTCTTGCAGAGCAACTTCGATCTGCAGGGTAATCAGTCGCCCGACGAGTACCAGGCGGTCTGTGCCGCTGTAGATCACCTGGCGGCCAATCGTTATTGCAATTACAAACTCAAGGTGCATAATCACTTAAAAGCGTATAAACCCAGCCGACCATACGGCGAGATGTCCGCCGAGGACTGGCAGAAGTGTATTGACTTCTTCACCAGTCCTACTTTCGTGGTACGTATTGTTTATTCATTTTTTACGATTTTTTTTATATACTTTTTAACTATTAAGTTTTTTGCTAATCAATTATTTTTTATACCTTTAGGAACTGTCCTCGAAAAATAAGGCCAATCGGGGTAAGGCTAAATACCCGAGCGTGCAGGGATCGAAGAGCTTCTCTGTCATGCGTTACGATAAGGTACAACTAAGATTTTCAATATCATTATATAAATCTTCACTACATTACGTAAAAATGTCTACTAACTACATTTCATGTTTAAATTGTCGTATCGGGACCCCGAGACCCAGCATTGGCCGGGGATTATTGATTCATTCCGAACGTTTCACACTTTTCGGGAT
The DNA here is from genome assembly GCA_030279155.1 of Forsythia viridissima. Lineage (NCBI taxonomy): Eukaryota > Viridiplantae > Streptophyta > Magnoliopsida > Lamiales > Oleaceae > Forsythia > Forsythia viridissima. The sequence goes on along the minus strand of CM059037.1, from coordinate 11,600,015 downwards.
GGCAATTGGTTGAACCCGTAGGCGGCTGGTGACTATGTGAGGACTTTTAAATGATGTTAATATAATTTTATCTGACATGATATTATTATTTATTATTTTTTTACTAAACAGGATAAACTTGTTGAGTTGAGAGATACTCAACATACACAGGTCACCTCCAGTGGCGCGTCGTTAGACGAGCGTGCTACTGTAAATGAGGTTCTCGAAGAACGATGAGGTCACATCCGTAGGGTTGGACGGGTTCCGAAGGGCACCTCTCCCTCACTAGATTTGACTGCTGCATCGAAGGCCCCACAAGGAACTTCCCATCAGTTCTCTGGAGACTTCCAGAATAACGATCCTCAGTTTGCCATGTACGAGGCTCAGCTACACCGAATGTAGCGAAAAATTGAGCTTCTGAAAAATAGCATACCAGTGGTTGTGCCTGAGGAGGACGAGAACGGGACGAGGACGAGGGTTTGGGGGTCTGTAGATTTTTAGAATTTTTTATACATTATTTCAATTATTTGAAAAAATAAATTTTAAATTCAAATTGTTTATAGCGGCGACATTGTCGTCGCTGTATGAAACAAATTAATTAGTTTTAGCGACGACAAAGTCATCTCTATATTAGTAGGACATATAGCGACGAGATAATAGTGACGTATTTCTCGTCACTACTATTTCAGATAACATCGACGACATTGTCGTCCCTTTTTATCTATTTTCGAGATATAGACCACGACAATATTGCAACGAAGTTGTCGTCGCTATAGATTCAAATATATATAGCAACAACATAATGTCGTCGCTATTAATCTAGAGACACTAAACTATTGCGGCGACATTGAGCGATGACTTTGTCGTCTCTATACATGTAAAGGCACGACTATGAATCCTTCAGCGATGACTTATGCCGCCGCTATTGACCTCCTTTCTTGTAGTATATTGCATTTACAAATATCTAACAAGATAGGTATGCAGATAGAGGAATTTGGATATGATCCAAAGGTGGATGGTATTTTAGCTTGTCAATAGAATGTGCAAGATCTTATATATAGTCTTTTGTGTACAGATGAAGTTATGAAACTTTAAATTACTAAATGGAATGCAGGCTAATGTTATTTTGACTTGAGATTCGAACATGCATGATCTTATTTTAGATTTCTAAATGAATGTGGATATGGATATGGATATGTTAGTTTGGATTTATAAATTGAATTCAGGTGGATGTTATATTGACTTGAAAGCAGTATATGTTTAGAATTGTTACATATTTTATGGATATGGAATGATTATTATTATTTTTATTTGGATGAATCAACTTTGGTGTGATTTATAATTATAGAATTGCTGTGATTTATTTGTGGATTTGGAATTGTCTAACTACAGGTGCATATACATTGTAATGATCAAGAGCAAAAAAATAAAAATATATACATATCAACATTAGGGACTATTTGAATCCGTCCCTAATGAGAAGGGTATCCCAAATTCAATTGTATATTGGATAATTGGGGACGGTTAGAAAAACGTGTCAAATTGTTCAAAGGCTCGAACAAAGAGACCTCAATGGGGACGATAATTTATAGTCGCGAATACATACACTTTTTTCCAACGTTCGTCTAACTATCCCTACAACCGTCCCTAATACTATCTGCAATACCCTTAATAGGGACGGTTTTAGTTGTCGTTCTCAATATATATTGGGGATCGATATGTAGTATAAAAACAGTCCCCAATTGTCAATTTTTTAGTAGTGGTTTTTATTATGTTTCCATACACGATATATTCTGATCACATGAATATTATTAACAGCTTCTTTTGTAGGTTAAAGGATCTTCCTTTATTGTGAATGAAATATTTAAAGATAATCTTGAGTTTCCTAAATACTTTCCTTCTACAAATTTAAATATTTTTTATATATTCTTTCCTACTAATTGTCTTACCATTCTTGTTGCAGATTTTTAGGTACGAAATAATTCTTAATTTGATTACTAATTTACCTATAAGTAAGAGTACAAATCAATAAGGATTATGCTTCGAAAAATATTTTTGTGTTCTTGTTCCGTAAGCTTCAAACCGTCGACTCCGTTGATGAAAGAACAAGACATCAAACTTCATTGATTTAGTTTCAAAGTAAAAAGGTTTTCATCAAACTTATTGAAGAATCAAAATCCAATTGGTGCTCAACGAACAATTTTATATCTTGATTAATCTACTTAGCGTGAAGTTAAGAATGGAGGTTCTTAATCCAAGTTGTGGTTGCGATCAAGTACAATAGGAAAGAAGCGATAAAGTCAAGACCCATGGGTTTGATTCCACTTCATCGACAATCAAAAGAAGAAGAGTCAAAGGGAGTTGATCTATATTCTTTTGATTGTTATTTTGTTAATTTTACGAAATTACAAAAATCAGATACTATTGTATTTTTTAATCAAGATTGTTAGTGGATTGTTTTTACCCATGGCATAGGAGCCCGTTGATGTTTCCCTTCGGAGTTTACCACGTTACATCTTGTGTTCATAATTAATTTTTTAAATTCCTCTATACACAAGTTAGCTAAATAAACACCGCTTTAATATACAAGTACGTGTTAGAACTGTTTTTTAATACAACGCGCTAGTTCTGACTACGTTCTATTCACTGCTCATTTAATTAAGATTAAAATTATTTTTAATTTAATTAATCTATGTTTTATAACTTAATTAATCTATGTTTTATAACTTTCAGGAACATTGTGTCCAAGAATCAGATTGATCTTGAGAAAATTCCTACTCAAGCCAACCCTTCTAATATGGGAACTTAACCACTGTCTTTAAACAAATTTAAATCATGTTTAAGCTTTCTTAACATTGATTCAGGTTAAGAGTATTAAGTTTGTCAAATAGAATAGTAAATGTAGTATATATATTTGATTAATTACTTTAATTCTTTTGTATTGACTAGTTTAATTTCTTTTGCAGGTACCAAAGGCAATGATCAAACATCTTGCTTTCTTTTGCACTTTGAACTTACATTTGGTTCAAGGTGGAGATTATTGTAATTGTGAGCCCAAATAGTAAGCCCACTGTGTGTATTGCTAGCCCAGCTGTTGTGCCATGATCCATGTATGGCCCAAAATTTGAAGAACACGTTTTTGCCTTTGCTGGAAATGCACCTTTAATACTGAATGGTCTGATTCATCCCATCCGTTGGATTGCTACACTTGATCATGGCCATTGATTTGCTGTATTTAAAGGCTATTCATCTCATTTTAGGGTTAATTGGTTCTGTGAGTGTGTAGCTCTCTCTCTCTCTCTCTCTCTCTCTCTCTCTCTCTCTCTCTCTTATATTCTTCTTCTTATTCTCTTGTGTTGTGGTGAACAATTGGTTCTCCAATGTTGTGTAATGATAGTGCTGCTACAATAATCACCTTCTGATTACTGTAATTTTGTGATTTGTCCTCAAATCTATTGTGTAGAGGACATTATCTTGATTCTGTTAGAAATAGTTGTAGTGAGAAAAGTCTTGGGTGATTCTATGTGGGTTACCTTTAAAAACTTGGATCCTGGACTTACTGTGGTTTTAATAGTGCATTAAAGGCTACGTTTGTGGAGCCTCAAAGGCAGAAGTAGGCATTGCACGGACCGAATTGCCTGTCCCTAAAAGGGACAATCATATCTGGTGTTATTTCTTTTATATTCTGCCATTTTTAAAGTTTTGTTTCTAACTTTGGTTGAAAGATTTTTTAGTTTCATGTTAATGGCCGTAACACCAAGCCTAGAAGTAGTAAAAAATTCAAATCGCCATTATTCCAAACAATTTTATTTCCAAATTAAGTTGAATCATAGTAGGCAAAAAATGACATGCCCATCCATTTAATTTAATTTGAATATAATTTTCCATTTAATTTCTCCATTTTTCTCTTTCTAAGGGGTCTAACGTGCCCACCCATGTTAAATGATTTTGTTAATGTATTCAAAGAATTAACTCATTTACTTTCGAATATTAATGTGACTTTTTTGTTGATAGGTTTGAGGACTTAAGATCAAAACTTATTAGAGAAACTTGCAACAATGTCTCATATTTGAATTTTTTCCAAGTATAGTAAAGTGGACTACAGGTTCGGGGTAGGTAAATCCAAAAATATACATCTTCCTCAGTCTTTAAGATATATGTTGCAATTTTTTTGTGAATTTTGTAGAAATAAAATTTACCTAAAGAAGGGCCACATTAAAAGAAAATATAAGATACATGCCAACTATGACATGTATGTTTACCAAGTGTTTTATGTGCTGAAATTCCCTTGGGTCGATCATTAATGTTAATAACGAATAAAACCAAATGAGAATATGCAACATAATTGATCTTTAGCTAGACATAATAATGTTATTCATTTCATTCTTGCCAATTTTCTTAGTCGCCTTTCTTTTTGTTAATTAAAAAATGGTTAGTTTTGCTATTGCCAAGGCTTCATTCAACTTCTATTGAAATAGAAATTGAATTGAACATCTAGGGATCTGGCCATTATTAAAAGTTTGTAAAATTCTTATTCTTGATAGCATATATGGTGATTGTAATATTGCAACACCCTTCGTTAATTAAGAAGATTTCTTGATACAGAGCTTTTCAAATACTATTTGAAGTACATAGGGCAAGAAACAAGTGGAATATTATAGGTGAAGTTCATTAAGTTAAAAAATGCTTGGACAAAGAGGTTTAATCTACTATCTAACTTTGACTACTAAATATTTTGTTATTAATAGTTGTACATGACATATATTTACTTACATATTTCATGTGCTGAATAAACTAGAAATATGCCAAGCTTGAAAGAAGACTAAGTATGCCCAATTAATTGTCGATGAAAGACGGGAAAAAAATCAAAACTCCATAGATACAAGAAAGAGACATATGAATATTGAAAGTTCAAATGCTAACAAACGACTGAAGAAGGATCGGTTACATTCTATTCAACGAGGACATTTAGAAATTCAATGTTAAATATTAATAAAACGATTGATTCAAGATATTGTCCATGATAGTCAATATTTTTGTACATACCTAACTCTAAATTATTTTTTGAATAGCAAAAACACTCAATCATTCAATTTATTCAATAGTTCATGAACTAAAAAATGTTTCCTCCTGCATTTACTGTCACACAAAGAAATTTAAGTATGAACACCCTTCTTTCATTGTTCATATAGGTAAGTAAAACTTGCAAAAAACACTATTCCAGATGAGATATACTTTTTCTTCACATCTCAATCACATGATGCTCAAATGTTTCGAAAACATATCAGAGCATACAATGGTATATTTTCGTTCACATCTTTTGGTGTCAACCTGGACAAGGATCTCGCATCCTCTAGGCATGGAGTATATACATTTTGTACACAATGTCAAATATATCATGACCTTCCTACTCTAATACCTGAAGATCACCTGAGATATTTTCAATTGTACTTTTATGATACAAACAATGAGCTTTAAAATAGAATAAGAATTCTAGGAGATAGGCAGATAGATGAAACTACCATGCAAAAATTGATGATAATTCTAAGAGAAAATCTATATGCCAAAATCACACGTACGGAATTTCCAAAGGCATGCTTTAACCTATGGAATTTCCGTAGGTAATGTCACACGTAACACACACTTTTACCTACAGAAATTCCGTTGGTAATTACACACGTTATTACCTACGGAATCTACGTAAGTAATGACGCATGGTCGTAGGTCGTACAAGCGCTATTACCTACGAAATATTCCATAGGTAATGACCCACACTTTTACCTACGGAATTGTCGTAGGTAATGACTGAAGCCTTTACCTATGGACTTTTCATAAGTAATGGCACACGCTTTTGCCAACAGAATTTTCGTTGGTAACTATCACCAACCCTCAAAATAGCAACGGATTGTTGGTCGAAAATATTCCGTCGGTGGCGACCAATAGCAATGGATATTGTGGCTTCAACAACTAAAAATTCGTTTCTGAAGCCACAGTTTTTTGTAGTGGAATTCCTTTACATTTTCTGGATATTATTGAGGGTGATATGTGTGAGCCCTAGCCCAATCATCATCTATGTGGACCAGTTATAAGTTTTAAAATTTTAAAAAAATGTATATACTAAATGGTAACATATGTGTTTATCATCCACTCGCAACTCGACGTGTGCTAGATTAGTTGCTCGATTATTCGATTACGAGCATAATTTTCAAATTACACAATCTACTGCTGGTAACTTAATATGCCAAACTTCTAAGAATAATTGTATGTCAGTTGTGATAATGATTGAACATTACGTTGCTGATGTTCATATTTAAGATGGTTTAACATAAGTAGTTATTATATGCCTCCAATATAAGTGCTAAACCATTTCTCATGAGAACAAAGTTTATTATTTCTATTTAGAATCATGTTATTTATATACATTAGGACTTGTAGCACTAAGCCAACATTTTATTATAAGTTCACCCATCAAAATTGGTTTCTTTTTCAAAAAAATGCTGGAAATATAGGTTGGGTCTTAAATCCCCTCTATATAAAATATCTTGATTCCCTAACTTGTGATATTTTACGGGATGGTTTGCTAACTGTCATTATTTATAGGATGGTGTCCCAGTATTAGGGGAGATATTAAATAGTTGGAAAAGAAATTATAAAATCAATCATGATTATCCTCAAGGCAATGTGAACCACAAGATGAACAGATAAGGACAAATTAATTGTCAGATGCATTACTAACATATACTAGTTGTAAATGCTTAAACTCAGATGATATCACAGTAGGACAATCCATTATTATTGAAGTTAGTAAATCTGAGACATGCTTGAAGCATGTTAGAAAAATCAATTACAAAGACAAAAAGAAAAAAGAAAAACCAAGCAAATATTTAAGATGGTCATATTAAAGAGGCACTATATCGTAAGACATAACTAATCAAATTACTCCAAAAGAGGTTCTCGTATATCCTAAAAAAGGTTTAGGTACCTAAAATTCGTGAAAGTAAAGAGATCTCGATAAGGTTATGTCGCTTTGGAGAATAGAAAGAGTAGGAAAGAAATAGTTGTCGAGAACATATGAAAAAATATTGTAGCTCATTAATTTAAGTGAAAAAGAGAATATTGAAGTCAAATATGTTGAAGAATGTTGACGTAGAAATCATTGGCCAAAAATGAAAAGAAGCCATAAAGGCAAAATTGTATTCCTTAGAATAGTGCAAATTGTTTGGACATGTAGTTCGACATATGAAATGTAATTTCTATAGGATAAAAGTAGTAATTGCATATTTATATGGTTAACTTCAAAGTGACATCTATATAGAAATTTAATTTTTACTTTTCACTATTTTGCTATTATAAAAAATCTATATATAAATTTTCGACGGATTTAAAGTGCCTGAAGCAAATGATTCATTCTCCAAAGATATGTTCTCAATCAAATTGTAATATATATTGAAAGAGAGTTATAAGAATGACGATATTTGCCCATGTGTTTTCATAAAGAAAACAAATATTGAATTTACAATTGTGGCAGTTTATGTTGATGATTTAAATCTCATAAGAAATCCTGAAAAGCTCAACAAAATTGTAGATTATTTGAGAAATAAATTTGAGATGAAAGATTTGGAAAAATCAAATTGTGTCTTGGGTTGCAGGTTAAGCATTTTCAAAAAGGATTAGTTGTCTATCAATCCTTTTTTACAGAAAAAGTCTTATAACATTTTTATATGAATAAAACACATTCAATGTCATCACCTATGGTCATTCGATTACTTGATGTGAAAAATGGTCCATTTTGTCCATTTGAAGATGGAGAAAAGGGTTATTGGTTATGAAGTATCATACCTTAATGCAATTAGAGCATTAAACAAGGCCAGTTCCGACATTTTTGGGTCCTGAGACGAAATCCATAAATTAGGCTCCCAATGGACTCCCAATTGTAATATGCATTCAAAATCCACAAAACTGTTACAGAACTAATTGTAAACTTAAAACTCGAAAAAAAATGACAAACAATATATATTATACAAAAAAAAATATTATAATCAAATAACAATGCCGAAAATATTTCAAATTATCACTTAAATACAACTCGTTTTGCAGTTTTAGAAGCAAAAATATTAATCAAATTTGAATAATCTAATTGTTCAACCATTTCTTTTTCGTAGCCAATCTATTCAATCTTTATTGTGATATAGTTGATCGGAGATAAGTTTTGAACAACTTTAACTGGAAAAAACTTCTTTCTGCAAACGCAATCGTAATCGGTATAGTTAGCAAAATTTTGTAAGCAATATAAGCATTTAGAAAATAACCATCCAATGTCTTCAAATATTGTAGCACATCAATTGCTCTCTTTGTTTCACTTGGTAAATAACTCTTTAAGACTGTCAATTCTGCACATAAATAATCTCCATTAATGTCTGAGTCTATTATGTTTCAAATACTGCTCAAGATTCTTACAAGACTTCAACAAATTGACACAAGATGCATGATATAACCTCTCCAAACTAAGCAAAACCCAAATGTCTCTTCAAGTTGTTTAAATTGTTCAAATTGTGTTTGAAGCTAAAAGAATCGTGTCTAAATCACTGCCACTTCATCAAACTGCTTGATTTATCTTTTAAAATCACTGCCATATAACCTTTTAAAAGATTCTTCTACTAATTGATTTACCTCATCATTGCCACTTCATCAAATTGCTTCTTTCTTCAAATGAAGCATTTTTCCGAAATACAACTTTAATTTCTATTCCACTTGCCTTTTTTTTGCTTCATCCATGGCAATAGCAAACCCAGTTTCTCTATAATCGCTGAGAAATGAAACAAGTCCTTGTAAAAGGTTGATAGAACCATCAATTTCCATGTTTTCGGCTTGAATAAATTTACTCACTGTATTAATTGCATACAACAACCTACACCAAATTACCATGTCAAGCAAGAACTCAAAATCTTCAAGTTCGTATGTCACTAAGGACTCAGCTTCATTCTTTGTTTTAGGATTTTCACTAACATCTACCAAGTCAAGTAAAGCATCTATTATTTGTGCAGATTGCTCTTTTATAGATTTGACACTTTCAAAATGACTTTCCCAACGTGCTTGTGACAATAGCTTCGCTGTCAGACATTCTACCTTATCTTTGAAAAAATTTCATCGCTTAGGAAAACAATGTGTAGATCCATTGTATCACTCCAAAGAATGACATAGCTTTAGGACAACAATTCACCATATCACATAATACTATATTAAGACTATGACAACCACATGGAGTGTAAAAAGGCCTGAGATTAATTTCATGTAATCTTCTTTGTACACATTTGTGCCTCCCGCTCATGTTAGCTCTGTTGTCATACCCTCGCCCTCTAATATCATCAATATCAAGCTCAAAAATGATTAAAACATTTTGAAGCTCGAGAGAAAGTCCAAGTCCTGATGTATCATCTACTTTAAAAAATTCAAGCCAATATTCTTCTATCGTCGGTGAGTTTGCCAAATCATCCCCACATCGTATGACTAACGACATTTACTCTCCATGACTAGAATTTGGAGTACAATCAACTATGACTAAGAAATATTTTGCATGTCTAACTTCTTGAGAACTGAACTTCTCACCTCTCCTTCCAACATCTGTATCAATTTATTTTGAATTGATTTACTGAGATATGTATAATGTATCTCACGTGATTTAGCACGACGAATGTGCTATTGCATTATTGGATCAAACTCAACAACCATTTCTACCATTTGCAAAAAAAAAAACGACCATTGTTCTCAACATAAAGTTGTCCATCATCTCCTCGAAATGCCAACATGTTCTTGGCGAGTCTTTTCACAATAGAAGCTGTTCTTGGCAAGTCTTTTCACAATAACAATTATCCTCGTTAACACTTTTCTCCGATGTTTTCTTTATTCATCGATCACCAATTACACGCTTCTATCAATTGTATTTTTTGTTTGAAGTCTATTTTCCAAATCAATCCAACTAGTCATACAACGTATATGTTCTTCATTTCATTTATGACTTTTAACAAACCACTGCTGATTATGCCAATATTTGTATCCATCGTTACCCAATTGGCCTATTTTATACACCATGTTTGGTTTTTTAAACAACTTGTAGCAAAAGAAAAAAGATCATATCCAAAGATATTGAATATACTAGCCATCTTTTATCAATTGTCTGCCCGTTTAGTAATAATCGCGTATATTATGAACAATCAAAATGCCTCTGTACAATATTTGGAAAATAAGATGCCATCGACTCTTTTTGGACTCATGTCAACTAATAATCCCTCATTTTTTATCAATATTTTTCCAATTCCCGAGATCCTCAAAATTAAAAGAAAATACATACTCTTCATTTAAATGTATATGTTGAATGTCATCTTCAACATTCTCAGTTGGATCTTCCACATTGTGTTGTTCCTCAATCACAAAGGTTTCCACTATTTCTTCAATCTCTTTTCTTTTGTTGCGATTAAAATACTTATCCCTATCTCCTGCTTGACTTTGAACTAATGTCATTTCCTTTCCTTTTCTTTTTCTTTTTTTAGCTTCAGACTCATATTTATAAGGCATGACTAGCCTAAAAAAACATTTCAATAATATCACAATTAAAGCAAACAACGCCACAATCATATAAACCGACAATGCCACAATCATATAAGCCGGCAAGGTTTCAACTATTTCTAACAAGTCAATAAATAAGCGAGGGATAGCCATTGCTTACTTGAGAGTGAGACTTGAGTGGCAATTATGAAGCAATTATGAAATGACAGTATGACACATTACTATCTCAATTTCATTAGCAATCCTTCACAGTGGAACAAAGCTCATGGAAGCTTGTTTGGAATTTGAGGTTTTAAACCTAAAATTGAGCCGAAATTTGAGATGAAATCAACTTCACGCTTGAGATGAAATTTGAAGACATTAATAGTGCTTTCAATTTACTTATGAAACCAAACTCACAATATTCAACACAAAATGACTTCAATCACAAATTCACAATCCATAATATTCAGAATTTCAGAATAAATTGACTTCAACCACAATTCATAATATTCACAATTGATAATATTTCATAATTTCAATTTACTCAACGCATAAATTGACCCAATAACTCACAATATTCAGAATTTCAAGCTCAATCAACATTAAGTCATTAACCATAGCAAAGATTAAGAAAAACTAAAAAAAAATTGAATGTACGGTACCTATGAGGACTCATCGACCAAGACCGAGACGGAGATGAAAATTCTTCTGGTTTTGGGCCTTCTAGGTTCTAGAGATAGAGAGAAAGAGGATGCTGTCGACTTCTTTTTTCTTCTTTGTGTGAGTGTGTCGCATAGAATGAGAGAGCTAGAGATGGAGAATGAATGGGCTACAGCTGTTGGGCTTCAAACTTTTTTTTTCCAAATGTGTTGCTGCTTGTGAAATGAATGGGCTGCTTTTAAGCTGGGCTTCAAATTTTTTTTATTTTATTTTTTTGAAAAATGTAAGCTCCCTTTGGTTTTGGGCCTGAGGCGGTTGCCTCACTCGCTTCGGCCCAAAACCTGGCTTGGCATTAACCTATCTTGCAATTTGCACTCGACCATGCATAACTTTTCTGCAAATTTCAATGCAAGATATAGTTCTACACCAACTTAAAGAGATTAAAGTGGTGTTAAACACATTTTTCGTTACCTAAGAGATACTACTGACATTTTATTAGTTTATTCACGAAAATTAGGATCTTCTTTAATAGGATATGCATATACATATTATCCATCTGATCGACATAAAGTTATATTATAAAAAAGATACGTGTTTACACATGAAGAACAACTATATCATAGAGATCTTTGAAGCAAACTTTGATAGCAACATCTTAAATTTATTTCAATCCACAAAGCAAGTCGGGAATATCTATGGATGAAGATTTTGACTCATCATATCCAAGCATCATGTGAATTAGCTTCAACAAAAGATATTCCAACAATATTGTATGAAGATAATGCATCATGTATTACACGACTTAAGAAATACTATATTAAAGAGGACATAACAAAACATATATCTCTAAAATTATTCTTACATATGAGTTTCAAAAGAATGATGACATCAATAATCAACAAATTCTTTTGAATCATAATGTGGTTGACTATTTACAATTACATTGTCGACGTCTACATTTAAGAAATTGGTACATGAGATAGGAATGTGTTGAGTTAAAGATTTTTAGTGATTATCATCAGGGAAGCTGTTGTAGTCCTTTTCATTCGTCCAGGTTTTGTCTCCATTGAGTTTTCCTGGTAAGCTTTTAATGAGGCATTGTTTTTAGTATTCCAAAATTCTAACAATTAAATGTACTCTTTTTTTTCGTTTGAAATTTTTGTCTAACTGAATTTTTGTCGAACAAGGTTTTTAACGATTCATTTATTGTTTAAATTTTCATTAAATGAGAGTATTGTAAAATAATAGATAATTGTTGATAAGTATTAGTACATGTTTGATAGTGCTGAAATTATTTTTTAAGTACTTATAAGTTGTGGTTCATATGAAATATGTAGTTAATAAATTAGTTGTAAGTTGTGGGTCTTACGAAATGTGTGGATAAAAAATATGTTTCATCAACACGATAAACTTAAATTATAATTTAAGCTTAAACAGACAAGCACTTAGTCTTGTAAAGATACCTAGAAAATAATTTGAAGTCATCTTCACTACAACCATATATATATACAAGAATGATAGCACCGGTGCTTAGCAACCGATCTATTTAATACATATTTCATTTATTCATTGCATATGTGGGATCCACAATTATCTAACAACTACTACTTGTGCCACGTCATCAGTGCTTAAGAGATCATTTATGTATAATATATATATATATATATATATATATATATATATATATATATATATATATATATATATATATATATTATATATGGTTCCTTTTGCGAGCAATACAGATACGAACGTATTCATTCTCCCCCTTCTAGAAGTCATAAGAAATCCCAAAAACATTTCAAAAATAAAAAATTCTACAAAAAGAATTTTGTTCCGGAATATTACAAGAAACAAAAAACTCCTCCTAAAAGATTCCACAAGTATAATAAATATAAATAAAAACGCGAAAAATTTAAAAATAAAGACAAATCTTTTAAAGATCCTTCTCTTCGCGATCTCGCAAACGCCACTTGTTGGAAATGTCAAAAGAAAAGACATCATCGATAATCTTCGAGAAGATTCTGATTATGAATATTATTCTTCTTCCTCTCAATCCTCTGACTCAAAGAAAATTTGCAATTGCAAAAATAATTGTACCTGTGAAACAAATTCAATCAATGTTTTAACTTCAGAAAGAAAATTAATTCAAAAAATCATTTATCAACTTCAAGATCCAGAATTAAAACAAAAAATTGAAAGTCACTTAGAAACCAGTGAAGAGAAACCTTCTCAACTTCTCAACCTTTTCAGAGAAGTTATAATGTCAATGATGTTTTCAATAGATTTAAACAAAATAAATAAGCTCTACTCTAGTCAAGACCTACGTATTGAAGTCAATCAAATGAAAAGTCAAATAACCCAACTTGAGAAGGATCTCTCTCATCTCAAGTTTAAAGTCTCCATTTTTAAAGCTTGTTCTCCTTCCTCTTACGAAGGAAAAGAAAAAATCAGTAGGACTCCCTCTACCTCAAGCTCTAACTCTTCTTCCGATAGTGAAGAAGCAAAGGCACCTTCTTCTCCTTTCAAAATCCAAAGTCCTCTTAATGAAGAATAATCTATGAATCTAATTAGTCAAATTCATTTGCAAAAATGGTATACAATCGCTATGATTATAATTAATAAAGAATATAAAATCAAAACTAGAGTTCTTCTAGGCTCTGGAGCAGATCAAAACTGTATTAGGGAAGGATTAGTCCCTTCCAAATACTTTGACAAAACCACTGAAAACCTCTATGGAGCTAATGGTAAAAGTCTCAATATCAAATACAAACTGACAAAAGCCCATGTCTGTAATGGAGACATTTGCTTCAAAAGTAGTTTCTACCTTGTTAAAGATCTTGATCAAGAAGTTATTCTTGGTACCCCTTTTTTGGTTCAACTTTATCCAATCTCTATTACTGAAAAAGGATTATGATCAAAATTTCTCAATCACGATATATTCTTCGAATTTACAATCCTCCTTCTAGTAGAGATATTAATTTATTAAAAGAACATTCAATCACAAAAATTATCAATAACATAAATCTCAAAAAACAACACATCAAATATTTAAAGGAAGATATTAAATTTTCAAGACTTTTAGAACAATTAGAAACCAAAAATATTAAAGAACAAATTGAGAGAATCAACAAAGCCATTAGGACAGAAGTTTGTTCTACCATCCCTAACACCTTTTGGAATAGGAAACGTCACATTGTTACTCTTCCTTATATTCCAAACTTTAATGAAAACCAAATAACAACTAAGGCAAGACCAATCCAAATGAACAAAGAACTTCTAGGCGTTTGTACAAAAGAAATCAACGACCTCCTTGACAAAGGATTAATCAAGCCTAGCAAATCTCCCTGGAGCTGTGCGGCATTTTATGTCAATAATCATGGTGAGATTGAAAGAGGTGTTCCTAGATTATTCCTCAATTATAAACCCCTAAACCAAGTTGTTCAATGGATTAGGTACCCTATACCTCAAAAGAATGATCTTCTCAATCGCCTCCTTAATGCTGTCATATTTTCAAAATTTGACCTTAAGTCAGGGTTTTGACAAATCCAGATTGTTGAAAATGATAGATATAAAATAGCCTTCAATGTCCCTTTCGGACAATACGAGTGGAATGTTATGCCATTCGGTCTTAAGAATGCTCCATCAGAATTTCAAAAGATTATGAATGATATCTTCAACCCTTATCAAAACTTCTCAATTGTTTATATAGATGATGTCCTTATCTATTCAAATAGTATAGAATAGTATCTTAAGCACCTTTAAATCTTTCTTTCAATAGCTAGAATAAATGGGCTTGTGGTGTCTAAGAAAAAGATTGTCTTATGTCAAACTAGGATTAAATTTCTAGGGCATGAAATCTTTAGAGGCACTATTACCCCCATCAAACGTACTCTTGAGTTCACGTCAAAATTTCCAGATGAAATCCTTGATAAAACAAGTCTTCAAAGATTTTTAGGTTGTGTCAATTATATCTCTGACTTTATCCCCAATATTAGACAAATTTGTGAACCTCTTTATCAAAGACTTCGTAAAGTTCTACCTGTCTGGTCTGAAAAACATACTGAAGCAGTTAAACTGGTCAAACAAAGTGTCAGAACCCTACCCTTCTTTGTCTTAACATTGTGAATCTAAATACTTCTCTTATAGTCGAAACTGATGCCTCTGATATCGACTTTGGAGGGATTCTAAAATAGACAATTGACAACCAAAAAGAACAACTTGTTCAATACCATTCGGGCATCTGGCTCGGCCCTCAGAAAAATTATTCAACTTTCAAAAAGGAAGGTCTTTTGATAGTTTTATGCATTTCAAAATTACAAAATGATCTGATTAACAAACCTTTCTTGTTAGGACAGAATGCAAAGCATCAAAAGATGTTTTATAAAAAGATGTTAAAAATCTTGTTTCTAAACAAATTTTTGCCACATGGCAAGCCATTTTATTTTGTTTTGACTTTTCGATCGAGTTTATCAAAGGGGT
The DNA here is from genome assembly GCA_030279155.1 of Forsythia viridissima. Taxonomy (NCBI): domain Eukaryota; kingdom Viridiplantae; phylum Streptophyta; class Magnoliopsida; order Lamiales; family Oleaceae; genus Forsythia; species Forsythia viridissima. Next base: position 11,584,349 of record CM059037.1, on the reverse strand, counting down.
GAACAATTCCCTTCCAGATTTCTTAAGCCATGAGTTTTTACAGGAAAAAAATGTCAAAGAAACGAGTCACCACCACCAAAGGAAGAACCGTTGAGGATTACCTCCTTGAGTGTTCTAGTTCTAAGTCAAACACTCAAGCAATTTCTTCTCAAAAATCCAAATATACTTATGTTTCCTCGAACCCCTTCACAGTTCTTGGAACTCTCCCTTCTCAAATAAAAACCCTGGCAAATTACATAAATGCTCTAAAACCTGATACCATTCCAGGATCAGGAAAAATTCCTGAAATAAACAACCAAAAAATCCAATATTTTTCCAAAGGTATTGTTATTCATGTTGCTGAATTCGAGGACGAAAGGGCAAAATTTCCATCTCTTGTGAATTGAGATTTCTTCGTATGTGAATTGAGATTTCTGACCATTTTTGAGAGAGAAATATTTTGGTTCCCATGGTTCCTGATTCTAGTCGGAAAGAGATAATACCCTAAGGATTTTGATTTTTGAAAAATCAATCCAATGATTGTTTGGCTTATTGACAGTATGTGAAATAATAACATATTTTGTGACTTTGAGGATGGATTCATACCACATTCTTAACTGATGGATATTTTGGAGTATGAAGTAGAATTCATTGTGCACTTGATATTTTTTGTCAATAAAATTGAATAGATCGTCATCTTTGAGAAAAAGAGGAAAAATTCTTGAAAGGAATTCTTCAAGAGATGGAAATTTTTTCCATTCGTCCTCGAATTTAGCAACATGAATAACAGTACCTCTGGAAAAATATTGGATTTTTTTATTGTTCATTTCAGGGAGTTTTCCTGATCCTGGAACAGTATCAGGTTTTAGAGCATTTTTGTAATTTACCGAAGTTTTTATTTGAGAATGGAGAGTTCTAAGAACTATGAAGGGGTTCGAGAAACAGAAGTATTTTTGGATTTTTGAGAAGAAATTGCTTGAGTGTTTGACTTAGAACTAGAACACTCAAGGAGGTAATCCTCAAGAGTTCTTCCTTTGGTACTGGTGACCGGTTTCTTTGACATTTTTTCCAGGCAAAAACTCACGGGTTAAGAAATCTGGAAGGGAATTGTTCTCTCCTTTGATAAACTCGATTGAAAAGTCAAAACAAGATAAAATGGCTTGCTATCGGGCAAAAATTTGTTTAGAAACAAGATTTTTAACATCTTTTTGTAAAACATCTTTTGATGCTTTGCAATCTGTCCTAACAAGAAAGGTTTTGTTAATCAAATCATCTCGAAATTTTGAAATGCATAAAACTATCAAAAGACCTTCCTTTTTGAAAGTTGAATAATTTTTCTGAGGGCCGAGCCAGATGCTCGAATGGTATCGAACAAGTTGTTCTTTTTGGTTGTCAATTGTCTGTTTCAGAATCCCTCCATAGCCGATATCAGAGGCGTCGGTTTCGACTATAAGAGAAATATTCAGATTCACAATGTTAAGACAAAGAAGGGTTTTGACACTTTATTTGACCAGTTTAACTGCTTGAGTATGTTTTTCGGACCAGACAGGTGGAACTTTACGAAGTCTTTGATAAAGAGGTTCACAAATTTGTCTAATGTTGGGGATAAAGTCAAAGATATAATTGACACAACCTAAAAAAATCTTTGAAGACTTGTTTTATCAAAGATTTAATCTGGAAATTTTGACACGAACTTAAGACTACGTTTGATGGGGGTAATAGTGCCTCTAAAGATTTCATGCCCTAGAAATTTAATCCTAGTTTGACATAAGACAATCTTTTTCTCAGACACCGCAAGCCTATTTCTTCTAGCTATTGAATAAAGATTTGAAGGTGCTTAAGATGATGTTATATACTAACTAAATAGATAAGGACATCATCTATATAAACAATTGAGAAGTTTTGATAAGGGTAGAAGCTATCATTCATAATCTTTTGAAATTCTGAAGGAGCATTCTTAAGACTGAATGGCATAACATTCCACTCGTATTGTCCGAAAGGGACATTGAAGGCTATTTTATATCTATCCTTTTCAACGATCTGGATTTGCCAAAACCCTAACTTAAGGTCAAATTTTGAAAATATGACAGCATTAAGGAGGCAATTGAGAAGATCCTTCTTTTGAGGCATAGGGTACCTAATCCATTGAACAACTTGGTTTAGGGGTTTATTATTGATGACTAATCTAGGAACACCTCTTTCAATCTCACCATGATTATTGACATAAAATGCCACACAGCTCCAGGGAGATTTGCTAGGCCTGATTAATCCTTTGTCAAGGAGGTCATTGATTTCTTTTGTACAAACGCCTAGAAGTTTTTTGTTCATTTGGATTGGTCTTGCCTTAGTTGGTATTTGGTTTTCATTAACGTTTGGAATATAAGGAAGAGTAACAATGTGACGTTTCCTATTCCAAAAGGTATTAGGGATGGTATAACAAACTTCTGTCCTAATGGCTTTGTTGATTCTCTCAATTTGTTCTTTAATATTTTTGGTTTCTAATTGTTCTAAAAGTCTTGAAAATTTAATATCTTCCTTTAAATATTTGATGTGTTTTTTTTTTGAGATTTATGTTATTGATAATTTTTGTGATTGAATGTTCTTTTAATAAATTAATATCTCTACTAGAAGGAGGATTGTAAATTCGAAGAATATATCGTGATTGAAAAATTTTGATCATAATCCTTTTTCAGTAATAGAGATTGGATAAAGTTGAACCAAAAAAGGGGTACCAAGAATAACTTCTTGATCAAGATCTTTAACTACTTTTGAAGCAAATGTCTCCATTACAGACATGGGCTTTTGTCAGTTTGTATTTGATATTGAGACTTTTACCATTAGCTCCATAGAGGTTTTCAGTGGTTTTTTCAAAGTATTTGGTAGGGACTAATCCTTCCCTAATACAGTTTTGATCTGCTCCAGAGCCTAGAAGAACTCTAGTTTTGATTTTATATTCTTTATTAATTATAATCGTAGCGATTTTATACCATTTTTGCAAATGAATTTGACTAATTAGATTCATAGATTATTCTTCATTAAGAGGACTTTGGATTTTGAAAGGAGAAGAAGGTGCCTTTGCTTCTTCACTATCGGAAGAAGAGTTAGAGCTTGAGGTAGAGGGAGTCCTACTGATTTTTTCTTTTCCTTTGTAAAAGGAAGGAGAACGAGCTTTAAAAATAGAGACTTTAAACTTGAGACGAGAGAGATCCTTCTCAAGTTGGGTTATTTGACTTTTCATTTGATTGACTTCAATACGTAGGTCTTGACTAGAGGAGAGCTTATTTGTTCTTTTAAATCTATTGAAAACATCATTGACATTATAACTTCTCTAAAAAGGTTGAGAAGGTTTCTCTTCAATGGTTTCTATGAGACTTTCAAATTTTTTTTTTTAATTCTGGATCTTGAAGTTGATAAAGGATTTCTTGAATTAATTTTCTTTCTGAAGTTAAAACATTGATTGAATTTGTTTCACAGGTACAATCATTTTTGCAATTGCAAATTTTCTTTAAGTCAGAAGATTGAGAGGAAGAAGAATCATATTCATAATCAGAATCTTCTTGAAGATTATAGATGATGTCTTCAGATTCAGAAGAATCAGAAGAGTTAATAAGACTCAAAAGCTGAGTTTTTAACTCATCATCGATTTGGAGATTGTTAATTTTTCTTTTTAAAGGGCATTTATTAGCTTAATGACATTTCTTTTGACATTTCCAACAAGTGGCGTTTGCGAGATCGCGAAGGGGATGATGTTTAAAAGATTTGTCTTTATTTTTATCTTCGCATTTTCTTTTATATTTATTATACTTGTGGAATCTTTTAGGAGGAGTTTTTTATTTCTTGTAATATTCTGGAACGAAATTCTTTTTGTAGAATTTTTTATTTTTGAAATGTTTTTGGGATTTCTTATGACTTCTAGAAAGAGGAGGATGAATACGTTCGTATCCATATTGCTCACAAAAGGAACCAAGTTCCTTTCTTCCTTCCACCTTATCAGATTTGTGCTTTGCTTTGAGTTTTAGATCATTGCAAAGTGAGAGACCTTCCCTATTGATAAAACCAATAAGTTGACCATATGTAAGATCATCATAAGTAAGGTAGAAAATTCATTTTTGATAGCTTCTCTAACCCTGATAAATGCATTTTATGCACTTATTTTGGCCTTTTAATTAATCATTTATGTCGTCATATAGTTTCTTTTCTACTTAATCTAGTTTATTATTGTTTTATTTCAGTTTTGGACTTGTTGGTGAACAATTGGAGAAGTTTGGGCAAAAAGAGCAATGATTTAGAAGATATCTCATAAGTTCGAGGACTCAATTGCACTCAACCTAAAGTTGAGGGACCAAACTGGAGATAATGTAAAGTTGAAGGACCAAATGGGATGTTATGAAAAGTTGGAGGACTGAAATGACCAAGTCCCAAAGTTGAAGGACCAATGTGGTGACTGTTGAAACAAAAGGGACCGGATTGCAAATTAACATAAATAACAAGCTGGGCACTCGCCCAGATTTGTGCTGGGCGAGCGCCCAACACTTAAAACCAAAAGCAGAACCCAAACGCGGCTGCCTGGGCGATCGCCCGGGAATAGCCTGGGCGATCGCCCAGGCCATTTTCGGCTGCAGATTTTGTTTTTATTTTCTTTCCTTTTTTTGAGTCCCAATTCCACTAGGAAACGTTTTGGACGTTTTTTTTAGGTCTTCTTGGGATATTTTGGGGCACAACTAGGGTATTATATATAGGAGATACATTCTCATAAGGAAGGGAGGATTTTTGGGAGCCGAATGAAGGGAAGACGGAAGAAAAGAAGAGAAGACAACTGACTGACAATCAAGAGTTTTTGAAGATTTCTTCTCCTTCAATCCATGCCGGGTTCTATCAATTCTTGTATTTTTAATTCAATTATGTTTTTCTAATTTTCTTTAGCCAAGGTAGACGATGAAACCTTGTTTTAATTAAGTAATTATTTCATTATTCGTTTAATTCCTTTTTAGGGCTTTAACGTTCATGGTTCGTTCTTAACTAGATTAATTAAACATAATTTCTTTCATCTTAAATATCATGTATTTTTGATAGTTAGATATTGGTTTAATTAATCCATGCTTGATGCTTAAATAAGTTTTATTAATTGCTCTTGATTTTTCATCTTCTTTTATTCTTATTGGGATACATAGAATGCTTAGGTAATCTTTGATTCTTTGTCTTCTTTCAATGGAATGTGATATGAAAAATGATTAGGTAATTTATGTTTGAAGCATAAGGGGAGCCTATATTTGATTCTCTTCTTTTGGACTTAATTGATAAATCTTTAGGGACGACAATAGATTGATTTCGTGTTGTCGTGTGTGTTTTCTTTGGGAATTAATGAATGATTAGATGATTGCTAAGTTAGACAATGGTGGATTCCGAAACCTTGGTGTTTTACACTTCTTGATTATTCAATCTCATTATTTTCGCACAATTAGTTAGTCTTTTAATTAAATAATTTCAACAACAAATCTTTTCGACTCAACTAGCCTAGAATAACAGTTAATCGGGATTAAATTACACCTTCCTCATAGCAGTCTCTGTGGGATCGACCTCGTTTTTACCTATCTATATTCCACTAGATTCGTACACTTGCGAGTTAATTAAAATTTGACATCAAGTTTTTGGCGCCGTTGCCGGGGACTGCGTCTGAAGGTTAATTTAATTTTAGTTAATTTCATTCTTGACTAGTTATAATTTATGATTTTATTTTGTTTATTTTATTTTCGTTTTTTTTTAATTTTATTTATAAAATAAATAAAAAAAATTTCAAAAATCAAAAATCTGCATTGTGCATGCTTGGTCGTAGATCTCTAGAACTTAAGCTAGAACATCTAGATAGTGAAATTGAAAGGACTTTTCACCAACAAAAACGAGCCACTAATCTAGATAAAATTGAAGAAACCGAAGCAATAGTAGCTATGGGGGATGAAATTGAGGAGAGACCTTTCAGGGACTATTTTAGTCCATTGGCTAATTTGAGCACCTCATGCATACAATACCCTCAGGTCACAGCTAGGAATTTTGAGCTTAAACCGAGTGTGCTTAACTGTCTCCCATCTTTCTATGGTTTAGACAGTGAGGAACCTTATAATCATTTGACTGATTTCTATGCTGTATGTGAAACATTTAAATATGAGAATGTGTCTCCTGATAATGTTAAACTTCGTCTATTTTCCTTTTCTCTGAAAGATAGATCTAGATCTTGGTTTAATACATTGCCTGCTAATAGTATTACTTCTTGGGAACAAATGGTTGCTAAATTTTTGAACAAATACTTTCCTGTTCACAAAACTAATGCTATTCGCAGGGAAATTTCAGAGTTTGTGCAAAGAGACGATGAGCCATTCTATGAAACTTGGGAGAGATTCAACGGGCTTCTCATGAAATGTCCACACCACGGCTATGAAAAATGGCATTTATGCCAATACTTTTTGGAGGGATTGCTACCTCATATTCAAGAATGGTTGATGGCCACAAGCGGGGGAGAGCTTATGTCTAAAAATGCTACAGAGATCTGGACCTTCTTTCAAAAGCAGGCTGACAATTCACAACAGCGGAGCCGATCATCTAGAACTGAACCAAAGAAAAGGGGTATCTATGAGATTCGCAGCAGTGAACCTAGCTCAGAAATCAAAGAAGTCAAGTGCATGATAGAGGACATCTCTCGCAAATTGACCTCATTGACAGTCAATAGTCCTCCAGAACCAGAAGCAGGTGCTGAGCAAGCTAATGCCCTCAACATGATGAGGAAGACTCCTTACAATCCTTACTCCAACACCTATAACCCAGGTTGGAGGGACCACCCCAACTTTTCTTGGTCACAGGGTAATCAACAGGATAACACAGCAGGTCAAGCCCCTCAGCAGCCTAGACAATTCAACCAAAACTTCGCACAGCCTAAACCATGGGAAGAGGCATTTCAAAACTTGACAAAAGCTACACAAGCTGCTTTGGAGCATCAGAATCACACCATCACTGAGTTCAAGAAGGAGATGCGCACTAGCCAGAACTCACAGGCACAATCCATTTCCAATATGGAGAACATGATGGGGCAACTGGCTTCATCAGTACAACAGCTGGCAACAACCATCGAAAAAGGTAAATTCCCTAGTCAGCCATTTCCTAATCCTAAAGGGGTGCACAATATTGGAACAGATTCAAGCAACCAACATGAAGAAGCTAAGGCCATCATGACTTTGAGACGGGGCAAACTGGTTGACAACAAAGTGGATCTTTCAAAGCAAAACACGCCTCAACTAATTTCTCCAGATAATACCTCAACTGATGATTCAGTCCAAGAAGCTCACAAAGAAGACAATGAGCCATCCTACATCCCAAAAGCCCCATTTCCTCAGAGGCTGACAAAGGTAAAGCAAAGTAATTCCATCAATGACATGATGGACATCTTCAAGCAGGTAAGCATAAATATTCCTTTACTTGATGCTATTAAGCAAGTTCCTGCCTATGCTAAATTTTTGAAAGATCTATGTACAACAAAGAGACAACTACACATGCGCAAGAAGGCATTTTTAACTGAACAAGTTAGCTCTATAATTCAAAGCAACACTCCTCCGAAATTTAAAGATCCAGGTTGTCCTATTATCTCATGCATCTTAGGAAACCATAAAATTGAGAAAGCTTTGCTAGATTTAGGAGCTAGTGTTAATCTTCTTCCTTATTCTGTGTATATGCAACTTGGACTAGGCGAGTTAAAACCAACATCTATGATTTTACAACTTGCTGATAGATCTGTGAAAGTACCCCGAGGAATTGTAGAGGATGTTTTGATACAGGTTGACAAGTTTTATTTTCCTGTTGATTTTGTTGTACTTGATACTCAACCAGTACGAGACTCTACAAAACATATTCCTGTAATTTTTGGTCGTCCTTTTCTGGCAACATCTAATGCTATCATTAATTGCAGGAATGGAGTTATGCAACTATCCTTTGGCAACATGACAGTAGAACTGAATATTTTTAATGTCAACAGGCTACCACATGATAATGAGGATGTTGCTGATGTGGACATGATAGAAGCATTAGATGATGATTGTCTTGCTTACACTAATTGTGATGATGCGTTAAACATGTGCTTAACTCATTTGGGTTCTTATTTTGATGTTGATAGTGGTGTAGAAGAGGTGAGTATTTTGTTTGGATCCGCACCTGTCATGGGTACAACTGAATGGAAACAGACAATTGAGCCACTTCCAACGAGTGCCAAAGTCAATAGGTGCAAGCAAAGCAGGTCCTCCAAATCACTATTCAGAGTGCCGTAAGGCAACTAGACAATAAGTCAAGCTAATGACTATAAATAAGCGCTTAATGGGAGGCAACCCATTTTCTTACCCTTTTATTTACTTGCTTTATATGTAGTAGTTTTAGATAGTTTAAATAATTTATTAGTTTTTATTTTATTGCACTTATTAGGTCTCACCTTGTCACGCGCAGGATGCCCCACTTTGCGAGCCGCTTGGATATTATGTAGGCAATCATCTTCTGACCAAGGGTCCCGGCACTACTTCTGAGTCCACTACATACTAGGCAGATCCTTCTTCTCCACATCTATCCCTGGGGAGTAACTGATCTTTTCTCTCCTACTCTGTGCTTTATGTTATTCTTACATTGGGGACAATGTAAGGTTTTTGTTTGGGGGTGGGTTATAAAATATCGTGTTACTTAAGAACTTCTGATTTGCTTATCATTCTGGTCTGTGTAACTTAAATGGTTTTGAAAAAAAATAAAATAAAATAAAAATAAAAAAATTTCTAGTTACTGTTGAATATCTTGCCGCCAATGATGATATATGTTCAAAATTGAGTACATTTTTAGTAGACTATTAGACAACACTTGAACTCGTTCTTTTATCTGTATACTTATCCATGTTAGACCTGATTATGGAAGCACATAACCACTATTGACTTATCGTTTATTGGAGACATGACTTGAGTGTTTGTGTTGATATTATTGACTGAGTATCATGATAAAAATTCCGTTCCTACATTCTTAGAGCTAGTGACTAAACTGTTTTGAGAACAGTTTGGGGGTGTTAAAGTTACTACTTTTGTTCTAAGACTTTTGATGGTTTGGGTTTTCTGGATCTCATCTTTGGTTGAATGGGTTATAGTCAAGGAATCTCAACTGAGCACTACTCGCAGCTGATAAAATTAAATGAAATATCTGACTCGAGCAATTAAGCCTGTAAGGGTATCTTGAAACCTGGTGCCCTATGGTCATCTGACTTGGGAGTCATCGGCCCAAAGCTCGCTACATGAGTCCTGTATCTAAAATAAGAAAACAAAAAAAAAAAAAGAGAAAAAAAAAAAAAAAAAGAGAGCGACATTTATAAATTTACATCTTCACTCCTCTATTAGCCTGTGGGACTCGAGCAATTAAGTCTGCTAGGGTATTTTCAAACCTGGTGCCCTATGGTCATCTGACTTGGGAGTCATCGACCCAAAGCTCGCTACAAGGGCCACACAGAAAGCTAGTGAAAGAGAAGTATTGCACAGGATGTAAGACTGTTAACAGGAGTTAAATAAAAAAAAAAGTAGAAGTGCTCAGGAAGGATTGCTAGATTAGAACCTTAGAGACTGAAGATGAGAATTTAGAAACCTCTCACCATCCTAATTCTCAGAATACAAGTGCTAAGTTTTACCACTTTTGTTGAAAAGAAAGAGCATTGTGATGATCAATAGAAACCAACTTCGCTAGAACACCTCGGGATTTGAGAGAAAAGCTTTAGAAGTGTGATAACTTACGAGAGGTGTAAGGAATAAATGACTACAAAGGGTTCGGGATTGCTAAAATGTCAACAACACAATATTGGTCATGGTCTAATACGTGTATAAGTTTAATTTTGGCTATTCACACACTCACACGAGGTCGAGCATCAGATAAGTGAAAATTTTTGTGCTGTTGTTTAATATCCTTTTAATAGTGTGCTTTATTTTTGAACCTGAGGCATATAGTAAGGAATTTAACATTGACTAATTTTTCGTTGATTCAATTAGCTTAGTTCAAATTATATTTTAGTTTTGTTTTTTTGTTCGAGGACGAACAAAGGTTTAGTTTGGGGGTGTTTGATAAATGCATTTTATGCACTTATTTTGGCCTTTTAATTAATCATTTATGTCGTCATATAGTTTCTTTTCTACTTAATCTAGTTTATTATTGTTTTATTTCAGTTTTGGACTTGTTGGTGAACAATTGGAGAAGTTTGGGCAAAAAGAGCAATGATTTAGAAGATATCTCATAAGTTCGAGGACTCAATTGCACTCAACCTAAAGTTGAGGGACCAAACTGGAGATAATGTAAAGTTGAAGGACCAAATGGGATGTTATGAAAAGTTGGAGGACGGAAATGACCAAGTCCCAAAGTTGAAGGACCAATGTGGTGACTGTTGAAACAAAAGGGACCGGATTGCAAATTAACATAAATAACAAGCTGGGCACTCGCCCAGATTTGTGCTGGGCGAGCGCCCAACACTTAAAACCAAAAGCAGAACCCAAATGCGGCTGCCTGGGCGATCGCCCGGGAATAGCCTGGGCGATCGCCCAGGCCATTTTCGGCTGCAGATTTTGTTTTTATTTTCTTTCCTTTTTTTGAGTCCCAATTCCACTAGGAAACGTTTTGGACGTTTTTTTAGGTCTTCTTGGGATATTTTGGGGCACAACTAGGGTATTATATATAGGAGATACATTCTCATAAGGAAGGGAGGATTTTTGGGAGCCGAATGAAGGGAAGACGGAAGAAAAGAAGAGAAGACAACTGACTGACAATCAAGAGTTTTTGAAGATTTCTTCTCCTTCAATCCATGCCGGGTTCTATCAATTCTTGTATTTTTAATTCAATTATGTTTTTCTAATTTTCTTTAGCCAAGGTAGACGATGAAACCTTGTTTTAATTAAGTAATTATTTCATTATTCGTTTAATTCCTTTTTAGGGCTTTAACGTTCATGGTTCGTTCTTAACTAGATTAATTAAACATAATTTCTTTCATCTTAAATATCATGTATTTTTGATAGTTAGATATTGGTTTAATTAATCCATGCTTGATGCTTAAATAAGTTTTATTAATTTCTCTTGATTTTTCATCTTCTTTTATTCTTATTGGGATACATAGAATGCTTAGGTAATCTTTGATTCTTTGTCTTCTTTCAATGGAATGTGATATGAAAAATGCTTAGGTAATTTATGTTTGAAGCATAAGGGGAGCCTATATTTGATTCTCTTCTTTTGGACTTAATTGATAAATCTTTAGGGACGACAATAGATTGATTTCGTGTTGTCGTGTGTGTTTTCTTTGGGAATTAATGAATGATTAGATGATTGCTAAGTTAGACAATGGTGGATTCCGAAACTTTGGTGTTTTACACTTCTTGATTATTCAATCTCATTATTTTCGCATAATTAGTTAGTCTTTTAATTAAATAATTTCAACAACAAATCTTTTCGACTCAACTAGCCTAGAATAACAGTTAATCGGGATTAAATTACACCTTCCTCATAGCAGTCTCTGTGGGATCGACCTCGTTTTTACCTATCTATATTCCACTAGATTCGTACACTTGCGAGTTAATTAAAATTTGACATCAAACCCTTTCAGCGAAGAGTTTGGGAAGACCTGCAATAAACATTTCTTTCTAAAAGGTGGATTTGCAGTCTTCACGAAGCATGACCTTTTGAAGGAAAATATCTTTATACCACTTAAAGTCTTTTAATTTTGGACAAGTTAGATTCATGAGAAGCTCAGAGGCCCTTTTCATAAAGGAAGAAGGTTCTCCAACGAAATGTTTGATTATTGCAAGAAAGAGAGTGTAAACTACGTCTTGTTTGGTTGGATCTAAATGGCTGTCTCCTTCAAATTTAACAGCATTTGTAACTTTTTCTCGTTCTTCACGAGAGAGGTAATTAAACCACTAGTTTTTGAGCTGTCCTGAGAAGTCATTCATAAGATTGACGGCCGCTTCTTTATTAGAGTTTCCTCGTACAGAGTAAGCATTGGAGGCCATTGACATTTTGCCAATAACTTGGAGGATTTGATGTCCAGTTATTCCATCAATATTCCAAGATATGACTTCAAGACCAGAAAAGGTTTTATGAGGTTGTCTTGGTTCTTCATGGAGCATATCGGGAAATGTTGGCCTAGGATAGAAATGGGGAAGATTATTTTTTCCATATTTATTATCATTGAGTTTGTTAATTTTTAATTCCCCAAATTGTTCTTGAATTTCTTCGCTAGAATCAATAACATTGACCTTACTAGTTGACTCTTTGTTTCGAAGTTGTTTGACAATTTCGTTGAGGACATCAGAAGAAATTGAAGCGAATTGGACTTTTTCTTTAGTGGGTTTAAAAAGAGTTTTGGAAGTATTTGTGGTATTAGTATCAACTTTTTCTTTTCTTTTACTTTCAACAATTTCATTTTTTGCTGGTTGATCTAATTGATTTTGATCTAATTGATTTAATCAATTAATCTCTAATTTTCTTTTAATTTTCTCTTTTGTTTTCTTGGTTTCATAACACAAGTTTCAATACCCCATTTTTTGAATTGTTCAAATTTTATTAGAATATTTTAGCCATAAACATATAAAAAATAAGGATAATTGCATCAAAGGTCCCCCAACATTTCAAAATCATTGGGGATATGGCCCTAATCTAAAATAATAGCACCAAACGTCCCCCAACGTTTGAAAAAATAGGCATGGGAGGTCCCTCTTCACACTTTCCATCAAATTTCTCCGTTAAAACCAAATTGTGGACTGCACGTACTACAATTCTCCAAAAAACGCGAATGAAAACGACAGACGAAAATTCTACATTTTTGTCCACTTGCCATAGACCCACTCACGATGGAGGCGGAGTTGGGATTCGTCAAACTCAATATGCTCACGTGAACTCCAAAAGAAGACGGAGTAGCGGCCACCGTCAAGGGCAGTAATGACAATGCCCTCCCACCAGCCGTCATTGTGAAAGGCATCAAAGTCCTTATTGACATTAAACCGCCGCAGTGCCTCGCGTGGCAGGATGGGACAGACCAGAATTGGGTCCACCGCCTCCCTCAATAGCTTGGCAGAGTTGTCGCCTGACGTGAGTGTGTGAAACTCGAGATAAATATTGTGGGTCTTCTTGGAAATGGGGCGTACGACGGTGGCTGTATACCAGGACCCCCAGAGACCATCATCCTCCAAGCTCACTTCCACTTGCGTTCCCTTCTTGAAGGGATCAGCATCAACATTGCCAGCCATTTTCAATATTCTAGATGGAAATTGGAGAGGGTAGCAGCAAGAGGAGATGAAGAATTTGTGTGATTTTGGTTTTGAATTTTTGGGGATTTAGTTTTTCTTGGTTTTAGACAAACACCGATTAAGCGGAATCGAAGAACTGCGTCGGGATTTAGGCGAGAAATTCCCCCTTTCCTTGTTTTCTCTTCTTCATTTTTCTCCACCGGGCTTTGGGTTCTGGCTTTGCTACCTCTTCTTTGATTCTTCTTCTTCTTTCTTTTCCTCCTCCTTGGCCGGTGGCAGAGGTGGCGGCAGAGCAGTGAATTCATGCTTGTTGAGTACCTCATGAATCAAGTACTTGAATTCATCCAATGCTTTCTTTTCTGGGTCAATAAGATCATCAACCTTATTACCCTCCTCCTTATAGGAAGCCGATTTAGCTACCTTCTCATCTTCAACAGTCGTCGCCTCTTTCTCACCTTCCACCACCGGTTTCCCAACCTTCTCCACCTCAGGTTCTGGCTACGGCGGCCCTTCATTCTCTACAACCGCAGTCGTGGGTATCTTCGCCACCACAGAAAAATAAACCAAACACAGAAAAAAAATGAAAGCTTTGCAGAATATCAAGTGATTTGAAGAGAAAACAAGAAAGGAGGACAATTCTACTCGACTTTTTTGGAAAGAGAAAGCGCGTGCAGTCCACAATTTGGTTTTAACGGGGAAATTTGACGGAAAGTGTGAAGAGGGACTTCTCATGCCTATTTCTTCAAACGTTGGGGACGTTTAGTGCTATTATTTTAGGTTAGGGGCATATCAAAATCGTTGGGACCTTTGATGCAATTATTTCTAAAAATTATTAATTATAAAAAAAAATTAATTATAAAAAAAAATGAAGAGGCAAAAATCAAAATTTGTTGGATTATTATTTCAATTTAAATTTTCTATCATTTCAATTTAAATTTTCTATCATGCACCATATTTTTAAAAAAAATAAAGAAACTTTTGAAAATGCTATTATAACAAAACATCGTCAGTTAGCTCGAATAATTAACTTATTCATGTTTACATTTAACTAATAAGTACTCAAATACCTCAATAAACAAATATTAAAATTCATAAATTTATTAACAGAAATTATAAACTATTAATTTTTTAAGTTAATTTAATACATCAAAATATCATCTATTTATATTCTAATTGATATGGAATAATAAAATTTATAAATTGAGAAATATTAAAAAATTATTTCTCATAAAAATTAAATTATATAAGGAATTTAATTATGTCTATCCCAATACTAAAGTATACAGTAATTATGGCTACTGGTAACAAGTCCCCTTCGATACCCATCCCTGAACCCTCCGCCGCAAAACCCATTTCCGACACCCCTACACCCACTATCACCATAGACCTTCCGCCACCCTCCGACTCCACTCCCGCCGCCATCACCACCTCCGCCGCCGCCACCTCCATCACCGCCCCCAACTCCATCGCCACCCCCACCACCGCCACCGCCACCTCCACCTCCACCTCCAACTCCAACTCCAACTCCAACTCCACTGCCCGCCCTCATCCCGAACCACTCTCCTCCGATGTTGACATCATCCACATCCCCAGCTATTCTCGTACGCTTCGTATCTATATTTTATTTGCTTTTTGTGGATAATGATTATGTTTTGGTTGCTAATCTGTTTTTTTTCCCGGGTCTCGTTAGGGTGGTTTGCGTGGAACAGTGTGCATGAATGCGAGGTTAGATTTGTACCGGAGTTCTTCGACGGAAGGTCTCCCTCGAAGAATCCTAGGGTTTACAAGTATTACAGGAATGCCATCATCAGGCGATTTCGAGAAAACCCCGCCAAGAAAATTACCTTCACTGAGGTCCGGAAGACCATTGTTGGTGACGTTGGGTCAATTCGAAGGATATTCGATTTCTTGGAAGCTTGGGGTTTGATCAATTACACCGGTTCTTCAAAGCCCCAGTTGAAGTGGGAAGAGAAGGAGAGCAAGTTGGCAGCAGCCGCTTTGCAGGGTGGTGATGCTGGTGGTGGCAGCGGCACCAATGTTACGATTTCCAAGTCGAAGCTCTGCAGTAACTGCAAGGGTGTTTGCAGCTTTGCTTGCTTTGCCTCTGATAAGGTACTTAGTGCATGTTTGGCACCCTGTTTTACACAGGTTGGACAGTATAATGTAAATGTTTTTAGGTTGTGTTTGATTGCAAGTGGAAAATTTGGGTGGCAAGAAAATATTTTCCATGGAAATGAATTACCAAGAAAATTTGGATTGGAAAATGTTAACAAATTTTCCATGGAAAATAAATGGGTTGGAAAAGGTTAACAAATTTTCCATGGAAAATAAATTCTCCTATCCCACCAAGAAAATATTTTCCTTGAAAACAAGGAAAATATGGCCAAAAGTGGAAAACATGGAAAATATTTTCCATGGCAAATCAAAAATTTCAATCAAACAAAAGATGGAAAATAAGTGGGAAAATACATTTTCCAGGGAAAATTTTGCCAATCAAACAGACCAAAGTTGGAAAATGGGTGGAAAATGAAAATTTTCCATGGAAAATCAACCCAATCAAACACAACCTTAGTTTCTTTGTCTTTTTTAGTACTATCTATTCCTCCCTGTCAAACATGCTATTACTGTTTTTAACCCTTGATAAATTGTGAATGGATATTCGGTGATATTAATAAGATAACTTTGTGTATTAGATAGGAAATTCTTAAATTTGGCTTCTACTAATAGTCATTGGTTATCCTTGATGCGTAATGTTTATGTAAAGTAATCATATTTTCTGTTAGCAATTAAACACTTAGTTCTTGAATACTGTTTTATATATTCTGCAATATATCATTTTAATGCTTCTTTGTATCTCTCAAAGTTCTTTGCTTTACTTGGTAGACATTATCACATTAATTTTATTAATATTTGAAAGCGCAAAATTAGGGTTAACTGCTGAATTTTATATTGGTGTTTTTATTCCTCGTGCAGCGTGATATGACACTTTGTGCAAGGTGCTATGTGCGGGGTAGTTATAGGGATTCTTCGGAGTTTAAGAGGGTCGAGATCAGTGAAGAGGCAAAGACAGATTGGACAGATAAAGAGACTTTGCAACTTCTAGAAGCTATTATGCATTATGGTGATGACTGGAAGAAAGTTGCAGAGCATGTTGGCGGTAGAAGTGAGAAGGAATGTGTAACTTACTTTGTAAATTTGCCATTTGGCGAACAGTTTGATGGCCCTCCAGAATCTGCCGAGCTGGACACTGCGTTAAGTTCACAAAACCTTTCAAGACCAACAAAAAGGATGTGTCCCTCACCCCTAACTGATTTAAGTCACCCAATTATGGCTCAGGTAACAGCTCTCTGTTTTTTGGTTTGAAGACTAATCGAATTCTTAGAATTTTAGATTGGCTATGGCTAAAATGAATGTAATACGAGGTTTATTGATCTCTCTCTCTCTCCTGGGCCGGGGTATAGTAAGGCGTCAGGGGTAATCAACTGTCCTATAAGTAAGTCCTCGTGGAGATAAATAAGACGGCTTACGTCTTCTGGGAAATTTAATGCCAAGGGTGCAGTTTGAGTTATATAGATATTTCAGTATAATCAGGTTACCGTCTTATCTATGATGTTTTTTCCGGCATTCTGAAGTAGGTAATTGAAGGATGTATATTTCCAATATTCCTTGTCCTTGCACAATGTATGTTGGACTTGGCCCAGTTAATTAAAGGTCATTGCATCTGTTTTGGTTGTCAACATTTGCTCTTTGCAACTTTTTTCTTCCCATTATTGATAGTTTTGCCTTTGTTTTATGTTTATGAAATTTTATCAGGCTGCTTTTCTCTCCACTTTGGTTGGAGTAGATGTTGCAGAAGTGGCAGCACGTGCTGCTTTAACTGCTCTTTCTGCTCTCGGTGATGGAAAACTTAAAGAGAGTTTGAAAAATTCCTCTGGTGCTGCCAAACAGCAAGGTATGAGCTATCTATTGCAATTTATGGATTAGACAGGAAATCTAATAGTTATGTTCAACTACAACAGTAAAAGTTCAAGTCCTTGAGCTCTGTTGAAATTTGCATTGGTTTTTCTTTTTTTTTAAGATTTGTGTAGATGATCTAATTGCATTATTTTACATGTTTCAAAATGTGGGGAAAGGAAAGGACAACTAATCTATTTGATCTCCTAACATGTCGATTCTGTTGGATCAGGCAGTGAACTTAAATGTCTGAAAAATGTGTTGGTTAGTGTCTGTTTACACCTTAATGGTCCCTCTTCTTAGAAATTTCTTATTGGTACTTTTATAATTTCATGAATGAAAAGATCCTTATTGTTGAAACTACCATCTAGGCAAGAGATGGAAAAATTAACAATTGTGATCAAGGCACACACAAGGCATGTGCTACTAAGATTTTAATGATGAAAGTTCTAAATAATGAAAACGACCCATTTTTTGCGACATTACTGAGCAAAATGAAATGCTTATTTCCTATGAAAATAAAAGAGGATATTATGTAGAGATGTCAATCCAATTAATGAACCGAGATGGTGCTAAAAATTAACATGCTGAGACCTTTTTATGTTCCAATATCCACAGTCATCCCTGAAAGTTCAAAAGGAAAGGAAAAGTAAAATAAAAATAGATACTCCACATATTATTATTACACAGGTTGAGTCTCAGAGGGATTATTTAGATTACCACAAATTAAGAAAAAAATATTAAGTGCACTCAAATTATATATTTTGGGGGTATTGTTGATGTCATCGAAGTGTGCTTGAAGGGAGTTTCTGCATAATATGCTGATGGAGATTTCATAGATACGTTACTAGAGGCTTAAATTGAGTTTGAAAGGACATGAAAATCTCAAGTTATAGATGTCATCAAAGAATGATAAAACAACTTAGGCCATTGAGATTGAGGCTTTTTCCATGGTTTTCAATACTTAGTTTAGTTTGAAGCAGGTATGTAGAAGTGGTCAAGGTAGCGGCCATTAGGAACACATAGTTGGAGTTTTTGCATTTTGACTAAGAGAACACAAATCAATTTGACAAGAAGTTCAAATGCAATTGGTGTGAGGAGTTTGCTGGACAATTTTTAACTTGTGCTTCATTACCTTTTAGTATATTTCATGCGTTGAAACTTTTAACCCACTTTGGATGTGATTTGGCATTAAGTACATGTGAATTCAATTGGAAAGCTTATCAAAGTTTCTGCGGAACCTGCAGTCAATGTCTGCAAGAGTTTTGGACGTCTGTGTTGTAAGTGTTGGACTATTGTAATGTGATTCTGTTTATGCAAGTTTTTGTAGATGCACTTTTAGGTTTGACATCTACTAAATGGTTATACACTCATGTTCAAGCTCCTAGAAGTACTTTGATTTGTTACTTGTTGAATTCCTCTTGCGTCCTAAGTCGTTTGGAAACTGACATGCAGCTGTTGATATCTGCGACTGTTAAGAACATCTAACACTGACCATCAGTTTCTTCAATTTCCTATTTCATGATAGACGTTTGCTCCCACTTTCAACATTGTTTACTCCTTGGAACTTCACTTTTGGACGTTTACACTTCATGAGACTTGTCCATTTTGGAGAATTATTCGCATCTTCAATTTACAACTCCATTCCAGACATCTATATCTTCCGTCTTCATTAGGGATTTGTTTCAGGTACATACAATGTTTCCAAATCATCTGAGGCGCACTCCATCTGAGGTTTTCACTAAGTGCCTCAAAGCCTACACCTATGCTTATGGTGCTCTTTGACAAGGCTTATGTCTTGCCTAACTGTGTCATACACCTCATGTCGCTTAGGTGTACGCTCCTTAGTTTTGCCTTTTTGGACTTCTTTTTAACCATCCTCCACTTTTTGGGCTGTTTTTTTATTTATAATAGCCGAGAATGTTGCATGGTTTTTGGGTGGTTTGAAACAATGCTCAACCCTGAAAACTAAGAAAAATAATTGGAGATTAGAAAAGAAGTGAAGAGCCCATGCATGCCCTAACCTAAATTATTTTTGTAAGTCAGACTTTTATAACTTTATTGAAATGTTCTATATGGATTTCTTTCTCTCTTTTTTTTTTTTTTAAATATTAAATGATTTATTATTAGTATAATTATGTAGTTTTTTGTATGACGATATCGATTGTGACCCTCGATCTGCTAACTATGATGAATGCACTAACTATGAATATGATGCCGGAAATAGACCGATTTTATATTACCCTTCAATTCGAATTAGCAAAAGCAATGTCTCCTTGCATAATATGGATTCCAAACATTCATGATCTGGGTGTGAATGAGTCGAATTACTTATCCCTGATTTAATATAAGCAGGGGGGATTTGCAGATGTTCCAGACGTAGTTAAAGGGTCTTTCGGTCTTCTTCATAATCCAATCATTTATTTTATTGCTTTTTATTCAGGTTTACGCCTCGCCTCATTGAAGTAGATGCCTTGATATTAGCCTTTTTTAATCACTGGCCCTAAGTCCCTTAACGGAGCAAGTCATTCTACCCTTAATTATCCTTAATTGCTTTCATCTCAGCTTGTTAGTTTATATTTTCATTTTATTTTATCCATTCTAGTATATGGCCAAACACCTATCATGACATCCTCATTCCTGCTATGCACATCCCTTATTTTGTCCACTAATAACTTAAAAAATTGGTAAGCTGCCAGAGTTTGGTTATCAAAGAAACATGGTTGAAATGGGAAGGTGCTTGGTGATCAACTCCCGCCATTTCGTTTGTGTTTTTCAATTCACCCATACTCGGCTTTAAGTTGGTGAGAACGCAGGAAATGAGAGACCAAGTTTGACCCCTTAGAACCCCCACCCCCACCCCCCACCCCCCACCCCCCAACACAACACACACACACTCTCTCACACAACACACACACACTCTCTCTTTCTGTAAATAGTAGTATGAAATTAAAAAAAGAAGATAAATGCCAGCCAGTCTGATCTTCAACTTTCAATGCAGAATCTGATATTGCATCTAACAGTGACGACCCAAATTCGATGGAAGGAGATCTTTCTGAAGCAAGATTGCAGCTCGAGAAGGAAGACGAGGAGCTGGAGAATGCAATATCTGGCATTGCTGTTCAGGTACACCCGACCCCAAATGTTGTAGATTTTGCAGTTTGGTGATAATTCCGAGCATTTTTCTCATTATTTGGCGCTTTACTGGCAACTTTTGTTTTGCAGACTAAAGAGATCGAAGACAAGATTGTACAGTTTGAGGAATTTGATTTGCAAATGGAGAGGAAACGGCAACAATTGCAGCAGTTGCTGAACCTGCTTTTTGTTGATCAATTCACTCTTTCATTGCATAAAACACCCGCCCCACCAAAAGCCGGGGAAAGCGTAGGAGAGGATGTCGAAGCAGATTGATAGTCGACTGCTTGGTTTTCCCCCTTCAGTATTCATCTGAGAAACTCCAGTCTCTTTCCAACCTCAATCGAGAAAGTCGCTGGGAGTTGCTACTTAATGAGACGTACCTGTCAAGTTTGTGGCAAATTTATAGGAAATGCTAATGCCACATACTACATAATTTAACTCCGAATTTGTATTAATGTATGTCGTCCCTTCTCTAATTGAAATCACAGTATAACAAGGATTCAAGATAGTGGAAAACTATTGCAATTAGTAAGGTTATAATACTTAAAAGTAACTGTATAAATTTTTGTTTTGGACATATGAATTATTATAGCCATTCCATATGCCAACAAATTTTTGTTATCGTAACGAAGTAAAACATTTTTACTTGTTCAATTTCTACTGGACAAGTGTCTAATAGGTTTTATAACTCTTTCCCACTATAGGGAGGAGATCACTACCCATGGATGGAAAAGTAAAAATAATGAAGAACTATCCTTCGAACACAAGTTATAAATTAGTACTTACCTAGGTTGCTAGGATGGTAATTTTGATTCGGATTGGTGAAGAGGCATTGCAACATATTATTGCATATTAATAATAAAAATATTGAAATATAGATTAACATTAAGTAACAAGATAACAACTATAACCAATTAAATCAAATAATAAAATCTAGGAATGCAACTACCTAATAAAAGTTCACAAGAGATTATGAAATGCAACGTTATAAAAATTCTATCAATTGTTGAACTAAAACTCAAAATAAAATATACTTTTATTAGTTTAATTTTAAGATCAGAATTTTAACCATAACACTTAGCCAAGTGCTCAACAACCATCTTACTTAATTAATTAAAAAACGAAGTTGAAGTCCATGATGAAATGAAGGAAGATTGTTAGGATAGTTACGATTCAACAATGAGATTGTAGCGATCTTACAATTTTAAAATCCTGTATGAGATCCAAATCATTTTATTATTTTGAAATCGTAAGATCAAAATTAAAAATTTAACAAATATGACATGCACCACATGATATTCTTTTCTTGTAGAACAATTAATTCATAATGTTATATGTCTTAATATCCTATCTAAATCTAAAAGATATAAAAGCTAAATAGGAGGGGTCAATTGACCCCGCAAATATTTTGAAAATTTGTTCAAGTCCAAATACAAAAATCTAAATTAGTCCAAACAACTCAAGTCCAAGTCCCAATCCAAATTATTTAATTCAAGTTTCATCTCAAATTTGCTCCAAGTTTAAGTTTTAATTCAGTTGATGACTCAAATCCCAAGCCTATGATATCATTAGCATCTATTTGATTCTCAATTATGGTGAAATATCAAGTGAACTGAGCATTAATCAACAAACTACCCTTAAACATTCTGGTGATATACATTAAAGCTCTCACTATACTTTTTTGGTTAACTTGATTCACACGTTTTATATTTTCAGTTACAATTGATGTCATTTAAATTATTGCTATTGATGTTCTATGTTTTGAAAAAAGAGGTGAAGCACTTAATTTGTTGAGCTGGATACTAATATTTGATTTTGTCTTTAAATTACATCTTATGAAAAAGATTTTAAGAATTTCAGATGAATTGTAAAAAACATTACAAAGAAAAGATTAAATATTGCCAACGCCATGAGATTAGTGAAAATTTGTAAAGAACAAACCAACGCCATGAGATTAGTGAAAATTTGTAAAGAACGAACCCAAGCAATAAGGGTAGTGGATGGGAATTTTTTTTTTGGAAAATGTTTGTTTTTTCTTTGAAAAACACAATATTATGTGGCGTTCTCTTTGCGTTTGAGTTTTGAATTCATTTTGTGTTTTGTGTTTTGAGTATTTGTTTTGAGATTTTTGAAAATGCGATCTTTTTGGAAATTTTAAAAATTGTTTCTGAAAACAGAAAACTCGAAAACGCTTTTACTTGAAATTTTTTAGAAATTTGGACTTACTTGGAATTAAAAATAATTATTAATTAAAAACAATTAAAAATAATTAAAAACTATTTAAACTTGGAATTAAAAATATTTAAAAATAATGAAAAACATTTAAATACAATTAAAAATAATTAAAAACATTTAGTTATAGAATTAAAAATATTGAAAAAATATTAAAAACAATTAAAAACAATTTAAACTTGGAATTAAAAACAATTAAAAACATTTAAACACAATTTAAAACAATTTAAACTTGGAATTAAAAATATTTAAAAAACAGTAAAAACATTTAAAAACATTTAATAATGGAATTAAAAACATTTAAAAATAATTAAAAATATTTAATTACGGAATTAAAAACATTTAAAACACAATTAAAAACATTTAATTATGGAATTAAAAACATTTAAAAACCATTAAAAAGAATTAAAAATATTTTAAAAACAATTAAAAAACTTGAAAATGAGAGGGGAATTTAACCACTTAACCATCAATTGCAAAATCGCACTTCTGACCACTTTGAAAATGAACCACATTTTGTAAAAAAAAAACGCGAAAATTTGTTAAATCATCATTATTTTGCCCAGCGTAAAATGAAAAAAAAATGCCGCAACCAAGATTCAAAGAGCAGACATCCACGGTAAAAACGTGCGTTTTGGCCGTCTTGGCAATTACCTCATTTTGTAAGGAAAACGCCCAAAACGATGAAATGGTTGTTTTTCATTTCCTTTGAAATTTTTTTTGGTGTTTTAAAAAATGTATTTTCGAAAATGGCAAAGAGAACACGTTTTCACTATTTCTAAAAACACAAAATGAAAAATGTATTGAAAATGGGCAAGAGAACATGCCTTTAATGTTCTTAACATATGATATGTATATGCATCTAGTTCATTCACGGCGTAACATTTGAGAAAAAGACAAATTTATATCAGTTGAGTGTAGATTTTTTTTTATGCCATCATTGATATGCAACTTCAAGAGTTGGATTATCATTTTTCCAAAATACATGGTGACTTATGCCTTCGTGTAGCATATTTATGTCCAGATGATTCATTTTCTACTTTTAACAATGTCAAATTAATAAGACTTGGTGAGTATTATCTCAAAGATTTTTTACAACAGATTTCTTGGCACTTGAAGAATAACTTAAAATATATATTATTGATATGCGCACTGACCAAAATTTTGGAGGATTAAGGGGTCTTAGTGATCTTGCACAGAAGTTGGTTGTGACAAAAAAAAAATGAAGTTTATCCATTACTTTATAGGCTTGTGACATTGGCTTTAATTTTTTCCGTTGCTACTACTACGGTAGAAAAATATTTTTTGCAATGAATCTTGTGAAAATTCGACTACGCAATCGAATTGGAGATCAATGGTTAAGTGATAGTTTAATTGTATATGTTGAGAATGATGTATTTCACGAAATTGATAATGATGTAATTATAAAATATTTTCAAAGTATAAAAATGCGTAGAAGTGTAGTAATGTATCAAAATTTTTTTATTAGTAATATATTATTTTAATTTTTTTTGACTATTTAATTCTTGCTCACCCAAAAAAAAATATCTATCTTCGCCCCAGAGGGAGGGTGTTACTAAAGAATATATTTAAATATTTTGACAAAAAGTCGTATTTAATAAATTAAGAGAAATTAAAAAGACACCAATAATTAAAAATAAATAAGATTTTTTGTCCTTGTTTTTTATCTATGTATCTCAAAAAGATTTGCTAGTAAAAATAAACAATGTTAATATATATATATATATATATATATATATATATATATATATATA
Source organism: Forsythia viridissima (assembly GCA_030279155.1). Lineage (NCBI taxonomy): Eukaryota > Viridiplantae > Streptophyta > Magnoliopsida > Lamiales > Oleaceae > Forsythia > Forsythia viridissima. The sequence continues at coordinate 11,559,994 of CM059037.1, read as the reverse complement.
TATATATATATAATATCTCTCAGGCTGCGTTAGAGTTAGAGGATATATATATATATAACTAGTTTTGGCTACGTACAATACATATGTAAAAAATGCAGGAAAAAGTTTTAGAATTATTCATACAATTATTTTTAAAATAAAAAAAATATGAAAATGGTTAATATAATATGTATAAAAAAATATTTGAAATTAAAATGTTTATTTTACAAAAAAAAAAAAAAAAAAATTGGGTTGCTGAGATGTCCGATAACCAATTACATAAGTGAAAGGAGTAGGTGTGGTTTTGTTGTATAACGAAATTCTGAACATAAATATACACTTAAATATTTTAGAGAATTTGTAAAATTGATGTATTAAATAAATGAATAAGATGATGATTGTGGAGAATTAATATGATCTGGTTGGAATTTTTTTTTTTCCTGTGTTTACTTGGCTAGAATGCAAGTATGAAAAAAATGTAGTGATTTTTAAAATTAAAATGGGTAATTTAATATGTATAAAAAAAAATTCAAATTAAAATTTTTATTTGACAAAAAGAAAAAAAGAAAAAAAAAATTGGTTGCCGAGATGCTTCACCAAGCAATGAATTTGATTGCCGAGTTTCTCGGCAATGAATTTCATTGCCGAGCACTGTTCACTTTTTTTTATTTTTTACTTTTATTGTGTAAAAAAATGAGTTTAAAAAAAATTGGTTAACAGTAAAATAAAGTTCATTGCTGAGAATTTTACTGTTCACATTTTTTTTTTAATGTGGCAACATTATAAAAAATAAAAACATTCAATTTGCTTAAGATAAAATAAAAAAGAATAATAAAAAAAAATTGAATGAAAAGGTGTAAAAAAAATAAAAACATTCAATTTGCCACCAAGATTTCACAGTGCGTGGAGAAATTTTTGAATGGCATTTTTTAAGCATTTATTTAGAATAATTTGTGAAAGGTAAAATAAAAAAAAAGATTAGTAAAAAAATGAATGAATATTAAGTGTAAAAGAAAAAAAAAATAACAAAAAAAAAATTAAAGATTTTTTTTTTAGGTTGTAGGCATATCCCAACGATTTTAAAACAATAGAGACCTTTTGTGCAATTAGTCCTTAAAAAAACAGTAAATTACTGTTCATCAAATTGATTGCCGAGTTAATTTGATTGCCGAGAACTGTTCACCTTTTTTTTTTCCTTGTGTCAAAGAAAATAGGCTTAAAAAAAATTTGGTGAACAGTAAAATAAAGATCATTGCTGAGTTACTCGGCAATGAATAATTCATTGCCGAGAATTTTACTGTTGACACTTTTTTTTTTAATGTGGCAACATTATAAAAAATAAAAATATTCAATTTGCTTATTTGCTTAAGATAAAATAAAAAAGATTAATAAAAAAATTGAATGAAAAGGTGTAAAAAAAATAAAATCATTCAATTTGCCATCAAGATTTCACAGCGTGGATTTTGAAATTCTTGATTGGCATTTTTTAACATTTATTTAGAATAATTTGTAAAAGGTAAAATAAAAAAACAAGATTAGTAAAAAATTGAATGAAAATTAAGTGTAAAAGAAAAAAAAATAAGAAAAATAAATTAAAGAATTTTTTTTAAGTTGTTGGCATATTCCAACGATTTTAAAACAATAGAAACCTTTTGTGCAATTATTCTTTAAAAAAAAAAAAGTAAAACACTTCATCAAACTCGGCAATCAATTGATTGCCGAGATGGCTCGGCAATCACTTTTAATTTTTTTTTTTTAAATTTTATTGTGGCTCGGTAATCACTTTTAAATTTTATTGTATTAAAGAAAATAGGCTTAAAAAAAATTGGTGAACAGTAAAATAAAGATCATTGCCGAGTTGCTCGACAATGAATTGTTCATTGCCAAGAATTTTACTGGTCAAGTTTTTTTTTTTAATGTGGCAACATTATAAAAAATAAAAATATTCAATTTGCTTAAGATAAAATAAAAAAGATTAATAAAAAAATTGAATGAAAAGGTGTAAAAAAAATAAAAACATTGGATTTATAAATTCTTGAATGGCATTTTTTAACAATAAACATCCCAATTTTCTTTCAATTTTTTGGACTATTTTTTATATACTATGTGTATTACCAAATCCCAACAATTTACAACTATGTTAACAACCAATAATGGTTGCCAAATTGCTCGGCAACCAAGACCAAGCTAGTTGCCGAGTTGCTCGACAACCAAAAATGGTTGCCGAGATACTCGGCAACTCATTACCAGGACTGCATGAAAGTTCTGAATAAAAGTTGGAAGTGAATTTCAATAGCTCAGCAATAAGTTACAAGTTAATTGAATTTTTGTTTTAAGCTATCACCATTGTTCTTAAATTGTATTCATGTTATACATGGAACATCCAATTATTGCATCAGTTTGATGGAATTTTTAGTCGGGTATGCTGTCAACCTCTGTACTCTCATTCACCCTCTATATGGAATTTAAATACTCTACTGGAGCTCAGTCATAATTTCGAGAAGGTCACTAAACATGAGTTTTTTTGTGTAAAAGATTTTTTTTTGTGTATTTCTCCCACTTTATCATCAATTGTCCAACTTGTTGCGTGACAAGTGATTGTTAGTGATCAATAGCGGATACATAGGAAAATGGATGAGGGCAGACTACCAGTTGGAGATGTCTTATTAAAAAGATATCAGAGTGGAGAATTCACAATATGGAAACTAAAGTTGAAAGTTTCAGGTAATGTGAAATCTTGGTAGCAAATTGAATGTTTTTACACCTTTTCATTCAATTTTTTTATTAATCTTTTTTATTTTATCTCAAGCAAATGTGGAGCCTGCTCTAGAAGTATATAATTTGCTGGTTGTCAGAGGTTTCAATCCTCCTTTATCAATGTATAGACAACTCATATATGCTCTTTGCAAGATAAATTGGGTCAAAGAGACAGAAATTTTGTTTGAGAACATGCTTGAGAAACAATGGAATACTAATAAAATTGTTTGGACTATTTTGCTTGATGGATTGTTCAAGGAGGGGGAATCAAAAGTATGCTTGAAGCTTCTTCAAACTATGAACTTTTAGAATTGCTCTATTAGTTTGCAAACATATATCATACTGGCAAGAGAATTATCCGAAATTGACAAATCTATTGATTTGAACGAAGTTGCAGATACATTGCAAATCCTACGAAGGAAAAAACCTGGCTGAAGTCTCCTTAATGAAATGAAGGCATAGAAAATACAAGAAGACAGATCCTTGTGTACATCTTCCCTGCTATTTCACTTGATTCCAATTGCCCTTTTTGCAGCCTCTGTAAAAATAATTTTGAGCTGCAATCTATGATCAATTACTGGTAAACATACTATGCACACAAAAGTCAAGAATTGCGGCTATTACAAAAATGGTGAGATTTGGACAAAACTAAGAATAGTAAAATACCAAAACTATGTTGTGTTGGACGAAAAAATCTACAGTAAAAAATTAAGACACTTATATATATATACTCTAACGCAATCCTGAGAGATTCTATCAAATTGATGTGATAAAGAAAAAAAAAATTGTCTAGAACACTGTTTAGATTTAGAGACTCTAAGAGCATTTCCAAAGTACTCTGTCTATTGAAGTCAAGGTGGTAGGTAAAATAGATGGACTTTCAGTCCATTTGCACTATTTCTATTAAATAGACTGGCAAAATTAAAAATTCATCTCCAATAAATTCTGTCTAAAACTAATATTACCACTTAAGTAATATTAATTTTTTAAAAAAAAATTGGCAAGCCTTCAATTTGTATTTCCCTCGTCCGATTTTTTTTTAAAAAAAGAAAATAAAATGCTGAGTTGAATTTAAATTTGCTGAGTCACTCCGTCTAGAAGTCCGTCTAACGGAATCTATTTTTGTGTGTCAGCTAGATGAAGTCCTCGTCAGCATGCATTGAAGATGATTTTTTTATAACTCCGTCTATCAGTGCTTATGTTGCACGTTTAAAAAGCAATAGACGGAGTTTATTGGACTCTAATACTGGATATCTTCTAAACAATCTATGTGGCAAGAGAGAGAAGAGAATTTAGGAGAGAGGCAATGTTCTAAAAGGTGAGCCTATTCGCCGTCTAAGCGCACCTAAACTCAGAGCGTTTGCAAAACGGGTCGCATTGAGGGTATGCGCGTAAAAATGCGATCAACTCTTCTTATTTTTTTACCGTCGGGCACAAATATGTAGGCATGGCAATGGGCCGAGCCGAGCCCAAATGTCGAGCTCGGTTTGGCCCACGATCGGCCCCTTTTTTTTAAATTTGAAAAATAAAAACAAATGTTGAGCTCGTGGGCCGAATGAGCCGAGCCCTTTTTTTTTTTAATTTGAAAAATAAAAAAGAAATACAATATCGACTATCGAGAATCCTTTATGTAAAAAATTAAAGATTTAATACCCTCCTCTTTTTCTTTTTGTTTTGTTTTTTTTAAAATTTGAAAATAAAAAATAACTACCATATCGAGAATCTTTTATGTTAAAAATTAAACATTTAAAATCCTCCTTCTTTTTTCGGGCTTGGGATCGGTTACTTTAAAAGTAGGCGGAGTTAAAATTGTACACGAATAAGATGTTACGTGTACAATATTTTATTAAATTAAGAAAAAAAAATCAAATACATAAATACTAATGAAAAATAATACTTACTACGAATATGATTAATCTATATTTAAATCTTCAAGTTCTTCGGACATTATTCTGTCCACTTTGTCTTGGATTCGAAGTTCGGCATCATCCCAATCCTTTAGACACAGTAAGTTTTTTAAAATGTCAGCTTTGAGTCTTGACCTGATATCAGATAAAACTCTGCCACTTGTACTAAATGCAGCCTCCGATGCTACATTGAAACCGGAGGTGTTAGTAGATCACGTGCTATTTTTGAAAGAATTGGATAACTACGTTGATGTTGTCTCCACCATCGTAGTATATCAAAGTTTTTTCTCTCTTCGTCATCTAACATACTAAGTACATCATGTATAAAATACCTAATTAACTCTACAGGTGTATCATATGTGTACTGACATAACTCCATAAGTCAATGTCATCAGTTGATGACGAAGTATATGTTGGATTAGAGAGTCGTACAATGTTCGTACCGGCCCTTTCAGCATAGACTTCATACATAGAACATAAAGTTTGTTCTAAATTAGCACACGTGAATGGATTTTTGTAAGTTAATTCATCTGAAATTGCCATTATTGTTATTTTCGTACCCTCTAAGTTAAGTCGAAGATCCATAATACATGCTAATGGAAATAACATAGGCAATTGTTCCCAATATTTTCTAAATTTATCTTCCATAACATGTATAATACTAGTAAAAAAAGTAAAATTCTTATACCTATTAAAATTATTAGCAATATAATATAAATGATTTAAAACAAGTGGAGTAGTTGGATAAGACACACCAGAACATGCAGTTGTTGCGTCGTAAAAAACTTTTAAAAATTTTCTAACATGATCACATATTTCCCAATCATGTATTTCTAAATCATATTCTGAGCCGTATGAGTGTCGGCAATTATAATAGACAGTAATGCAATCTTCATAACCTTCACACGATTCAAGCATAAGATATGTTGAATTCTATCTATTAGCAACATCAGTTGCAAAATTTTTTGATTGCAGCCTATTTTCTGTATATAGAGCAGCAAAAAGTTGTTTTCTTGATGGTGATATCAAAATATAATTAATAGCATATCTAACTTTTTCTAATTGAGGTTGTATAAATTTTAATCCATCTTGTACAATTAAATTAAACACATGACATACACAACGAATATGAAATACAATACCATCAAAATTTGGACTACAATATTGCATTAATTTTTCAATTATTATATTATTTGGGCCTACATTATCAAATGTAAAACTACGAGTCATAGAATCACATTTAAATTCATTTAACATGCCTAATAAAACTTCATAAACATTATTTTCATTATAAGGATAGTCTATTTGTTTAAATGCTATTACTTTTTTATACATTATCTAATTATTATCAATATAGTGTGCAGTTACAACCATGTATCCTTTTTTGTTACAACCTGTCTATAAGTCTGATGTAAAAGATACAACACCGTTATAATTATTAATATCATTAATTATAGCTTCTTTCTTTGTATTATATTTAACAATAATGTCTTTACAAAGTGTATTTATAGAAATACTAACGTACTTTGGTTGTAGATATTTTTGGATGAATGACGTCCAATGAGGATTGTCCACCAAGCATAGTGGAAACTCAACATTTGCTATCAATTCCGACAGTTCTTCGTGGCGCAAGACGATAAGAGTTCTTGTGAGTATATCAAGTTGTTGAGAGCGGAACTACTGGACCCGGCTCCCGGAGAACTAAACTGGAGTTGTGCCTGATTTGTATCCAAACCTCCATGTTTGTATTGACACTTTTTGAAGTGTCTATTTAGATGGGTCGTGCCTATCCCCTTGTACCAAGCAAACTTCTCTTGAGAGTGTTTACACCGTGCTTTGAACTCAGAGACTACGTTCACTAGTTTACCAGTCGGCACCAACTTAAAATGCTGCCAGCACTTAGTCTTTTGTTTGATGGCTTTTCGTTTAGTGCTAGAGCCGATGGTAGTTTGTGTATCAGTATCTTCTTAAAAGTCTTCCAAATCAATTAGATCAGTGCAACCACCAAATTGATTAAGAATATCGTCTGGATTTTGAATATCATTAAGACCACTGAAATCATCATCACTTCAATTGTATGCCATTTGGAATAATATAATAAAGAAAATAGAAGAAAATGAAGATGTAGTAAAAACTAGAAATGTAGAGAATTAGTATAAATAGATAATGAGATACTAGAAACTAATTAGAACACTAATATTGAGAAAATGTAATTTGAGAATTGTTAATGGATTGAGAGTTGAGTATATAATTGAATGAGAGATAAGAGATTGAAGTATGAAAAAATGAGTTTAGAATAGGAGTATTTATAGGAAAAAATGAAAGTAAAAAAAAAATTAAAATTAAAAGTGCACTACTGTGACCATTGGTGAGCCACGAGCCACGAACCGAGCCGGCTCGTGGTAACGAGCCCAAATGAACTGAGCGAGCTCGGCCCTAGCACGTGCTCGCCGAGCCCGAGCTGGGCCGAGCTTTTACGAGCCGAGCTGGCGAATCGACGAGCTTTTTTACCATCTCTACAAATATGTGAGAATATGCAAGAATAAACGCAATTAGGTGAGAATATGCGATAATAAACGCGATTAGGCTAGAATAAATGCGAATAATCGTGCATAACACGCATTAGAGCAAGCAAGCCTCTTTTTAAATTTATTTTCAAATTATGCCAAAATAAACTGTTACGCCTCCCAAAAATACACCCACGTGGCACAAGACAATTAAGCCCTTTACGCTGACTCAGCCTCAAAATAGATACACCTGGCAACATGTGGAAGACGCCTTAAAAGATGTCCGAACTGCTTTTAACGAAAGCAATCTGAAAACTCCACAATAGCCGAACCACTCTGAGTGATTAACAAGACAGAAATAAGGTGGCATTGTTAATCTGACATAATGGAAGAGTGTAAGAAAGAACAAGGCGGTCGTCTGCAAAACCAGAGACGGACGTAAAGGAGAATGGCGGCATTGACAACTTGATATGACATGAGTCAATCACTCACTCTAAAATCTGACCCAAGTCAATTAAACTTCAAGGATATATAAGAAGGAAAATGACAAGAAACAATGTGAGTTTTCTCTGGAATTATTTTTCAATATTAGTTTTCTCTGGAATTGAGTCAGTACGGTAAAAACATAAATTCTAACTTGAGCGTCGGAGTGCATATGGCAACCCCCCCCCCCCCTCCGACGCCCAGTCGCATATGCTAGCTGACAAGCTTTTGTTTTAAGTGTGCAGGTATTTCATAGCTGGACGGAGGAAGACATTTCAGTGTTGATTATAGATCTAACTGGGATTTGTGGTCAACATTTTGGCGCCATTTGTGGGAATCCATATGGAAAACCACGAGGAAACACGTGAAAAAGCATAAGCCAGGTGAAAATGAAGAATGATCAAAACAAAGCTCAATTTGAAGAAAGTATAGTCCCTTGGCGGGAGATTTGAAGTTATAAAGTTTCCTTTTGAACAAAAGGAGAAATTTTCAGTTGAAGATTTGAAGTTATAAAGTTTCCCTTTGAACAAAAGGAGAAATTTTCAGTTGAAGATATGAAGTTATAAAGTTTTCCTTTGAATAAAAGGAGAAATTTTCAGTTGAAAATTTGGAGTTATAAAGTTTCCTCTTGAACAAAAGGAGAAATTTTTAGTTGAAGATTTGAAGTTATAAAGTTTCCCTTTGAACAAAAAGAGAAATTTTCAGTTGAAGATTTGAAACATAAGACTAAAAGATTTCTCTTGAAAAAGGAGAAATCTTACCCAAACCTGGCAAAAATAACACATCCTGCTCGGAGACAAAGATCAAAAATAACACAATGAGTAACGAAGATGGAAACACGCGCACTTAGCGAGCAACAAGAAAAAGGATATGAAAGAGCTCTCGAGGTCACACAACCACCCAGGCGTGGGAGGTGTTCTAGGGCGTGCATGGCACACAATGTGGAGGTTATGGCAGAACAAATGCTAGAAATGCAAAGACAACAAGGCGCACAAACCGTTGTCCTAAATGCATACTTACAACAAGGATTTATGCCCACTGCTCCGCCTGTATATCCGCCTTACTACCCCCAAGCATATGGAGACCAATGCGAGAATGAAGAGGAGGATGACCCTTACTCATACGCCTCAATGAATCGGCCGAGGGCTCCATTTCGAGAAGATAAACGGGGCTGATCCGTTCCAAAACCTCTATCGATGATACAATGCGGGAGAAAACTACGTAAACCCAAACTTGCCTCCCATGTACTCACAAGAGCTAGAAACGTCCCAAGGGTCTAGTGTTTTCGACAGGCTAGGGAAAAGACTTCCTAGAAATATGAGGAAAATACGGGCAGCAGCAGCCGCCGCTAACCAACCGCCACATATGTCTCCACCTCTTCAGTATCGGACCCATCAAGTCCGTTCTCCGACATAAATTTCTCCACCCCAACTTCGTTCTTATAAGATGGACAATGATGAGGAAATAGATCCTTTTTCAGAGGGAATACAACAATGTATAGTCCCACGTGATTTTGAGATGCCCGAAATTGGCAAATACATCGACTGAGGTGATCTGCATGATCATCTTTTAAACTACAATGCTAGCATGGGAATTGCTGGAGCCACTCCCGCACTAAAATGTAAGGCGTTCCCTCCGACTTTAGAAGGAAGCGCACTTAGGTGGTATAAGAAACTCATCCCCAGAAGTATTCATAGCTAGAGGGATCTGAAAACAGCTTTCAGGAATGGGTTCGTATCCTCGAAGCCTGGCCAACTTCTGGTCCAACTCCTACAAGACCTGAGATAAGGAAAAAATGAGTTACTGAAAAGCTACTTAGCCTGGTTCACAGAAGAAATGCACAACTGTGAAAAACATCACTGAGGCATAAATGTTCTCGGCCCTTAATGGAGGCATAGAAATGAGAAGCATGTTTTGGAGAGATGTTCGGAGCCGTAAACCCAAGGATTACAATGCATTAGCAGACATGATGAAAGAAAAAATCATATCAGAAGAAATGGCTAGGGCCAGGGATAATCATACCGAGCAGCATTATAATCATGACGGGCATGCAAACAACAAACCATCTAATGACATTAATCACCGCCAAGGCAGACGTCGACAGGGGGCTCATCAACGCCTTTTCCCCAGGACTGGATCCAGCTACGCAACCAAAATCACTGAAGCCATCACAAATTTACACGCTGGTATGAATGTCTCCAATCAGGGAACGACTGTCGAACAGGTAGGCCCCAGCAATTCTAATAAACTGTTCATCAGTCCATACTGTACCTACCATCGATTCTACAGACATAGGACCGATGACTACTGTGACATACAAATGCTGGCAGACTAAAGAACCCAAAAGAAGGACCACATTCCTTCCGGGAAAAGTCGAGGTAGAAATGACTCACATTTTTTATCCAACAAGTTACATCGCAGACGGCACCCAGATGCTAGAAATAGCGGTCCAATAAAATGAGCAGAATTGAGAGAGCGTGGTCGAAGTCATGAAAGAGAAAACATACAAAGAGCAGGAATGACGAAAAGGGAATATCCTCCGCAACCATCCCAACAGGGCCTCATCAGATAAATTGACACAATCATTAGAGGACCCCATCCTGGCAGGAGCTCCAATAATTCTCAGAAGAAATATATCAGAAAGGCTAAGGAGCCTGCCAATGTGAACTATCACCTGCATACCCATCCGGTGAGAACAGGAAGAAATGACCCCATCGCTTTCGATCTTTCGACGCAGCCGCGATACATTTTCCTCATAATGATGCTCTAGATTTTTGAGCAGTCGTGACTAGGAATAGATTAGGAAAATGTTGGTCGATGACGAAAGTTCAGTCAACATTATTTATGGAACCACTTATGACAAAATGGGTATAAATACCCTATAATCTCGGCCACTGATCCAATTTATGGATTCACTGGAGACTCCATTATCTCCAGAGGAACCATCATTCTGATGATCGAAATGGGAGAAGCACCGACAAGTGCTAGGATTCTAATAGAATATTTGGTGGTGGATAAAAGCTCTTCCTACCACGGCGTACTCGGAAGTCCGACTCTTATCAATTTAGAAGCGATGACTCACATGAAGTTCTTGTGCATGAAGTTTTCCACAGAACGTGGAATTGCCACAGTCAAAGGGAACCAATTCGAATCCTGGGCATGTTACACTAATGCCATGGGAAAATTTGTAGACCGAGAAGTTAACGTAATCGATGTAGAAATAAAAGAAGTCGTTTCAGGTCCTGAAAGATTGGATGAAGAGAATAAAGAATAAGATGAACAAATGGTTGAGCAAAAAGATCCGAAAGATTTAGATCCACGAGTGGTTGATGATGAGCCTCGAACTTCTTGAAAAGTTAGTGTGCTTTCCTGTGGATCCCAATGACTTGGCAAATGAACTACAATTGGAGAGTGAATCTCTTGGAGAATTCAAAGACCATCTGAAACATTTTTCATCCGAAAATTTAGATGTATTCGCATGGAAACATGGAGCTATGGTGGAAATTGATCCTAATATTTCATGCCACAAACTGCAAATAGAGGCGAATCATCTGGGATACAGGCAAAAATGCCGACCCATGAGCCCTCAGAAGTATGCAGCACTTGAAGATGAGGTATTCAAGCTGTTGAAAATTGGCTTTATAAGAGAATCCCGTTATCTAAAGTGGGAATCCAACCCGGTGCTGGTACCTAAGCCCGATGGAAAGATAAGTGTCTGTATTGATTTCTCCAATGTCAACCAGGCTTGTCCTAAAGATAGTTTTCCTCTCCCCCACATAGACCAACTGATGGATGCCACGGCCGATCATGAAGTTCTCAGTTTTATAGATGTTTATTCAGGGTATAACCAAATCTCCATGTACCCCCCCTCCTCTCGAGGAGCACACATATTTCATTATTGATAGAGGCTTATATTGTTACAAAGTTATGCCATTTGGTTTGAAAAACACCAGAGCTACGTACCAGAGGCTAGTAAATAAGATGTTCACCAAACAATTGGGTAACACAATGGAAGTATATGTGGACGATATGTTGGTTAAAAGCTTAATAAAGGCTGACCACATTGACCACCCGAAGGAAACATTTGACGTATTAAGAAAGTACAAGATGAAGCTAAATCCTCTCAAATGTGCTTTCGGAGTATCCTCACGAAAATTTTTGGAATTCATGGTGAACCAAAGAGGTATTGAAGCGAACCCCAAAAAAATTAGAGCATTATTGGAGATAAGCCCTCATCGGAGTCCAAAACAAATGCAAAGCCTAACCAGTAGGGTAGCTGCTCTAAGTCGCTTTATCTCAAAGTCAACTGACAAATGCCTATCATTCTTCAAAGCTTTAAAAGGAAAGAAGAGATTTGAATGGACTCCTGAATGTGAGAACGTTTTCCAAGCCTTAAAACAATATTTAGGAAGAGCTCCACTTCTGTCTAAGCCATCGGACAAGGAAACTTTAATGTTATATCTTGCTGTCTCAGAATAAGCTGTTAGTACGGTCCTCATCAGAGATGATAATGGCAATCAGCGCCCCGTCTACTATGTAAGCAAGGTCCTACTAGATGTTGAAACAAGCTTGATTGTATCTTCCAGAAAGCTCCGACCTTATTTCCAGTCACATATTGTATGTGTCCTGACTACGTTCCATTTGAAACAGGTGTTACAAAAACCCGATGCATCAGGAAGACTAATGAAATGGACAATAGAACTTAGCCAGTTTGAAATTCAGTACCAACCCCGAAATGCCATCAAGGGTCAAGCTTTGGCTGATTTTGTGGTCGAGTTCACCCATCCTCCTGAAATAGAAATGGCTTATCAAGCTGGACCCACCAAACCTTGGAGTTTATTTTTTAATGGATCATCTGGAGAAAATGGGTCCGGAGCTGACATTATGCTAATAAGTCCGGAGGGTCACAAACAACACAGCTCTCTGCACTTCAGGTTCAAAGCTTCCAACAATGTGGCAGAATATGAAGCTCTCCTAGCTGGCATAAAGTTGGTTAAAGCATTACACGTCCAAACTATAATTGCGCATAGCGACTCCAGCTGATTATCAGCCAAGTAAATGGCGACTTCGAAGCAAATGACAAAAATATGGCTTCTTATTTTCAGAAGGTCCAAGACCTGATACCATATTTTGAAGACTTTAAATTAATCCAGATCCCTCAGACCGATAATCACAGTGTCGATACACTATCCAAATTGGCTAGCAGCAAGGACTTCGACCTCCTCGGATATGTACAAATCAAGTTCTTCCCCAAGCCTACCACTGAACAAAACGATGATATGTTCTTTATTGATGAAAGTAAATCATGGATGAGGCCCATATTCTCATATTTAACAGGGCAAACCCTGTCCGAAGATAAAGACGAAGCACGAAAGATCCAGAAAATATCAACATGTTTTGTCATACAGAAATGAGTGCTTTACAAAAAAAAGTTATTCTTCTTCCCATTCTCAGATGTGTTGGGCCAGATGAAGCGGACTACGTTATGGAAAAAAATCCAGAAAAGAACATGTGTCAATCACTCTGGAGCAAACTCATTGGCTCATAAGATCCTTAAACAATGATATTAATGGCCTAATCTTAAAAAGGATTCACTTGAATTTGTACGCAAATGTGACAAATACCAGTGCTTCGCCTGCATGTACAAACTGCCTCCGCGAGAATTGCAAGTTGTGTCCAGTCCTTGGCCTTTCGATAAATGGAAGATTGATATAATCAGACCCATGCCCCGAGGGTGAGGTAATCACTGTTATGCGATTGTGGCTATTGATTATTTTACCAAATGGTAGAGGCCGAACCCATGGTGAAAATCACAGAAGCCAATACTTCTAAATTTATATGGAAAAATATCATATGTTGGTTTGGTGTGCCCCGCTCATTGGTTTTAGACAACGCAAAACAGTTTAGAAACCTCTAGATCGAAGAAATGTGCAACGATTTGGAGATAAAACATCATTTCTAGTCCCCACACCATCTACAGGCTAATGGACAGGTAGAGGCCGTAAACAAGACTATAAAATACACTTTGAAAAAGAAGTTGGAATCGTTGAAAGGGGCGTGGGTGGACGAGCTACCTCAAGTATTGTGGGCGATACGCGCCACTAGAGAGACCCCATTCTCTATGGCATATGGTATCGAAGCAGTGTGTCTTGTAGAAATTGGACTACCCTCCCATAGGCAAGTCCATTTCAATGAAATCTCCAATGAAAATTCTCAAAAAGCAGGCTTAGACCTTCTCCAAGAATGGATAGACGATGCACAGATGAAACTGAGGTGTTATCAACAAAAGATGGCCCGCTATTACAATAAAAGAGTAAAGGTCCGTTCATTCCAAGTAGGTGACTGGGTCCTAAGGAAAGTTACTATTGCTACGCAGGTGCCTGGTGTGGAGACTTTGGGCCCGAACCGGGAAGGTCATTATTAATAGCCCACGAATAACTAACCAAGAGGGGGGTGAATTGGTTTTCTCAAACTTTTTCAAAAAATATTCTAAATAAAATGATACTTAAGAAACGAAAATTAATCCACAAAAATATAAGCACAATATAAATAAATAAAAGGGAAGAAAGAGTGCAAACGATATTTTTATGGATGTTCGATCCAACCAATGATCTACGTCCCTCGTTACCAAGCTCTCCAACACGAGCACGGCCTTTCTACTATTTTGATTGACTTATGGTATAATCCAAATCCTTACAATGTATCTGGTAACTTACAAACAAAGAGCACCGATCCTTATACAATATTGAGCTTTTCAAAAGACCTCAATATGACTTAAAAATGTAAAGAGATTGATTTGAGTATTTCTCTCTAGATAAATGATAAATACAAGTTTAGTTCTAAGAGAGACTAACACTTTAATGAATAGCAATAGATGAAGAAAGCTCAAGTGTAAGAAGAAAATTTTGTTGAGAATGATGAATCAAAAGTTTGATTTAATCAAACAAAGTTTTTCAATAAGAGATATTGAAGATATAAATGCAATGAAGCTCTTTGAATGAAGTTTTTCAATATAATTATCTCTATAAATGCTCTTGTAAGTGTTGTAGAATGATAATAAATGAAGTGATATTTATAGAGATCAATTTTCGTCACTTTCTGTTGAAACGAATGACCAAACGGTCGACCAGTCAGATAGTCAGAAATAGCAGTTGGAACTGCAAAAATTCAGAACAGACACTTTTTGAAAAGTGACATTCAAACGGTCGACCGATTCAACTGGTTTACCAAACGGATTGTCCGTTTCCACAGTTTTGAAAATTTAATTTTTGGCTATGATAAAAAATATTTTTTAGCTTTTCGTTCATTTAATTGCTAATGATTAAAGAGTTAATACCTTTACAATTTTATATAGAAATCTATTCTTCGATCTTGATCTTCGAATCTTGAATTTCGGATCTTAAGATACTTGAACTCTTGTATTGATTTTGACTTGATCTTGACATTGTATGAGAGTTCGATTTGTAGTGCTTTGAATATTGCTTGAAAATATATTGTTAGAAAATATAACTATTTTGTTTGTTATAATCAAAACATTAAGGTTTAAAGTTAACCATAGGTCAACAATTTCTCCATTTTTGATTATGACAAACAATGTAAGAATGTAGAATGTGATAAGATAAATTAAAGCAAATATATTCTCCCTTTCTTTTTTAAGTGAACATGGTTTGATAAATTTGTAGTGTGATACCATTTTCATTTGATTTACCAAATGTCCAAGTTGTATTCATCACATATTCATATGTATGTATTCATATTCATCAAATCCATCATCATCACATATCATCGCATATTTTCCCCCTTTTGGCATAAACAAAAAGGCATAATCGAAACATTAAGGTTTAAAACATATTCCCCCTAAATGAAACAAATATGCCATTCATTGATAAAATTGAAATATAAAAACAATCATAGTTCAAAGATACATAAATGAAAGCTAGAACATAGGATTGTTTTCAAAAACATAGAGACAAAACAAAAAAAAATAAACTAGTTCTCCGGTGGCAGATGTGGAGGAAGCACGGCATCAAGACGGGAATGAAAAGCTTGAAGTAATGTAGTCATGCCGTCAATCGAATGTTGGAGAGTCCCCACGGTATGGCGTAGACCCTCGACCGAAGATGTAAGCGAGTCGATCCGTCCATTTAGTAAATTAAACTGGTCCTCGTTGGCACTGGAGGTGGAGGACGACGACCGTTGTGATCTTTGTCCTTGTTGAGATGGAAGAGCATTGTCGTCATCATTTCCTTCGTCCATTTCTTTGCCACCCTCAAATGGCAAGGTAAAAGGACCTGCCTCACCGTCAAATTCCTTAGATTTTGCTACCCATTGCCCATTCTCTTTAAAGATTTTCATTCGGCAAAGGGTAAGAATATTGATGGTATCGGTGGATTTTGGAAGAAGAGCTACCGCATTACGAAACGAAACCCCGAAATGTTGGAAAATTTTGGTAAGGATCATGTCGTACGGTAAGGCCTTAGCCCTAGTACCGCGAAGAACGGTGTCCATGTGATTTATCATAATATAGGAGAAATCGAGTTTACGACCAACTAAGATAGAATCAAGAAGAAATACGTCGTAGTGATTAACTTCATCAAGATGACCCTTTCGAGGGACAATAATATGGGCAATGATGTTATGGAGGACACGACATGGGAGAGTAAGTTGATTCGTACTAAGACGTACGACAGCCTCAAAGTGCTTGCCGGTGACGCGACAACAAGCCTCGACCGGATTGTATCCCTCACGCAGAGGAATGATTTTGGTGGTATAAAAATCCATACCCCCATCCTCAAGATGAAGAATAGAGCGAATAAGGTCAGGAGTGATGTAAATCCGTTTATTCCTAACAAGACACGAAATACCCGTCCCCAGTGAAAAAGTCATGTTTTTGTAGAAATCTTTCATAATGGTAGGGTAGGCTTTTTCATTTAGAGTGAGAATGGAAACCCAACCCGTGGCAAAAAATAAATCCTCAATATGGAATGAAGAGGCATCAAAAGTAAACGAGGCAAGATCAACGTTCTTACCGATGAAAATTGGGCATTTGTCAATCCGATTTTCTGAAGGAGAACCCTCGTCTTAAAAGGATGGAGAAGGTAGCCTTTCCCTCCTAGAGCGTTTGGTAGCCATTTTAACTAGAGGCATTATGATGGAGGCGGATGATTGAATCTAGGGTTCGTCCGTTTGAGAAATGTGATGATTATGTGGACAAAAATTAGGGATTTTCGGAGTTTAGTGTGGCAATGATATGGGTTTTGTGATTTTGAATGTAAATTGGAAATATTTTAGGAAGATTGGAAGAAGATTTGGAGAGAAAACCGTGGTTCGCGCGAAGTTAGAATGAAAAAATTTGAAAATTTTCTAACTTAAAACCCTGATTTCCGCTGATACGGTCAACCATACTCAAACGGTCGACCGTTTGAACTGAATTTTTGAAAATAAACTCTTTGTTCAAACGGATGAGTAGACGGATGATGAGGCGGTCATCCGTTTAAGTTAATACAGATGTCCGTTTAAGTAAACAGTCAACCATTTAAATTTATCAAAATTTGCAAAAGTCTCTGTTTAAATGGATTCATAGGCGGATCATCCGTTTGAGACAAAGCGGACGTCCGTTTCTTGAAGCGGTCGTTCGTTTCAACGGATTTTCTGAAAAATCTTGCATTTTCAATGATTTGGTCCTTTGATAAAGACTTTAAAACATGTTTATCACATGAAATACAATCAATTATAGGAAACATAAAGAGTTAGCCACATATTTCACATTCATCAATTATGCCTAAATTTCGTCGAATGTATCAAAATCTTTCGAGTGCTAATAGTTTTGTGAGAATATCGGCCAATTGTTTTTCGGTGTTTACAAACTCCAAAGTTATATCTCCCTTTTGTGCATGGTCTCGTAGAAAGTGATGTCTAATCTCGATGTGTTTGGTGCAAGAATGCAAAACGAGATTTTTAGATAAGTTGATGGCACTAGTGTTATCACACATAATAGGAACTTTTTCAAAGAAAATGTGATAATCATTTAGAGTTTGTTTTATCCATAGGATTTGACCACAACAACTAGCGGCAGAGATATACTTGGCTTCAGCGGTTGACAAGGCAACGTAATTTTGTTTCTTACTAAACCAAGAAACTAAAGCAAAGCCTAGAAAATGACAAGTTCCGCTAGTGCTTTTACGGTCAATTGTGCAACAGGCCCAATCGGACTCCGAATAACTAAGTAAATCAAAATGAGTTTCTTTGGGATACCAAAGACTTAAAGATCTAGTACCACTAAGATAACAGAAAATGCGTTCTACGGCACTAAGATGGAAATTCTTAGGATTAGATTGATATCTAGCACATAAGCATACACTAAACATAATATCGGGTCTATTAGCGGTTAAATAAAGAAGGGATCTGATCATACCTCGATATTTTGTTATATCAACGGAAGTACCTTGCTCATCTTTATCTAGTTTGATTGATGAGCTCATTGGAGTGTTCATTGGCTTCAATTATTTCATTTCAAACTTTTTGAGCATATCCAAGATATACTTGGTTTGACTAATGAATATTCCATCATTAGTTTGTTTGATTTGAAGTCCAAGAAAGAACTTGAGTTCACCCATCATACTCATCTAAAATTCCCTACTCATGCACATGGAAAATTCTTTACATAGGAAAATGTTAGTAGTACCAAAAATGATATCGTCAACATAAATTTGGACAACTATCATATCATTCTTTTTTGTTTTTATAAATAATGTTGTATCCGCCTTACCCATTAAAAAACTATTTGATAAGAGAAATTTACTTAATCTCTCATACCATGCTCTAGGAGCTTGTTTAATCCGTAAAGGACTTTTCTAAGTTTGAAAACTTTGTCTGGATACTTATGATTTTTAAAACCGGGTGGTTGCTTAACAAAAACTTCTTCTTGAATGACTCAATTTAAGAATGCACTTTTGATATCTATTTGAAAGAGAGTAAAATTCTTATGACAAGCAAAAGTAAGAAGTATGCGAATTGACTCTAATCTAGCAACCGGTGCAAAAGATTTTTCAAAATCAATGCCTTCTTCTTGATTGTAATCTTGAGCCACTAATTTAGCTTTGTTACGGATAATTATACTATTTTCATCTCGTTTGTTTCGAAAAACCCATTTTGTGCCAATTACAGTTTGCGAATTTGGTCTAGCAACTAAATCTCAAACATGATTTCTTTCAAATTGATTTAGTTCATCTTGCATAGTTAGAATCCAACATTCATCAAACTCAGCTTCTTTAAAATTCTTTGGCTCGATTTGTGAAAGAAATGCACAATTGTTATGAAAATTTCTAGAAGAATTTCTTGTGCTTACCCCTTTTGATGGATCATCAATGATGAGATCTTTTGGGTGAGAGGGGACAAACCTCCATTCTTTTGGTAATGATGAAGTCTTGAGATCTTTATAAGGTTCTTCTTCATTTTGTTGCATATTCGTTTCCTTCTCATTTTGAATTTCAATGTTATTTGGATTCCCTTTGTCTTGATTTAGAACACTTAGTTGTTCAAATGGAATTTCTAAATCTTTATCATCAATGACTTTTTCTTGTTCAATGGAGTTGGTTTCATCAAAGACAACGTGCATAGATTCTTCAGCTACTAAAGTTCTTTTGTTAAAAACTCTAAAAGTTTTGCTAGTAGATGAATATCCAAGAAAAATTTCAATATCGGATTTTGGATCAAATTTTCTCAATTTTTTTTTTGTGTTTAAAATAAAGCACTTGCAACCAAAAATTTTAAAATATCCAATATTGGGAATTCTATTTTTTCAAAGCTCATATAGAGTTTTGGTTTTCTCTTGACTAACCAAAACTCTATTTAAAATATAACATAAAGTATTTACAGCTTCGACCCAAAAGTATTTTGGTAAATTGTTTTCATTCAACATGGTCCGAGCCATTTCTTGCAATGTTCAATTCTTCTTTTCTACTACACCATTTTGTTGAGAAGTTCTAGTAGCCGAGAAATTATGTTCATATCTATTTGATTTGCAAAAATCATCAAAAGCTATATTTTCAAATTCTTCACCATGATCACTCCTAATTGTGGTAATAGTGTATCATTTTTCATTTTGGACTCTTTTGCAAAAATGTTTAAATGCATTTAAAGCTTCATCTTTTAAATTCAAGAAAATGACCCAAATAAATCTTGAAAAATCATCAACAATAACAAATGCATAATATTTTTCACTTAAACTAGCGGTTCTAGAGGGTCCAAATAAGTCCATGTGGAGAAGTTGTAAAGGTCTTGAAGTAGATGAGTGTTGTTTAACTTTGAAAGAATTCTTTACTTGTTTTCCAAATTGACAAGCATCACAAATTTTATCTTTTTCAAACTTTATATTTGGTAAGCCTTTTACAAATTTATTTTTGGAGATTTTTGAAAGTAAATCCATGCTAATATGACCTAATCTCCTATGCCATAACCAAGAATCATCCTTTATACTTGAAAGACATTTTATTTCTTTTTCAAGTTCAAATTCAATAGATATGATGTAGACATCCTTACTTCGGATCCCCATGAACAATACTTCTTTAGATATAGCATCCTCAATAAGGCATTTGGAAGAATCAAATTTAATAAGATAACCTTTATCACACAATTGACTTATACTAAGCAAGTTATGTTTAAGGTTATCAACTAATAAAACATTTTCAATGGAGGAAGAAGAACGATTACCAATATTTCCAATGCTATGATTTTTCCTTTGGCATTGTCTCCAAAAGTTACATGACCTCCATCTTTTCTTTTGAGATTTGATAGTAATGATCAATCTCCCGTCATGTGTTTTGAACAACTACTATCCAATAACCAATTGCTCTTGAACTTTCATGGTACCTACAAAAATAATTTTAATTTTTGATTTTTGGTACCCACATAAGTTTGAGTCTTTGATAGTTAGTGTTTGTGGATTCTTTTATTCACTTGTATTTCCTTTCAAAGTATAGTCTCTTTTTAGTTGAACAATTATAAGTAATATGACTAATTTTCTTGCAAAAACTACATGTAATATTTTGTTGAGAAAAATTAGATGATTTTACAAATATGGTTTCAAGGGATTTTTGTTTCAAAAGAGGTTTATATCCAATTCTCCATTTGTTGAAGACACATTTTTGCTCACCAAGCATTAATTCAAAGTTTTTATTTCTTTGGGTAAATTTGTAAATAATGCTTGTTAAATCAACAACTTTTTCTTTCAATGAAATATTTTCTTTAATTAAGGACTTATGATCATCTTTTTCTTTTTCAAAGTCCCTTTGTGTAATAAAGAGTTTTTTGACTACCTTTTTCAATAATAAATATTTTCCTTCGTGAGTGCGGCACGCACCTTTTTCTTTCTTTCGGAGCCGTTTTTAGCTTCTACCCTTATTTTTATGTAAAAGATCTAGTAGGTTGGGTAGCTTTTGCTATCTTTTTTTCCATTTGGATTTTAATTGTTAAGAATAGAGTATTTTGAAATAAGTTTCTCAAATTTTTCAAGAATTTCATCATAAGAAGTAGATATGTCAATATAAGAGTCATCGTTGTTTGTACTTACCTCATCCTCAATAGCCATGAAGCACATGTTGGCGAATTCTTTTTGAACTTCATCTTCTTCAAGATCATCTTCATGCAGCTTGAAGAGCTTTCTTTTTGATGAACTTCTTTTTGTTCGGGCATTCGGTCCTCTTGTGACCGGGTTTGTCACAATCATAACATATGATCTTTTTATTTTTCTCTTCACCTTTATCATCCTTCTTTTGAAATCGCCTATTGTTTCGAAATCCTCTCTATTTCTTGACAAGAAGAACTAAGCTATCAAGTTCTTTATCACTCATGTTTGTGTTGGAGGATCCTTCATCATTTGTTGATTTTAATGCAATTTGCTTCTTGGGAGGCTCCTTCGTCTATTCTTTTCTTCTTCTTGTTTTCTCTTTTGTTTCGACATTGTTGAGCTCATACATCATCAATGTTCCATATAGCTCATCCATTGGATAAGTGTTGACATCTTTTGTGTTCTATATCAACATCCTCAAGGAGTTCCAATCTTTCGAAAGAGACTTAAGCATTTTACTCACAAGTTCACCGTTAGTAAACTTTCGATCAAAGCCCTTAAGGCCATTAATAATATCGGCAAAGCGAGTAATCATATCAACAATAGGTTCATCTTATTTCATAAAGAATTTTTCAAAATCTTTTGTCAATAGATTTATTTTAGTTTCTTTAACCTTGTTGGTACCTAAGTGAGTTATCTCTAATGCATGCCAAATATTATATGCGGAATCACATGTGCTAATACGATTAAACTCATTTTTATCTAAAGCACAATAAAATAAATTTTTGGCTCTAGCATTCAAAGACAATTTTTTTTTATCCTCTTCATCATATTCTTCTCTAGGCTTAGAAGTAGTTTGGTCCGATTTATCATCAACTTTGATAATTTTTGTAGGCACATATGGACCAAACTCGATGACTTCCCAAATATTATAATCAATTGATTGAATGTAAATCATCATTCTAGTTTTCCAATAATTATAATAGGCGCCATTAAAGAAGGGAGGACGATTTGTAGAGTGACCCTCAAAGTTTTGAATATTTTGGTTAGCCATTACTCAAGATTGTATAATCTTAGAAAAAATGAATACATTGCTCTGATACCAATTGATAGCCCAAGAATAACTAACCAAGAGGGGGGTGAATTAGTTTTCTCAAACTTTTAAGAAATGAAAATTAATCCACAAAAATATAAGCACAATATAAGTAAATAAAAGGGAAGATTGAGTGCAAACGATATTTTTATGGAGGTTCGATCCAACCAATAATCTACGTCCTCCGTTACCAAGCTCTCCAACACGAGCACGGCCTTTCTACTATTTTGATTGACTTATGGTGCAATCCAAACCCTTACAATGTATCCGGTGGCTTACAAACAAGGAGCACCGATTTTTATACAATATTGATCTTTTCAAGAGATCTCAATGTGACCCAAAAATGTAAAGAGATTGATTTAAGTATTTCTCTCTAGATAAATGACAAATACAAGTTTAGTTCTAAGAAAGACTAACACTTTAATGAATAGCAATAGATGAGGAAAGCTCAAATGTTAGAAGAAAATTTTGTTAAGAATGATGAATCAAAAGTTTGATTTAATCAAACAAAGTTTTTCAATAAGAGTTATTGAAGATATAAATGCAATGAAGCTTTGAATAAATTTTTTCAATATGATTCTCTCTATAAATGCTCTTGTAAGTGTTGTAGAATGATAATAAATGAAGTGGTATTTATAGAGATCAATTTTTGTCACTTTCTGTTGAAATGGATGACCAAACGGTCAATCGGTCTGATGGTTAGAACTAGCAGTTGGAATTGTAAAAAATCAGAACGGACACTTTTTGAAAAGTGACATTCAAACGGTCGACCGGCTCAATTCAAACGGTCGACCGATTTACCAAACGGATTGTCCGTTTCCACAGTTTTGAAAATTTGATTTTTGGCTTTAATATAAAATATTTTTATGCAAGTGATAAAAAATATTTTTGAGCTTTTCGTTCATTTAATTGCTAATGATTAAAGAGTTAATACCTTTACAATTTTATCTAGAAATCTATTCTTCGATCTTGATCTTCGAATCTTGAATTTCGGATCTTGGGATACTTTAACTCTTGTATTGATTTTGACTTGATATTGACATTGCATGAGAGTTCGATTTGTAGCTCTTTGAATATTGCTTGAAAATAGATTGTTAGAAAACACGACTATTTTGTTTGTTATAATCAAAACATTAAGGTTTAAAATTAACCATATGTCAACACTTATAAAATTATAAGCGAAGTAGTTCCTGGAACTTATGTATTAGAATTCCAGTCAAGCAACTGTTTTCCACATCCATGGAACACGGAACATCTCCGCATATATTATCAATAGCATTCTAATTGTAGGCCATTATGGCTCTTATCTTCTATATTAAAATTTTGTATCTTTCAAAAATGGAAATTCGGCTAACTATTTCATACACCATTCGAATCTGGTCCATTTCAAATTTATGAGGTGCCACTCATAACACACTTACTTCGAAAAGCTCATCAGACAAATATAATGTAAAGTAAAAAATGATCATACAAATTTGCCCCGAAATTGTAACTCAAATCGGGAAATACACTGCGACCTTAACACAAATGCGGGAACAAACATCAAATCATAGAAGAAGCAACAAAATTTATCCTTCATTCAATAAGAAACCAAGCTACATACACATGTTGTAGGAAATAAAAGATTCAAAATCCTACTCCAACACGTGGAAGACGCCTTAAAAGATGCTCGGACTACTTTTAACGAAAGCAGTCCAGAAACTCCACAATAGCCGAACCACTCTGAGTGATTAACAAGATAGAAGTAAGGTGGCACTGTTAATCTGAAATAAATGAAGAGTGTAAGAAAGAACAAGGCGGCCGTTTGTAAAACCAGAATCAGACGCAAAGGAGAATGGCGGCATTGACAGCTTGACAAGATATAGTCAATCACTCACTCTGAAATCTGACCCAAGTTAATTAAACTTCAGGGATATATAAGAAGAAAAATGACAAGTAACAAGGTGAGTTTTCTCTGAAATTATTTTTCAATATTAGTTTTCTCTGGAATTGAGTCAGTCCGGTAAAAACATAAATTCTAACTTGAACGTCGGAGTGCATACGGTGACCCCCCCAATGCTAGCTGATAATCTTTGTATTAAGTGTGTAGGAATTTCATAGCTGAACGGATGAAGACATTGCAGTGTTGATTATAGATCCAACTATGATTTGTGGTCAACATAAACCATTTCTCAATCTACAAGAGGTGCTAGAAATGCTCAAGATGAAATAAGGAAGCCCGACGAAAATGATTTTGTATCGGATGATACAGACGATGCATTAGATAAAGAAGAAGAGTTTGACTAAGAATCCGATAAAGAGTTAGACAAAATTAGGCTATGTTAGTATGTAATCTAGTTGTAGGAAATTATTAAGTAATTTGTGTTTATGTTTGTAGTAGTTGTAATTTATTAACTTTTAAAAATATTTATGCTGGGCTGTTATTTTATAATCTAATCGTAGGCTATATTATTAAAATTAGTCATGCAATTTTAATTTTGAACCATGATATGTTCATGATATTTGCCTTAATCTTAATCTAATTTTTCTTCATTGTACAACGTGTATCTAATTTTGAAAACTCATATATTTTTTATTTGGTTTTTTGAAAATTAGGCCTGTAATTTTGTAGTCTAAATCAGTATATTGTAGGCTATGTTATTAAAATTTAAAATTTGAGCATTTTAAAAAAAATTAAAATTTGTAAATGCATTTTGACACTTAGACCTATAATTCTTGATGCTTCACTTCGCTGCGTCGTCACGCATTACGCATTTTAGAATCTTGGAAAAAGGAAGTGGAAAGAGGAAAGAGAAGGAAAAAAAATAGAGTAGAAAAATATATACGATCTAATGAAAAAATAGGTGGTAGGCAGTCTAACAAGATGTCTAAATTGGACGGGCTTCTATAATAAATGATGTCATACGAGTTTTGTCCCTTCCACCTCATTGCCATATCGACTAGACATTCAAAATAGATAATAGCATTGAAGACGCTCTTAGTTGGAGATGCTCTAAGACCGTCTCTACGCATTCCATGGGTAGCTATCTAAGTGGCAAATGTTGAAAGACTTCTAGTGAATAGTCATTCAAATTCAAATTTAAATTTAGTCTTCAATACATGCTGTAAATTTTTATCTAGGTATTTTTATTTTATTAAAATAAAAAGTAGATTACATTTAAATATGATTACAAAATTTTAGTATACATATGAAATTTAAATTTTGCTAAGTCAGCATGTCTAACAAAAATTCTGAATTTAGATGGGGCTCTAGACATTGTCTATTCTTTTTCCTTCCACACTAACTTGACAGAGTCTTTGACATCTTGCATTGGAAATGAATTTTTCTAGATAGTCTATTTTGCTTGTGACAACTGTTTTTTTTTTTTTTTTTTTTGACAATCCACGGTTGGAGATGCTCTAAAGAAAAAACACACATTGTCTAAAGTCATGTTTAGATTCAGAGACTCACTAGTTATCAAATTTATATTTTCTTTTTAGAATTATATTTCCTCTAGAGATTTAATTTTGTTTTTTTTTTTAAAATAAAATAAAGGACGTTTAGACATCATTTCTAGGTTGTAGATAGAATTTATTGGATACCACCAACTTAATTTGATTCTTCGTTTATTAGATATCAATAAAACGTAAACTAGAAATCTATCAACTTTCATGCACCGAGTAACAATTTATAAAATACATCAGATGGTTAATGTGCATTTGCCAACTTCTTCAACGCTGATATATGACTTGGATTCAATTAAGTGATTATGTTAATTGTATTACTAAATATGCACTAATTACATGTTCACCTAATCTACAATAGTAGAATCTGAATTGGATTGTCCTTAATTCATTAATCTATTAATGTTAAATCTAATAATAATTATTAATTATTGCTAGAACCACTATTTACGTAATGTAATCCTGCTAATTATAATTATAATTCTTTTCTTTAGAAATAGACCTTCTATCTAATTTCACGCGCTGAAGTGAAGAATGAAAAATCACTCGCTGAATTATTCGCTCCACGTGTATACTATCACAAATTAAATGACGCGTCAGGAAAATACATCGAGTACGGAAATCAATATACGAGAAAGGGTAATGATGAATTTAAAGAATAAATTAATAAAATATACGAAACAAAATTGGCCTTTGCTTTTCTTTTTATTTTATTTTATTTTTTTTTCGGGGAAATTCTTCGTACATGAGATATTAAAAAGTGGGAAAATAATTACTGAAAATGCCACTCCCTTCCCTAAATATATATTAATTAACGATCCCAATTATTTTACAAAAAGCCTTTCTCTCAAAACCCTAAAAAAAATTCAGTTGCTTATCTCTTTCGATCTTTGTAATTCTCTGCTGCTTCAAAGATTTTTCCCTATTTATTGTGAGATTTTTTTATTTTTCCTCTTTTTTCTGCTATTTTCTAAAATTTCTTTTCAATTTTAGGGTTATTTTCTTATTCTTAAATTTGTGAAAATCAAAATTTTCAAAAAATGGTTTTCCTGTTTAAAGGTGATTTCGAGCTTTTTTTGCTAATTTCTTTCAAAATTTTGAAAAATTCAGCTCAATTTTTGATGTTTAATGGAAAAGCTTGCTGTTAGTGTTCAAACTTCTTTGATTTCTCACTTGTTTTCTCTTTTGTTTTTACTAAATTTCTGTTTGCCATTTTCATCTAAGTGTACTGTATGTTTTTATGTTTCAGTGCAGTCATGAGTGACAATTGAATTCAAAAACTTTCAAAATGTGAATAGGGTTTAGTTCTTCAGCAGAAGATCTCATTTTGTTATGTGGTCATTCTTTCAGGTAATTTTTCAAAAAAATTCAAGGTAATTCCAGAAACCCGGCAAGAAAATGTCGGGGACCTCTGAAGCGACAACTTTGATGACGAGTCGGGAGCCATTCACCATCGCACCCCCTTCTGCTGCCGTCCATAATTCTCCGGCACCGGCACAGCTGGATCAGTCTATGCGCTTGGCCTACAGTACCGATGGCAGTGCCACAGTGTACAGACCCGTGGGATCATCCCCGCAACCGTACAATCCCACCCCTGCTGGCGCTGCGACGGTAAAAAATGTCACGAACTTGAACTCTGGCGAGCAGAAGCGGAAGAGGGGGAGGCCGAGGAAGTACGGTCCTGATGGAAGCATGGCAATGGCCATGGCGTCCACCCAACGGCCCGTCGGCGTCTCTCCACCTCCGCCGACCAGCGGGACTTTCTCACAGTCCATGGCGACTCCACCATCTGTTGCAACTCCTCCTCAGCCGCAGCCACCTCTGGGCGGATCGGCCTCGCCAACTGCCAAGAAGGGCAGAGGCAGACCTCGTGGTTCAAGCAAGAAGCAACAAAAGGAAACTTTGGGTAACGACCCTTTTGTTCTTCCAAAGCTATATATGTATAGCTAGATGTACTAGATTGGGGTTTAAATTAATTGATGAATCCTTGATTGAAAAATCAAATCTTTGTCATGGATAACTGTGTGACAAAATAAGTATGTTAAAAGTAAATTTGACTTATTTTTAAGGAAAACCGAACATGGTTCTTTTGTTTATTGATATTCTATTCTTTGTTTGTCTAACGTTAGTTGTAATAGGAAACAAAGTATAAATATGTTTTGGTGGTTGTTTTTGATGCTATAATATAGTAATATAGAAAATGGGATACTATATTCATGGGTGAATGAAATTGAATTGCGGTATGGGTGTCTGCTGGAACTTTGGGTCTCCAAAATTTTGTAGAGGGGAAGATTACCAGTATGCCCCTGTGTTGGTTTAATATAAACTGCCTTCTATTGTTATGTGTTTCAGATGCCCTTAAAGAAGCTATACTGGTGCAAATCAACATGACCTGTGTCATATGCTTTTCTTTTCATCTATTCATTTTTTCTTCTGAGGATATTTAATTATTAGTATTCTTTTAATTTTAGTTTTTTTTAGTCACAATTGTCTAAGATTTTGTCACATTTACATGCAATTGACAATTTTTTTAATGTTACTATCTTTTTGCATGATAATCATTGACTTACATTGTCGTTCTAAGGAAACTAATTATTGACTTAATCATATAATTCTGACATTGGTCTTTTTTTTTTCTTCTTCTCTCCAGGATCAACGGGTGTTGGATTTACTCCGCATGTTATCAGTGTGAAGGCTGGAGAGGTTAACATTTTACCATTTTCGTTCTTATTTGTTAAGTTCGAAAGTATTCATTATTCTATTTTGAATTAATATTCTATCTATTGTGTTAATGTAAGAAACTATTACAGGTAATTAGAATTGCTGTTTTATTTTCGTTATAAATGTTCTTCGAAGTGTGTTATAAAGTCGAAGGTGCATAAGACTAGTGTTTAGCTTATCTCAATATTTATACCGTGCAGTGAATGAAGCTGATAAGGTAATGGCTCCCACCAAATTCTTTGGAGGTCTCTTTGTCTTGTAACTGTATGTAGAATTCTATCTAATAGTGGAATTGACTCAATTTTCACTAAGAGCCAAATAATTATTTGCCAAACTACAAATGCTTGCTTTCTTTAATCATTGCTCTATATGAGAAATACGTAATGTGGTAGGGTAAATTCCTTGGGTTGTATATTCCTGCAGATCAGAAGGAAAGGAGTTTTTTTTTGTGATTTTACTTTTATGGTATGTATTATACTTCATCATGACAAAGATGTGTAATTGCTTGAAAGATGCAGTTGAAGGTTCAAACTTAGGTTTGAGTGGAATTGCAGATCACTAACAGCATCATGTTTCTGTGAATTTTTTTGTTCTTTGGTTAATAATACTAAGTTAAGCTGTGTTAAATAATTTTTAAAATATTCTGTTATATTCTAAAAGCGCAGCCTATTAATTGAGTCGACATGGTAGGATTGCACTGGCACTTCAAAGAAGCACGACTATCAGCCAGTATTTGGTAGTGTTGTGAAGTATAAAACATCTTCTAAACACCAAAATCATGAAGTGGAGGATTAGGTACTTAGACGTAAATAATAGAGTACCTAAGCTTCACATGGATGTCTTTGGTTCACAAAACAACATTTTTCAACTCTGCCATATTGACAAAAAGTTATTATTTTTTTGTTGTGACTACGTAACATATATAGGTATTATGGTTGTGTGGTGAACTAAAAATTCATTATTCCTAGGTCCTCTTATTTAGTAAATTCTCTTTTAAATCAGAAAGTTTTCTCTTAACTAATTGCAATGGATGTTGTGTACCACTTCAGTGTTCAAATGGTTCTCTAGCATTCTCATTTTTTTTAAGTACACAAATAATGTATCAAATCACAAGTCACATCATTTGATCTGTAAGTTTCTTTTATTGCGTTTATTCAAATTAATTCACCCAATGGTTTATGTTGATGGGAGATGGTTCTTTCTTTTCTTTTCTTCTCTTTTTGGCAGGTATGTTCAATAATACAAGTCAATTGATTTAAGATTTTTACCTGATGGAGATCTTGACATGCACACTGCCATGAACTTCACAAAGGATGACTAGGAGAGGATTATGTTTACTAATTGTTAGTAACTGATTTTTCAGGACGTGTCTTTGAAAATAATGGCATTTTCTCAAAATGGTCCAAGGGCCGTTTGTGTCCTATCTGCAAATGGTGCTATATCAAATGTGACACTTAGCCAAGCTGCAACATCTGGTGGAACTGCGACTTATGAGGTTTTTTATTTCTGAATATATTTCTTTGTTTTCTGCCAGTTCCCTTTATATTTAATAATAATAATGAAATCTGATCTCTGGAGTTGTTAAAGAATTCAAATTTGTCGAAGTTTTTTAATGATTGCGGGGTGTTAAGGGTCAAATCATTTCTTTTAGTGATACTGTATATTTATCTTTTCCACCTGCATCTTGAGCAGTTTAGTAATAACACTAGTGTCTGAATCATGTGATGTTTTACTTCGAACAACCCAGTCTGGATGAAGCGACCAGAAATATAGTAGTCTCTGTTATTTAAGCTTTATGTTCTTATTTATAATCGACTAAGCCATGCTTTCTCAGGAATCTCTCCAGATGGAATAGTTTATTTATCACATCTGTTTGTGAAAACCTGTTTATTGTTTTTCCTTATGTAGGGACGGTTTGAGATTTTGTCCCTTTCTGGCTCATTTATGCTATCAGAAGTTGGCGGCCAGAGAAGTAGAAATGGTGGATTAAGCATCACATTAGCTGGTCCTGATGGAAGGGTTCTAGGTGGTTGTGTGGCTGGTTTACTAATTGCTGCATCCCCTGTACAGGTTTGTTTGCTCTTATTTTGACTCTTTTACTGCATGTAGGCACTCATTTTCAATCTGTTGTCCATCTTGCAACATCTTGCAACACGTGTAGTACTTCTGTGATAGGAGTATTAATCTGTTTATTCAGTAGTACCTTACCGTTCTTTATTTGTCTGTGATAGGAGTATTAATCAGTTTATCTTCTTGACTTATTATATTTGTGATGGGGTTGAAGTTCACATGTCGTTTCAGTCATATCAGTTAACGATCTCAAATGTTTACTAAATTCCAATGACTGCGGTGAGCTTACTCGACTAAGAGCATAGTATCTGAACCGTTAACTTGAGAACAGAAATTGGAAGGTTGACATTTCTTCTAGCTGGCATCGCTTTTGAACTACATCAATTTTTTTGATAATAGTTCATCTTGTTCTGGTTATATATGTAAGGTGGATCCACTAGGACTTGATTAAGATACCTATACTACTCATTGCAGCTGTGGGTCAGATCCCGTCATTTACTCGTCTTGTTCTGGTTATTTATGTACGGTGGATCCACTGGGATTTGATTAAGATACCTATACTACTCATTGCAGCTGTGGGTCAGATCCCGTCATTTACTCATCTTCAGTTGATTAATTTGCTTCAATCATTTCTTTTTTTTTTTGGTTAAAATACTATTTTGTTACTAGCATCAAATTGGCACTTGAATTCTTCGAAGACAATAATAGAAATATTTCGATCAAGATAATAATAGAATTCCTCTAGTTTCGTACTCTATATCGAATACAAAACATTTGAACATAGGGGCCAACAGTTTATGCTCCTTGACAGTACTTTATAATGTTCTTGCTCAAGGCTTTATGATGCACTATCAATGTTTTTGGCATGACTAAAAGTAAATTCTCTCACGTCACAGGTAATTGTTGGCAGTTTCATGGCAGACGGTCGCAAGGAATCAAAGCCAACAAACCACATGGAGCCTTCATCGGCTCCACCAAATGTCAACCGGGGTGGTGCAATTGGTGCCAGCAGCTCACCATCACACGGGACTCTCAGCGAATCCTCTGGTGGTCCTGCAAGTCCACTCAATCAGAGCACAGGGCTTTTCAATAACAATAACGTTCAAGGCATGCCATGGAAATGATCTTTTCTGCACAAAACTAATTGCGTAGACAGTGTGTAATGCATGCACTTTGTTATTCTGTCATCGTAATAAGGACAATGGGCTTGCTTTCCACCCCGACTCTAATATTCAGGGAAGGCACCCAAGTAGAGTTAATTTCTTAATTATCTGGGACTTATAGTTTGTGGTTTGGCTGTTGTAGTAGTCGTAGTAGTAGTTGTTGTTGCCTATCAAATTACTGGTAGTCAGTTGTCAATTTTCTCCGTTATCCTCCTTTGACTGCTCGTCGTACTTTTCTCATCTCACAAGTTATCCCTGCTATTAACGGAGTTATAGAGGATCCGGCTATCTAAATTTAGGATGATGATGCAGTTACTGTTGTATTGTTGACCGAGTCTAAGCGGAAAGTAGAGAAAATATGTATTTGTGTTGTTGTGTTATGTTATGTTTTATATCTCCTAATTGCTATACAGGGAAAAAGAAAAGAAAAGAAGACAAGAGTAGTGTAGTGGAGTCACTTTGGATGTTGCGGTTTGATACGGCCGGGCAAAAGTTTCTACTCTTGTGACATATTCTGCACGGTAGATTAGATTGTACTTACTAGTGTTAAAAAAAGAAAAATAAATACAATTTAATTCATTGCATTGTTCAATTCAGTTCAACAGATGAGTTTCTCATAATTCATTACCTCCACAGACAAAAAAATTTTTCAATATTCATTCAAGCTAATGGGACGTAAAAATTTAAAGAGTTACTTCTTTCTAACTTTGTTAGGTAAAAAAGTTATTTGTTTAAAGGATAAATAGCACTAGGGTCCTGAACTTTTGAATTTTGTGACGATGGACTCTCGAACTTTCTATATTTAAACTCCGGGTCATTAACCTTTTAAAAAACACGAGAACAAAGTCATTTTGTTAAAAAAATTGTTAGTTTGACAGTTAAATGGTTAAAATTTATTTAAAATGACAAAATTACTCCTTTTGAATTAAAATAAAAAACAAAAAATAAAAAATAAAAAAAAATTGCAATTAACTTCCTCACCACTTCTTCTTCTCCAATCAACTCCTCCCTCATTTTTCCAATTCCAAAACCCTTGATCTTTTGCTACAATCTGCAAACATTCAACCTATCAAAATGAAATTGAAAACATTTCTTACAGAAAATGGCATAAAATCTACAAACAATCTCTTACAGAATTTGAAATCATTTCAAACATTCAACCCATCTCTATTTGACCCATCCCATTTCAAACATTCAACCCATCTCAGCAAATGGCAGCAAATCTAAAGATTCATGAAATAGCAGCAAACCTTTAGCATCCTTTAGACTCAACTTTAAAAGAATTTAATTTAGATTTAGGTAAATAGTAGCATCCTCATTATTTATGTAGAATCCGGCGAGGCCCACAATCCGCTGGAGTTTAAATTTGGTCCTTTGCAGATAAAGTTAGTTAAGAAGTTGCCACCGCATTCGAACCCGCCCATTCTCAGATGGGATTTCCCCAGAAAAATTGTTCTGTGCAAGATTCAAGCACAGTTGGGAGAGTTGGGACAGGTCAGAAGGGAGTGGGCCGTAGAGGTGGTTGAGGCGGAGGCTTAGAGTGCGGAGGAGAGTGAGATTGGAAAGGGTGTTGGACGGGAGGACGTTGGAGATGGATGCCGGACAAATAGGGGAAGAGGGTGATGGAGAAGAGAAGAAATGTTTGCAGATTGTTTGCAGATTTTATGCCATTTTCTGTAAGAAATGTTTTCAATTTTATTTTGATGGGTTAAATATTTGCAAATTGTAGCGTAAGATGGAGGGTTTTGGAATTGAAAAAATGGGGGAGGGGTTGATTGGAGAAGAAGAAGTGGGGAGAGGGTTGATTGTAATTTTTTTTTTTATTTTAATTCAAAAGGGTAATTTTGTTATTTTAAGTAAAACAAATTAATAATTTTTTTAATAGAAAGATTTTGTTCGCGTGTTTTTTAAAAGGTTAAGGACCTGGAGGCTAGAAATGGAAAGTTCGAGACTTCATCGTCACAAGATTCAAAGATTTGAGACCTCCAGTACTATTACTTATAGGTAAGTTATAGGCAACATTTACTTATTACTTATAGATAAGTTATAGGCAAAATTTTAAATTTGGTCAAACGTGCTAACTGAGAAACCAAAGATTTTGGTAAAAAATGAGTTGCTTTGTATAAGTTTTATGTATTTTCATTTACTAAAAATAAT
The DNA here is from genome assembly GCA_030279155.1 of Forsythia viridissima. NCBI lineage: Eukaryota > Viridiplantae > Streptophyta > Magnoliopsida > Lamiales > Oleaceae > Forsythia > Forsythia viridissima. Next base: position 11,526,146 of record CM059037.1, on the reverse strand, counting down.
TTTTTTAGTATGCTATTTGTATCCATTTCCTCAACGTAGTGTAAAAATTGTCCTTCAATTAATCAATTAAAAATTTGTCAAAATGTATCATCACCTAAATCAACTAAAAACGGTTTTCAAGTAAAAATCCTCAAAACCTTTTTTTCCCCATTAAAAACAACAACAAAAGATTCAATCAAACAAAATCCACTATTTAAAAAAAGGGATTAATTTCATTGGCCATCACTGAAGTTTTAGTAAAATTACAAAACGGTTACTGAAGTATATTAATGAATTCACCAACAATCTTTTTGTTAAATTCTCAATGTAAATTAACGACATGTCACTGTTAAGCGTCCACGTGGCACGTAATTCTTATACATTTGACAAAAATTGATACTACGTCGATTTAATATACTAATAACAATAAATTTAGACCACAAAGGATGCACATAAAATATGATGACATAGTTGAAATTTTTGGATAATATCTAAATTAGATCCCCAAACCATTTGCATAGCTCAATTTTACCCCAAAAACAATCCCAAACTCTAATTTTCCCCCCAATTGGTTAAATTGGGTTGTACAAATGATTTGGAGATCTGATTTAGATATTGTCCAAAAATTACAGCTAGGTCTTCTTATTTTAAGTGCATCTTTTGTAGTTCGAATTTATTGTTATTAGTATATTAAGTGTCATATTTCAGTCAAAGTCAAGTAATTTCTTGGTCAAAAATCACAAGCCAAGTTTTTTTTTTTTTTTTAAAAAAAAAAAAAGAGAGAAAGAGGATAAGGTTAAGTCAGGCGGTAGCACTAAGCACGAAAACCAAATAAAAGTTTTGGTTTCTTCATTTGGTCCAATTCCTTTCATTTTCTTTTCACTTATCATTATCAGCAAAAGAAACAGCAATCGTCGTATCTCTTTTTCCTTCCTTATTCACACCTTAACTCATATTAAAAAATTTGGAATTTCAAGGAGAAAATTAGAAATTGGAAGAAGCAATAGGAAATATTAAATTTGAAGAATTTAATTTTCGACTTTGGCTACGATACGAGGTAAGAAGAAAAACTTTGATTTTAAGAATTGGTTTAATTTTATGTTTATAGTGGGTTAAGAATTAGCAATTCAATTCATAGCTTTAATTATTGGATTTTACAAGAACGGAAATTATAAGTGAGTTTTGATTTGGATAATTCTATTGTTATCTCAAGAAGTGACTCAAATATCGGGACAGTTTATCAGCCGATTTAATCTTCAGTAGATAACTCTGTGAGTGGAAAATATATTTTAGAAAATTTAGATTTCAATTATAAGATATTAAATTACTAAATATTAAATTACGTGATTTCTTATAATTGTTTATTGAATTATGTTATCTTGTGAATTCTAAAAATTGTGAAATTGCCTATTATGAAATTAATGTGAATTGAGATGACGTTTAAATCTATAAAAAGTATCCGATGAATTCATTGATTATTCTAGTATACTTAGGGTCTTGACTACGTATGAGTAGTACAATGAGGGGTCTTGGCAGTATATTCGTACACTGAGGAGTCTTGACTGTGTATCATATACACTGAGGGGTCTTGACCGTATATTAGAAAGCTTAGCCATTTGAAGCAGTCTGTGCACGCATGCTGAGATTATATAAAATGGGTACATTTTGATGAGATTTTTCATTATATTGTGATATGAGGATATGATGAAGTGATGATATATATTTTAGCTGCTGAATATTCTACGATTATGAGCTGATATTACTTGTTGAAATTAATATGATATAAATGTTGATTTAGATGTAGGTTCATTTACGTTATGAGAAGTTAATGTGAATTGTTAAGTGACGTGAACTCGTTTTTGATAGTATCTATAAATGAAAAGAGTATAATTATTTTCAAAAATTCCCACTCACTGAACCTATCAATTCATGTATTTTCTATCAATGATTTTTCTTATCAGGTAGCGGTTGAGTTTCTGGACAACTTTTGGATGGATATAAAGTCTTTGAGTTCGAAGTCGGAGCCACACGATAGAGTTATTTAGTATGACTCACTTCATAGAGCATGTAGTCATTATTTTGGAGATACATGTTTATTTTTGGATATCATTTTGCATCACTTGTAAATAGATAGGTGGCTCAGTATGTATTTTGTATCCGTATGTACATTTTATGTTAATTAAATAGTAAAAGTATTATGTTTCGGCTAGTCTCTACCGCGTTTTTTTGTTATGGGTATTGGATGGACAAATAGTCTTATTTAGTTATGAATCAGTTTGTTGGGATATGTGGTATTTTATTTCAGGTTGGTTAGTCTAAATTACAGGGGAGATAATGTCGAAATTTTCTTAAAAATAAGAAATAATGAGTTGTAATTATAATAGCTTTGGTGGTGGGTCCAACCTCTGGTTGGTATTCACCGTCGGTACACGTCACGTCTCGGGTATATAATATTGCTCAGGACGGGTCGCGTCAGATTGGTATCAGAGCATGGTTTAAAGTTTATAGGCTTGCTTGCATGACACACGCATTCTAATATTTAGCATATCATGCATACCATGTAGGTAAGTCATGCGTCGTGATGGCAGAACTCGCAAGCTCCAAGATATTTTGCCACAGACTCATATTGCTCCTGATAGAGATAATCTTAGAGAGGATGAAATAATAGAGGAATCAGTTCATCAGCCACCTGAACATCCGAGACAGGGAAATGTGGTTGAAAATGACCCAATTGATGTTGAAAGAATCGGTACTGCAGTTGTTTCGGCTATGCGCAGTACAAATAGAATTTTCAGCATTGAAAGAGCAACAAAATTAGGGGCTAAAGTTTTTACGGGCACAGTTGATCCTGCAGTTGCCGAGGCCTAGATGATAAAAGTAGAGAGAGTTTTTGATGTGATGAATTGCCCAGATGACAAAAAATTACATCTCACCACTTTTTTGTTAGAAGATGGAGCATACGATTGCTGGCAGTCAGTATAGAACAAATATCTAGACCCTTCTATTATAACTTGGGCAGATTTCAGGCGTAATTTTTATGATGCTTATTACCCCCGTTCTTTTAAAGATACTAAACAGGATGAGTTCTTGAGGCTAGTACAGAGGTCTTCAACTGTTGTGGAATATCAGAAAAAATTTATTGAACTTTCAAAATATGCTCAAGTCCTGGTTGGTAATGAAATTGACAAATGCAGACGTTTTGAAGATGGTTTAAGAGAAGAGATTAGATCATTAGCGACTGTAGCGGGTTGGAGTGAATTTGGCAAATTAATAGAATCACCTTTAAGAGTGGAGAAAAGTATGTCAGATAGACAAACTGATAAAGAACACATAAAATCTAGAGCTAGCGGTAGTCAGATATGGACAAAAATTTCTAGCTATAGACCACATCAGAGGGATAACAGAGGATTTCGACCTGGTGTTTCTATTTCAAGCCAGTTTAAGCCCATATCACGAGGAAGTCAAGGCTCTAGATTCAGCCAAAGTACGATACAACAGTCAAGGAGTAATCGCTCTCCTACTCCGAGTTTCTCCTAGAAATCATTTACTCCGAGATGTGGAGAGAGTTCCAGTAGCTCAAAATTTCCTCATTGCAAGTTCTGTAGAAAATTTCACTTGGACGAGTGTTTGAAGTTCAAGGGGTTTGGTGTCTGTTATCATTGTGGCCAAGCGAGACACATACGAAAAAATTGCCCAGTTTTAGTACAAGAAAGTAGCACATCACCAAGGATATTTTTCCAGCAAAGTGTGGGTAATACAAGACAGGATGAGATATAAGGAGATGCTTTGACTAATAAATCAAGCACAAATAGTGGAGTTCAGTCCAATATAGCAAGTAGTAGCAGAATAAAACTGAAAGGCGAAACAGGACGTCCAAAGAATCAGGCAAGAGTTTTTGCTATGACACAGCAGGCAGCATAAGAGTCCCCAGATGTAATTATGGGTATGTTATCTATTTTTAATAGAGATGCTCATATTTTAATTGATCTTGGATCTACACACTCTTTTATTTCAATTGCACTTGCTATATACGCGAATCAAAAGCTAGAACCTTTAGATAGTTGTTTGGTAGTGGGCACACCAATAAGAGAATCTCTTTTAGCTAAGGATGTATATCGAGATTGTGGGATCAAGGTGAATGATCAGGAGTTCAAGGAAAATTTAATACCTCTTGCTATCCATGATTTTGATATTATCTTGGGCATGGACTTCTTAACGGAAAATCGTGCTTCTGTTGATTGTTTTTGTAAAGAGGTTGTTTTTAGACGATCAGGACAACCTGAAGTTATATTTAGTGGGTAGCGTAGAATCTTTGCCATTTTGTATGATATCCACTATTGACGCTAGAAGATTACTCAAGAAGGGTTGTTTTGCGTATTTAGCTCATGTAATTGATACAGAATTTAGTAAGATAAAACTTGAAGACATCCCAGTTGTCCAAGAATTTTCTGATGTATTTCCAGAAGAATTGCCGGGTCTACCCCCAGACAGAAAACTTTAGTTTACTATTGACCTAATTCTAGGAATTGCACCTATTCACAAGCACCATATAGAATGGCTCCATCAGAATTGAAAGAGTTAAAAGTTCAGTTACATGAATTGGTAGATAAAGGTTTTATCAGACCTAGTGTATCTCCGTGGGGAGCACTCTATTTGTGAAGAAGACAGACGGCACCACGTGATTGTGTATAGACTACAGACAGTTGAATAAAGTGACAATCCGTAATAAATATCCTTTACCACATATTGATGATTTAATTAATCAACTTCGAGGTGCTATAGTATTTTCAAAGATCGATTTGCGTTCAGAATATCATCAACTAAAAATCAGAGATGGAGATGTACCAAAAATTGCTTTCAGAACGCGATATGGCCATTATGAGTTTCTTTTGATACCGTTTGGATTGACCAATGCCCCATCAGCATTTATGGATCTAATGAACAAAGTGTTTCATCCGTATCTCGACAGATTTGTGATTGTATTTATTGATGATATACTGGTATATTCTCGAAATCAAGATGAGCATACCGAACGTCTTGGGATCATTTTACAGGTCTTGGGGGATAGATAGTTATTTGCTAAATTCAGTAAATGTAAATTTTGGCTTGACAAAGTGATATTTTTAGGGCATGTTATGTCAGCACACGAAATTTATGTAGACTCGCATAAAACTGAGGTAGTGGTAAAATAGGAAAGACCTACTAATGTGATAGAACTACATAGTTTTCTTGGCTTAGCAAGGTGCTACCGTCGTTTTGTTGAAGGCTTTTCCAAAATTGCTCTTTCTTTGACCAGTCTGACTAGAAAGAATGTTAAATTTGTGTGGACTGAAGAATGTGAAAAGAGTTTCCAAGAATTGAAACATCGATTAGTTACTACCCCAGTACTTACTCTTTCATCTCCGGGCGAGGAATTTGTGATTTACAGTGATACTTCACGTCAAGGTTTGGGTTGTGTTTTGATACAGAATGGAAAGGTCATAGCCTATGCCTCTAGACAGTTAAAGAAACATGAGCTGAATTATCCTACATATGATCTAGAGTTAGCCGGAGTTGTTTTAGCATTGAAAATTTGGAGACATTATCTGTATGGTGAGAGGTGTCAGAATTTACAGACCATAAAAGCTTAAAGTACATCTTTAATCAGAAAGAATTGAATTTGAGGCAGAGAAGATGGCTATAGCTAATAAAAGATTACAACTGCAGAATCGATTATCATCTAGGGAAGGCCAATGTAGTTGCTGATGCTCTCAGTAGAAAGACAACTAATTCTACGAATCAGACTAATGCAATTTTCTATTCATTGTTTGGTGAATTCAAGGTTTGGAATGTTCAACTATTAGTGACCAGTTTGGGAGCATTATCTGCTAATTTTCAAGTGAGACCTACTTTGATTGACAAAGTTAGAGAAGTTCAGATTCAAGATCCAAAATTAAGTAAATTGAAAGAAGAAATTAGTAACGGTAAACACGCAGATTATACTATTCGAGATGACGGAGATTTGGTTATAGGAAGCAGACTATGTGTTCCAATCAACTCAAAGTTAAAGAAAGAAATTCTACAAGAGGCACATAGTTCAGCTTATGTAATACATCCGGGTAGTACTAAAATGTATCACATACTTAAAGAACATTATTGGTGGCACAGAATGAAGAGAAAAATTGCTGAGTTTGTATCCAGATGTCTTATTTGTCAACAGGTGAAACCAGACCGTCAAAGAACAGCTGGACTCTTAAAGACATTGCTTATTCCTGAGTGGAAATGAGAGCACATCACTATGGATTTCTTATTTGGGCTTTCTCGTACTCAGAGTGGTCATGATGGTATATGGATCGTAGTAGACAGATTGACAAAAATTGTCAGATTTTTGCCGATTAAAGTTACTTATTCATTGGATAAAGTCGCGAAAATATATGTGGATGAGATAATCAGTTTATATGGAGCACCAATATCTATTGTTTCAGACAGATATTCGCGTTTCACTTCTAAATTCTGGCCGAGTTTGCAGAAAGCCATGGGTACTAAACTACATTTTAGTACAACTTTTAACCCACAGACAGATGGACAATTAGAAAGGACTATACAGACTTTAGAAGACATGTTGCGAGCTTGTGTTCTTCAATTTAAAGGAAATTGGGATACTCATCTATCCTTAATAGAATTCGCATATAATAATAGTTATCATTCTAGCATAGAAATGGCTCCTTTTGAAGCACTATACGGTAGAAAGTGCAGAACTCCAATTTGTTGTGATGAGGTTGGTGAAAGAAAATTGTTAGGCCCTGAACTTGTTCAGATTATTGCTGAGAAAGTGAAACTAATCAAAGAAAAGTTAAAAATGGCTCAAGACAGACAAAAACTATGCAGACAAACGTAGAAGAAACCTTGAATTTGAAGTTGGGAATACAGTTTTTCTTTAATTATCTCAATGGAAAGGTGTTCTAAGATTTGGTAGGAGGAAAAAATGAGTCTAAGATATATCGGCCCATATGAGATCATTAAGCACATTGGCCCAGTTGTTTATCGTTTAGCCTTGCCAACTGAGTTATCTAGAATTCATAATGTGTTTCATATTTCTATGCTGCGTAAGTACATTCCAGATCCGTCTCATGTATTGGAATCACAACCAGTTGAATTGAAAGAGAATCTTACAAATGAAGAGAATCCAATTGGAATATTAGATAGAAAAAACAGGTTCTTCGAAGTAAAACTATAGCAATGGTTAAAGTGTTATGGAGAAATCATGCAATAAAAGAGGCTATATGGGAAAATGAAGATCATATGCGTTCTCAATATCCACAGCTCTTCAATGCCTAACCAATTGAATTTCGAGGACGAATTTTTTTGAAAGGGGTGAGTTTGTCATACTTCAGTCAAAGTCAAGTAATTTCTTGGTCAAAAATCTCAAGACAATTTTTTTTTTTAAAAAAAAAAAAGAGAAAAAGGATAAGGTTAAGATAGGCGGCGGCATTGAGCAGAAAATCAAATAAAAGTTTTCGTTTCTTCATTTCCTTCATTTGGTTAAATTCCTTTCATTTCCTTTTCACTTATCATTATCAGCAAAAGAAACAGCAATCGTCGTATCTCTTTTTCCTTCCTTATTCACACCTTAACTCATATTAAAAATTTTGGAATTTCAAGGAGAAAATTAGAAAGTGGAAGAAGTAATAGGAAATATTAAGTTTGAAGAATTTAATTTCTGGCTTTGGCTACGATATAAGGTAAGAAGAAAAACTTTAATTTTAAGAATTGGTTTAATTGTGTGTTTATAGTGGGTTAAGAATTGGGAATTCAATTCCCAGCTTTAATTATTGGATTTTACAAGAAGGAAAATTATAAGTGAGTTTTGATTTGGATAATTCTATTGTTATCTCAGGAAGTGACTCAAATATCATGACAGTTTATCAGCCGATTTAATCTTCAGTTGATAACTCTGTGAGTGGAAAATATATTTTAGAAAATTTAGATTTCAATTATAAGATATTACATCACTAAATATTAAATTACGTGATTTCTTATAATTGTTTATTGAATTGTGTTATCTTGTGAATTCTAAAGATTGTGAAATTTTCTATTATGAAATTAATGTGAATTGAGATGACGTTTAAATCCATAAAAAGTATCCGATGAATTCATTAATTATTCTAGTATACTTAGGGATTTTGACTGCGTATGAGTAGTACATTGAGGGGTCTTGGCCGTGTATTCGTACACTAAGGAGTCTTGACCGTGTATCATATACACCGAGAGGTTTTGGCCGTATATTAGAAAGCTTAGCCATTTGAAGCAGTCTGTGCACGCATACTGAGATTATATAAAATGGGTACATTTTGATGAGATTTTCCATTATATTGTGATATGAGGATATGATGAAGTGATGATATATATTTTAGCTGCTGAATATTTTACGATTATGAGCTCATATTACTTGTTGAAATTAATGTGATGTAAATGTTGATTTAGATGTGGGTTCATTTATTTACATTATGAGAAGTTAATGTGAATTGTTACGTGACGTGAGCTCGTTTCCGATAGTATCTATAAATGAAAAGAGTATAATTATTTTAAAAAATTCCTACTCACTGAACCTATCAACTCATATATTTTTCATCAATGATTTTTCTTATCAGGTAGCAGTTGAGTTTTTGGGCAGCTTTTGGATGGATATAAAGCTTTTGAGTTCGAAGTCGGAGCCACATGACAAAGTTATTTAGTATGACTCACTTCATAGAGTATGTAGTCATTATTTTGGAGATACATGTTCATTTTTGGATATCATTTTACATCACTTGTAAATAGATAGGTGGCTCACTATGTATTTTGTATCCGTATGTACAATTTATGTTAATTAAATAGTAAAAGTATTATGTTTCGGCTAGTCTCTACCGCGTTGTTTTGTTATAGGTATTGGATGGGCAAATTGTCTCATTTAGTTATGAATAAGTTTGTTGAGATATGTGATATTTTATTTCATGTTGGTTAATCTAAATTACAGGACAGTTAATGCCAAAATTTTCTTAAAAATAAGAAATAATGAGTTGTAATTATAGTAGCTTTGGTGGTGGGTCCAAGCTCTGATTGGTATTCACCATTGGCGCACGTCACGGGTATATAATAATACGCAGGACGAGTTGTATCATTAAGTCCACGTGGCGTCAATTTTTGCCAAATGTCGAACGATTGTATGTAACATGAACACTTAACGGTGACACGTCGTCAATTTACGCTAGAAATTTAATAGAGTGACCGTTGGTGAATGCATTAGTATACTTCAGTGATCGACACTAAAATTTTGTAACTTTAATGATTGTTTTATAATTTTACTGAAATTTCAGTGTCCACCGATAATGTTAACCTATGAAAAAACTGTGGCTCTAACCCCTCTCCAAACACACACACTTTTGATCTGTCATTTTGGAGCTTTTTATGATTCCGTCTACACGATAACTTACATTAAGAGATTAGAGTGATCTTGTCTTGTAAGTCGACTAATATGATAAATCGTCCACAGTTAAATAACTAAATGTTTACAAATAAAAATTGAGAAAATGAATAAGATTGTGAAGCTTCCAAATGTTATCTAACTTAACATTCTGCTTTTTGACATGAGATGTCCTGTTAATTTAAATATAAAAAATCTGTCACTAATTAATGGGATAAATTGTCTAAAGTTGAGAGTACTACGTAAAATTTAGGGATTATATTTTAAAAAATTTCAAGGGTCTAAGACATCAACCATGATTGCAGCGGAGCATGTTTGGTTGGACTTATTTGTTTGCTTATTTTACTTATTATTATTATTATTATTATTATTATTATTATTATTATTATGGTTAATTAGAACATTTTGTCTTTATTGTTTATTTTTATTGTGCAAAATATCCCAATTGTTTAAAATTTGACATTTAGACTCCTAAATAAATATTTCTTTGCAGAAAAAGTCCATACTGTCCATATCCGAAAACATTTGCCGTAATTAACAAAATGGTTAATTGGCACAAATAAATCTAAACGAGATTGATGATTTATGCAAAAAAAAAAAAAAAGTAAACGATATGGACATTTTGTGCACACAAACATTTAAAGTCAGATTTTGGGTCTTCTTTTTCTAATAAATATAAAATTCTATACAAATAGATAAAATCACATATGTTATAATATTACACTTAAATATAGTGAAGTAAACTCATACACATTATAAGATATTGACACATTCAAACAAATGTATGCTACCAAATACATTTTAAACACTTCAAGATGTAACTTTTATAATCCACACTTCAACCAACCCACATAAAAAATCTAAACACTATGTTTTAAAATTGAACAGTTTCTTCTTCTCTTTCTGCAAATGTAAGAATTGTTATTTATACGCATTCCTAGATCTAAGTAAATTAGGTATATCTCCATAAATTTGAGACACATTTCGTCCATATCGTTTGCAAAATATACTGTGCAAGAAGAGGTTTTGTGCGTGAATTGGTTGTAAGGTGGATTATAAAAGTCACATCAGAATGTATTTGGCGGCATACATTTGTTTGGATGTGTAAAATTCTTGTAATTTGTATGAGTTTCTTTCTGTTTAAGTACATTATTACAATGTATGTGATTTTATCTGTTTGTGTGAAATTTTACAATTGCTGAAAAAAGAAAACTCAAAATCTGACTTTAAACGTTTGCGTGCGCAAAACGTACCTATTGTTTACTTTTTTTGTACAAATCATTCCTGCCGTTTAGATTTATTTGATCTAATTAACTATTTTGTTAATTTTAACAGCAAATATTAATGGATATAGACGTCAGGGATCTTTTTCACAAAGAAATATTTATTTAGGGGTTCAAATGTTAAAATTCAAATAATAGAGATGTTTTGCACAATGAGAACAAAAAATTGGGACCAAATGTGCTAATTACCATATTATTATTATATTAGTATTACATATTGTTACATTGAAGGAGTCGCACCGTTTGCAGGGAAAAAGAAAGGAAGACGCAGGTTCTTGTGTGTTTTTTTCGGTGTACTCTCACTCTCCAAACGCCTTCTCTAATCTGTAAAATTCTCATACTTCCCACCTTATATTTTTGCCTCGTGTTAATTCTTGAATTGATTTTTTATTCTTCTTGCCGTTTATGTTTCGCACATTCATCTTTGCCCATTTTGTGTATATTTTAGTTTGCTTAAGTATTTTAATCATTTTGTGTCTCAAGTCTTCGATTTCTTTTTGTATTTCTTTATATACGTTCTGGGTTAGGATGAAGATAACAATTATGGGGATACAAATTTGTTTAAGCATCTAGAAATGTTAAGTTGGTGTAAAAGATTATGGATGATTTATATCCAGCTTCATTGCTTGAATTTGCTCATTTCTTAGGCGTTTGATTAGAATCACTGCCTTTCTGATGCTGTAGTGAGCCCACGTTTGGTGAATCAGAGGAATGGGGCTGGAACATGGTCTGGGATAGCAGTTTGTGACTTTGTGTGGTGGTCAGGTGACGGAGTCGGCAATTTGTGTTAGGTTAATCATATATTCGGGGTCACTCGGCGGTTTTCGCTTGTTGTGTTCAATGGTGTTGGAAGGGCAGGTTCAAGTGCGCGGAAGATTATGTAGTATTAGTGCAAAATGTAGATTGTTTAATTTTGGGTGGTGGGTTAAGCCACGACTCTTTCATGCAGATATGGGATACTTTTCTGATTAACTACTGTAAGGGATTTCATTGATAAGGCACCAAGGGGGCTTTTGGATCTTCCCCTCCCCTAGTGTTTTGGTCACTCAGCTTCCAAAACTGTTAATGCCAAACTTTTCGGCCTTCGATTGCCTTAAGAAATTTCCAGGTTTTCTTAAGAAACCTTGTTTTTAGGAATGATAAAAAGCAAGAAGGGAGAAGAACCAGCTTTAATCTTGAAAGAGGAAATGTGTAGATTTTAGTAAAAGACTTTACTATGTGGGAAATTGTTGATTTGCTTAAAGTTCATTGAACAATTCTCAAATGGACATTCCTTGCATAACTTCATGGATATTGAATACTGTTCGTCCAATATTGTGCCGATCGTTTTCTGACATGGAAAATCATGAGCTCTTGAGTTTTTCATTCTAACACTTCTCCCCACTGTCATGCTTGACAAAGCTTGTGATTCTCAGAAGCAGAAGAAAGTTCCCTTCATGCGAAGAGGTCCTTGAAATCAAATGCAAGGTCATTTCAGTGGTGGTTGACATGTGCAAAGTTCAAGGAGTTATGTAGGGGATGGAATTTATTGGAGTAAAATAACAATGTACATGCTTAGATGCTGTCATGAAAAGTAGGAGCAGTTCAAGTTTTAGTTTTCCCCCTTTTCTCTCTATGTTTACTTGAATCAGTAATAGTGGAGTATTCTTTCATTATTACGGAAGTTAGGAGCTGATGTGGATGCTTACATTAGCTATGAAATGGTCACTTCTGAAAGCTCATTGTAAATATGACAATTTGAATTTTTTTATTACTCCTCGTAAGTTCCGCTCATTCTAATTTAGTTGATGTCCAACGGGATCTAGTTAATGTCATCTTCTTCCTTTAATTTTTGTTATCTTCGAAAGTTCTTGTAGTGATTGTTTTCTAGTTCCTAAACTCTATTATTCACATGGAACAGGGTTCCTAACCTTTATTCTTCACATGGAACAGGGAAACTTTTGGTGGAGATAATCTGGTTATGAAAATACGGTAAATCAAGGCATGGATACCTTAGATTCTGAGAAGATGGTGAAGAGAATTGTTCGGGGTCGAACTAGAACCAAATTGGATGCAGATGATTTGGAGAAGGATTTCAGCAAATGCCAAGATCACGAGGAAAAGAGTCACGACAGTGATTCTTTGCGAGTCTCTGCATTTCCAGGCGCCTCTAATTTGAACAAGCCATATATGATGCCTCTGCTACCCATTCCAAATGTGGAACGATATTATTTAAATGCGTCACTCATCTTGACAGGAACAGCTTGTAAAGGGGGAACTGGACCACCCGTAGGAGCTGTAGATATTGGTGTTAGCAAATCTGCATATTATTTTCGCATTGCTCTACCTGGAGTCAAGAAAGATCCTGGTAATTCCTCTTCAGTTTTTCTTTCCTCTCCTCAAGCACGGTCCGAGTACTTTAGATTTATATCTCCATGTACTATTCAACGACTAGCCAATTAGCTGACTACATTGAGGCCAGAAAAATTCTGCTTTATTACACAAAATGAACAACTCTTGGGAATTTCTGGGAGACAAGTGACTCTTGGCAAGTTACAGAACTTCTGTTAGAGACAACAAGATATCTTATTCTCTCATAAAATCATTTATCCGGCAAAATAACTTTTGAGTTTTAGGATGAGGAAGGTAGAGTATAGGTTCCCGTCAATCCAGCAGTGCTGAACTAATTTGCTGCATGTTATGTTTCATGGCTTTATTGAGTTTTAGTGAAGTAATAACTAGATCTTTCTCGATAACCTTTTAAGTGGATCAGCTGTTATGATCATTATATTTCATAGCATATTGTTTAAAGATGTTTTTTGATAGTAAGGACATACTGGATCTGTCAAAATGAAATCAATAGTTCAGGATATTTTGTTTCATTCTCGGTGCATGCTTACGTTTGGACGAATTCATTGATGGAATCAATTTCCAAATGAAGACCTAAAGTTATCATGACATCTTTCGTTTACGGGTTATGGCGAATTAAGTAAATTGTTTTGCAGTTACTCTGATTTATTGTTCCTGGACTATAACCTAGTGAAGTATTGTATACTAGGGGTGTAAATTGGGTTGTGCCACGCTGGCACCTGATAGCCCAACCTGTAATAAGCCTGGGCACAGCATGGCTGGGCTATGTTGCGGCCTGCTGAGAGATGCGGGTTGTGCTGGGCCATGATTTACAGTCCAGATGGACTGGCATGGGCGCCAGCTCACGAGCCAGTGCGTCTACTTCCTCGAATAGGCTGCCCGCTAGGCAGTGATATTTGTTATTGGCGGTTCAAGCGAGGGTGACGATCATAAGTAGCAAAAAAGGACTCTATTTTTGATGAAGTCTTGGGTATGGGTTAGCAATTTACTTTTACTGTTTACCGCTTTTGCCCTTTGCTGCCGCCTTCATCTTATCAGTCTCTTCTCATCTCCTTGGTGGGGACAACAGATCTTAACTCCTCTTTCTAAACCCTTAATCCCAGCCCACCCCACTCCTCAGTCCCCAGCCTTTCCCTCAAGGCTTGAGGGAAATGGTAATACGTAATCCCCTCAGTGTTTGAGCACTCCAATGCCTCTCATTGAACAAAATGCTGCCTTTGTTGGGAATGGTAATGCTCTTTTCAAATTTGTTTCATTTGTTTCATTCTTGGAGAAGTTATTTCAAATTTTTATCTCTCGAATTGTGCATATATAATGCTCTTTTCCAACATTACAATATATATTTTCAATGTTTTGTTATGATGTTATCAATGATCTTGTAAAAATTAAATTTCAGAAGCATTTTCTTTAGAAAAATCCGAAGAAGAGAGGTTTGCTAGTCATATGTGAAAAAATAAATGGAAAAACACTCGAACAGCCGGGCCAGACCACCTTTTTTAAAACAAGAGGAGGAAAAGTGAACTCCTGTCTAGCATTTTTAAAATGTTTCACCTTGTTTAAATTTGAATGAAAATGAAATTCTTTAGACTGTTTTACTTCTTGTTTTTCTTGCAATTAGATTTAGGTCTTATCACTGGTAGGATTTCAAAATGGGAATATGTTCTACTTTACAATAAGCTCGTAGGTAGGCTTGCATATTTATGCCAATATTGGAGTCTTACTAAATGAAACACATTGCGATTTTCACATTTGTCATCCATATTTCTCAATCATTCTCTCCTCTCCTCGATTGTTGACGGTGTTTATTTTTAGCAGGTCAGTTTAGCTGTGAGATTGAACGGGATGGAAAAGTTAGCATCAGAGGCGTGACATCAACTGGTGTGAAAACTGTGTCAAAATATTCTCGAGTTTTTGAAATGAAATTTCAGCAACAATGCCCACCCGGACCCTTCACGCTTTGCTTCAGTCTTCCTGGGCCTGTTGATCCAAGGTTGTTGTCACCCTATTTCAGATCTGATGGCATCTTTGAAGCCGTTGTTGCAAAATATGAGTAGTTACTTGTGATCTACATAATCAATCCCAACCTGATGAAGATGAGGTCCTTTAGCTTCTGAGGATGACAAATATTTAGTGAATGTTTAGTATGTAATGTTAGACCAAACTGGTGGACTAGACTAGACTCGAATCGACTCTACTGTACAATGAACAAACTTTTAGTTTTTTTAATTAATGTTATCCAATACAATCTACTTCATCTCGCCTAACATGCCATAATTGATTAGTCATGTACTCCTTTTGTTAGATCATGTTGCCAGTTGATTTCTAATATTTTCTTAGACGATAGTATTATAGTGTTCATAAGCTACGTTCGGTGTGGATTTGTTTTTACTCATGGCATAGTTTTGTGATTTGAGTGCACAATTGAAAAATAAACAATTCAAAATTTTGTATGCTTGACATGGTGGACTTGATGTGATAATGGACATTTTTTATTTTCCGTACCTAGGCTTCATATCTTCAGTCATATATTAAAATGGCATGTTCGAAGGTTACATCTTCATTTCACTTGGGTTGTTTAGGTCATCTCCAATCCATATTTTCAAATTAGTACAACTTTTGCATTAAAATGGTGCAACTTTCACACCAAATCTATATGTCATCTCTAACCCATTACTTCAAATATTGCACCAAATGAATAGTGTCTATTCTCATATATTTATATTTTTAATTTTCAACAATAATTTAGTTAAAAAATTATTTCATTATATAGTGTATATTTATATTAAATATATAAATTTTAAAATACATTTAATTTCCGTAATTATTGCATTAATGAAAAATATAGAAAATGCACGATACTGAATATCACAATTTAAAAAAAACATTTAACATAAAAAAAAACAAAAGCAATTTTTAAATATATTTAGTAGTTGTTATTTATTACTCGTAATACAATTTATTGTGTCAATACAAATAATAATCAAATTAAAATAAACATATCACAAAAGTAATAAAATCCAAATCAATTCAAGACACAAAAGTAAAAACAAATTTTTGCTTCAACAATACAATGGTAAAATTGGAATTTAGATTTACTTCAAACCATCTTCATCTCTACTGGCGCAGCACTGTTCATCTCATCAAAATGGCGCACAGAAATAGCTCTTGGTTGGAGGAGATTTGGATGCCATTTTGGAGTTTTCACTCTTAAATAGCGCTCGGTTGGAGATGCTCTTAGGGCAAAGCACATGGGATATAAGAAACATCAAGGTAAGAAAGAAAAACAATTGAATAACATAATGACTTAAATGATGATTTATCATAAAATGACACAAATATAGTTAAGAACAAGAAAGATTTGGATTACACTAATTTTAGAAGTAATGCAAGTCTAATAATAAGGGACTTTAAACTTTTGTGCGATTTTAAAGTTGATAAAATTTTGTGTAGTTGGCACGTGCAAGTCATGGGTCATTATTGTAAGGGCAAAATGGACATGATATGAATAATGTCAACATAAAATAAATAAGAGAAAAAAAATAAAGAGTGACTATATTGACACTACAATTTATTATAAATACACCATATTTTAATTGCACTTAAAGTCATTAAATTTTGTTCATTGTAACACTTGTGTTCTTAACTTTTTTTCGTATAATTCTTATCTTCAACTTTTAATTAGCAAATCTCATCCTTAACGATGGTTTCTATCAAGATATTCTGTTTGCATGCTTTGAAATGAGAAAAATATTTTTCGTACTTTTGTATTTATAATTTTTTTTAAAAATATAATGGGCAAACAAGTTGTTTTACGCTCTCGCAACGGATTTTTTGTACGAAAACTTTTGTCAGACATAAAATGTGCTAATTATTAAAAATTGAAGACATGAATGCTACAATGATCAAAGATTGAGATGGAATCAAAATGTGGTGTAATAAATAAAAAGCGTAGTGCGAATATAATTACCTAAAAAAAAAAGGAGCGAAAAAAAAATAACAATGCATCTTCTCCAATTCTACCCTACCCACCACCATCGGGTGCATGTCCCATCCCCGATGCCGACGCCATCACCACTAAAGAGGGGGATTTTACATGACCGCCTTCCCCATATTAATGCTTTTCTATTTTTTGAAAGAATGGGACAAAATCCCGGAAAAAAAGATCATGTTTGTTACAAAAAAAAAAATATAATAAAATAAAAATATGCGTTTTTATAACAATTGAGATCCCTCTTCTCAGGATCTTGCCCTAGCCGATACTCATCTGTACTGCCCGTTTTGGGAAAGCCTGTACCCATCTTACCCTTCACAGATTTGTTTCGCATCTCCAACAAGTCAAACCCAAGACCTCTATCTTACGAGCACTTAGGTTGTGTCAAAAAGGAAACTTTTGGCAATGGAAATGCTCTCGTCTGCTCCTCCACAAGAGGATCTGAAATAGGTTTAACTTGGGGAGTTGACTTGTGAATTCCTCATAAGTCTCTAATGCTAAAGGAATATAAATTATGTTAAAAAATAAGGAAGAAACTAAGGGAACAAACTGGAGATAACTAATGGGGATTGCTGATGCAGTTAACTTGGAAGTGTGAACTCTATTCTGCTGGAAGGTGGACATAGAGGGCACAGCAAGAGGCTTCCCCACCTGGATCCTTCAGTATTTATTTTAGTTTGCCTGGACTTGTTGAACCCAGATTTTCATACATGTAGTGATGGATGGTAGCATTGAATATATTGTACTAAGATCTAGATTACCAGAGGCTCTTAGGGTGGATTTAATCCGAATTATCCAGTCTTCATAAACTCCGTGTGAGAGCCATGTCTTAGCGGTTGCAAGTTTCTACATTTTCGACCTATGTTGTAGACAATGCATCCATCTCGATATATACTCTATTTTACATGGAATGCTCTCCTAGTAATTTTCATCTACATCTATTTCAATTCGATTTCTCTTCTAGTTAGTATTAGTAGTTAATAGAATTATATTAATTACTTTCAAAATGCTAAACATTTTAAATATTAATGGATCAAATCTTATTTATTATTATTATTTTCAAAACCATCTTTCGCCTGTAAATTCTATGAATGAATTTTCTATTGGCAATGAGGATAACGGTGGCGATTATCCTAAAATATGAATATTCAAAAATATACTTGTTCTATATTATAAAGAGTATGTTTGTCCTTTAATAAAAAGAATGAATCTTTATGTGGATAAAAAAATTTGTCTTCTTCTTCCGAATATAAAACTTATTCTTATTTTTTGTTTAAATTGTTATCCAAGATAAAAGTGTATCTGCACATTAATTCTGTCCAAACGGAATAAAACAAATTTTATCCATTATATTTAACTATTAACTATATACCAAACGAGCTTTTAGATAAATGATGGCTCTATACATTTAACTCATGACATTGTTGCACGACTAATGCATCCATGAGTCTCCAATTATTATATTTCTTTTATAGAGTTTGTCCAGGGGCATTGAGCAACAAGCCTTTTGTCTCTTTCTAAGGTAGATTTCCCCCCTCAAAACTTAAAGCCCTAAAAAACGACTCATGGATGCATTTCACTCAAAGGTACACAAGGATTAAATGGATCAAATTATAGTTTTTATTAACGATTCTGCATCGTTGTTTCTGAATAATGCTTGCTGTTGCTTTCAATTGCTGTCATTCAATCCTCATGATGTATTTTCTTCATATAATGTTGAACACATCAGACTTTAGAGTCCAGTTTTCTATTTTTATTTTGAGTGTCAAATAATCATCAGTTGGTTCGACCAATTTATATGTTATTTTTTGCTTTAAATTTGGAATAATAAAGGCTATATTCAACTGCATTTCATGAGGAAAGCTTATTTCATGCGTGATGTATCTCCATATGAGTCCCCAATTTAATTTTGTAGAGTTTCTCGATCAAGGGCTTTGAAGCAATAATCCTTGTTCCTCTTTCTAAGGTAAGAAATTTCCTACAAAAATTGGTCATTACTTTGGGGCTAATTTTCTGAGCCTCAATTCTTTAGAAGTTAGTTTCCCTATTTGGAAAATTCTTACAATTTACTTTTTACTATGTTGATTCAATTTTATTCTGCCGGTGGAGATGCCAAGTTGAACCATATTTAATACAAAATATGTCTGAAGTGCACCATTTCCATTGTTCTTATTGAATGTCAGGCAAGTAGTACGGCACTTAGAATGGATTCAATGAATGGGGATTCCAAACTTCCTATGAGCTCGACCTCCTTCAAAATCGTCCAATCTGACTTAACTGTCTGATTTCTTCATTTCTGCATGAACTCTATTAAGTTGGCTGCTATTTTTCCTGCCTGTGCAGCTCGATTATTGCCTAGCCTGTGCAGCTATTTTCAAGCCTGAGGCTGCGTGTCTTCTGGGACTGGGACAGTGGAGCTTCTGTAGAGCTGGCACTTTGAAACGAGCTCGCCTGGTCCGCTGCTTTTGCTTTGCCAGGACATATTGTAGAAAACTTGTATTTGCCCCGATACAGGTTAGATAGGGTGATGAAAATTATCCAATTAAGGAAGTAAGAATAGAAATGTGCTTTTCACAATATTTTGTTGCAGCTTCACTTTTGTGTTTGATTTATCGATTATATTTGTTAGCATGGATGTTTGTATGAGAGTGCACCACCATAAAAAGTCTTTGCATAAACTCAAATGGTAGTGTTGACCTCAAAATCAGGCGTGATCAACATGTCAACGGATCGTTGCCACCTTTTCTATCCACCTTTTATGAAACTTGCATACGAAGCACCGTTAGCTTGCAAAGACAACCGTCCAAGGGGTGGACTTAGACTGCCCCTCCACCATTTCTTTAGGGAGATAATTAGTTACCACAGCCTTGTCCCTACCCAAATCACGCCAAGTGGTTGAGCTCATTGTTAAGGTGTGGAGCCTAATTAGTCTCCAAGTGTTTTCGAGATTTTGTCTATGTGATTAGCCTGCCCTAGTATTTCATTATAATTAAGAAACCTTAATTAGGTTGCTTTAGAGTTTTATTATAATTAGA
Source organism: Forsythia viridissima (assembly GCA_030279155.1). Lineage (NCBI taxonomy): Eukaryota > Viridiplantae > Streptophyta > Magnoliopsida > Lamiales > Oleaceae > Forsythia > Forsythia viridissima. The sequence continues at coordinate 11,506,067 of CM059037.1, read as the reverse complement.
GAACATTCGTTGTGTTGTCTTAGAGTTTCATTATAATTAGAGAACTCTTATTGGATTGGTATATATATGACTAATATCTTGTAAACAATAATTATCATTCATTATAGTGAAAATACTGCAGCGGCTGAAGACAAGATGTAGTCTCACATTGAGGCGAACTTGTATAAATTCTTGTGTTCTTTATTTTTTTTCCATTTTATTTATTGCTCTAATCCTAACAACTGGTATCAGAGCGAGTTCTGGAGATTAGAATCCATGTGTGAGTGCATAAAGGAGAGAACCCAACTCACCAAAAATAGCGAGAAAATCTGAGAGCAACAATATAGCAAATTTGCAGAATCTAAACAGTCAGTGCAACAATAATTAAACATTGATAGCTCAGCGTTTCGTGGTCCGATCGTCATGAAATTTGGATAGCAAGTTCACAACTCATTGAAGATCAAATTCAGTGGTCAAGATTAAGATCCAACGGTTATTTCATGAAGAATTATTATCCGAAAAGTGACGAATGTGAGAGAAGTTCTGATTGAGAACAATGGCTAGCGATGATCGAGGATCAACAATTGTAATCACCAAGTTTGATGGTGTAGATTTTTCATTCTGAAAGATGCCGATAGAGGATTATCTTTACAGTAAAAAGATGTACCAGCCGTTGGATGAGAAATCAGAAGCTATGAATGATGATGACTAGAACCTTCTTGACAGATAGGTGTTGGGAGTAATTCGGCTAACACTGGAGAAGAACATGGCTCATAACATTGTAAAGGAGAAAACCACTTCAAAATTGATGACGATATTATTTGACATGATAAAAAGCCCTCAGCGTGCAATAAAGTTCATCTAATGAAGAAGCTATTCAATCTGAAGATGGTAGAAGGTGCTTCGGTAGTAGAGCATCTTAATAAATTCAACACAATTGTCAATTAATTGGTCTATGTGGAGATTATGTTTGAGTATGAGGTCCGTGCTCTAATTTTCTTGGCCTAACTACCGAATAGTTGGGAGTCTTTAAGAGCGGATGTCAGCAATTCCATGGAGAATGTAAAATTGAAACTTAATGATGTTCGAGATACAATTCTTGCTGAAGAAGTCCGTATAAAAGATGATGGAGAAGTCTCGTCATCCAATTCTCTCCTAATTATTAAAATAGGGGCAGATGTTATGAGAAGAATTCCAACAAGAGTAACAGTAGAGGACAGTCGAGGAATGACAAGAGCAAGTCCAGAAACGGATGGGGTGCTGAATGTTGGAATTGCGGTAAGTTTGGTCACCTAGAGAGGAATTGTAGAGCACCTAAGAAGAATGAGGAAAATAACAATAATGCTGCGACTGAAGAGGTAGAAGATGCTTTACTCTTGTTAGTTGATAGTTCTATTGATTCTTGGATGATGGATTTTAGGGCTTCATTTCACACAACTGCACACAGTGAGAACATGGAGAACTATGTTGCTGGAAATCACGGAAAGGTATATCTCGCTGATGGAAAACCTTTGGACATCATTGGTATTGGTGATGTCAGATTCAAGATGCCAAACGAGTGTTTGTGAAAAATTAACAAAGTGAGGCACATACCAAAATTGATGCAAAATCTGATCTCTGTTGGACAACTTGATGATGAAGGGTACGATGTGAATTTTGGTGGTGGCCGTTGGAAAGTAACAAAGGAAGCCATGGTTGTTGCACGAGGAACTAAAAGGGAAATTCTTTACATGACTACAATCTCGGAGATACAGTTGCTGTTGCTGAACCCGCTGCTAATTCTGATATGTGGCACTATAGGCTCAGAGATATGAGCGAGAAGGGAATGAAAATACTTCAGTATAAAGAGAAGCTACCGGGTTAAAATTCGTTGAACACAGTTTGTGTGAAAGCTGTATTTCAAGCAAGCAGAAAAGAGCTAGCTTCTCTAAAATTGGAAGCGAGCCAAAAACTGCAAAATTGGAGTCGATTCATACAGATGTATGGAAACCTTCAACGGTTACTACCTTTGGAGGTTCAAATTATTATGTGACATTCATTGATGACTCAAGTAGAAAAGTATAGGTTTATTTCTTGAAAAATAAATCTGATGTCTTTGATGCTTTCAAGAGGTGAAGAGCGATGGTTGAGAATGAAACAAATTTAAAGGTGAAGTGTTTGCATTCATATAATGGAGGTGAATATATATAGATGCAAATTTTCAGAGGCACTGTGCTGGAAATGAGATCAAGATGAGGATGACTATTCAAAGTAAATCTCAACAGAATAGTGTAGCTGAGAGGATGAACAAAACTCTAAATGAGTGTGCAAGAAGTATGGGATTACATGCAGGACTGCCAAAGATACTCTGGACAGAGGCTGTTAGCATTGCAACATATTTGATCAACAAAGGTCCTTCAACACCATTGGACTCCAAAATACTAGAAAAAGTTTGGAGTGGAAAAGAGGTAGACATGTCCTTCTTAAAAGTGTTTGGTTTTGTTTCTTATATTCACATTGATTCTGCTTCTAGAAGTAAACTTGATGCCAAATCTAAAAAATATTTTTTTATTGGCTATGGTGATTTAGAGTTTGGTTATCGTTTCTGGGATGAGCAAAGTCACAAGATTATCAGGAGTAAAGACATATTCTTCATTGAAGCAGCTATGTATAAAGACATATTGACAACAGACCCTAAAAGTACAAATCCTGAAGTTAAGAAGTCTGAGGTGATTCTATTGCAAGACTTTCTAGTGATTGAGGCAGAGAAAACTGATGGTGAAGATCGAGAAAATATAGTACTAGAAGAAAATCAGAGCACCCCTGTGACTGGGCTCAGGAGATCTAACAAAACAATTAGACCTCCACAGAGATACTCTCCAGCATTGCATTATATTCTATTAACTGACAAAGGTGAACCAGAAGGCTATAGTAAAGCCGTGCAAGCTGATAAATCAATTAAGTGGGAGTTAGCCATGAGGGATGAGATTGACTCATTATTGACCAATTAGACATGGCAACTAACAGAGTTACCAAAAGGAAAGAAGGCTTTGCAAAACAAATAGGTTTACCAAATAAAAGAACATGATGGCAGCAAGCGATATAAAGCAAGACTGGTTGTAAAAGGATTTCAACAGAAAGAAGGTATTAACTACACTGAAATTTTCTCTCATGTTGTGAAATTAACTACAATTAGAACACTACTTGGACTAGTGGCAGAAGAAAACTTGCACTTAGAGCAATTGGATGTAAAGACAGCTTTTCTTCATGGTGATTTGGAGGAAGAAATTTACATGAAGCAGCCAGAAGGTTACGAAGTACAGAAAAATGAGGACATGGTGTACATACTTCAGAAGAACTTGGATGGCGTTAAACAAGCTCTGAGACAGTGGTATAAGAAGTTTGATAGCTTTATGGGTAGTAATGGCTTCTTGAGGTGCTAGACGGATCATTGTTGCTATATGAAGAACCTTAGTGATTAATATATTATCTTACTCCTATATGTTGATGACATGTTGATTGCAGGAGCTTGCAAACAACAAATTGATAAGTCAAAAGAGGATTTGTCCAAGGAGTTTGCAATGAAGGATTTGGGTGCTGCAAAACAAATCCATGGGATAAGAATTACTAGGGATAGGGATATCTTAAAACTGTCACAGAAAGAATATGTGAAGAAGGTGCTGAGCAGATTCAAGATGGATGAATCTAAACTAGTGAGTACTCATTTGGCTAGTCACTTCAAGCTATCTAATGAACAATCACCTTCTACAGAGCAGGAGCGAGCCTACATGGTCAAGGTGCCTTATGCCTCTGCTATTGGGAGTCTTATGTATGCTATGGTGTGTACGAGACCAGACATAGCTCATTCAGTGAGAGTTGTGAATAGATATATGAGTGATCCGAGAAAACAACATTGGGAGGTAGTAAACTGGATTCTTAGATACTTGAGAAGTACCAGAGATTCAGCATTGTATTTCAAAAAATTAGGCTTCGGATTACAGGGCTATGTAGATGCTGACATGGCCGAAGACATTAATGGTAGGAAGAGTACTACTGAATATGTATATACATTGGGTGGTACACCAGTTAATTGGGTGTCTAAGTTGCAGAAGATAGTTGCTCTTTCCACTATTGAGGCAGGGTATATTACCGTGATTGAAGCTAGCAAAGAGATGATATGGCTGCAATCTTTCTTGGAAGAATTGGGTCACAAGCATGGTAAGAGTGTGTTGTATTGTGATAGTCAAAGTGCTATTCACTTAGCAAAGAATCCTATCCATCATGCGAGGACGATGCATATACTAATTCGTTATCACTTTATCAGATCGGTTTTGGAGGATAGAATCTTAGTGCTTGAGAAGATTCAGGGCAGTCAAAATCCTGCTGATATGTTGAGAAAGACTGTTACAATTGAGAAACTAAAGTTGTGTGCAACTTCAGTTGGTCTTCTTCATTGAAGATTGGATGAGGCATACCGGCCGCTGTAGAAGAAGGAGTTGATGATGGATTAGTCTCCAAGTGGGAGATTGTTAAGATGTGGAGCCTAATTAGTCTCCAAGTGTTTTCAAGATTTTGTCTTTGTAATTAGGTTGTCCTAGTATTTCATTATAACTAGGAAACTTTAATTGGGTTGCCTTAGAGTTTCATTATAATTAGAGAACCTTCGTTGGGTTGTCTTAGAGTTTCATTATAATTAAGGAACTCGGGTTCGATATATATATGACTAATCTCTTGTAAACAATAATCATCATTGAGAATACTACAGTGGCTAAAGACAGGACGTAGTCTCACATTGAGGTGAACCTGTATAAATCCCCGTGTTCTTTATTTTCTCATATTTATTTATTGCTCTAATCCTAACACTCAGATGGTGTTGCTGTTTATGTTATGGCAGAAGGTTGTAAGGTGATATGCCTTCTGAGGCTTTCAAGTTAATGTATCGGCCCGTCACTTCTGAAAGCAAACTAGATTAGACGAGTTGGTATTATATGAGCCTTAGGTTATTGAGTTTGCACATTTAGTTAACATTCCCAATAAAATAAAGGATTGGAAGCAAGGCTTCTTCTTTGCCAAGGGCAACTGGAAGTTCTTTCCTTGAGACGATCCTAGACTAGATGTCTGGGTGCCTCGGAAATAAGGCGGACTCAATGAGTTTGATTCTTTAGGTCTATAACTGTTCATTACTAATGCGATCTCTTGACCTTGTAAATATTATACTTCGCATATTGTGGAAAGTTCCAATACTCTAAACAAGATATCGCTTGTCTTCGCGAGTTGGTTTAGAGGTTCTACAATTTTTTTCCGGTCACAAGAGAATCCAAAAGTCTTTTTAAACAAAAGAATTCCAAATTTGTCAATTTTGGTGTGATGGTCTATTCTCAGTAAGTGGGCTCCCTGCCTCTCCTACCTCAATTCATTCGCTTCTATTTCTTGAGCTGTTGCGTATTATTTGCAGGGAAAATTGATTTTTCAAGGAAGAAACCAGTCTCTTCGGGGGGAGTGCTACCCTCCTACTGGGTTCTTCTACCCAACAACTCCCCGCTCTTCGGTTGGGATTACCATAATTTTTGAAAAGCACCGTCAACAAAATCGGCCTATCGAGAGGTTGGACAAAGGCAAGAATAAACAGGTGAGTCCTTCCTGAATAAATCTGTTTCTCCTCCCCTCCTCCATAGCTGCTTCGGGCTGTGCCCAAACTCTGAAAGCTAGGGTACAAAAGAGAGAGAATGACGAGCCTCAGGGAGGCACGTCCAATAAGCAGAAGGTTAATCCAGATTTTAAGCCCCGAAAGGATGAGCTTGATTCGAAGCTCTTGTTGACTTTACCTTCTTGCGTTACAACTACTGTCGTTTCTATTTATAAATTTTTCAATGAGAAATGGGATAAATTGGCAAAAAAGGCAAAGTCATATGATCGCGGGATAACCATTGAGTAGCACTTTCCTAGAGCTTTCGTGTTGCTTCAAGACCACAACTGTGAGTACGAGGTTTGTGCAACAGAGATGACAGCTACACGAGAAGTCGACAAGCTTTGTGCCTCGACAAAGATTGTGAATCAGCTGTAGCCTGATGTGAACAAGTTGGCGTACTAACCAAAGGGTGCCTGGGTGGTTAAGGACAATGCCTTAGCATAAATAAAGGCGAAGGAGGATGAGCTCGCTTTGATGGAGACGATGCTTAAGTCTTTGGAGGGCGGAGGGCAAAAATGGAGAGCTAGAGGCAAAGCTAGCCACTACTGAGCTTGCAGTTGGTGAGGCCACATAACGTCCTTGATTTTCTTAACTCGAGGGTCATTAAAATCTTAAAACTAGTATACTGCTTCTTTATAGTGGGATCCGACCGTAGGCTCTATTATGATGATGGATTGATGCGGTGAACAGATTTTGGAGATAATCGATAGAGAGAGATGATTGATTGATGGAGATGAATTGATGTAGAGGTGTCATTCTGAGTTAGACGGGCCGACCTGGCCCACCTCCGATGAAGCCCGGTGACGGCCCACATTAGAAAAAGTCTGTGTCGCGGTGGGTTGGGAGCCGGGTCAACCCAGCCCACGAAAATTGAACGTGAACCCGACCTACCCGTCAGCCCACCCTAGTCTAGCCCATGTGGGCCGCAGTTCAACTTGGTTCGGCTCGTATAAATAACAATTTTTTTTTAAATTACTAACTTATTTTACTTCAAAAAAATGTTTACATTTATAGAAAAAAATGTGTTAAAATACAACACACATACACCCTTCTTTTTTATTAATTTTTTTTAATATTAAACGCCATTGGCCCTAGGTAATAGTATGACAATCATTGAAGACGAGCTTGGCTCATCCCCAAAACACTTGCTCAGTTCGGCCCTAATTTTTTTTTTCAAATTTTGATATGAAAAAGAAAGAAAATATCAGAAATGCTTTATGTTAAAAAATTCAAGGTTGAAAACCCTCCTCCTTTCTCTGGACTTGGGACCGGCTACTTTAAAAGTAGGCGGAGTTAAAATTATACAAAAACAAGATGTTACGTGTACAATTTTTTTATTAAAATAAGACAAAAAAAATATCAAATACTAATACAAAATAATTACTACTACAAATTCAAATAATCTATATTAAAATCTTCAAGTTCTTCGGATAGCAGTTTGTTCATTTTATCTTGGATTTAAAGTTCGGCGTCATCCCAATCCTTTAGATACAGTAAGCTTTCCAAAATGTCGGCTTTGAGTCTTGACCTGAAATCAGACAGAACTCTGCCACCTATACTAAAAGCAGTATCCGATGCTACAGTCGAGACCGGAAGTGTTAGTAGACCACGTGCAATTTTTAAAAGAATTGGGTATTGACGTTGATGTTGTCTCAACCATCGTAGTCTATCAAAATTTTTTCTCTCTTCGTCATCTAAAATATTAAGCATGTCATGGGCAAAAATACCTAACTAACTCTACATGTGTAGCATTAGAAGGGAGAAGGGAAGAAGCAGAAGAAGAACCAACTGAGTGTTGAACTTGACCACTCCTATGTGTACTCACGTAATTCCATAAGTCAATATCATCAGTTGATGACGAAGTACATGTCAGAACATGGGGTCTTCCAACGTTCGTACCGGCCTTTTCAGCATAGACCTCATACATTTTACATAAAGTTTATTCTAAATTACTGCGCGTTACTGGATTCTTGCAAGTTAATTTTTGTAAATTTGCTATTATTATTACTTTCGTACTCTCTAAGTTAAGTCTAGGATTCATGATACATGCTAATAGAAATAACATAGGCAATTGTTCCCAATATTTTCTAAATTTCCATGGCATGTATAATATTAGAAAAAAGAGCAAAATTCTTATACCTAATAAAATTGTTAGCAATATAATAGAAATGATTTAAAATAAGTGGAGTAGTTGGATAATATACACTAGAACATGCAGTTGTTGCATCGTAAAAAACTTTCAAAAATTTTCTAATATGAGCACATATTTCCTAGTCACATGTTTCCAAATCATATTGTGAGCCGTGTGAGTGTCAGCCATTATAATATATAGTAATACAATCTTCGTAACCTTCAGAAGATTCAAGCATGAGATATGTTGAATTCCATCTATGGCTAACATTAGTACAAAAATATTTTGATTACAACCTATTTTCAACACATAGAGCAGCAAAAATTTATTTTCTTACTGGTGAGACCGTAATATAATTAATAGCATATCTAATTTTTTCTAATTGGTCTTGTATACATTTTAATCTATCTTGTACAATTAAATTAAACACATGACATACACAACGAATGTGAAATAAAAAATCATCAAATTTTGGACTACAATGTTGAATTGATTTCTCAATTACTATATTGTTGGGGCCTGCATTATCAAATGTAAAACTACGAGCCTTAGAATTACAATTAAATTCACGTAACACACCCAATAAAACATGAAAAATATTATTTCTATTATGAGGATAGTCTATTTGTCTAAACGCTATTACTTTTTTATGCATTATCCAATTACTAGATGGTTTATTCTCCTTTGTAGGTGTGACTTGAGGGTTTTTGAGAGAAAAATTATAAGCCTAGCATCTTAGTTGTTGGGCTTACAATTTTTCTCTCAAAAACCCTCAAGTCACACCTACGAAAGAGAATAAACCACGTCAATTTATAGGTAACGCATAACCTAATTTTTTTACAAGTTTAAACTGCCAAGGAGTCCAAGATTTGGAAACTTGTTTAATTTTAGTTGACCTAGATGTCTTCCAAGTTTTGACTACCAAAGTGTCCAAGATTAGGAAACTTATAATTTTAGTCGACTTAGATGTCTTCCCTTTCAACAATTGGTGCATCTTTTGATTTTTACAAGTTTTGAGAAAATATCCCAACAAAACTCAATCATCTATTCTGTAGCTCTTCATCTTGATACTTAAAAAAATGGTAAACTTTGACAATCCCAATCCTTGTATCGTAATTGATGTGTGTGTGTGTGTGTGTGTGTTACAACTTAGAAAATACAAAATGAAAAATTCCACATATTTTTCATGGTCTCATCAAGCTAATAATAGATTAATTAACGTTCAGAAAAAATGAAGAAATAGTTTCTCAAAACATAGAATTAACATACTCCACCATATAAGTATAATCACTTAGAATTAACGAATTCTAAGAATTTCATTGGCTCATGTCGAATAAATTTGTTGAAATATTATAGTACAACTCCCTTGCTTGACTTACTTGGAAGTTCATCAGCCATCGACATCAATTCCACCACACACCTTGCATTAATATCAAGAAAATACCCATGTGAAAATATGTGGACCCGCTAGTAATAACACATCCTCTATCATGGCAACTAGAGCATGCCACGAGGATATAAATATTTACTCAAGTGACATCATCGTCTCCCATGAAGAGAGACATATTGTTCGTATCTGATGTACCTTTTGGACAATTTTTTCTCACGTGACTAGATTTTTTAGTATCTTTGTCAGAAATATGGGTTGGTCTCCCTTTCAAAACCTTGTGTAGTCCAGATTGAATCAAAACATTCTTGACTTGTACTTGCTACAAGTCAAAATTGATTCTTCTGCCAAATTTCTCCACTTCATATTTGATAGACATATCTTCTCTGTGCGCCAATACTCTGAACGACCTAATGCTCTGATACCACTGCTTTACCACACCCACAAAGATAACAAGAAAAACAATTAGGATGCTAAGCTTACAATTTCTCTCTCAGAAAATCCTTTCCTTTTCATAGAGTTATTCTTATTCCATTTTTCAGCAACAAGTAATGAGTTTTCAGATGAAATATTACTTCCAGTACTCAACCTTCTTTTTTCAAAAATTAATTTACTTGTAACTTCTTCAAAACTCACAGTTTCTTTCCCATACATCAAAATTGGTTTGATGTGTTCATAGGAAGATGGAAAAGACCAGATGAGTCTTAACACTATATCCTCATCATCAAGTTTAACTCCAATAGCCTCCAGTTCAGAAACGATTCCATTGATAACACTCAGGTGGTCTGAAATTTTTGTACCTGCATGCATTCGCAAAGAATGAAACTGTTCTTTCAAGTACAACCAATTTGAAAGACTCTTTGTTTGATACAACTGTTCAATTTTTTTCCAAAGTTCCTTTGCAGCAGATATTCCATGAATATTTGCAAGAACATTTTTGGCTAAACAGAGACGTATCGTACTTGCAGCTTTCAAATCCAAATCTTTCCAAACCTCATCGACATCAATTTCACCAATTATTTTATTGCCCACAAGATCTTTGTTCAGAGAAAAATAACGAGACATAAAAAATATAAAAGATGGAGAAAGTTTTGACAGTCCATAAATTTTTCTCTATCTTTTATATTTTCTGTCTCGTTATTTTTCCCTGAACAAGGATTTTGTGGGCAATAAAGGAATTGATCTCAATTTCCAGTAGTGGTATCAGAGCATTAGGTCATTCAGAGTGTTGACGCACAGAGAAGATATGCCTATAAAATATGAAGTGGAGAAATTTGATGGAAGAATCAATTTTGACTTGTGGCAAGTACAAGTCAAGAATGTTTTGATTCAATCTGGACTACACAAGGTTTTGAAAGAGAGACCAATCCCTATTTTCGATAAAGTTACTGAAAAACTTGGTCACGTGAGAAAAAATTGTCTAAAAGGTGAAGTAGGCTTGGCTAACTACTCGACATCAGATACAGACAATATGTCTCTCTTCATGGGAGACGATGATGTCGCTTGAGTAAATATTTATATCCTCGTGGCATGCGCTAGTTGCCATGATAGAGTATATGTTACTACTAGCGAGTCCACATATTTGCACATGGGCATTGGCTTGATATTAATGCAAGGTGTGTGGTAGAATTGGTGTCGATAGTTGATGAACTTCAAAGTAAGTCACGCAAGGGAGTTACACCATAATATTTCAGCAAATTTATTCAACATAAGCTGATGAAATTATTAGAATTCGTTAATTCTAAGTGATTATACTTAGAATTCCTTTGATAGTCCGTAAATCTTTCTCTATCTTTTATATTGTTGGGATATTTTTTCAAAACTTGGAAGACATCTAGGTCGACTAAAATTGAACAAGTTTCCAAATCTTGGACTCTTTGGCAGTTTAAACTTGGAAGAAAATTAGGTCATTCGTTAACTATAAATTGATATGGTTTATTCTCTTTTGTAAGGGTGGCTTGAAGGTTTTGAGAGAAAAATTGTAAGCCTAGCATCCTAGTTGTTTTTCTTGTTTTCTTGTACAAAGAGTAGAAATTGGTGGGTGCGGTAAAGTTTAGAATATTATTTTTTTTGAGATACTTGGGGAATTTGGGTGAGTAAAATCCATATGATTGTAACAATTTTTCATATAGTGAAAGCTTTGACAATCTGTAAATCTTTCTCTATCTTTTTATATTTTTCTACTTCGTTAATTTTCTCTGAACAAAGATCTTGTGGGCAATAAAAGAATTTGTCTCAATTCCCAACAGATAATACTGCTTTAGAGTCAACTATTGGGGCTGGGGCTTTGCATTTCATGCTCTTGATCCTAGATGTCCTAGCCTATCCCGCTGTCAAGAACAAGCAGAACAGCTAACCAGCAGGGAATAAGAAAGAAGTGAAGTAACCAACTTACCTAACTTTTGAAAGAGTGGAAACGACACCGTCGAAGACAAGAAGGAAGAAGACTGAAACGATGCCGTTGGATTAAAGGGAGGCGACGTCGTATTGGGCCATTATAGAAAATTAGTATTAATTTACATTTTTGAAGTCGTGTTTTCCAATTCTAGCACTTTGTAACTGCACAGTTGAAGAAGACAATGACAGATGATTTGTTTTGATATTTTTGGCTGTAATCCGAATTCTCTTTCTTCTTCAATTATAATTCTATTCAATCTTTTCTTAAATCCATTTTCCATTTTATTTTGGTTTCTTAAATTGTAAAATTGAGCTAGAAATTGAATTCCTAGATCAGCTTTCTTATTTCTAGTAGTGGTTGAGCTTCATTACTCTAGCAATTGAGTTCATACCATTACATTTGGTATCAGAGAAGTTCTCCTGGAAGAAACAAAATAGAAACAAGGCAGAAAATAAGTGAGGATCATTGGAAAAGGCTAGATAAAGATATTAGTGACTTGGGTACATATTTTGCCCTCCTATCTAGTAAGGCAGATTCTTCAGAAAAAATCTTGAAAAATATGTGTGGAAAACAGGAAAGAATTGAAAGTTATATGCATGACATGAATGAAAAGTATGATTCTATTGTGGCCATGTTAGCTAAGATGAGTGTTTTTAAAGATAAGCAAGTAGAAGGAAATAATAGTGGGTCTAGTTATGGAGAGATGGATGCATCCGCAAGGTCTGTGGTTGATGGGAGGGTGAACAAGGGATCCTATGATATGAGGATGAATACTAAGCTACCTAAGATAGACTTTCCACAGTTTAGGGAAGAGAATCCTAGAGAATGGGTGAGAAAAGCAAATAAATATTTCAGCTACACCAGATTCCAGAAACATTGAAGAAAGGGATTGCTGAAATGTAATTGAAGGGTAGATCAGTTATTTGGTTCCACGGGTTTCTATCTAGTTATCCTAATGCCACTTGGGGTCTGATGGCAAATAAATTGTGTAGAAGATTTACAGAAAACACAGGAGAGGAAGTGGTGGAGACATTTATCATGATCAGGCAATTTGGGGGAGTAACTGGATATATGGAGAAGTTTGAAGACCTCAAATCCCAAGCCATGCTAGCATTACCTTATCTTCAAGAAACCATCATTACTGCTTTGAATGAATCCAATAAACCATTAAAGCCTTTCAATGCAGCTTAAAAGACCAATGAACCCTCTAACCAGGACTTCGAAATCCCACCCCTGACCACTAAACAAAACCCACCCAAATACCAGACCATAACCTCTACTGATATACAAAAAGAAGGGCCTTGGGACTTTGTTTTAGGTGTGATGAGAAGTATACACTTGGGCATATCTGTAAAAATAGGATGCTTAATTTTATAGTAGTGAAGGAGAATGTTGACAAGAATGAGGAGGAAGAGAAAAGTACTGAGGAAGAGAAGATGAGGTCATGCAAATATCCATCAATGCCTTAATGGGCAATGTGAGGTACAAAACAATCACAACTTCATTGACGAAAGGTTGATTCAGGAACTGGGATACACCACTGACCCCAACTAGGTTATGACAGTGATAGTGGCTAATGGACAAAAATTGGAAAGTAAGGTTGTGTGTCAACCATTGATTTGGCAAATGGAAATATTGGAGTTTTAGTTTAGGCATAAATCTCTTAAGTTGGGAAGAAGCGACATGGCCTTGGGGTGAATCGGCTGAGTCAGTTTGGTCCCATCACGTTTGATTTCACCAAGGGATACATCAAATTTGGGAGTAATGGCCAAGAAATCATTGAGCAGTGAGAAGTCTGGAACAACATAGAGATGATGAGTGGAAATGACTTGCACAAACTGATAGGTCCACAAGAATATGGAATTATGGGACAATTATATTCTATCAACGACAAAATGCCGACAGAGACTCCATGTGAACTCCAACCTCTGCTAGAGGAGTTTACTGATATGTTTGAAGATCCCAGAGGATTACTCCCTATTAAAAGTCATGAGCATTAGATATTACTGAAGAAAGGGGCTCAGTCCTCTAGGCTTAGGCCTTATAGGTGCCCATTCATACAAAAAGCTGAAATGGAGAGGTTAGTTAAGGAGATGCTAGAAACATGCATAATTCAATAAAGGAACAGCTCATTTGCATCAGCTGTATTGCTCGTCAAGAAGAAGGATGGTACATAGAAGTTCTGTGCTGATTATAGACAGTTAAACATATTGACAATAATGGATAAATATCCTATGCCACTAATAGATGAATTAATTGATGAGCTTCATGGGGCTAAATACTTCTCCAAGATTGATTTGAAGGCTTGGATATCATCAGATTAGGGTGAAAGATGAGGACATTCATAAAACTACATTCAGGACCATCAAGGTTTATATGAATTCAAATTCATGCCCAACAACCTTCCAAAGTCTCATGAACAAGGTGTTTCACGAACAACTTAGAAACTTTGTGCTGGTTTTCTTTGATGACATATTGGTTTACAACTTGGATATGGAAAGTCACTATAAGCACCTGGGCATAATATTGAAGATCCTAAGGGAACACCAGTTGTATGCTAAATTGAGCAAATGCCCATTCGAGCAAACTCATGTAGAATATCTTGGGCATATTATCAGTTAGGAGGGTGTAGCAGCTGACCTAAAGAAGATTGAGACAATGCAATTATGGCCCAAGTCCACTATTATCAAACAACTGAGATGACTCTTGAGCTTAACTGGTTATTACAGGAAGTTTGTCAAGGGATATGGAACCTTAGCCAAGCCACTTACTGAACTATAAAAGAAGAACAACTTCACTTGGTCTGAATCAACAGGGTAACTTTTGAAATCCTCATATTAGCCATGAGTTCTATACCAATCCTAGCTCTGCTTGACTTTAATGAAACTTTTATTGTGAAACTGATGCTTGTTATGGGGGACTAGGGTAGTTTTGATGTAGAATAAAAGGCATCTAGCTTACATCAGCAAAGCTATTGGACAAAAGAACTTGGGACTGTCAATCTATGAGAAGGAACTTTAAGCCTTGGTGACTGCAGTGGTTAAATGGGTACATTATATGGAGGGTCACCATTTTATCATAAGAACAGACCATCAGTCCTTAAAATTTTTGTTAGAGCAGACAATTACCATCCCCATACAATAGAAGTGGCTAACTAAACTCCTGGGGCTAGACTATGAAATTCAATACAAAAGAGGAGTAGAAAATGTTGTAGTTGATGCCCTCTTGAGGAAGGGAGAAGGTGGATGAGAACGTATTGAAATTACTCAGCTGATACCCATGTGGGTGCAAGAAGTAATGTACAGTTATGAAGATGATGCCTTAGCCATGGAGAAAATTCAGGAAGCAATACTCAACCCTAAGGGTAACTCTGATTATTAGTATAAAAATGGACTCCTCAAATACAAGAAAAAACTCTATATTGGCAGTGGCAAAGAGATTAGACAGAAGCTCATAAGGAACATTCATGACTCACAGGAAGGAAGACATTCTGAGGTGCAAGCTAGCATATCGAGGGCCAAACTGAATTTCTTTTGGCTTGGAATGAATCAGAAAATTAGAAAATAGGTATTACAGTGTGACATTTTTCAGAAATGCAAAGGAGAACATGTACCTTATCTTGGCTTACTTCAGCCCTTACCTAAACCACAACACTCCTGGAATGATTTCATTGAAGGGTTACCTAAGTCCAAGGGCAGAGATACCATCTTAGTAGTGGTGGATAGATTCACTAAGTATGGTAATTTCATTCTTCTTTCACATCCATTTTCAGCAAAACAAGTGGCACAAAAATTTATAGATCATATCCACAGACTTCATGGACTACCACAGAGCATTATCTCAAATAGGGATAAGATATTCATTAGTGTTTTCTGGCAAGAGTTGTTTAAACTTACGGGGACTCAACTGTAATTCAGCTCTGCCTACCATCTCCAAACTGATTTGCATATTGAGAGGCTCAACCAGTGCTTGGAGATGTAACTTAAATGCACAACACATCACAAACCCAAGGCATGGGCTGAGTGGATCACCGTAGATGAATGGTGGTAAAACACTACCTACCACACGACTCTTTAAAGGACGCCCTTTGAGGCTTTATATGGAATACCACTCCCACAGTTAGCCATGGGCCCATATCAACATACCAAACTTGCTTCACTTGAAGAGATGTTACAAGCCAAGTATCAGATGGATCAAAAATTGAAGAAAAATCTAGCCTAGGCCAGGGCCATGATGAAGTTATATGCTGGCTAAAAAGGACAAAGAGGCAATTCCAAGAAGAGGATTGGGTAGATCTCAAGTTACATCCCTATTAGCAGCAATATGTTGTCAAGAGGATTGTCAGCGATTTTATGTCTTTAATATTCCAAGTGTACGGATCGCACAAGTAATAAAGTTGATTTTGAGTCCAAGTATGGTACCCACAATGATTTAGATAGTTTAATTATAATTATTGTAACCTTAACCAAATCTGTTAACTTTGGATGTTTGAGTTTAAAAACTAACTAAAATCTGAACTAAGAACAATTAAATAATTATATTTCAAATAAGCAAGATTAAACAAATAAAAATTACTTTAACTTTGGAAAAGAAAAGAAAAGAAAAGAAAAGAAAAGTGTACTAGGATCCCGAATCCACTTATAGCAATTATCTTTAACCCAAACCATTGAATTTGATAACATGATTTAATTATGAAGATCAATATTTCTAATTTGCTTAACAATCTCTCTTGAGTAGAATTAGACCTATCCATATATGTGACCCGACTATATCTCTATGACGGATGAGAACATATAAGAATGCATTAGAATTTATGAATACTTAGAGATCACATAAAGCATAGCGGTATATATCTATCCTCTGTCGGACTCTACGACAATTGATACTATGTATAACCTATTTTCCATCTCTCGATGGTAAAACAAGCCACAAGAATCATACAGCTATTGCGTAAATAATTGTAGATGAAGAGAAATCAATATCAATTATTCAAAATTAAAATCATGCTTAAATATTAAAAACTCAGTTCAAAGAATTAAATGATCATGATACAAGTTTCATCATGATCCTAGCACTAAATAAACTAGCCTAGCATACTACGAAGAAGAAAAGAAAAAGAAAAATAAAATATGGAAGGCATCACCCGGATATGAAGAAAACTTGAAAGAGAAGAAATCTTGAACTTGATCTTCGTTGAATTCTTGAAAGATGAAATCTTGATATTCGTTTCTTGATTTGTCTCCCATTTTTCTCTCCAAAACTTCACCAAAAACGACCTCCTTTGATTATGAGTATATAACTCATATTTATACTTCCCTAATGGTGAACAAAAGATCCCAAAAGATTCATTAAAATCGTGTCCCAAAGGTTTCCTAATTGGATTAGAACTAAAAAAGGTAAGAAAAATCTGTGGTTAGACTTTTACACTGGGTGATCTCCCAATGCAAACCCGGGCGATCACCCAGGTATGTTGTTTTGCATTTTGCTATGGGCTGAAGGTGTTGGGCGATCGCCTAGCTTAAGCTGTTTTCTCTGCGGCGGCTGTTTTTCAAATTGCCATAACTTATTGTAGGAAACTCCAAATTGAGATCTGTAAAAAGTGTTGGACTCGTAATTCAATTATATTTCAAATAATATATCATTTTCATTGTGAAGATTTTAATACCAAAAGTTGTGCTTGAATTTCTTCACATGCTTTGGTAGGTAGTTTCTGTATTCGGTTCTATGGCTTTCTAGTGTTCATTGACTCAACTCTTCATTGTCACTCCTATACACCTTAAAAATATTGATTTTATATTCTTCCTCATCCTCCAATATTTGGCTCTTGATATTCATTTCAAAAACTCAACTTACTCGTCAATTTCACAAAGTTGTTGCTCTTTCCGTCCATTCTTTTCCAATTTCTTACAGACGGGTCCAAAACTGAAATATAAAGAATAATACACTAAATTAAGTAGAAATTCAATAAAATGATAGGATAAAAGCTTAGTTTAAAGGGATGAATAAGTACACAAAATGCACTTATCAAACACCCCAAACTAAACCTTTGTTCATCCTCGAACAAAAACAAAATGAAACTACAAATTTAAACTAAGCTAAAAGAATTAACAGGAATTGAGTCTATGTTAAATTTCTTACCATATGCCTCAAGTTCGAAAATAAAGCAACACATTTAGAAAGAGATTAAACAACAACACAAAAGTTTTTCACTTATCCAATGCTCGACATTTAGTGAGTGTGTGATTAGCCAAAAATTGAACTTATACATGTATTAGACCACAACCAATATTGTGTTGTTGATATTTTTACAATTCCGAACCCTTTGTAGTCATTTATTCTTTACACCTCTGCTAAATTATTACACTTCTAATACTTTTTTCTCCAATCCCGATGTATTTTAGTGAATTTGGTTCCTACTGATCAACACAATGCCTTTTCAAATAAAGTGGTAAAAATTAAAAACTTGTTATCCTAGAACTAGGAAGGTGAGTGATTGTCTAAATTCCCATTTTCAGTCTCTGAGGTCCTAGCCTAGCAATCATTATTGAGCACTTCTAACTCTTTTTATTTTATTTACTCATGTAAACAGTCTTACATCCTGTGCAATACTTCTCTTTCACAAGCTTTCTATGTGACCCTTGTAACGAGCTTTGGGCCGATGACTCTCAAGTCATATGACCATAGGGCATCAGGTTTAAAATACCATAACAAACTTAATTGCTTGAATCCCAAAGGCTATAAGAGAAGTGAAGATGTAAAACTTCTTTTTTATTGACCCATGTAGCGAGATTTGGACCGATGACTCCCAAGTTAGATGACCATAGGACACCAGGTTTTAAAATACCCTAACATGCTTAATTGCTCGAGTCAGATATTTTATTTTAAATTTTTTTTCAGTAGTGATTAGTGCTCGATTTAGATTCTTTGACTACAACCTATTCAACAAAAGATGAGATTCAGAAAATCCAAACCATCAAAATTCCACAAAAACATGTACTAACTTTAACACTCCCAAACAGTTCTCAAACAGTTTGGTTACTAGTCTAAGAATTTAAGAACAAAATTTTTCACAATGATCTAAGTCAATAATATCAACCCATACATTCAAGTCATGTTTTCAATAAGTGATAAGTCAAAAGTGGCTACGTGCTTCAAATCTAGTCTAACATGTATAAATATTCAGGTAAAAGTACGAGTTAAAGTGTTGTCTAATATTCTAACTAAACACGTACTTAAATTCAAACAAATATTATCATTGGCGGTATGGTATTCAACAATAGCTAGAATTTTTTTAAACGAAAAGATAATAATAGAATTTTTAAAAAATGAAATTTGCAATTATATAGACCCGAATAATAAGCGAATTCAAAATAATTAAGGAACCTGATACTTAACCCACCCCAAACTAAAACATTACATTGTCCCCAATGTAATAGTAAAATAAAGCAAATAAAAGAGAGAATAGATCAGTTACTTCCCAGAGATAGATGTGGAGAAGATGGATCTAGCTGGTTGAAGGTCCGGTTGAAGTGGACTCAGATATAGTGATGGGACTCTTGGTCAAAAGATGATATCATAGATATTATCCAAGTGGCTCGTAAAGTGGGACATCTTGCAATTGACATGGTGAGGCTTTATAAGTGTATTAAATAATAAATGAAATAAAAACTAACGAATTATTTAAACTACCTAAAACTACTATATATAAAGCATGTAAATAAAAAGGTTAGAAAATGGGTTGCCTTTCATTAAGTACTTATTTATAGTCATTAGCCTGACTTATTGTCTGGTTGCTTTACGACACTCTAAATAGTACTTTGGAGGACTTGCTTTGCTTGCATCTATTGACTTTGCACCATTTTTCGTTTATCTTCAAAAATTTGAATTTGTGCTCATCATACAAATAGGATTTTAGTGTAGCACCTTGCTCGAACACAACTACAAAAACTTCAACTTCTTCATCGACCTTGATCACAAAATCAATTTTAGAAGAAAGAGGAGAGTTGGAGAATTGTTATAGTTTGATAGGAACAGTTTCCTTAACCTGTGGTATATCTGAACTCTCTTTAATATCTGTTATCTGTTTAGTCTGTTCCATGTGCTCCTCATCAGTGGACGGTACCTTTTCTTTATTTGCAATTGGCCTCTTTACATGGATTTCTGGTAATTGAACTCCACTTCTGGTAGTAATAGCTTTAACACGTTCCTTGTGATTCACCTCTATATTGCTTGGCAACGTACCCGACATTCTACCTATTATAGCAACTGCTATCTAACCCACTTGTGTCTTGAGATTCTTTATTGAAGCGTCTTGATTTTGAAGAGTGATCTCCGTCTTTCTCATGAACTGATTATCGGATCCTATGTACCGATCAGCTGTCTCTATGAATTTATTAAATATGTCTTCTAGTGAATTTCTCTTTTCTGGCTGCTGAAACTGAGGACCTTGTGGTATGATATTATTCTGATTATCTCTCCAAAAAAATTTGGATGATTACGCCATCCTGGATTAAATGTATTGGAGAATGTATTATCGTGCAGGTATTGACCACCTTGAACATATTCGGTTTGCTCGGGTTGCTATGATAGAATAGGGCATTTTGACGTGCTGTGATTTGCCCCACACTCTTCACAAGTTGATTTATTCGTTTGCATCGCATAGACCGAATGTGACATGCTCTCTACTTTATGTGCTAAAGAATCTATTTTTGCAGATAACACCGTGATAGTGTCTACTTCCTCATCAATCTCAGAAGTTGCATCATATTTCGCTGTATTAGCCTGGTGCATTGCGAAGAAATCTCCAACAAGCATGTTGTCCTCATCAATATTAGAAGTTGCATTATATCTCGCTACATTAGCCTGGTGCATTGCGATGAAATCTCTTACAAGCTTATTGTCCTCATCAATGTTAGATTGGCTCTAGATGATTTGTAGAGTCATAAAGTCGCCAACTAGCATATTGTCTTCATTGATATCCTGGTATTTCATCTTTTGTTGTGGTCTGAAAAACAAGAAGAGAACACTGAAATAAACCAAAAAATAATAATAAAAAAAAAATTTAATAAATAAAGTTTGAATTAGTGTTAAAATAACTAAAAAAGAACTAAAACTAAATCCCCGACAACGGCACCAAAAACATGTCAGCGATTTTATGTCTCTAATATTTCGCAAGTGTACGGATCGTACAAGTAATAAAGTAGATTTTGAGTCCAAGTATCGTACCCACATAGATTTAGATAGTTCAATTACAATTTTAGTAACCTTAACCGAATCTGTTAACTTTGGATGTTTGAGTTTAAAAACTAACTAAAATCCAAACTAAGAACAATTAAATAATTATAATTCAAATAAGCAAGATTAAACAAATAAAAATTACTTTAACTTTGAAAAAGAAAAGAAAAGAAAAGAAAAGCGTACTAGGATCCCGAATCCACTTATACCAGATTAAACAAATAAAAATTACTTTAACTTTGGAAAAGAAAAGAAAAGAAAAGAAAAGCGTACTAGGATCCCGAATCCACTTATACCAATTCTCTTTAACCCAAACTATTGAATTTGATAACAAGATTTAATTATGAAGATCAATATTTCTAAGTTGCTTAACAATCTCTCTCGAGTAGAAGTAAACATATCCATATATGTGACTCGACTATATCTCTATGACGGATGCAAAAATAGAAGAATGCATTATTATTTGTGAATACTTAGAGATCACTTAAAGCATAGCGGTATATCTCTATCCCCTATCGGATTCTATGACAATTAATACTATGTATAACATATTTTCCATCTCTCGATGGTAAAACAAGCCACAAGAATCATACAACTATTGCGCATATAATTGTAGATGAAGAAAAATCAATATCAATTATTCAAAATTAAAATCATGCTTAAATATCAAAAACTCGGTTCAAAGAATTAAAGGATCATGATACAAGTTTCATCATGATCCTAGAACTAAATAAAGTAGCCTAGCATACTACGAAGAAGAAAAGAAAAAGAAAAATAAAATATGGAAGGCATCACCCGAATATGAAGAAAACTTGAAAGAGAAGAAATCTTGAAATTGATCTTCGTTGAATTCTTGAAAGATGAAATCTTGATATTCGTTTCTTGATTTATCTCCCCTTTTTTCTCCCCAAAACTTCCCCAAAAAATGACCCCCTTTGATTATGAGTATATAACTCATATTTATACTTCCTTAATTGTGTCCAAAAGATTCATTAAAATCGTGTCTCAAAGGTTTCCTAATTGGATTAGAACTCAAAAAGGTAAGAAAAATATGTGGTTAGACTTTTACACTGGGTGATCGCCCAGTGCCAACCCGGGCGATCTCCCAGGTATGTTGTTTTGCATTCTGCTGTGGGCTGAAGGTGTTGGGCGATCGCTGTTTCTCTGCGATGGCTGTTTTTCAAATAGTCATAACTTCTTGTAAGAAACTCTAAATTGAGATTTGTAAAAAGTGTTGGACTCTTAATTCAATTATTTTTCCAATAGTATATCATTTGTGGAGATTTTAATACCAAAATTTGTGCTTGAATTTCTCCACGTGCTTTGGAAGGTAGTTTCTGTATTTGGTTCTTTGGCTTTCCGGTTTTCATTGATTCAACTCTTCATTGTCACTCCAGCACACCTTAAAATTATTGATTTTATCTTCTTCCTCATCATTCAATGTTTGGCTCTTGATATTCACTTCAAAAACTCAACTTACTCGTCGGTTTCACCAAGTTGTTGCTCTTTCCGTCCATTCTTCTCCAATTTCTTGCAGACGGGTCCAAAACTGAAATATAAAGAATAAAACACTAAATTAAGTAAAAATTCAATAAAATGACGGGATAAAAGCTTAGTTTAAAGGCCTGAATAAGTGCACAAAATGCACTTATCAAGGATCCACCACAAATTGAGTCCCAGATACTATGTGAAAATTGGATCTATTGCTTATTAGCTGACTCTTCCTAGCTATGCAAAAAATCCATCACGTGTTCCATGCATAGTTACTAATACAGAAAATTGGGGACAGAGAGGTGGCAATAGAGCATTTACCAATCAACTTAGGTGGTGATGAACCTAAGCAACCAGAGGCAATTCTGCATACTAAAATTTTAAAGAAAGGAAATGAGGCTGGGACTCACTGGCTGATTAAGTGGACATGCCAGCCAACGGATGGGGCCACGTGGGAAGATGTACAACACATTATAAGGGAGTACACTAATTTTAAACCTTGGGGACAAGGTTTATCTAAGCATGGGGGTTGTCAAGAACAAGCAGAACAACTAACCAGCATGGGAGAAGAAAGAAGTGAAGTAACCAACTTACCTGACTTTTGAAAGAGTGGAAACGACACTGTCGAAGATAAGAAGAAAGAAGACAGAAACGATGATGTTCGATTAAAGGGAGGCGACGTCGTATTGGGCCATTATAGAAAATTAGAATTAGTTTACGTTTTAAAGTCGTGTATTCCAATTTTAGCACTTTTGTAATTGCATATAAAATGCAGCCGAAGAAGACAATGACAGGTTTTTTTTTTTATATTTTTGGTATTTTTGGCTGTAATCTGAATTCCTTTTCTTCTTCAATTATAATTCTATTCAATCTCTTCTTAAATCCCTTTCCCATTTTATTTTGATTTCTTAAATTGTAAAATTGAGCTGGAAATTGAATTCCCATATCAGCTTTCTTACTTCCAGTAGTGGTACACTCGCTGCACCTCATGTCATCTTCCCGCATTAACTGAAAACGGCGCTATGTTAATTTATACTAGTTTGCCAAATTTTGTTAATAGGGGCGGTCTTCATGATGGCGAGGTGAAGCTCTCCAAATTGGCCCCAACTGAAGGTGAGCATGCTCCCAACCTCTACGAGTCTATAACAGACCGCTTTCCCACTCTAAACACTTATTAGTTTAGGCTTCTCTTTTACCCTTCTTGTTCCAACCCTACGAGACTGTGGGCCTTTGCCTTTACTTTTCTTCTGTAAAATTCTTGTTTGGTATAGTTTTTAAATCAATTTTCAATCAAAAATTGTTTATTTGACCAACAATAGTAAAAATGTCATGTTATGAAAGACAATTTTTTTTGTCAAATAAAGAATTTTTAGTCAAATAAACTATTTTGATCAAATAAACTAGTTTATATACTACACCAAACATGCTCTAACTTTTTGTACCCACTTTGCAAATTTTAACAAAGAGACACCTTTTTCAAACTTGTTTTCTACCATTGTCTACTGCTATTTGTTGAATATATTCGAATCAAACTAATCCACTAGACCATGAAAACTATTTTTTGCACATTAATTTAAAAGATATTGTATTCGCTAATTCATTATCAATCGCTGCAAGCTTTGAAAAGGACACTAACTTTGCTCTGGCTTGCTGACTTCGCTAATTCATTCGAATGATGATAACTCTGCTACTTTCACATTGATTAATCAATCTGCATGCTCAAATGGGTTTTTTGGAAGAGAGTGATAAATGTATTTTTACATTTATATAGACCGTCAAAAGTGGACTAGTATGAGTTCTTTTGAGTATAGTTTTACTTAATTATGTGCTTATTTCGTTAGTGTAGGTTAAAATCCGAGTTTGGTGGTGTTTTGAGCAAAATTGGCAAAAATGACTAAATTGATATAAAAGTATAAATATGGGGACCAACTTGAAAACATCAAAATTTGAAGAACTTGGGTTCTAAATAAAAAAAGACAAAATTGAAATGAAAGTAAAAAGCCAAGGACTAAATTGGAGATATTTGAAAGATGAAGGGCTTATCGTGCAACTAATCAAGGACTTAAGATGCAAAAATTGGAGGAGTTGAAGTTTTGCCCTTGAAATTAACCTTGTGATAGCAAGGTTCAAGAGGAGAAAAACAACATTAAATCAGATATAACGTTGCGATCGCAACGTTTTTTCCCTTGCGATCGCAATGGCATTTTGTGACCAGAATTTTAGTTTTCTTATTTTAGTCAAATTATAGTTTGGTAATTCTTTTGGAACACGACTTCTACACTAAATTAGGATTTTTTGAGACATGTAAATAGAGATTATGATTTAAACAATGGGGAGAATAACATATACAATAATTAAAAGAGATTAGAGAGTAAATTAGAGGAATCAAGCTAGGGTTTCAAACTTTGCAAGGAAGAGATAAATTCTTGGTGCAAGATCTTCATCTATTTCTTGTTTTCGCTTCAAGCCTAGTTATGTATTCTATTTTCTTCTTTTGTTTTTATTTTTTTATGATGTGTAACTAAACCATAGTTGGTAGGGGCCCAACCCGAAACCGAACCGACCACTTCGGTTTGGCTATTATATCAAACTGAACCAACCCTCCTTGTTGGGTAAACCGATCCACACCGAACCGACCCATCTTGGGTCGGGTCGGGTCGGGTCGGTTTGGTTTAGGCGGTTTGGACTTGTATTTGTATTATATAAAAAATAAAAACTCCCATTTCAAATTTTCTTTTGGACATGCAACCTGTTATTTACAAAATATTTAAATATAACTCCCATTTACAAAATAACCTGTCATATACAACCTGTTTTTAGACATGTTATTTACAAAAATAACTCCCATTTCAAAATATGATCCTATATATTTGAATCAAAACATGGTAAGTGGTAACAAACAAGTCCAAAATATAATACGATTGAATATTAAAGTAAATTTAATTTGTGTTCTTCCAAGTCGGTTCGGTGTACCTCGGGTTGGTTTGGTTTATTTGCCACAAACCGAACCCGAACCAAACCGAATTTATTTTTTAGCTTAGTAACCCAAACCAAACCGCCAAGGTGTGAAAAACCGAACCAATTCGGGTTGGTTCGGTCATTTGAGCGGTTTGGATGCCCATCCCTAATAGTTGGGATGAACGATGTAACCTAGTTTAGATTATTCAATTTCAATTCTCAAGTTTTGAATATATGTTGTTTATGTATTAATTTTACTTCTTCTTATAATGCTTGAAATAATTGGCCATTATTTTATTGAATTGTGGATTGTAACAAGCCGAGAGGTAAGTTATTAATCTAGACCACGTAGTAAAATCCGACAATTGGATAAAATGTAGATATACGCTTTTGTTATTGTTGCGGTCTTGAATTGAATTCTTAGGAGATTTAATACATCTAGTTAATGATTATTCTAATTTCATATAGAGATATAGTGAGTTGATTTAATTAGATAGGACTAATTTGAACTCGAAGAGGTAAATTAGGTTAAATTCATAAATTCGACCGAGTACAATGTTAGGAAGAAGACTTGAAAGGAGAGATTGAATATGATAACTATGGTGAATTAGTGAATCTCAATGCTTTAATCATCATATTTGATAAATTATTGATATTTGTGTTCAGATACGTCATTACATTATTTTCTTAAATTAATATTTATAAGTTAATTGTTCAAATAAACCTATTTCAAATTGTTTTCAATAGATTAAGATTAGGATTAATTAAGCTAATATCTAAATAAAATAGTTTTCGTGTGGACGATAATCTGGACTCATTAGGTCCACTTTACTACTTGTTAACGATATGTTCACTTGCAATTAATATTTTCTACAACAAGACCCAGACTCCTATTCTCCGCCTTCGGTTTGTGAGACACTCAGTTGGACAAGTCCACTGCCATGCTAATGAGTGGATGCTGACAGCCGAATTGGAAGATGAAGATGTAGACGAGCCCGTTGAGTCGGATGCCCCAGTATTGTCCCAGAGGATTCGACGCTGATGTGGACTAAATTTTGGTCTAGTTTTAGACTCTGTCAAGACTACTTTGCAAAGACATACAACTGAACTTCAACGGCTACGGGATGGACATGAGGCTATAGTCGCTACACAGGAGGGATTCTTTGCCACACTACGATCAATGGACGAGCGCCAACGTCGTGACCATAATGAATTACTTGAAATGTTTGGATGCTTAACTCAGCAGCACTTTCCACCCCCACCTCCCGATGCTTATTGATCAGATAAAATGCTGGTGTTGTCTCCACGTATCTAAATCAGGTTAACTCTTTCCTTTTTCATTTATTTTGCTTTATTTTGTGACATTGAGGAAAATATGTACTTCAAGCTTGGGGATGACTTTAATTATTTTGGTAATTTTTTTGTGTGCTGTGGAAAAAAAAAAGGTAAATACAAATATTTTATTTTATTTGTGTGCTTGTATGTTGGATATTCTTGCTGGCTAATGATGATATCTATTTGAATCTCTTATCAATTCATAAATTATGACTCGGTGATGCTGCTTAAGCTATTTTCTATATACTATACTTATCCATGTGAGATATGATTAAGTGTGAGCACAATAGTCATGAATATCACTACATTTGGTTGGTATATTAAATAGAATACAATGAAAGAATAGTGAACCAAAGTTGTGAAAACCAAGACTACCAACTGACAACTCAATTACCTAAACAGTTGAAAGGACAGTTTGGGGGTGGTTAAACCAATGTGGAAGGTATTTAAATAGGTGTTGGTTCCGTGCATGAGTAATATTTGTGTAGAGTGTATTTGGCTACTAGGTAGAATCTAGGTATTGATCGGATGCTAGGAATCTAATTCCCGCTTATTTATCTTGCACAAAAAATGAAAGGCATTGCACTTGCATTATCTTATATCTCTTTTCATAGCCTAGTTGATAAAGCCCGCAGGGGTTTTCAAAACTCGATGCTCTAAAGTCTATCACACCTGGGAGCCATCGGCCTAAAACTCGCTACAAGTGTCATTTAGAAAGCTTAAGGGAGTGCGGTCTTACATATAAGATAAAGAAAAGAAAAAGAAAAAAAAAAGAAAAAAAGAGGAGCAAAAGCAAGATTGAGCCTTTATGAGCATAACTTGGAGATTTAGATAACTAGTGAGTTTGACTTACCTAGTGGAAGCTTGATGGTCGAAGTATTCAATAAATGGAGAATCATTACAGATCTAGATAGCAACTGTATTGGCTAGACCTAACCAAATTTTGATCGGTAAAAGAATAAGTGTTTCAAGGGCAACTTTAAAATTAGCACCCAGGGTGAGAGATTGAATATCGATATGGGGGTGTGTATTCTTACGAGAGAGAAATGAAATATTTGACAATTGGGGGGCGAAATATTACCAACTTAAAGATTTATGTTGATTGGATTGACTATGCGCACATACATATGTCGATCGAGCATCGGATAAGTAAAAAACATGATTTTGGTAGTATGATTTAGAAGTTTTTTATGAATTGGTTGAGTTGTTTCAAAAACCTGAGACAAATACGGCAGACTATCTGTTATAGTAAATTTTAATATTATTTGTTTGATTATTTAAGTAAATAGTGATGTTCGAGGATGAACAAATGTTCAAGTTTAGGGATATTTGATAAGTGTCGATTTACACTTATCTGGAGTATCAAAAGTGGACAATTGTATATACTTTTAAGTGAACCTTTACTTAATTGTGTGTTGATTTGATTGTTTTAGGTCGAAACTCGAGTTCGAATGGATTTGGAGATAAACAATGCAAAAAAGACAAAGAATGACTGAAAATGCACGAAGACTTGAAAAGGGGGACAACTTGCAAATATTTAAAAGTTGAAGGACTTGGGTTGTAAATAAAAGAGGACTGAATTAAAATAAAAAAATAAATTCAAGGACTAAAGTGCAAAATATTGAAAGTGGAAGGACCACACGTGCAAATAAAGGTTGCTGTGAACTGCGATTCAACAGCGGTTTGCGAACATCGACTGGCCGTGGTAAATAGCGGCCAGTCTTTGGCCACGGCAAACTACATCCCATGTGGTTGATTTTTTGAAATTTCCTAAATACAAACAAGGGGCGTTTGAGTCCTTTTAGAAGTAAAACCAATTTGGAAAAAATTGGAACTATATAAAGACCTAATTTAGGTCAAAAAGAGGTTGTTGAATGATTGAGAAAGATATAGACAAAGAGAGGAAGGACAACAACAATATTGAAGATTGGAACGTGAAGATAAATATTCTTGGTGCAATATATTCAACGTCTTCTTATCTTTTATTCAAGATCCGGTTATGTATTCCAAGCTTTTCATCTTGTCTTTCAACCAAATTATGAGTAGCTAAATCTTTATTTTGGATAAACGATGTAACATAGTTTAGATTCTTTAATTTCAACTCTCAAGTTTTGCTTATAAATTAATTATGTTTTGATTTTACTTCTTTTCTTAATGTTTGAAATAATTGGTCATTATTTCATTGATTTGTGGATTGTAACAAACCGAGAGGTAAGTTATTAATTTAGACCACGTAGTAAAATCTGACAATTGGATAAAAGGTAGATGTACGCTTTTATTATTGTTGCGGTCTTGAATTGAATTCTTAGGAGATTTAATGCATCTAATTAAAGATCATTCTGATTTTATAAGTTGACTTAGTTAGATAGGACTAATTCGAACTCGAGAGACGAAAATTATGTTAAATTCAAGAATTCGACCGGATACAACATTAAGAATAAATCTTGAGAGGAGAAATTAGAGATGACAACTTTGGTGTACTCGTGAATCCAAATCCTTTAATAATTATACTTGATAAAATCTTGACTTTTGTATTCACATAATTTATTACATTGTTTTCTAAAATTAATAATTATAGTTTGAATCTTCAAATCAAGTTAATTCAACGAGTTTTAAATAAATTAGGATTAAGATTGATTGAACTAATATCTAAATAGGATAATCTTCGTGGAAACGATAATCGGGATTCAATAGATCCACTTTATTATTTGTGTGCGATATTGTTCACTTGCAATCATATAATTTTTTACAATAGTGTGCCTCGCAAGGTTCGCAACTCCTCCATTGAGTTTGTTCTGTCTGGCTCGAACAGGTGAACGGATATATGTACCTCTTGTAAGGCGCGTGGCTCCCCTGTCAGGGTGACTTAAGTATGACCCAACTAAAATAATGGCACGTGGTTCCTGTAGGGTACTCAGTTCTTCTGTAATAATGACTCGTAACCTTGCCTTGGAAAGTTAACAACATGCGGTCATCGTAGGGTCCTCAGCTCCTTCTTCAAGGTTCAATTATTTCAATCCATAAACATAACTCAAATTGAGGGCAAACCAAAACTAAAACTGAATTTGAACGGAGATTGAAAAACTTTATTAATTTCATCTGAAACATTTGCAAATGCCAAGAACATTGTTTAGACGTTGTGAAAAATTATTAATTGTAAGTGCACAATATCGCAAACAAGTAATAAAGTGGACTATTGAGTCTGAATTATCGTTCCCACGAAAACTATCCTATTTAAATATTAGTTCAATTAATCTTAATCCTAATTTATTTAAAATTCGTTGAATTAACTTGATTTGAAAATTTAAACTATAATTATTAATTATAGAACAAAAGAAATTTTAGAAAACAACAATGTAATAACTTATGTGAATGCAAAAGTCAAGATTTTATCAAGTATAATTAATTAAATGATTTGGATTCATGAGTTTACCATAGTTGTCATCTTTAATTTCTCTACTTTTGATTCTTGTATATGGTATATGTTATATCTTGTTATAATCATCTTCCTATATTTATATGTCCCAAAACTCCAATATAGTGTAGAAATCTTGTCCCCAAAGAATTACCAAACTTGAGTTTGACTAAAATAAGGAAACTAGAATTCTGGTCATGAATTGTGCTTAAGTTCCTGATTATTTGCACGATAAGTCCTTCATCTTTTGGATGTTTGCAAGTTGTCCCCATTCCAAGTCTTTGTACACTTTTAGTCATTCTTTGCATATCTTGCTTTGTTTTTCTCCAATTCCATCAGAACTCAAGTTTTTACCTAAAGCAATCAAATCAGCATACAATTAAGTATAAATTCACTTAAGAGTACTTACAATCGTCCACTTTTGATGGTCTAGATAAGTGTAAAATCAAACTTATCAAATACTCCCAAACTTAAACATTTGTTCGTCTTCGAACATGACTATTTACTTTAACAATCAAGCAAATAATATTAAAATTTACTATAATAGATAGCTTGCCGTATTTGCCTCAAATTTTTGAAACACATCGAACAATTTATAAGAAACATCTAAATCATGCTACCAAAATCATTTTTTTACTTATTCGATGCTTGACTGACATAAGTGTGTGCGCATAGTCAATCCAATCAACATAAACTTTTAGGTTGGTAATATCCTGCTCCTCAATGGTCAAATATTTCTTTTCTCTCTCGTAAGAATACACGCTCCCATATTGATATTCAATCTCTCACCCTGGGTGTTAACTCTAAAGTTGCCCTCAAAATACTTATTTTTTATTGCTCAAAATTTGATTAGGTCTAGCCAATGCAGTAACTATTTAGATCTGTGATGATTATTCCTTTATTGAGTGTTTTGACAGGTCTAATAGACCTTAGGGCACCGATTTTTGAGAACTCCAACAGACTTTATCACTCGAGTCAACTAAGCTACGAAGAGAGGTATAAGATAATGCAAGAGCAATGCCTTTCATTTTTTTTGTGCAAGATAAATAAGCGGGGATTAGATTTCTCGCATCCAGTCAATACCTAGATTCTACCTTGTAGCCAAATACACTCCACACAAATAGTACGCATGCACGGAATGAAGACCTATCTAAATAATTTCTACATTGGATTAGTCACCCCAAACTATCATTTCAACTGGTTAAGTAATTAAGTTTTCAATTGGTGGTCTTGGTTTTCACAACTTGGGTTCAATATTCTTTCATTGTATTCTATTCAATAAACCAACCAAATGTAGTGATATTCATGACTATTGTACTCACACTTAATCATATCTCACATGGATAAGTATAGTATATAAAAAGGCATATGTAGTATTACCTAGTCATAATTCATGAATCGACAACAGTTTCAAATAGATATTGTCATTAGCCGACAATGCTATCCAACATATAAGCACACAAACAAATATATTTTTTTAAATTTTTTTTTTTGTAAATCACATAATATTATCAACAACACACACAAACGTAATGAAAATAATAAAGTCAAAGTCACTCCAAGCTTAAAGTACACATTGTCCTCAATATGATAAAAGAAAGCAAAATAAAAAAAAAAGGAAAGAGTGTACTCGATTGCGAAGACATGCATAAACCATCAGAATAGTATTTGATCCATAAGCATCGGGAGCTGAGTCTTCATGACGCCTTTACTTTTGTGCAATCCTAATGGAGAAGATAAAATGTAAGAAGTGGAGTCCTAAATTGCTATGAAGTAGAGAAAATGAAGTGTAGATATTTTTTTTTGGCAAACCCAAGTTATTGTTTGCCGCGGGTCAATCGTAATTTTTTTTTTTTGAAATCAAAACGACGATGCTTAGATAAGTTTAGAAAATTTAAATTTACTTAATTACTAAAAATTAAGAAACGTGCTCTAATTTCTAATGCAATCATAAAATTCTACGTGCAATGCAATAAACACATAAGTGATAGAAGCCTCCCATTAAGCGCTCGATTTATAGTAGTTACCTTGACTTTGTAACAATTGTCTTACGGCACTTTAAATAGTGCTTTGGAGGACTTGCTTTGCTTGCATCTAGTGACTTTGCACCATTTTTTTGTTTATCCTCAAAAATTTTAATTTGTGCTTCTCATAAAAATATGATTGTAGTTTAGCACCTTGCTCGAACACCACTTCGAAAACTTCAACTTCCTCATCGGCCTTGATCAAAAAATTAATTTTAGAAGAAAGACGAGAGTCGGAGAATTTCTTGATAAGTGCGACATCATTAAATGCCACTTTTTGTATTTTGCTTATTTAGGATCAACTTCTCTTTTTTCACATAATCTTCTTCTTTAGTTGGTGCTTCATCGAGTTGGATGACAAGTCTATTATCTAAAATTTTGGGCAGTTGCTCCTCACTCATTATTGTAATACTTGGCATGTGTTCCATTGGGTTGGCTTCAACGTCACTTGAGATGGTGTATGAGTAGGGAAAAAATTTGTGTGATCGGTAGTTTTCATATATTTCCCAAGATCAAGTCATTTTCATCAATTTTAGAAGTTTCATCATATCTTGATGTATTAGCCAGATGCATTGCAATGAAATCTCCAAAAAGCATGTTATTCTCATCAATTTCAGAAGTTGCATCATATCTCGCTATATTAGCCTGGCGATAAAATCTCTAAAAACATGTTGTCCTCATCAATTTCAAAAGTTGCATCATATCTCGCTATATTAGCTTGGTGCATTGTGATGAAATCTCCAAAAAGCATGTGTCCTCATTAATTTCAGAATTCACATCATGTCTCGCTATATTAGCCTGGTGCATTTCGATGAAATCTCCAAAAAGCATGTTGTCCTTATTAATCTCAAGGTCTTCCATCTTGTGTTGTGGTCTGAAAAGAGACAAATCAAATACTGAAACAAACTAAAAAATAATAATAATAAAAAAGATAAAATAAAATTAACATTAACGATTAATCTAAACTAATATCAAATAAGAATAGTCTCCGGCAACGGTGTCAAAAACTTGTTGTGAAAAATTATTAATTACAAATGCACAATATCGCAAACAAGTAATAAAGTGGACCTATTGAGTCCGGATTATCATTTCCACGAAGGCTATCCTATTTAGATATTAGTTCAATTAATCTCAATCCTAATTTATTTAAAACTCGTTGAAGTATCTTGATTTGAAAATTTAAACTATAATTATTAGTTATATAACAAAAGTAATTTTAGAAAACAATGTAATAATTTATGTGAATGCAAAAGTCAAGATTTTATCAAGTATAATTATTAAAAGATTTGGATTCACGAGTTCACTGTTCACCATTTGTCATCTCTAATTTCTTCTTTTTTGATTCTTGTATAAGGTATATGGTATATCTTGTTATAATCATCCTCATATATTTATATGTCCCAAAACCCTAATATAGTGTAGAAATCTTGTCCCCAAAGAATTACCAAACTTGAGTTTGACTAAAATATGGAAACTAGAATTCTGGTCATGAATTGCGCTTGAGTCCCTGATTATTTGCACGGTAAGTTCTTCATCTTTTGGATGTTTGCAAGTTGGTCCCCATTCCAAGTCTTCGTACACTTTTAGTCATTCTTCACATATTTTGCTTTGTTTTTCTCCAATTCCATCCGAATTTGAGTTTTTACCTAAAGCAATCAATTCAACACACAATTAAGTATAAATTCACTTAAGAGTACTTACAATCGTCCACTTTTGATGGTCCAGATAAGTGTAAAATCACACTTATCAACGCTTCAACATGTTCGCTGTCAAGCTCCATTATTGGATGGTTAGCAAACTAGACAATGAAGTCCGCCATACAGGGGCTTGAAGTTAATTTTAAACTAAGTTCAATGCCCCATTTCATAAGTCGACCCGATACATCAGGTTTGTACAACACCTGCTTTAGAGAGCTCATAATGCTCATGGAACATAAAATTAAATGGGGAACAAATTAAATGGAGATAACTCATGATTATTAAAGTGGTAGGTAAATTAGAGTGCTTAATCAGTGTGATGGGAATGTACACATCGAAGACGAAATGAGATGCGGGTAAATTAGAGTGCTCAATCTATGGATGTAACGACCGGAATTTTTTTAGTCTTTTAATTTCAAATAAATAAAATTTTTACTTTCGACATCGCTTCGAACCTCATAGTTCATTTTTAAAAATTTTGTCACGTTAAATTTTTGTGCGCGTTTGCTTCAAATTTTTAAGTTCGACGATTATGAAATATTAATTTGAAAATGATCCTTGTTCTATTTTGATTTGGTATGTTTTTGAACTTTAAGTTGAACGATAAATAATTTCCAGCTAGCATAAATTTTTAAATTGGTTCTCTAGTTAAAAATCTCGGCCCTTTATTCTCGATTTTGTTTTGCCCAAAACTCGGTTCATTTCAAATCTAAAATGCAACCAAAAACCCGACCCAAAAAACACCTAAAACCACCGAAAAACTTAGCCAAACAATCCCTTAATTTATGCCATTTTCCAGCAGCCAAACATCCCCTACAATAGCAAAATAAAACTGCCTCCCATGATCTCCAACACCCGTCCACCTGCAGCCCATGTTCAGCCATGACTCTTCACCATTTACCCTCACATTTCAACCAATATTTTCCCTCCAAGAAGACCCCAAAAACCATCCCCCAACTCCTCATATTCAGCCCTTCAAACTGCCCCCACCACTAGCTGAAAGAAACCATCCCCAGCCCCATGACCAGCCATGATCTTTACCAGTTTCTTTCCCCCACATTCTCTCACATTTTCAACACTCAATCCAACTAATTTCTCCCTACAAATCCATTCCGAATTCGTCTCCTACAACATAAGGTTTCAGGAGCCAAAAATCAGCCATTTAACTTAAGCAAAAACCTCTCTTTTTCCTCTTCAAATTTCGGCCCTTAAGGTTCCAGCCATTCAGTGTTTGTTCCTTCTTATTTTCCAGCAATTTTCCTTCATTTCTCTCCCAAAATTTAGTACCAAAAACTTAGCAAAACCTCCTACTTCTTCCTTCAATTTTCAGCCAGCAGGTGCTCCATTTTTCTGCAACTTTTGTCACAAAAATTCCAGTACTTCTCTCCAGATTTTCGACCTCCAAAAGTCAGCAGTAAGTTCCATCTTCTTTCTTCTTTTCGACTATCATACTCTCTCCATTTATTGCAAGTTTAGTCACAAAAAGTTCTAGCACTTCTGTCCAAATTTTTGGCTAGCAAACACTCTCTGCAATTTCAGTCCCAAGTTTCCAGCATTTTTCTCTCACCTTTCAGTCCAGATTCCGGCCAGCAGTGAAATGAGTTAACCTTGATTTTTACTTTGCAAAAGATCCTTATATATACATCTATATATATATATATATATATATATATATATATAGTGTATGAGTCTTTATTTTGGAAGCTGTAGAAACGAAATTTTGTCCATCAAAACTTCAACCGAAAAATAATTTTAAGGTAGTTTTACTTACTACTTTTACTGCAATTTTTAAATGACGTTTGAAAAATTATGATGTGATATAAATGCCATGAAAACCTAATTACGAAGGAACTTTTCGATAGTGATTGAAGGTAATCACTTTAATATGTTAGTGATTGAAGGTAATCAATCACGTACGACGTTATGTGGTGCCGACAACCAATTTTCGTATTCCTATGCATGTTTAAAAATGATGGCATGTCGTATTTATGTTTACGTATAATTTTTTCACATGTTGTATGTATTGCTACTGAGTGTTTCTTATGAAATACTCACCCCAAAAATGAATAAATTTTCAGATTGAATTGATTAGCGTTGATGCAATAGCGTAGGCTAGCGAGCTTGTCATGGAATTTTCTTTCTAGTTTAAGTTTTGACGTCGAGATGATCGAGTCAATTATGATGTAAATACGATATTTTTAAGTCTTTGATTCAGTATTTAATTATGTAATATTTCTGAAAAACGAGATGTCGGTTCGTTTTCCGTTAAAAGTTTCATGTTAGAAATGCCTAGTTTCATTTTTCTGAAATTTCCAGCTTACTGTCCCTACTTTGAAAAATCATAACTTATGCTATGGTTGGAGTTTTTGAGTGAAATCAGTGGATATGGAAAGCCATATATGTTTTCTAATAACAGAAATTAGAATGACTCAAAAATTTCATTGTATGAATTTATTATGAACGTTTTAGGTGGACTTCTTTAAGGCACTCGGGACAGTTTTTCAAACAACTTCGGCTATAATTTTCACCTACCAAACGAAGTAGCTAAGGTTTGAAATTTTACCACGTTGTATTCTGTAGTCCCAAGTATCTACAGTTAAAATTTTGGAATTCGTTTGTATGGTCAAATAATTCTTGGCGACACCTATCACGGTATAGGTAAAACCATAGAAACTTAAAGAAAAATCATTTTTTCCTTGCGCGCTTGTTATCTTCCGCAAAAGTTATATTTTTAAAACCATTCAAGGGAACGGAAAATATTATTTAGAGTCGTCCAATATATTTTAGATATTATCTTAGTGACCCTCCGGGTTGAGAAAATCCTGGGCGTTAAAGTAGAAGGTAAGAATCCCTTCTAGCTTGGAATTAAATTTCAATATGAAAAGTTCTAATTTCAATTGGCATTAAACTTTTACTTGTTTGATTTTTCTTTTAAAGACTTCATGCAGTCCCTTTTGATGATATCTTTCAGTATTTCTTGATTTTAACAATGAAATATTAAATTATCAATTTGGCTTTTCCACATAATGATTAGACCTGATTCTAAGATCTGAGATTTTGAGTTAACCATTTCCTATTCCCTTAAAAAAAATTAATGCCAAAGAAGCTACTTTCAAATTAGCAGCAAACAGAAAATTAATAAGAATGGAGATCTGTTTGGTGATGTAAGATCTAATTATAGAAAGAATCAAAAGTTACAGGTAGCTTTTGATTCCTGAAAGTAGGATCGGTCCATGCCACGAAATTAACAACATAAATCTAGTAGCCCAAACAAGATGTTGACTTTTGTTGAATCAATATGTATGGAATGACGTGTGCATGTCAGTGGACGTGCTCCTTATTCCACTCGACATAGCCCTTTAAATTTTTTAGCTTCCTAAATTTCTTCCTGCATTTTTCAGTTGGCAAATACTCCTCAAAGCAGATGTTATGGTTCTCTTTAGATTCATGTGTGTTCTTAATGTGTTCTTTTTAAAATTTTGGCCACAGAAGTTAATTTTACTTGTGAGTTGTGATTTGATATGATTGTCTTTAATGATGCTGCTCCTTGATTATTCTAATTTCCTCCTCCCCTGTTTCAAAATTTAAGGTTCAACTTAAGGTTGCTCCAATTGTTGTTTTGTTTTAATTCAAGTTAATACTTCTTGCAGTATTGACGCTTACCAAAATTGATCGAGGAATAGGTAATCCATCTACCTCTTTATGAACAACATAAATTGGGTACAGCAATAAAATTGAATTCAGGCCACGAGCACAACGAATGCAATAATATTCTTTCTACATCATGATTAAAATATACGATCCTGTAAAAAAATTAAATATATTTCTTTATTTGCAGCTTTTAATTAAATCCTAAATTCGTCCACAACTTTCATGTTTACTTAACTTCTGAATCTTTTTGTAGCATCTGTTTTTGTTTCTACATTTTGCCTTGCATGTCTAGCAAAATTACGTGAAGAGTCTTTCCCTGCTTTAATGTTCAGCACCAGCATATTTTGGAAAGACCTAAATTCCTTTATTTGAAATTTGCTTGCACCTTAATATGATTTTCAATTATAAGGTTAAGGTCTATGTATTTCTTACTTTTGGCATAGCTAGGAACTTGGATTGCAAGTTTGATTAGTATATCGAGGAACGTTAATTTGGGTGAGTTAACATTGTCTGGAGATTGTAAGCCAACTGTCGAACTGACTGGAGCAGCCAAGGAATGGACATCAAGATCAGTTGATCTGGTGTCAATATGGACATGTGACGGTGCATACCGAGCTCGAGTTCGGCTACCATGTAATTCAAGGGATATAGTTAACTTTTAGTATTTGTATTCCTTGCGCATTCATGCAAAATTGAAAATACATAACCAGTGTCTTCATTTTGAACATGTATATGCTGAGCAAATCTATCACGAACTTTGACCTTCCAACCTACCGTGCAGCACTTAGCTTCTTGGTTCTGCCCCCTTGGAGTATTTAGCTAAGTCAGACTCTCAACAGGGGGAGGCTGACTTACTAATACTTCAAGGGGCGGAATCGAGGTGCTAATTAGTGTCACACTTCTAGCTTCAAAGGTTCAAGTCTATGACAAGTAGCTTTGGTAGAAGAATTACAAAGATATATGATGTCAAATTTTAATTAACTCGCAAGTGTACGAATCTATTGGAATATAGATAAGTAAAAACGAGGTCGATCCCACAGAGACTGC
Source organism: Forsythia viridissima (assembly GCA_030279155.1). NCBI lineage: Eukaryota > Viridiplantae > Streptophyta > Magnoliopsida > Lamiales > Oleaceae > Forsythia > Forsythia viridissima. Next base: position 11,467,652 of record CM059037.1, on the reverse strand, counting down.
TATGAGGAAGGTGTAATTTAATCCAAATTAACTGTTATTCTAGGCTAGTTGAGTTTAAAAGTTTTGTTGAAAGAAATAGTTAACCGAAAGATTAATTAAATAAGCTAATAAATGAATTGAGAATTCAAGTTGTGTAAAAACACCAAGGTTTCAGAATCCACCATTGTCTAATTTAGCAATTATCCTATCATTCATTAATTCCCAAGAAAAACACATACGACAAACCGAAATCAATCTATTGTCGTCCCTAAAGATTTATCAATCAAGTCCAGAAGAAGAATATCAAATATAGGCTCCCCTTATGCTTCAAACATAAACCACTGAAGCATTTTTCATATCAAATTCCATTGAAAGAAGACAAAGAATCAAAGATTACCTAAGCATTCTATGTATCCCAATAAGAATAAAAGAAGATGAAAAATCAAAAGCAATTAATAAAACTTATTTAAGCATCAAGCATGGATTAATTAAATCAACATCTAACTATCAAAAATACATGATATTTAAGATGAAAGAAATCATATTTAATTAATTTAGTCAAGAACAAGCCATAAACGTTAAAGCTCTTAAGAAGGAATTAACCGAATAATTAAATAGTCACTAAATCAAGACAAGGTTTCATCGTCTACCTTGGCTAAAGAAAACTAGAAAAACATAATTAAACTAGAAAAACAAGAATTAATAAAACCCGGCATGGATTCAAGGAGAAGAAATCTTCGAAGAAATCTTGATAGTCGAGGAAGTCTTGATCTCTTGTTCTCTTGATGTCTTCTCTTGATTTGCTCCCCCAAAAATCCAACTTTGTTATGAGAATATATCTCATATTTATATTACCCTAATTGTGCCCCAAAATATCTCCAAAGAATACAAAATTCGTGGGTCAAACATTACCTATCGAAATTAGGGCTAAAAAAGGAAAGAAAATAAGAATTAAAAAACGCAGACAAAAATTGCACTGGGCGATCGCCCAGTGCTTTCCCGGGCGATCGCCCAGGCGCGGCCATGTGGTCTCTGTTTTTGATTTCAGCTGCTGGGCGCTCGCCCAGCTTTAATCTGGGCGATCGCCCAGCTTGGTCCTTCAAGTTATTGCAGCTTGGTCCTTCAAGTTTTTGCAGCTTGGTCCTTCAAGTTTAGGTTTTGGTAATTTCAGTCCTCCATCTTTTCATAACATCAAATTTGGTCCTTCAACTTTACATCATCTCCAGTTTAGTCCCTCAACTTTGCATCATCTCCATTTTAGTCCCTCAACTTTGGGTTGAGTGCAATTGAGTCCTCGAACTTATGAGACATCTTCTAAGTCATTGCTCTTTTCGCCCAAACTTCTCCAATTGTTCACCAACAAGTCCAAAACTGAAATAAAACAATAATAAACTAGATTAAGTAGAAAAGCAACTATATGACGACATAAATGATTAATTAAAAGGCCAAAATAAGTGCATAAAACGCACTTATCAATATATGAAGTGTGAAACTCTAATTTGCCTCAACAGCCTTAGAAAAATGACATTCATATATAATTGTTGCAGATTTGAACCTTTTCTCAATCCTTCCCCTTCACCCCCACCCCATCTTTTGTTCAATTTGTTTGGAGCAGGATGGCATGCATTATGGGTGTGAAAAGTGTCAATAGGATCGTCTTGCCTTATTTACAGATTCATTTTCCTTTCTTAACCATAAATATAATTGTATATATAGTTTTTCATATATATATGATTACCATATATAGCTAGGGATTCTTTTCTATTTAATGGAATTCTCACAATGATGAGAAGAGATTTTCCGGCCATTCTGTTATGGTATCAGAGCTACAATTTCAAAAAACTTACGATCCAGATCTTGTTTTGCTTCGGACTCGAGTCGGAATCCATTGTGCAATTTCTTCACTGTTAGGGTTCCCTTTCTTGCGTGATTTGGTGGGGTGATTGAAGAAACCTCTACAATCACTTCTCCAAACTCAAAATCTCATTGACCACTTTCATCCGAAAGTTTCCAGTGGCTGTAATCTTGGGCGATTCTGGTGGTGTTTTTTTTTTCAAGAAGAAGACAACATCATTCTTGTGGTCTGTCATTGGGTCTTCATTTGTGGACTTTCTTGTGAGATTTTAGGGCTTGGGCTTTCAATTTCTTGACTGTTTAATTTGTTTTTGGGCCAAAAAATTAAAAATTAAAATAAATCATTTAGTCTTCTTAGAATATACTTTTTTTTAATTATCGGGCCCACCTTATACATCTGGGTTGTGAATTTGAAGTTCATTTGGTGGATTTCATATATTACTAAATCCAGGATAGAATTCTATTGTTCGTTTCAATGGTAAAAATTACATGGCTTTCCAGAATGGTTCAAGAAATTGCATGGCTGTCTAGAATGGCTGTTTTTTTTTAAATTATTATTATGGAGAGAATTCTATTGTTCGTTTCAATGGAAAAAATTACATGACTTTCTAGAATGGTTCAAGAAATTGCATGGCTGTCTAGAATGGCTGTTTTTTTTAATTATTATTATGGACAAGTAAGGAGACATGCTTCAAATTACATGTCTATCCAAAATGCTTCAAGAAATTGCATGGCTATCCATAATAGCTATTTTTTTAATTATCATGGACATAATAGGAGACATGCTTCAAATTACATGTCTATCCAGAATGGTTCAAGAAATTGCAAGAGCAGAAAGGGAAAAGTTGTGGCTTAGTTAGATGAAACGCCATTTGATGTTGATTACCAGCACAATATTGTATCTGAAGCTGAAGTAACACCTCCTAACATAGCATCACTTATATAACAAGAAATAGCTAAGTTCATGAAAGGAAAATCACTAGTAGAAAATAACTTCAACAACTTTGCTCATCTAGGAGACTTTGCATGTATAATTCTTCGTGATCCCATTTTTTAGTATGCATTACATAGTCTTGTTTTACTAATACCAGGTACTTGGATAATAGATACATGAGCATCTAATCATATGTGCAAAGATTTGAATCTTGTTGATAAACCTATTGTTTTGGCCAAGCTTACTCCCATATATCTACCAGCTGTAGATGGTACCACAGTAGAGCAAAAAATAAATGTCTTTTTATATCTAAAATTAACCCTTACAGATGGTCTTCATGTGCCAACTTTTAAGTTCAACTTACTTTCTTTAACAAAATAATAAGAACATCTCATGTTAAAATAGTTTTTTACACATACTATTGTCTTTTCCAAGACCTAAGGACTGAAGAAGTGTTGGCTGTGGGAAAAGTGGTAGGAAGTTTATACATTGTGGACAAGTCTTGTTTCTCTGTTGAATAATTACTGTACTACAATAATCAGATCTCTCATACTCAAATTTTAGAAGACGATCCTTCAAATTGTATTGATGTTTGTTATGCAAATAAAAGTTCTATGCATGGCGAGTCTCTTTGGCATAAGAGACATGGCCATGCTTCTTCAATAGTTTTACATCATTTGCCTTTTTTTGCATGAGTCCAATGTTGAATATCATAGGTTATGTGATATTTGTCCAATGTCTGCCTTTTTTGAATTGCTCCATTTAAACATATGGGGACCTTATTAGCAAGCATCCCTTACAAAAGCTCACTATATTCTAACAATTGTAGATGATTATAATAGAACAACATGGACCTATTTGTCACAACAAAAAGATCAAACTTTATCCATCTTGAAAAGGTTTTTCATATTGATTAAAAATCAATGTTCTGCCACAGTTAAGTCTGTTAGAACAGACAATGGCACATTGTTTTTGAATTTTAAAAATCAAAATATGTTTTCCCAGCTGGGAATACTTCATAAAAAATCTTGTGTCTATACCCACAACAAAATTGAGTGGTTGAACGAAAACACAAACACTTATTGCAAGTTGCACGTTCTTTGATGTTTCAATCAAACTTGTCAAATTTTTTTTTGGAGAGTTTCTATCTTAGCTGCTACACATATCATTAATAAGCTTCCTACTGTGCTTAATTGGAAAAGTCCACATGAAACTTTGTATGGAAAAATGCCTTATTATAATTTTTTTAAGGTTTTTGGCTGCTTATGTTTTGTCACTAATACAAAACCTCACAAAGATAAATTTAGAGCTTGTTTGATTTCCATTTTAATGGGTTTTTCCCCATTTTTTGACTTTTGAGGAAAAAATGACACAAATGCCCTTTTGGTTTTCAAAGTAGCCGTAATATTTGACTAGAAAAAATGGGCATTTTGGTCATTTTTCCTCAAAAGTCAAATAATGGAAAAAAAAAAACCCATTAAAATGGGAATCAATTAAGCTCTTAGTCTTAGAGCATTCAAGTGCATTTTCATTGGTTATGTCACTGGTCATAAGGTTTATAGGGTTTATGGTCTTGAATCACACCAAGTTTATATTTCTAGAGATGTTGTATTTCATGAGCATAATTTTCCCTTCCAAAATACTTGCTCTCTCCTCCCTCCATACCTTTACCAGTTGTGCCTCTTACTAAAGATTCTACTATTGTTTCTTTACAACCAATACCTATAATTTCACCTAAACCAAAATACTTCCATTCGTGCAGATTTCTCATATCAGGAACTTGTTCCTTCATCTATTTCACCTTCAAACATTACTCTTCCATTTGTCTCTATTCCTAGACAAAGTACTCGATTAAGAAAACAACCTACATGATTATAAGATTTTGTGTCTAATGTCATTCATCCTACCACTGATTCCTATGTTGTTTCTTCTTCAGTCTCTGTCATGATCTTTCTATCAATACACACCACCTACATTTCCTTATTCTCATTCATCTAAATTATCACCTACATATATGATTTTTCTTGCAAATGTGAATAATATCCAATAACTTATTTCTTATAAACAAGCTAGTTGTGATGCTAAATGGGTTGATGCTATGATAGATTTAAAGCCAGACTTGTGGCTAAAGGATATAATCAAGTAGGAGGGGTTGATTATTTCGATAGTTTCTCACCTGTAGCCAAGCTTGTCACTGTTCATTTATTTTTAGCTATTGCAGCTCCTATGTCATGGCCCATACATCAATTGTACATCAACAATGCTTTCCTACATGGTTTTCTCGATGAGGAAATCTATATGCTTCCCCCATAAGGTTTTACAAAAGCACAACCAGGTCAAATTTGTAAGTTGAAGTGTTCCTTATATGGGCTTAAACAAGCCTCTAGACAATGGAACATTGAATTCAGTGCTCAATTACAGGCTTTTGTCTTTTGTCAATCTAGTCATGATAATTGTTTATTCATCAATCAATCCACAACTGGTTTTTTGGCCTTGATAGTTTATGTTGATGATGTGCTAGTTACATGAACTAACGAGAAGGATATTCTTGTTGTTAAAGCTTTCTTGCATTCTAAATTCACCATTAAGGACCATGGCTATGCTAAATATTTCCTTGGTTTGGAGATAGCTTGATCTGTTGATGCTATTTACATCAATCAATGCAAGTACATCTTGGACATTCTAAAGAATACAGGTCTTTTGGGTGCAAAACCTGTCTTTATACCTCTTCCACCATGTCTTAAATTGACTAAAGATATGGGGTCTTTGCTTCCTGAGCATGATATGTATAGGAGACTTGTTGGTTACCTCCTTCAATTGAGCTTTACACGTCCATATATTACATATGGAGTTCAACAGTTGAGTCAATTTGTTCAAGCTCATTGCCAAGCTCACTTAGATGCGCCTTTCCATGTTCTTAAATATCTAAAGGGCACTCTCTCCAAAGGCCTTTTCTTCCCATAATCTAATTCTCTTCATCTTCGAGCATAGATGCAGATTGGGCATCTTGTGCTGATACTAGGCCTTCTTTAACTGGTTTTTGTTTGTTAGGAGATGCTTTGATTTCTTAGAAAACCAAGAAACAAACCATTGTCTCATATTCTTCTGCTAAGGCTGAATATAGAAGCATGGCTTTTATTGTTTGTGAGTTGCAATGGATTTCTTATTTACTAGAGGATTTTGTTATTTCGAGTTTTTCGCCTATCCCTCTTTGGTGTGACAATCAAGTAGCTCTCCACATTGCTACTAATCCAGTCTTCCACGATTTAGAGATAGATTGTCATCTTGTTCGTGATAAATACAAGCAAGAATTTATTGCTCCTAAACACGTTTCTTCCAAGCAATTTGTTTACAAAAGCACTATCTGCTCCTAGTTTTTCGCCTCTTTTGTCCAAGTTGGGCTTATTTGATTTTCATCAAGCTCCAACTTGAGGAGAGATGAAAAGATAGATTGTCTTACACAATATAAGTTTGTTTTTAGTTTGTTAGTTTGTTATTTATACATGTCACCTAGCTAGGAGAGTAGTTTGTTATTTTACAACTGGTTAGTTATCCTTAGCTTCCTTATATATAAGCTCTTTTGTAATTGGATCTTAGTGTGGAATGAATAGATATTTTTCACTTTCTCCATGTTGATCAATTTAATCTTGATTCTAGATTTTCTGTTTAATGGCAGAATAATTAGCTCATTTTTTTTCACCATTTCTGAGGTAGAGCTCCAGCTCATCCATACTACTTATTCATGTTGTGAAAAAAGGTGAAGAGTCAGTTGTCTCAAACAAAACTTTGTGGCAATAAAATCTAATTAAAGCTCCTAAAGCTCATGGAACATAAAATTAAACATGTTAAAAGAAGTAACAAATTAAATGGAGATAACTAATGATTATTACTGTGGCAGGTAAATTGGAGTGCTTAATCAGTATGACGGGAATGTGCACATCTATGACGAAACAAGATGTGGGGAAGTTTCACCAAAAGCACCACCAATTGTATAACACAAGATATTTTGCAGGATTTTCCCAGCGGAACCCTACATTGTTATATTTAGGCATCTTCATCTGGTATATTCTGAGCTTCATCTGTGAGACCTTCCGTTTTCCTTGCCTCATCATTCTTCTAAATTTTGTTGCAGTGTAAACAACGAGGAGAGAACATGCCATATTTAACCGAAATCATACCTTCGGCTATATAAGTCATAGAGAAGGGTGTCTCTCTAGTTGTAGTTCTTAATGTGGTATGGTAAGCCCAAACTATTTGAGGTAGCTCGTCGACCCATAAGCCTTTTAACATTATTTAGCTTTCACTTCAGATGATACATAGGGTGGAGAAATTTGTATGAATGTCAAGATCATTGCAAATTTCCTTAGCTTTTTGCTTTTGAATTGCTTTCCATTGTTTGAAACTAGAGAATGGGGTATCCCAAATCTGCAAATGATAGTTTTCCAGATGAATTTTGGAGGAGTTAGCTTCTCTGATTTCCACAAGTTTAACTTCTACCCATTTATTAAAGTAATCAATGGCAACTGGTCAAACCTGACAGTGGCCCGACCTATAGAAATAGGTCCAATGACGTCAATCCCCTACTTGGCGAAGGCCAAGGGATATTAACTGAAGTTAAGTCATGTAGATGCTGCATCGACTAAAGAACAACCTCCCACATGGTTTTCACAAATTCCTTCATGAATTTCTCTCATGTCTATTCATTGCCAACACATAAAGGTATAGTATTGCCTCACTTCAATAGAATACCATCATGCAGAACAAAGTTTGCGGCCCTATAATGGAGCCTTGCAAGCTTTGAAACTACATTGGTGTATCCAATGTCGACTTGAGGTATCTGTATCAGCTCAAATTTCTCAAAGTACCGAAGGAAGCTCATTAACTTTTCTAAATATACAGCCATGGTTTTATGGCAAGCTACAAATTATTCATTGACCTAATTGACAACCAACTGTGAATCTCTACTGACATAAATTTTCTTCGCATTTATCTCATTGGCGAGGGAAAGTTCGGCTAGGAGAACTTCGTATTCTGTAAAATTGTTCAATTCTTTTAAACTGAAGCCAAGTGCACAGTTCAGATTATGTCCTTCTGGACCAACAAATACTATTCCAACCCCGGACCCTGCCTCTCTAGATGAAATGTGCACAAATAGTTTTTAAGTTGACACTTCAACATGCTCGTTGTCAAGCTCCATTACTGGATGGTTAGCAAACTCGGCAATGAAGTCCGCCAGACACGGGCTTGAAGTTAATTTCAAATTTAGACAATGAAGTCCGCTAGACAGGGGCTTGAAGTTAATTTCAAATTTACTTAGTTCAATAGCCCATTTCATCAGCTGACCTAATACATCAGGTTTCAGCAGCAACACCCGCTTCAGAGAGTGATTCATTAGAACATCAATACCATGAGATTGGAAATATGGTTAGAGTTTCCTAGATAGAATGACTAATGAGAGTGCCAAATTTTCCAAGTCTTGAAGAGCTTACTAACATTGTAAACTGGAAATTGCTGACGACATTCTTCTCTGACTAACACTCAATAACACTGCCAAATAAATGATTAGTAGAGTCTTCTCCTACACAGGTTTGGACATGAAGGTTACCGAGGTGATCCCTGAGAGCCTGAAAGGCGACGTCACACTCCTTTGTCCACTCAAATCTCTTACCGTCCTTGATAAGTTGGAAGAATATGAAGTATTTTCTGTTGAATTTGATACGAATCTACTAAATGTAGCAAACCCTCCATGTCGAGCTTTGAACTTCTTTCGATTTGGTCGGGGATTGCATTTCAATGAGGGTTTAGATCATTTCTGCATTAGCCTCGATTCCTCGCTAATTTACCATATATCCAAGGAACTTCTCAGACGTGACCCCAAAAGCACATTTTTGGGGGTTCAACTAGATGATACTGTGTAACTATCTCAAACATCCCTTCTAGGTTCTTCAGGTAATCTCCAACTTTCAAACTTTTGAAAAGCATGTCATCTATACTTCAATAGTTTTTCCTATTTGTTCCGTAAACATTTTATGCAAGTCTCTAAAACATGGCTCCGGCATTTTTAACTGCAGCATTTTTAAGCCTAAAGGCATCATTTATAACAATATATTCTCTGGTTTGTAATAAATGAGGTGTGTTCTCCATTTGGCCCGAATATTTGAATTCGATTATAGGTGGAATAAGCATCCATAAAGCTTATGTGTGCATGATCAATTGTCGCATGAATGGGCTGACCGATGTGGGGCACATGAAAGCCGTCCTTCGGACAACCCATGTTCAAATCAATGAAATCTTGATAGGTTCACCAAAGCCCATTGCGTTTTGGTACCAAAATGGGGTGACAAACCAAAATGGGCGAGCATTTTTTATAAAACCATTGGCCAAAAATTTATTGATTTCAAGTTTCAAACCCTCATATTTCACTAGGCTGATGGGTTGCCTTTTTTTTGCAACCTTGGGTGGAACTTCAGATCAATTCTCAGGGCGAGGCAAGCAACGACCGAGTCTATTCCAACCATATCAAAGTTCTTCCATGCAAAGACATCCAAATTTTCCAAGCTTGAAGTGTCCAAGTGCATCACAAGTAGCTTTAGGATAACAATTTCAAAGATATATATATATATATATATATATATATATATATATCTTATTTGCCTCTATATTCGCGAAGAAAAACTTTGACATATAAATGGTTGTAGATTTGAGACTTTTTCTTGGAACAAGATGATTCTGTTTCATTTGTTCTAGAGTAGGATGGGGTATTTTCTTAAAAGGCCTATTGAAACAACTCAACTCTTTTTAAAGTATAACTTATTCTTCATATCTTTTTAAGGCCTTTTTTGTGGAAAAAGTCTATAATATCCTTACTATATTTTTATAATAACTAAAATGTCATTAACACAAAAGACCCAAAAACCCTCAGCGTTGATCTCACTCCGTTAACAACGTGAAGTTGGTAAATTGAAGAAACCCTACTCCCTCCAATTTCTCCACTGTAATCTTGGGTTTCTTCCTTCATTTTCTGTGGGCGAAGAGAAAGACTTGCCGCCCTTTGTTATTGCCGCAAAGAGAATTACTTCTCACACCATTTGTTGTTGCAAATTTGTCATTGGTAATATATTCTCCTCTCTTTCATTATTTCATATGTACATGACATTCTTTTGTGTTTGTTCAAAATGGGTGTTGAGGAATGTTATTCATCTAAAATGGTGGAGCTGGGGAAGAAGCTGCATTATTTGAGATTTCTGGAACGTTTGAAACTACTGTGGAACGTTTTAAACTACTGAAGTCTTGTTGAACAACATGAGTCGTTTTAAACGACGGTGGTTGTTATAAGATGACCATCTGTCGTTTTAAACAACAAAACACATTTTGAACTACTATTGCAGCGTAGTTGAGGTTGTTTGAAATACAGTATTTGAATTTTTTAGAAACAATTTTTTTCAAGATTAAGTAATCAAAGTTTTAATGAATTGCAGGAATTGAGGCATCATTATGAATCACCATATTTATTTTGGTGAGTTTGTTTGGGATGATCAGGAAAAGTGGAATTGGAAATGGGGTGATAGTCATGTTGTGGATAGACTTGAAATTGTTATTGAGATTTCATATAAAGAGCTGTATGGTAAACTACTGGACCTGTGCAATGTTGACTATTCCTTGCATGAATTGGAGACGAGGTTTCTTCTACCTGGTGATGCAATGTTTATGGAGCCAATCCATATTAGATTAGAGGATACCATCTACTGGAGAGTTTCCCAAGGGGCATAAATGTAGCAAGTGCAGAGCGACCGGAAACAACCGTCTAAGATGTATACACCAGATTCCAATTGGTTACAATAGAGTAGAAGAGTAGTGCAGGTCTATGGTTTTGTTTTAATTTGTTCTATGGACAACAAATGTGAAAGTAATATATTTGATTTACTGTTTATGTCGATTGAAAATGTTGTGTTTATGTTGTTTATCTTTATTTTGGGCTGCAGATGTTGTATTTTTTAGCTGCTTACTATCCCTTCTGTGTGTAAAAAATAACATAACGACACCAGTCATTTTAAACAACTATCGACGTTTAGTACATAACAAGTAGACTTGTTTTGAACGACCCTAGACATTTTTGGTAAAGTTGACGAACCAATGAATTGAAGATGTTATGAAATCTATACTGTTATTGAAAACAACCAACGACGTTTAGAATGTTAGTATAGACGAATATAACAAGTAAAGTTGTTTTAAACAACTAATGACGTTTAATATAGAATGACTGCAGTTGTTTTAAACAACCACCGACGTTTAGTATAGAACGACTACAGTTGTTTTAAACGTCTATATATGTTTTTTTTAAAAAAAACCCTTCGATAATGTACAATCAGTTGTACATTACTTCGATTGTCGAAATCGATCATGTCGATCATTTAGTTGTACATTACTTCGATCGTCGAACTCGATCGTGTCGATCATATAGTTGTACATTACTTCGATCTTCGAACTCGATTGTGTCGATCATATAATTGTATATTACTTCGATCGTCGAACTCGATCGTGTCGATCGTATAGTTGTACATTACTTCGATCGTCGAACTCGTTCGTGTCGATCATATTACTTCGATCGTCGAACTCGATCGTGTCGATCATATAGTTGTACATTACTTTGATCATCGAACTCGATCGTGTCGGTCAATCAATTGTACATTACTTCGATCGTCGAACTTGATCATGTCGATAAATCAATTGTACATTACTTCGATCGTTGACTACTTCGATTGTCAAACTCAATCGTGTTGATCATATAGTTGTACATTACTTCGATCGTCGAACTCGAGCGTGTCGATCATATAGTTGTACATTACTTCGATCGTCGAACTCGATCGTGTCGATCATATAGTAGTACATTACTTCGATCATCAAACTCGATCGTGTCGATCATATAGTTGTACATTACTTCGATCGTCGAACTCGATCGTGTTGATCATATTACTTCAATCGTCGAACTTAATTGTGTCGATCATATAGTTGTACATTACTTTGATCATCGAACTCGATCGTGTCGATCAATCAATTGTACATTACTTCGATCATCGAACTTGATCGTGTCGATCAATCAATTGTACATTACATCGATCGTTGAACTCTATCGCGTCGATCAATCAATTGTACATTACTTCAATCGTCGAATTCGATCGTGTCAATCATATAGTTGTACATTACTTCGATCGTGTCGATCATATAGGTATACATTACTTCAATTGTCGAACTCGATCGTGTCGATCATATAGTTGTACATTACTTCGATCGTCGAACTCGATCATATCGATCAATCAATTGTACATTACTTCGATCATCGAACTCGATTGTGTCGATTAATCAATTGTACATTACTTCAATCGTCGAACTCTATCATGTCGATCATATTGTAGAACGACGTAGTTGTTTTAAAATGATTGAAGTCGTGTTGGAAACATCTCTAGACGTTTTTGAAAAACCCTAGGGCTGTTTACGATGACATGTTTAAAACGACACCGTTGTTTTATAACGTCTCTAGGCATTTTTAAAAACTACTACTTTTGTAATTTTTTACTTATATTTTACTTTATTGTATACGATACATTCACCCACTCACTGAACAACTGTTAAAAAAAAGGAAAAAGTTCGTGACGTAAAATAGAGCTGACTTCATATACGATCCAGATAGGAGCTGCTCTACGGATGATCAAATTAGAGCTGACTTGAAGCCCATGACAACGATTCTTCCTATGCTTCTGAAGAAAATCAACATTGTCATCGATGCTCTAGCAAAAGAACGGATAACGACAACCTCGAAATAATCCAACTCGTAAGTTCCATATGACATTAATCAACTGCTCAACTGCGATCATCTATTTTAATTTACACTATTAATGTCCAACTTCGAAACTATGTTACAGGGGTGATTGTGGTGTTTACGCCATCAAATACATTGAATTTTTGAGCATCGGCAGACAAGCAGAGCTAGTTAACGGATTCCACATGCGGAAGTTGAGGATAAAACTAGATGTTGAATTATACACCCTTGATTGTACCCTATAAAAAATAATTTATCGTTTGTTTTGGTTTTTTATTTTGATCTACTTTTTGTTCAGTTTAATGATGTTGATATCAGGGTAGGGCAGTTGCAAACGTTGTTTAAGATGTACATTTTAGGTTGATAGCATACGACTGCAATAGTTTATAAACGATGGCAGTAGTTTTAGAACAACAACATTAGTTCAAAAACATTTGTTGTTGTTTTAAAACTCCTATATGCGTTTTAAAACATCAGTACTCGTTTTAGACTTTTGTGAACTAACTTTGACAGATCTTTTTGTAAGTTTTATGTATTTATAGGATTACGACATTTTTTAGTTAATTAATATTGTGTTTGGGATTCAATTTGTCAATGAGATTCTACAGAGTTCATTTTATGTTATATCTCGTGTTCATTGTTATTACACAGTTTTCATTACGACCATAATTGTGTGAAACTCTAATAAGAAATTGATGTTTCTATTATCATTAAAAAATGATTTTACATCCATTCAAACAAAACTATAAAACAAAACCAAAACTTCATCGATGCCAAAATACTAAAAAAAGAAAATCAATACAACAAAACCAACGTAAACATAATTTCTTCAAAACAATACAAAAAGAAAAACTGTAACAACCATTCTAATCAAACTTCACAAGCGACCAACACCAATCCTCTTCTTCCTGACTGCTTAATCTCTTTCCTCTGAACTCGACTGCTCAATCTTGTCCTCCATCTCATCAGTCTCCAAATAGTGAGAGTATTTTTATTAAAATACTCATAAGGGTGCAAAAACATGTCAAGCAAAGCTTCTACTTTCCAATGCGCAACAATATTTGGTGAGTATTCCTGAACTTTCTATTAGCGTTCATTCTTGTTAAGAAGACATCAAATATGCCCTCGTCTAATTTAACTGTAGCCAATGAAATATGAGGATTGAAGAAGAAGAAGAGATCAAAATGATCCCTATCACCAATGGACACTCTTACCACATTGTCAAGGCAGTTTCCATGTGCGAGAGATGGACGAATTGTGTGGCATTGAAATAATTCCGATGCCTCTGTATAAGAAAATGGAGTTGATCCTCCTTGGGGTTGAATTGGTTAGAGAAGAGATCCGTTACCTGCCATCGTTACGATAGAAGTAGACCACAAGAAAATACCAATAGTAGCAAGTAATGATAAAATAATTGGAAAACATCCTTACCTTATAGCACATAATAGAGTAGACCAAGAGTCATTAACACAGCATGAAGGGAAATAGCCTCAGTCCAGGGGTGATCAATCGAATTATTCTTTACAAAAAAATTTTAACACAAAGGGAATGTGAAAAGCTTTAGTGTCTCATTGGCCATTCGATTTATTTACTACCATATGTTCAATTCGATTTATTTACTACCATATGTTCAAATGTAAAAAATTTAGCATGGTCGTTCCAAAACGACTACGGTCGTTCCAAAACTACTATTGTCGTTCCAAAACACCGACTGTCATTCCATGATGAATTGATGCAGTTTCATAGATCGTTCTGCACATTTGGGTTTTCCATAAACCACACCTTCAACAGATATCCAGAAGTAGAGGCAATTGTATATGGCTAACATTACCCATGAAGTTCCGACTTAGATCAGCGATAAACAGTAAAAAAAAATTTACATAGCTTCTGGAAAAATCAATAACAAATAAACAGTGTACATTAGCCATATAAATTAGTATCACATTCTTCTTTGTGCTTCGAGGATTCACATGAATATTGTCGAATTTGAACACCAGTGCCATTGCAATTTTTCCGCTTCTTTGAATGGGCCTAACGTCGTGAGGAAAGATGAACGTCAAGTGGATGGAGATGAAAGATGGGAATTAAAATCACATTGAAAGTAGGGGTAAAATGGGAAAACACAAACTAAACAATTTCTTCTTTTTTTCTCCCTTAATTCTAGTCAAAGACCTCAAAAGTCTATTGACTATTTTCAAAGACTATTTGAGGTGATTCCCACAGTGTAGGATGGCATGCGATGATAGACAAATATGTTGTTTATTTCCACATTTATAGTAAAAGTAAGTGGGAGACATAATCATCAGGGTTCAAGTTAATAAGCCAGTTTCTGAGCACTGTACTAACTTACCTACTGGTCCGATTGGTGGATTTGGTTGGTGGTAACTGATATTGACACGTCAATTTGCATGTTACGACACTTGTCAGCTTTATGCCAAGTGTTAGTTTTGACATTATTTCAGTACGTAGTTCTCACAGGTCAAACTGACGTGGACACTTTGACTTGCCACATCTAGCTCTGGGTCATTTGTTTATGTTGTCAGCTAAGGCCTCCCGAGCTTAGATCATTTCTGAGGTGGAGCTCATGCTCATCCATACTAGTAATTCATGGTGTGAAAAAAAGCGAAGAGTCGGTTGTCTCAAATGAAACTTTGTGGCAATATAATCTAATTAAAGTTCCTAAATATCATGGGACATAAAATTAAACATGTTAAAAGAAGGAACAAATTAAATGGAGATAACTAATGATTATTACTGTGGCAGATAATTTGGAGTGCTTAATCATTGTGATGGGAATGTGCACATCGAAGACGAAACGAGATGCGGAGAAATTTCACCAATTGTATACAACATGAGATTTCGCAGGATTTTCCTTTCGAAACCCTACAATATTATTGTAACGCCTTGGGTATTCTCAACTCAAAGGGTCACTAAAATAATCTTTAAATAATATTTGACAACTCCAAATAGGTTTCCTGTGCCCTTGAATGGTTTTAAAAATGTAAATATGGAGGAAAATAACAAGCGCGCACGGGAAAAGAAATTTACTTCTAAATTTTAAGGTTTTTACCTATATCGTAATAGGTGTCGCCAAAATTTATTTGACTATCCAAACGAACTCTAAAAATTTCAATATTTTAACTGTAGATACTTGGGACCTTGGACTAGGCCATGTTAAAATTTCAGACTTTAGCTACGTCGTTGGTAGGTGAAAAAGTTAGACAACATTGCTTGAAAAACTGTCCAAGGTGCCTTAAGATATCCGGTTAAAACGTTCATTATAAATTCATACAATGGAATTTTTGAGTGATTTCAATTGGTCCTATTAGACAACATACAAGGGTTTCTATAGCCATTGATTTATGAGAGTTATGAGTTTTAAAAGTAGGGACAAAAAGCTGAAATTTTAGAAATTTGTACTTTAAAAATTGAAATGACAACTAAACCAACATCTCATTTTTCCTCGTACTTTACATATTACATAATTAAATACTGTAAAACCAACATCTAAATTATAGTATTTACATCATGATTGACTCGATCATCTCGATGCCAAAACTTAGTTTAAATAAAATAAGTCCACTTCATGATCACTAGCCTATGCCATCGCGCTAATGCCAACCATAAGAAAGACTCACTAGGAAATTTACTAACATGTGGGAAAAATTATAGGAAAACATAAATGCACATGCCATCACTTCAAACGTCAAAATTTGGTAACCGACACCCATGAACTTAAATGTGATTTCCTTCAATCAATATCATGCGTATGTAATCACTTTCAATCACAATCATAAAGTTCATTAATAGATAATTAACATGGCATTTATTTCACGTAACAACTTCCCCAAAAAATCATTTATAAATCATAGATTGAGTAGTAAATGAAACTACATCAAAAAAGAGTTTCCGATAGAAGTTGTGATGTACAATAACTTGTCACTTCACCTTTCCAAAAAAAGCACGCTTGCCTTTTTGTTTACAACATTCATGTGTTGTGGGAAGATTTAAGAGAAAGTATTAGAGGTAAATATGGGCCAAAAATTTGAAATGATTGGGCCGTTTAATATGTGCTCTAGGGACAAATTTGGGAAGAATAGGGCCAAAAATTTAAGGAAGAAGGTGAGAGTTTTTGTTGATGTATTGGAGATGATTTTTGGGAACTGATAAGTGCATTTTTTGCACTTATTCGAGCCTTTAAACTAAGCTTTTATCCCATCATATTGTTGATTTTATACTTAATTTAGTGTATTATTTGTTATATTTCAGTTTTTGACCTGTCTGTAAGAAATTGGAGAAGAAGGAATGAAAAAGCAATAAATTGGAAGATGCCTCGGAAGTACGAGAACTCAATTGGAAACTTGAAGGACCAAATTGGAGTATGTGGAAAGTTGAAGGTCCAAATTGTGAGAATTCTAAAGAACAAGTTGGGCGATCGCCCAACTTATTGCTGGGTGAAAATCTGATGCAGGAGGCGATCAGTCTCGACTGTCGGTACTGGAACTGGAATGTCTGCTGCTTGCCTGGCCCTAGGATTGCCTAATGTTCGTTTGTTAATAGGTGCTTCAGGGGTCTCGGGCTCTTCATGTGGAAGTAACGGCACTCCTACTGATAGGCAAATGGCACTAATGAGACAAGGAAACATGAAGGAGCGGCTAGACTCACACTATGATGCCAAATCAACAATGAAGCAGAAGATGTGATTCTCCAAGTCAATTTTGTGTCCGCTTGCAAGATTATATAAGAACCGGGCATGAGATTCATTAAAGTCTGTGCGGTGGGAGGTGGGATCGATGTTATGACACACCAAAATGTGAAAGACACGCAAGCTCTCAGTTAGCTGGTTGTGTTGGAACTTGGGTCCAACAATAGGCCAAGCGTCTCATCTTCCATCAAGAAACTGAGTCACTAGTGTCATGTCAAGTTGACACGACCTGTCCCAAGCAATATTCATATACTCGAGACGTGACGTGCGCCGATGGTGAATACCAATTAAGGGTTGGACCCACCATCAAGGCTACTACAATCACAACTTATTATTACTTATTTTTATGAAAATTTTGGCATTATCTCCCCTGAAATTTGGATTAACCAACCTGAAATAAAATACCACATATCCCAACAAACTATATTCACAACTAAATGGGACCATTTTCCCTTTCAATATCCACAACAAAACAACGCAATAGAGACTAGCCGAATCATAAAACTTTTACTATTTAATTAACATAAACTGTACATACAGATACAAAAATGTATTGTGAGCCCACCTAACTATTTACATATGATGCAAAATGATATCCAAAAATGAACGTGCGTCCCAAAACAATGACTACATGCTCTATGAAATGAGTCATACTAACTAACTCTGTCGTGTGGCTCCAACTTCGAACTCAAAAGCTTTATATCCAAAAACTGTCCAGAAACTCAACCGCTACTTGATAAGAAAATCATCGATGGAAAATATATGAGTTGATAGGCTCAGTGAGTGGATATTTTCAAAAATAATTATACCCTTTTCATTTATAGATACTATCGAAAACGAGCTCACGTCACTTAACAATTCACATTATAACTTCTCATAACGTAAATGAGCCTACATCTAAATCAACATTTACATCACATTAATTTCAACAAGTAATATCAGCTCATAATCGTAGAATATTCATCAGCTAAAATATATATATCATCATTTCATCATATCCTCATATCATAGTATAATAGAAAATCTCATCAAAATTTACCCATTTTATATAATCTCAGCATACGTGCACAGACTGCCTCAAATGGCTAAGTTTTCTAGTATACGACCAAGACCCCTCAGTGTATATGATACACGATCAAGACCCCTCAGTGTATGAATACACGGCCAAGACCCCTCAGTGTACTAAAACACGGTCAAGACCCCTCAGTATACTAGAATAATCAATAAATTCACCGGGTACTTTTATGGATTTAAACGTCATCTTAATTCACATTTAATTTCATAATAGGCAATTTCACAATCTTTAGAATTTACAAGATAACATAATTTAATAAACAATTATAAGAAATCACGTAATTTAACATTTAGTGATATAATATCTTATAATTGAAATCTAAATTTTCTAAAATATATTTTTCCACTCACCAACTTATCTACTGGAGACTAAATCGGCTGATAGGCTATCCCAATAATTGAGTCACTTCCTGAGATATCAATAGAATTTTCCAAATCAAAACTTACTTATGATTCTCCTTCTTGTAAAATTCAATAATTAAAGCTAGGAATTAAATTGCTAATTCTTAACCCACTATAAACACACAATTAAACCAATTCTTAAAATCAAAGTTTTTCTTCTTACCTCATATTGTTACTTCTTCCACTTTCTAATTTTCTCCTTGAAATTCCAAATTTTTTAATATGAGTTAAGGTGTGAATAAGGAAGGAAAAAGAGATATGACAATTGCTGTTTCTTTTGCTGATAATGATAAGTGAAAAGGAAATGAAAGGAATTGGACCAAATGAATGAAATGAAGAAACCAAAACTTTTATTTGGTTTTCGTGCTCAGTGCCACCGTCTGACATAACGTTATCCATTTTTTTTAAAAAACTTGGCTTGAGATTTTTGACCAAGAAATTCTTGGTTTGACTAAATTATCACAAACTCACCCCCTTCAAAAAATTTCGTCCTCGAAATTCAACTGGTTATGCACTGAAGAGCTGTGGATACTGAGAACGCATCTGATCTTCATTTTCCCATGTAGCCTCTTCTATTGTGTGATTTCTCCATAACACTTTAACCGTTGCTATAGTTTTACTTCGAAGAACTTGTTCTTTCCTAACTAATATTCCAAGTGGCTTTTCTTCATACGTAAGATTCTCTTTCAATTCAACTGGTTGCGATTCCAACACATGAGACAGATCTGGAATATATTTACGGAGCATGGATACATGAAACACATCATGAATTCTAGATAACTCTATTGGCAAGGCTAAACGATAAGCAACTGGGTCAATACGCCCAATAATCTCATATGGGCCGCTATATATTGGACTCAATTTTCCCTTTCTACCAAATCTGAGAACACCTTTCCACAGAGATAATCGTAGAAAAACTCTATCTCCAACTTCAAATTCAGGATTTCTTCTACGTTTGTCTGCGTAATTTTTCTGTCTGTCTTGAGCCATCTTTAGTTTTTCTTTGATTAGTTTCACTTTCTCAGCAGTAAGCTGAACAAGTTCAGGGCTTAACAGTTTTCTTTCACCAATCTCATCCCAACAAACTGGAGTTCTGCACTTTCTACCATATAGTGCTTCAAAAGGAGCCATTTCTATACTAGAATGATAACTGTTATTATATGCGAATTCCATTAAGGATAGATGAGTATCCCAATTCCCTTTAAACTGAAGAACACAAGCCCGTAGCATGTCTTCTAAAGTCTGTATAGTCCTTTCTGATTGGCCATCTGTCTATGGGTGAAAAGCTATACTAAAATGCAGTTTAGTACCCATGGCTTTTGCAAACTAGGCCAGAATTTAGAAGTGAAACGCAAATCTCTATATGAGACAATAGATACTGGTGCTCCATATAAACTGATCACCTTATCCACATATATTTTCACCAACTTATCCAATGAATATGTAACTTTAATCGGGAAAAATTTGGTAGTTTTTGTCAATCTGTCTACCACAATCCATATACCATCATGACCACTCTGAGTACGAAGAAGCCCAAATAAGAAATCCATAGTGATGTGCTCCTATATCCACTCGGGAATAGGCAATGTTTGTAAGAGTCTAGCTGTTCTCTGACGATCTGGTTTTACTTGTTGACAAATAAGACATCTTGATACAAACTCAGCTATTTCTCTTTTCATTTCATGCCACCAATAATGTTCCTTAAGTATGCGATACATTTTAGTACTACCCGGATGCATTGCATAAGCTGAACTATGTGCCTCTTCTAGAATTTATTTCTTTAACTTTGAGTCGTCCGGAACACATAGTCTACTTCCTATAACCAAAGCTCCGTCACCTCGAATAGTATAATCTGTGTGTTTACCGTTACTAACTTGTTCTTTCAATTTGCTCAATATCGGATCTTGAGTCTGAGATTCTCTGACTTTGTCAATCAAAATAGGCCTCACTTGAAAATTAGCAAATAATGCTCCCAAACTGGTCACTGATACTTGAGCATTACAAACTTTGAACTCACCAAACAAGGAATAGCAAATTGCATTAGTTTCATTTGTAGAAGTAGATGTCTTTCTACTGAGAGCATCAGCAACTACATTGGCCTTCTCCGAATGATATTCGATTCTGCAGTCATAATCTTTTATTAGCTCCAACCATCTCCTCTATCTCAGATTCAACTCTTTCTGATCAAAGATATACTTTAAGCTTTTATGGTCTGCAAAAATTTGACACCTCTCACCATACAGATAATGTCTCCAAATTTTCAATGCTAAAACAACTGTGGCCAGCTCTAGATCATGTGTAGGATAATTCAGCTCATGTTTCTTTAACTTTCTATAGGCATATGCTATGACTTTTCCATTTTGTATCAAAACACAACCCAAACCATGATGTGAAGCATCACTGTAATCACAAATTCCTCGCCCGGAGATGGGAGAGTAAGTACTGGGGCAGTAACTAATCGATGTTTCAATTCTTGAAAACACTTTTCACATTCTTCAGTCCCCACAAATTTAACATTCTTTCTAGTCAAACCAGTCAAAGAAAGAGCAATTTTGGAAAAGCCTTCAACAAAACGATGGTAGTACCCTGCTAAGCCAAGAAAACTACGTACTTCTGTCACATTAGTAGGTCTTTCCCATTTTACCACTGCTTCAGTTTTATGTGGGTTTACATAAATTCCCTCTGTTGATACAACATGCCCTAAAAATATCACTTTGTCGAGCCAAAATTCACATTTACTGAATTTAGCATATAATTGTCTATCTCGAAAGACATGTAAAATGATTCTAAGATGCTCGGTATGCTCTTCCTGATTTCGAGAATATATAAGTATATCATCAATAAATACAATCACAAATCTTTCAAGATACAGATAAAACACTCTGTTCATTAGATCCATAAATGCTGCTGGGGCATTGGTGAAGCCAAACGGCATCACAAGAAACTCATAATGGCCATATCGTGTTCTGAAAGCAGTTTTTGGTACATCTCCATCCTTGATTTTTAGCTGATGATATCCTGAACGCAAATCAATCTTTGAAAATACTGTAGCACCCTGAAGCTGATCAAATAGATCATTAATACGTGGCAAAGGATATTTATTACGGATTGTCACTTTATTCAACTGTCTGTAGTCAATGCACAATCGCATGGTGCCATCTTTCTTTTTCACAAACAAAACTGGTGCTCCCCACGGAGACACACTAGGTTTGATAAAACCTTTGTCTACCAATTCCTATAACTGAACATTTAAATCTTTTAATTCTGATGGAGCCATTCTATATGGTGCTTGTGAAATAGGTGCAGTTCCTGGAATTAGGTCAATAGTAAACTCAACTTCCCTATCTGGGGGTAGACCTGCTAATTCTTCTGAAAATACATCAGGAAAGTCTCGGACAACTGGGATGTCTTCGAGTTTTATCTTTCTAACATCTGTATCAATTACATGAGCTAAATACACATAACAACACTTCTTGAGTAATCTTCTAGCGTCAATAGCGGATATCATACAAGATGGCAAGATTCTACGATGTCCACTAAATATAACTTCAGGTTGTCCTGATCGTCTAAATACAACCTCTTTATGAAAACAATCAACTGATGCGTGATTTGCAGCTAGAAAGTCCATGCCCAAGATAACATCAAAATCATGGAATGCAAGATGTATTAAATTTGCCTTGAACTCCTGATCATTCACCTTGATCCCATAATTTCGATATACATTCATAGCTAAAAGAGATTCTCCTATTGGTGTGCCCACTACTAAACAACTATCTAAATGTTCTAGCTTTTGATTCGCATTTATGGCAAGTGCAATTGAAATAAAAGAGTGTGTAGACCCAGGATCAATTAAAATACGAGCATCTCTATCAAAAATAGATAACATACCCATAATTACATCTGGTGACTCTTCTGCTGCCTGTTGTGTCATAGCAAAAACTCTTGCCTGATTCTTTGGGCGTCCTGCCTGGCCTTTCAATTTTATCCCGCTACTACTTGCTACATTGGGCTGAACTCCACTATTTGTGCCTACTTTATTAGTCAAAATATCTTCTTGGGTCTGATTCTATCTTGTACTACCCACACTCTGTTGGAGAAATATCCTTGGTGATATGCCACTTTCCTGTACTAAAATTGGGCAATTTCTTCGTATATGCCCTGCTTGGCCACAATGATAACAGACACCAAACCCCTTGAACTTCAAACACTCTCCCAAGTGAAATTTCCCACAAAACTTGCAATGACGAAATTTTGTGCTGCTGAAACTCTCTCCATATCTCAGAGTAAATGATCTATGGGAGAAACTCAGAGTAAGAGGACGGTTACTCCTTGACTGTTGTATCGTACTCTGGCTAAATCTAGAGCCTTGACTTCCTCGTGATCTGGGCTTGAACTGGCTTGAAGTAGAAACACTAGGTCGAAATCCTTTGTTATCTCTCTGAGTTGGTCTGTAGTTAAAAATTTCTGTCCATGTCTGACTACCGCTAGCTCTGGATTTTAGCTGCTCTTTATCAGTTTGTCTATCTGACATACTTTTCTCCACTCTCAAAGCTGATTCTATTAATTTTCCAAATTCACTCCAACTCGCTGCAGTCACTGATAATCTAATCTCTTCTCTTCAACCATCTTCAAAACATCTGCATTTGTCAATTTCATTACCAACCAGGACTTGAGCATATTTCGAAAGTTCAATAAATTTCTTCTGATATTCCGCAACAGTTGAAGACCCCTGTACTAGCCTCAAGAACTCATCTTGTTTAGTATCTTTAAAAGAACGGGGGTAGTAAGTGTAACACCACGTACCCATTTACATGATTATTGTAATTTATTATGATGAGTGTATTAATATTACAATTAATTCTTAATTAATGAATTTACACTTTGTAACTAAGTATTTGTTTTGCAGTGGAATGTACCGTGGATGCCCTAGACGATCAACATGTCTCTTAATTTAATAATAACATGATTATAATCTTATTAATGTTAGATTTAAATTATATAATATCTTTATTTTATTATGTGTTTATATTTTTGGTTTGACTGCACTAGTCGAGTTGGAAGATTTTCTATTGTTGTTAAGTATATAATTGTGTAAATTAATATTATTAATAATTAGAATCTAATAAGCTAATAAAACTAATTTAAGAATTCAATAGGTTAATATAGGTAAATAAGTGACTTCATTACATAATTAGCACAATTTATACCTAATTAAATGTCATTAGATTAAAAGTAATCAATTTACCTATTTTATACATCTCCTTACAAGTAAAATTAGGCATTCACCACAATTCTAAAACTCTCAACGTCTTCCTCACCCTCTCGAAATTGGTGCTTACATTTCATCACAAGGTATTATAATTTCTCTATTATTTTTACCATCATTGGTTGGATCGAATTTGAAATTCAAGTCATAAGCCCAATACATCCTTTTGAATATTAAAGAATAATGGTGGATTTTCTTCACTTGCATACCTGTGTATGCATATACCTGTGTTGTATGTTTATATTACCCGTGTGTGCATATATATATATATATATATATATATATATATGTGTGTGTGTGTGTGTGTGTGTGTGTGTGTGTGTGTGTGTGTGTGTGTGTGTGTGTGTGTGTGTGTACCATTTGCCATGATATGGTCCTTTTATCCATTAATTATTCATTGAATTTGAACACTGCGCATCACATTGGTATTTCACAAGCTAAATTGTGCTTAGCAGTAAACTTATAAGATTAATTAAGCATGCCAAAGTCAGATTGGTATATGCCTTGTACTTCACATTTAATTATGGGGAGGGTTTTTGCATCTTTTAATTATTGGAAATGGTACAAATGTGGTCTCTTGCCTATTATTTATATGGCTGTCTTTTAATTTATAATATTAAAGTAGTACTCACGATAAGACAATATATAGTCAGCTATTATAACAATAGTAAAAATAAATGATATATATATATATATATATATATATATATATATATATATATAGATTTTATTTTAATAAATGGAAATGACTTAGGATTTTTGGCACGTTGACTTTGTGGGCAGCTCGGGACATCTCCATTTGCTACTTAAAACGTGAATAAAGATCCAATGTAAGTGAACCTCTCCTAGAATTCATTTTTAGAATGCAATGTTAAATGTCTAGATGTGTTACATTAATAGCCATTATGTGAACATGACATATTTTGATGTAGTTTTATATGCATTTACATTTCATTAATGTTTCATGCGACATATTGTTACATGAACATTCATGTTAATGCATCCATAAGCATGCATAAAGTAAGGATTTAAATGATAATGTTTGAAATTTATATTTTACTTAAGAAAGATATCCAACCCAAATTTTATAAATTAAATGGTGTTCGCCTATGCCATGAAAGGTGTGAGTGGGAAATGGGGCGTGGGGGACCGACGAACCCAACAAATGATAATGTTGAATGTTCAATGTTGAATGTTTAACCTCTTTGCGGTGCTACCGGTAGATGGAACGAGTTCCAAATAATAATGGCCCACTGCATACTGATTGGATAGGCGATACACAAAAGTGAGCTCACAAGGTTAAAGTTTTTAAAGGATAAGAAAAGATGGGATACATATTCTATGAAAACTACTTGAAACTAATGCATATCATAAGCATGCATTATCACGTGCATGAGGTTTGCTTACTGGGCGTTAGCTCATTCCATATTCTCCACTTTTCAGATGATGAGAGCTAGATGATTCGAGACGACTACTTGGGGCGAGACGGACTCAGTATTATTTAAATCCAAGTTTAATATTTGTTATTATTTCAGAAATAAGACGCATTAGGCCGATTAATATTATTGGAATACTATTCTTTTACTCATTTTAATTAGCCAAACTATGAAGTTTTCTGCAATTATTGTGTTTATTCAATAAGAAATTGGACATAAAATTTATTATGCAAATTATTGCTTTTAATTAATATTGAAAATATATGTATTCTCAAAATATAATAATGACAACCTTTAACCAATTTCCGCATTTATGATTTTTATTTAATGCTAATTAAATGCTAACACTTCTAAGTCTAGAGTTTCTGGACTTGGGGCGTTACAGTAAGCATCATAAAAATTAGGCTTGAAATCTGCCCCAAGTTATAATAGAAGGGTCTAGATATTTTTTCTGCACTGACTGCCACCAATCATATGCTCTATCTTCTAACAAAAAAGTGGCGAGACATAATTTTCTGTCATCTGGGCAACCCATCACATCAAAAACTCTCTACTTTTATCATCCAGGCCTCTGCAATTGCAGGATCAACTGTACGTGTAAAAACTTTGGCTCCTAACTTTGTTGCTCTCTCAATGTTGAAATTTCTATATGTACCGCGCATAACTGAAACAACTTTAGTAGCAATCCTTTCAACATCAATTGGGTCATTTTCAACCATATTTCGTTGTCTCGGATGTTCAAGTGGCTGATGAATTGGTTCCTCTATTATTTTTTCCTCTCCAAGATTATCTCTATCAGGAGCAATATGAGTCTCGGGCAAAATATCTTGGAGTTTGCGAGTTCTACCACCACGACGCATGACTCACCTACATGATATTCATGATATGCTAGATGTTAGAATACGTGTGTCATGCAAGCAAGCCTATAAACTCTGAACCATGCTCTGATACCAATCTGACATGACCCGTCCCAAGCAATATTTATATACTCGAGATGTTACGTGCACCGATGGTGAATACCAATTAAGGGTTGGACCCACCATCAAGGCTACTACAATCACAACTTATTATTATTTATTTTTAAGAAAATTTTGGCATGATCTCCCCTGTAATTTGGACTAACCAACCTGAAATAAAATACCACATATCCCAACAAACTATATTCACAACTAAATGGGACCATTTTCCCTTTCAATATCCACAACAAAACAACGCAGTAGAGACTAGCCGAATCATAAAACTTTTACTATTTAATTAACATAAACTGTACATACTGATACAAAAATATATTGTGAGCCCACCTAACTATTTACATGTGATACAAAATGATATCCAAAAATGAACGTGCATCCCAAAACAATGTAATGACTACATGCTCTATGAAATGAGTCATACTAACTAACTCTGTCGTGTGGCTCCAACTTCAAACTCAAAAGCTTTATATCCAAAAACTGTCCAGAAATTCAACCGCTACCTGATAAGAAAATCATCGATGGAAAATATACGAGTTGATAGGCTCAGTGAGTGGATATTTTCGAAAATAATTATACCCTTTTCATTTATAGATACTATCGAAAACGAGCTCACGTCACTTAACAATTCACATTATAACTTCTCATAACGTAAATGAGCCTACATCTAAATCAACATTTACATCACATTAATTTCAACAAGTAATATCAGCTCATAATCGTAGAATATTCATCAGCTAAAATATATATATCATCATTTCATCATATCCTCATATCACAGTATAATAAAAAATCTCATCAAAATGTACCCATTTTATATAATCTCAGCATACGTGCACAGACTGCCTCAAATGGATAAGCTTTCTAGTATACGGCCAAGACCCCTCAGTGTATATGATACACGGTCAAGACCCCTGAGTGTACGAATACAAGGCCAAGACCCCCCAGTGTACTAATACACGGCCAAGACCCCTCAGTATACTAGAATAATCAATAAATTCACTGGGTACTTTTATGGATTTAAACGTCATCTTAATTCACATTTAATTTCATAATATGCAATTTCACAATCTTTAGAATTTACAAGATAACATAATTCAATAAACAATTATAAGAAATCACGTAATTTAACATTTAGTGATATAATATCTTATAATTGAAATCTAAATTTTCTAAAATATATTTTTCTACTCACAAAGTTATCTACTGGAGACTAAATCGGCTGATAGGCTGTCCCGATAATTGAGTTACTTCCTGAGATATCAATAGAATTTTTCAAATCAAAACTCACTTATGATTCTCCTTCTTGTAAAATCCAATAATTAAAGCTAAGAGTTAAATTGCTAATTCTTAACCCACTATAAACACACAATTAAACCAATTCTTAAAACCAAAGTTTTTCTTCTTACCTCGTATCGTTACTTCTTCCACTTTCTAATTTTTTTCTTGAAATTCCAAATTTTTTAATATGAGTTAAGGTGTGAATAAGGAAGGAAAAAGAGATAGGACGATTGCTGTTTCTTTTGCTAATAATGATAAGTGAAAAGGAAATGAAAAGAATTGGACCAAATGAATGAAATGAAGAAACCAAAACTTTTATTTAGTTTTCGTGCTCAGTGCCACCGCCTGACATAACCTTATCCATTTTTTTAAAACTTGGCTTGAGATTTTTGACCAAGAAATTCTTGGTTTGACTGAATTATCACACAAGGTCAGTCGGTACGTGCTCAATATCGTTGGCGGTTAGCCCAAGTTGGGTTGAACTTGATCCTCTTCCCACATACCCAAGTTGTATACTAATGGTCTGCCTCAGGTTCCTTAATGGCGTGATTGAACTTGGCAAGAAACTCTTTGACCAACAATGGTTAGGCCAAATGAGGTTTACCCACTACCTTTTGCCAGCCACAAGAGTTGATGAGATTCACCATCTCGGAGTAAAGGAATTTTGTTAGAATTACCTCCATTTCGGCCTATAAATTTCTATTAATTAGCCATTTGGTGTAAATATTCACTTCTTCTATACCTTGAAATCTTGGGATCCCTCCATCATCAACATGTTATTTCCCTTGTTGGCGTCGATTGGATGATGAACTGACCTTTTCTTTTCCCTTTTTTGCCGATGGGTCCTTTCATTTTGGCGGCATTGTACCTAAGAGAAAAAAAATTATAACATTAAGCACCATAAAATTTTCTCGAGCCATCTTCAGACACATGGTTCTACATAGATTGGTCTTGATCATGTTCAAAATTGAGGTAAAATGGAGGTCATATAACTTGGACGGAAGGGGAACGAAAGTGGGGTCGTAGAATGTCAGGGGTCTAGCCATGGCATGCCATGGCTGCATAATATGGGTTAAGTGTCTTGTCTCAATGTGTAATGTAATTCTATTGAATGTATGCACAATTAGCAGGCTTAAATGCATATCAACAATGCCCAATCGAGAGCTAGCCCTAATTGCACAAGAATCCCCACTTAGTCATTTGATCGAACACATGCAATGATTTGAGAATATGAATCTAGCACAAAAATTTACACTTCAAATCACCATTCTCAACAAACCATCAACTACCTAAGCCCATCCTCCAAAATGTATTAACATAAAATCGAAAAAATTCAAGCCAAAAGGTAAAAATGAGAGTAGAGGAAGAAACATCATACCTTGGAGGGATTTTGGCCGAATTCGAAGAAGTTGATGTGAATGCTATATAAACAAAATCAAATGTGTTGGAGAAGTGAGGTATAACGTGCGATTTGGGGTTGGGAGTGTTGTGTGTTTGACCGTGTGTTTGAAGTGCTGGGGTTTTAACCCCAGCATTCAGCCAGGTTTAATCCAGGCGATCACCCTGTTATGTGCTGGGGCATTCTGCCCAGATGCTATCACTGGGGCCCCCAGTCTTTGGACCGGGCAATCACCCAGTTTACTAGAAACGATATATATATATATTTAGATCAAAGATAACTAGATGAATGTAGGCTTAACTAAAAAAAATGTTAAATATTCAATACGTGCTAAAATGGATACGATGAACCTAAAAGAACTAAACTTTTTTTTTTAAAAAAGAATCACTTAAGTGCTAAACTTGGAATAATAAACATGATGTGCCTAAAACTAAATTGATGAAGCTATCCATAGCTCATGCATTTGACTAATTGTATCTAGGCTTAATTGATCATGTGAAATCTTACATTTGTGCTGAAATGTGTACAATGAACCTAGAGAAACTAAATTTTGCTAAAATTCACCTAAGTGCAAAAATTGAAAACACAAAGATGGTTTGCCTAAAAACAAAAACTAAAGTAATCCCGACTACATGCAATTGAAAATAATTATGAAGAAAAAAAAAACAAAAATACAAAGGGATAGAAAAATGGGTTGCTTTCCATTAAGCGCTTGATTTATAGTCTAGAGCTCGACTTTTCAGGTTGATCATTGCAGTGGTGCAAGATGAACCGTGGACTTTCCTTTCGAGAATCCACCGGTCCAATAGACCTTCAACCACTGCCAGTTGACTTTAAAAGTGCCTTTGTTCTCATGGTTGATTTCTACCGCCTTATATGGATTGACCTTTGTGATTGTATACGGTCCCGACCATCTAGACCTCAACTTGCCCGAAAAAAGCTTGAGGCGAGAATTATATAACAATACTTGATGCCCAACCTCAAAATTTTTTCCTTGATATGCATATCGTGCCACTTTTTGGTCCGTTCTTTGTGCAATTTTGCATTCTCATAAGCCTCCAAATGAAACTCATCCATCTCATTTAATTGAAGTAATCTCTTCTCACCGACGGCCTTTAAATCAAAGTTCAACTTCTTGACTGCCCAATATGCCCGATGCTCCAACTCAACTGGTAAATGGCACGTTTACCCAAAAACTAGCTTATAGGAAGACATGCCAATAGGGGTTTTGAAAGCTGTCCAATAGGCCCATAAAGCGTCATCTAGTTTCTTTGACCAATCTTTTCTTGATGAACTCATCGTCACCTCAAGAATCCGTTTCAACTCCCAGTTGGAGACTTCAACTTGCCCACTGGTTTGAGGGTGACAGGGAATAGCAATACGATGTTGAACGCCATATTTAGCCAATAAGGACTCAAAGTGATGATTGCAAAAATGTTTATCCCCATCACTAATAATGGCTCGAGGTGTGCCATAACATGTGAAAATGCAGTCTTTTAAGAAATCCATCACAACCCTTGCATTGGTAGGCAATTCGACTGCTTCAACCCATTTGGAGACATAGTCAACATCAACCAAAATGTATTGATTCAAGAATGAAGAGGGAAATGACCCTATGAAATCAATACCCCATACATCAAAAAGCTCGACCTCAAATATATTGTTTAAAGACATCTCATTTTTTTTTGAGTTATTTCCCGAGTGCTGGCACCGATCACATCCCTTCACAAAAAGGTATGCATATTTGAAGAGAGAAAGTCAATAGAACCTGGACTGTAGAACTATTGCAACTATTTTAGATGCACCAAAGTGTCCAGCGTAGGCTAAAGAGTGGCAATGCTCAAGTATCTGAGGGACTTCTTCTTCAGAAATACACCACCTAATTATTTGGTCTGGACCCCGTCTATAGAGAATGGGATCCTTCCAAAAATAGTACTTCAAGTCAGAGAAGAATTTCTTCTTTTGGTGACTTGAATAATCTGGCGGGATGATGGACTTGGCTAAGAAATTCACTATATCTGCAAACCATGGTGCTTTCTCTAAGTTAAAAATTTGTTCATCTGGAAACACTTCATTAATATCCATGGTCTCAATCTGATCTTCCTGCTCAAGTCTGGATAGATGATCAGCTGCTACATTCTAGCTTCCCTGATTGTCTCTTATTTCTAGATCAAACTCTTATAGAAGAAACACCATCTAATCAGCCTCAGTTTCGCATCTTTCTTTGCCAACAAATACTTCAAGGTTGCGTGATCAATGCAGACTATCACCTTTGATCCAACAAGATATGATCGAAATTTATCAAAGGCATAGACTACAGCCACGAGCTCCTTCTCAGTAGTGGCATAGTTGAGCTGTACATCATTCAAAGTTTTGCTAGCACAGTGTATTACATGAAAATTTTTATCCTTTCGCTATCCCAACACTACTCCAACTGCATAATCGCTTGCATCACACATTAATTCAAAAAGTAGACTCCAATCAGGTGCAATTATCACATGTACTAAAATAACTTCTCTTTTGGAGTGTTGAATGCCAATAAACACTCTTTAGAGAAGACATAGGGCACATCCTTGACTAGAAGAGTACACAAAGGTTTTGTGATTTTTGAGAAGTCTTTGATGAAGCGACGATAGAACCCGGCATGCCCAAGAAAGCTTTGAATACTTTTGACAGAAGTTGGTGGTGGTAATTTCTCAGTAACTTGAATTTTTACTTTATCCACTTCAATCCCCTTAGCAGAAATTTGATGTCCCAACACGATATCCTCTTGAACTATGAAGTGACACTTTTTCTAGTTAAGAGCTAAATTTGTATATTCACACCGCTGCAAAACCAGATGTAAGTGTTCCAAGCAGTCATCAAAGGATAAGCCAAACACTAAGAAATCATCCATGAATATTTTAATGAATTTCTCCACCATATCAGAGAAGATGGCCATCATACAATGCTGAAAAGTGGTAGAAGCATTGCATAAACCGAAAGGCATCTTACGATAAGCAAAAGTACCATAGGGACACGTGAATGTGGTCTTCTCTTGATCTTCAGGTGCTATTGGAATCTGATTATAGCCAGAGTATCCATTTAAAAAGTAGTAATGGGAATATCCAGCCAGTCTTTCCAATATCTGATCAATAAATAGAAGGGAAGATTGATCCATCCTAGCAGTAGTGTTGAGTTTGCGGTAGTCAATGCAAACTCTCCATCCTGTGATTGTTCTGGTTGGAATCAATTCATTCTTTTCATTCTTAACCACAGTGATACCTCATTTCTTTGTCACTGCTTGAACTGGACTCACCCAAGCACTGTCTACGATTGGGTAGATAATCCTGGCATCTATTAGCTTCATGACCTCTGCTCTGATCACTTTTTTCATATTAGGATTTAGCCACATCTGACTATCAATACTTGGTTTAAAATCATCATCCATGAGGATTTTATGCATGCAAAGTGTAGGGCTGATGCCCTTGATGTCAGCAATGGACCAACCAATAGCTGTCTTGTGTTCTCAGAGTACTCGGAGTAATTTTTTCTCTTCAAGCTCACTAATAGAATTAGGGATTATTATAGGCAAAGTAGAAGATTCTCCCAAGTAGGCATAACAGAGATGAGATGGCAACTGCTTGAGCTCTATTTTTGGAGACTGTTGAACAAAAGGCAAATGTTTTGTAGAACCCGTGCCTAACTCCTCAAAGCTTGGTCGGCGTATATATGGAGGATTAGCTTCAAGATATCTTGTACAAATCTTAACCTCACCAGAATCAATGTAAGTGGATTGAGAATGCACAATACAGG
The DNA here is from genome assembly GCA_030279155.1 of Forsythia viridissima. Classification (NCBI taxonomy): domain Eukaryota; kingdom Viridiplantae; phylum Streptophyta; class Magnoliopsida; order Lamiales; family Oleaceae; genus Forsythia; species Forsythia viridissima. The sequence continues at coordinate 11,434,739 of CM059037.1, read as the reverse complement.
CCTCCAATCGATCTGATGGATTGTTGAGTTGAAATTTTTCATGAACTGCATTATCAACCACATCAACTTTGAAGTAGCTATGTGACTCGGTTGGATATTTAATTTCTTTGAAGACATCAAAATGTGACCTGCTCCTTACTAAGCCTCAGAATAAGTTGACCTTTTTGTACATCAATTAAAGCTTTACCAGTAGTTAAAAATGGTCGGCCAAGAAGAAGTGGCACATCTCTATCTTCCTCTATGTCAAGAATAATGAAATCTGCTGGGAAGATAAATTTGTCTACCTTTACCAAAAGATCTTCAACAACTCCTCTTGGATGTTTGATTGACTGATTAGCTAGCTGTAGAGTTATCGTAATTGCTTTAGCCTCCCCAAACCTAATTTTCTGAAAATAGAAAGTGGCATCAAGTTAATACTAGCTCCTAAATCACACAAAGCTTTATCAAAATAGAAATCTCCAATTGTGCAAAGTATTGTAAAACTCACTGGATCTTTTAGTCTAGGAGGTAGTTTAATTTGCAAAATAGCACTGCATTCTTCTGTCGACATCACCGTCTCATGTCCCTCCATCTTGCATTTATTTGAAAGAATGTATTTCAAAAACTTTGCATAACTGGGCATATGAGCAAGTGCATCTGCAAAAGGGATGTTTATATGTAGTTTCTTGATGATCTCAAGAAATTTTTTGAATTGCTTGTCTAACTCGTGTTTTTGTAATATCTGAGAAAATGGGACTGGAGGATCATATTGTTTGATAGGAATGATTGCCTTAACCTGTGGTGTACCTGAACTCTTTTTAATATCTGTTGTCTGCTCAGTCTGTTCCACGTGCTCCTCATTAGTGGACGGTACCTTTTCTTTAATTGCAACTAATTTCTTTACATGGTTCTCTGATAACTGAACTCCACTTCTAGTAGTAATAGCTTTAACATGTTCCTTGGGATTCACCTCTATATTTCTTGGCAAAGTACCTGGTGCTCTGCCTGATAAAGCAATTGCCATGTTACCCATCTGTGTCTCGAGATTCTTTATTGAAGCACCTTGGTTTTGAAAAGAGGTATTCGTCTTGGTCATGAACTGATCAGTTTTCTCGATGAATTTATTGAGTAAGTCTTCTAATGATGTACTCTTTTCTGGCTGCTGAAACTGTGGTATGATATTATTCTGATTATCACTCCAACAGAAATTTGGATGGTTTCACCAACCTGGATTATATGTGTTAATATCCCTAGATTGTTTAACAGTTTTCTCTCAAATAAAATTAAACCTATTCATATGTATGACCCAACTATATCTCTATGACGAATGCGAATACAAATGAATACATTAAGTTTCTATGCATAATTAAAGATCACCTAAAGTATAGCGGTATATTTCTATCCCCTATCGGACTTTAAGATAATTAAAATAGTATCTAGCATGCTTTCAATCTTTTGATAGTAAAACAAACCACAACAATCATACAATTACTACGTATATAATTGTAGTCCAAATAAATCAAAATTAATTATTCAAAACTATATTAAAATAAATCGTCAAAAACTAAATCTTTAGATAAAAGAATTTAAACTACAAGCTTCATTGTAATTCTAGCACTAAATAAACTAGCCTGACATACTAAGAAGAAGAAAATAAAAAGAAAAATAAAACATAGAGACCAATTCAGTGCACTGGGCGAACGACCGTGATTGTACTGGGTAATCGCCCAGTGCAATTTATGCACAGACGGATTTTTCTCTTGTGTCATTGGATGAGGCTGGGCGATCACCCAGCTATAAGCTTGGGCGTTCGCCGAGTTTTATATTTTTCTTTTGCAGCGACTGTTTTTCAAATGGCCATAACGTCTTGTAGGAAACTCCAAATTGAGATCCGTAAAAAGTATTGGACTCATAATTCAATTATCTTTCCAATAGTTTATCATTTGCCTTGTGGGGAGTTTAATACCAAAATTTGTGCTCGAACTTTCCCACATGCTTCGATAGGTAGTTTTTCAATTAGGTTCTTTGGCTTTCAAGTGTTTGATACTTTGATTCAACTCTTCATTGTCACTCCAACACATCTTAAACTTATTGATTTTATCTTCTTTCTCATCCTCCAATGTTTGGTTCTTCAAGTCCCAATTGAGTAAAATTGAGTTCCCATACTCTCTAAACATTCTCTCAATTATTACTCTTTTCGTTCATTCTTCTCTAATTGCTTATAAACGGGTCTAAAACTGAAATAGAAGCAATAATACACTAAATTAAGTCAAAATTCAATAAAATGACAGGATAAAAGCTTAGTTTAAAAGTTCGAATAAGTGCACAAAATACACTTATCAAACACCCCCAAACTAAATATGTGTTCATCCTCGAACAAAAACAAAACTAAAGCTATAAATTTAAACTAAGATGAGAGAATCACCAGAAACATAGCTAATGTTAAATTTCTTACCAAATGCCTCATGTTCGAATATAAAGCAACACTTTTAGAAATATATTAAACAACATAACAAATAAATTTTTACTTATCCGATGCTTGACCTTTTGTGAGTGTGTGAATAGCCAAATATTGAACTTAAACCTATATTAGACCACGGCCAATATTGTGTTGTTGATATTTTTATAATCTCGAACCCTTTGTAGTAATTTATTCCTTACACCTCTTGTAAAATGTCACACTTTTAATGCTTTACTCTCCAATTCCGAGGTGTTCTTGCGAATTTGGTTCCTATTGATCAATACAATGCTTTTTCAAATTAAAGTGGTAAAAATTAGAAGCTTGTATTCCTAGAACTAGGATGGCTATGTGCTCCATTAATCTAGTCTAACATCGATAAGTATTTAAGTAAAAACACACTTCAAGTGTTGTCCAATATTCTAACTAAAAATGTACTTAATTATAAACAAATACTACCATCATTGGCTGCAAGTCTTTCAACAATAAATAAGCAAATAAATTATTTATTTATTTATTTATTATTATTATTTTAACAAATATTTCAGTTATACAGACTCGAATAATAAGCAAATTCAAAATTCATCAAAGTATCATGATACTTAACCCACTCCCAAAACTAAAACATTACGTTGTCCCTAATATAATAGTAAAAATAAGAAAATATAGGAGGGAAAAGATCAGTTACTCTCTGGAGGTAGATGTGGAGAAGATGGATTTGGCTGGTTGAAGGTCTAGCTGAAGTAGACTCCTGGGACTCTTGGCCGAAAGATGATGTCCTAGATACTATCCACTCAGCTCGCAAAGTGGGACATCCTACAGTTGACATGGTGAGGCTTTGTAAGCATAATAAACAATAAATGAAATAAGAACTAATGCATTATTTAATCTACCTAAAACTACTACATATAAAGCAAGTAAATAAAAGAGTTGCCTCCCATTAAGCACTTATTTATAGTCATTAGCTTGACTTATTGTTTATTTTCTTTACGGCACTTCAAACAGTGCTTTGGAGGACTTGCTTTGCTTGCATCTATTGATTTTGCACAATTTTTCGTTTATCCTCAAAAATTTGAATTTGCTCTCTTCATAAGAATATGATTGCAGTTTAGCACCTTGCTCGATTACAACTATGAAAACTTCAACTTCCTCATCGACCTTGATCACAAAATCAATTTTAGAAGAAAGAGGTGAGTTGGAAAATTGCTTGTTTAACTTGTGCTTTTATAATCTCTGTGGAAATGGGATCGGAGGCTCATATGCTTTGATAGGAGCAGTTTTCTTAACCTGTGGTGTATCTGAACTCTATTTAATATCTGCTATCTGCTCAGTCTGTTCCACATGCTTCTTATCAATGGACGATACCTTTTCTTTATTTGCAACTGGCCTCTTTATATAGATTTTTGGTAATTGAACCCCACTTCTGGTAGTAATAGCTTTAACATGTTATTTGGGATTCACCTCTGTATTGCTTGGCAACGTACCTAGTACTCTGCCTAATATATCAACTACTACCTGACCTACTTATGTCTCAAGATTCTTTATTGAATCGCCTTAATTTTGAAAAGTGGTTTATGTCTTTCCATAAAGTGATTATTAGATTCTATGTATTGTTCAGTTTTCTCCATGAATTTCTTAAAAAAAATCTTCTAGTGAGATTCTTTCTTCTGGCTGTTGAAATTGAGAAATCCGTGGTCTGTTGTTATTCTGATTATCCCTCCAGAAAAAATTTGGATGATTACGCCATCCTAGATTAAATGTATTAGAGAATTGATTATCTTGCAGATATTGACCACTTTGAACATATTTGGCTTGCTCGGGTTATTATGATAGAATAGGGCATTCTGATGTGCTGTGATTTTCTCCACACTCTTCACAAGTTGATTTTTTCGTTTGCATCGCATAGACTGAATGTGACATGCTCTTTACTTTGTGTGCCAAATAATCTATTTTTGCATATAATACCATGATAGTGTCTACTTCCTCATCAATCTCAGGAATTGCCTCATATCTTGCTATATTAGCCTGGTGCATTGCAATGAAATTTCCAACAAGCATGTTGTCCTCATCAATCTCAGAAGTTGCATCATACATTGCTATATTAGCCTGGTGCATTGCAATGAAATCTCCAACAAGCATGTTGCTCTCATCAATACTAGATTGGCTCTGGATCATCTGCGGACTCAGAAAGTCTCCAACTAGTATATTGTCTTCATTAATCTCCTGGTCTTCCATCTTGTATTGTGGTCTAAAAAGAGACAAATTGAACCCTGAAATAAACTAAAAATAATAATAATAAAAATAAAAAAATTAAATAAATAAAGTTCGAATTAGTGTTAAAATAAATGAAAAAGAACTAAAACTAAATATCTGGCAACGACGCAAAAAACTTGTCAGCGATTTTATTTGTTTATATTCCGCAAGTGTACGGATCGTACAAATAATAAAATAGTTGTATGAGTCTTGTGGCTTATTTTACCATCGAGAGATTGAAAACAGGTTAAACATAGTATCAATTTTTGTAGAGTTCGATAGGGGATATAGATATACTGCTATACTTTACGTGACTCTAAGTATTCACAAATTCTAATGCATTCTTGTATGTTCGCATCCGTCATAGAGATATAGTCGGGTCACATATAGAGATATGTTTAATTCTACTTGATAGAGATTTTTAAACAAATTAGGAATATTGATCTTCATAATTAAATCATGTTATCAAATTCAATGGTTCAGGTTAAAAGAAATTCGTATAAGTAGATTCGGGATCATAGTATGCTTTTCTTTTCCTTTCTTTTTCGAAGTTAAAATTATTCTTATCTAATTTAATTTCTTATTTGCTTGAATTATAATTATTTATTATTTTTAGTTAATACTTTCATTAGTTTAAGAAACAAACTTCCAAAGTTAACAGATTTGGTTAAGGTTACTATAATTGCAATTGAACTATCTAAATCCCTGTGGGTACGATACTTGGACTCATAATCTACTTTATTACTTGTGCGATCCGTACACTTGCAGAATATAAACAAATAAAATCGTTGACAAGAACAATGGTGGATGAATGTTTCTAGAATTTTGGGGACTAAAAAGAGGGGAAAAGTGAAGCAAATCAAAGGTGTTAGAAGCTTATTGCTCAGGCCGAAACTCGACTCGAAAGGGACTGATCTTGTCTTGATAAAAACCATGACTTTAAGCATAGTACTGGGGTATATTTTTGGTATTTGTAATGAGAAAAATTAAAGGGAACTTAAGGCCTAAAAAAGTGAAGTGAAAGTGATGGGAAAAATAAAAAGAGGAAAGGGACTTAAGAGGGACCAAAAGTGAGAGAGAAATGGAGGAATTTCTGGCTTTTGGACTGGAAAAACTTGGGCTGATAATGGAGATTTAAGGGGCCGGTTTCTTCTAGAGAACATGGTGTAGTTGGCTAAGGTTTGAAGTGGCAAACACTGGGTTAATAATGGCTGATCATGGAGTAGTGGAGGGGAGGGGGGCGGTTTCTTCCTTGTGGTAGGGTGAATTTTGGCCATGCTTGGGAAAACCTCTTGGCACGATTTGGCAGCTTAGGGAGGGGGTGGGGGTGCTTGGGACGTTTTTATGATGATGAAATGGTAGGAAATTTAGCTGAAAATAAATGGTGAAAAATGTGAGGGAAATGGGTAGGTAATGGATTGAAATGAGGGGAGATCATGGGTGGTTAAGTTTTTGGATTTTAGGGGTAGTTTGGGGCAGATTTTGGCATGAGACTAGGGAATGTTTGTGTGTTTATTTTGGCATGATTTTAGGAGTTGTTCGGGTGTTCAATTAGCATTAAAAATATTTGGTCTTAATTCTATGTTTGAAACAAAACATAAGGCATGTGAAAAAAAATATAACGCAACTAAAATGTTTAAAATGTACTAGGAAGTTCACAACCACGTAGAAAGTTGAAATTTATTTATTTTTATTTTTTTTTAAAATTTTACACGCCAAAAATTTTCCGGTCACTACAATTACCTTCAATTTGACTGGACAAGTTGAACCAAAACATTGTAGAATGGAAGTCATACCAGATGGAAGTCTTGAATCTATTATTCTAAGACATGGAATACCCGAGGCTTTGAAGCCTAGGTTAATCCGAATTCTCCACATCTGATGAACTACATGCAAGAGTCATATCCTTAGTGATTGCATGTTTCTATATATTTATCTAATGGTGTAAGACATAGAATCCATGTTAAAGAGAAATACAATCTATTTCAGGTTGAACACTTATTGTTACATTCAAATCTTTTTAAATTAGAAGTCTCTCGTGGTTAGCTTAGTTGTTAAATGATTCAATCGATCGAACTACAAATAGAACTATTTATGACGGGAGTGATCCCTAATAAAAAGGCTGAATTTTTTTAAGGGCTTGTTTTTTTATGCTTTTAAGTGTTTATATGTAGTGGGTCCTATAGAATGTGTGGATAATAAATGGCTAGTAAGTTGTGGGTCATACAAAATATGTAGATAAAAAGTATGTTTGACCAGCTAATATATATTTAAATAAATATAAAGCTTTGCTATGTTTTGATATATCAGCGACGGTCGATGGTAAACAACTTTTTGCAAAAAAGAATAAAATCTATCTTTGTACTAAAAAATGAGATTCTATATTTGTGCAAAAAAATCAGTTTTGTCCCTGTTGAAAGTCCTTTTTACTGTAATTCCATGGTGATTTTCTTTTTGGTTTCAAAAAGGTGTCGAAAGACAGAACAATAAATCAAGCAAGAGGAAAACCGAAGAGAAAACATGTCGTAGAAATAAATCTACTCGTAGTTGTTTTTATTGTTATGCGTATAACATGTAAATATTGAATAAACACCGGTTATAGGACTATAAATCCAATAACAACACATTTAGAAGGACTTTAATTCTGTAATCAATGGATTCAAACAATCCAAAAACTGAAATAAATTTGAATTGTATGAGGGCCTTAAGTACAAAAATTTTATAACCAAGAGCCATTTGGCCTTATATAATTGATTCTCAAACGTCAGTAGTAACTAGCTGGCTACTTCTTCAATGCTTCACATTTTCTTCGTAATTTCAGCCATTCGCGATGAGATAGAAGTGCATCAATCTGTTGAACGTAAGAATCCCTTCATGGAAATAAATTTCAATCTGAGAAGTTCTAATTTCAATTGGCATCAAACTTTTACTTGTTTGATTTTTCTTTTAAAGACTTCATGCAGTCCCTTTTTATGATACCTTTCAGTCTTTCTTGATTTTAACAAAGAATTTGTAAATTATCAGTTTAGCTTTTTCACAATATGATTAGACCTGATTCTAAGATCTGAGATTTTTAATTAACCATTTCCTATTCCCTTACGAAAAATTAATGCCAAAGCAGCTACTTTTAAACTAGCAGAAACAAAAACAACAGAAAATTAATAAGAATGGAGATCCGTGTGGTGATGTAAGATCTAATTGTAGAAAAATCAAAAGTTACAGGTAGCTTTTGATGCCTGAAAGTAGGATCGGTCCATGCCACGAAATTAAGAACTTAAATCTAGTAGCCCAAACAAGATGTTGACTTTTGTTGAATCAATATCTGGATTAACGTATGCATGTCAGCGGACGTGCTCCTTATTCCAATCGACATAGCCCTTTAAAAATTTTAGCTTCTTAAATTTCTTCCTGCATTTTTTAGTTGGCAAATACACCCCAAAAGCAGATGTTATGGTTCTCTTTAGATTCATGTATGTTCTTAATTTGTTCTTTTTCAAATTTTGGCTACAGAAGTTATTTTTACTTTTGAGTTGTGATTTGATATGATTGTCTTTAATGCTGCTGCTCCTTGATTATTCTAATTTCCTCCTCCTGTTTGAAAATTTAAGGTTCAACTTAGGGTTGCTCCAATTGTTGTTTTGTTTTATTGACTTTTACCAAAATTGATCGAGGATTAGGTAATCCATCTACCTCTTGATGAACAACATAAATTGTGTACAGCATTAAAATGGTGCTACTGCACCCTTCAACGATAATTTAAAATTGAATTCAGGCCACGAGCAAACGAATGCAATATTCATTCCACACCAAGATTACAATATACAAACCTGTAAAAAAATTGAATATATTTCTTTATTTGCAGCTTTTACATAAATCCTGAATTCGTCCACAACTTTCATGTTTACTTCTGAATCTTTTTGTAGCATCGGTATTTGTTTCTACATTTTCCCTTGCATGTCTAGCATAATTACGAGCAGAGCCTTCCCTGTTTTAATGTTCAGCACCAGCATAATTTGGAAAGACCTAAATTCCCTTATTTGAAATTTGATTGCACCTTAATAGGATCGATTATAAGGCTAAGGTCTATGTATTTCTTACTTTCAGTAGAGGCATTTGGAGTGCAGGTTTGATAAGTATATCGAGGAACTTTAATATGGGTGAGTTAACATTGTTTGGAGATTGTAAGCCAACTGTCGAACTGACTGGAGCGGCCAAGGAATGGACATCAAGATCGGTTGATCCGGTGTCAATATGGACATGTGACGGTGCATATAGAGCACGAGTTCGGCTACCATGTAATTCAAGGGACATAGGTACCTTTTACTATTTGTTTTCCTGCGCATTCATGCAAAATTGAAAATACATAACCAGTGTTTTCATTTTGAACATATATATGCTGAGCAAATCTATCACGGACTTTGACGTTCCAACCTACCATGCGGCACTTAGCTTCTTGATTCTACCCCTTGCAGTATTTAACCAAGTCAGACTCTCAACCGAGGGAGGCTGACTTAGTAATACCGCAAGGGGCGGAATCGAGGTGCTAATTACTGTCACACTTCTAGCTTCAAAGGTTCAAGTCTGTGACAAGTAGCTTTGGTAGAAGAATTACAAAGATATATGAAGTGTGAAACTATAATCTGCCTCAATAGCCCTAGAAAAAATACTTTCATATATAACGTTTTGGAGCATATTTGAACATTTTCTTCTTCTTTTTTCCCCCATCTTTCGTTCAATTTGTTCAAGAGCAGGATGGCATGCATTATGGATGTGAAAAGAGTCGAAGCGTCTGGTGTCTCAACAAAACTTCGTGGCAATGAAATCCATATAAAGCTCCTAATGCTCATGGAACATAAAATTTAATATATTTAAAAAAGGTAAAAATTGAATGGTGATAACTAATGATTATTTCTGTTGCAGATAAATTGAAGTGTTTATTCAATCCGAAAGGGAAGGTTCATATTGAAGTCGCAACAAGAAGCGATGAAACTTCACGAAAAACATCTCCGATCATGTGCAACAAGAGATTTCGCCTGATTTCTCCCCCTGAACTCTTCACTATTACCTTCAATTTGCCTGGAGATGTTGAGACAAAACATTGTAGAACTGCAGTCACAGCTGATGGAATTTTTGACTTTATTATACTAAGACATGTAATACCTGAGGATTTGAGGGCTAGGTTCATCAGAATTCTCAAGTCCGGATGAACTTCTTGCAAGAGCCATGTCTCAGGTGGAATATTCTCCTTGTTAGTGTTGCATCTTATTCTCTTTTAACTGGAGTTCTTTTCTAGTTAGTTTTAGTAGTTAAAAAATTGTATTGGTCAGTTTCAAACTGCTAACCAATTAAGTATGAATGGACCAAATTTTGTTTATTTTCATTAACCTTTAAAATGCAAGGATTTGATCAATCTATCCCTTTGAGTATATTTGTTTCTTTCTAATGATTTATTACTTTTGTCGCTGTGGTCTAATCCTTGCTCTTCTGTCAAACTGCTGTTGATTCGATCAATCATCAGTTTTATCTACTGCTGTCAACTGCACCTGATCCCTTTTTCTAGTTGAAATTGCTAAAAAATTGTATCTCCCTGTTTGTCATATTCCTGAATGTTGGGCGTCCTGACTCCTGAACTTCTCAAGCAGTGGGACACTAAGGATGGATTTGATGAATGGGTATTCCAATTATCCCATGAGATCGTTCATATGAGCTCAACCTCCTTTGATCTTATCCAATTTCTGTCTTGAAAGTCTAATTTCTTCATTTGGAAATAGTTTTGCCAGCACAATGAGGTAGATCCTTCTTCTTATGAACACATTGAGGCTGGTCGAACTTTTGTGGATCAGTCTATCTCGTCTTCCTCTAGCCCGTCGAAGACGCTTCAAGATCGAGGTTGCACGTTTTCTTGGTCAGTGGCGCTTGTTAATTAAGATTTGAGCAATAAATAAAGGGCGAAAAATAAAGAACATAAGAATTTATTCAGGTTCGCCTCAATGTGAGACTACGTCCTTTCTTCAGCCGCTGCAGTATTTTTACTATAATAAATGATGATTATTGTTTACAAAAGATTAGTCCTATATATAACAAAACAAAGGTTCCCTAGTTATAATAAAATTCTACCAAGTGTTGCTTCAATCAACTTACTGTGGTTGTTAAAGCCTCAACAGCCGTTCTTACGAGGGCTGCTATGTCATTCCCAAAGGCTACTACCTAGATTTCCATCCAAGAAGGCCGAGCTTGTCAATGTTTTTGCTTAAGTTGTCCTTGTTTCTGTGACCCGTCTTGATAAAAAAAAGGGTACAAGTGAGTTTTATTGGGTTTAAGTGTTATGTAGACCTTGTCATTTCCCATAGACGAGAATATCTTGACATTCTAATGGGAGAAAAATGACTTTGTGTGTAACGCCCCAAAAATTTCGTTTTATAATTTTATAATTTAGAGAATTTAAATTCGTATTTTCTTAGGAAAAACCCAATGATCACCAAAAATTGATAAGTTTGGTATGTCAATTTCAATAAGTTTAGGGAGAAAGTATATAAATTTTAGTATTGGGGATTTTTTTAAGAAAAATATTAAGTTATGTAAATGTTTGGGCTTAATCAAATTTAATCCCATAGATAGAGACCAAGCTGGAAAATCTGGAAAAATGCAAGTTAATTACAGTTTTGCCATTGTTTCGAACCAACTTTGCAACAATGGTGTGTATCATGCGTTGACCCGTAGCCTATGCATGTTATACCATCGTGTAGTCCTTATCGAGATGTTTAAATTGATATCAAGTTTGAGTATTTTTCAAGTCGGGACGTGCCTTGAAAGTCGAGCCAAAGTGGTATAGTAAGAATTTATGTAATGCAGAAATTTCACCAAAATTTGGCTAAGTATGGAAAACTAGTCGGGCAGTCATTTTTGAGCTAATCGTACGAGCTATCGACTGACCCATTTCTTTTGCATGTGTACTCGTTGTGAAGCTTGAAGCATGAACTTTACAACGGTATAAAGTTTGACCAAAACGGAGCTCGTCTCGACCCCCAAATGTTGTCCCAAAAATGGCTACTTGAAATAAGAAATCTGGGAATTTTTGTAATAAAATATTGGTTGATTTGGGACACATGTCATTTTATGATTTTCACCTTAGGACATGTTTGGCAATGCTTATTATAATTGAGGATCAATGTCGATTAATATTCGTATAAATAACTGATGAACTAATAAAATAATCCGATAAAATAAGAATAAGTAAGAATTTTCATGGATAAGCTAAACCAAACATGGCCTTCCCAAAACTCTATATATACACCTTCTCTTCTTGCCTTTTTAAACCAGAAAATTAGTAAAGAAACTCTGCTGAAATTCAGAAAGAAAAGAGGTAAGAATGAAAACAAATATTGAAAGGAAACCAAGAACTTTTTCTTTCTTCTTTGTATTTCTTGAATTAGTGTGATGAAACACTAATGGAAAATGTGATGAAACACTAAACTAACAAGAGTTCATCACATTTACTCCAAGATAAGCCAGAAAGGTAGAAATTTCCGTCCATAAAGTCAAAACCCAGTTTACAGCAGTGATCCGAGGCTACTGGTAGCCTCAGAATCAACACAGTTTAGATTCTGGTAGCCCCGAATCTGCACTGCTGTCTGGTAGTTACATTTCCAGTTTAATATAATGGGTTTTTGGACAGAAATTCCTCCTTAGCCAAGCCTAAAACATAAATTTTCATTTCTCCTTATTTTTGATGTATTAACACTCCATAAACTTGTAAAATTTCAGGTCACTAATCCAAGAAAAAGATTTCCTTTGTACTGTGAGTAAAGTTTATGTGTTTTGTTGTTTTTATATTGATTATGCTTATTAGGATCAGAATATGCAGCATGATTTTTATGTTAAATGAATCCCCTCTTATGACTTACTGTTACCCATCAATTTTCCTATCTAAGTGATCATAGATATTGAATTTAGTTGCTTATACATGAGAAATTATAAGTAATAAAATCTGCAGAATTTTAACTTCATGTTTATGACCTTGCATGTCTCATAAACTTATGTTTAAGTCGATTTTTGATGAGTTTAGAATCTGCAGTATATGATGACTTTGAAGTGATGGTTAAAATAATTGTTTGTGCTTAAATAAAGCCTTATCTTATGTACCATTATTGTGGCTTGTTGGGGAATGTTTAATGTTGAATATTCCATATTCAAGTTGTGCTAAATTGAGTCAATGATGACTTAAAAATGTTACTGTAATATCATGATGAATGGGAAAATGAATGACTTTTAAATCAATCCCTTGCATGTTGATTTGGGATTTACAGTAATATGTTTCTTTGAGGAAGAACTTGAAAGAATGTTTATGTGCAAGATTTCGAATGATGTTAGCAATTAAATCTTGTGTTTCCATGTGTTGCATCATGGCATCATTCAAGCACGAATTCATGATCTTAAACATTAAAGCAAAAAGTTATGTTTATATAATGATCATGAACAATTAAAGAATACCCTATTTAGGTTGTACACCATGGGAGCAAGTCCCAAATTGAAGGTCACGGGCTACGAGATGCCCACGGGATGAGATGCCCAAGAATGAAATGAAAGTACTTGAGCAAAGTACTCTAAGAGAATGAAAGTACTTTGAGCATAGAAGCTCTAATGATGTTGTGACCTTGTGTTTAGCAAAACACTATGAGCGCTCGGTGTACGACCCTAATATGGGAAGGGCCCAAAGAAAAGAAAAGAGAAGAAATGAAAAGAAATGAAAAGAAAGAAATGAACAGAAATGAAAAGAAAGAAGAAAAGTAAGAAAAGAATAATGAAACCATTCATGGTTAATACATGCATAGCATTCAAAGGTTTAGCATTCATTCTATGCATATTGTATTGATTGTTTATGAGTGATCGTTAACGACATTTCATGAAGCATATATGTTGTCAATTGTTTGGAAGTTAATATGTATTTATTATCTTATTCACTTATGTGAGAATTGGGCAATAAGAATTTCATTCAATTGAAGGTATGAATTATGTGCTTTCATGTTTATGTGTTACTTTGCTCACTAAGCGTCATTGCTTACAGTCGTTTAATGACTATTATAGGAAATGGAACGAAACTACTTTGAAGTAACGCATACTTATGAAAGGACATCGGCAAATGGGGTGAACTTCTATATCATCATGAAGAAAGACGTATGGGTTCGTTTTCCGCAATGGCCGGGCTTTTACATAAAAGAAAGATCTTACAAAACAATATATGTCTATGATGCCATCACATTGGAGCCGAAAGAGACTCTCTTTTTCATGTACTAGATAACCGAGAGTCTTGATGGTTGTTTTTGTAGTATCAAGGATTTAGTATCTCTTAGTTAATTATAAACCTTTTAAAGTTGTTAGTGTTGAAACGTTTTTGAACAATAGGTTTATAATGAGTGTCATTTCGACCTTTTTGTTATCGGAATGACAAATCATATTTTGAAAGAAAGGGATACTACACTTGTTGAAGATAGTGAAAAGTGTAAGAGAAATCTTTGTGTAATAGTTTTGTAAGGTGGAAATTTAAAGTACTTTAAGTAATCGAGTATGTGGTGTATCCTTGTTCTTTTATTTACAAATGGTTTGTAATGCCTTAATATCTCTTCTAAATGTTTTGAGTAATATTGGAATGAGGTATAAAACTTGGGGAAGTTAAAAAAATAATTAAGTTGAAAAATATTTCTATCAAAGCAGGAGGATACTAGTATCTACCTGTAGCTAAGTTTTAGTTCAGCTGAAGGCTACTAGTAGCCTTCAGACGAGAAAAAAAAAAAAAAATTTAAGGGAATTCAGAGGGTGTCACATTGTGGATGACATTGTAATTAGGGGCGGAGCCAGAATATGATGAAGGGGTGGATTGGGGGAGAAGGAACCCTTTTACGGGGGTTCGGGGGCAGAGCCCCCGAAACTTTTTTTCTCAAACTACAATTTCTTAATCTATTTTTATGAAAATCTAATATTTTTTATAAGTCATAATATTTAAAAGGTTACAAGAAGTCATACCAGTGTTACATACAATTATATTATATTGTAATCCAATATTTAATGAAACGAGGTATAAGTAAATCATATACAACAGGATTATTACAACCAAGTTAGAAAATAAAATAATTTTTTGACGTATAAGTAAATCATATACAACACGATTATTACAACCAAATTAGAAAATAAAATAATAGTTCAACACCAAATAGTGGAAAGCGAAACAAATTAAAAAATTCAAGCCCATTTTTGAATTTTTAACTTTCTAAAGTTTGAATTTCAATTTGGGCTACTTTATAAATTCTTTTGAACTACTTGGTGAAATTTTGGTTTTATATCTTTTTGTTTTTGTTTTTTTTTTATATAATTTGGGACAATTTTTTGGGCAGCCCTGGACTCAAGCCAAGGGCTGCCCCCCCCCACCCCCCACACATCCGCCCTTGATTGTAATGCACTTCACGCCGTCCTCCTGCATTAACTTGAAACGACGATCTGGCAGTTTATACTAATCTGCCAGATTTTGTCATTGGGGGTGGTCTTCATGATGGCGAGGTGACGTGCTCCAACTTGGCCCCAGCTGAAGGCGAGCATGCTTCCAACCTCCTCCACGAGGCTATAACATGCCGTTTCTTCACTCCAAAAATTTATTAGTTTAGGCTTCTCTGTTGCCCTTCTTGTCTACTACTGAAGTAGAGTACATATCGTTATTTTGTTGAAATTATTATTTGGACAACTCAGTAAAGATTTGTAGATCATCACAATTTTTTGTGATAATCAGAGTGCTATTTTCTCACAAAAGGGTAGTTGTTTCATGAGAGGAGAAAGCATATTAATGTGCGGCATCATTTTGTTTGTGTTATTATTGCTTGTGGTGATATTGTTGTGTGCAAGGTTAGTACCCATGATAATCGTGCTGATATGATGACCAAGACACTTCCTAAACCCATGTTTGAGCATTGATTATTCTTGGTTGGAATTGGTTGTTGAGTTTTTGCCCTTAGGGATTTTTGTGGAAGAGGTCAAGATTTTTTTTTCGTCAAATATTGGATTTATTCCTTGCATTTGAATTCGTGTCAAGGTAGAGATTGATAGATTTCGGTGACCCGAATTCGGTTGGGCAGAACTCGAAAAGTTCGCGGTGCGACATATGTGATGAAATTAAAATTATGAGGAAATAAAATAAAATAATATATATATATATATATATATCATGTATTGTAGGATTAACGTATAAGCTCCTCTCTGTAAAACCATCTTTGATATAGTGGATTATTCTCTAATCTGCTCATGGGTTTTTGTCCGCTTTGTAGGGTTCCCAACGTTAAATTTGAGTATTCTTGTTATCTTTATTGCCTATTTTTCCGTTCATATTATAACAATAACCCTAAAGAGAACCATAACATCTACTCTCGGGGAGTATTTGCAAAAATGAAAAATTCAGGAAGAATTTTAGTGAGCTAAAAATTTTACAAGGCAATCACGATAGGAATAAGGACCACGTGCGCTAACATGCATACGTGATATATTGATTCAACAGAAGTCAACATCTTGTTTGGGCTAATAGATATATGTTCTTAATTTCGTGGAGTGGACCGATCCTACTTTCAGGCATCAAAAGTTACCCGTAACTTTTGATTCTTCGACAACTAGATCTTACGTCACCAAAAAGGTCTCCATTCTTATTAAGTTTCTGTTGTTTTTATTTCCACTACTTTGAAAGTAGGTGCTTTGGCATTAATTTTTCGTATGGGAATAGGAAATATTGGTTAAGTAAAAATCATTTTGTGGAAAAGCTAAACTGACAATTTACAAATTCATTGTTAAAATCAAGAAAGACTGAAAGGTATCAGATAGAAATAACATATTAATATCATCAAAAGGGAATGCATGAAGTATTTAAAAGAAAAATCAACCAAGTAAAAGTTCAAGTCCAATTAAAATTAGAACTTTCCCAAATTAAAATATAATTCCAAGAAGGGATTTTTACCTTCCAGAGATTGATACACTTCTATCTCATTTCTAATGGCTGAAATTACGAAGCAACTGTGAAGCATTGAAGCAGTAACCAGCAAGTCATTACTGAGGTTTGAGAATCAATTGTATAGCGCCTGTTCGTTATAAAATGTATTTACTAAAGGCCTTCATACAATTCAAATTTATTTCAGATTTTGGATTCTTTGAGTGCGTTGATTAGAGATTTAAGTTAGTTATTTAATAGCTGTTTGAGATTTGAAGTCCTTCCAAATTCGTTGTTATTGGATTTGAAGTCCTATAACCGGTTTTTATTCAATATCTACATAGTATACGCATGGCAATAAAAACAACTTCCAGTAGATGTTGTCTATTTAAACGACATGCTTTCTCTTTGGTTTTTGTCATGCTTAATTTATTATTCTATGGTTTGACACTGTTTTGAAAGTAAAAAGAAAACCACCTCAACCCTTTAGATGGTACGACACCATAGATTTACAGTATCAAGGTCTTTTAACAGATACATAACTGATTTTTTTTCACAAATATAGAATCTCATTTTTTAGTACGACGATAGATTATATACTTATTTGCAAAAGTTGTTTGCGACTTACCGTCACTGATATATCAAAAATAGTAATACTTTAAAAATATGTAAGACTTTATGAGGGCAAGCTCCGGTCATAAAATGTAATATTTGCAACAAAATGCTGTCCAAATAAGCAACAAAAATGCTAATACTAAAAATTTTGCAAAATTTTTATGAGGGCTCACTCTCGTCACAAATAGATATATTTACAACAGCACATTATTTGCAAGGCAAAGTGATGTTGCTAATAAGCGACACAAATAATAAGTTATATGTGACGAATAATTAGGACGGTTCTTGTACTGTTGCATATCAATCACATAGTGTTTTGGGACGGGTGTTTCTTCTATCATAAACTTGTTTGTTATTCCATTATTGCAACGGTGCCCAAACCCATAAATAATCCATCGCAAATACTATTTGACACTTATTGTGACAGTTATTGCCCCCACAAAGTCATTTTTCTTGCATTACAATGTCGAGTTATTCTCGTTTATGGGAAATGACAAGGACGAGTTAACACTCAAACCCAATAACACATGTTTCCAGATCAACACTTAATTGCAATCCTTTGCTCCATATGTCATTTTTCTGCACATTTTAAGCAAGATTTTCAGCTAGCATAGACAGCCGGAGTGGCTGCCGTATGTGCTCCGACGCTCAAGTTAGCATTCATGCTTCAACCGAACTAGTTCAACTTAATAATTATTCCTTTTCAAAAATCTAAGGGAAGATATGAATATATTGAATTTTTTTATCGAATGAGAAAGGCTTACCTTCTTCCTGTGGCTTTTCTTTTATTTATATACAGAACTCAGGAGGTCTTAGGGTCTCTAACTTCTACACGTGTGTGATTGACATGTGTCTTTCAAGTAGTCATTGTCACCGTCCATTTATGTGTTTGACTTTGTGTTTACTGGTGGTCATTTCACCCTATTTATACTCTGTCTCTGACATGTTAACAGGGCATCATTACAGCTGTCCCATCAATACACCGCGTCAGTCCGGTCTTCAAAGACAGTCTAGCTAAACTTAAGGCACCTTACAGTTGTCCCACCAATGCTCTGGTCTGCTCAACAAAGGCTGTTCGGATGAAGTTAAGGCTCCTTCCAAGTGTCACTATGTGGTCAGTCCAACTCGGAGCTGAGTTGTCAACTAAGGTTACAAGTCATACACCATTTGGATGCGTTATTAAGAGGCGTAACAATAGTCCCCTAAGACCAGGACTAAGTCATTCATGTGAGCCCATGGCCTTATTGAGGTTGACAACAAAGCATCAAGTCCTTTTATGGTTAGATGAACCGGATCCGTACCGGGAAATAACTATAGTTTGGGGTGCGACCATTAAATGATCCGATCCATTATTGCACACCGGAGTGATTCTATTCTGAAGCTGTAAGAGCCAAGGCAAAGACCTAGAGCTAGGGTACTTCGTGAAACAACAATTAGATTTACTTAGAGGTGACCATTGAGTGATTTGGCGGGTTACGGGTTGGCAGGACGTTCGGATTCCCAAGTTTACGAAATGGTCTGGGGGAGTTGGAAAATAATGATAAGGGCTGCACTATTTGATGAGCTTTCAAACTATGCAGCATCGCGCGCGCGTGCAAGGCACCCGTGCATTTGGGCCATTGGATGCTTGTATGTTTTCACGCTCCTCATCTTCAATGGTGAAGATCAGAAGACATGTGGAGTGCCTGGATCTGCCATGTGGGATGATGGATGGTGGAGATGGACTGCACCCTCTTATAAAAGGGCTTAGGGTACTCCAACTCTCCAAGTATAACTTTTTTACGCCATTTTGAAATCTGAGAGAGTTTATTTAGATTTTTCTTAAGTCGAAAGAGTGCATTTCTTCAGCTACAACACATCTCTTCTTCTCTCCATTTCCAGTCATTTGCTCAAGAAACTTCATCCGTTTCAAGAAGAGGACCATTAACAGAAATCCATATTACTTAAAAAAAGGTATGCTTTTATCCTACTCAATGTACATGTTTGGTTATGTTTTGTGGTGCGGAAAAGATCGATTTTATGATGGCAAACTTAACCTCAGAGGAAACAGCAGATCTGCAGAAGCAGAAGGAGGAAAGCCTATAGGTGATCTTTACTCATACAAGAGAGACCTTACGGCGTAATCTGCAGTGATCACCTCTTTGTTAAACACCATATAATGAAGAATTCAGGTGAGCCTGTTTGTATACTTTAAGAATAATCACATTTATTTACATTCATGAAAAAAGGATCTCACATGGGTGCTTTGCAGGGTCCAACGTGTTACCTAAGATTGGGTTGGTCGGTCTGGCAGCTAAGAAGATCCCTCCAGTGATGAAGGGAAAAACTGCCGATCATAACCAGAAGAGAACTCTCTCCGGGCTTAGCCTCAAGGCTGGAGAGAGGAGCCAACCTTCAGCTCAGCCCTCTTCTGATCCCAAGCAGATAATGCTAGACCCTGCCATGTCATTCCAAGGCCTGGAAATCATGGTACAGAAGCACGAGGCAGGGGCTAAACAGATGGAGAAGAAGGGGACTGAAGTGAGGAAAGGAAAGGGGTCTGCCTCTGTCACTGCCATAGTGCCCGGGCAAGGAGTACAGTCCAAGTCCCCCTCCAGAGATGAAGATGACCTTGAGATTATTGATGAGGATGCTCTTAGAAAGGCCAAGAAACCAAGGACTACCTCTTCAAAATCTTCCTCTCATCAAGGTGGGAAGTCAGAGACGTTCCTTGAATCTTCTACCGAACCATCCCATCAAGAGGAATTAAAGACTCCTGTTTCTTCTGAGATGGGGCACATAAAGAAGGTTTTGGAGGGCAGACCGGTGGAAATCTCACCTGCTGTGCTGAACATACTTCCTAACCACACCTTTAAGGCTGACGATGTGGTTGATTCATACTGGACTGAGGGTTGGGTCACCTACTCTGATCAGAGTTCACCTAGCCTTAAACTTTCAACAGCGAAAGTTATGGCGGCGAGGTCCCTAATGTTGATTGAAGAGACTGAGACGGAGGTTAGAGCTATGGAACTAAACAAGAAGAACTCCGAGACGGCCCTCCGTAATGCTGCAACATCATTAGGGACCGTGACCATTTTAAAGATCAAGTTACTTGGCTGCAGGGGTCTTTGTCCAAGTTGAAGAAGGAGGTTAGGGTCCTGATAGATGATAAGTATGATCATGCGAATCACGCACAAGAGGTGACTACTAAAGCTTTGGTAGAGGTCAATTCTCAGAGAGAGAGGCTAGTGGAGAAGATAGCCCAGCTGGAGGACTCCTTAGAGTAAGCGAGGACCTAGTACTCCAACTTGTGGGAGAAGAACCTTGAATTGGAGCGGAAGATAGAGGAGGCAGTCAAGGCCGGGGTAGAAAATTTTTGGAATCAATTTGAGTTTACTCAAGATTACGAGAGTTTCCAATCCTTTTTTGTTAATTTTGGGGCTCAGCAAGTGCTTTCTGAGCTAAAGGAGCAGTTCTCTTCCTTGGACCTTTCTGCCGTTGAGGCAGACTACCCTGCTCCGGTAGAAGCCGAAGAAGAGGAAGCCCAACCTCCAACTCCAGGAGCATAGAATAGGGTTTTTTGCACCTTCTTTCAAAGAATTTGTATTATTTCGCTTTTGATGTAACTAGTTTTTTATGTTTTAACCCGCATGTTTCAGACTTTATTACCTAAGATCTTGAATTTATCTTATCAAATTTAACTCGCATCTTCAATTTATATTGAAGAACCAAATAGACCGATAAAAGGTATACACTTGACAAGGCTGGTTTTCTTTAGAAAACCAAGCTGGAAGATTACTTCATTTTTATTAGTATAGGTGCCCCGACATCAGCGTAACAAAATATGTTAAAAAGGGGTTACTCATATTAAATCTTTTTGACGTTAAAAGCGTGGCCTTGCGCAATTGTGTCTTATCAATTGAAAAGTGTAATCACTCCTCGTTGATTAACTGAGCAAGATAACTTTAATGCGCGTTGACAATTAAACACCGGGACAACTTTGAGTGCCTTACTCATCGATTTATTCAGTCCAGTAGGTCCATATTGAGCAATTTATGTGTGCTCCCAAGATTACATAATAATTATTGAAACTCACATTCTCACTTTAACGAGTAGTTCCCAAAGACTCAAAGATGATTAGCCACCAGCAAGAAGTCACCAACTCGGGCTGCTGGAGGCCCTTGCCTTGCAGGCTTGATGCCTCTATGCAGCATTTAAAATAAATATTTATCATGTCATGAGTACATTATTTCAAAATAATCAGACTAGATATTATGATAATCAAAGTTTCATTTGCATACAAGTACACTTTATCGGTTATACCTACGGAGGTGCTCCGAACTCCACGGGTGCGGTAAGGGTTTGCCTGATTGGTCTTCTATTTTATACGTCCCAAGGACAACTTCAGCCAAGACTCTGTAAGGACCTTCCCAATTTAGACCTAGTGTGCCAACACCGGGCTCTTGGGAGGATATGAATACATTCCTTAGGACCAAGTCCATTTTTTTGGAATGAGCGGGTCTTTACTCTTTTGTTGTAGTAACGTGCCATCTTCTGTTGGTAACGCTTTAACTTTTCTTGGGCATCATCTCTCCACTTCGGAAGGAGGTCAAGTTCAGCCTTCTAGGACTCTTCGTTGAAAACTTTCTCAAAGTGGATTTGCCTATGGGATGGTAGTCCGACCTCCACAGGGCACATTCCTTCAGCTCCGTATGCCATAGAAAACGGGGTTTCTCCAGTAACAGTCCAAGAAGTAGTCTTTATCGTCCATAATACTTGGGGTAGCTCGTCAACCCATGCTCCATTTGCAGATTCCAGCTCTTTTTTCAATGTGTATTTTATGGTTTTGTTCACTGCCTCTACTTGACCATTAGCCTGAGGGTGATGCGGGGACGAAAAATGCTATCTTATCCCCAAGTTGCACAATTCTCTTACGTTGCGGTTTCTAAACTGCCTGGCATTGTCTGAGACTAATGAGTGGAAAACACCAAATTGGCAAATGATATTCTTCCAGGTAAACTTTGAAGTATTAGCTACCGTGATTTTCATCACTAGTTCCACAATTGCATAACATTGATTGCCCCACCCTCGAGGAATTGGACAGATAATGTCAATTCTCCATTTATCAAAAGGCCACGGACTTGATACAACCTGCAAATCGTGTGGGGGCTGCCTGTGTATGTAAGCGAAGCGTTGACACTTGTTACATTTGCGGACAAAATCAAGAGAGTCCTTCTTGAGATTAGGCCAGTAATATCCTTGCCGGAGGATTTTATGGGCTAAAGAAATAGGTCCTGAGTGGTTGCCACACACCCTTCATGGATTTCCCCCAAGATGTAGTCCGCCTCATCCGTCCGTACGCATTTGAGGAGAGGAAAGGTGTAGCCCTTCTTATAGAGCACCTTGTCCTGAATAGCGAAGTGGATTGAAAACTTCTGCATGTTTCGTGCTTCATCTTTGCCCTAGGAAGGACTTGATTTGCCAAATACGCGATGATGGATTTCATCCATGAATCCGTACTTTCAAAGGTAAAGACATTATCATCTTGCTCTGTTGTGGGCTTGGAGAGGAATTCAACCTGGTTGTATCCGAGGAGGTCTGAGTCTTTACTGCTGGCCAGCTTTGACAACGCGTCGGCATTGTAGTTATTGGTCCTAGGGATCTGGATCAACTCAAAGCTTTCAAAGCTCGGTGCTAGGTTTTGCACTTTCCTGAGGTAAGAAGCCATATTCTTATCTTTTTCCTCAAAATCACCTTTCACTTGGCTGACAACAAGTTAGGAATCACTACATACAATTATGGCTTTGACTTGTAAGGCTTTGGCAAGCCTTAATCCAGCCAAGAGTGCCTCATATTCAGCGACATTGTTGGATGCTTTAAATCTGAAGCACAAAGCGCTATGCAATTTGTGCCCCTCCGGACTGATCAACATTATTCCTGCATCTGCTCCGGACTCACCGATTAATCTGTCCACAAATAACTTCCAAGGTAATTGGGAGGACTCGGGCTGGTCAATCATTTCTAATTCTGGTGCGTGGGTGAACTCGACAAAAATTTTCCGGTCGAGACAATTACCTTCAACTTGCCTGGACAAGTTGAACAAAAACATTGTAGAATGGAAGTCACACCAGATGGAAGTCTTGAATCTATTATTGTAAGACATGGAATACTTGAGGCTTTGAAGCCTAGGTTAATCCGAATTCTCCAGACCTGAGGAACTACATGCAAGAGTCATATCCTTAGTGATTGCGTGTTTCTATATATTTATGTAATGGTGTAAGACAAAGAATCCATGTTAAAGAGAAATACAATCTATTTCAGGTTGAACACTTATTGTTACATTTAAATCTCTTTAAATTGGAATTCTCTTGTGGTTAGCTTAGTTGTTAAATGATTCAATCGATCGAACTACAAATAGAATTATTTATGACGAGAGTGAGCCCTAATAAAAAGGCCGAAAAATTATTTAAGGGCTTGTTTGGTTATGCTTTTAAGTGCTTATAAGTAGTGAGTCCTACAGAATGTGTGGATAATAAATGACCAGTATGTTTTGGGTCCTACAAAATATGTAGATAAAAAATATGTTTGACCACTAAATATATAAATATATATATAAAGCTTTGCTTTGTTTTGATATATCAGCGACAGTCCGTAGTAAACAACTTTTTGCAAAAAAGCATAAAATCTATCTTTGTACTAAAAAATGAGATTCTATATTTGTGCTAAAAAATCAGTTATGTCCCTGTTGAAAGTCCTTTTTACGGTAATTCCATGTTGATTTTCTTTTTGGTTTCAAAAAGGTGTTGAAAGACGGAACAACAAATCAAGCAAGAGGAAAACCTAAGAGAAAACATGTCGTAGAAATAAATCTACTCGTAGTTGTTTTTATTGTTATGCGTATAATATGTAAATATTGAATAAACACCGGTTATAGGACTATAAATCCAATAACAACACATTTAGAAGGACTTTAAATCTGTAATCAATGGACTCAAACAATCCAAAAACTGAAATAAATTTGAATTGTATGAGTGCCTTAAGTACATAAATTTTATAACCAAGAGCCATTTGGCCTTATATAATTGATTCTCAAACGTCAGTAGTAACTAGCTGGCTACTTCTTCAATGCTTCACATTTTCTTCGTAATTTCAGCCATTCGCAATGAGATAGAAGTGCATCAATCTGTTGAAGGTAAGAATCCCTTCTTGAAAATAAATTTCAATCTGAGAAGTTCTAATTTCAATTGGCATTAAACTTTTACTTGTTTGATTTTTCTTTTAAAGACTTCATGCAGTCCCTTTATATGATACCTTTCAGTCTTTCTTGATTTTAACAACGAATTTGTAAATTATCAGTTTAGCTTTTTCACATATGATTAGACCTGATTCTAAGATCTGAGATTTTTAGTTAACCCTTTCCTATTCCCTTACGAAAAATTAAGGCCAAAGCAGCTACTTTCAAATTAGCAGAAACAAAAACAACAGAAAATTAATAAGAATGGAGATCTGGTGTGGTGATATAAGATCTAATTGTAGAAAAATCAAAAGTTACAGGTAGTTTTTGATGCCTGAAAGTAGGATCGGTCAATGCCACGAAATTAAGAACATAAATCAAGTAGCCCAAACAAGATGTTGACTTTTGTTGAATCAATATGTCTGGATTAACGTATGCATGTCAGCGGGCGTGCTCCTTATTCCAATCGACATAGCCTTTTAAAAATTTTAGCTTCTTAAATTTCTTCCTGCATTTTTTAGTTGGCAAATACACCCCAAAAGCAGATGTTATGGTTCTCTTTAGATTCATGTATGTTCTTAATTTGTTCTGTTTCAAATTTTGGCTACAGAAGATATTTTTACTTTTGAGTTGTGATTTGATATGATTGTCTTTAATGCTGCTGCTCCTTGATTATTCTAAATTCCTCCTCCTGTTTGAAAATTTAAGGTTCAACTTAGGGTTGCTCCAATTGTTGTTTTGTTTTATTGACACTTACCAAAATTGATCGAGGATTAGGTAATCCATCTACCTCTTGATGAACAACGTAACATAAATTGTGTACCGCATTAAAATTGTGTTACTGCACCTTATATGATAATTTAAAATTGTATTCAGGCCACGATCACAACGAATGCAATATTCATTCCACACCAAGATTACAATATACGAACCTGTAAAAAAATTGAATATATTTCTTTATTTGCGGGTTTTACTTAAATCCTGAATTCGTCCACAACTTTCATGTTTACTTCTGATTCTTTTTGTAGCGTCCGTTTTTTTTTCTACATTGTCCCATGCATGTCTAGCACAATTACGTGCAGAGCCTTTCCCTGTTTTAATGTTCAGCACCAGCATAATTTGGAAAGACCTAAATTCCCTTATTTGAAATTTGCTTGCACCTTAATAGGATCGATTTTCAATTATACGGCTAAGGTCTATGTATTTCTCACTTTCATTAGAGGCACTTGGAGTGCAGGTTTGATAAGTATATCGAGGAAATTTAATATAGGCGAGTTAACAATGTGTGGAGATTGTAAGCCAACTGTCGAACTGACTGGAGCAGTCAAGGAATGGACATCAGTATCGGTTGATCCGGTGTCAACATGGACATGTGACGGTGCATACAGAGCTCAAGTTCGGCTACCATGTAATTCAAGGGACATAGGTACCTTTTACTATTTGTTTTCCTGCGCATTCATGCAAAATTGAAAATACATAACAAGTGTCTTCATTTTTAACATATATATGCTGAGCAAATCTATCACGGACTTTGACTTTCCAACCTACCGTGCGGCACTTAGCTTCTTGATTCTGCCCTTTGCAGTTTTTAGCTAAGACAGACTCTCAACCGAGGGAGGCTGACTTACTAATATCGCAAGGGGCCGAATCGAGGTGCTAATTAGTGTCACACTTCTAGCTTCAAAGGTTCAAGTCTGTGACAAGTAGCTTTTGGTAGAAGAATTACAAAGATATATGAAGTGTGAAACTATAATCTGCCTCAATAGCCCTAGAAAAAAGACTTTCAATTTGTTCAAGAGCAGGATGGCATGCATTATGGATGTGAAAAGAGTCGAAGAGTCTGGTGTCTCAAACAAAACTTTGTGGTAATGAAATCCATATAGAGCTCCTACTGCTCCTGGAACATAAAATTAAATATATTAAAAAAAGTTAAAAATTAAATGGTGATAACTAATGATTATTTCTGTTGCAGATAAATTGAAGTGTTTATTCAATCCGAAAGGGAAGGTTCATATTGAAGTCACAACAAGAAGTGATGAAACTTCACGAAAAACATATCCGATCATGTGCAACAAGAGATTTCGCCTGATTTCTCCCCCTGGACTTTTCACTATTACCTTCGATTTGCCTGGAGATGTTGAGACAAAACATTGTAGAACTGCAGTCACAGCTGATGGAATTTTTGACTTTATTATACTAAGACATGGAATACCTGAGGCTTTGAGGGCTAGGTTCATCAGAATTCTCAAGTCCGGATGAACTTCTTGCAAGAGCCATGTCTTAGGTGGAGTATTCTCCTTGTTAGTGTTGCATCTTAATCTCTTTTCACTGGAGTTCTTTTCTAGTTAGTTTTAGTAGTTAAAAAATTGTATTGGTCACTTTCAAACTGCTAACCAATTAAGTATGAATGGACCGAATTTTGTTTATTTTCATTAACCTTTAAAATGCAAGGATTTGATCAATCTATCCCTTTGAGCATATTTGTTTCTTTCTAATGTTTTATTACTTTTGTCGCTGTGGTCTAATCCTTGCTTTTCTGTCAAACTGCTGTTGCTTCGATCAATCATCAGTTTTATCTACTGCTGTCAACTGCACCTGATCCCTTTTTCTAGTTGAAATTGCTAAAAATTTGTATCTCCATGTTTGTCATATTCCTGAATGTTGGGCGTCCTGACTCCTGAACTTCTCAAGCAGTGGGACACTATGGATGGATTTGATGAATGGGTATTCCAATTATCCCATGATATCGTTCATATGAGCTCATCCTCCTTTGATCTTATCCAATATCTGTCTTGAAAGTCTAATTTCTTCAGTTGGAAATAGTTTTGCCAGCACGATGAGGTAGATCCTTATTCTTATGAACACTCTGAGGTTGGTCGAACTTTTGTGGATCAATCTATCTCGTCTTCCTCTAGCCCATTGAAGATGCTTCAAGATCTAGGTTGCAAGTTTTCTTGGACAGTGGCGCTTGTTAGGATTAGAGCAATAAATAAATGGCAAAAATAATAAATAAATAAATACACTACAAGAAAAGAGGGCTATAGGGACGACTTTTGTCGTCCCTATAGGTACAAATGTCGTCCCTATAGGTGTACAGGGACGACATAGTCGTCCCAATAAGCCCGTCCTAGTAAGTAAACAGAGACGACAATAGTCGTCCCAATAGCTTCAAGATTTATAGGGACGACTTTTGTCGTCCCTATAGCCCTTATTTTCGTCTTCTACAATCGTCGAATTATTCGTTTCAACAGACCAATTGGGACGACAATAGTCGTCCCAATAGTTCGACCTATTGGGACGACAATAAGTCGTCCCAATAGATTCGACCTATTGGGACGACTATTGTCGTCCCAATAGGTCGAACATATAGAGACGACTTATTGTCGTCCCAATAGGTCGAACCTATAGAGACGACTTATTGTCGTCCCAATAGGTCGAACCTATTAGGACGACTTATTGTCGTCCCAATTGGTGTCCACTATTGGGACGACTATAAGTCGTCCCAATATGTTGAACTATTGGGACGACAATAGTTGTCCCAATAGACAAAATATCCATCTTAAATGTTTTTTTTTTGAAATTTATTTATTCTAATAAATAATAACACTTTCTTTACTAATTTAATGAATTTAATAACAATGACTGAATAGAAACATGAAATAAAAAGTTTTAAAATAACATAAATAATATTAATTATATTATGGACAAAAACAAATTGTATCAAAACATCCTAAAAAACCATGCACAATAACTTCCATCACAAAATAACCATAATGTACAAAACAAAAGTATTTACAAATAAAAATTGATAGAGAGAGGAAGACTAAAGATCAGATAAATAATCTTCGTCCCTAGAAGAATCTAACTCTTCTTCATGCGTCGGCGACAGGGGAGGTGGTGGTGGCGGTGTCGGCAGCTGAATTCCCGGCATGACAGATTGCAGATTACTCGTTAACAGTGTCATAAATTCATTCATTTGCTGCATGTATGTCTCCATTTTGGACTTCAATGCATTGGTTGCCTGAATAGATTCACTGGTACTGTGTTGGTCCCGCAATCTCGTAGTGGACGAGTGAGAGCGGGAAGTGCCCCTCAGAACCCGTCCAACTGCGCGCCGGTGTCCCCTCCTCTCTCCCAGGACCTTAAGAACAACGTCGTTCTCGTTGACTGCCACGCTGCTGGAGCTAGCTTGCTGCGTTTGCTCTTCCCGTTCCTCCACCATTTTTTCCTTACATAATCAAATTTAAAATATTTGTCAAGAAAATGTGAAACTGAAATAATGCTCAGTACTACATCACTTTGTATTAACTTGTACGTACATAATCTGACGCAGCCCTTTCGTTCACCCACTCGCCATTTCGCTGATGGTTGACTTTAAATGTTTCAATGACACTCGGCCACTCCTGGGTCTGGCGGTCCCGCTGTATACGTATGCATATGAAATGAATTACTGAAACGTCATGAAGACATTGAAAATGAAATTATGGATGACAAATAATATCTGTTACCATATCGAAACGCGTGGCAACTATAGTTTTTGACCCCTGCAAGCTAGTATACTTTATTTTTTCGCTGTTAATTTTGTTCGTCATTGAAACATCCTATAAAAAATAAAATGAAATGATTACAATGTTAATATTAATATTTAATGGAAATTCAATTAATTAAATAAAACGAATTGTGCTTACCTTAAATTTTTGACTCGACGAGCGCTCTATGCACTTTTCCCATACCTCCGTCGTCAGGCCACGGTAAGGTACGGCAGTACCTTTATCTCTTATGTATGCATTCACATCGGACTTGTACTGACGATATCTTCGGGCCGCTATATCTTCGATACCGTCAACAATGAGCTTGTAATCATCGTTGGAGTAACGGCTTGGATTGACATCAAAATATTCCTATAGCAAATCACTTATGTATGAAGTTAGACTTTATTAAAAGTACTTACGGTATAAAATGACAGCTAATTTACTTACGTATACGCAGCCCGTGGCACGGGCTTTTTGTTCCTCTGGAACATTCGCCCATCTATTGAAGTAGGGGTGCACAAATTGTCTCACACGTGTTCCTACAACCCTCGATACGTATTTTTGGTTGTCTCCTGTAGGTAAATATGTCCCTTCTTTTGTATCAAACTCTATGGGGAGGGGTCTTTTTCCGTTAGACTCGAACAGTTTCACAAGATGTAACGATCTCGAAGGGCCCCGTTTTTTTGCCGCAGTCGCTACGATTTCAAAAAAAAAATACAAATTGGTTTACTATGTAAATGACTATGAATACACTCCATGTTTTGCCAAAAAAATGATCTTACCTGTCTGGCAATCCGCTTGTAGACTATTTGCATGCTGATGTGGAGGCTCATCTCCACCATCACCTCCATGGTGTAATACATCGGCCATTATATCTTCGTCAATATCTAGATGACCAACAAATTTTATAAGCTTTCACTAATTGAATAAAATAATCACAAGGTGAAAATGATCTTATTCTATTATAAAACAAACTACAATTTAACGTATAATTGTGTAAAGAGTGAGATATAAAAATGAATAGATAGATAAACGTATATAGTATTTGAGATGATCAATTTTTAGAAGGATCCCAAATGTCAAAGTATCCTAGCAAGTAGCAAATAGTTCGGCAAAAAAAAAACTCAGATATGTGCTCGGTCGACAAACCGGTCGACTGGATGAGTCGACCGTTTGAGCAGGGACCCCAAACGGTCGCCAATCCGGTCGACCGTTTGGGTCGTCCGTTTTAGCAGAGAGCTGAAACGGTCGACCGTATGGTCGACCGGCTACATCATCCGTTTCAACAGAATCATGAGAATTAGGCCCAGGTGTCATACGGTCGACCGGATTACAAAAACGGTCGACCGTAATAAACTAATTTTGCCTGACTTTGAAGAATAGATTTCACTAATTTCTCCACAATAAGAAGAAACCGACATCTCAACTTCACCAAGTGACAGAAAAAATGAACATTTATCAATTATCTCCTCTCAATACTGCAAATGCAGAGTTCATAACTTCTGACACTGTATGTAGACAAGTAAATTTTGTACAAATTTGTGGGAGGTTCCATGGAAGTGGTGAAGTACCTGATAAAGAAGAGGAGCGTACTTCAAGTTCTTGATATCCTCACCAGGAAAGAAAATGGGTTTGTAGAACACTTTCTGGAAGGTTGCTCATATATGGCCACCAGAAGGAACCAGTTGTCTCTCTTTCTTGTAGAAGCTTCAGACCCAGTTTCATAGCCCACAGCTCCTCTGTTGCTCGCTCCAAATGTCCTTCTTTACTCCGGAAGCAAAGTTCAATAGCCTAATTTGATAAGGAACAGATCTTCTCTTGTATACCAAAATCTCATTACTCAACCCTATTTCATCAAATCAAAAAACCCACGAAATTGAAAGAGGGTAGAAGGGTTGGAGATGATTCTTGATGGAGGTTTGGTTGTGGAGTGTAGAATTCCCTTTTGATGAACACAAGGGGAAGTCTGATTTTGGAGGGGAGAAATGGCATTTGGTGGGAAATGAAAATCATAAGTCTGAATGTGTTCCGGTTGATTTTGTAAAATTTCAGGCTCTACAGTGACGATTAAAGTCGTCCCAAAAAATAAATAAGCTGAGCACAGTGCCCGTGCGCCAATACGGTCGACCGTTTGTGTCGTCCGTTTGAGCAGAGAGGCCAAACAGTCGACCGTATCGTCGACCGGCTAACTCATCCGTTTGAACAGAGTTCCACCATTTAGGCCTAGCACACAAACGGTCGACCGTTTTACACAAACGGTCGACCGTTTTAACCTCATTTCATACGTTTGAGCAGAAACGTCATTATCAAATTTATGTTCAAATTTAGTACTTGTCAAATTATGTTAACGTCATTATTTAAATTGACGCAGAACGGAACGTGAATAACAATAAAAATTTCTTGTTCGTAATACACGAACGGGTGTTGATCGAGTTTCGCTCGAACGGACGTGAGAAATATTGGAATCCACCAATTAACGAAAGAAAAGATGAAAATATTATTAATTTCTCAAAAACGAAAAGTGCCGTCCTCTTCAAACCTAGACAAGTATTTAAAACCCTTCGCTAGACAAAACTGATTAAAACTGAAAGACTGATTAAATGACGAAAATACCCTTAAACTGAATTAAAACATAAAACTGCTAAAATGGACACCTAAACGATGGAATTTGGCCCTGAAAGTTTGACAATGTTGGCCAAAGGCCATTATTGTCACCAAACAAAAATGTGCGGAATCGAAAAACGCTTCCGAAATGTACTCGCTCATCTAAATCTGACACCCGAGCTGAAAGTTACGCATCTTTCTTCTCCTCAAGCTGTTTTACAATCTTCTCTTCTAACAGTTCCGCATCATAAATAATGCAAATAAAAAAGTACAAAACATATTATCAAAATGTTATTCAATTGCGAATTTCATACTAAGTAACAGAGTACAATATGACAAAGTGTTGTTTTGATCACTCATAGTCACTATCATTACTTCTATCAGCATCATCGTCATCTTCGACACTGGGGCAGTCTGTCTCCGTGTCTGACGCCTCATACTCACTTCCATTTTCGCCCTCATCGTTATCGTCCTCGTCCTCGTCCTCATTATCCTCATCCGTATCGTTAATAAAATTATATTCGTCTCCACTAACATTCGACGATGACGCTCTCTTAGCAGGACGATCCAACTGAATGGCGTCAATGTCGTCCCGTTGCATAGTAATGTGGTCTATATTGCCAAGATCAACAAACAGCGAGAAGTTTGATGAGCTATCATCGTGCAGCAAATCTATCTCAGTCAAAACCCTCGATGGCGTATCCCACGTAGTACGATGATTGACTTCTTGAACCACTCGCCAGTTATGACTACGTGCCGGGTCATCAATGTAGAACACTTGCCTCGCTTGCAAAGCAAGTATGAACTGGTCATCTTTGTAAGCCTCTCTGCTAATGTCAATGATTGTGATGTTGTTCTCTGTGACCTTACTTTTCCCGTCACACTTAAACCATCTGCACCGAAACACCACCACTGAGAAACCGTTTATGTATGAAAGCTCCAATATATCCTGAAGCTGCCCGTAAAATATTTCACCACCGCTCCCTGCAATACTCACACCACTATTTTGTGTTTTACGTCGGATATCACGATCATAAGTTAGAAATCGAACTCCGTTCACGATACATGCTGGGTAGGAATGCACGACAGCATTTGGCCGAGACGCCAAAGATAGCAATTCTGATGAAACAGCATCAGCGTGTATCCGATGTAGACCATAAATCTGTGTTAATAATATGTGAAGTCATTAACCGATCAAACATTATACTAACTGTCAATGCAAACATTATTATTGTTCTACCTTCGTATGAAACCAAGCAGGAAATTCGATTCTATGCAACTGGTTAACATTGGTAACTCCACGAGTCTCCAACTGATCCTTGTGCTCACTGTTGATAGTAAAAATTACATTGAGTAATTGTTATAATAATTAAACATTTTAATGTTAAATATAATGAAAATAATTAGTAACTACTCACTTTAAGAACGTTTCAATCTCCGGACAGTTGTTCAGTACATAAAACTCAGCTTGAGCTCGAACATCACTTTCGAGGACAACTAAACTTCTCTTTCCTATAGGACGACATTGGGAATCAAAAATAAATAGCTGCTTTTTGGGAACGCATAGATCTTCATTTCGCTCTGGTCGGTTGAATCGTGTCTCGACGTCTTCGAAATACCGTGAACAAAATGTCAATGCTTCCTCAACAACATATCCTTCGGCTATAGAACCCTCAGGCTTCGATTGATTTCGCACATAGTCCTTTAGTTTCTTCAGATATCTCTCAAAAGGATACATCCACCTCATGTAAACGGGCCCACCAAGAATTGCCTCTTCAGGCAAATGCATCACAAGATGAATCATAATGTCAAAAAAAGCCGGTGGAAAGATTCGTTCAAGCTTGCACAATATGAGGATGAGCTGTTGTTGAGCATCCACCATGTCGCTAACCTGTATAGACCTGGCACACAATTTTTTGAAAAATGTACAAAGTTCAGTGATAGTGGATGAAATTGCCTTGTTTAGAAAAGCTCGACACACGACGGGCAACAATCTTTGCATGAGGATATGACAATCATGTGACTTCAAACCAATTATTCGGCTTTCATTAGGTGCAACGTTCTTTCTCAGATTCGATGCAAAACCATCGGGAAATTTGACATTCCGTATAAAATTGCAAAACTTTCGACGATCTGCATTAATAAACGTGTAATGTGCTGCAGGCTTCATCAATCTCTCTTTATCTTCGTACAAGTGCAGCTCGTGTCTGATTTTTAATTTCATCAAATCACGTCTCGCGTTGTCTGTATCCTTAGACTTATGAGGATCGCCCAACAATGTACCCAACAAACTATCGCAGACATTCTTTTCTACATGCATGACATCGAGATTGTGTTTCAACTCATTTGTCGACCAATAGGGCAACTCATAGAAAATGCTCTTCTTTCTCCAGTTTAGCTCATCCTTGTCCCTTTTTCTTTTTACACCCCCATAGCTTGGGTGTTTTCCAGGTGTTCTAATTTTCACACGACTAAGTTGCTGTAGGATATCTGAACTAGTCAATTGAGGCGGTGGCCCACGTCTCTCTGTTTGTCCATTGAAAGTACGGTCATTTCGCCAATGATGAGTACTTGGTAAGAAACGTCGATGACCCACATAAGCCGTCTTACCAATGACACGCGTCGAAGGTGTCTCTTCATTACAAGTCGGACATGCGTCGTAACCCTGACCGCTCCACCCTGACAAACTGCTACGAGCAGGGAAATCACTAACTGTCCATAATAGCGCTGCTCGCATTCTGAATATACAGTTATTATTTGATACGTCACGCGTATCGATACCAGATGTCCACAATTCCTTCAACTCATCCACTAATGGCCGTAAAAATACATCCATATCTTTGCCTGGTGATTGGGGACCTGGGATCAAAAGGGTTAGCATTAAATTTTCTTCTTTCATACATAGCCAAGGCGGTAGATTATAAGTTGCCAAAACCACCGGCCACATGCTGTAAGACTGACTCATATTACCGAAAGGATTGAAACCATCTGACGACAATCCCAGCCGAACATTTCTTATCTCACATGCAAAATCAGGGTGATTTTTGTCGAAGGCCCGCCAAGCTTTTCCATCCACGGGATGACCCATTTCATCATTGTCTGTCGAGCGACCTGTATTATGCCACCTCATTAGTCTAGCAGTATGTGTTGTTGCAAACAAACGCTTCAGTCTAGGGGTCAATGGAAAATAACGCAACACTTTATGCGGGACATTTTTCCAGAGGATTTGCCAGCTATTTGCACCCAACGACTTTCGCAGCAGACTGGACAAATTTCTTTATCAGCGTTTTCCTTCCAAAATAACGTACAATCATTCCTACAAACATGAATATTTTCGTACCCCAATCCCAACTTCGACATTAATTTTTTAGCCTCGTAGTGAGAGTCAACAAGATTGATTTTGGGGAAGGCCAATTTTAACAACTTCAATAGCCCATCTACAGATTTATTTGTCCACTTATTGACCACCTTCAAATGCATCAGCTTAGTTAAAAAGTTTAGAGACGAGAAAGAAGATACTCCTGGATACAACTCTGAATGCATAGCATCGAACAAAGCGTCATAACTTAAATCAGAAGTTGCAGCAGATGATTCATCCCTGACCACATCGTTAAGAATATCCGCCATCTCATCTTCTGCAACAAGCCCTTCGTTCTGTCCTTGCATATTCACAGGCCCTTCCTCACTCTCCCCGTGATAAATCCACCTATCGTAGTTATCATAAAAACCGTGACGAAATATGTGAGACTCAACATCATCTACCAATTGCATCATCATGTTTATACATCTTTTGCACGGACATTGAATCATCCCCCTATCATTTGCTAATGGCCTCGCCATATTTATGAATGCTTTAAGACCATGCCAAAACTCTACAGACTTTGCCCGTTTTCTATTCAACTTTATCCAACTCTTATCAATTTCCATTTCCGCTTTAGATTTGCTGCAAAAAAAAAAAAAAACAATAATTAAGTGCAGTATACAAGTGGTGTGAGAATGTTCTAACTCCTTGTCGCTCCAATACTAATTTCAGGTATGGGCC
Source organism: Forsythia viridissima (assembly GCA_030279155.1). Lineage (NCBI taxonomy): Eukaryota > Viridiplantae > Streptophyta > Magnoliopsida > Lamiales > Oleaceae > Forsythia > Forsythia viridissima. The sequence goes on along the minus strand of CM059037.1, from coordinate 11,399,087 downwards.
CTAGCCATTCGACATTGATTTGTAAAATTATGAGTTGTGTTCATTATTTCTATTATTGCCTATGTTTCACGTGTAAATTTCGGCAGCATCTCCCTTCTATTCTCCTAAGTGCGCGCACTATATTAAACATAGTCCACACCCGGAGAATAAAATGGAGACAATACCAAAAATCATACGTGATAGTCGAGGCAATCATAGGAAAAATGTATGATACAACAACTCGTAACTTACAAATCAATGTCAAACTGTCCGAAACAGGACAATTCAAGGATTAGTTTGTAAACATCAAACAACCTAAAATGAGGTTGTGTGTGCTTAACAAACTAATCTTCAAACGGCATTCTAAGGTTTATTAAAGTGCAATGTATTGTGAAAATGAAAGGAAAAATAGAAAATAAAAGAGCAAAACAGAAAACTAATACTTAAATATGTAAGTGGAATAAGTAAGTTTGACTTACCAAGGATATCTTGAAGATGACAAGTAAGACCTTTAAATTGGTAGAATTTGTGGCCTAAGACTTGAAAGAGAAAATGAAGAAATGGTGCTTCTGCTGGAAATTTGTATACAGGATCAATTGGGACGACATTTTGTCGTCCCAATTGATGGAATTACGCGCGAAAATTCCCGCCAATTTGCTGTGGGTATTAGGACTTATAGGGACGAATATTTAATATATAGGGACGATAAAATAAGTCGTCTCTATATATTGTAGACCTATAGGGACGACAAAATAAGTCGTCTCTATATATAGACCTATAGGGACGACAAAATAAGTCGTCTCTATAGATGCTGAACCTTTAGAGACGAAATGTCACCCTATAGGGACGACAAATAATTCGTCCCAGTAGCTTACAAAGCGGGAAAAAAATGCGCCAATTTTTAGACAAATTTTTTTAGCTATAGGGACGCCAAAATAAGTCGTCTCTATATATTGTAGACCTATAGGGACGACAAAAGAAGTCATCTCTATAGATAGATCTATAGGGACGACAAAATAAGTCGTCTCTATAGATTGTAGACCTATAGGGACGACAAAACAAGTCGTCTCTATAGATAGACCTATAGGGACGACAAAATAAGTCGTCTCTATAGACGCTCAACCTTTAGAGACGAAATGTAACCCTATAGGGACGACAAATAATTCGTCCCAGTAGCTTACAAAGCGGGAAAAAATGCGCCAATTTTTAGACAAATTTTTTTAGCTATAGGGACGCCAAAATAAGTCGTCTCTATAGATTGTAGACCTCTAGGGACGACAAAATAAGTCGTCTCTATAGATTGTAGACCTATAGGGACGACAAAATAAGTCGTCTCTATAGATAGATCTATAGGGACGACAAAATAAGTCGTCTCTATAGACGCTCAACCTTTAGAAACGAAATGTAACCCTATAGGGACGACAGCTTACAAAGCGGGAAAAAATGCGCCAATTTTTAGACAAATTTTTTTAGCTATAGGGACGACAAAATAAGTCGTCTCTATAGATAGACCTATAGGGACGATAAAATAAGTCGTCTCTATAGATGCTGAACCTATAGGGACGACTATTATGTATTGGGACGACTTTAGTCATCTCTATAGCTTTTACAATCTGTAGGGACGCCATTTTATTGTCGTCCCTAAAAATGCTATATATAGAGACGAATTTGGTGTCGTCCCTATAGGTGTCGTCACTATAGACCTCTTTTCTTGTAGTGATAACACAAGAATTTATTCAAGTTCACCTCAATGTGAGACTATGTCTGTTTTCAGTCGCTGTGGAATTTTTACTATAATAAATGATGATTATTGTTTACAAAAGATCTGTCCTCTATATAACAAAACAATAAAGGTTTCCTAATTATAATAAAATTGTACCAAGTGTTGCTTCAATCAACTTACTGTTGTGGTTAAAGCCTCAACAGTCGTTCTTACGAGTGCTACTATATCATTCCCAAAGGCTACTGCCTAGATTTCCATCCAAGAAGGCCGAGCTTGTCAATGTTTTTCCTTATGTTGTCCTTGTTTCTGTGACTCGTCTTGATAAAAAAAAAAAAGGTATAAGTGAGTTTTATTGGGTTTAAGTGTTAGCTCTAGACCTTGTCATTTCCCATAGATGAGAATATCTCGACATTCTAATGGGAGAAAAATGACTCTATGGACGACATTGTAATGCACTTAACGCCGTCCTCCTGCACTAAATGAAAACGACGATCTGGCAGTTTATACTGATCTGCCAGATTTTGCCAATGGGGGCGGTTTTGAGGATGGCGAGGTGACGTGCTCCAACTCGGCCCCAGCTGAAGGCGAGCATGTTTCCAACCTCCTCCACGAGGCTATAACTTGCCGTTTCTTCACTCCAAAATTTATTAGTTTAGGCTTCTCTGTTGCCCTTTTTGTCTACTACTGAAGTACAGTACTCAATAAAGACTTGCAGATCACCACAGTTTTTTTGTGATAATCACAGTGCTATTTTCTCACAAAATGGTAGATGTTTCATGAGAGGATAAAGCCTATTGATGTGCACTATCATTTTTTTTGTGTTATTATTGCTTGTGGTGATATTGTTGTGTGTAAGGTTAGCACCCAAGATAATCGTGCTGATATGATGACCAAGACACTTCCTATACACATGTTTGAGCATTGATTATTCTTGGTTGGAATTGGTTGTTGAGTTTTGCCCTTACGGGTTTTTGTGGAAGAGGTGGAGATTTTGTTTTCGTCAAATATTGGATTTATTCCTTGAATTTGAATTCGTGTCAATGTAGAGATTGTAGATTTCGGTGACCCAAATTCGGTTGGGCTAAACTCGAAAAGTTCGTTGTGTGACATATGTGATGAATTTAAAATTATGAGGAAATAAAATAAAATTATATATATATATATATATATATATATATATATATATATATATATATATATATATATATATAATTCAAAGACTTAGAAATTATTAATTCAAAGAATAGAAATTCTAGAATTAAATAATAAGGGTAAGGGAGTAATGATAGAAGATCAAGATTTAGAAAAACAATCAAATTATGCTCAGGTAGTATGTAATTCAGAAAAACTGAAAAGCATTAAAGTATATATATATATATATATTCTAGGATTAACGTATGAGCTCTTCTTTGTAACCATCTTTGATATAGTGGATTATTCTCTTCTCTGCCCGTGGGTTTTTGTCCTTGTTCTAGGGTTCCCAATGATCATATTATAACAATAACCCTAAAGAGAACCATAACATCTACTCTCGGGGAGTATTTTCCAAAATGAAAAATTCAGGAAGAATTTTAGTGAGCTAAAAATTTTACAAGGCAATCACGATAGGAATAAGGACCACGTGCACTAACATGCATACGTGAATCCACATATATTGATTCAACAGTAGTCAACATCTTGTTTGGGCTAATAGATATATGTTCTTAATTTCGTGGAGTGGACTGATCCTACTTTCAGGCATCAAAACTTACCTGTAACTTTTGATTCTTCGACAACTAGATCTTATATCACCAAAAAGGTTTTCTGTTGTTTTTATTTCCACTACTTTGAAAGTAGGTGCTTTGGCATTAATTTTTCGTATGGGAATAGGAAATATTGGTTAAGTAAATATCTCAAATCTTAAAAATCAAGTCTAATCATTTTGTGGAAAAGCTAAACTGACAATTTACAAATTCATTGTTAAAATCAAGAAAGACTGAAAGGTATCAGATAGAAATAACATATTAATATCATCAAAAGGGAATGCATGAAGTATTTAAAAGAAAAATCAACCAAGTAAAAGTTCAAGTCCAATTAAAATTAGAACTTTCCCAACTTAAAATATAATTCCAAGAAGGGATTTTTACCTTCCAAAGATTGATAAACTTCTATCTCATTTCTAATGGCTGAAATTACGAAACAACTGTGAAGCATTGAAGCAGTAACCAGCAAGATTGTATAGCCCCTGTTGGTTAAAAAATGTATTTACTAAAGGCCTTCATACAATTCAAATTTATTTCAGATTTTGGATTCTTTGAGTGCATTGATTAGAGATTTAAGTTCGTTATTTAATAGCTATTTATGAGATTTGAAGTCCTTCCAAATTCGTTGTTATTGGATTTGAAGTCCTATAACCGGTTTTTATTCAATATCTACATAGTATACGCATGGCAATAAAAACAACTTCCAGTAGATGTCGTCTATTTAAATGACATGCTTTCTCTTTAGTTTTTGTCATGCTTAATTTATTATTCTATGGTTTGACACTGTTTTGAAAGTAAAAAGAAAACCACCTCAACCTTTAGATGGTACGACACCATACATTTACAGTATCAAGGTCATTTAACAGATACATAACTGATTTTTTTTCACAAATATAGAATCTCATTTTTTAGTACGAAGATAGATTATATACTTATTTGCAAAAGTTGTTTGCGACCGACCATCACTAATATATCAAAAATAGTAATACTTTAAAAATATGTAAGACTTTTTATGAGGGCAAGCTCCGGTCATAAAATGTAATATTTGCAACAATGCTGTCCAAATAAGCAACAAAAATGCTAATACTAAAAATTTTGCAGAAATTTTATGAGGGCTCACTCTCGTCATAAATAGATTTATTTGTAACAGCACATTATTTGCAAGGCAAAGTGATGTTGCTAATAAGCGACACAAATAATAAGTTATATGTGACGAATAATTATGACGGTTCTTGTACTGTTGCATATCAATCACATAGTGTTTTGGGATGGGTGTTTCTATTATCATAAACTTGTTTGTTATTCCATTATTTCAACGGTGCCCAAACCCATAAATAATCCATCGTAAATACTATTAGACACTTATTCTGACATTTATTGCCCCCACAAAGTCATTTTTCTTGCACTACAATGTCGAGATATTCTCGTTTATGGGAAATGACAAGGTCGAGTTAACACTCAAACCCAATAACACATGTTTCCAGATCAACACTTAATTGCAATCCTTTGCTCCGTATGTCATTTTTTTGCACACTTTACGCAAGATTGTCAGCTAACATAGACAGCAGGAGTGGCTGCCGTATGTCCTCCGACGCTCAAGTTAGCATTCTTGCTTCAACCGAACTAGTTCAACTTAATAATTATTCCTTTTCAAAAATCAAAGGGAAGATATGAATATATTGAATTTGTTAACCGAATGAGAAAGGCTTAAAAGGCTTACTTTCTTCCTGTGGCTTTTCTTTTATTTATAGATAGAACTCAGGTGGTCTTAGGGTCTCTAACTCCTACACTTGATGTGCACATCGAAGACGAAACGAGATGCGGAGAAATTTCACCAATTGTATACAACAAGAGATTTCGCAGGATTTTCCTTGCGGAACCCTACAATATCATTGTAATGCCCTGCGTATTATCAACTCGAATGGTCACTAAAATAATCTTTTACTAATATTTGACGACTCCAAATAGGTTTCCTGTGCCCTTGAATAGTTTTAAAAAAGTAAATATTGTAGAAAATAACAAGCGCGCAAGGGAAAAGAAATTTACTTCTAAATTTTAAGGTTTTTATCTATACCGTAATAGGTGTCGCCAAAATTTATTTGACTATCCAAACGAACTCAAAAATTTTCAATATTTTAACTGTAGATACTTGGGACCTTGGACTAGGCCATGTTAAAATTTCAGACTTTAGCTACATCGTTGGTAGGTGAAAAAGTTAGACAAAATTGCTTGAAAAACTGTCATAGGTGTCTTAAGGCATCCGGTTAAAACGTTCATAATAAATTCATACGATGGAATTTTTGAGTGATTTCAATTGGTGCTATTAGAAAACATACAAGGGTTTCTATAGCCATTGATTTATGAGAGTTATGAGTTTTAAAAGTAGGGACAAAAAGCTGAAATTTCGAAAATTTTTACTTTGAAAATTGAAATGACAACTAAACCAACATCTCATTTTTCCTCGTACTTTACATATTACATAATTAAATATTGTAAAACCAACATCTAAATTATAGTATTTACATCATGATTGACTCGATCATCTCGATGCCAAAACTTAGTTTAAATAAAATAAATCCACTTCATGATCATTAGCCTATGCCATCGCGCTAATGCCAACAATAAGAAAGACTCACTAGGTAATTTACTAACATGTGGGAAAAATTATAGGAAAACATAAATGCACATGCCATCACTTCAAACGAAATAATTTGGTAACTGACACCCATGAACTTAAATGTGATTTCCTTCAATCAATATCATGCGTATGTGAGTACTTTCAATCACAATCATAAAGTTCATTAATAGATAATTAACATGGCATTTATTTCACGTAACAACTTCCCCAAAAAATCAATCATAAATCATAGATTGAGTAGTAAGTGAAACTACCTCAAAAAAAAAAAAATTCGATAGAAGTTGTGATGTAGAATAACTTGTCACTTCACCGTTCCAAAAAAGCATGCTTGCCTTTTTGTTTACAACATTCATGTGTTGTGGGATGATTTAAGAGAAAGTATTAGAGGTAATTATGGGCCAAAATTTTGAAATGTTTGGGTAGTTTAATATGAGTTCTAGGGATAAATTTGGGAAGAATGGGGCCGAAAATTTAAGGAAGAAGGTGAGAGTTTTTGTTGATGTATTGGAGATGATTTTTGGGAACTGATAAGTGCATTTTGTGCACTTATTCGAGTCTTTAAACTAAGCTTTTATCCCATCATATTATTGATTTTATACTTAATTTAGTGTATTATTCGTTATATTTCAGTTTTGGACCCGTCTGTAAGAAATTAGAGAAGAATGGATGAAAAAGCAATAAATTGGAAAATGCCTCAGAAGTACGAGAACTCAATTAAACTCAATCGGAAACTTGAAGGACCAAATTGGAGTCTGTAGAAAGTTGAAGGTCCAAATTGTGAGAATCTGAAAGAACAAGTTGGGTGATCGCCCAACTTATTGCTGGGTGAAAATCTATTGCAGGAGGCGATCAGTCTCGGCTGCTGGTACTAGAGCTGGATTGTCCGCTGCTCGCCTGGCCCTAGGATTGCCTAATGTCCATTTGTTAATAGGTGCTTTGGGGGGTCTCGGGCTCTTCATGCGGAAGTAACAACACTCCCGCTGATAGGAAAATGGCACTAATGAGACAAGGAAACACGAGGGAGCGGCCAGACTCACACTGTGATGCCAGATCAACAATGAAGCAGAAGATGTAATTCTCCAAGTCAATTTTGTGTCTGCTCGCAAGATGATATAAGAACTGGGCCTGAGATTCATCGAAGTCCGTGCGGTGGGAGGTGGGATCGATGTTATGACACACCAAAATGTGAAAGACACGCAAGCTCTCAGTCAACTGGTTGTGTAGAAACTTGTGTCCAACAATAGGCCAAGCGTCTGCTCTTCCATAAAGAAACTGAGTCACTAGTGTCATGTCAAGCTCGGCCGGTACGTGCTAAATATCGTTGGCGGTTAGCCCATAATAATTTTCTATCACGGCTGGGTCGAACTTGATCATCTTCCCACAGACCCAAGTTGTATACCAATGGTCTGCCTCAGGTTCCTCAATGGCGTGATTGAAGTTGGCAAGAAACTCTTTGACCAACAATGGGTAGGCCAAATGAGGTTTACCCGCTACCTTTTGCCAGCCACAAGAGTTGATGAGATTTACCATCTCGGAGTAGGAGAAGTCTGTCAGAATTACCTCCCTTTCGGTCCATAAATTTCTATTAATTAGCCATTTGGTGTAAATATTCTCTTGTTCTATACCCTGAAATATTGGGATACCTCCATCATCAACATGTTATTCTCCTAGTCGGCGTCGGTTGGATGATGAACTGACCTTTTTTCCCCTTTTTTGTCGGTGGGTCCTTTCATTTTAGCGCCATTGTACCTAAGAGAAAAAACAATTATAACATTAAGCACCATAATGAAATAAAGAATAAACAAAACACACCAAAATAAAAGAAAAGTGGAGAACTTTCTTATTTTAAACTTAAGCTGATCACTACTTTTCACCACCAGGAAATTTGAGGAAATATTGAAATTTTCTAGAGCCATCTTCAGACAAATGGTTCTACATAGATTGTTCTTGATCATGTTCAAAATTGAGGTAAAATGGAGGTCATATGACTTGGACGGGAGGGGAACGAAAGTGGGGTCGTAGAATGGCAGGTGCCTAGCCATGGCTGCATAATATGGGTTAAGTGTCTTGGCTCAATGTGTAATGTAATTCTATTGAATGTATGCACAATTAGAAAGCTTAAATGCGTATCAACAATGCCCAATCGAGAGCTAGCCCTAATTGCACAAGAATCCCCATTTAGTCATTTGATCGAACACATAGAATGCATCAATTTATTTTAAGAGTTGCAATGATTTGGGAATATGAATCTAGCCCAAAAATTTACACTTCAAATCACCATTCTCAACAAACCATCAATAACTAAGCCCATCATCCAAAATGTATTAACATAAAATCGAAAAAATTCAAGCCAAAAGGTAAAAATGAGAGTAGAGGAAGAAAGATCATACATTGGAGGAATTTTGGCCGAATTCGAAGAAGTTAATGTGAATGCTATATAAACACAATCAAATGTGTTGGAGAAGTGAGGTATAACGTGCAATTTGGGGTTGATTTTTAGGGTTTCATGCGATTTGGGGTTGGGAGTGTTGTGTGTTTGAAGTGTTTGACCGTGTGTTTGAAGTGCTGGGGTTTTAACCCCAGCATTCAGCCTGAGTGATTGCCCAGGTTTAATCCGGGCGATCGCCCTGTTATCTAATATATATATATATATATATATGTGTGTGTGTGTGTGTGTGTGTGTGTGTGTATATATATATATATATATATATATATATATATAAGATCAAAGATAACTAGATGAATGTGGGCTTAACTAAAAAGATGTTAATTATTCAATACGTGCTAAAATGGATACGATGAACCTAAAATAACTAAACTTTGCTAAAAAAAAAAAGAATCACTTAAGTGCAAAACTTGGAATAATAAACATGATGTGCCTAAAACTAAAGTGATGAAGCTATGCATAGCTCATGCATTTGACTAATTGTATCTAGGCATAATTGATCATGTGAAATCTTAAATTTGTGCTTAAATGTGTATGATGAACCTAGAGAAACTAAATTTTGCTAAAATTCACCTAAGTGCAAAAATTGAAAACACAAAGATGGTTAGCCTAAAAACAAAAACTAAAGTAATCCCGACTACATGCAATTGAAAATAATTATAAAGGAAAAAAAAAACAAAAATAGAAAAGGATAGAGAAATGGGTTGTTTTCCATTAAGCGCTCGATTTATAGTCTAGAGCTCCACTTTTCAGGTTGATCATTCCGGTGGTGCAAGATTAACCATAGACTTTTCTTTCGAGAATCCACTGCTCCAATAGACCTTCAGCCCCTGCCCGTTGACTTTAAAAGTGTTTTTGCTCTCATGGTTGATTTCTACCGCCCTATATGGATTGACCTTTGTGATTGTATAATGTCCCGACCATCTAGACCTCAACTTGCCCAGAAAAAGCTTGAGGCGAGAATTATATAACAATACTTGCTGCCCAACCTCAAAATTTCTTCCTTGATAAGCATATCGTGCCACTTTTTGATCCGTTCTTTATACAATTTTGCATTCTCATAAGCCTCCAAATAAAACTCATCCATCTCATTTAATTGAAGTAATCTCTTTTCACCGACGGCCTTTAAATCAAAGTTCAACTTCTTGACTGCCCAATATGCCCGATGCTCCAACTCAACCGGTGAATGGCACACTTTCCCAAAAACTAGCTTATAGGGAGACATGCCAATAGGGGTTTTGAAAGCTGTCCGATAGGCCCATAAAGCGTCATCTAGTTTCTTTGACCAATCTTTTCTTGATGAACTCACTGTCACCTCAAGAATCCACTTCAACTCCCGGTTGGAGACTTCAACTTGCCCACTGGTTTGAGGGTGACAAGGAGTAGCAATACGATGCCGAACACCATATTTACCTAATAAGAACTCAAAGTGACGATTGCAAAAATGTTTATCCCCATCACTAATAATGGCTTGGGGAGTGCCATAACACGTGAAAATGCATTTTTTTACGAAATCCATCACAACCTGCACATCATTGGTAGGCAATGCGATTGCGTCAACCCATTTGGAGACGTAGTCAATAGCAACCAAAATGTATTGATTCGAGAATGAAGAGGGAAGTGACCCTATGAAATCAATACCTCATACATCAAAAAGCTCAACCTCAAGTATATTGTTTAAAGGCATCTCATTCTTTTTTGAAATATTTCCCGTGTGCTGGCACCGATCACATCTCTTCACAAAAAGGTATGCATCTTTGAAGAGAGAAGGCCAATAGAACCTGGACTGTAGAACTTTAGCAGCTGTTTTAGATGCACCAAAGTGTCCAACGTAGGCTGAAGAGTGGCAATGCTCAAGTATTTGAGGGACATATTCTTTAGGAATACGCCGCCTAATTATTTGATTTGGACCCCGTCTATAGAGAATGTGATCCTTCCTAAAATAGTACTTCAAGTCAGAGAAGAATTTCTTCTTTTGGTGACTTGAATAATCTGGCGGGATGATGGACTTCGCTAAGAAATTCACTATGTCTACAAACCATGGTGCTTTCTCCAAGTTAAAAATTTGTTCACCTGGAACACTTCATTAATATCCATGGTCTCGATATGCTCTTCCTGCTCAAGTCTGGATAGATGATTAGTTACTACATTCTCGCTTTCCTTATTGTTTCTTGTCTCCAGATCAAAATTTTATTGAAGTAACACCCATCTAATCAACCTCGATTTTGCATCTTTCTTTGCCAACAAATACTTCAAAGCTGCGTGATCAATGAAAACTATCACCTTTGATCCAACAAGATATGATCAAAATTTATCAAAGGCATAGACTACAACCACGAGCTCCTTCTTAGTAATGGCATAGTTGAGCTGTGCATCAGTCAAAGTTTTGCTAGCATAGTGTATTATATGAAATTTTTTTATCCTTTCGCTATCCCAACACTACTCCAACTGTATAATTGCTTGCATCACACATTAATTCAAACAGTAGACTCCAATTAGGTGCAATTATCACATGTACTAAAATTAACTTCTCTTTTAGAGTGTTGAATACCAATAAACACTCTCCAGAGAAGACATAGGGCACATCCTTGACTAGAAGAGTACACAAAGGTTTTATGATCTTTGAGAAGTCTTTGATGAAGCGACGATAGAACCCGGCATGCCCAAGAAAGTTTTGAATACTTTTGACAGAAGTTGGTGGTGGTAATTTCTCAATAACCTGAATTTTTGCTTTATCCACTTCAATCTCCTTATCGAAAATTTGATGTCCCAACACGATACCCTCTTAACCATGAAGTGACACTTTTTCCAGTTAAGAGCTAAATTTGTATCTTCACACTGCTGCAAAACCATATGTAAGTGCTCCAAGCACACATCAAAGGATAAGCCAAACACTGAGAAATCATCCATGAATATTTCAATGAATTTCTCCAACATATCAGAGAAGATGGCCATCATACAATGCTGAAAAGTGGCAGGAGCATTGCATAAACCGAAAGGCATCTTACGATAAGCAAAAGTACCATAGGGACACGTGAATGTGGTCTTCTCTTGATCTTCAAGTGCTATTAGAATCTGATTATAGCCGCAGTATCCATCTAAAAAGTAGTAATGGAAATATTCAGCCATTCTTTCCAACATCTGATCAATAAATAAAAGGGAAAAATCCTTCCTAGCAGTAGTGTTGAGTTTGCGGTAGTCAATGCAAACTCTGCATCTTGCGATTGTTCTGGTTATAATCAATTCATTCTTTTCATTCTAAACCACAGTGATACCTCACTTCTTTGTCACTGCTTGAACTGGACTCACTCAAGCACTGTCTGAGATTGGATAGATAATCCTGGCATCTATTAGCTTTATGACCTCTGCTCTGCTCACTTCTTTCATATTAGGATTTAACCTCTTCTGACTATCAATACTTGGTTTAAAATTATCATCTATGAGGATTTTATGCATGCAAAGTGTAGGGCTGATGTCCTTGATGTCAGCAATGGACCACCCAATAGCTGTCTTGTATTCTTGGAGCACTCGGAGTAATTTTTCCTCTTCAAGCTCACTAATAGAATTAGCGATTATTACAGGAAAAGTAGAAGATTCTCCCAAGTAGGCATAGCGGAGATGAGATGGCAACTGCTTGAGCTCTATTTTTGGAGGCTGTTGAACAGAAGGCGTATATATGGACGATTAGCTTCAAGGTATCTTGCAAAAATCTCAACCTCACCAGAATCAGTGTAAGTGGATTGAGAATGCACAATACAGGCCTCCAACGGATCTGATGGATTATTGAGTTGAAATTTTTCATGAACTGCATTATCAACCACATCAACTTTGAAGCAGCTATCTGACTCGGTTGGATATTTAATTTCATTGAAGACATCAAATGTGACCTGCTCCTCACTAAGCCTCAGAATAAGTTGACCTTTTTATACATCAATTAAAACTCTACCAGTAGTTAAAAATGGTCGGCCAAGAAGAAGTGGCACATATCTATCTTACTCCATGTCAAGAATGATGAAATCTACTGTGAAGATAAATTTGTCCACCTTTACCAAAAGATCTTTAACAACTCCTCTTGGATGTTTGATTGACCAATCAGCTAGCTGTAGAGTTACTGTAGTTGCTTTAGCCTCTCCAAACCTAATTTCCTGAAATTAGAAAGTGGCATCAAGTGAATACTAGCTCCTAAATCACACAAAGTTTTATCAAAACAAAAATCTCCAATTGTACAAGGTATTGTAAAACTCACTGAATCTTTTAGTTTAGGAGGTAGTTTATTTTACAAAATAGCTCTACATTCTTCTGTCAACATCACCGTCTCATGTTCCTCCATCTTGCGTTTATTTGAAAGCTTTCAAAAACTTTGCAGAACTGGGCATCTGAGTAAGTGCATCTGCAAAAGGGATGTTGATATGTAGTTTCTTGACGATCTCAAGAAATATTCTGAATTGCTTGTCTAACTTGTACTTTTGTAATCTCTAGAGAAATGGGACCGGAGGATCATATTGTTTGATAGGAACAATTGTCTTAACCTATGGTGTACCTAAACTCTCTTTAATATCTGTTGTCTGCTCAGTCTGTTCCACGTGCTCCTCATTAGTGGACGATATATTTTCTTTAATTAGTACTGTTTTCTTTACATGATTCTCTGGTAACTGAACTCTACTTCTAGTAGTAATAGCTTTAACATGTTCTTTGGGATTCACATCTAGGCAAAGTACCTGGTGCTCTGCTTGATAAAGCAATTGCCATCTGACTCATCTGTATCTTGAGATTCTTTATTGAAGTGCCTTGGTTTTGAAAAGAGGTTTCTGTCTTGGTAATGAACTGATCAGTTTTCTCAATAAATTTACTGAGTAAGTCTTCTAATGATGTACTCTTTTCTAGCTACTAAAACTGTGGTCTGATATTATTCTGATTATCACTCCAAGAGAAATTTGGATGGTTTCGTCAACCTGGATTATATGTGTTAGAGTATGGGTTATTTTGTTGGCGCTGACCACCTTGAATATAATCGACCGGCTCAGGTTGTAGTGATAGAATAGGACATTCTGATGTACTATGACTAGCTCCACATTTTTCACATGTTGATTTCTTTAATTACACTACATTAGCTGAATGTGACATACTTTCCACTTTGTGTACCAATGAATCTATCCTTGCAGATAATGCCGTGAAAGTATCTATTTCATATTCTTCTGTAGTTCTCTTGTATATGACTCTGTCTGATGACTACATGACAGTGGTGGTAGCTACTATTTCAAACAACTCCAAAGCTTCAACCACTGTTTTGGTAGATAAAGAGCCGTTAGATGAACAATCGATCATGCTTTTACATGAAGAGAGTAGTCCAGCATAAAAATACTGAATTTGTTGCCCCTTGCCAACGCCATGATGAGGACACTTCCTTAGAATATTTTTAAATCTGTTCCACACTTCATCAAAAGATTTTGTTTTCTGATTGTTGAAATATGGATATATCATGCTTCAACTTCGAAACCTTAGCTGGTGGAAAGAATTTTGTGCATAACTTTTGGGCTAGATCATTCCAGGTGATTATGCTATCAATTGGCACTGAGTCCAGCAACTCAAGAGCTTTGTCCCGAAGAGTATGTGAGAACTAACATAGCTGGATGGCGTCGTCTGAGATTCCTTGATATTTGAAATGTTGGTACATTTCTAAGAATCGCAAAACATGTGTATGTGGATTCTCATCGGTCCTGCCAAAGAATTGATGTCCATTCTGAAATAGATGAATGACGTTAGTCTTCAATTGAAAGTTCGATTGTCCAATAGGTGGGTAGACAATGCTAGATTGGTTATGGATGATCTGTGGAGTCAAAAAGTCTCCAACTAGTATATTGTCTTCATCAATCTCCTGTCTTGCTCGAGTGATTTCGTTGTTATTCATTTTGTCTTGCTGTTTTTGGTCTTTTTGGTGTGTCTTTCTTGTCTCTCTCTACCTACGATAAAAAGTACGTTCGATTTCTGGATCAATTGGAATTAGAGACTCGTGTCTCACACTTCGCATGCAAAGGTCTGAAGAAAAACAATTCAAACACTGAAATAACTAAAGAAAATAATAATAAATAATTAAACAAATAAATAAAGTTCGAAGTGGTGCTAACATAACTGAAAATAACTAAAACTAAATCCCCGGCAACTGCGCCAAAAACTTGTCAACAATTTTATTTGTTTAATATTCTGCAAGTGTACGGATCGCTCAAGTAATAAAATAGATTATGAGTCCGAATATCGTTCCCACAATGATTTAGATAATTCAGTTGCAATTATACTAACATAAACCAACTTTGTTAAGTTTGGAAATTTAGTGATTAAAAACTAATTAAAATATAGACTAGAGCAATTAAATGATTATAACTCAATTAAGTAAAAGATTAAACTGATAAAAATTACTTTAACTTTGGAAAAGAAAAGTACTAGGATCCCGAATCCACTTATAATTGTTAATTCCTCTATCTTGATTCTTGGTTTTGACAAATTACATTAGTTTTGTTTAACAGTTTCTCTCGAATAAAATTAAACCTATTCATATGTATGACCCGACTATATCTGTATGACGAATGCGAATACAAACGAATGCATTAAGTTTCTATGCATAATTAAAGATCACCTAAAGTATAGCGGTATATTTCTATCCCCTATCGGACTTTAAGATAATTAAAATAGTGTCTAGTATGCTTTCGATCTTTCGATAGTAAAACAAACCACAACAATTATACAATTACTACGTATATAATTGAAGTCCAAATAAATCAAAATTAATTATTCACAACTATATTGAAATAAATCGTCAAAAACCAAATCTTGGATAGAAGAATTTAAACTACAAGCTTCATCGTAATCCTAGCACTAAATAAACTAGCCTAACATACTAAGAAGAAGTAAATAAAAAGAAAAATAAAACATAGAGAACAATTCAGTGCACTGGGCGAACGACCGTGATTGTACTGGGCGATCGCCCAGTGCATTTTATGTACAGAAAGATTTTTCTCTGGTGTCATTAGATGAGGCTGGGCGATCACCCAGCTATAAGCTTGGGCGTTCGCCCAGTTTTATATTTTCCTCTACGGAGACAATTTTTCAAATGGTCATAACATCTTGTAGGAAACTCCAAATTGAGATCCGTAAAAAGTATTGGACTCATAATTCAATTATCTTTCCAATGGTATATCATTTGTCTTGTGGGGAGTTTAATACCAAAAGTTGTACTTGAACTTTTCCACATGCTTCGGTAGGTAGTTTCTCAATTAGGTTCTTTGGCTTTCAAGTGTTTGATACTTTGATTCAACTCTTCATTGTCACTCCAATACATATTAAACTTATTGATTTTATCTTCTTCCTCATCCTCCAATATTTGGTTCTTCAAGTCCCAATTGAGTAAAATTGAGTTCCCATACTCTCTAAACATTCTCCCAATTATTGCTCTTTTCGTTCATTCTTCTCTAATTGCTTATAAACATGTCCAAAACTGAAATAGAAGCAATAATACACTAAATTAAGTCAAAATTCAACAAAACGACGATCTGGCAGTTTATACTAATCTGCCAAATTTTGTCAATAGGGGTGGTCTTCATGATGGCGAGGTGACGTGCTCCAATTGGCCCCAGCTGAAGGCGAGCATGCTTCCAACCTCTTCCGCGAGGCTATAACATGCCGTTTCTTCACTCCAAAAATTTATTTGTTTAGGCTTCTTTGTTGCCCTTCTTGTCTACTACTGAAGTAGAGTACATATGGCTATTTTGTTGAAATGATTATTTGGAGAACTCGGTAAAGAGTTGCAGAAAACTACAATTTTTTTTGATAATCAGAGTGCTATTTTCTCACAAAAGGGTAGATGTTTCATGAGAGGAGAAAGCATATTGATGTGCGACATCATTTTGTTTGTGTTATTATTGCTTGTGGTGATAATGTTGTGTGCAAGGTTAGTACCCATGATAATTTTGCTGATATGATGACCAAGACACTTCCTATACCCATGTTTGAGAGTTGATTATTCTTGGTTGGAATTGGTTGTTGAGTTTTTGCCCTTAGGGATTTTTGTGGAAGAGATGAAGATTTTGTTTTCGTCAAATATTGGATTTATTCCTTGCATTTGAATTCGTGTCAAGGTAGAGATTGTTAGATTTCGGTGACCCGAATTCGGTTGGGCGGAACTCGAAAAGTTCGCAGTGCGACATATGTGATGAAATTAAGATTATGAGGAAATAAAATAAAATTATATACATACATACATACATACATACATACATACATATATATATATATATATATATATATATATATATATATATATATATATATATATATATATATATATATATATATATATATATATATATATCATGTATTATAGGATTAATGTATAAGATCCTCTCTATAAAACCATCTTTGATATAGTGGATTATTCTCTCCTCTGCTCGTGGGTTTTTGTCCCTGTTCTAGGGTTCACAACGTTAAATTTGCGTATTCTTGTTATCTTTATTGCCTATTTTTTCGTTCATATTATAACAATAACCCTAAAGAGAACCATAACATCTACTCTCGGGGAGTATTTGCAAAAATGAAAAATTCAGGAAGAATTTTAGTGAGATCAAAATTTTACAAGGCAATAACGATAGGAATAAGGACCACGTGCGCTAACATGCAGACGTGAATCCACATATATTGATTCAACATAAGTCAACATCTTGTTTGGGCTAATAGATATATGTTTTTAATTTCGTGGAGTGGACCGATCCTACTTTCAGGCATCAAAAGTTACCCGTAACATTTGATTCTTCGACAACTAGATCTTACGTCACCAAAAAGGTCTCCATTCTTATTAATTTTCTGTTGTTTTTATTTCCACTACTTTGAAAGTAGGTGCTTTGGCATTAATTTTTTGTATGGGAATAGGAAATATTGGTTAAGTAAAAATCTCAGATCTTAAAATCAAGTCTAAACATTTTGTGGAAAAGCTAAACTGACAATTTACAAATTCATTGTTAAAATCAAGAAATACTGAAAGGTATCACATAGAAATAACATATTAATATCATCAAAAGGGAATGCATGAAGTATTTAAAAGAAAAATCAACCAAGTAAAAGTTCAAGTCCAATTAAAATTAGAACTTTCCCAAATTAAAATATAATTCCAAGAAGTGATTTTTACCTTCCAAAGATTGATACACTTCTATCTCATTTCAAATGGCTGAAATTACGAAGCAACTGTGAAGCATTGAAGCAGTAACCAGGAAGTCAATACTGAGGTTTGAGAATCAATAATCAATTGTATAGCGCCTGTTGGTTATAAAATTTATTTACTAAAGGCCTTCATACATTTCAAATTTATTTCAGATTTTGGATTCTTTGAGTGCATTGATTAGAGATTTAAGTTAGTTATTTAATAGCTGTTTAGGAGATTTGAAGTCCTTCCAAATTCGTTGTTATTGGATTTGAAGTCCTATAACCGGTTTTTATTCAATATCTACATAGTATACGCGCATGGCAATAAAAACAACTTCCAGTAGATGTCGTCTATTTAAACGACATGCTTTCTATTTGGTTTTTGTCATGCTCAATTTATTATTCTATGGTTTGACACTGTTTTGAAAGTAAAAAGAAAACCACCTCAACCCTTTAGATGGTACGACACCATAGATTTACAGTATCAAGGTCTTTTAACAGATACATAACTGATTTTTTTTCACAAATATAGAATCTCATTTTTTAGTACAAAGATAGATTATATACTTATTTGCAAAAGTTGTTTGCGACCGACCGTCACTGATATATCAAAAATAGTAATACTTTAAAAATATGTAAGACTTTATGAGGGCAAGCTCCGGTCATAAAACGTAATATTTGCAACAAAATGCTGTCCAAATAAGCAACAAAAATGCTAATACAAAAAATTTTGCAGAATTTTTATGAGAGCTCACTCTCGTCATAAATAGATTTATTTATAACAGCACATTATTTGCAAGGCAAAGTGATGGCATAGAGGACCTAGCTTTGGTTTATCTGGACGCAAGGGATTGTAGTCGTGATTTTTCAAAGAAACGGACATAGGGCTCAGAATTTTTATTATTATATATTTTTGGAATCGTCTCGGCGAGCCGGACAAGACCAATGCTTTGCAATTGCTGATGATGGATTTTAGCCGTTTGAAGTCGTCTAGTTAGTTTAAAACGGCTTTCTTTAAGTTGCCATGTCTATTTTTGTCTTTTTGCATTTTATTTATCAATTAGGGTTTTATTTTAACTAGAAGTTTAGTATTTAAGAGTCCTTTTTCATTGATCAAGTCAGTTGTTATAGAAGAAGAATATTGTTCTTGGAGTTTTCTCCACCTTAATCAATTTAATTCGGTATTCACAGGAATCAACGAATTGATGTTGAGCTTTATTTCATTATTTTACATTTCTGCCTGCGTCACAAAGTGATGTTGCTAATAAGTGACACAAATAATAAGTTATATGTGACGAATAATTACGACAGTTCTTGTACTGTTGCATATCAATCACATAGTGTTTTGGGACGGGTGTTTCTATTATCATAAACTTGTTTGTTATTCCATTATTGCAACGGTACCCAAACCCATAAATAATCCATCGCAAATACTATTTGACACTTATTCTGACAGTTATTGCCCCCACAAAGTCAATCTTCTTGCATTACAATGTCGAGATATTCTCGTTTATGGGAAATGACAAGGTCGAGTTAACACTCAAACCCAATAACACATGTTTCCAGATCAACACTTAATTGCAATCCTTTGCTCCATATGTGATTTTTCTGTACACTTTACGCAAGATTGTCAGCTAACATAGACAGCAGGAGTGGCTGCCGTATGTTCTCCGACGCTCAAGTTAGTATTCGTGCTTCAACCGGACTAGTTCAACTTAATAATTATTCCTTTTCAAAAATCAAAGGGAAGATATGAATATATTGGATTTGTTAATCGAATGAGAAAGGCTTACTTTCTTCCTGTGGCTTTTCTTTTATTTATAGATAGAACCCAGGTGGTCTTAGGGTCTCTAACTCCTACACGTGTGTGATTGACATGTGTCTTTCAACTAGTCATTGTCACTGTCCATTTATGCGTCTGGCTTTGTGTTTACATGTGGTCATTTCACCCTATTTATACTCTGTCTCTGACATGTTAACAGAGCATCATTACAGCTGTCCCATCAATACACAGCGTCAGTCCGGTCTTCAAAGACAGTCTAGCTAAACTTAAGGCACCTTACAGTTGTCCCACCAATGCTCTGGTCTGCTCAACAAAGTCCGTTTGGATGAACTTAAGGCTCCTTCCAGGTGTCACTATGTGGTCAGTTCAACTCGGAGCTAAGTTGTCAACTAAGGTTACATGTCATACACCTTTTGGCTGCGTTACTAAGTGGCGTAACACTAGTCCCCTAAGACCCAGACTAAGTCATTCATGTGAGCCCATGGGCATATTGAGGTTGACAACAAAGAATCAAGTCCTTTTATGGTTAGATGAACTGGATCTGTACCGGGAAATAACTATAGTTTTGCGTGCATCCATGAATTGATCCAATTTGTTATTGCACGCCGGAGTGATTCTATTCTGAAGCTGTAAGAGCCAAGGCAAAGACCTGGAGCTAGGGTACTTCGTGAATCAACAATTAGATTTACTCAGAGGTGACCGTTGGCGGGTTACAGGTTGGCAGGACGTTTTCGGATTCCCAAGTTTACGAAATGGTCTGGGGGAGTTGGAAAATAATGATACGGGCTGCACTATTTGATGAGCTTTCAGACTATACAGCATCACACACGCGTGCAAGGCACCTGTGCATTTGGGCCATTGGATGCTTGTATGTTTTCACGCACTTCATCTTTAATGGTAAAGATCAGAAGACACGTGGAGTGCCCGGATCTGCCATGGGATGATGGATGGTGGAGATGGACTGTACCCTCTTATAAAAGGGCTTAGGGTACTCCAAGTATAACTTTTTTATGCCATTTTGAAATCTGAGAGAGTTTATTTAGATTTTTCTTAAGTGGAAAGAGTGCATTTCTTCAGCTACAACACATCTCTTCTTCTCTCCATTTCCAGTCATTTGCTCGAGCAACTTCATCCGTTTCAAGAAGATGACCATTAATAGAAATCCATATTACTAAAAAGGTACGCTTTGATCCTACTCAATGTACATGTTTGGTTATGTTTTGTGGTGCGGAAAAGATCGATTTTATGATGGTAAACTTAACCTCAGAGGAAACAGCAGATGTGTAGAAGCAGAAGGAGGCAGAAGGAGGAAAGCCTAAGGCAGAGGAAAAGAAAAGGGGTAGCCGGTCTTTCCAGAGAGGTAAACCCTATGGGAAAAGAAGGTGTTAGTCCTAGAACCTGTAGAGTCAACTTAGGACTTACATCTGATGAGATGGACAGGTTGAGGAGTGGGTAGAACCCGTAGAGTCAACCCGATGCTTTTGCTTGTGGGATGAGGCTGCCTCTCCATCCCTTTTTTAGAGCCATCATTAGGTCCTATAATGTGTATCCATATCAATGTCCCCGAACTTTTTGGCCCAAGTCGTGGAGACCTGGCTCATCTGGCAAGAGGTGAGCCCGGACTATCCTATGCCTTTGTACATTTTTCACACCCTTTTTAAGCTAAACAAATGCGCCAAAAGGGATTGGGAACCCAAAGAGGGAGTTAAGGACTGGTATTACCTAACACCGAGGTGAACCTATAGCCCAATCATCACCGGTCACCCTTTGTCAATCAAGCGGTGGAGAAGCCAGTGGCTATGGGCTGCTGGCAGTACCTGCCTTCGGACCCGGTCCCCGAAGTCACAGTCTCCAGGACCTTATCTCATCGGTGTGAGTCCAATTTATTGCCTGTTTTGCTATTTTCTTAGCTACTACTGTGAATCTAATCAGACCTGATTTTGTGCAGGAGAGGTGCCAGCATACTTCTTGACTGAGAAGAACCTTAAAGTTATAGGTGATCTTTACTCATACAAGGGAGACTTTTTCGGCGTCATCTGCAGTGATCACCTCTTTGTTAAACACCATATATTGAAGAATTCAGGTGAGCCTGTTTGTATACTTTAAGAATAATCACTCTTATTTACATTCATGAAAAAAGGATCTCACATGGGTGCTTTGTGTTGGAAATTGGTTTAAATATGTCGAGAAATTAACTAAGTGTTAAAAACAACGAAAGTGACTTCGTGTCAACTTGGCCAAATATACAAGACCCGACCCAATCCGTTTAGGCAAATTAGTTTGCCACTTCGACGCTTCGGGAAAACGGGGATCGACCTGCCCGGTCAGGTCGCGGGGTTCGAAACCAATATCGAATGAATGAGAAATTACGGAAAAGGACAATTTTGGGTCAAAATTTTGACCATGCGATCGCACAGGTATGTACACCTGCGATCGCAATCTGCCTAAATTTTAAGCAGAACATTTTTGGGTCCTTCCATGCGATCGCAGGAGGCAAAGCCTTGCGATCGCATGGTTAAATTGGATCAAGTTCTGTTCTGGATTTTTGTACCATGCGATCGCAGCTTGGTTTGCACGAACAGACATGTCCTTTTGAAGGGTTGCACGATTTGGTTCATTTCTTTTCGTTTTCAACCGATCTCCAACGTTAAAAAGGGCCTGTGGACGTCCATTTTTTCAAAGGATTGATACAGAAACTATATGAAAGCAATAAGCACTCATATATTTCATCATTTGAACCGAAGTAATTGCATTTAGTGCATAACCAAATTCTGGTTTCATTTTCATTTCATCTTTTGGAGTACAAAACCGATTTTTGGTTCGTTGTGCTTGTGTTTGGAAGTGCTACAGACACAAGCAGAAGCCGTTGTATCTTGGGAGTCATTTGCCTTATACCGTAGGCACCATTGCGGGGCAAAATTGACTTAAGGACAAAGAGTTCAACTCTTGCCTCGGTTTATTTTCATCCTTTCTATTTTTGGTTTCTTGCTTTATTGCTTCGGAGTCATTTCACAGAAATTCTACCAACACTTTGTAGGGTCCAACGCGTTACCTAAGATTGGGTTGGTCGGTCTGGCAGCTAAGAAGATCCCTCTAGTGATGAAGGGAAAAACTGCCGATCATAACCAGAAGAAAACTCTCTCCAGGCTTAGCCTGAAGGCTGGAGATAGGAGCCAACCTTCAGCTCAGCCCTCCTCTGATCCCAAGTAGACAGTGCTAGTCCCTGTGATGTCATCTTAAGGCCTGCAAATCGTGGTGCAGAAGCAAGAGGCAGGGGCTAAACAGATAGAGAAGAAGGAGACTGAAGTGAGGAAAGGAAAGGGGTTTGCCTCTGTCACTGCCATAGTGCCCGGGCAAAGAGTACATTCCAAGTCCCCCTCCAGAGATGAAGACGCCCTTGAGATTATTGATGAGGATGCTCTTAGAAAGGCGAAGAAACCAAGGACTACCTCTTCAAAATCGTCCTCTCATCAAGGTGGAAAGTCAGAGACGTTCCTTGAATCTTCTACCGAACCATCCCTTCAAGAGGAATTAAAGACTCCTGTTTCTTCTGAGATGGGGCACATAAAAAAGGTTTTGGAGGGCAGACCGGTGGAAATCTCACCTGCTATGTTGAACATACTCCCTGACCACGCCTTTAAGGCTGTCGATGTGGTTGATTATTACTGGATTGAGGGTTGGGTCACCTACTCTGATCAGAGTTCACCCAGCCTTAAACTTTCAACAGCGAAAGTTATGGTGGCCAGGTCCCTAATGTTGATTGAGGAGACTGAGACGGAGGTTAGAGAATATGTTAAAAAGGAGTTACTCATATTAAATCTTTTTGACGTTTAAAGCGTGGCCTTGCGCAATTGTGTCTTATCAATTGAAAAGTGTAATCACTCCGAGTTGATTAGCTGACCAAGATAACTTTAAGGCGCGTTGACAATTAAACACTAGGACAACTTAGAGTGCCTTACTCATCGAATTATTCAGCCCAGTAGGTCCATATTGAGCAATTTATGTGTGCTCCCAAGATTACGTAATAATTATTGAAACTCACATTCTCACTTTAACGAGTAGTTCCCAAAGACTCAAAGATGATTAGCCACCAGCAAGAAGTCACCAACTCGGGCTGCTGGAGGCCCTTGCCTTGCAGGCTTGATGCCTCTATGCAGCATTTAAAACAAACATTTATCATGTCATGAGTACATCATTTCAAAATAATCAGACTAGATATTATGATAATCAAAGTCACATTTGCATACAAGTACACTTTATCGGTTATACCTACGGAGGTGCAAGTGCTCCGAACTCCACGGGTGTGGTAAGGGTTCGCCTGATTGGTCTTCTATTTTATATGACAACTTCAGCCAAGACTCTGTAAGGACCTTCCCAATTTAGACCTAGTGTGCCAACACCAGGCTCTTGGGAGGATATGAATACCTTCCTTTGGACCAAGTCCCTTTTTTAGGAATGAGCGGGTCTTCACTCTTTTGTTGTAGTAACGTGCCATCTTCTGTTGGTTACGCTTTAACTTTTCTTGGGCATCATCTCTCCACTCCGGAATGAGGTCAAGTTCAGCCTTCTAGGACTCTTCGTTGAAAACTTTCTCAAAGTGGATTTGCCTATGGGATGGTAGTCCGACCTCCACAGGGCACATTACTTCAGCTCTGTACGCCATAGAAAACAGGGTTTCTCCAGTAATAGTTCGAGAAGTAGTCTGTATCGTCCATAATACTTGGGGTAGCTTGTCAACCCATGCTCCATTTGCATATTCCAGCTTCTTTTTCAATGTGTATTTTATGGTTTTGTTCAGTGTCTCTACTCGACCATAAGCCTAAGGGTGATAAACTTTGAAGTATTATCTACCGTAATTTTCATCACTGGTTCTGCTTCAACCCACTTACTGAAGTAATCAACAGCCACAATTGCATAACATTGATTGCCCCACCCTCAAGGAATATTTGGACAGATAATGTCTATTCTCCATTTATCAAAAGGCCACGGACTTGATACAACCAGCAAATCGTGTGGGGGCTGCCTGTGTATGTAAGCGCGTTGGCACTTGTCACATTTGCAGACAAAATCAAGAGTGTCCTTCTTGAGAATAGGCTAGTAATATCCTTGCCGGAGGATTTGATGGGCTAAAGAAATAGGTCCTGAGTGGTTGCCACACACCCTTCATGGATTTCCCTCTAGATGTAGTCCGCCTCATCCAGCCCTACGCATTTGAAGAGAGGAAATGAGTAGCCCTTCTTATAGAGCACCTTGTCCTGAATAGCGAAGTGGATTGAAATCTTTTGCACGTTTTGCACTTCATCTTTGTCCTATGGAAGGACCTGATTTGCCAAATACACGATGATGGGTTTCATCCATGAATCCGTACTTTCAATGGCGAAGACATTAACATCTTGCTCCGTAGTGGGCTTGGAGAGGAATTCAACCTGGTTGTATCTGAGGAGGTCTGAGTCTTTACTGCTGGCCAGCTTTGGCAACGCGTTGGTGTTGTAGTTATTGGTCCTGGAGATCTGGATCAACTCAAAGACATGGAATACTTGAGGCTTTGAAGCCTAGGTTAATCCAAATTCTCTAGACCTGATGAACTACATGCAAGAGTCATATCCTTAGTGATTGCGTGTTTCTTTATATTTATGTAATGGTGTAAGACAAAGAATCCATGTTAAAGAGAAATACAATCTATTTCAGGTTGAACACTTATTGTTACATTTAAATCTCTTTAAATTGGAATTCTCTTGTGGTTAGCTAAGTTGTTATATGATTCAATATATCGAACTACAAATAGAATTATTTATGACGAGAGTGAGCCCTAATAAAAAGGCCGAATTTTTTTTTAAGGGCTTGTTTGGTTTTTTGTAAGTGCTTATAAGTAGTGGGTCCTACAGAATGTGTAGATAATAAATGGCTAGTAAGTTGTGGGTCCTACAAAATATGTAGATAAAAAGTATGTTTGACTAGTTAATTTATTTATAATGCTTTGCTATGTTTTGATATATTAGTGACGGTCGGTCGTAAACAACTTTTTGCAAAAAAGCATAAAATCTATCTTTGTACTAAAAAATGAGATTCTATATTTCTGCTAAAAAAGCAGTTATGTCCCTGTTGAAAGTCCTTTTTTACTGTAATTCCATGGTGATTTTCTTTTTGGTTTCAAAAAGGTGTCGAAAGTCGGAACAATAAATCAAGCAAGAGGAAAACCGAAGAGAAAACATGTCGTAGAAATAAATCTACTCGTAGTTGTTTTTATTGTTATGCGTATAATATGTAAATATTGAATAAACACTGGTTATAGGACTATAAATCCAATAACAACACATTTAGAAGGACTTTAAATCTGTAATCAATGGACTCAAACAATCCAAAAACTGAAATAAAATTGAATTGTATGAGTGCCTTAAGTACATAAATTTTATAACCAAGAGCCATTTGGCCTTATATAATTGATTCTCAAACGTTAGTAGTAACTAGCTGGCTACTTCTTCAATGCTTCACGTTTTCTTCGTAATTTCAGCCATTCGCAATAAGATAGAAGTGCATCAATCTGTTGAAGGTAAGAATCCCTTCTTGGAAATAAATTTCAATCTGAGAAGTTTTAATTTCAATTGGCATTAAACTTTTACTTGTTTGATTTTTCTTTTAAAGACTTCATGCACTCCCTTTTTATGATACCTTTCAGTCTTTCTTGATTTTAACAATGAATTTGTAAATTATCAGTTTAGCTTTTTCACATATGATTAGACCTGATTCTAAGATCTGAGATTTTTAGTTAACCATTTCCTATTCCCGTACGAAAAATTAGGGCCAAAGAGCTACTTTCAAATTAGCAGAAACAAAAACAACAGAAAATTATTAAGAATGGAGATCTGTGTGGTGATATAAGATCTAATTGTAGAAAAATCAAAAGTTACAGGTAGCTTTTGATGCCTGAAAGTAGGATCGGTCCATGCCACGAAATTAAGAAAGTAAATCAAGTAGCCCAAACAAGATGTTGACTTTTGTTGAATCAATATGTCTGGATTAACGTATGCATGTCAGCGGACGTGCTCCTTATTCCAATTGACATAGCCCTTTAAAAATTTTAGCTTCTTAAATTTCTTCCTGCATTTTTTAGTTGGCAAATACACCCCAAAAGCAGATGTTATGGTTCTCTTTAGATTCATGTATGTTCTTAATTTGTTCTTTTTCATATTTTGGCTACAGAAGTTATTTTTACTTTTGAGTTATGAATTGATATGATTATCTTTAATGCTGCTGCTCCTTGATTATTCTAAATTCCTCCTCCTGTTTGAAAATTTAAGGTTCAACTTAGGGTTGCTCCAATTGTTGTTTTGTTTTATTGACACTTACCAAAATTGATCGAGGATTAGGTAATCCATCTACCTCTTGATGAACAACATAAATTGTGTACATCATTAAAATTGTGTTACTGCACCCTTCTACGATAATTTAAAATTGAATTCAGGCCACGATCACAATGAAAGCAATATTCATTCCACACCAAGACATGGGCGGATCCAGGAATCGATGAGTAGGAGGGCTTGAATTTTTTTTTTAAAAGCAACATTAGACAATAAAAGTACGTTTAGTTAGTAAGACCTAACAAGCATTACACTTTAATATGCATATAGTTAATAGAATACGAAAACTTAAAAGATGAAAAAAAAAATTAAAAAAAAAGTACGATTGGACTTTTAAAGAAAAGTGACGTCTTAAGTTTTTTGACATATAAATCAAGCAAAATCTTAAAGAATTATTGGATAATACGATGTAAATGATTGAACTTTAATCAATACTTGTTTTATATTTGTCATAACGAGTTTTAAAAAAATTAATCTTGATTAAATATAAATAGATTCTCAAATAAATTAATATCATAAGATTTACAAAGATTTGCCATGTCTTGTAAACTAGATATCATAAAATATAATTTTATTAGTCTACAATTACTCAAAATCAAAATATTGTATATAAATTGTAGTTTTAAAAAATTTAAAAAGCATTGTTAAAAAATAAAAATAAAATAAAAAATGGCCTCGAGTGGGCTTGAGCCTACCAAGCCCTGTGCTAGATCCGCCACTGCACCAAGATTACAATATACGAACCTGCAAAAAAATTGAATATATTTCTTTTTTTGCAGCTTTTACTTGAATCCTGAGTTCGTCCACAACTTTCATGTTTACTTCTGAATCTTTTTGTAGCGTCTGTTTTTTATTCTACATTTTCCCTTGCATGTCTAGCATAATTACGTGCAGAGCCTTTCCCTGTTTTAATGTTCAGCACCAGCATAATTTGGAAAGACCTAAATTCCCTTACTTAAAATTTTCTTGCACCTTAATAGGATCGATTTTCAATTATACGGCTAAGGTCTATGTATTTCTTACTTTCATTAGAGGCACTTGGAGTGCAGGTTTGATAATTATATCGAGGAACTTTAATATGGGCGAGTTAACAATGTGTGGAGATTGTAAGCCAACTGTCAAACTGACTGGAGCAGCCAAGGAATGGACATCAAGATCAGTTGATCCGGTGTCAATATGGACATGTGACGGTGCATACAGAGCTCGAGTTCGGCTACCATCTAATTCAAGGAACATAGGTACCTTTTACTATTTGTTTTCCTGCGCATTCATGCAAAATTGAAAATACATAACCAGTGTCTTCATTTTGAACACACACACACACATATATATATATATATGCTGAGCAAATCTATCACGAACTTTGACTTTCTGACCTACCGTGCGGCACTTAGCTTCTTGATTCTGCCCCTTGCAGTATTTAGCTAAGTCAGACTCTCAACCGAGGGAGGCTGACTTACTAATACCGCAAGGGGCGGAATCGAGGTGCTAATTACTGCCACACTTCTAGCTTTAAAGGTTCAAGTCTGTGACAAGTAGCTTTTGGTAGAAGAATTACAAAGATATATGAACTGTGAAACTATAATCTGCCTCAATAGCCCTAGAAAAAGACTTTCAATTTGTTCAAGATCAGGATGGCATGCATTATGGATGTGAAAAGAGTCGAAGAGTCTGGTGTCTCAAATATAACTTTGTGGCAATGAAATCCATATAAAGCTCCTAATGCTCATGGAACATAAAATTAAATATATTAAAAAAAGTTAAAAATTAAATGGTGATAACTAATGATTATTTCTGTTGCAGATAAATTGAAGTGTTTATTCAATCCGAAAGGGAAGGTTCATATTGAAGTCGCAACAAGAAGCGATGAAACTTCACGAAAATATCTCCGATCATGTGCAACAAGAGATTTCGCCTGATTTCTCCCCCTGGACTAATTTTCACTATTACCTTCAATATGCTCAAAGGGATCGATTGATCAAATACTTGCATTTTAAAGGTTGATGAAAATAAACAAAATTTGGTCCATTCATACTTAATTGGTTAGCAGTTAGAAAGTGACCAATACAATTTTTTAACTACTAAAACTAACTAGAAAAGAACTCCAGTTAAAAGAGATTAAGATTCAACACTAACTAGGAGATTACTCCACCTAAGACATGGCTCTTGCAAGAAGTTCAACCGGACTGGAGAATTCTGATCAACCTGGCCCTCAAAGCCTCAGGTAATCCATGTCTTAGTATAATAAATTCAAAAATTCCATCAGCTGAGACTGCAGTTCTACAATGTTTTGTCTCAACATCTCCAGGCAAATTGAAGGTAATAGTGAAGAGTCCAGGGGGAGAAATCTGGCGAATATCTTGTTGAATATCTTGTTGTACAAGATCGAAGATGTTTTTGGTGAAATTTCACCGCTTCTTGTTGCACCTTTGATGTGAACCTTCCCTTTAGGATTGAATAAACACTTCAATTTATGTGCCACAGAAGTAATCATTAGTTATCACCATTTAATTTTTTCCTTTTTTTTCCCCCATATATTTAATTTTATGTTTCATGAGCATTAGGCGCTTTGTATGGATTTCATTGCCACAAAGTTATGTTCGAGACACCAGACGCTTCAACTCTTTTCACATCCATAATGCATGCCATCCTGCTCCTGAACAAATTGAACAAAAGATGGGGAAAAAAAGAAGAAGAAAAATTTCAAATCTGCAACCATTATATGTGAAAGTCATTTTTCTAGAGATATTGAGGCAGATTAGAGTTTCACACTTCATATACAAGTGTCTTGGTGGGCATTAAAACAATGCCCACCATGGGCATTAGAACAAAACCGATCTTTGTAATTCTTCTACCAAAGCTACTTGTCACAGACTTGAACCTTTGAAGCTAGAAGTGTGACACTTAGCACCTCGATTCCGCCCCTTGCGGTATTAGTAAGTTAGCCTCCCTCAGTTGAGAGTTTAACTTAGCTAAATACTGCAAGGGGCAGAACCAAGAAGCTAAATGCCGCAGGTAGGTTGGAAGGTCAAAGTCCGTGATAGATTTTCTCAGCATATATATGTTCAAAATGAAGACACTGCTTATGTATTTTCAATTTTGCATGAATGGGCAGGGAAAACAAATAGTAAAAGCTACCTATATCCCTTGAATTACATGGTAGCCGAACTCGAGCTCAGTAGGCACCATCACATGTTCATATCGACACCGGATCAACTGATCTTGATGTCCATTCCTTGGCTGCTCCAGTCAGTTCGACAATTGGCTTACAATCTCCAGACAATGTTAACTCGTCCATATTAATGTACCTCGATATATTTATGAAACTTGCACTCCAAGTGCCTCTGCCGAAAGTAAGAAATACATAGACCTTAGTCGTATAATTGAAAATCATATTAAGGTGCAAGCAAATTTAAAATAAGGGAATTTAGGTCTTTCCAAAATATGCTGGTGCTGAACATTAAAGCAGGGAAAGGCTCTGCACGTAATTATGCTAGACATGCAAGGGAAAATGTAGAAACAAAAACAGATGCCACAAAAAGATTAAGAAGTTAAGTAAACATGAAAGTTGTGTACGAATTCAGGATTTAAGTAAAAGCTGCAAATAAAGAAATTTATTTAATTATTTTACAGGATCTTATATTGTAATGATGGTGTGGAAAGAAGATTTTTGCATTCGTTGTGCTCGTGGCCTGAATTCAATTTTAATGTATTGTAGAAGGGTGCAGTAACACAATTTTAATGCTGTACAAAATTTATGTTGTTCATCAAGTGGTAGATGGATTACCTAATCCTCGATCAAATTTGGTAAGCGTCAAAACTGCAAGAAGTATTAACTTGAATTATAACAAAACAAAAATTGGAGCAACCCTGTTGAACCTTAAATTTTGAAACAGGAGGAGGAAATTAGAATAATCATGGAGCAGCAGCATTGAAGACAATCATATCGAATCACAACTCACAAGTAAAAATAACTTCTGTAGCCAAAATTTGAAAAAGAACAAATTAAGAACATATTACATATATACATGAATCTAAAGAGAACTATAACATCTGATTTTGGGGAGTATTTGCCAACTGAAAAATGCAGGAAGAAATTTAGGAAGCTAAATATTTTAAAGGGCTATGTCGATTGGAATAAGGAGAACGTCCACTGACTTGCATACGTTAATCCAAACATATTGATTCAACACAAGTCAACATCTTGTTTGGGCTACTAGATTTATGTTTCTTAATTTCGTGGCATGGACCGATCCTACTTTCAGGCATCAAAAGGTACCTGTAACTTTTGATTCTTTCTACAATTAGATCTTACATCACCAAACAAATCTCCGTTCTTATTAATTTTCTGTTGTTTTTATTTCTGCTAATTTGAAAGTAGCTGCTTTGGCATTAATTTTTGGTAAGGGAATAGGAAATGGCCGGTTAACTAAAAATCTCAGATCTTAGAATCAGGTCTAATAATTTTGTGGAAAAGCTAAACTGATAATTTACAAATTCATTGTTAAAATCAAGAAAGACTGAAAGGTATCATAAAAAGGGACTGCATGAAGTCCTTAAAAGAAAAATCAAACAAGTAAAAGTTTAATGCCAATTGAAATTAGAAATTTTCAGATTGAAATTTAATTCCAAGAAGGGATTCCTACCTTCCTCAGATTGATGCACTTCTATCTCATTGCGAATGGCTGAAATTACGAAGAAAATGTGAAGCATTGAAGAGGTAGTCAGCTAGTTATTACTGACGTTTCAGAATCAATTATATAAGGCCAAATGGCTGTTGGTTATAAAATTTATGTACTTAAGGCCCTCATACAAATTCAAATTTATTTCAGTTTTTGGATTGTTTGAGTCCATTGATTAAAGATTTAAAGTCCTTCTAAATTTGTTGTTATTGGATTTATAGTCCTATAACCAGTGTTTATTCAATATTTACATATTCATTATACGCATAACAATAAAAATAACTACGAGTAGAATTATTTCTACGACATATTTTCTCTTCAATTTTTCCTCTTGCTTGATTTATTGTTGTGTCATTTGACACCTTTTTGAAATCAAAAAGAAAATCACCATGGAAATTACAGTAAAAAGGACTTTCAACAGGGACATAACTGATTTTTTAGCACAAATTTAGAATCTCATTTTTAGTACAAAGATACAGTAGCGGATCTAGGGTTGAAGTTCAGCTAGGGCGGACGTTTATTGACCGTTGACTAGTCAACAGACGATGTCTGTGAAAAAATAATGTGAAAATATTTTTAATAAATACATAACTTATAAAGCAACAAAAAAAAATCATATAATAGTGAAATATAATTCGATACAAGCCGTAATAATTCATGTTTGATGACCAGTTACAGTGTCTTAGTCAAAATGGGAACGAACATGAACTACAAATTTGGTAATTTAAATAACCTACCTTCCTCGAATAAAGCCTCTTATTGTCTTCCTCTTTGAGCTCTGAAAATGCCTGCCAACAAAACGATAACCATTCATTAACATGATAAAATACACGTCATATATGATAGCCAACACCAGGGGCGGACCTAGGATAATGGTTCAATAGGGGCGATAAAGATTTACATAAAAAATAATTTAAAATAAGATAATTAACGATAAGAAAAAACTTAAAATAAAGTCAAATCTATGACAACAAAAAAAAAGCAAAAATTCTGATAAATACTTTCTATATTCTTCAATTTTGACACTCTCTTTTCAAATTATGCAATTATCATATTAAAGAGAAATAATAAATTCTTTAGTTGAAAATTTATTCATGTAATTATCTTATTTTTTTAATTTCTTAAAGTTTAAGGACCACAAAAGAAATTTTGAATTTAAAATAGAAATTCTTTTTTTCTTTTTCTCTCTCTCTCTCTCTCTCTCTCTCTCTCTCTCACATGCACACACACTGACTGACACACACACACACACACACACACACACACACACACACACACACCTGACACCGTCTTCTTCAAAACATAAGAAATGTTATATACTTATATATACAACATATATATACACTACACACACAATACACACACTGGCGCAGGAAAAAAAAATTTGACAAAGCCAACACCATTTTTTGGCGAAATTCCAGCACGGGCGGACGCGGGATCTCGCCATGTGGTAGATCCGCCTCTGCAAAGATAGATTATATGCTTTTTTGCGAAAAGTTGTTTACGACCGACCGTCACTGATTTATCAAAACATAGCAAAGCTTAACCTTTTTATTTTTATTTATTTTTTATTTTTTTGGGAGCTGGTCAAACATATTTTTATCCACATATTTTGTAGTTGTCTTTTTTGAGGTAATTTACGGGCTTGACTGAAAGAAGTAGGGTTATTTGGTGTTGTTGAGGCTTTGAGTTAGGAGTTTTCCGGCCAACCGGAGATGCTTTATTTTATTATATATAAATCCTAATTGCATCTTAGCCTTAAGAAAAAAGAGAAATGGAATAGATACCTGATGGAGTTTATTCCCATCTCTTAGGGCTTGGAGGAAAGACTCAATAAATTAAAATAAACAAGGCTAGAAGATAAGACGGCACTGGCTGCTCAGCCGCACCTTCCAGTACGGCTACCTTGTTGCGACTTCACTCCAGTCACTAGCCCTACCTTCGGCATTGCCCTCATTGCAGTTGAAGGTAATGACTTCAGGCATGACTTACTAGCCATTTATTATCCACACATTCTGTAGGACCCACTATTTGTTAGCACTTAAAAGCATAACCAAACAAGCACTTTAAAAACTTTTCAGACTTTTCATGAGGGCTCACTCACGTCATAAATAGTTTTATTTGTGACGGCACATTATTACGCAGCAAAAGAAAGAAATTGAATCAATCAAAGGGTTCGATCGATTGAATCATTTAACAACTAAGCTAACCACAAGAGAATTCCAATTTAAAGAGATTTTAATGTAACAATAATTGTTCAACCTGAAATAGATTGTATTTGTCTTTAACATGGATTCTGTCTTACACCATTACTTAAATATATAGAAACACACAATCACTAAGGATATGACTCTTGCATGTAGTTCATTAGGTCTGGAGAATTTGGATTAACTTAGGCTTCAAAGCCTCAGGTATTCTATGTCTTAGAATAATAAATTCAAGATTTCCATCTGGTGTGACTTCCATTCTACAATGTTTTGGTTCAACTTGTCCAGTCAAATTGAAGGTAATAGTGTAAATGTCCGCTAGGAAAATCCTGCGAAATCTCTTGTTGTGTCCAATTGGTGATGCTTTTGGTGAAATTTCATGAATGTATTCCACTTATTCCATGAGGTCGTTCATATGAGCTCAACCTCCTTCAAACATATTCAATTTAAGTCTTGAAAGTCAAAATTCTTCATTTTGGAAATAGTTTTGCCAAGACGATGAGGCAGATCTTCTTCTTATGAACTCTCTCATGTTGGTTGAACTTTTGTGTGTCAGTCTATCTCGTCTTCCTCTAGCCCGTTGAGGACGCTTCAAGCTTGAGATTGCACATTTTCTTGGACAGTGGCGCTTCTGTGTCGAGCTGGGCTCCTCGATTGGAGATCACTAGTTCTGGCAGTGATGCTAGTTCCAGTTGGGGGATAGATTACCTGGTGTTGCTCCAATCAACTTACTGCGGTTGTTAAAGACTCCACAGTCTCATGAGCGCTGCTATGTCATTCCCAAAGGCTACCGCCTAGATTTCCATCCATGAAGTGTAATAACTTGTCAAGGAAACAGCAAAATAAAAGGAAATAATGGAGAAATTGAAAGGAAACTATTGGAAAAAATATGTGTCATATTTTTCACTTTTTATATCTTGGCTCACTTAATGAATATAACTAATTTTTAATAATAAAAGAGCAGGTCAACATTTGCATTTTTTATTGGTCTAGATAATGCCAGTTCTGACTGACTGGATTGATAAGCAGATTATTTTTCCACATCAGTAAAGCTACAATTTTATTCTATTTTTATATTTGATATATTCTGTTCTCATAAATATCATTGACAGCTCCTTTTGTAGGTTAAAGAATCTTTTCGTATTCCTCTTAGATTTGTTTAGAAAGAAAATATTTAGGTGGTGTTTTCTTTGCGTTTGAGTTTTGAGTTTTGAATTCATTTTGTGTTTTGTGTTTTGAGTGTTTGTTTTGAGATTTTTGAAAATGCATTCTTTTTGGAATTTTCGAAAATTGTTTCTAAAAACAGAAAACTCAAAAATGCGTTTACATGAAAATTTTTAGAAATTATTTTGTATAATATTTTATTCAAAAAATTTGATTAATCAATTAATTGTAATAGTTTAATACTAATATAGTATGAAAATTCTTATAAAATAGACTACATAATGCTAATACATTTGAATACTTTCTCAAATTAGTTTCATGATAAAACAATTGAATAGTTTAATGCCAATACACTAAATAAACAAACAAAATACAAAATATTTCCATGGAATCATGTACGACTCCTTGAGTAGTTATTCCACATTTGTGTAGCAATTTCATCTCTGACTTGTCCCATTTGAGCTGTTTGACTTGCATCAAAATATATGGCTTCTTGATCTTGACTTGACTCCGGTACATCTTGAAATACTATATTCTCCCCAGAATATTCAGCGAACAATGTATCTAAAGCATGCTCATGTCGAATAAAATTTGTATTGCACAACATGCAGTAGGGATTTGTCTTTGCCTAGTGAGTGGATAATTAGTAATCAATTTCAAAATAGGGAATCTTGCTTTTAAAACTCCAATGCACCGTTCAATAATGTTACGACACGATGAATGTCTATAGTTGAAAAGTTCTTCCTTCCCATGCAGTCTTCCCCGTCCAACATAATCACGCAGATAATATCTTTGACCTCTATAAGGGGCAAGAAAACTAGGCATGTTTGAATATCCAGAATCAACAAGGTAAATTTGATCTGCACAAAACAAATTGCTTACATACAATAACATTGATCAAACATGGTAAAATTGATCTAAACTCTCTTAAATGACATAGTGTTATCAATTGTTTACAATGAAAAGAACATAAATAGTAAAAATTTTGTAATTGTAGTATAATTTGAAAATATAACTAGAAACTAATCACAATAGAGTTTTGAACGAAAAAGAAAAAAAAATTCTGAAACAATTCCAATTGTGCCCGTCATTATGACTGAGCGATCGCCCAGGCAAAGCCAAAACAATTCTGTAATCAGTTGGTGGATTTGGGCGATCGCCCAAGGTTTTGCCTGGGCGATCGCCTAGTGTTATCCTGGGCGATCGCCCAGGGCAATTGTTTTGGCTCCCGCTTTTGATTCTTAATTTTGGGTGAAAAGTACCAAAGGTCCATGGAAAGGTAGATAATCATTTGACACTTAAGACTATTTCAAGTATATTTGACAAATAATTGTGAGTAGTATAAGAATATACCTCCCCGTGGCATTGGAAAGTTGTTCGAGCTTCTCGTCACTGCATCTACGAAAACTCGCGAATCATTAGCAGTATCTTCCCAGCCAGAATACACAAATGAGAATCTCATATCGAAATCACATACCAACATCACATTTTGTGTAATATTTGTTTTTCTTCTACGAAAAGATGTTTGTCTCGATGCAGGTGCCCAAGCCGCAACATGTGTTCCATCTATTGCACCTACACAATCCTTGAAGAAAGGATATTTGTGCAAGATCCGCTCATGCACAACATTTTTATTTTTCGGGCGGATTATCTCTGTGCCAAATGAACAAACTGCCCTTAAAACTCGTTTAAACCATTTGTGTATGGTATTATTGGAATGCTGAAACCGATCACCAATAATACTGTATCGTGTAGTGTGCCCTACAATCATCAGGAATATAGCAACACCCTCTTCGACACTCACTTTTTTCCCATCTGTCAACAACCCTTTCTCTTTCAAAGTATCACAAAAATTCATGAAAACATGTTTGTACATACGAAAATTACGATAGCACATGTTTGGATGTCCATTAAGAATTTCTAGCATGTACATTTTTCCAGTGAGCAATGATGTTCTACAAGGTCTCCTGATAGTACTTCATGTGTTGGCAACGAAGCAGTTAAGCATCATTACATCTCCAAATTCTTCATCATAATCATCCGTAAATAACAATTCATCATCACTCGATCCTTTATCATTCAACATATCAGTACTCACATTATCAACCAAATTTGATAAACTTGCCATCCTGTGAACCAATGTCTACAATCATTAATTATCATAATCAATTTCAACATGATATCAATAACCATCAAATTCAACATCCAAAAAATATCATAAGCAAATTTAACATTGATAAAAATAACCAACAATTTGAACATAAATGAAAACAGCATTTTAGTTAACTTGCGAAAAGAAAAAAGTACTTCAACCGTCAACAACACAATCGTCTTTGAAAGTACAACATAATATAGAACCAAAAACAACAATCATATCAAAGCAGTTCCAAGATAGGACTTTTCCTTGCTTCTGGCATCCTGACAAATGACACCCTGAAATCGGGATTTTTAAAAGCTTTTAACGCTTTCATATAAACCTCATTAGACACCCCTTCCATATTATTTAAGATGTCCAAACAAACAATAATTGAATAAGGATCTGGACTGTTAGCTTCACTATCCGATTGATTGCATGATTTTCCTTGCATCTTTGAAAGTTATTCTTTTAAATATAGTGTTCGAAGTTCAGTTTCTTCATTCTTCAAACTAACAGTAGATGACCACTGCGCCATGCAAGCCTCGAGTTTATCACTTTTACTTATCTTAGGTTCTTTATGTCTCCCTTCGTTCGATGTACCAATTTCTTCACGCCTATGAGTTTTTGGAACCTCGTCGACATCATCATCGAGATTTTTGACATGTACATGCACATGCCCCAGTTCAAGAAATCATCTTCTAGCTGCCTTTCTTCCTCTGAGTTGGCCGGAAGCTGAGTGGATGCATTGTCCAAGCCTCCAGTAGCTGTAGTGCCGCTAAATATCTCTCCAAGAATGTGGTAGTGCTTACACCATTCTCTCTTGAAAATTTTGTAATCCGACTTGTTAATCTAACATTGAAAAACAAAACAACATTATCAGTATATGAAACCACAAAGGGATAAACAGTTAATGATGAAGAAAAAAACATTAATAAACATATATGCCGTATAAAAATGTTGCCAAACTTCCTCCGCAGCATTAACTTTGTTGGTATTTGGATCCCATGTAACACATGTATGTCCCAAAAGTTCAGAGAACATCCGATGAACCTTACGTAAGCAGTTCCATTTCTCCTTTAATCTCTCTACTTCGTAATCCATTTTTGTTTTATCAATCATGGTTGCATTGATCCTCCCCCATTCGTTTTTCGTGAATGTAGAACATTGCAATGCATTTGATTTCACTTTCTCATAAAGAATTTCGATAAAAGTGTGTTCGTTCTGATCAGACCATGACATTGGTTCCTTACACTTACCTCTATGACCATCCATATTCTATATTGAAGATTAAAACAACGAAGCAAGTGTGTTTAAATAATGGCATAATCAGAACTATCAAGAAAAGCAAAATCAGGGAAAATAACTACAAAACTAAGTCAAGTCACTACTAAGCAATAGAGTCCTCCCTATCATAATCAGTTTCTCTTTAATATCTTCTATCCTACATTTTCCTCAAAAGTCTTATAAATATTGTCTGGATATGCAGCAACTTTATCTAAGTTTAGGTTATGAACAATCCCTATATGGTTTTTTTGATTTAAACAACTGTGAATAACATAAGATGGATCATATTGCAAGGTTGAATCAACATCAGAGAAAAAGTTCAATTTAACGGTAGTAAAACATTATCTTCATCAATAGAACAAGTCATCGTAAGTATTTGAACATCTAGATTATGGATATTGACCATGTTCCAATAATATAATGTAACAGGAACATGATATTTGTAGAAGATTTACAAAAACAAAAATAAAAACAAAAAATATATAAAACAGAAGAGCAAGATTCATTTAGTAAAATCCAATCATTGTGAAATACTGAGACATATCTATTGGCATACAAGAATCAAGGAATGTAATTTCATATACTCCAACTAACGTATGAAAATTAACTTTAACAAGTAATGAGTATTGCAAATTTTCATCTATAGCCTAGAGAAATTAGCAAATAAATTCAAATATATAATAATGTTATCATAATTCAAAGCATTTAAATACAACTAAGTGAGTCCAAACACTACTAAATTTGAGAATATTAAGGGCATTTAGAAATGCCCCAATTAATGTAAATAGGGGCAAAAAACAAAGTTAAAATGCCCCTAAGAGAAGGAGGGGCGGATTAGTAAATGCCCCTATAAATGGCGCCTTTAATAATAAATAGGGGCGAATTGGACACTAAAAACGCCCTTAATAATATGTGTGCCACATAGGATGTAATTCTATTAGGGACACTTAATTAAACGCCTCAATTAAATTTAAAATAATAGAGGCACTTAATTTAATGCCCCAATTAAATTTAAACAATAGAGGCACTGAATTAAACGCCCCAAATAAGTTTATCATAATTAATTAAATTATAAATTCATATAATTTATAGAGACACATCTATGTGCCCCTAATATAATATTATTTAATTAAATAAATAGTAAATAATAAAATCGGCACCTATATATATATAAATATTTCTGATGACATAAAAATTGAGATAATATTAATATAAAATATAGAAATTCTAATAAATGTTAATCTACATAATCAAACATAACATTATGTTTTATCGTTCCATACAATAAATAACAATTAACAATAGAGTCATTTGTTAATATCATCAAAATCTCTCATAAAAAGTGCATAGCAAGAACAACATATGCTAACTCTAATCATGTTGACTACTCCTCTGATCTGAAGGCATAATTTGTTGAATAAATTCTGGGTCATTGAGCATCCTTGAGAACTCTCCATGAGGATAAGGCACCGGTGGGTACAATGATGGAAGGTATGGTTGAGGATAGTAGAACTGGGATGACGAAGGAAAACGATAAGTCGGGGGCTGGGGATAAGGTGGATACTGATGAGAAGATTGAGTATATTGAGAAGGTGAATGTTGCTGTGAGAGTGATTGATGCTGGGAAGAAGATCGTTGTTGTGTGGGTGATTGGTGTTGGGATGGAGACTGTTGTGCTTGAGACTGCGAAGATCTATGTTGTGAAGATGACCGGAGTTGGCATTGTGGTTGTGAATTTGAAGACTGATGTTGTGAAGATAAAATCATGTGCCGCAACTCTTCCATCTCTTTCCGTTGTTCCTCATACTTAGATTGCAAATCCAAAAAGCTAGACTCCAAAGAAACATAGTCTCGTCCTCTACATGATCTACGAATTGAAGATGTTGGTTGAGTCTACTGTACCCAAGGCACCATGTCTGGTGTCACAACGTCTCCATAACCACGAACTCTACCACCAGTCTCAAAGCCCCTTGCTGTTATATATGCTTGCAACCTCAGTTCTGGGGTCTCCTCGCCATGGGTAGCAACTAGTCCTGTCAACTCCTATGATATCTTATCCTAAAAAGATAAAATTTATCTCTAAGTGTGTACTAGTTAGCGTGAAGAAATATAAATAATTGCCTAAAAATATCAAACTTACCCCCATTTGCTCAGATGCATTGTCAATCCAACTTTTGTGTTTATCCTTTCTCTTGTGAACCAAATTGAATGCCTCAATAGGATCAGGTGTGTGACCATGCTTTTGCTCCTATTCGAATAAAAAAAAATAGAATAAAAGCAAAGTGAGTATCTTCCATCCAATACAAATAATAGATAAGCTTGAGCATATATTTACTATCATGGTCAAAGCATAGGTTAATGTTAAGAAAACCAAGTGAAAGCCTCATATGCATGTTGTGATTTAAGCATATACTAATGTTCTCCAAAGAATAACAATAACATGAATAGGATAATCAACTCCAAAAATTAGATAAATCCAAAACCACCTTAATAGAACATAAAATCCACTACAAACATAAGATCAATCCAAAACCACCTTAAGATTTCACATCTCAAACAATCTATTTGACAAAACTAACCAATGGAGTTAAACAATAACAAATTTCTAACACCAAATGCATACAAAGGCATAACAAATTTAATTAAAGAAAACCTTAATATTTACTTACAAATTCGGCTAGGAGTCGTACAAAACTCTTTGTCCCACCCGTGTGACTCATTTTGAGATGCTTACGATTCTCAACATTCTTTTCAACCTTATTCTATTATTCAAAAAACAATTAGCTAACTCAATCAAATTTATATTGTTTGTAATTACAGAATTTACAGAAAATGGAAAAGCCTGGAGAAATAACAAGAGTAGTACGAGTAATTACTTTATTTTTAGAATCGCTATCCCAATAATTTACCATTTCTCGCCATTGTTCACTATCTACACGATCATCTCCACACATGAAACGCAATGGTGACCCAACATTTGGAGTGTAATATTTTCTTTTCAACTCAGCTCTGTTATTCCTAACCCTTTTGGCTAATCTCTTTAGCAGTGTATGTCGAATTTTGTGAATGTGGGGAATATCTTCGGGACGCGAGTCAATAGTATCCTTGAAACAAAAAAAAAACTATAGTTAATATTGGTTAATTTAATATTATAAATAAAATTTAAAAGATTCAACATACCGATATCGTTTTCCATATTTTCTCAACAATAGGATATTTGTACGATCGCCAATCTGTATGAGAAAGAGGTAGAAAGTTGTAAGTTCTCGCCAAACTACCCACGTACCTTGATAACTAGGCATCCTTGGGGACAATGCATAGTCCATCCTTTGTGAACTCAATCTTCTCCTTCCCTGATTTACCCCATTTGGGTTTGTCATGGCCACACCCTTTTCTTCGTTTTTGACCTATACATAAGTAATGCAAAATAATAATTTTAGTAGTAAGGGATTAATTTAAAAAAATGTGTTAGAATAATAATTTATGAAACACATACCAATGTTTTGAGAGCCACCATTTCCGTGTATGTCAGTATCTAAATGATTCTCATTGTCGAAATCAAAATGCTCAGAGCTACTCATCTAAACAATTAACAATATAAAAGATAATGTAGAACTTGTACCAACAGTTCAAAGTAAATAAGCATTTTAATAAAAGACTAATGAACTTGTAAAAAGAAATTAAAAACATTAATCTGACATATAAGAATCCAAGCAAAAATGCTAAAAAGTTATATCTTAAATTTAAATATAAACTTCACTATTCTCTGTCATCATCGCTCTCATTCTCATTCTCATCTTCATTGTCATTGGGGTCGCTCTCTTCAAGCATGGAATTATCCATCGTAGGCAATGGTAATTTTTTGTTAACATATATACCACGTACATCAGTTCTGATCTCTACTTCTTCATTGTCTAGATTGGCATCATCAAGATTTGGTGTGGCATAGAAATCATCTATATCAACTCCATCACCATCCTCCATTACATCATACAAATCTCTTGGTTTTGTTTTAACTGCAACACTCCAATCTGTCTCTTTTGGGTCAGCAACATAAAACACTTGAATAGCTTGTGAAGCCAATATAAACTTATCATTATTTTGTGCCACCCGGTTGAAATTCACCAAGCTGAACTATATTGGTCATTTTTCTTCCTAGAATTGTTTACCCAATCACACTCAAATAAAACCACTTTACAAACTTGATCATCACTTTCTCCAGGAAACTTATATTCAAGCTCATAAACATTCTTCAAAAGACCATAGTAGTCGACATTACCAGTAATTGGATTGCAGTCTCTTACACTCGAATAGCTTGAGGTTTCAGCATTCACAAAGACACCACAATTTTGATTTTTGTATCTTTCATCCACCGATTAAATTCGAAACCTGTAACCATTGATAACATACTTCTTATACTGTTTCACATTCCTACTTGGACCATTTGCTAACCGAAGTAAATCTTCCGATATTGATGAGTCACCACTGTCATGAAGATCATTTACCTAAAGCGAATATCGATTCTATATTATTCGAAAAATGAATTAAAATTAAAATAAGAATCACTGACATAATTGCATATTCAAAAAAGAGGGTACTAACATGGTTTCTGAACCAAGTTGGGAATTCTTTGTTTCTCAAAACCTCTACTTCTCGAATGGTTTTCCGTCGATGAATTTTTCGTAGCTCCCCCAACCTTTTACTATCATAATACAAGTCAAAACAAGATAAATGAATCCCCAGTTTGAATTACCGAAAGTTAAAATTTACAATTAATATTAAACATAATAATCTTACTCTAGAAAAGGAACCACTTCGCTGCAGTTGAATAGGACATGAGTGCGAAAATTTTCCCAAATTGTTTTTTCAAGAACAATCTCCATACATTTACCCAAATGATGACCCGAGTTTGCAAATATTGATAAGCCTCCAACAACATCACGAGGCAAAGAGATATCAGCATTTCGACTATGTCGAGTACGACGGGTCTCTACTCTTTTTAGGTACATTGAGCAAAAAGACACGCACTCTTCTGCAAGATATCTTACTGCAATACTTCCTTCAAGATAACTCTTGTTGCGGACATATCTTTTTAATGTTTGCAAATACCTTTACAGAATGTAACAATAAAATGATTAATAAAAATTATAAAAATTAGAAATAACTAAAAATGTGATGAATAAATATTTGATTACCTTTCAATGGGATACATCCAACGATATTGAACTGGTCCAGCAATGGCTGCCTCATCGGCTAAATGAATTATTAAGTGAACAGATATGGTGAAAAAGGAAGGTAGGAACATTTTCTCCATTTGACATAAGGCTAATACCACTCTTGATTTTAGTTGGTTGATCGATGCAACAGATTGCTTCTTACTACATAGTTGTCTAAAGATTGCACACAACTCAAGCAATACAAGGGTGATGGGTCTAGGTAAAACTCGTCTAATTGCAAGTGGGAGCAAGTTTTGCATAATAACATGATGGTCGTGACTTTTCAAACATTGAATCCTCTTTTCCTTTACATCCACACACCGAGCAATATTAGTTGAGTATCCATCAGGAACACGCACCTTCGACAACACTTTG
The DNA here is from genome assembly GCA_030279155.1 of Forsythia viridissima. NCBI lineage: Eukaryota > Viridiplantae > Streptophyta > Magnoliopsida > Lamiales > Oleaceae > Forsythia > Forsythia viridissima. The sequence continues at coordinate 11,355,167 of CM059037.1, read as the reverse complement.
CAGAATAACATTTTTTCTTCATTGGTCATGAAGAATATTGCTGGAGGTATGTATGTCCGATTTTCTTCACGAATGGGCTGGAGTGCTTTTCTTATTTTTAAAATTTCCAGGTCAGCACGAGCTTCAAGTCCATCTTTCCCCTTTTTCGAGGTACCAAGTAATGTCCCTAAAATATTTTCGGTTACATTTTTCTCCAAATGCATCACATCAATATTATGTCGTATCAAAAGATGTTGCCAATAAGGTAGAGTGAAAAATATGCTTTTTTTTCCCGTGGTCCAATAACTCTTGGTTCTCTTGTAGCATTAGAAGTCCTTCACTTTTTTTGTCCAATTACAGGCTCTGTAGTTGGCGTTTTACCAAATGTGAATCTCAAACTAGATAGATGTCTTAAACACTCCATTCCAATCAATGGTTTGGGTGCTAAATCATTCTCACGCTTGCCATCAAATAAATTTGCATCATTTCTAAACCTATGTGTGATGGGCAAAAATCTTCGATGGCCCAAATAACCTTGCTTTTTACAATTTGGTAAGCGCACCGAACATGTTTGATAATTACAATGCGGACATGCAAGCTTTTCCGACGTACTCCATCCCGACATGTTAGCATATGCAGGTAAATCATTAATAGTCCATAAAATAGCTGCCCTCATATTGAATGTTTGATTACAAAACACATCATACGTGTTTGTGCCAACCTCCCACAACTCTTTTAATTCATCCACCAACGGTTTCATATACACGTCAATGTCATTTCCAGGTTCACGAGGTCCTGGAATTAACAAAGACATAAACAAATAAGACTGCTTCATACACATCCACGGAGGTAAATTATAAACTGAGATTATGACGGGCCAAGTGCTATGTTTACTACTCATGTTTGAAAAAGGATTGAACCCATCACATGCAAGCCCTAAACGCACATTGCGAATTTCTGACTTAAAATTAGGGTATAGAGAATCTAAATGTTTCCAAGCTAGAGAATTGGCTGGATGCCTCATGAATCCATCATTTGAACAACCTGTCGAATGCCATCTCATATGTTCTGTTGTATACTTTGACATATACAACCTCTTCAATCTAGGAATTAGCGGAAAATAGAGAAGAACTTTAGCTGATACTTGCTTACCAACACCTTCGTCACCTTTATTGTCTTTGTATCTTGAAGCACCACAACGAGAGCACACATTCGTGTTTGATGTATCTTTCCAGAATAACATGCAGTCATTCGGACAAGCATCAATCTTTTCATAACTGAGACCCAAATCATCAATAATTTTCTTGGCTTGTGCAGTTGACTTTGGCATACAATCTCCTTCAGGCAACATATCTTTAAATGCCTCTAGAAACATGGAGAAAGTCGTATTGCTCACATTTCCCAAACACTTGATATGGTACAATTTCACAATTGCTTCTAATTTTTTATCCTTACTGCCAGGATACAACTCCTTATTAGCTTCATCCAGCAACTTGTAAAAATGTTCTGCCTCGAGAGTTTGACCTTCAAAAATAGGAGGCATACTTGATGAACCAACACTTTGTCCAATCAAGGGTTGCACAAATGTTTCAGTAAGCAATTCATGCATTTCACCTCCCCCTCCTTCGTCATTAATATTCGTTTCCATATTATCAACTGGATCGATATAAGGCTGACTTTCATTAGCCTGATCTATATACGGTTCTCCATGATGTGTCCAACGAGCCGTCATATAGAGAGAATCCATTCCATGCCAAAGAAGATGACCTCCAACAGTAATTCTATCATTGGAATAACGGTTGCAGCATCTTTTACAAGGACATATGATCTTATCTTTCCGAGCAGATTTGTCAAAAGCTTCATTCAAAAATGATTCCAAATTATCTCTATATTCATCTGATTTACGATCTAAATGTACCCAACTTTTGTCCATAGTTTTATCTACTGCAAAATCAACACATCACCCACAAACTTTAACATTTTTAGTAGTGAACAACCTAAAAAACTTTTTACCGTATAAGAAAATCACTTTCTTTATCACAAAATGTAAATAAAATAAATAAATAAATAAATAAATAGAAATATATATATATATATATATATATATATATATATATATATATATATATATCAACGTTTTGAAAATCAGACCGGCCATCGACCTGGAAAGGCAACGGGTCAAGGGTCAAAAGGTCGAACCGGGTCGAATCGAGGTCGAACCGTTTTCAATTAAAAAATTAAAAATTAATCCAAAACTCTCACAAAATTTCTAAAAATAAGTTATTTGTAAATAAATCAATATTTGTAGACAAAATTACTCACAAAACTTAGTTTTAAATAGAGTTTTTATAAGTTTTAATTAAAAAAATCCCAAAAAAAAATCTAATTTTTGCTGAAAACTGGACCGGTTCAACCGATAAAAAACCCAGTTTTCGGTCCGGTTTTTGGATACACGGTTAAAGTGGAAAACCGGACCGGTTTTGCTATCGGTTCCCAGTTTTTCCGGTTGAATCGGCCGGTCCAGTCCGATTTTCTAAACACTAATATATATATATATATATATATATATATAAAGCAACATGTTTCTCAAACTAACATACCAATCAAACAAAAATAAGTAGTATGATAATCAATGCATAAGCCTTGGAAACAAATTCATTCGGATAGCTGTTTTCCGTGTAGTAGCAAATATTTGTCATGTAGATAAAATAGTTCACAGTCAATTGAATAAACCACCTCAATAATTAAGTAGTGCAGACAAACAATTTTAAGAAGCATCAGAATAACAATTTTCCAAACTTTGCTCATTAATGTTGACTAAAATAATCATGTATTACAAATCTAGACACTTAAGACAAATTAGAGGATTGTACGTACATGGTGATCCTCTTGCCAGTGGAGGCAAACCTACTAATGTCAATTGCTGGGTAACCACTGTTGCAACCTATTGTCACGTCACGTTCCGGCTAAGCACCTGATACAAGAGATTACATTTAGTCCATTGGTATTATGATTTCCCTATGGATCCAGAAAACACTAACTGAAACCAAAAACATTAAAAAATCCCACAGAGAAACAAAACACAAATCCACAATCAAATACAAATAAACGCAAGAAAATAATTTGATACCATGTGGTTACGCAATAAGCTAATGATTATTTGCACTGCAAGGAAAATATTTGGCTTCCCTACACATGAGGCGGCTCACCAAAGACAAAGATTTGAAATCAATTAAAATTTTTTTTTTGAAGAATACGAAAAGGTAGAGACGGCTGTGGTATCCATAGAAAGGGAGATAAAATGTGGGTATTATTTTAGGGTTTTGGAGTTAAAAAATGTAAAAATAAAATAAAACCTTATTAGAGGCATTTATTTTTGCCCCCTAATTACATTAATTGCAAAATTTTGGCGGAAAATTCACTTTGCGTGGGAAAATTTTTGGACAGTATTAGGGGCCTTTTTATCCGCCCTAATTAATGTTAATAGATGTCAAATAAATTTCCACCCCTAAAAAAAATATTAAGGGCCTTTTTATTCGCCCTAATTAGTGTTAATAGAGACCAAACAGACTTGTGCCCCTAATAAATTATTAATAGGTGTGCATCACTTATATTGCCCTTAATTTGGTGCCCCTAATACTCTCAAATTTAGTAGTGAAAGATTATTATTCTGTCATCTAAACTCAATTGAGTAAAACCCCAAAAGTAAATGGCACAGAATGCAAAGCTTCAAAGAAATAGAGTTGAGTGGTTTCTTTGCTTCGTCGGCCATTACGAAAATCTAACACAATTAGGATAAAAAAAACAGGCCCATAAATTCACTCAAGAATCTTTACCTTAAAAGACGCCAATTAATTTTGGAGTTTGAAGCCAATTGTAGAAAAAGAATCACTAGTAGAGAAAATGTTTGAAACAGAAACCACGCCTCTACGTAGCCTTTGATTGGGTGGAAAAATCAGTTGAAAACAATTCAATGATGAAGAAAACGAAGAACAAAAACTCAGAGAATTACAAGATTATCTAATCACATCACCCATTTGACACAACACACACAGCACAAAAACAAAGAGGACTCTATTTTATAAATCCAAAATCTAATAACCCTAAGTCAAGTCACCACAGAACCAGATTCAACCATCAATTTATAAAATAAAAAAAATATAATTACTGACCTAATTTGAATCAACAATGAAGAAATTGAAGGATATAGTTCCTGAAAATATGATGACAAAGAAAAATGAGAGGATAGAAAGAAGAGAAATGAAGGAAAATAGAGAAGAGAAAAGAGAAAATCGTACCTTGGCAGGGGAGAGAATTCAGATTTTTACGTTGAAGAGGAAGTAAAAGGAACACTGCTGGAGAGAACGTGTAAAATTGAGGAAGAAAATGAGAAAAAACAAAAATGCTGGGAGGGTGATTCGAAACCAACACCAGCAGAATGAAAATGGCCTTGTTTTCCGCGTTTTGGCCAAATTGGATGGCAACCGTGTTTTGTACAGAAAATGGGGAAAACGGGTGAAATATCATTTTCCATTTCCTTTGTAAATTTTTTGGGTGTTTTTGAAAATACATTTTTTAAAATGGGTAAGTAAACACGTTTTCAGTATTTCAAAAAATTGAAAACACAAAACGGGTTGAAAATGGCAAAGAGAACAGGCCCTTAGTTTCCTAAATTCTTTCCTTCTACAAATCTAAGAATATCTTTCTATATTCTTTCCTACTAATTCTCTTACCATTTTTGTTGTATATTTTTAGATAAGAAATAATTCCTAATTTGATTTATACTTTAACTATAACTAAGAGTGAAAATCAATAAAGAATTAAGGCTTTGAAATATAATTGTTGGTCTTGTTTTCTCTAAGCAAAAACCGGCCGAATTCATTGGTGGAAAAACAAGACTCGATGCTTCATTGATTCAACTTTCAAAGCAAAAAGGTTTTCTTCAAACTCATTGAATAATCAAGAACTAATTGGTGCTCAACGAACACTTCCATATCTTGTCTAAACTACTTGGCGTGAAGTTAAGAACGGGAGTTCTTAATCCAAGTGGTGGTTGCGGCCAAGTACAATAGGGAAGTGGCGATAAAGTCAAGATCGGTGGGTTTGATTCCACTTCATCAACAAGTCAGAAGAATAACTATCACAAGGAGTTGATTTGTTTTCTTTTGATTGTTATTTTGTTAATTTTGCGAAATTAAAAAAACCGATACTATTGTATTTTTGAACAAGATTATTAGTGGATTGTTTTTTACCCATAGCATGGGGGCCCGTGGATGTTTTCCTTAGGGGTTTACCACATTACATCTTGTGTTCGTATTTAATCCTTTAATTTCCACACTCAACAAGATTAGGTAAATGAACACTGTTGTGCGAGTCAGAACTGTTATCTTTATCACTTGCCAGCTCTGATTGCGTTCTGTCCACTGTTTGTTTAATTTAGATTAAAATTCATTTTAATTTAATTAATCTAGGTTTTAGAACTTTCAATTGGTATCAGAGAGGGTACACTTTTTAAGTGCGATCCAAAGAAACCTAGATATGGACAGAGCTCCGTTTAGACCACCTGTTTTAGATGGTACTAATTATGCCTATTGGAAAATTAGAATTCAAGTTTATATCCAATCCCTTGATGAAAAAGCTTGGCACTCTATTTTTCATGGCTATAAAACTCCCACCATTATTGAAAATAGTGTAGAAAGAGAGAAAAAGGCAGACGAGTTGGCTACAACTGATTTTAATTATACTAATTAGAATTCCAAAGCTTTAAATGCCATATTCTCCTTCGTAGACTCTAATCAATTTCGTTTGATCTCTACTTCTCAGGTTGCAAAAGATGCTTGGGACATCTTACGAATTGCTCACAAAGGAACCACTATGGTCAAGTCATCCAAGCTTCAAATTCTTACTCTAGAGTTTGAACAACTAACCATGAGAGACGATGAACAATTCAAGGACTTCTACGCAAAACTCAGTGACATCACCAATACTGGTTATACTTTGGGAAAGAAATATTCGAAGAGCAAAATTGTAAAGAAAATTCTCAGATCCTTGCCTGGTCGTTTTCATTCTAAAGTAACTGCAATTGAAGAAAGTAAGGAGATTGAGAATATGAAGGTTGAAGAATTGGTGGGATCATTGATGACCTATGAATTACATCTACAAAGGAGAAATAAAGAAAATGGATCTGGTATTGCCTTCAAAATTAAAAATGATGACGAAGAGGTTGATTGTGAGGAGAGTGAAACAAATGAAAACATGGCCATGCTCACCAAACAATTCAAAAAATTTCTAAAAGGAAATCAAAAATGAAAAAACTTGAATACCCCACTCCAACAAAAGAAAAGATTTCTGAACAAAACAAAATCCCACTACATCTATGAATAGATCTGACAATCGAATTCAATGTCATGAGTGTGAGGGTTTTGGTCACATAGCCTCTGAATGTGCAAATACTTTAAAGAAATCTCATACCAAGAAGGCCATGAATATCACTTGGAGTGAAGATGATGAAAAAGATTCAGATGATGACGACAAAACCACTGTTGATCAGGTAACGTCTTTAACTGTGAACTTAACTTCTCGTACTGATTTCGTGCAAAACTTGACTGTAGGTTCTGACTTCTTGACTACAACATCTGAAGAACCAGTCCGTGTCTGTTATAACTGCAGTAGTATGAATAAAAAATTAAAAGACGAACAGGAGAAAAACTTGTCTACTCAAGTCATGATGGAATTTTTGGAAGATGACAAGGCTGAAATGGATTCTCAAAATAATATTCTTACCAACATCTTAAAAGAGAAGGATGATCAAATTGCGAACTTTCAAAAGAAAGGATCAAGCAATTAACAATTGGAGCCTCTCGCTTAAGTGAAACCCTAAGATATGGAAGAACTCCAAACGTCAAAGAAGGTTTGTGATATGTTGGAAAAGGTAAAAGAAAAGTTGGGAATTAGATCAACTTCATCAAAGAAACAAAGTCTGCTGTATTTTCAGACAAAACTGCTCTCATCGCCATCAGAACTAAGGCTGACCTGCCTATGAAGGTTTTGACCAATGCCAAGACTCAAAAATAGTCTCGACCATCAGGTATACAACCAATACAGGGAGGTAAATCAAAGTACTTTGTAAAATGTTGCATCTGTGGTAATCTAGGACACGACTCCTTTCATTGTTTATATAGTAAAATCTTGGCTAATAGACAAATGAGACACCATAGCAACACTAAAGTAAGACAAATTTTGGTAAAAATGGTGATTTAAATTGTTATATGGTTGATGTTGCCTATAGAACTTTTATTCCTAACTCTTGGTATTTTGACAGTGGTTGTTCTAGATATATGACTGGTAATCGATCTTATCTAACTAACTACAAAAGTCATGAAGGTGGTCTGGTCACTTTTGGTGATGGAGTACACGGTAAAATTGAAGGTGTAGGCACTATTCTAATTGATGGATTCTCTCTGTTAAAAGAAGTTCTTTTTGTTGTAGGTTTAAAAGCTAACCTGATTAATATAGGCCAACTCTGTGACGATAAACACTTGGTTATGTTCTCAAAAAATTCTTGTAAAGTCTTGAATTATGATGGTAGTTGTATTCTACATGGTACTAGATCTAATGATAAATGTTATCTTCTTGAAACCAAAATTACTTTACATATTTCAAAGACTGACTCAACCGAGTTGTGGCACAAACGATTGTGACATTTAAACTATAGTGATCTGTTGAGACTAACAAAATTGAATGCAGTACGAGGCGTTCCTAAGCTTACTGAAAAATCTAAAGGATTATATGGTTCGTGCCTAAAAGGTAAGCAAACCAAAAGCACTCACAAGCAAGGTAAGTTTCTTACTACATCTCATATATTAGAATTACTTCACATGGATTTGATGGGACCTATTCAGACTGAAAGTATTGGGGGCAAGAAATATATTTTTGTCTGCGTGGATGATTTTTCTAGATATACTTGGGTAGATTTCTTGAGAAAAAAATCTGATGTTTTTGAAAGATTCAAATTTTTGCACCTAAAATTAACAACAGAAAAACATTTTGAGGGAATAAAAATATTAAGGATTAGAAGTGATCATGGGAGGGAGTTTGAAAATGCTACTTTATCTACTTTTTGTGATCAAAATGGCATTTTTCATGAATTTTCTACACCAAAAATTCTTAAACAAAATGGTGTTGTGGAAAGGAAAAATAGGTCTCCACAAGAGATGGCTAGCGTAATGCTAAATAGTAGAAGCTCCCTGTTAAATTATGGGTTGAAGCTATTAATACTGCTTGTTATATTTTGAGTCGTTTGTCTTAGAGACAGGAACCACTCAAACTCCTTATGAAATCTGAAAAGGAAGAAAACCGAATCTCAAATATTTCCATACTTTTGGTAGCAAATGCTATGTGTTGAATGATCGAGAATACTTGGGAAAATTCGATTCAAAAAGTGATGAGGTAGTGTTTATTGGTTATTTTGAGAACAGCCGAGCTTACAGAATTTATAACATACGTACTCAGATTATCATTGAATCAATCAATGTAAAAATTGATGATACTGATGATTTTTCATCTTATTCACAAGAGCCTAATATTCAGGCTTTGGAAGAACAGGTTGCTGGACGTCAACCTACTCAAGACAATCATGTACCTGCACCAGACAGTGATAAATAGAAGGAACATCCAGCATCAAGTTTTGATATCTTTGTCCCTGCTCTTGGAAGTTCTGACATACCATATATAAATAACGAACAGAACATGAGAAGGCAACCTCTGTCTTGGATACATAAAGCACACCCATTGGACAATGTTCTCTCAGATTCTAGAGATGGTATGATGACTCAGATGAGGCTTGCTAATGAACTTGAAAATGTTTGCTACACTTCACAAATTGAACCCAAAAATATAAATGAAGCTATTATTGATGAAAATTGGGTTCTAGCCATGCATGAAGAGCTAGCTCAATTTGACAAAAATGAAGTGTGGGAACTTGTACCTAGGCCAAAGGACACAAATGTGATCGGGACAAAGTGGATATTTAAAAATAAATTAGATGAACATGGAAACATAGTCAGAAACAAGGCACGATTGGTTTCACATGGATACACTCAACTAGAAGGAGTGGATTTTGATGAAACATTTGCTCATGTGGCTCGACTTGAATCTATTAGACTTTTACTATCTGTGGCATGTCAAATGAGGTTCAAACTATACCAAATGGATGTTAAAAGTGCCTTTGTGAATGGAATTCTTAATGAAGAAGTCTATGTTGAGCAGCCTAAGAGATTTATTGATCCTTATTTTCCCGACCATGTGTTCAGACTCAAAAAGGCCCTATAAGGACTAAAGCAAGCTCCACGTGCTTGGTATGAACGATTGACCATGTTCTTGTTGGAACAGGGATACAAGAGAGGAAAAGCTGACAAAACGTTATTCATCAAACATTTTAAAACTAGATTAACAATTGTACAAATCTACATCGATGATATTGTGTTTGGTTCTTCACTAGAAACAAAATCCAAAGAATTTGCTACACTTATGCAAAATGAATTCGAAATGAGTATGGTTGGTAAACTAAATTTCTTTTTAGGTTTGCAGATCGAACAGGTTGGATCAGGGATTTTTATCTCACAGGCCAAGTATGCTAAAAATCTGGTGAAGAAGTTAGGCCTTGAACAAACCAAGTCAGTCAGAACTCACATGGCCACGTCCTTGGAAATTTCCAGAGATGACCAGGGAAATGAGGTTGACTCCAGCTTATACAGAAGCATGATAGGCAGTTTGCTATACCTGACTGCAAGCCGTCCTGACATATCATTCAGTGTTGAAGTTTGTGCACGTTATCAGGCCAAACCAAAAGAATCACATCTTTTATCAGTGAAGTGAATTATTCACTATATTAATTATACTTCTAATTTTGGTTTATGGTATACTAATGATACTAACTCTCATCTTGCAGGATACACTAATGCTGACTGGGCTGGAAACATGGATGATAAGAAAAGCACAAGTGGAGGATGTTTCTACATTGGTAACAATCTTATTGCATGGTTAAGTGAAACAAAACTCTATTTCCATATCTACTGCAGAAGCTGAGTATATTGTTGCGGGTAGTTGTTGCACTCAGCTACTCTGGATGAAACAAATGCTATGTGATTATGGTATTAATCAGGACTCTGTTACTATATTTTGTGATAACACTAGTGCTATCAATATATCTAAAAATTCTGTATCTAAAAATTTTGTTCAGCACTCTAGGACCAAACATATTGATATTATACATCATTTTATTAGAAATTTGGTCGAAGAAAAAGTAATTACTTTGGAACATATTCAGACTGAGTATCAGTTGTCTGATTTGTTCACCAAGGCCTTAGATTCTGCTAGATTTGAGACTCTACAGAAGGCTGTGTGCATTTGCTTGATGCATTAGTTTTTTTTTTCTTTATAAAAAAATAATTTACTTCGTAGAAGTAGTGTTTTTCTTTTTGTTTGATTTTATCATGTGTGTTTGTTTGCATTTGCTTATTTTTATTTAAAAAAAGAGAGAAGGTGGGGTATTTTTGCAAATAGCATATGATATAAATGTATGATTGGTCTATGAATTTTGAGATTTACTTAGATTAACCAATCAGTATGATATGCTCATTATACTTATGGTAAAATATGCTCAGATAAGCACACTTTGAGGACATATTGACTTGTTTGATTGTACCTTACTACTAACTAGATTGTTATCTTTAAAGTAGTTTCGGACTTTGTTGTAACCTATGGTCAGTATCTACGTCTCTCGGCACTATAGTATGTTGTTGTGTTAAAACAGACAATTTCATAGAGAAGCGGGCTACCACCATAAATGTGTGCAGCCGTCCTTGATAATAAACATAAATCTTGTAAAAAAGGGCTACATTTATGGCTGTGAGAAAGTCAACTCTATGATCTTATAAATTCAGTGCTTTGACAAAACAAAAAATATATATACAAATAAAGTCAACACTCTGAGTACTCAAAAGAAAATTGCTATGGTACTCTTGTCTGGCACGCACATATTTTCTTATTTAAAGAGATATGTTCAGATGATGACTGTTTGAAATACATCTCAGTACTTATCTTCTTGACAAGGTTCAATTTGGCTTAGTGGGACATGTTATGATTGATTAGTCCAGTATGTCCTATCACACACTCTCGTTATAAATCTGACCAATTAATTGAATCTAATTATGCGCACATATCTGATTGGAAGATTTCGGTTGATTTTGATATTTTTGGACTGATTGTATAATTTGTAGACTATGAAATTTGTCCATAAATAAACGATTCAATTTTATCTCATAAAATACCAATTTTATCTCATAAAATACTCTTATTATTCTTGTGTGGGCCTTTTTCGTAGAATTTTTAATCAACAGTCTAATTTTGACAGTACAATCAGCTTTAACTGAGAAAAATCTGGATGGATTTTAGATTATGGAATCCAATCGTATTTTGTTCTGATTTTATCTTCCTAATTTAAAAATCATGTTTTCCATAAATTAGCATCTTAGGCGGTTTAATTTAATTTAAATTTGACATATCTGAGTAAGAAAGGTTTCTATGCCCATAACTGCCAATCATCAGTTTGTTTTTGGTAACTGCTTTACACACGTCCCAAATTAACTGTTCCCTCCTTGTGCAATTTTGAAAAGAATTCTTTCCCTTTTAAACCGTGATTTAGGGTTTTCTCATTCATCTTTCACACTTGATTCTCAATTGCTTAACATCAAATTCTCACTTGCATTTGATTCTAGGGTTGTGTTAAGTTCTTTATTTCAGATTCAAACAATGGCGAAAACCAAGATGCCAAAATCAAAGAAAAACGTTGGTGGTTCTTCCAAGAACACTGATAATCCACCGGCTGCTGCTGAAACTGCAATGGGGCCTCAACTGTCGCCGGTAAGAACTCTTCGACGAAGTGCACGAAGACTGGAACCTTCCAGTTCAGACCCAGCCACCTTTCCAGCGGTTGTTGCATCTCAGGCTGACCAATCGACGGACATTGTTGCATATCAACCGCTGGTCAGCCATTCTAAAACACAGCCCCGTCCAACATCTAACGACCCAATCACCTTTTTGAGCAAGAAAGTTTCCTTAAGTGCTCAAGACCCAGATGAAGAAGGAGATGAGGATGACGAATCTGTAGGTGACAGTTGGGTCTGACAATACTGAAATTGAAGAAGAAATTCATGAGAATGAAGGGACTGGGGACAAAGTGTCTGAACAACCTCTCCAAATTGTTGAAGGTTCAAGTAAGCCCCCTTCGTAAAAATCAGATTCTGATTTCGATGTTACTCTTGATGAATCTTCGAAATCTACTCCTACACCTCCTCCAACGAAAAGGGCCACAAGGGCTAAGAAAGGAAAAGGTAAAATCACTGATGTTGCTGAAAAGCCCACACCTGCTGGTCAGAACAGGCCTACCACTGCCTCAGGAGGTGCCTACAGAGTACTGTCTACTCTTAGTTCAGACCCTCCAAATGTTCAGACTTGACACATTAACTAGAGGTAGACACACTGTTAACCCCCTCAATTACTGTTTTCTATTGGAGAGTGCTGAGAGTCTGTTTCGGTCATTTACCATCTACCGTAAGTTCATCATTGAGTGCAAGGTAGCAATTTTCGAATTTATTTCATTTGGTTTAGTTCAAATTGTTGATTTTCACAACTTACATAATCTGTTAAGTTTTTCTGGGCCGTTCAATGAAACTCTGGTCAAGGAATTTATGGCTAATGTTCCAAAGAATCTGGGGAAGGCTGGAAATGAATTCAGGTGGCAGGTCTATGTCCGAGGAAGACATGTTACCTTTAGTCCTAACTCTATCAGGGACTGGCTTAGAGTGACCACTGTGGCTATTACAAGTGATAAAGAATTGACCAAGGACAGCATTGCACAAGAAATGACTGGCTCTACCTGGCCAGAATCAGGAGAACTGACTGCTTCTCTACTATTGCCCAAATACAAAATTCTTCATCGGATTCTTATCAACAATATCGATCCATTAACTCATCGATCTGACATTTCAGAGGACATGGCTGTTATGCTATACAAGTTAGAAATGAGGATGCCAGTTGATTGGGTCAAAATAGTTTTTGATAGAATTGTTTATGAAGGGCCGAGGAGGGCCAAGCAGTACAGGCTACCGCATCCAGCTCTCATCCATCACTTTCTTGTTCATCAAGAAGTGCCTGCCATGGATTCAGACAGATTCTCTAAGGATATTCCAGTGCTAGGTGTTCATGAGTTTATAAATTTGGGTAGTGCACCGCATTCCACTCCTAGAGTTCCCAGGCACGTTCTATCCTCGTTGGACCATTCTCGACGTCTGGATGCACTAGAAACTCAGTTGGGACTGGTTCGAACACAGGTAGACCAAATTTTTGCCTTAACCAAATGTTTTTCTGATGAATTTATTTTCATGCGTAGGGTGTTGGGTAAATTTAAATATCTGGGCGATGAGCATATAAAGTCTGCATATCGAATAGTTACTCCAGAATTCTCTGCACATCCTGGAGGTCCAATGGAGATTCTAACTTTTGAACCAGTTGTTGAGACAACTGCTGCCCTAGCTACTGCACCTCTCGCTGATGCTCCTCTAGCTGATGCTCCTTCAGATACCTATTCTCGCAGGAGAGTTGCAAACGCATCTGCATCCGGTATAAAGAAGCCCAAATCCTCCCGTCACTAACTGTTTTCAGTTCTAACTTTTTACTTTCTAACTATTTGGTTATGGATCTTCAAACACTGCTTTACTTTTGTTTTTCTCTTAGCGTTCCTCTTACAAAATGGGAAGTAGTAGTAATTTTTAAATTTTGTGGTTGTTAGGTTTTTCTTGTTATTGATACTTTGTTGGTTAAACTTTAATAGTAGTATGTTTAGGTTTATGGTAGTTTGATCATTACACTTAGATAATATCTTGCAAAGGGAGAGCAATATTAAAGTTATGGCTAATGTGTGTGGTATTTGCATAATTTGTTAACTTCTTTGCAGGAGTTAATGGTTTACACACTAAGGGAGAGCCATAACCCTTATATGTTGATGTTCATGGTTTCTTTACTTATTCACACACATCACACTTACATTAAAATTCGATAGTTATGTGTTTGTAATTAAGCAATGCCAAATGGGGAGATTGTTAGAAAAATATGTGTCATATTTTTCACTTTTTATATCTTGGCTTACTTAATGAATATAACAGATTTTTAATGATAAAAGAACAGGTCAACGTTTGCATTTTTTACTAGTCTAGATAACGCCAGTTCTGACTGACTGGGTTGATAAGTGGATTATTTTTTCAGATCAGTAAAGCTGCGATTTTATTCTATTTTTATACTTGATATATTCTATTTTCATGAATATTATTGACAGCTCCTTTTGTAGGTTAAAGAATTTTTTCTTATTCTCTTAGATTTGTTTAGGAAAGAAATATTTAGTTTCTCAAATTCTTTCCTTCTACAAATCTAAGAATATCTTTCTATATTCTTTCGTACTAATTCTCTTACCATTCTAGTTGCATATTTTTAGGTAAGAAATAATTCTTAATTTGATTTCTACTTTAACTATAAGTAAGAGTGGAAATCAATAAAGAATTAAGGCTTTGAAATATAATTGTTGGTCTTGTTTTCTCTAAGCAAAAACCGGCTGAAGTCATTGGTGGAAAAACAAGACTCGATGCTTCATTGATTCAACTTTCAAAGCAAAAAGGTTTTCTTCAAAATCATTGAAGAATCAAGAACTAATTGGTTCTCAACGAACAATTCTATATCTTGTCTAAGCTACTTGGCGTGAAGTTAAGAACGGAGGTTCTTAATCCAAGTGGTGGTTGTAGCCAAGTACAATAGGGAAGTGGTGACAAAGTCAAGACCGGTCGGTTTGATTCCACTTTATCAACAAGTCAGAAGAATAAGTATCACATGGAGTTTATTTGTTTTCTTTTGATTGTTATTTTGTTAATTTTGCGAAATTACAAAAACTGATACTAATGTATTTTTGAACAAGATTATTAGTAGATTATTTTTTACCCATGGCATGGGGGCTCGTGGCTGTTTCCTTTAGGAGTTTACCACGTTACATCTTGTGTTCGTATTTAATCTTTTAATTTCTGCACTTAACAAGATTAAGTAAATGAACACTGTTGTGCGAGTCATAACTGTTATCTTTATCACTTGCCAGTTCTGACTGCATTCTGTCCACTACTTGTTTAATTAAGATTAAAATTCATTTTTAATTTAATTAATCTAGGTTTTAGAACTTTCAGAAACAATAGAAACCTCAAGCTTGGAATGACCTAGGATTCAATTCACGGTTTAATCCGAGGTAAGTTTATGCATTTCATCTTCAATAAATCTGGAATTAGAAGAAATGGGTTAGCTTAATTTTGTAGATAGATTTTATTCCAAAATGGTTTAGAATTGAATAAAAGGGATTGAAATATGGGTTTGATATATGATTGTTTCTTTCCTTTATGTATGAAGTTGGCAATAGCACAGGATATTATGGAAATGACAATATTGAAAAGGAAAATGAAGTGAAATGGCTTAGTTGCTTTTACTATCAGTTCGCTGAATTGGGTAATTAGCTAAGTTTTGCTTCTATATTTAGTTGGGAGAAGAAATGATTAGCTTTCAAGCATAATGTAATTAATCTAATTCAGTAGAAAAGAAAAGAATGGAAATGGATGACATATTACTCATATAAAATGGGTTCTTGACTTATGTATTTAATTATCTTCTAAAAGTTTGGATTTGGCAAGGTATATCATAAAAATGGGTACAGAGGTATAAGTGATGAAATTGGGACTTTGAATTTGACACCATTCGCAATTGGGGTACTATGTGTTGAACGAAAGGAGAATTTAGTAAATGGAAAATGAATGAGTAAAATAGGATTCTTGTCCTATTATGTTATGATCAATTTGGATTTGGATTAAATGTGTTTTAATTCGGATAAATACATCGTTTGCAAGAGGTAACGAAGTAGTATAGATTGCCTATCAACCTAAATAGCTCGTGGTGGTTAACTATGTACATATAGATGTGAGTGAAAAAATTATATACTATTATATACTTGATATTCATTGATTGAATGATAAATTACGAAATTTACATAAAGTGCTTACAGAATTATGATGTCGTATAGATGGTAAACATTGTAAATTTATTATGGTAAAATTGAATGTGAACTGAGACGATATCTAAATTCACCAAACAGTACCCAATGATTCTATTGATTATTCTAGTGTACTGAGGAGTATTGGCCGTGTATTAGTGCACTGAGGGGTCTTGACCTTGTATGATAGTGCACTGAGGGGTCTTGGCTGTGTGCTAGAATGGATGGTTAGAGGTCTTTGGGACCCATAGAGTGATATTTAGCCCTTGAGGCAGTCTACGTACGTATGACTAAATTATATTCAGTGGGTACCTTTTGGTGAGATTTGTTAGAGTATGGCCATACTAAAGAAAAATTGAAACTATACAAGATTTTGTAAAATGATTTCTCTTTTCAACGTGAGAAGAGAGTTCAAGTCTTATCATATTTATAGACTTTGTTAGAGTAGAAAGTAATACAAAGAATGGAAAGATAACATTTGAATCAATCAATCCCTATTTTTTGGTGCTGTCACTTACTATGAATGAGGGAGATAAATGCTCTTTCTCTGACTTACCATTTTGACATGATTGAGTCTCAATACAACCCCTTGAATTACTCTCATGATCTTCTATATTAGGAATAACAACCATGACTTGATCAGCTTCCTTATCACTCCATTTATCACCCGTACCTCTCCAAACCTTATCCCTACAGTTGGTTGACACAAGATGGTTGTTGGAAGTGTGATCTTTCTTAATACCCTCCCTTAAAATGTGTCGAGGTTGAAGGTACTGTTTGCTGCGGAAATGATGTAGAGTGGCCTTACATAGAGGTTTTGTAAAAATGTCCACAAACTGAAGGGTAGAGGGGACATGATGAGTAATAAGAAGTCCTATTGAAACTCTTTCACGAACAAAATGGTAATCTAATTCAATGTGTTTGCTACGAGCATGAAAGACAGGATTGACAGTCATGTGTAATGCACTCAAGTTATCACAAAATAGTATTGGTGGATGGGATTTAGGAACCCAAAGATCGCGTAAAAGAAATGTGAGCCATGTTAATTTGCCTCATGTATTGGCCATAGCACGATATTCGGCCTCAGTACTCGAGCGTGAAATTGTTGGTTGTTTATTAGCACACCAGGAGATAATGTTTCGCCCCAAAAATGTGCAAAAGCCCGTTGTTGACTGTCTTGTAGTAGGACAGCCTGCCCAGTCTGCATTATAAAAAGCAAAGAGATCAAGTGTAGTATCTCCAGTTAGATGCATACCTAAAGTAATAGACCCTTTAACATATCTCAAAATACGCCGAACCATTTTCATACTAGCAACAAGTTGGTAACTACATAAATTGAGAAACATAGTTAACACTAAAAGAAAGATCAGGTCTTGTAAGTGTTAAATATTGTAAAGCACCAACAATGCTACGATAAAAAGTAGGATCGGAGAATGGAGTATCATCATTAAGACCCTTGGTTTTAGACTCCATTGGCGTATACATGGGTTTGCAATCTAGCATTTGAGCCTTGTCAAGAATAGTTTGAGCATAGTGAGTCTAAGAAAGATATACAGTGTTGGTATCTCGTTGAACTTCTATGCCAAGAAAATGATGTACTGGTCCAAGATCTTTCATAGAAAATTTAGAATGCAAAAGTATAATAAAGTCAACAAGTAACTTCGAATCAGAACCTGTCAACAACATATCATCAACATAAAGAAGTAAGACCAATGTACCATGTGATGAGTGCAGGATAAACAAAGACGGATCAGCCAAACTATAAAAGAACCCATGTTTAAGAAAAAAGGTGCTAAAACGATCAAACCACGCTCTTGGTGCTTGTTCAAGGCCATAAAGAGCTTTTCGAAGTTTATAGACATGAGATGGAAACTTAGGATCATGCATACCTGGTGGTTGTTCCATATAAATGTCTTTATTTATGTAACCATGGAGAAAATCATTTTTAACATCAAGTTGCCTAATATCCCATTGTCGAACCAAAGCTAAGCTAAGAACTAATTGAATAGTACCTGGTTTTATAACAGGAGAAAAAGTTTCAATATAGTCTATACCGTCAACTTGATGATAACCTTTTGCAACGAGCCTGGCTTTCAACCTATCAAGAGTTCCATCAGCTTTTACTTTAGCTTTAAATACCCATTTTGATCCTACAATATTCATATGATAATCTCTAGGAACTAAGGTCCATGTTTGATTTTGATGCAAGGCATCAACTTCATCGAGCATGGCTTTCCTCCACCCGTCATGTTGAAGTGCTGTTTTGGCAGACTGTGGCTTGCTTGGTAATTGATCGTAGATTAGACTTGTAAATGCCGTGTTTCGCTCTTGTAATCATAGGATAAGATGTTGACTAAACGTGTTCAGAAAGATGAGACGAGTTAGAATTTTCACTCATCAAATTTTCACTCACCAAATTGTTGTCTACTATGGTATGAGATGTCGCAATAGTCATGTCATGATCTTGAGCATGTTGCGGAGTAGGATCATTGCCATGATTTGAAGGTGACTCAGGTGACACATTTGAGTTGGTGTGTTCTGGCACAGTTGATGGCGTACTTGAAACATTGGATGGTAGAGGAATATGCGTTAAATCGATGACAGTTGATGGACAAGTCTGAGACGTTGAAGTGGGAAGCGGGGAATTGAGAAAATCTGTTATGCAGATATTGGAAGGTGACAAGGACTCTTTTGTTTTGTAAGGGAACATAATCTCATCAAACATGACATGTCTAGTGACAAACATCCTGCTAGTTTTTGGATCGAAACATCGGTACCCTTTATGCTTGTCACTGTAACCTATAAACACACAAGGGATTGTTTTAGGATCAAACTTATTCTTCTCAGTATCCCATGTATATGGGTAACATCGAGTCCCAAACACACGTAAAACAGAGTAATTAAGATGAGCACCAAATAAACGAAAATAAGGAGAATCAAAATTAATAGATGAAGAAGGCAAACGATTGATTAAAAAGATTGTTGTAGTAAAGGCCTCAACCCATAGAAAATTAGGTACTCCACTGTGAAAGATCATAGTCATCCCAAGATCATATTCATCCCAAGTTCTCTAATAGTACGATGACGGCGTTCAATGATGCCTGTTTGCTCAGGTGTGTAAGGACAAGAAAGTTGATGAACAATTCCTTATTGCTGAAAAAGTGAAACAAGTCTTTTATTTACAAACTCACCTCCACCATCAGAGCGAAAAATCTTAATTTTTTTTATCAAATTAACTCTGCACATAACTTTCAAAGGCTAGGTAAACATCAATAAAATTTGATTTGGCACGAAGAGGAATTAACCAAATATAATGAGAATAGTCATCCACAAGACAAGCATAGTATCGAAATTTGCCACGAGATAAAATAGGAGCTGGTCCCCAAATATCACAATAAATTTTTTCAAAAACATCAATACCAGAGGAATGAGATAAACTAAATGGTAACTTGCTAAGTTTGCCTAATTGACAACTTTCACAAACAGTTTCCACGTTTTTATTCGAACTAACATGAATTAAATTCTTAGTACATAAAAATTGAACAGCTGATCTTTGTGGATGTCCAAGACGTTGGTGCCACAATTCTTCAGTCCCTGAGTTTTGTCTATTGGAGAAGTGTGCTTCCTTTGGTTTGGACAGGACATAAAGATTTTCCTTACGTTGACCCATTATCCAGGTTCGACTTGTTGCTCGTTCCTTAATGCAAAACAACTTGTCATAAATTCACAATTTAATGGGTATTGTGTCGTTAACTGACTAAAAGAGAGTAAATTTCGGGTTAATTGAGGTACACGTAGGACATCACGAAAAAATAACTCATTCTTACCATCAGAAATTAAAGTATCCCCAATTGCATGTATTTTTAAAGGAGAACCATCACCAATAAAGACTGAATCATGACCAGCATATTTTTTGAGATTTTGTAACATACCTGAATGTGCAGTCATATGATTCGAAGCTCCAGTGTCGATTGTCCATTCAACATCTGCAACTGAAGTGTCCATGGTGAGGGCAGCAAGAGCTTGGGGAAGGTCCTCATTGTTCACCGGTTGTTTTGGTAGGCTCCAACATATTTTGGCAATATGTCCAAGCCTTCTGCAAAGCTGATAGTGCTAATTCTTGTACATCTCTCTTTCTGTGCTCGTCATTCGTCGTTTACCAGGAGGTGGTGGTCGTGGAGTGTGATTGTTAACTCTTTGTGGTTGTTGTGAGTTATTTTCTACATAATTTAAATGCTGAAAATTGTTATTAGTAGCCTGAAAACCTCTACCTTTTGACATGAATTGATTGTTTTGATGATTGCAGCTGTTGTAAGTTTGGTGCTGGTTTTAGTTGCGTTGTCCATAAAACGCATATGGTGGTAAATTGGATGTTTAAACCCATGTGTTTCGTTGTTTGATACCTTGTAGGAGTGACACAGCTTCTGAGTACGACGGCATGGGAGGTTTGAGCATTGCCGTTGTAAAAGACTCGTATTTCGTTACACTCAAACTTATCCTAGAAAACTATCCCTTGTGGCGTGAACAACTACTCGCCCTTGCAGAAAGCCAAGATATGGTTGGACTCCTCATATGTGAAAAAGAGAAACCAGCCATGTACAACAATACCACAATAGATGAAACTGCAAAAAAAAATCTCTGGATAATACCTCAAATGGTGAAAAGAAGATCGTCTCCTACGTGGGTGGATTATTGGAACACTCGTCGAAGAAGCTTTAGGTCTCGTTATTGGCCTAGAATCATCATAATCAGTTTGGAATGCCTTGAAGGAAGCATATGCTCAAGATTCACAAGAACGAGAATTTACTCTTCCACAGCAACTTACATATCTCAGAAAAGATCCAGATAAGTCCTTGGAAGAACACTTGAACAAGTTTAAAAGTATTTGCGTCTTGCAGCCATAGGGAATCTAGTACCCAACAAGACAAAAGTCTACTCCTTACTTGCTAAGCTCTGATATCATAAAGAAAAATTGAAACTGAACAAGATTTTCTAAAAATGATTTCTCTTTTCAACGTGAGAAGAGAGTTCAAGTCTTATTATATTTATAGACTTTTTAATAGTAGAAAATAATACAAAGAATGGAAAGATAACACTTGAATCAATCAATCCCTATTTTTTTTGTGCTGTCACTTGCCATGAATGAAGGAGATAAATGCTCTTTTTCTGACTTACCATTTTGACATGATTGAGTCTTAATACAACCCCTTGAATTACTCTCACAATCTGCTATATTAGAAATAACAACCATGACTTGATCAGCTTCCTTATAGTGCCATTTAACACACTTATCTCTCCAAACCTTATCACTACAGTTGGTTGACACAAGATGGTTGTTGGAAGTGTGATCATGCTTAATACATACTACGTGCTTTCAAATCATGAGATGATGATTGTACAATGTTGATGATGATGATAATGACATGCTACTTAGTCAACTTACTATATTATTCTTGTTGAATTGTTTATCAAAATGTATTAATTGAGATACGATATTTGTATTGATTGAAATTATACGAGACAAATGGTTAAATGATATAAACTTTGTTTCTGATATATATGTACCAAATGGAAACTATAGTTATTTTCGAAAACTCTCTACTCACTGGGCCTATCAACTCGTATATTTTCTAATGATCTTCTTATCAGGTGGTAGTTGAGTTTTTGGGCAGCTTTTTGAAGATGAAGCCTTTTGATATCAGAGTCAGAGCCACACAACGTATCTAGTTTGTACGACTCACAACATGTTGTATGAAATCACTATTTTGAGGGTGGGTGTATTTTGGATGTCATATTGTATATGTAATAAGCTGAATGGGCTCACTACATCATTTATAAATGACCATGTACAGTAGTGTGGAGTTGTAAATAAAGCTTGAAATTTGGTTTGTTCTTTGTTTTTAAAAGTGTGGGGTTTTAGAAATGGGGCAGATGGACCCAAGGTTTTTGTAAATATTGTGGTTTGCGAATATATTACATTTTACTACAGGTAACAAGTTGGGATAGACAAATTTGCAGGGGAGATAATGCCAAATTTTTTAATTTTATCTAATCACCTATATATATTTCTTAAAATGTAAATGAAATTAATTGTAAATTACTAGTCATTAGCCTTGATGGCGGGTCTAGTTATAGCTAACATCCACCATTGGCGCACGTCGCGTTTCGGGTCCACTAGTGTTACTCAGAACGGGGCGTGTCATGAAAGCCGACCTTGTCAATGTTGTTGCTTATGTTGTCCTTGATTGTGTGACTCATCTTGATAGAAAAAGGATATAAGTGAGTGTTATTGGGTTTGAGTGTTAACTCGACCTTGACATTTCCCATAGACGAGAATATCTCGACATTGTAACACAAAAATGACTTTGTGGGGGCAATAACTGTCACAATAAGTGTCAAATAGTATTTGCGATGGATTGTTTATGGGTTTGGGTACCGTTGCAATAATGGCATAGCTAACTAGTTTATGATAAAAGAAACGCCGTCCCAAAACACTGCGATTCATTTGCAACATTATAAGAACCGTCACAATTATTCGTCACATATATAGCTTATTATTTGTTTTGCTTATTTGCAACATTACATAGCTTTGCAAATAATGTGTTGTTCCAAATAAAACTATGTATGACGAGAGTGAGCTCTCATAAAAATTCTGCAAAATTTTTAATATTAGCATTTTTGTTGCTTATTGGGATGGCATCTTGTTACGAATATTACGTTGTATGACTGGAGCTTGCCCTCATAAAAGGTCATACATATTTTGAGAGTATTACTGTGTTTTGATATATCAGTGACGGTCAGTTGCAAACAGCTTTTGCAAAAAAGCATATAATCTATCTTCGTACTAAAAAAAGGAGATTCTATATTTGTGAAAAAAAATCAGTTATGTACCTTTTTAAAGACCTTGATCCTATAAATCTATGGTGTCGTTAGGTGATTTTTTTTTACTTTCAAAACAGTGTCAAAACATAGTTTATATGCCTTTTCGACTTTAAAGGATCTCTTTCAAACGTTCGAGTTGTAATATTTAGGCATCTTCATCTGGTATATTCTGAGATTCATCTGTGAGACCTCCCACTTTCCTTGCCACATCATTCTTCTGAATTTTGTTGAAGTGTAAGCAGCAAGGAGAGAGCAGGCTATATTCGACCGAAATCATACCTTCAGCTTCGTAAGTCATGGAGAAGTGTGTCTCTCCAGTTGTAGTTCTTAATGTGGTGTAGTAAGCCCAAACTATTTGAGGTAGCTCGTCGACCCATAAGCCTTTAACACTATTTAGCTTTCACTATAGATGATACATAGGGTGGAGAAATTTGTATGAATGTCGAGATCATTGCAAATTTCCTGTAGCTTCTTGCTTTTGAATTGCTTGCCATTGTTTGAAACTAGAGAATGGGGTTTCCCAAATCTGCAAATGATAGTTTTCCAGATGAATTTTAGAGGAGTTAGCTTCTCTGATTTTCGCAAGTTCAACTTCAACCCACTTATTAAAGTAACCAATGGCAACTGGCGAACTTGACATTGGCCCGGCCTCTAGGAAGAGGTCCAATTAATGAAGTCAATCCCCCAGTTGGCGAAGGACAAAGGATATTAACTGAAGTTAAGTCATGTAGATGCTGCCTCGACTAAAGAACAGTCTCCCACACATGGTTTTCACAAATTCCTTCTTGAATTTCTCTCATGTCTATTCATTGCCAACACATAAAGGTATAGTATAGCTTACTTCAATAGAATACCATAATGCAGAACAAAGTTTGTGGCCCTATAACGGAGCCTTGCGAGCTTGGAAACTGCATTGGTGTATCCAATGTCGACTTGAGGTATTTGTATCAGCTCAAATTTCTCCTAAGGAATCTCATAATTACCTTTTCAAATATACAGCCATGGTTTTCCAACGAGCTACGAATTATTCGTTGACCTGATTGACAACCAACTGTGAATCCCTACCAACATAAATTTTCTTCGCATTCATCTTATTGGCGAGGTAAAGTTCGACTAGAACTTTGTATTCTGCAAAATTGTTCAATGCCTTCAAACTGAAGCCAAGGGCATAGTTCAGATTATGTCCTTCTGGACTAACAAAAAAGATTCCGGCCCTGGACCCTGACTTTCCAGACGAACCGTCCAAAAATAGTTTTTATGTTGACACTTCAACATGCTCGTTGTCAAGCTCCATTACTGGAGGGTTAGCAAACTCGGCAATGAAGTCTTCCAGACGAGCTTGAAGTTAAATGTGAAATTTAGACAATGAAGTTCCCTAGACAGGGGCTTCAACTTAATTTCAAATTTATTATGTTCAATAGCCCATTTCATCAGTCGACCCAATACATCAGGTTTCAGCAGCAACAACCGCTTCAGAGAGCAATTCATTAGAACATCAATACCATGAGATTTGAAATATGTTCAGAGTTTCCTTCCTGGATGGAGTGACTAATGAGAGCGCCAAATTTTCCAAGTCTAGGTATCTTGTATCGATGTCCTGTAGAGCTTACTAACATAGTAAACGGGTAATTGCTGATGACTTTCTTCTCTGACTAATGACTAACACTGAATTGATTGCTTTCTCAAATACTACCAAATAAATGATTAGTAGAGTTTTCCCCTACACAGGTTTGGACATGAAGGTTGCCGAGGTGATCCTTGAGAGCCTGAAAGGCGAGGTCACACTTCTTTGTCCACTCAAATCTCTTACCGTCATTGATAAGTTGGAAGAATATGAAGTATTTGTTTGTTGACTTTGATACGAATCTACTCAATGTAGCAAACCCTCCAGGTCAAGCTTTGAACTTCTTTCGATTTGGTCGGGGATTGCATTTCAAGGAGGGCTTAGATCATTTCTGTGTTAGCCTCGATTCCTTGTTGATTTACCATATATCCAAGGAACTTTTCAGATGCGACCCCAAAAGCACATTTTTGGGGGTTCAACTAGATGATACTGCCTAACTATCTCAAACATCCCTTCTAGGTTCTTCAGGTAATCTACAACTTTCAAACTTTTGAAAAGCATGTCATCTATACTTCCATGGTTTTTCCTATTTGTTCCGTAAACATTTTGTTGACGAGCTTGTAAAACGTGGCTCTAGAATTTTTAAGCCCAAAGGCATCATTTATAACAATATATTATCTGGATTGTAATAAATGAGGTGTGTTCCCCATTTGGCCTGAACATTTGAATTTGATTATAGCTGGAATAAGAATCCTTAAAGATTAGGTGCGCATGATCAATTGTCGCATGAATGGGCTGATCGATGTGGGGCATATGAAATCCGTCCTTCGGACAAGCCTTGTTCAGATCAATGAAATCTTGATAGGTTTGTCGTAGCCCAGGCCATTGCATTTTGGTACCAAAACGAGGTGACAAACCCAAATAGACGAGCTTTTTTTATGAATCCGTTGGCCAACAATTTATCGATTTCAAGTTTCAAACCTCATATTTCACTAGGCTGATGGGTTGCCTTTTTTTGCAACCTTGGGTGGAACTTTAGATCTTTTCTCAGGGCGAGGGAAGTAATGGACGAGTCTATTCCGACTATCTCAAAGTTCTTCCATGCAAAGACATCCAAATTTGCCAAGCTTGAAGTGTCCAAGTCCATGACAAGTAGCTTTAGAAGAACAATTTCAAAGATATATGAAGTGTGAATCACTTATTTGCCTCAATAGTCGCACAGAAAAACTTTGACATATGGTCGTAGATTTGAGACTTTTTCTTGGAAGAAGATGATTCTGTTTCATTTGTTCTAGAGCAGGCATGTGATGATAGTCAAATATGTTGTTTATTTCCACCTTTATATTAAAAGTAAGTGGGAGACATAATCATTAGGGTTCAAGTTAATAAGCCACTTGAGTAATGCTACAATGACCACAAGTTAGACCAAAAGTTGGACAATCGTGGATAAAATATCTAATTTGTCCTTTGAAAAGACACAATTCAAATTTCCAAATATGTCTTTTCAAATGACATATTTGATAATTTATCAATAGTGGTCCAAGTTTTGGTCTATCTTTTGGTTAAACAAGCATTTTCCAAGCCACTTACTGAGCGTAGCACTAACTTACCTACTGGTCCGATTGGTGT
Organism: Forsythia viridissima; assembly: GCA_030279155.1. Taxonomy (NCBI): domain Eukaryota; kingdom Viridiplantae; phylum Streptophyta; class Magnoliopsida; order Lamiales; family Oleaceae; genus Forsythia; species Forsythia viridissima. Next base: position 11,328,981 of record CM059037.1, on the reverse strand, counting down.
ATTTGGTCGGTGGTAACTGATATTGACACATCAATTTGCATGTTAGGGCACTTGTCAACTCTATGCCAAGTGCTACTTTTGACATTATTTCAATACGCCTTTATCACATGTCAAACTGACGTGGACGCTTTGACTTGCCACATCTAGCTCTAGGGTCTTTTGTTTATGGTGTCAGCTAAGGCCTCCCTAGCATAGTTCATTTGGATCATGCTACACACTTACACCCTCTTATGTGTCAAACAATGATTTGTCCAAATTATTATTTATTTGGTCAAATTATTTATTTGACCAAATCATTGTTTGACACATAAGTGTGGAGTGTACAACTAGCATTATCCAGTTCATTTATGAGGTGGGGCTCCAGCTCATACATACTACTTATTCGTGGTGCGAAAAAAAGGTGAAGAGTCGGTTGTCTCAAAGGAAACTTTGTGCAATAAAATCTACTCAAAGCTCCTAAATATCATGGAACATAAAATTAAACATGTTAAGGAAGGAACAAATTAAATGGAGATAACTAATGATTATTACTGTGGAAGGTAAATTAGAGCGCTTAATCAGTGATGGGAATGTGCACATCAAAGATGAAACGAGATGCGGGGAAATTTCACCAATTGCATACAACAAGAGATTTCGTAGGATTTTCCTTGCGGAACCCTACAATATTATTTTAACGCCCCGGGTATTCTCAACTCGAAGGGTCATTAAAATAATCTTTAATTAATGTTTGACAACTCCAAATAGGTTTCCCGTGCCCTTGAATAGTTTTAAAAATGTAACTATTGCGGAAAATAACAAGTGCGCAAGGGAAAAGAAATTTACTTCTAAATTTTAAGGTTTTTACCTATACCATTATAGGTGTCACCACAATTTATTTGACTATCCAAACGAACTCCAAAAATTTCAATATTTCAACTGTAGATACTTGGGACCTTGGACTAGGTCATGTTAAAATTTTAGACCTTAGCTATGTCGTTTGGTTGGTGAAAACGTTAGCCCAAGTTGTTTGAAAAACTGTTCCGGGTGCCTTACGGCAACTGGCTAAAATGTTCATAATAAATTCATACAAAGGAAATTTTGAGTGATTCCAATTGTTGCTATTAGACCACATACAGGGAATTCTATAGCCACTGATTTTACTCAAAAAATCTAAATACACATAGAGTTATGATTTTTCAAATTAGGGACAAAAAGCTGAAATTTCATAATGTGAAACAAGGCAGTTTCTACTTTAAAAATTGAAATAACAACTAAACCAACATCTCATTTTTCCTCGTACTTTACATATTACATAATTAAATACTGTAAAACCAACATCTAAATTATAGTATTTTCATCATGATTGACTCGATCATCTCGATGCCAAAACTTAGTTTAAATAAAATAAGTCCACTTCATGATTGCTAGCCTACGCCATCGCACTAATGCCAAACATAAGAAAGACTCAGTAAGAAATTTACTAACATGCGGGAAAAATTACATGGAAACATAAATGCACATGCCACCACTTCAAACGACATAATTTGGTAACCGACACCCTTGAACTTAAATGTGATTTGCATCAATCACTATCGTGTGTATGTGATTACCTTCAATCACAATCATAAAGTTCCTTCATAGATAATTAACATGGCATTTATTTCACGTAATAACTTTCCCAAAAAATCATTTATAAATCATAGATTGAGTAGTAAATAAAACTACCTCAAAAAAGAGTTTTCGGTAAAAGTTGCAAGTAGCTTGTCGCTTCACCTTTCCAAAAAAGCATGCTTGTCTTTTTTTTTTTTACAACATTCATATGTTGTAGGAAGATTTAAGGGAAAGTATTAGAGGTAAATATGGGCCAAAATTTTGATATGTTTGGGTAGTTTAATATGTGTTCTAGGGATAAATATGGGAAGAACGGGGACTTTGTTGCTGGCCAAAAATTTAAGGGAGAAGGTGAGAGTTTTTGTTGATGTATTGGATATGATTTTTGGGAACAATGGTGGATGAATGTTGCTAGAATTTTGGGGACTGAAAAGAGGGGAAAAGTGAAGCAAAACAAAGGTGTTAGAAGCATAATGCTGGGGCCGAAACTTGAAGCGAAAGGGACTGATCTTGTCTTGATAAAAACCAGGACTTTAAGCCTATTGTTGAGGTATTTTTTTGGTGTTTGTAATGAGGAAAATTAAAGTGAACTTAAGGGCTGAAAAACTAAAGTGAAAGTGCAGGTGTAGAGTGGGAAAAATAAAAGGAGGAAAGGGACTTAAGGGGGGCTGAAAGTGAGAGAGAAATGGAGGAATTTCTGGCTTTTGGAGTGGAAAAACTGGGGCTGATCATGGAGATTTAAGGGGCCGGTTTCTTCTAGAGAACATGGTGCAATTGGCTGAGGTTTGAAGTGGCAAACATGGGGTTAATAATGGCTGATCATGGAGTAGTGGAGGGGGGCGGTTTCTTCCTTGTGGTAGGGTGAATTTTGGCCATGCTTGGGGGAACCTCTTGGCATAGCTTGGCAGCTTAGGGAGGGGGGTGGGGGTGGGGGTGCTTGGGACGTTTTTATGATGATGAAATGGTAGGAAATTTAGCCAAAAATAAATGGTGAAAAATGTGAGGGAAATGGGTAGGTAATGGATTGAAGTGAGGGGAGATCATGGGTGGTTAAGTTTTTAGATTTTAGGGACTGTTTGGGGCAGATTTTGGCATGAGACTAGGGGCTATTTGTGTGATTATTTTGGCATGAGATTAGGGGCTGTTCGGGTGTTCAATTAGCATAAAAAAATTTGGGGCTTGGTGATTAACAAAAATTCTATGTTTGAAACAAAAGATAAGGCAAGCACGTGAAAAAACTAACGCGACTAAAATGTTTAAAATGTACTAGGAAGTTCACAACAACGCAGAAAGTTGAAATTTATTTATTTTATTTTATTTTATTTTTGGTGAAATTTTAAACGCCAAAAAAATTTCCGGTCGCTACATTTACCTTCAATTTGCCTGGACAAGTTGAACCAAAACATTGTAGAATGGAAGTCACACCAAATGGAAGTCTTGGATTTATTATTCTAAGACATGGAATACCCGAGGCTTGGAAGCCTAGGTTAATCCGAATTCTCCACACCTGATGAACTACATGCAAGAGTCATAACCTTAGTGATTGCGTGTTTCTATATATTTAAGTAATGGTGTAAGATAGAGAATCCATGTTAAAGAGAAATACAATCTATTTCAGGTTGAAAACTTATTGTTATATTTAAATCTCTTTAAATTGGAATTCTCTTGTGGTTAGCTTAGTTGTTAAATGATTCAATTGATCGAACCTCAAATAGAACTAAAAAGGCCAAAAAAAATTTTAAGGGCTAGTTTGGTTATGCTTTTAAGTGCTTATAAATAGTGGGTCCTAAAGAATGTGTGGATAATATATATATATATATATATATATACATCTTTGCTTATATATATATATATACACGGTCGTAAACAACTTTTTGCAAAAAAGCATATAATCTATCTTTGTACTAAAAAATGAGATTCTATAATTGTGCTAAAAAAGCAGTTATGTCCCTGTTGAAAGTCCTTTTTACTGTAATTCCGTGGTGATTTTCTTTTTGGTTTCAAAAAGGTGTCAAAAGACAGAACAATAAATCAAGCAAGAGGAAAACCGAAGAGAAAACATGTCGTAGAAATAAATCTACTCGTAGTTGTTTTTATTGTTATGCGTATAATATGTAAATATTGAATAAACACCGGTTATAGGACTATAAATCCAATAACAACAAATTTAGAAGGACTTTAAATCTGTAATCAATGGACTCAAACAATCCAAAAACTGAAATAAATTTGAATTGTATGAGGCCTTAAGTACATAAATTTTATAACCAAGAGCCATTTGGCCTTATATAATTGATTCTCAAACGTCAGTAGTAACTAGCTGGCAACTTCTTCAATGCTTCACATTTTCTTCGTAATTTCAGCCATTCGCAATGAGATAGAAGTGCATCAATCTGAGGAAGGTAAGAATTCCTTCTTGGAATTAAATTTCAATCTGAAAAGATCTAATTTCAATTGGCATTAAACTTTTACTTGTTTGATTTTTCTTTTAAAGACTTCGAGCAATCCCTTTTGATGATACCTTTTAGTCTTTCTTGATTTTAACAATGAATTTGTAAGATCTATTTGTAGAACGAATCAAAAGATACAGGTAGCTTTTGATGCCTGAAAGTAGGATCGGTCCATGCCACGAAATTAAGAACATAAATCTAGTAGCCCAAACAAGATGTTATGATTCTATTTAGATTCGTGTATATATGTAATATGTTCTTAATTTGTTCTTTTTCAATATGTTTGGATTAATGTATGCATTTTTCAGTTGGCAAATACTCCCCAAAATCAGATCTTATGTTTCTATTTAGATTCGTGTATATATGTAATATGTTCTTAATTTGTTCTTTTTCAAATTTTGGCTACAGAAGTTATTTTTACTTGTGAGTTGTGATTTGATATGATTGTCTTTAATGCTGTTGCTCCTTGATTATTCTAATTTCCTCCTCCTGTTTCGAAATTTAAGGTACAACTTAGGGTTGCTCCAATTGTTGTTTTGTTTTAATGCAAGTTAATACTTCTAGCAGTATTATTGACGCTTACCAAAATTGATTGAGGATTTAGATTCGTGTATATATGTAATATGTTCTTAATTTGTTCTTTTTCAAATTTTGGCTACAGAAGTTATTTTTACTTGTGAGTTGTGATTTGATATGATTGTCTTTAATGCTGTTGCTCCTTGATTATTCTAATTTCCTCCTCCTGTTTCGAAATTTAAGGTACAACTTAGGGTTGCTCCAATTGTTGTTTTGTTTTAATGCAAGTTAATACTTCTAGCAGTATTATTGACGCTTACCAAAATTGATTGAGGATTAGGTAATCCATCTACCTCTTGATGAACAACATAGATTTTGTACAACATTAAAATTGTGTTACTGCACCCTTCTACAATACATTAAAATTGAATTCAGGCCACAAGCACAATGAATGCGAAAATCTTCTTTCCACGTTAAATCCTGAATTCGTCCACAACTTTCATGTTTACTTAACTTCAGAATCTTTTTGTAGCATCTGTTTTTGTTTCTACATTTTCCCTTGCATGTCTAGCATAATTACGTGCAGAGACTTTCCCTGCTTTAATGTTCAGCACCAGCATATTTTGGAAAGACATAAATTCCCTTATATGAAATTTGCTTGCACCTTAATATGATTTTCAATTATACAGCTAAGGTCTATGTATTTCTTACTCTCGGCAGAGGCACTTGGAGTGAAAGTTTGATAAATATATCGAGGAACATTAATATGGACGAGTTAACATTGTCTGGATATTGTAAGCCAACTGTCGAACTGACTAGAGCAGCCAAGGAATGGACATCAAGGTCAGTTGATCAGGTGTCAATGTGGACATGTGACGGTACATACCGAGCTCGAGTTCGACTACCATGTAATTCAAAGGATATAGGTAACTTTTACTATTTTTTTTCCCTGCGCATTCATGCGAAATTGAAAATACATAAGCAGTGTCTTCATTTTGAACATATATATGCTGAGCAAATCTATCATGGACATTGACCTTCCAACCTACCGTGCGGCACTTAGCTTCTTGGTTCTGCCCCTTGCAGTATTTAGCTAAGTTAGACTCTCAACTGAGGGAGGCTAAATCAAGGGGCGGAATCTAGGTGCTAAGTGTCACACTTCTAGCTTCAAAGGTTCAAGTCTGTGACAAGTAGCTTTGGTAGAAGAATTACAATATATGAAGTGTGAAACTCTAATCTGCCTCAATAAATTTGAAATTTTTCTTCTTTTTTTTGCCCCATCTTTTGTTCAATTTGTTTAGGAGAAGGATGGCATGCATTATGGATGTGAAAAGAGTCGAAGAGTCTGGTGTCTCGAACAAAACTTTGTGGTAATGAAATCCATATAAAGCTCCTAATGCTCATGAAACATAAAATTAAATATATGAAAAAAAAGGAAAAAATTAAATGGTGATAAGTAATGATTGTTTCGGTGACAGATAAATTGAAGTGTTTATTCAATCCTAAAGGGGAGGTTCACATCGAAGGCACAACAAGAAGCGGTGAAATTACACCAAGAAGCGGTACAACAAGAGATTTCACCAGATTTCTCCCCCTGGACTCTTCACTATTACCTTCAATTTGCTTGGAGATGTTGAGACAAAACATTGTAGAACTGCGGTCTCAGCTGATGGAATTTTTGAATTTATTTTACGAAGACATGGATTACCTGAGAATTTGAGGGCTAGGTTCATCAGAATTCTCCAGTCCGTATGAACTTCTTGCAAGAGCCATGTCTTAGGTGGAGTAATCTCCTAGTTAGTGTTGCATATTAATCTCTTTTAATTGGAGTTCTTTTCTAGTTAGTTTTAGTAGTTAAAAAGATTGTATTGGTGGTCACTTTAAAATTGTTAACCAATTAAGTATGAATAGACCGAATTTTGTTTATTTTCATTGACCTTTAAAATGCAAGGATTTGATCAATCGAGCCCTTTGAATTATTTGTTTCTTTCTAATGTTGTATTACTTTTGTGGCTGTGGACTAATGCTTACTTTTTCTGTCAAACTTTTGTTGCTTCGCTCAATCATCAGTTTTATCTATTGCTGTCAACTGCACCAGTTCTCTTGTTCTAGTTCAAATTGCTAAAAAATTGTATCTTCCCTGTTTTTCATGTTCCTGAATGTATTCCTGAATGTTGGGCGTCCTGAACTTCTCGAGCAATGGGACACTTCAGATGGATTTCATGAATGTATTCCACTTATTCCATGAGGTCGTTCATATGAGCTCAACCTCCTTCGACCATATTCAATTTAAGTCTTCAAAGTCTAAATTCTTCATTTTGGAAATAGTTTTGCAAGGACGATGAGGCAGATCTTCTTCTTATGAACTCTCTCATGTTGGTCGAACTTTTGTATGTCAGTCTATCTCGTCTTCCACTAGCCCATTGAGGACGCTTCAAGCTCAAGGTTGCACATTTTCTTGGACAGTGGTGCTTCTGTGTCGAGTTGGCTCCTCGATTGGAGATCACTAGTTCTGGCAGTGATGCTGGTTCTAGTCAGGAGATAGATTACCTGGTGTGGTGTATTGCGATTTTTGTGATCTCAAATAAACCCGGGGTAGTGATGATTAATAGGACCCATTATATCTTCATAGGCTTTGAGCCCAGGATTAAATGATAATTCTATAGTCCACTCCTTAATGTGTCAGCCCAAATTAATAAAGGACGTGTGTGGGTCACTTGGAGGTTTTAATGTACCTTTGGGTTGTTGCTCAGTGACCCAGTATGTTGGACCCGATCTAAAGTGAGACGGCTAGGTTTATGGTATATATATATATATATATATTAGGGGTATAATATATTAGGATATAATATAATATAGGTTATTATATTATTACCATATTCGTATATATATTTCATTACCATATATATTCATATATTTTACTTATATATATTACTTGGTTGGACAGCCAAAAAAAATCACCATTAACCACCATATGATTCCACACGTAAAACAGTGAACGTCTTCATCATAAAAGCCTAACCAGCAACCTTCAGCCATTGTCATTGATATTTTCTTAGTGAAAATTGCAGCCCTTTCTCTCCTTAATTTCTTTGGTGAAATTGGTCTTTCTTGTTTGCCCTTTAACTTAGTGTTACCTTTGTGGAGTTGGACAGTATTAATCTGAGCTATATTGATTGTTCTTGCAAGTAAACAAAGATCCGGTGAACTATTTTCCCCAACAATTGGTATCAGAGCCTTGGTGGCATTCCGTAGTGCAAGAAAATTAATTTTGAGTTGTCAGATTAACGAAGAAGAAGAAGCACAAATCTGCCCGAATTTGTCCGTCCATTTTTCTGCCAAACCAGACATCATCTTTGTGACGGAGACCATATTCCAGCTCCTGACGTCAAGGCGGAGCTGACGGTGAGGCGCGTGTGGCACATGGTAGCGCGTGAACTTCAGCTGCAGATTTCTTCCAACGGTGCATGGGAGTGCGTGCGATGGTATTCCGACGAGTGGCTGGTGGCGTTGTGATCCTCGTTCTATTTCTGACCTTCTGTAGTGGTCAGTTATATTTTTTAGTGGTCCGGACAGCTTGGACAGCGGTTCGATAGTAAACGTATTTGGCGTTTGCAAAACCTTCGTGGTTTTTCCAGCTTGTGTGGTTGCTAGAATTCTTTTAATTTGTTTCGCTTCTCTCCTATTTTATACGGACTGTCGAATTTGGTCCGCTCTGGTAAATTGGCTAATCTCTTTTACATTCCAGTACTAGCAAGTCATCGTGTGGGATGGCCATTAGGTTTGAGGTTACCGTGTGGGGTAACCATTATTTGTTGCTAGTGACTTTAGGAATTTACGTGCCCATTATTGTGACTTGTATTAGCTTTTGTTTTGGTGCTGATTATTTACGATACTTTATTTTTGTGCATTATTATTTAGAACTGTCACCTGGATTTTACCTGTCTGACAATTTCCTTGATCTGAGATCGTGAATCTCACGAAACCCTGGAAATCTAAAACGGTGTATATTGAGGCCTTTAGGTTTTTCTGCGTGATTATCTTGAGGTGCTTGTTGGTGTGTATTCTTATTTGTTGAGATGTTTGCACATCGTTTTGACTTGAGTGTCTTTACTAGAAAATGTGATTTTTCTATTTAGCAACAGAAAATGAAAGGTATTTTGATTCAGCAAAAGGTTTCAAATTCTATTAATAATTCTTATGGTCTTAATGTTACTGAGGATCAGAAAAAGGATTTTGATGAACTTGCTTACACTTCTATCATATTGTATTTATCAGACCCTATTTTGCAAAAAGTTGGAAAATTTGATTCCACAGAAAAGCTTTGGAAAAAATTAGAAGAGCTTTATTTAATCTAATCCACTCCAGATAAAATCTATCTCCACGAAAAAAATTTCAACTTTAAAATTGATCCCTCAAGAGATTTGGATGACAATCTTGATGTTTTTAATAAGCTTGTGCAAGATATTACAAACTGTGGTGAAACGGTCCTTGAAATTAACAAAGCTATAATTTTGTTAAATGACATTCCTGATTCATATAAGGGAGTCAAGAATGCAATTAAGTATGGGAGGGAGACCCTTACACCTGACATTGTCATAGACTCTTTAAAAAGTAAAGAGAGAGAGTTGAAGTTCGAGAAAAATGAGAGAAAAAATAGTGAAGTCCATTTTGTGAGGGGTAGACCTCAGTCAGGAGATGGGAGTGGAGGTGGAGGTGGAGGTGGAGGTGGAGGTGGGAAAAACAGTGGTAGCTATAGAAAGGGTAGAAGTAGTTCTAAATCACATGGGAGGGCAAAAGGAATGAAATGTTACGGGTGTGGAAAATAGGACATTTCATTAGTGAATGTTATAAAGAGAAGAACAAACAGAGAGGAGAAAATTAGAGAGAAACAAATGTAGTGACCTCTAGTGATGAGTCTGGTGAGGTTTGCATACTTTTAAATTCTGAGCCTGGTGAGATTAACCTGTCTATGAACTCCCATAGACATGAGTGGATTATTGACTCCGGTGCATCTTTTCATGTCACATCTAATAAGTTTTGGTTTGATCATTTGCATGAGTCTGATCATAGATATGTAGTTGCATAGAATGGAGTTGCATATAGAATTACTGGTGTTGGTAATGTAACTATTAAGTTTGACAGTGGCTTTGTGCATACATTAAGAGAAGTCAAATATGTTCTGCATATGGGTAGAAATTTGATTTCTATAGGGGAGTTAGAGAGTATATGTTTCATGGGTAGGCTTGGTAATGGCATGATTAGAATGCGTAAGGGTGCACTTAGAGCTTTTAAAGCTACTAGGAGAAATGACATATATATTACACATGATGAAGTGATAAGTGGTCTAAATACCACTGTCTCTTCCATTGACACTGATCACACACAAATGTGGCACAATAGGTTAGCTCACATTAGTGTTAAGGGACTTAAGTTCCTTGACGACAACGGTGTGTTTGGTAAGGATCAGGTGTCTGACATCCCATTTTGTGATCATTGTGTACTTAGAAAACATCGTAGAATATCGTTTTCAACTAGCACACACAGAGTGTTAGAATACATTCATACTGATTTGTGGGGTCCCGGGAGCAAACCCACTTTTGGTGGTAACAAATATTTTTTGTCTATTATTGATGATTTTTCCAGACGTGTGTGGGTTTATCTGTTGAAATATAAAAGTGAAACTTTCATTAAATTTAAGAATTAGAAAGTTCAAGTGGAGAATCAGATAGGTAAAAAGATAAAATATTTGCGTAATGATAATGGTCTTGAATTCTGCAATGCTGACTTAGATACTTTGTGTAATGAGTGTGGTATTACTAGACATAAAACTGTGCCTTACACTCTCCAACAGAATGGGGTTTCTGAAAGGATGAAACGTATTTTGCTTGATAAAGTTAGATGTATGATGTGAAGTTCTGGTATGCCTAAATCGTTTTGGGATGCAGCTGTTATGACTGCTTGCTATTTGACTAATATGACTCCTTCTATTGTTTTAAATGCTGATACACCGTATGAAAAATGGTATGGTAAATGTGATAATTATTCATACTTAAGACTTTTGGCTGTGCTGCTTTCTTTCATCAGAGTGAGGAAAAAATATATCCCAAGACTAGAAAATGTGTTTTCTTAGGATACCCAGAGGGTGATAAAGGGTATAGGTTATGGGATAGGAGCCAAAAGGGTTTGAAAATCATCATTAGTCAGGACGTCATTTTTAATGAGTCAGATATGCCTTGTTTAGAGAGTGAAAAACAGCAAGAAACCATTAGAGAAGAGTCCCTAGTTGAGGTGGAGAAAGTGAGTACCCACATCTCCATCACCCTGAGTGAGGTGGAGAGTCACACACATCAAAATCAGCAGAACATAGATGTAGAAGGTAACGAGGATGTGATGGAGGAAAATCCCATTGACCAAAATCATTTGGCTGATTATCAATTGGCCAGAGATAGAGAGAGGAGACCATGTAGGGAACCCCAAAGACTATCCGACTTCACTATAGCCTATGCTAGTTATCAGAAACTAGTTGATAAGGAGCCAAATACCTATGTGGAGGCTATAAAGAGTGATAAGTCTGTAAAATGGTTTAGTACCATGAGAGGAGAGATGTGTTCTCTTGTTAGGAATCAAACTTGGGATTTAGTTCCTAAACCTAAGGATAAATCCATAGTGGATGCAAATGGGTTTATAAGGTGAAAAAAGGTACCACTGAGAGTGAGCCTGTGAGATATGAGGCTAGGCTAGTAGCCAAGGGTCAGTGGTGTAGAATGTTTGATTCACATGTTTTTTATATTGATTACAAGAGGAATGAGTTTGATAATTGCTTGTATTACCTGCACCACAGCACAAATGATGATTGTGTGTATTTGTTACTTTATGTGGATGACATGTTATTGGATGGACCTAACATGAAAGTGGTAAACAAGATAAGTGTTGAGTTAAGTAAAGAATTTGACATGAAATACCTTGGACATTCTAGAAGGTTCCTTGGTATAAAGGTTGATAGAGATAGGTCAAATTCATGCTTATTTGTGTATCAAACTCCTTATGTGCTTGAAATTTTGAAGAAATTTGGCATTGTTAATTGCAAACCCACTTCTGTGCCTCTTGGTAACCAATTTATCTTGTCTAGGGAACATGATGAGAAAAAGGAGTTTATGAGTAAAAACTCCTACTCAAATGTTATTGGCTCCGTTATGTACTTGATGGTTTACACTAGACCAGTTTTGGCCTTTACTGTTAGTGTTTTAAGCAGGTACATGTTTGATCCCGGTCCAAATATTGGAAAGCTTTAAAGTTGTTGCTCATGTATTTGAAGGTTTATAACATTGCAATTATGGGCACTAAGGTGCTCACAATGGTAAAGTTTAGAAGTTGGCTAACACTTCTAAACTTCGGTAAAGGTATGTAAAGTTCCAATTTGTTTGGGATTCTTTTTTAACAACTACTAAGCTATTTTTATTTTTGGGGTTTACAGGTTTACTTGGATCAAGGTGGAGGTTGGTATCAATTTGCATGTATGTAAAGTTCCAATTTGTTTGGAATCCCAACATGGTGTTGCTCCAATCAACTTACTGCAACTGTTAAAGACTCCACAGTCGCATGAGCGCTGCTATGTCATTCCCAAAGGCTACCGCCTAGATTTCTATCCATGAAGGTCGACCTTGTCAATGTTGTTGCTTATGTTGTCCTTGATTGTGTGACTCGTCTTGATAAAAAAGGATATAAGTGAGAGTTATTGGGTTTGAGTGTTGACCTTGTCATTTTCCATAGACGAGAATATCTCGACATGGTAACGAAAGAAAAATGACTTTGTGGGGGCAATAACTGTCAGAATAAGTGTCAAATAGTATTTGCGATGGATTATTTATGGGTTTGGGCACCGTTGCAATAATGGCATAGCTACAAATTTATGATAGAAGAAACATCGTCCCAAAACACTGCGATTCATTTGCAACAGTACAAGAACCGTCACAATTATTCGTCACATATAGCTTATTATTTGTTTTGCATTTTTTTTTTTAATTCAACACACCATCACATCCCTAGTGTGGTTGTCAGGCCTCCACCAGGAAAGAATGGGGGGTTCGGATACTCCAACCATATATAAATAACTCATAAAAAATACATGGGAGGAGGGCATAAAACCTGGCCTCCAATCATAAAAGCTAAATCAACCAAATAAATGAATAAATAATGAGGTACTACTTCCTAAATAAATAGTCATAAAAAAATTATATAAACTCATGACAATATGAAGTCCATGTCTATCAATCTGAACTAAGCTGCGGTAATGTCGCAGTAAGTCCTGAGTGCTGTACTCGAAATAGCAATGACGATCCCAACCTTCAGAAGCAATTAAGTCAGCTACCTGGTTGCTCTCACGATAAATATGAGAAATAGTATCACGGTCGAAGGCAATGAGATATCTGATGTGGCGAAGAGTGGCCTGAATAGACCAAGGTCCTCCACCTCTGGTGATACAGTGAATGGCCAAAGTAGAGTATGACTCAATACATAAATCTGATAGTACAATCATCTTAGCAAGAATGATACCTTCAAGAATAGCCCTGAGCTCGGCCTCCAGAATAGGGCACTCGTCATATGAAGAGAAAAAGGTGCGAACACATTGACCTGGTGAATTCTTAATAATTCCTCATTTATTCACAAATCCATCTTTGACGCATCAATCAGTATTGACCTCGTATGATACCACTGTGGAGTACGCCAATAAACCAAAACAGGCGGAGGAATAGATGGAGTAGTAAGAGAGATACCAAAAAGATGAGTAATATCCATATCTCATCGCCAATGAATAAACTGAAATAAACAACCTGTATATAGTAGAGAGATAGTATGGTACACTCTCCAGATGATCCATCTCGGCTCCATAGAGATATCCTGGTACTTCGCATCATTCTTCGCAGTCCAAATAAACCAAAGAATCACAACTGACCCGAGAAATGCCAAGACTGAAAGCGATACTGATAACCCTCCATCGGCCAAAGGGTTATATGAAAAATGTCAAAAAAATAGCGTCAAACCTGGTCGGCAATACAGCTGTCAATAAATAAATGCTGAATAGTCTCAATAGCTGAGCAACACTGACAACGGAAAGCCATATGACTCTCAATCCGCCTCTAAATCACAACATCAAATGGGATAAGACCCTGCCATAGTCTCCAGCAAAAGAAAGAGACAGTCGTCGGGATAATAGAACTCCAAATCATGCTGTATACAGCCTGAATAGTATGCCTCGTGCGAACTAGCTGCCATGCATACTTGGTAGCAAATCTACCATCTGAAGTATCCTTCTACATAATCTGATCATGCACCCAAGCAGTGATAGGGATGCTCCCTATCAACTCAGCAATATTTCATGGTACTAGCTAAAAAAGTCGATCAATGTTCCATCTAGTATCATCAAATAAGTCTCTAACCTGGATAGAAGAATGTGGCAAGTGTGGGTGTTGATTAGCTAATGTAGACTCGCCCATCCAGCAATAATGCCAAAAGAATATTTGCCCACACCCTAATTGCCAAGCAATGTGTGTCTCCGCCTGTGGGCCTATGTGTTTCAGCATCTTCCATACAGCTGAAACATAGTAAGAAATAGTAGCCAGTAACGAATGGGTACTCTGACAATACTTACTCAATAAAAACTGAACCCATAATGACCTCTGAGATCTAAATAACCACCAGAGCTTTATGGAGAATGTATCAACAAGATCCTCCAGTCTCCTAAAGCTCAGTCCACCCTCATCAGTGGGAATACAAAGGTCTTTCCATCTCTTCCAATATAATCTGTGGGCCTGGTCTCTAGAGTCCCAAAGGAACCTAGCAAATATGCTCTCTAACTTCTTCAAGATAGCCCTGGGAGGCTTCATAATTTGAAGGAGATAGAGAGGAATAGAGGATAGCACCGATCGTATCAAAGTAATCCCTCCCCCAAATGATAGGAGTCTCGAGGCACAGCCAGAAATTCTACTCTGGACTTTTCAGACTAAGTCATCATACAAAAAGATCTTCCTGGCTCTTTTAAATAAAGGAACATCAAGATAAGTGAAGGGCTGCTGATGATGATAAAACCCTGTCAGATGTACCAGCCTGTGTATCTGACTAGTAGAAAATCTCCTAGGTAAGATAATCCCGCTCTTATCTCTGTTCACCAACTGCCCGTAGCCCCTTCATAGTGCTCAATACACTGTAAAAATCGTCTGATAGACTGCTTCTGGCCATTGACGAAAATAATCATATCATCAGCAAAGGACAAATGAGATATAAGAGCGTCACTCCCATGTCTGTATGTCATCAAAAGGATATGTTGATACTGCTGAGTGAGTAATCGTGAAAAATAATCTGCAGCAATAATAAACAGCGATGGAGATATGGGATCACCCTGTCTAAGCCCTCGAGATGATGAGAAAAAACCACATGGCCTGCCATTAAGCACGATCGAGAATCGACACTCTGAATACACCTCCGTATCCGATCAATCCAAAGAGCATCGAACTCAAAACCCTCCAAAATAGATATCAAGAAGCCCCAATCCATGCGGTCATAGGCCTTATTTGCAACATTACTTAGCTTTGCAAATAATGTGTCGTTGCAAATAAAACTATATATGAGAGAATGAGCCCTCATAAAAATTCTGCAAAATTTTTAAAATTAGCAGTTTTGTTGCTTATTGGGACGGCATATTGTTGCGAATATTACTTTGTATGACCGGAGCTTGCCCTCATAAAAAGTCATACATATTTTGAGAGTATTACTATGTTTTGATATATTAGTGTCGGTCGGTTGCAAACAACTTTTGCAAAAAAGCATATAATCTCTCTTCGTACTAAAAAATAAGATTCTATATTTGCGTAAAAAAAATCAGTTATGTACCTTTTAAAAGACCTTGATCCTATAAATCTATGGTGTCGTACCATTTAAAGGATTTAGGTGATTTTCTTTTTACTTTCAAAACGGTGTCAAAACATAGTATATGCTTTTTCGACTTTAAAGGATCTCAATCGAACGTTCGACTTGTAATATTTAGGCATCTTCATCTAGTATATTCTGAGCTTCATATGTGAGACCTCCCGCTTTCCTTGCCTCATCATTCTTCTAAATTTTTTTGAAGTGTAAGCAACAAGGAGAGAGCAGGCAATATTCGACTGAAATCATACCTTCGGCTTCGTAAGTCATGGAGAAGTGTGTCTCTCCCGTCGTAGTTCTTAATGTGGAGTGGTAAGCCCAAAATATTTGATGTAGCTCATCGAACCATAAGCCTTTAACATTATTTAGCTTTCACTACAAATGATACATAAGGTAGAGAAATTTGTATGAATGTCAAGATCATTGCAAATTTCGTGGAGCTTATTGCTTTTGAATTGCTTGCCATTTTTTGAAACTGTTGAAAATATAAATCACCGCAAGTGTTTAGACTCAGATTTGAAGCTAAACAGTACTAGAAACCACAAGAAAAACTCAACCCAATAACACATCTATTGACCCAAATAAGTTTAGTTCACTAAGAACTAATCTATCTCACAAAGAGAGAAACCAAAACAACCAACAATGGCAGCCACATTGAAGAAAAAGGGAAACAACATCCATTTTCTCTATTAAACCAATCAATTGGGCCACAAGCCCAATAAGAATAAAACCACCAAGACAACTTATTTGGGCATAAGTAATAGAATAGACCATTGAGCAACTACAAGATAAGTCACTCCAAATGGCCCGCTAAATTTTAGGTCGAGCTTTAATTGGATTCGCTAAGTGGTGTCGTTTTTCCTTAATTTCATAACGCCTATGAAATTAATCTTTAATCATCATTGCCCATTTGAGGTTGTTTGGCAACAAATACCCAACAAACCTCCACCTTGGTGCCAAAGAACCCTTGAACAAAGAAATAGCACTTCCTTGCCTCCCTTCCTTAGCACCTTCACCTACAAAAATAAAAATATCACTCATTAGTGACAACTCCAAAAGGAGAACAAATAAAATTGGAAATTATTTACCTCCACCGATGTTTAGAAGATCCATGATCCAAGCAACTTCTAAACTTTACCAAGGGCAACACCTTAGTGCCCATATCTAAGGGATTATATTGTGTATGCACTTTATCAAGCTTTATTACTTCTTGTGACACAATATCTCTAATGAAATGTAGTCTAATATCAACATATTTGGTACATTCATGAAAAATGGGATTTTTACACAAATGTATTGAAAATTGACTATCTGAATATACTACCACATCATCATTCAAAACACAAAGTTCACTTAGCAATCCTCTAAGCCACAAAGCTTCTTTAATTGCTTCGGTGGTAGCAATATATTCAGATTCGGTTGTGGATAAAGAAACTATGTGTTGTAATTGAGACTTCCAAATAATGTAAGAATTAGACAAAGTAAACATATAAGAGAAAGTAGACTTCCTATTATCCTTATCCCCCGCATAATCCACATCTACAAAACTCTTCAATTTCACTCATTCCTTACTACGACCAAACATTAGACCAACATTACTCCTCCCTCTGAAATATCTAAGGAGCCACTTCAAGGGTTTTCCAATGACTAGGACCCGGATTAGACATGAACCTACTAAAGGTACTTATAGCAAAAGCTAAATCTGGTCTATTACACGCCATTAAATACAAAATGAACCTATCACATTAGAATAAGGAATCCTACTCATGAATTCAATTTCTTCCTCATTACAAGGAGTTTGATCTTTAGTTAACACAATGTGATTAGTTAAAGGCAATGTAACCATTTTACATTCATGCATGCCAAATCTTTTTAACACTTTCAAAATGTAAGGAGTTTGATGCAAAAATAACATAGAATTTGATAGATCTCTTTCAATTTCCATACCTAGGATCCTTTTAGCTTTTCCTAAATCTTTCATGTCAAGTTCACCATTCAAAGTTGTTTTTATCTTGCATATCCATTTAGAAGATGAACCAATTAAGAGCATATCATCAACACATAACAATAAAAAGTCATTACTAGCTTCATTATGTTGGTGATACAAGCAATGATCAAACTTACTTCTTTGAAACCCCTATAGATAGTATAAAAGAGTCAATTCTTTTATACCACTGTCTAGGTGATTGTTACAAACCATATAAAGATATTTTAAGGAAACATACATAATCTAGTTTTTGTTTGTCTTTAAAACCTTTAGGTTGATTCATAAAGATTTGATCATCAAGTTCACCATGCAAAAAAGTAGTTTTAACATCAAGTTGTTCAAGTCCCAGTCAAAATATGCAACTAATGCAAGCATGACCTTAATAGTATTGTACTTAACAACTGGTGAAAAAATCTCATTATAATCAACTCTCTCTTTCTGTGTGTAATCCTTAGCAACTAATCTAGCCTTCAACCTTAAAGGTTCAATTGTCCTAGTACCCTCCTTAACCTTAAAAATCTACTTACAATCAACTGTTGACTTATATTTAGGTTTAGGTATTAACTCCTAAGTTTGATTATTTGCTAAGGAACTTATTTCCTCTATCATTGCTTTTAACCACTCTTCAGATTGTTCACTCTTCATCGCATCATCAAAAGTATTTGGCTCTCTATGAGCTAACTCTTCATAGCTAGCATAGGCAAAGGCTAACTTTGACTCATATCCAAACCTTCTAGGTTCTCTCGCCTGCATTTTCTCTCTATGTCTAGCTAATTGATAATCCACTAGAGGATCTTCTTCAACAGAATGCTCTTCTATCACCACTTCTTCATCCTCCTCATCAGGTTGTTAAATTTGAGTCTCCACCTTGTTAAAGGTGATGGGGACATGTGTACTAATTTTTTCTAACTCCACTTCAAGCTGATTTTTTTCACTCAAAGCTTCAGAACCAGCCTCTAAACATGGCATTTCAGCGTCATTAAGTGTGACATCTTGACTCAAAATGATCTTAACCCCCTTTTGGCTTCTATCCCACAACCTATACATTTTAAATCCTTCAGAGTAACCTAGAAAAATACATTTCCTAGCTCTAGGTTCTAGTTTTCCCTCACTCTAATGAGAAAAAGTAGCACAACCAAAAGTTTTAAGAACATAATAATCAACAAGCTTACCAGATCATTTTTCATGAGGAGTATCACCATTTAAAGCCATAGATTGAGTCAAATTAACCAAATAACAAGCAGTCATAATAGCTCCACCCAAAAAAAAATTTGGCACACCAGAACTCAACATCATGCATCTTACTTTATCAAGTAAAATTCTGTTCATCCTTTCTGCTACCCCATTCTATTTGAGAGTGTAAGGAATTGTCTTATGCCTAGTTATACCACTTTATTTACACATATTATCAAATTCAGTGTTACAAAACTCTAATCCATTATCAGTTCTCAAGAACTTAATCTTTTTACCAGTTAGATTTTCAACGTCTTTTCCAGTTATTAAAGTTATGAAATGTATCAAACTTATCTTTTAAAAGATAAACCCACACTTTTCTCGAATAATCATCGATGATAGACAAGAAATATCTATTCCCACCTGAGGTAAGATTGCTGGAAGGACCCCACATGTCCGAATGCACATACTCAAGGATTCTTTTAGTTTTGTGAACACCCATAGAGAAAGACAACTTATGATGCATGTTGTCGAATTTAATCCCGCAAGTGGACGGATCATTAACAAGTAATAAAGTGATGTGAAGATTATCGAACCCACGAGGACTAGCTACCAATTAACCTATTAATGTATACTTCTAGTTTTAACAATATAAGAACACATATTTGTTTGTAAATTTAATCCTAAAATTATTCTACTTATGTTAAATTAAATCTAAAGTATCTCGCAATCAAAAGTAATTTTAAGAACGAATTCGAATTTTACTAATACTGGGATTTGCGAATCCAACTACACATTCTTTAATCAATTATCCGTTAATCGCTTTAGCTTATAATTACCCTAGATTAAAAATCGGTGATCCTATAATAATCAAAAGTCTCTCTCGATGGTCAATCAATTCTATATCGATATACGAACTTAATTATCTCTAATTAAGTTTCGAACATAAAAATATGTATTTAAATCACAAGAACACATAAACGGATTTTATAACGCATAATAGTAATTTCTATCTATTATTGGACCATATATTATTCAATACTATGTGCTTATCTAGATTGAATCTCTCGACCTCAATAAAGATCAAAAAACATTCTAATGGTACAAGAATTGTATTAATCATGTTCTGGAGGAAAAAGAAGAAAATAGAAATACAACTCATGCTTTCGGCCCAAGAATCTTCAATCCGTTCATTGATCTTCAATTCTTCTCATGTATTTTTCTTCCCAAAATCTGCCTCTCGCGATTTGTCTATTCTCTGCTTTTATATCCCTTCCCGAACTCTTCAAAATGTGTTTTAAGTTGTTGTTTTATCCTGGACTGAATAGAGTTCTATTTTTATTAGAAAACAACAAAACACTGCCCGATAATACCATGCGATCACATGGTTCAAAACCTTGTGATCGCATGGTTCTGTCCATTTACATTCTGCAAAAGATCTTGGTGGCTTGCGATTGCAGCACTATGATACCATACGATCGCATGGTTATTTGAATGCAGTTCCTGAATTTCTCTCTTTGATGTTTGCTTGACAAGCCCCTCAAGTCTCTTTGTCTGTTCAATTGAGTCTCTGTTTCTTCTATTTGCTTTCTTTTCATTTGACCGAGAATTTGGTTATTATCCTATAATGATTAAAAAAATACGCAATTATGCTGAAAATATGTAAGAGTACTCATAATTGTCCTTTTTTGTAGGCCCCGATTAGTACAAAATTGTACTTATCAATGCTTACCAAGCATACAATGATCACATAAAGACAAATCAGACACACAATCTTTACCAAAAACATTTTTATCTTTAAGAAGCTTAAGCCCCTTAATACTCACATGTGCAAGTCTATTGTGCCATATATGTGTGTGATCAACCTTGGTAGAAGAAATCGAAGAATCTAAACCTCTAATCACTTCTCCAGTAGTGACATATATATCATTCATTCCTGTTCCTTTACAAGTAACGAGAGCACCCTTCATCAATTTTAGCATTCCATTTCCAATTTTACTAGTAAAGCCAATTTTCTCCAGTTGCCCTACTAAATTAAATTCCTACTCAATTCAAAAATAAATCTAACATCTTTTTAAGCATACACAAAACATGTGTCAAACTTTAAAGTAACATCACCAATCCCAACAACTGTATAAGCAAAATTGTCACACAAAACAACATGCTCATCATCAGATTCATACAAATTTTCAAACCAATCTTTATGAGATGTCACATGAAAAAATGCACTAGAATCAAGTACCCACTCGTGCAAACAAGATTTGGCAGTTAGATTTAATTCAGCAGTATCAACAACATAATTAATCAACACATAGACTTTACCTTATTAGAATTAGAAAAGGACATAACATTCACTTCATCTATCCCCTTACCAGTTTGTTTGTTCTTCGCTTTGTAGCAATCTTTTATAAAATGCCCAGTGTTACCACAACCATAACATTTTTTATCTTTCACTCTAGATTTAGATCTAGACCAACTCTTACTCTCTTTTTTTACCCTCATTATTACTTGACTCACCACTGCGTTGATACTCTTGACTACCAGTTTGCCTAAACTGTGTTCTACCCTTCATCATGTAAATTTCACCACTTTTCTTATCATGTTTTTCAGCTTTCATCTACATCTCCTTATTTATGAGGGAATCAAGAACAATCTCAAGTGTTAAGATGTCCCTACCATACTTAATTGTATTTTTTACTTCTTTATAAATCTCGGGATTGGAATTAAGTAATATTATGACCTTATACTCTTCGGACACCACTTCACCATAATTAACAATATCTTGTACAACTTTGTTAAGAACATCCACATTGTCGTCTAGATCTTTTGAATGATCCATTTTAAAACTAAAAAATCTCTCTAGCAAGAAAAGTTTATTAGGAGTAGATTTAAGTAAGTAAAGGTCCTCTAACTTTTTCCAAAGTTCTTTTTTGTTGTTTTAAGTTTAATAACTTTTCTCAAAATATCATCTGACAAGTGTAATATAATGGCAGAGTAAGCAAGCTCATCTTATTCTTCTTTTTGTTCTTTAGTCAAATCTGTAGGAAAATTGCCATCTATAACTTTTTAAACTTTTTGTTGTACCAAAATCTCTTTCATCTTTTGTTGCCAAATTGAGAAATCTCCTTCACCATTAAAAATTCACAATTCAAAATTGTGAGTTGTCATTTTTAGGGCTCAAATCAACCAAAAATACAAAAAAAACAAACACACATAATTTTCACAAGACTACTATAAATAGTCCAAATTTTGCAACCACATAGATAATCCAACAACAAAAAATTTCTTACTAAAGCATTTTTCACACAATAAGTTACGCAAAACTTATATTATCCAAACAAAATAATCAGTAAGCAATTTCAACAAATAATATCCTAGGTCTAGCAACAAGCAATGATTATCCCACACTATAGTCTCAATCTGATAAGTGCGTTTTATGCACTTATTTTGGCCTTTGAATTAATCATTTATGTCATCATATAGTTGATTTTATACTTAATTTATTGTATTATTCTTCATATTTCAGTTTTGGACCTGTTTAATAGCAAATGGGGAAGAATGGACGGAAAGAGCAACAATTTGGCGAAATCGACGAGTAAGTTGAGTTTTTGAAGTGAATATCAAGAGCCAAACATTTGAGGATGAGGAAGAAGGGAAAATCAATAAGTTTAAGGTGTTTTGAACTGACAATGAAGAGTTTAATCAATGGATCAAACACCAGAAAGCCAAAGAACCGAATTGAGAAACTACCTACCGAAGCATGTGGATGAATTAGAGTACAACTTTTGATATTAAAATCTCCACAAGGAAAATGATATACCATTAGAAATATAATTGAATTACGAGTCCAACACTTTTTACGGATCTCAATTTGAAGTTTCCTACAAGAAGTTATGGCTATTTGAAAAACAGCCGCCGCAGAGGAAACAGCGTAAGCTGGGCGATCTCCCAGGCTTAAATTTGGGCGATCGCCCAACCCTATTTTTCAACAGCAGAAAGCTTTTCCTTGGCCTGGGCGATCTCCCGGGTTTGCACTGGGCGATCTCCCAGTGTATTTTCAGCAGAAACATAATTTTATTTCCTTTTTGAGTCCTAATACAATTAGGAAACCTTTGGGACACGATTTTAATGAATTTTTGGGATCTTTTAGGGGACAATTAGGTAAGTATATATATGAGTTATTAACTCATATCAAGGGTTGGATTTTTGGGAGCCGAATCAAGAGAAGACGGAAGAGAACAAGAGAAGACAACTCTTTGACGATCAAGACTTCTTCGAAGATTTCTTCTCCTAAGATCCATGCCGGGTTTTATCAATTATTGTTTTTCTAGTTTAATCATGTTCTTCTAATTTTCTTTAGCCAAGGTAGACGATGAAACCTTGTTTTGATTAAGTGATTAATCCGTTATCCGTTTAATTCCTTTTAGAGCTTTAATGTTCATGGTTCGTTCTTGTTAGATTAATTAAATAGAATTTCTTTCATCTTAAATATCATGTATTTTTTATAGTTAGATATTGATTTGATTAATCCATGCTTGATGCTTAAATATGTTCTATTAATTGCTTTTGATTTTTCGTCATCTTCTATTCGAATTGGGATACATAGAATGCTTAGAGATTCTTTGATTCTTTGTCTTCTTTCAATTGATCTTGATACGAAAAACGCTTAAGTAGTTTATGTTTGAAGCATAAGGGGAGCCTATATTTGATTTTCTTCTTCTGGACTTAATTTATGAATCTTTAGGGACGACAATAGATTGATTTCGGGTTGTCGTATGTTTTTGGGAATAAATTGATAATTGGATAATTGCTGAGTTAGACAATGGTAGATTCTGAAACCTTGGTATTTTACACAACTTGAATTCTCAATTCATCTTTTTAGCATATTTCTTTAGTCTTTTAGTTAAACAATTTCAACAACAAAACTCTTCAATTCAACTAGCCTAGAATAACAGTTAATTTGGATTAAATTACACCTTCCTCATAGCAGTCTCTGTGGGATCGACCTCATTTTTACTTATCTATATTCCAATAGATTCGTACACTTGCGAGTTAATTAAAATTTGACATCAAGTTTTTGGCGCAGTTGCCGGGGACTGCGTCTGAAGGTTAATTTAATTTTAGTTAATTTTGTTCTTGACTAGTTATAATTTAGGATTTTATTTGTTTAATTTTATTTTATAAAAAACAAAAAAAAAAAGGATTTTCATTGTGCATGCTTGGTCGTAGATCTTTGGATATTAAGCTAGAACCTCTAGATAGTGAGATAGAAAGAACTTTTCACCAGAGATCTAGACCTACCAACTTAGATAAGATTGGTGGAACCGAAGCAGTAGTAGTTATGGGGGATGAAATTGAGGAGAGACCTTTCAGGGACTATTTTAGTCCATTAGCTAATTTGAACACCTCATGCATACAATACCCTTAGGTCACAGCTAGGAATTTTGAGCTTAAACCAAGTGTACTTAACTGTCTTCCATCTTTTTATGGTTTAGATAGTGAAGAACCTTATAATCATCTGACTGATTTTTATGCTGTATGTGAAACATTTAAATATGAGAATGTTTCCCCTGATAATGTTAAACTTCGTCTGTTTTCTTTTTCTCTGAAAGATAGATCTAGATCATGGTTTAATACGTTGCCTGCTAATAGTATTACTTCTTGGGAACAAATGGTTGCTAAATTTTTGAAAAAATACTTTCCTGTTCACAAAACTAATGCTATTCGCAGGGAAATTTCAGAGTTTGTGCAGAGAGACGAGGAACCATTCTATGAAACTTGGGAGAGATTCAACGGGCTTCTTATGAAATGTCCACATCACGGCTATGAAAAATGGCATTTATGCCAATATTTTTTGGAGGGCTTGCTATCGCATATTCAAGAATGGTTGATGGCTACAAGTGGGGGAGAGCTTATGTCTAAGAAAGCTACAGAGATCTGGAGCTTCTTTCAAAAGCAAGCTGACAATTCACAACAGCGGAGTCGATCCTCTAGAACTGAACCAAAGAAGAGGGGGATTTATGAGATTCGCAACAGTGAACCTAGCTCAGAAATCAAAGAAGTCAAATGCATGATAGAAGACATTTCTCGCAAATTGACCTCATTGACAGCCAATAGTCCTACAGAGCCAGAAGCATGTACTGAGCAAGCTAATGCCCTTAACATGATGAGGAAACATCCTTACAATCCTTACTCCAACACCTATAACCCAGATTGGAGGGACCACCCCAATTTTTCTTGGTCACAGGGTGTTCAACAGGATAATACAGCAGGTCAAGCCCCTCAGCAGGCTACTCAACAATTCAATCACAATTTTTCACAGCCAAAACCATGGGAGGAGGCAATTCAAAACTTGACAAAAGCTACACAAGCTGCATTAGAGCACCAGAACCACACAATTACTGAGTTTAAGAATGAAGTACACACCATCCAAAACTCTCAGGCACAATCCATCTCCAATCTTGAAAACATGATGGGACAACTTGCTTCATCAGTCCAACAGTTGGCAACAACCATTGAAAAATGAAGGTTCCCTAGTCAGCCATTTCCTAATCCTAAAGGAGTGCAACATGAAGAGGGGAAATCAATCATGACTTTGCGTCGTGGAAAACTGTTTGACAACAAAGTGGACATCTCAAAGAAGAACACATCTCAACCACTTTCTCCAGGTACTGTTCCAACTGATGATTCAATCCAAGAAGCTCCCAAAGAGAACAATGAGCCATCTTACATTCCAAAAGCCCCATTTCCTCAGAGGCTCACAAAGGTAAAGCAAGGTAATTCTATCGATGATATGATGGAAATCTTCAAGCAGGTAAGTGTAAATATTCCTTTACTTGATGCTATTAAGCAAGTACCTGCCTATGCTAAATTCTTGAAAGATCTATGTACAACAAAGAGACAACTACATATGTGCAAAAAGGCATTTTTAACTGAACAAGTTAGCTCTATAATTCAAAGCAACACTCCTCCGAAATTTAAAGATCCAGGTTGTCCTACTATCTCATGCATCTTAGGAAACCATAAAATTGAGAAAGCTTTGCTAGATTTAGGAGCTAGTGTTAATCTTCTTCCTTATTCTGTGTATATGCAACTTGGACTAGGTGAGTTAAACCAACATCTATGATTTTACAACTTGCTGATAGATATGTGAAAGTACCCCGAGGAATTGTAGAGGATGTTTTGATACAGGTTGACAAGTTTTATTTTCCTGTTGATTTTGTTGTACTTGATACTCAACCAGTACGAGACTCTACAAAACATATTCCTATAATTTTTGGTCGTCCTTTTCTGGCAACATCTAATGCTATTATTAATTGCAGGAATGGAGTTATGCAACTATCCTTTGGCAACATGACAGTCGAACTGAATATTTTTAATGCCAACAAGCTAGCACATGATAATAAGGATGTTGCTGATTTGGACATGATAGAAGCATTAGATGATGATTGTCTTGCTTATACTAATTGTGATGATGCGTTAAACATGTGCTTAACTCATTTGGGTTCTTATTTTGATGTTGATAGTGGTATAGAAGAAGTGAATATTTTGTTTGGATCAGCACCTGTCATGGGTACAACTGAATGGAAACAGACAATTGAGCCACTTCCAACGAGTGCCAAAGTCAATAGGTGCAAGCATAGCAGGTCCTCCAAAGCACTATTCAAAGTGCCGTAAGGCAACCAGACGATAAGTCAAGCTAATGACTATAAATAAGCGCTTAATGGGAGGCAACCTATTTTCTAACCCTTTTATTTACTTGCTTTATATGTAGTAGTTTTAGATAGTTTAAATAATTTATTAGTTTTATTTTATTTAGTGCACTTATTAGGCCTTACCATGTCACGCGCAGGATGTCCTACTTTGCGAGTCGCTTGGATACTATCTAGGCAATCATCTTTTGACCAAGGGTCCCAGCACTACATCTGAGTCCACTACATACTAGGCAGCTCCTTCTTCTCCACATCTATCTCTGGGGAGTAACTGATCTTTTCCCTCTTTTTCATTACGTTATTTTGTTCTTACATTGAGGACAATGTAAGGTTTTTGTTTGGGGGTGGGTTATAGTATCATGTTACTTAAGTACTTTTTGCTTATCACACTCGTCTCTATAACTGAAATACTTTTGAAAAAAAAAATTGTTTAGTTGTCTAGTTACTGTTGAATATCTTGCCGTCAATGATGATATCTGTTCAAAATCGAGCACATTTTTAGTAGAATATTAGACAACACTTGAACTCATTCTTTTGTATGAATTCTTATCCATGTTAGACCTGATTATGGAAGCACATAGCCACATTGACTTATCATTTATTGGAGACATGACTTGAGTGTTTGGGTTGATATTATTGACTGAGTATCATGATAAAAATTCCGTTTCTACATTCTTAGAGCTAGTGACTAAACTGTTTTGAGAACAGTTTGGGGGTGTTAAAGTTACTACTTTTGTTCTAAGACTTTTGATGGTTTGGGTTTCTGGGTCTCATCTTTGGTTGAATGGGTTAAAGTCAAGGAATCTAAACTGAGCACTACTCGCAGCTGATAAAATTAAATGAAAGATCTGACTCGAGCAATTAAGCTTGTTAGGGTATCTTAAAATCTGATGCCCTATGGTCATCTAACTTGAGAGTCATCGGCCCAAAGCTCGCTACATGAGTCCTGTTTTTAAAACAGGAACAAAAAAAAGAGAGAGCGATATTTATAAATTTATATCTTCACTTCTCCATTAGCCTGTGGGACTCGAGCAATTAAGTCTGCTAGGGTATTTTCAAACCTGGTGCCCTATGGTCATCTGACTTGGGAGTCATCGACCTAAAGCTCGCTACATGGGTCACACAGAAAGCTAGTGAAAGAGAAGTATTGCACAGGATGTAAGACTGTTAACATGAGTTGAAGAAATAAAAAGAGTAGAAGTGCTCAGAAAGGATTGCTAGATTAGAACCTTAGAGACTGAAGATGAGAATTTAGAAATCTCTCACCATCCTAATTCTCAGAATACAAGTGCTAAGTTTTACCACTTCTGTTGAAAAGAAAGAGCATTATAATGATCAATAGAAACCAATTTCGCTAGAACATCTCGGGATTCGAGAGAAAAGCTTTAGAAGTGTGATAACTTACGAGAGGTGTAAGGAATAAATGACTACAAAGGGTTCGGGATTGCTAAATGTCAACAACACAATATTGGTCATGATCTAATACATGTATAAGTTTAAATTTTGGCTATGCACACACTCACAAGAGGTCGAGCATCGGATAAGTGAAAATTTTTATGTTGTTGTTTGATATCCTTCTAATAGTGTTGCTTTATTTTTTAACTTGAGGTGTATGGTAAGGATTTTAACATTGACTAATTTTTCGTGGATTCAATTAGCTTAGTTAAAGTATATTTTAGTTTTGTTTTTGTTCGAGGACGAACAAAGGTTTAGTTTGGGGGTGTTTGATAAGTGCATTTTATGCACTTATTTTGGCCTTTGAATTAATCATTTATGCCGTCATATAGTTGATTTTATACTTAATTTATTGTATTATTCTTCCTATTTCAGTTTTGGACCTGTTTAATAGCAAATGGGGAAGAATGGACGGAAAGAGCAACAATTTGGCGAAATCGACGAGTAAGTTGAGTTTTTGAAGTGAATATCAAGAGCCAAACATTTGAGGATGAGGAAGAAGGAAAAATCAATAAGTTTAAGGTGTTTTGAAGTGACAACGAAGACTTTAATCAATGGATCAAATACCGGAAAGCCAAAGAACCGAATTGAGAAACTACCTACCGAAGCATGTGGAGAAATTAGAGTACAACTTTGATATTAAAATCTCCACAAGGAAAATGATATACCATTGGAAAGATAATTGAATTACGAGTCCAACACTTTTTACGGATCTCAATTTGAAGTTTCCTACAAGAAGTTATGGCCATTTGAAAAACAGCCGCCGCAGAGGAAACAGCGTAAGCTGGGCGATCGCCCAGGA
The DNA here is from genome assembly GCA_030279155.1 of Forsythia viridissima. Lineage (NCBI taxonomy): Eukaryota > Viridiplantae > Streptophyta > Magnoliopsida > Lamiales > Oleaceae > Forsythia > Forsythia viridissima. The sequence continues at coordinate 11,300,376 of CM059037.1, read as the reverse complement.
TTAAATTTGGGCGATCGCCCAACCCTATTTTTCAACAGCAGAAAGCTTTTCCTTGGCCTGGGCGATCGCCCGGGTTTGCACTGGGTGATCTCCTAGTGTATTTTCGGCAGAAACATAATTTTATTTCCTTTTTGAGTCCTAATACAATTAGGAAACCTTTGGAACACGATTTTAATGAATTTTTGGGATCTTTTAGGGGACAATTAGGTAAGTATATATATGAGTTATTAACTCATATCAAGGGTTGGATTTTTGGGAGCCGAATCAAGAGAAGACGGAAGAGAACAAGAGAAGACAACTCTTTGACGATCAAGACTTCTTCGAAGATTTCTTCTCTTAAGATCCATGCCGGGTTTTATCAATTATTGTTTTTCTAGTTTAATCATGTTCTTCTAATTTTCTTTAGCCAAGGTAGACGATGAAACCTTGTTTTGATTAAGTGATTAATCCGTTATCCGTTTAATTCCTTTTAGAGCTTTAATGTTCATGGTTCGTTCTTGTTAGATTAATTAAATAGAATTTCTTTAATCTTAAATATCATGTATTTTTTATAGTTAGATATTGATTTGATTAATCCATGCTTGATGCTTAAATATGTTCTATTAATTGCTTTTGATTTTTCGTCATCTTCTATTCGAATTAGGATACATAAAATGCTTAGAGATTCTTTGATTCTTTGTCTTCTTTTAATTGATCTTGATACGAAAAACGCTTAAGTAGTTTATGTTTGAAGCATAAGGGGAGCCTATATTTGATTTTCTTCTTCTGGACTTAATTTATGAATCTTTAGGGACGACAATAGATTGATTTCGGGTTGTCGTATGTTTTTGGGAATAAATTGATAATTGGATAATTGCTAAGTTAGACAATGGTGGATTCTGAAACCTTGGTATTTTACACAACTTGAATTCTCAATTCATCTTTTTAGCATATTTCTTTAGTCTTTTAGTTAAACAATTTCAACAACAAAACTCTTCAATTCAACTAGCCTAGAATAACAATTAATTTGGATTAAATTACACCTTCCTCATAGCAGTCTCTGTGGGATCGACTTCGTTTTTACTTATCTATATTCCAATAGATTCGTACACTTGCGAGTTAATTAAAATTTGACATCACAATCCTAATGATCACCCCCACACAATGATCTCTACTGCAGAAAAATAAATGGCTACCCTACACGATAGCATTGACTGTAAAAATTAAATAGTTAGAATATAATACCAGAGCGAACAAATCTGCTGTTCGTATTCTAGAAGAGATGCGAATTTCTTTTTATAATCCAGGCTGTTGTAACAGCAATCAAAACTGCCAAACGCACCCTAAGGGCAAAACTAACCAGATTTTGGCACAATACACTCGTGACAAAACCAATACCACCAGTGGGTCCCAAAAATAGCAAGGAGTATTATGTCTTTTTTGCCAGAATCCAACAAAGCATCCACGCGCCCACACGCGCCTCCAACGTCTCTGCACGTGTGTCACATGCGTCATCGCTACAATTAAACACACACCTCACGTGCCGACCAGGTGATTCATCTCAATGTCAAGAGTTGAAATTTGGTCTCTGTTCATGCAATGGACTTCTTGTTCGGCCAAAAAATGGGTCAAAATTCTCGATTTTTGAGAAAGATCCAATTTTCTTGCACTTTGATGATTTTTTATCACCCCAAGGATAGTAAATCCAAGCTCTGATACCGATTTGTCGAAAATATAAACCATTACAAGTGTTTAAGCTCAGATTTGAAGCTAAACACCACAAGAAACCACAAGAAAAGCTCGACCAAATAACACATCTATTGACCCAAATAAGTTTATCTCACTAAGAACTAATATATCTCACAAAGAGAAAAACCAAAACAACTAACAATGGCAGACATAGTGAAGAAGAAGGAAAGCACATGCATTCTCTCTGTTTCTCTCACAAGGCTTACACAAAAAATACGTTTGCTGGAATCAAGGAATGAATAGGGCACATACCATATTAAACCAATCAAATGGGCCACAAGCCCAATAAGAATAAAACCACCAAGACAACTTATTTGGGCCTATGTAATAGAGTGGACCATTGAGAAACTACAAGATAAGCCACTCCAAATGGCCTGCTAAATTTTGGATCGAGCTTTAATTGGATTCGCTAAGTGGTGACATTTTTGCTTAATATCAATCTTTAACATCATTGTCCGTTTGAGGTTGTTTGGAAACAAATACCCAACAGAAACTAGAGAATTGGATATCCTAAATCTGCAACTGATAGTTTTTCAGATGAATTTTGGAAGAGTTAACTTCTCAGATTTTCGCAAGTTCAACTTCAACCCACTTATTAAAGTAACCAATGGCAACTGGCGAACTTGACATTGGCCCGACCTCTAGGAAGAGGTCCAATAAAGTCAATCCCCACTTGGTGAAGGCCAAAGGATGTAACTGAAGCTACGTCATGTAGATGCTAACTCGACTAAAGAACAATCTCCTGCATGGTTTTCACAAATTCCTTTATGATTTTGTCTCATGTCTATTCATTGCCAACACATAAAGGTGTAGTATAGCCTCACTTTAATAGAATACCATAATGCAAAACAAAGTTTGCGGCCCTATAACGGAGCCTTGTGAGCTTGGAAACTGCATTGGTGTATTCAATGTCGACTTAAGGTATCTGTATCAGCTCAAATTTCTCTGAATAAAGCTCATTACCTTTTCCAAATATAAATCCATGGTTTTCCTACGAGCTACAAATTATTCATTGACCTATTGACAACCAACTACGATTCCCTACAAACATAAATTTTCTTCGCATTCATCTCATTGGCGAGGGAAAGTTCGACTAGGAGAACTTCATATTCTTCAAAATTGTTCAATGCCTTCAAATTGAAGCCAAGTTCATAATTCAGATTATGTCCTTCTACACTAACAAAAACTATTCTAGCTTCGGACCTTGACTTTCCAGATGAACCATCCACAAATAGTTTTTATGTTGACACTTCAACATGATCGTTGTCAAGCTCCATTACTGGATGGTTAGCAAACTCGACAATGAAGTCTTCCAGACAAGGGCTTGAAGTTAATTTCAAATTTAGACAATAAAGTTCGATAGACAGAGGGTTGAAGTTAATTTCAAATTTATTAAGTTCAATAGCCCATTTCATCAGCCGACCCAATACATCACGTTTCAACAGCAACACCCGCTTCAGAGAGTAATTCATTAGAACACCAATACCATGAGATTCGAAATATGGTCAGAGTTTCCTTCCGGGATGAAGTGACTAACGAGAGTGCCAAATTTTCCAAATTTCCAAGCGTAGGTATCTTGTTTCGGTGTCCTGTAGAACTTACTAACATAGTAAATTGGTAATTGTTGATGACTTTCTTCTCTGACTAATGACTAATACTGAATTGATTTCTTTCTCAAATACTTCCAAATAAATGATTAATAGCGTCTTCCCCTACACAGGTTTGGACATAAAGGTTGCCGAGGTGATCCTTGAGAGCCTGAAAGGCGAGGTCACACTCCTTTGTCCATTCAAATCTCTTACTGTCTTTGATAAGTTGGAAGAATATGAAGTATTTGTCTATTGACTTTGATACGAATCTACTCAATGTAGCAAACCCTCCATGTCAAGCTTTGAACTTCTTTTGATTTGGTCGGGGATTGCATTTCAAGGAGGGCTTAGATCATTTTCTACGTTAGCTTTGATGACTTGTTGATTTACCATATATCCGAGGAACTTTTCAGATGCGTCCCAAAAGCACATTTTTGAGGGTTCAACCAGATGATACTGCCTAACTATCTCAAACATCCCTTCTAGGTTCTTCAGGTAATCTCCAACTTTCAAACTTTTGAAAAGCATGCCATCTATACTTCCATAGTTTTTCCTATTTGTTGACGAGACTTTGAAACGTGGCTCTAGCATTTTTAAGCCCAAAGGTATCATTTATAACAATATATTCTCTGGTTTGTAATAAATGAGGTGTGTTCCCTATTTCGCCGGAACATTTGAATTTGATTACAGCTGGAATAAGCATCCATAAAGCTTATGTGTGCATGATCAATTGTCGCATGAATGGGCTGATCGATGTGGGATATATGAAATCTGTCCTTCAGACAAGCCATGTCAGATCAATGAAATCTTGATAGGTTCGCAATAGCCCATTGCGTTATGACTTTCCATCCTACCGTGTGGCACTTAGCTTCTTGGTTTTACCTCTTCAAGTACTATTTAGCTAAGTCAAGCTCTCAAATGAGGTAGGCTGACTTACTAATACCGTAAGGGGCAGAATTGAGGTGCTAAGTGTCACACTTGTAGCTTCAAAGGTCAAAGTATGTGACAAGTAGCTTTGGTAGACGAATTACAAAGGGATGTGAAATGTGAAACTCTAATCTGTCTCAATAGCCCTAGAAAAGACTTTCATATATAGTTGTTGCAGATTTGGACTTTTTCTTCTTCTTATTCATTTTTTCCCCTTCTTTTGTTCAATTTGTTCTGGAGCATGACATCATGGATTATGGATGTGAAAAAATTCGAATAGTCTGATGTCCCAACAAAACTTTGTGTCAATGAAATCCACATAAAGCTCTTAATGCTCATGGAACAATAATGATTATTTCTGTGGCAGATAAATGAAGTGTTTATTCAATCCTAAAGGTAAGGTGCACATCGAAGGCGCAACAAGATGCGATGATATTTCACAAAAAACATCACCAATCATACACAAAAAGAGATTTCATCAAATTTTCCCTCATGGACCCTTCACTATTACCTTCAATTTGCCTAGATATGTTGAGACCAAACACTGTAGAACTACAGTCACAACTTATAGAAGTTTTGAATTTATTATACTAAGACGTGGAATACCTGAGGCTTTGAGGGCTAGGTTCATAGTAATTCTCGAGTCCAAATGAACTTCATGCAAGAGTCGTTTCTTAGCTAGAGTATTCTCCTAGTTAGTGTTGCATCATAATCTCTTTTAACTGGAGTTCTTTTCTAGTTAGTTTTAGTAGTTAAAAGGATTATATTGGTCACTTTCAAACTGATAACCAATTAGGTATGAATGGACCAAATTTTAGTTTTTTCTTGTTTACCTTCAAAATGAAAGGATGATTTGATCAATCGAGTCCCTTTGAGTTATTCGTTTCTTTCCCATGTTGTATTATATTTGTGGTTGTGGACTAATGTTTGCTTTTGTTATATCAAAGTTTGCTTGCAATGGCTTGAATCCCACGAACCAAATATGAAACCCGAACTTGCAAATGATTCCAAGACGCGTAAAATACACTTTCCTTAAGGCAAAATTTGTCCCACTCAAAAAAGTACACACGAGATTCAAAATTGTCTCTAGGATATAATGTAATAATACTCGGGTGCTTACTTGCGTCTATGCACTAACAAAAGTAAACCAAACATTCAAGAAAATTGTAGAGAATTTATATGAGAGAATTTTATATTCAATTTTGCACTATTCCGGATATAAAACAAGATAATAAAAACAAACTTTATTTAGAAAGCAAGAGTACAAGAAAATGATCAAAAACTGTGTCTTGTCTTTACAACAAACAATCTATATTTATAGATTGTTAAATGACACTTCTCAAAGGTTACAGTCATTAAAAAGGGTTACAACTATTCATTAATATATACAAAAGCTGAATTCATCATGAAAGGAGGCCAAAAATTCAGTTGGGAGGCGAAAAGGTGCAAAACCACCTGTTCGCTCGGTTTGCCGCAGCAAGCAAACCACGGCCTAGCTGTGGCCACTTATTTTTCTCTGTTTTCCACGGCCGCGGTCACCCTCTTGCCTCTCGATTTTGCCCTTTATTGACCCTGAATGCTCGATCTACCCAATACGTCAGCCAACACTAGTTTCGAGTCATTCGTGCACTATCCTACACATGTCAAAACGACACATTTTAGAAAATAAATCCAACAATCCTCCACCATTTTAAAAAAATGACGTTTTGAAAATAAATCTCATATAAAAACTCACCAAGTTCGTGAATAGATGAAGATGTCTTTTGGACTTGAACCCTCACTTGGCAGAAATACCTCAAATGTTAATCAAGGTAGTGTGGTAGCTAGGCTTTGAACCAGCGACCCTAAGCGATTAACCGGAAGCACCCACACACTAACTTGAAAATATCTTGGAGTGTATAAGACCGACACATGTATAAGCCATGAATTTTGGGAAGAAGATACAAGAGGAGAATCGAATATCAAGGCACGGGACTGAAGATTCTTCAGCCAGAGTCACGGGTTTTATCTATTCTTTCTTTTTTTTCTTTCGCCGGAACATGATTAATACAATTCTTGTATTATTTTACATAATCATGTCCGGCTAATTTACTTATTTCTAGGATGGACGATGAAACCTCATGTGTTTAACTAATTAGAAGTTTTTCCGTTTTAGTAATTAATTGTTTTTAGGTTGATTATTCTTTATTCATTATTTTTATTATTTTAATGCCTGATCACCATTAGAATATATTGTTATCTATATTGAAGTCGAGAGATTCAATATAGATTAAGCACGTGGTATTGAATAACATAGGGTCCAATAATAGATAGAGATTACTATTATGCTCTGTGAAATCTATTTAGGTGTTCTTGATATTTTAATGTATATGTTTATGTTCGAAGCTTAATTAGAGATAATTAGGTTCGCATAACATATAGAATTGATTGACCATCGAGAGAGGCTTTTGATTATTTTAGGAACGCCGATTTTCAATCCAAGGTAATTAAAAGCTAAAAAGTGATTAACGGATAATTGATTATAAAGCGTGTAGGTGGATTTGTGAATCTTAGTGTTGGTATAATTTGAATTCGTTCTCATAAAGTTATTTTAATTGTTTGATAATTTAGATTTAATTAAAGTGGTTTTAGAATCACAAAACCACAATTTGAATCTGTGTTTCTTTTTATTGTTAAAATTTAAGTTATAAATTAATTGGTTAAATTAATATCTGGTCCTCGTGGGTTCGACACTCTACACATCATTATATTACTTGTAAACGATCCATCCACTTGCGGGATTTAAATCGCACAACACGAATCTTGACTAAAATATTAAAGATGGATTAGATGTTACCGAAGAGATGCAAATTTTTAATTTTTAATTAGAAGTCCACTAAGAACCCGCAGAAACAGTAATCACCAACGAACCATCAGGAGGAAAACTGTCCAGATTTTAGCACACTGGACACGGGAACGAATCAACACCACCAGCAGGTCAGAAATTCTAGAGTTCATCTGCCGCCGCACGTGCCTCCATGCGCTATCAACAGCACTACGCGTGATCTTCATGCGCCACCGCTACATTATCCCACGCGCCACATGCGCCGACCAGATAGCTTCGCCTGAACGTTAGGCGTCCAACAGTACTACCCATGCACCTTAACTCCGACCGTTAGCCTCCCACAAAGGTTTTTCAGACTCGGTTATTTGAAAAACACCTAAAATTTTTCTCTCTTTTGATTTCTAATCTTACCACCCAACCCAAGCTCTGATACCAATTTGTTGTGAATAACAAATACAAAATCGTTTTATGGTGAAAGATAAAGAAATAAAACACACTAAGTTAAAGAAAAATTAATGGACTCAAAGAGATGATTTTTCATATCTACCAAAGCTCAGAAAAAATACCATATTCCCACACTAAGTATACCACAATTTCAACCAACGCACAAAGGAAAATCTCACAAAGAAATTTTAAGAAGAGAGCCCGCCAATTTTAAGCTTTCAGTGAATAAAAATGGCAGGAAGAAAAAAAACCATTCAAAGAGACCAAATAATAGGCTGCACAAAATGACCAAGGAGCAACCACTGTTTTCACGTGGGGTGGGTAGTTTTTAGGCTTTTGAACTTTATTTTCTTCTCCTTACCTTTAGTATATAGGATAGATATATATAACCAAAGGATAGAGTTTTATTTAAGTAAAACTCTTAATAGATAACCACATCATTTAAACACATGGATAAACACAGTTCAAACTTGATCACTTAAGCAACTCCAATTAGTTACACCTCAAAAGTGACCGTTATTCAAACCAACCCAACCCAATCCAACAACCACGATTCTCCAATTTGAACGGGTCAATAACTCGATATGCTAGTGTGGGATTAACTTGGGTCGTACATTTTATTTAAGGCACAAGCCTAATTAAGTATGATTAATTTCTCATCACTGCCTTGGGGATTGTTTGGCAAAAAATACCCAACAGCCATGTTTAGACTTGACTTGACTTGACATAGTTTACGGTAATTATATTAATTGTCTTACCGAAATATGTCTTAATCCAATGTATCTAGATTTGCCATTATATATTTGCTATAAGCCTTAGAAAATATAGCTTCACTATTGCAGTGAATTGAACTGGTGGCATTAGTTTAGACCACTATGCAAATGATCTAGCACCAAATTCATTATCAAAATAAAGAGGCGCCATTTATAGACTGCATTCAAGAAGACAAATACATTTATAATTAACGAAGGCATCAGTTCAAACATGAGTCTATACTGAAACCAATACCAATTGTTCTTCTTTTATGCACATGTGCATCATTCTCCAAAACTAAACCAGTATTCCATTCTTCCATAAATTTGGTTTCTCCTGGAGTCTGTTGTCCTACTAGTAAATGTGTGCACAACAGCCTCACAAACACCAACTTCTTTCTTGACTACTGATAAGTGCATTTTGTGCACTTATTAGGACCTTTAAACTAAGCTTTTATTCCGTCATTTTATTGAATTCTCACTTAATTTGGTATTTTATTATTCATATTTCAGTTTTGGACCTGTTTAATAGCAATTGGAAAAAAAGTGGATGAAAAAAGCAATAAATTGGAAGATATTTCGAAAGTTTGCCGTTCCAATTACACTCATTTGAAAGTTGAAGGACCAAATTGGATATTATGAAAAGATGGAAGACTAAATCACACTGAATAAAAAGTTGGAGGATCAAAACAGCACAATTGGAAATTATAAGTTCGCCCAACTTATAGCTGGGCAAGCGCCCAGCATTGTCCAACAAAAGCAGTGAGCAAAATCGGTCTCCTTGGCGATCGCCCAGGCTATTTTTATGCTGCGAGAGATTTTTTTCCTTTTTCAGTTTGACTCCGATTAGATAACTTTTGACCTACGATTTTTAGGTCTTTTTGGTATCTTTTGGGGGCACCATCAGGGTAGTATATATATGAGTTATTAACTCATAATAAGTGTGGAATTTTGGGGAGCCGAATTTGGGGAGAGAAACAAGAGATTATTGCAAGAAACGAAGATCAAGATCAAGATCAAGATCAATATTTCTTCTTTTTCAAGTTCTTCTTATCCAGGTGATGAACTTCATATTTTCATCTCTTCTTTCTTTTCTTATTATTAGTATGTTAGGCTAGTTTAATTAGTGCTAGGATTACGACGAAGCCTGTAATCTAAATTCTTCTATCCAAAGACTTGGTTTTATTTCAATATAGTTTTGAATAATTAATTTTGATTTATTTGAATCTACAATTATGTACACAATAATTGTATGAGTGTTGTGGTTTGTTTTACTATCGAAAGATCGAAAGCAGACTAAACAATATTTTAATTATCTTAAAGTCCGATATGGATAGAAATATACCGCTATGCTTTAAGTGATCTTTAATTATCCATAGAGATTTAATGCATTCGTTTGAATTCGCAATCGTCATAGAAATATAGTCGAATCATACTTATGAATAGGTTTAATTTTATTCGAGAGAAAATGTTAAACAATCTAGGGATATTGATCTTTATAACTGATGTATTTTGTCAAAACCAAGAATCAAGATAGAGAAATTAACAATTATAAGTGGATTCGGGATCCTAGTACTCTTCTTTATTCAAGTTAAAGTAATTTCCATTAATCTAATTTTTGTTATTTGAATTATAATTATTTTATTGTTCTTACTTTAGATTCTAATTAGTTCTTAAACACAAAATCTTCAAAAGATGAGGATAACATGCTTGTTGGAGAATTCATCGTAGATCATCTAAATTTCTCTTGCAAGGATAATTACAATAATATCAGACCACAAGGTCCTCAGTTTCAGCAGCCAGAAAAGAAAACTTCACTTGAAGACATTCTTGGTAAATTCATCGAGAAAATTGATAAATTCATAGAAAAAACTGATCAGTTCATGAGACAGACAGAAATCAATTTTCAAAATCAATGCACTTCAATAAAAAATTTGGAAAGACAGATGGGTCAAATGGCAGTTGCTATATCAGCCAGAGTACTAGCTACGTTGCCAAGCAATACAGAGGTGAATCCCAATGAATGTGTAACGGCTATTACTACCAAAAACGAGGTTCAATTACCAGAAATTCATGTAAAGAGGCCAGTTGCAAATAAAGAAAATGAACCATCCACTGATAAGGAGCACGTGGAACAAACTGAACATACAACAGATATTAAAGAGAGTTCAGATACACCACAAGTTAAAGCAATTGTTCTTATCAAACCATATGAGTCTCCGATCCCATCTCCTCAGAGATTACAAAAGCACAAGTTAGACAAGCAATTCTCCAACTCTACTCTTTCTTCTAAAATTGATTTTTTGATCAAGGTCGACGAAGAAGTTAAAATTTTCGTAGTTGTGTTCGAGCAAGATGCTACACTAAAATCATATTTTTATGGAGAGCACAAATTCAAAACTTTGAGGATAAATGAAAAATGGTGCAAAGTCAATAGATGCAAGCAAAGCAAGTCCTCAAAAGCATTATACAGAGTGTCGTGAGCAATTAGACAATAAGTCGAGCTAATGACTATAAATAAGCACTTAATGGGAGGCAACCCATTTTCTAACCCTTTTGTTTACTTTTTTTATATATAGTAGTTTTAATTGGTTTAAATAATTTATTAGTTTTTATTTCATTTATCTATGCCCTTAAAAAGCTTTACCATGTCAATCGCAGGATGTCCTACTTTGCAAGAGTCCCAGCTCCACATTTGAGTCCACTTCAACCGGACCTTCAGCCAGCCAGATCCATCTTCTCCACATCTATCTCCGGGAGTAACTGATCTCTTCTCTCTTTTATTTGCTTTATTTTGTTATTACATTGGGGACAATGTAATATTTTAGTTTGGGGTGGGTTAAGTATCAGGATACTTAATTATTTTGAATTTGCTTATTTTTCGGGTCTAAGTAAAAAAAAATTGTTTATTTTTATTATTATTATTTAGTAAAAATAAATAAATAAATAAATAATAAAAATTTCATAGTTATTGTTGAATATCTTGCTGCCAATGATGAGATTTGTTTGAAGTTGAGTACATGTTTAGTAGAATATTAGACAACACTTGAACTCATACTTTTATCTGAATACTTATCCATGTTAGACCTGATTAATGAAGCACACAACCAGTATTGACTTATCATTTATTGGGAACATGACTTGAGTGTATGAGTTGATATTGTTGACTTAGTATCATTATGAAAAATCCCGTTCCTAAATCCTTAAGCTAGTACCAAATTGTTTCGAGAACAGTTTGGGGGTAGTAAAGTTACTACTTGTGTTTTGAGAATTTTGATGGTTTGGGTTTTCTGAGTCTCATCTTTGGTTGAATAGGTTATAGTCAAGGAATATAAACTGAGCACTACTCACTGCTGATAAAATAAAATAAAATATCTGACTTAAACAATTAAGCCTGTTAGGGTATCTTAAAACCTGGTGCCCTATGATCATCTGACTTGGGAGTCATCGGCCCAAAGCTCGCTACATGGGTCATATATATATTTAAAAAAAAAGTATAATAATTTATTTTACATCTTCACTTCTCTATTAGTCTGTGGGACTCGAGCAATTAAGTCTGTTAGGGTATCTTAAAACCTGGTGCCCTATGGTCATCTGACTTGGGAGTCATTGGTCCAAAGCTCGCTACAAGGGTCACATAGAAAGCTAGTGAAAGAGAAGTATTGCATAGGATGTAAGATCATTTATATTAGTTAAATAAAATAAAAAGAGTTAAAGTGCTCGGTAAGGATTGCTATGTTAGAACCTAAGAGACTGAAGATCAGAATTTAGAAATCATTCACCATCCTAGTTCTAAGATTACAAGTTCTAATTTTTACCACTTTATTTGAAAAAAGTATTGTGTTGATCAATAGGAACCAAATTTGCTAGAACACCTCGAGATTGGAGAGAGAAGCATTAGATGTGTGTAATTTACGAGAGGTATAAGAAATAAATGACTACAAAGGGTTCGGAATTGTGAAAATATCAACAAAACAATATTCTTCATGGTCTAATACAGGTGTAAGTTCAATAGCTGGCTATTCACACACTCACAACAGGTTGAGCATTGGATAAGTAAAAAATTTAATTGTTGTGTTGTTTAATATATTTCTAAAAGTGTTGCTTGATTTTCGAACATGAGGCAGATGATAAGAAATTTAACATTAACTATATTTCTGAATATTCTTTCAGCTTAGTTTAAATTTGTAGTTTATTTTTATTTTTGTTCGATGACGAACAAATGTTTAGTTTGGGAGTGTTTGATAAGTGTATCTTGTGCACTTATTAGGACCTCTAAACTAAGCTTTTATTCCGTCATTTTATTGAATTCTCACTTAATTTGGTATTTTATTCTTCATATTTCAGTTTTGGACCTGTTTAATAGCAATTGGAGAAAAGTTGATGAAAAGAGCAATAAATTGGAAGATATTTCGAAAGTTTGAGGATCCAATTGCACTCATTTGAAAGTTGAAGGACCAAATTAGAGATTATAAAAAGATAGAAGACTAAATCAGACTGAATAAAAAGTTGGAGGACCAAAACAGCACAATTGGAAATTATAAGCTGGGCGATCGCCCAACTTATAGCTGGGCAAGCCCCCAGCATTGTCCAACAAAAGCAGTGAGCAAAATCGGTCTCCTGGGCGATCGCCTGGGATTTTCCTGGGCTATTTTTATGCTGCGAGGGATTTTTTTTCTTTTTCAGTTCGACTCCAATTAGGTAACTTTTGGCCCACGATTTTTAGGTCTTTTTGGTATCTTTTGGGGCACCATTAGGGTAGTATATATATGAGTTATTAACTCATAATAGGTGTGGAATTTTGGGGAGCCAAATTTGGGGAAAGAAACAAGAGATTATTGCAAGAAACGAAGATCAAGATCAAGATCAATATTTCTTCTTTTTCAAGTTCTTCTTATCTGGGTGATGAACTCCATATTTTCATCTCTTCTTTCTTTTCTTATTATTAGTATGTTAGGCTAGTTTAATTAGTGCAAGGATTATGATGAAGCCTGTAATCTAAATTCTTCTATCCAAAGACTTAGTTTTTGACAATTTATTTCAATATAGTTTTGAATAATTAATTTTGATTTATTTGAATCTATAATTATGTGCGCAATAATTGTATGAGTGTTGTGGTTTGTTTTACTATCGAAAGATCGAAAGCAGACTAAACAATATTTTAATTATCTTAAAGTCCGATAGGGATTAGAAATATACTGCTATGTTTTAGGTGATCTTTAATTATCCATAGAGATTTAATGCATTCGTTTGTATTCGCAGTCGTCATAGAAATATAGTCGAGTCATACTTATGAATATGCTTAATTTTATTCGAGAGAAACTGTTAAACAATCTAGGGATATTGATCTTCATAACTGATGTATTTTGTCAAAACCAAGAATCAAGATAGAGAAATTAGCAATTATAAGTGGATTCGGGATCCTAGTACTCTTCTTTATTCAAGTTAAAGTAATTTCCATTAATCTAATTTTTAGTTATTTGAATTATAATTATTTTATTGTTCTTACTTTAGATTCTAATTAGTTCTTAAACACAAAATCTTCAAAAGTTCATTAGATTCGGTTAAGGTTATTATAAGTGAACTGAATTATCTAAATCTTCGTGGGAACGATACTTGGACTCAATATCCACTTTATTACTTGAACGATCCGTGTACTTGCAGAATTATTACAGATATAAAATCGCTGACAACTACCACCACAGTCGGCAAACGTCAGTATCGCCAACAGTGAAAATTTCCTGTGTCTTAAAGAAGCCACACCCTTAAGTTTTATCACCCTCCAATTGGAAATAAACCACTAATTATTCCAATCGATGGCTTTCTGAAGTCAGGTTGTCTAGAGGAGTTCTTTAAAACCACATTGCCCCTAGTTTATCTCCGTGTCAATAAGATCGTTATACAAACATTCTGCTTGTCTTTGGCCGATATATTGTTGAACTGTACCAAGTCTGCAGCATCCAACCAAACATCAAGGACCTTTGAATTGTATGAAATCCATAGCAAAATCGCAAAGAGAAAATATAGGAGGTGCCATTGCAAACTTCAAATAAAGTCTTAAGATTGTTGGTGGGATTTCAATTTTGCAATGACTAGAAACCGAATTCTGCAGTAGATTCCAAGGCAGGTGATTACGCTTTCTTTAAACTTTATTTGTCCCTTAGCAAAGTACACACAGGATCATAAGCCTCCAAGATACAGTGGAATCAAACTTATGTTTGGTGGCGTTTATGCACTAACGACAACCAAACTCGAACACAAAAATTTATGCAACATATTGAAACTCTTTGTGCTTCGATTCTGTAGTACATCGGAGTACAAAGCAATTTAAAAATGGTAATGAGTTTGAATAGATAACATAAAAGTGGTAGAGAAATAATCAGAGATTATGAAGTTCATTTCACATATCATAATCAAAGAATTACACCAATCCTATTATAGGATTGTTTACAACCCATCCCAAAGAGTACAACCATTGAATGATGCTTTTTCATTCAAATTCTAAGTGAAATGAACCTAAAATTATCAAAGGACACAACCAAACCAGAAGAAAAAGTGAACATGCATGAAAACATGTTCACTGGTCGCCAATCTGCACGGCCGTGCGAGCTGGTGCGGCCGCGTGCCTGTTCCAGCAACATGCTAGTATGTCTGATTTTACTGACTTCCGTTTTATTCCTAGTTCGATCATCCTTTATTTTGTCCATCTTTGATTGCTTCAAAACAATGTCAAAACTACGTTTATTGAAAATCTCTCCAATGACTAAATGACGCAGCAAAAAGAACAAACACTTCACAACAGAGAAATCGAACACAAGATGTGATAAGTGTATTTTGTGCACTTATTCGGGCCTTTAAACTAAGCTTTTATCTCTTCATTTTATTGATTTTATACTTAATTTAGTATATTATTCTTCCTATTTCAATTTTGGACCCATTTACAAGCAAATAGAGAAGACTGGACGGAAAGAGCAACAATTTAGTAAAATCGACGAGTAAGTTGAGTTTTTGAAGTGAATATCAAGAGCCAAACATTGGAGGATGTGGAAGAAGATAAAATCAATAAGTTTAAGGTGTTTTGGAGTGACAATGAAGAGTTGAATCAATTGATCAAACACCAGAAAGCCAAAGAACCGAATTGAGAAACTACTTACCAAAGCATGTGGAGAAATTCGAGCACAAATTTTTATATTAAAATCTTCACAAGGAAAATAATATAACATTGGAAAGATAATTGAATTACGAGTCCAACGCTTTTTACGGATATCAATTTGAAGTTTCCTACAAGAAGTTGTGGCTATTTAAAAACAGCCGACGCAGAGAAAAAACTTGAACTTGGGCGATCGCTCGGCACGTAATTTCATGAGCAGAATGCGTTTTGGTGGCCTAGGCGATCTCCCGGATTTGCACTGGGCAATCGCCCAATGTTATTTTGGTAGACGCAGATTTTTGTTTCCTTTTTTAATTCAACTTCAATTAAGAAACCTTTTGGGACACGATTTTAATAAATTTTTGGACTCTTTTGAGACACAATTAGGGAAATATAAATATGAGTTATTAACTCATAACAAGGGAGCCGGATTAGAGCCGATTTGAGAGCCAATTTAGAGAGAAAAAAAGGAGACGAATCAAAAAACGAAGATTAAGATGAATAACAAAAGCACCAAGCGATTAATATCCCATGTTCGGAGAAGAACGATTGAACATAAATCAAAGGCTGGTAAAATCCAAGCCGTCAATCTTTTGAATCAATCAAAAACCATACGTTATTTAATTCTGTGGGTTTTGTATGTAAGCATAGCAATTAAAAGACAAAAATACCCCAACAAAATATATTAATTATAGCACTAAAGAACATAAAATAAGAAGGGTTAGTTTCACTATTAACTAGAAAATATAAAATAATCTAGAAAATACTATCTAACTTTTTCTTATTATAAAAATACTATTTTTATTTTTCTAATACTTGTTGTTACATTTGTTACGTTTGTTATATTTCTTATAAAAAATGTGTATTACATTTGTTATTTTTGGAGTTTAAAATGTTAAAACTAATTGTAGAATTTAAATAAAAAATCAAGTATGTAGCAAAATTATTACAAATTAAGAAGCTTTCAATCTGGAGCAGCTGGACCTAGGCCTCAAGCCACGTTGCTGCTGGTACGCGCACGGGTCGGGCCCTGTTGTGGTGTCCAGGCTGGCCGTCTGCATCAGTTGTTCTCCACATAAATAGGTGAAATAGTGTCACACGTCCTCAACTTTAAGATAAACCATACCCTGTCATACTAACGCTGAGTTGAGCACAGGCTTAGTCGTGCTAGCCTTTTCCCAACTTAATTAACGTTTGGTTATGTGTTGGGTTCTATATCAAGCCGAGTTCAAGCTACTAATATAACCATAGGTGTCTTTTACCTCTATTATGACCTTTGAAAAGTTCTTCAACTTAGGAATGTCATGCAATTGAATTGACAATGATGTTACTTGCCAATTGTCTATTTAAACTTCTCTCTCTTAAGTTTGGTCTTTTGGGATAATATAGCTTGTTAATTGTTATGTTATGTTAGTAGGACGAGTAGACACTGTTGTTTAGGATATTTTACCAAAACATTTGATATTTTCATTGAGCTCGTTTGGCTAAACCTTAAAAATAGATTTCATAGAAAAATAAGTCTACTCTATTAATTTTACGCGCTTTTTGTTCACGTGTTCTTTCTTTTTTTTTTTTTTTCTGTTTGCTATTCATAAGTATTCCTTCCGTCTGCATAATTAAATACTGGAGAACCAGAAACCTCATGGAAATAATTAAGAAATTGCAGGAAACAATTAACAATGATTTAATTTGATCTGTACAACATATGACTTTTCTTATCTGTCTTTATCGGATGAATGTTTTTCCTTCTAATGTTGACCAATTAGGGAACAAATATGTATCAATATAATAAAATATATTATTACCAAATGATGTCAAAATCCCATATACTTCAATTCTTCCTCCCCAAATGGAGGAAAGTTGCAATCAATTCGACAAGTCCTTTTTAACATTGATTTATTAACTGTTAATTCGCATATTATACGATAGACTCAAACGTAAACGTTTCCAAAAGTCTTCTGTTGTAGTTGTCTTGTTGTAAGAAATTCCCTTCCAACTTCCATTGTTTCTTTCAATCTTCCACTGCAAAATACTTAAACAAATGTATGCATTTCGTTGCAAATAACGTTTTATGACCGGAGCTTGCCCTCATAAAAAGTCTTACATAATTTTAAAGTATTACTATGTTTTGATGTATCAATCAAACGGCTTTTTGCAAAAAAGAATATAATCTATCTTTGTACTGAAAAAATGAGATTTAATATTTGTGCTAAAAAATTAGTTATGTCCTAGTTAAAAGACCTTGATACAGTAATGCATGGGGTTGTACCCATGGCCGGACTTTATATGAGGCCTAAGAGGTGGCTGTCTCGGGTCCAAAATATTTGGAGGCCACTAGATCTAAAATTTGCTTTAAGTTTTTTTTTTTTTTTTTGAAAGGATTAACTAGAGCAGTTCAAACCTACATCTAATTAAAAAAGCTAGCCTAATGAAAATCTCGTCTTTTTCAAATTTAAAAGTTAAAACTTATAATTTCGACTCGATTTCAAAGTTCAGATCACCCATCTCTCTCTCTAGTCCGGCAAAAACCCACTCCACAGTCTACGTTAAGTCGTCATAGTTGTTTTATTACATTTTCTACGAGAGTTGTAAGCGATATTTTTTTTTTAACTATTCTAATTCATTTTAGATAATTTATATACTTCACGAGTTAAACTTTTATATTTTTTTTGTAATGATTAAACCAATTGAATTGATTAAAATGAAGTTGGTGTTATCATTTTTTGTCGACATCAAATTTTGCATCACTGAAATTTGTTCCTCGTATATGTCTATATGTTGATAATCTTCTTACAAAAATGGGTTTTGATAAAAATGAAATTATGAGCTTTCTTTATTGTTGAATATTACATTTTGTTTGTCGTTTTAATGTTAAATTTTGAGTTTATAGATTTAGTTTTGGAAAACTCTTACGAAGATTGAATTAAAATTTGACTCAGGTCTAGAAAACATAAAGTCCGACACTGGTTGTACCAATGGCTTAAGCAATCTAAAGGGTTGAGATAATTCCTTTTTCCTTTCAAAAAGGTGTCTAGAGATAGAACAATAAATTGAGTGAGAAGAAACCCTAAGAGAACATGTCATTGAAATAGACGACATCTACTAGTAGTTGTTTTTATTGTCACTCGTATACTACATGTAAATATTGAATAAACACCGGTCATAGGACTTTAAAATCCAACAACAACAAATTTGGAAGGACTTCAAATCTCATAAAAACCTATTAAATAACAAACTTTAAATCGAAAGGACTTTAAATATCAAATCAATGCTCTCAAAGAATCCAAAAAAAAAAAAAATTAAATAAATTTGAATGATGAAAGATTTTAGTTGTATGAGGGCTGTTGACCTTAACATCCGGATTGATTCCAACTTCAACAGAAACAGGTCACGTCACCTTCCATGCAATCCCAACCTACACATTGGAACACTTGTTAGAGGCCCGCGGCTGATCACACGAGGTGGTGTAGCGACTGTAGGCACTTTGACGATCAAGTCAGGCACTGGGAATAATATGGAAAAGAAGGTAGCTCAAAATATTTTAGGAATAATAATGTCTAGTATCAAAGATAAGATTACCTTTAACTAGATAGAAAATGGTGTAATTATAGCCGAGTTACCAGGGCCATTTTCGCCATTTTCTTCACCTTTTTCATAATTTGATCCAGACCCAATGTCTTTTGCTTTTACCACTTTCTGCAGATTCTAGGCAACGAATGTGATATCTAGGCATCAATGTCATGTTACAAAACGCAAAGATACGACGCGCTATGACCAAAGTGGGCTTGTCAGAACCGTCATTTATGAAGCCTTGCCCAGAGCCGAAGCTGCCACAGTCTTACTCTTTCAGTGTAGTTTGGCTGCTTCATCATTCCCTATCTCAGGTGAGGCTACAAATTTTGGTTTGGCCAAGTGAAGCCTTGGTCTTCTGACACGTAGGTGCTTGGCTAATTAGCCTAGTGGGTCCTTAGTTTCATGGCAACTGTATTTCTAGTCCTACGTGGCATGTCACGTAGGATGCATGTGTTTTTGAACATAACAACGGTCTTTGGTAATTAATAAATTTTATAACCAACAACTTATAGACCATATACAATTGATGTTCACAACTCAGTAATAACTAGCTGGCTACTGCTTCAATGCTTCATAGACATTGCTTCATAATTTCAACCATTTGCAATGAGATAAAAGTGTATCAATCTGTGTGATGATAGAAATGATGACAATTGTCTGCTAATGGTGGCACGTTTTGGCACGCTCACCTAAATGATTTACCCGCCTCATTGGCTCGCCCGTCTCGATGATTTCATAGCTCCCTTCTGACATTTGGACAACAATAAACCGATTGTCTCACACAACCCATCCCGAGCAATATTATATACCCGAGACGTGACGTGTGCCGATGGTGAATACCAACCAGAGGTCGGACCCACCACCAAGGCTACTATAATTACAACTCATTATTTCTTATTTTTAAGAAAATTTTGGCATTATCTCCCCTGTAATTTGGACTAACCAACCTAAAATAAAATACCACATAGCCTAACAAACTTATTCATAACTAAATGGGACCATTTGCCCATCCAATACCCATAACAAAACAACGCGGTAGAGACTAGCCGAAAAATAATACTTTTACTATTGAATTAACATAAACTGTACATACGGATACAAAATACCTAGTGAGCCACCTATCTATTTACAAGTGATGCAAAATTTTATCCAAAAATGAACATGTATCTCCAAAATAATGACTACATGCTCTATGAAGTGAGTCATACTAAATAACTCTGCCGTGTGGCTCCGACTCCGAACTCAAAAGCTTTATATCCAAAAGTTGTCCAGAAACTCAACCACTACCTGATAAAAAAAATTATCGTTGGAAAATAAATGAGTTGATAGGCTCAGTGAGTGGAGATTTTCAAAAATAATTATACTCTTTTCATTTATAGACATTATCGAAAACGAGCTCACGTCACTTAACAATTCACATTATAACTTCTCATAACGTAAATGAGCCCAACATCTAACTCAACATTTATATCACATTAATTTCAACAAGTAATATCAACTCATATTTGTAGAATATTCATCAGCTAAAATATACCATCACTTCATCATATCACAGTATACTGGAAAATATCACCGAAATGCACCTTCTAATTAAAATCAGTAATATAGTCATCCATGTGTTAACTGCCCTCAAAGCTAGGCACCCCCATACACGGGCTTAAGACCCCCTCAGTGTATGGAACTGGGTCCCAAATCCTCGAATAATACATCTTAGTACACGGTCAAGACCCCTCAATGAAACTATATTTACACGGCCAATTAGACCCCTCAGTGTAATATAGAACACGGCAAAGATGCCTCAGTGCACTAGAATAGATAAAATCATGGGTACTTTTCTGGTATTTTTCAATATCACATATTTCTCACATTCCATTTCTTGAGTAATCAATTACTATCTTTTTAATTTCACAATTAATATACGAAATAAACCTTTAATTATAATCACGAAAAATGACCAATAAGTTCTTAAAATCATACGTAACATATTAGTATAATTAATTATCATTCTCTAGAATATTTAATTTTTTCCACTCACAGAGTTGTCTATTGGAGACTAACTCGGCTGATAAACTGTCGTGATATTTGAGTCGCTCCCTAAGATAATATATTTATCCAAATCAAATCACTTATAATTCTCCTTCTTGAAAATCCAATAATTCAAACAAGGAATTGAACTGCTAATTCTTAACCCACTATAAACACACAATTAAACCAATTCTTAAAATCAAAGTTTCTCTTCTTACCTCGTATCGTAGCTAAACCAGGAAATTAATTCTTCAAAGCTTAAAGTTTCATCGCTTTTCCACTTTTCAAAATTTCTCTGTGATTTCAAAATTTTTAATATGAATTTGGGTGTGAGAAAGGAAGAAAAAAGAGAGAGGACGGTTGCTGCTTCTTTTTGCTGAATATGGCAAGTGAAAAGAAAATGAAATGAGAAAATGAAAATAAAAGTGATTTGTATTCCAAATCCATCCACCGCCTGACTCAAACTTATCCCATATTTTTTTTAAGTTGGCATGACATTTTTGACCAAGAAAATTCCAAGTTTGACTGAGTTATTACAAACTCACCCTCTTAAAAAAATTTCGTCCTCGAAATTTGGTCGGCTAGACACTGAAGAGATGTGGATATTGAGAACGCATCTAATCTTCATTTTCCCATGTATCCTCTTCTATTGTGTGGTTTCTCCATAACACTTTAACTATTGCTATAGTTTTACTTCAAAGAACTTGTTCTTTTCTATCTAATATTCCAATTGGCTTCTCTTCATATGTAAGATTCTCTTTCAATTCAACTGGTTGCGATTCCAATACATGAGACGGATCTGGAATATACTTACGCAACATGGAAACATGAAACACATCATGAATTCTAGATAGCTCAGTGGGGCAAGGCCAACTGATAAGCAACTGGACCAATGCGCTCAATAATCTCATATGGACCAATATATCTTGGACTCAATTTTTCCTTTCTACCAAATCTGAGAATACCCTTCCATGGAGATAATGGTAGAAAAACTCTATCTCCAACTTCAAATTCAAGATTTCTTCTACATTTGTTTGCATAATTTTTATGTCTGTCTTAAGCCGTCTTTAGCTTTTCTTTGATTAGTTTTACCTTGTCAGCTGTAATCTGAACAAGTTCAGGGCCTAACAGTTTTCTCTCACCAACTTCATCCTAACAAACTGGAGTTCTGCACTTTCTACCATATAGTGCTTCAAAAGGAACCATTTCTATACTAAAATGATAACTGTTATTATATGCGAATTCTATTAAGGATAGATGAGTATCCCAATTTTCTTTAAACTGAAGAACACAAGCCTGTAACATATCTTCTAAAGTCTATATAGTTCTTTCTGATTGGCCATCTGTCTGTGGGTGAAAAGCTGTACTAAAATGTAGTTTAGTACCCATGGCTTTCTGCAAACTAGGCCAGAATTTAGAAGTGAAACGCGAATCTCTCTCTGAGACAATAGATACTGGTGCTCCATATAAACTGATTATATCATCCACATATATTTTCGCTAATTTATCTAGTAAATAAGTAACCTTAATGGGCAAAAATTTTGTAGTTTTCATCAATCTGTCTACCACGATCCATATACCATCATGACCACTCTAAGTACGAGGAAGCCCAAATAAGAAATCTATAATGATGTGCTCCTATTTTCACTCAGGAATAGGCAATGTCTATAAGAGTCCAATTGTTCTATGACTATCTGGTTTCACTTGTTGGCAAATAAGACATCTGGATACAAACTCAGCTATTTCTCTTTTCATTCCTTGCCACCAATAATGTTCCTTAAGTATGTGATACATTTTAGTACTACCCAGATGCATAGTATAAGCTAAACTATGTGCCTCTTCTAGAAATTTTTTTTCTTTAACTTTGAGTCGTTTGGAACATATAGTCTGTTTCCTATAACCAAAGCTCCGTTATCTCGAATAGTATAATCTGCGTGTTTACCGTTACTAACTTCTTCTTTCAATTTACTCAATATCGGATCTTGAGTCTGAGCTTCTCTAACTTTGTCATTCAAAGTAGGTCTCACTTGAAAGTTAGCAAATAATGCTCTCAAACTGGTCACTGATAGTTGAGCATTCCAAACTTTGAATTCATTGGACAAGAAATAGCAAATTGTAGTAGTCTGATTCGTAGAATTAGACTTCTTTCTACTGAGAGCATCAGCAACTACATTGGCCTTTCCCGGATGATATTCGATTCTACAGTCATTATCTTTTATTAGCTCCAACCATCTCCTCTGTCTCAAATTCAACTCTTTCTGATCAAATATATACTTTAAGCTTTTATGATCTGTAAAAATTTGACACCTCTCACCATACAGATAATGTCTCCAAATTTTCAATGCTAAAACAACTGCGGCCAGCTCTAGATCATATGTAGGATAATTCAGCTCATGTTTCTTTAACTGTCTAGAGGCATAGGCTATGACCTTCCCATTCTGCATCAAAACACAACCCAAACCTTGATGTGAAGCATCACTGTAAATCACAAAATCCTCGTCCGGAGATGGAAGAATAAGTACTAGTTAGTAACTAAACAATGGTTCAATTTTTGGAAACTCTTTTCACATTCTTCAGTACACATTAATTTAACATTCTTTCTAGTCAAACTAGTCAAAGAAAGAGCAATTTTGAAAAAGTCTTCAACAAAACGACGGTAGTACCCTGCTAAGCCAAGAAAAATACATACTTCTATTACATTAGTAGGTCTTTCCCAGTTTTATGTAGGTCTACATAAATTCCCTCTGCTGATATAACATGCCCTAAAAATATCACTTTGTCGAGCCAAAATTCACATTTATTGAATTTAGCATATAATTGTCTATCGCACAAGACCTGTAAAATGATTCTAAGATGCTCGGTATGCTCATCTTGATTTCGAGAATATACCAATAAATCATCAATAAATAAAATTACAAATCTGTCGAGATACGGATGAAACACTTTGTTCATTAGATCCATAAATGTTGCTGGGGCATTGGTCAACCCAAACGGCATCGCGAAACTCATAATGGCCATATCACGTTCTAAAAGCAGTTTTTGGTACATCTCCATCCTTGATTTTTAGCTGATGATATCCTGAACGCAAATCAATCTTTGAAAATATTGTAGCACCCCGAAGCTGATCAAATAGATCATCAATACGTGGCAAAGGATATTTATTACGGATTGTCACTTTATTCAACTGTCTATAGTCAATGCACAATCGCATGGTGCCGTCTTTCTTTTTCACAAACAAAACGGGTGCTCCCCACGGAGACACACTAGGTTTGATAAAACCTTTGTCTACCAATTTCTGTAACTAAACTTTTAACTCTTTCAATTATGATAGAGCCATTCTATATGGCGCTTGTGAAATAGGTCCAGTTCCTGGAATTAGGTCAATAGTAAACTCAAGTTCTTTGTCTAGGGATAGACCCAGTAGTTCTTCTGGAAATACATCAGAAAATTCTCGGACAACCGGGATGTCTTCGAGTTTTATCTTGCTAACTTCTGTATCAATTACTTGAGCTAAATACGTAAAACAACTCTTCTCGAGTAATCTTCTAGCGTCAATAGCGGATATCATACAAGATGGCAAGATTCTACGCTGTCCACTAAATATAACTTCAGGTTGTCCTGATCGTCTAAATACAACCTCTTTACGAAAACAATCAACTGATGCGCGATTTACAGCTAAAAAGTCCATGCCCAAGATAACATCAAAATCATGGATAACAAGAGGTATTAAATTTGCCTTGAACTCCTGATCATTCACCTTGATCCCACAATCTCGATATACATTCTTAGCTAAAAGAGATTCTCGTGCTGGTGTGCCCACTACCAAACAACTATCTAAATGTTCTAGCTTTTGATTCGCATATATGGCAAGTGCAATTGAAATAAAAGAGTGTATAGATCCAGGATCAATTAAAATACGAGCATCTCTATCAAAAATAGAGAACATACCTATAATTACATCTGGTGACTCTTCTGCTGCCTGTTGTGTCATAGCAAAAACTCTTGCCTGATTCTTTGGACGTCCTACCTGGCCTTTCAGTTTTATCCCGCTACTACTTACTACATTGGGCTGAACTCCACTATTTGTGCCTGCTTTGTTAGTCAAAATATCTTCTTGGATCTGATTCAGTCTTGTATTGCCCACACTCTGTTGGGAAAATATCCTTGGTGATATGCCACTTTTCGAACTGGACAATTTCTTCGTATATGCCCTGCTTAGCCACAATGATAATAGACACCAAACTCCTTGAACTTCAAACACTCGCCCAAGTGAAATTGTGCTATTGGAACTCTCTCCATATCTCGGAGTGAATGGTCTCTGGGAGAAACTCGGAGTAGAAGGATGGTTATTCCTTGACTACTGTATCGTACTCTGGCTAAATCTAGAGTCTTGATTTCCTCGTGATCTGGTCTTGAACTGGCTTGAAGTAGAAATACCAGGTCGAAATCCTCTATTATTCCTCTGGGTGGTCTGTAGTTAGAAATTTCTATCCATATCTGACTACCGCTAGCTCTGGATTTTAGCTGTTCTTTATCAATTTGTCTATCTGACATACTTTTCTCCATTCTCAAAGCTGATTCTATTAATTTGCCAAATTCACTCCAACCCGCTGCAGTCACTGATGATCTAATCTCTTCTCTTAAACCATCTTCAAAACGTCTGCATTTGTTAATTTCATTATCAACCAGGACTTGTGCATATTTCGAAAGTTCAATAAATTTCTTCTGATATTCCGCAACAGTTGAAGACCCATGTACTAGCCTCAAGAACTCATCACGTTTAGTATCTTTATAAGAACGATGGTAATAAGCATCATAAAAATTATGTCTGAAATCTGCCCAAGTTATTATGGAAGGGTCTAGATATTTGTTCTGCACTGACTGCCACCAATCGTATGCTCCATCTTCTAACAAAAAAGTGGCTAGACGTAGTTTTCTATCATCTGGGCAACCCATCACATCAAAAACTCTCTCTACTTTTATCATCCAAGCCTCGGCAACTGTAGGATCAGTTGTTCCTGTAAAAACTTTAGCCCCTAACTTTGTTGCTTTCTCAATACTGAAATTTCTATATGTACTGTGCATAGCTGAAACAACTGTAGTAGCAATTCTTTCAACATTAATTGGGTCATCTTCAACCACATTTCCCTGTCTCGGATGTTCAGGTGGCTGATGAACTGATTCCTCTATTATTTCATCCTCTCTAAGATTATCTCTATCAGGAGCAATATGAGCCTGGGACAAAATATCTTGGAGCTTGCGAGTTCTACCACCACGACGCATGACTCACCTACATGGTATGCATGATATGCTAAATATCAGAATGCGTGTGTCATGCAAGCAAGCCTATAAACTCTGAACCATGCTCTAATGTCAATCTGACACGACCGTCCCAAGTAATATTATATACTCGAGACGTGACGTGCGTCGATGGTGAATACCAACCAGAGGTCGGACCCACCACCAAGGCTACTATAATTACAACTCATTATTTCTTATTTTTAAGAAAATTTCGACATTATCTCCCCTGTAATTTGGACTAACCAATCTAAAATAAAATACCACATATCCAAACAAATTTATTCATAACTAAATGGGACCATTTGCCCATCCAATACCCATAACAAAATCACGCGTTAGAGACTAGCCGAAACATAAGACTTTTACTATTGAATTAACATAAACTGTATATACGGATACAAAATACCTAGTGAGCCACCTATCTATTTACAAGTGATGCAAAATGATATCCAAAAATGAACATGTATCCCTAAAATAATGACTACATGCTCTATAAAGTGAGTCATACTAAATAACTCTGTCGTGTGGCTCCAACTTCGAAATCAAGACGCTGAGCCCCTACTAAAAAAATCAAGGTGATGAGCCCCTACTGCTAAAAATCAAGGTGATGAGCCCTTACTGCTGAAAATCAAGGTGATGAGCCCCTGTCTAAAAAACTAGGCGATGAACCTTTATCTAAAATAAAAGCGATGAACCTCTGTTTAAAAACTAGGTGATGAGCCTTAGTTTAAAAATAAGGCGATGAGCCTCAGTTTAAAAAACAAGGAGATGAGCATCAATTTAAAAAAAAAAAAAAAAAAAAGGACAATGAGCCTCAGTCAAAATAAGAAAAAGTCCAATGGAACGAGAACACAAAATGAAAAGAAAGACCTACGCCTAGGGATGGGCATACCTCTCATCCGCCCATCATCCGCCCTATTCAAACTACTTCACCGTCTCAATATTGACTGGGGCTATACGCACATATAGCACACAACATACAAACAATATTCGTCTCAATAGAAAATTGAAAAAGTTGGAGAGGATCAGGTGTGGTAGATTATTTCTACTTCTCATTGACGATAGTCTACGAAAAGTAGAGCTTATGATGATAGAAACGATGACATTTGTCTGCTAATGGTAGCACGTTATGGCACGCCCGCCTCGATGGTCTCATAGCTCGCCTCTGACAAGTGGACAACAATAAACTGACTGTTGTTGAACCAATCATACCCATTATCCATGGAATAATAGTTACTACTGGCATTTGAAAAGTTGTAACGTCCCTCATTAACTCCAATTAATGAGGAAGATGAAAGGGCACCTGTCATTAAAGATAGACTTCGTCAATCACTCCTATAAATAGATGTTGATCTATCTAGATAAAAACAACTATATTATTCTCTACATTACTATTCTACATATATAATTTAATCATCTACTAATTATCATACCAGAGTAGTCACGTAGGATAAAAGTCCCGCCACTATTTTGCAGGTCTCCACCACTGTCGCCATCGCATTTGGAAGAGGAGAAAAATATTTATCATCACTTTAGAATGTAAAATTAAATCCCTTTCTTGGAATTATATTTCAATATAAAAAATTCTATTTTCAATCGGCGTTAAACTTTTACTTGCTTGATTTTTCTTTTAAAGACTTCATGCATTCCCTTGTGATGATATAATATGTTATTTATATCTAATGGGAATGATTTCGTCCTCACTTATGTTATCCACCTATGTTGCTCACGCTGAGATGGTATCACTTTATTTTCACATTGAATTTGTAAATTGTCAGTTTAGCTATTCCACAAAATGATTACACCTGATTCTAAGATCTGACATTTTTAGTTAACCATTTCCTATTCCCTTACGTAAAATTAATGCCAAAGCAGATACTTTTGAAGTAGCGGAAAGAAAAACAACAGAAAATTAATAAGAATAGAGATCTGTTTGGTGACATAAGATCTAATTGTAGAAAGAATCAAAACTTACGGGTAACTTTTGATGTTTGATAGTACGTAGGATCAGTCCATGCCTTGTAATTAAGAACATAAATCTAGTAGTCCAAACAAGATGTTGGATTATGTTGAATCAATGTGTGGATCCTTATTCCTTTCATGATTGCCCTGTTAAATTTTTAACTCGCTAAAATTCTTCCTGCATTTTTCATTTAGCAAATACTCCCCAAAAGCAGTAAGCAGATGTTATGGTTCTCTTTAGATTCATGTATATTCTTCATTTGTTCTTTCTCAAATTTTGGCTACATAAGTTATTTGTACTTGTGAGTTATTTGATATGATTGTCTTTAATGCTGCTGCTCCTTGATTATTCTAATTTCCTCCTCCTGTTTGAAATTTAAGGTTCACCTTAGGGTTGCTCCAATTATTGTTTTGTTTTAATTGTCTATAGCCACCCGTCGAATTGACTGGAGTAACCAAGGAACGGACATCAAAATCAGTTGATCCGGTGTCACGTGTCAATATGGACATGTGTCAGTGCATACTGAACTCGAGTTTGGCAACCATGTAGTTCAAGAGATATAGGTAACTTTTACTATTTATTTTCCATGCACATTCATTAATACACTAAAAAGCGTATAAATTAAATTCCTTGCTCAAACTATTATATTTCGTTGCGTATGATGGCAAGCAAGGTTCATCTCTAGTAGGGGATTGGTTTAAGTTAAATAACTATTTGCTAAGAAAATCAAAAGATTTATTACTAAATTAAACAAATGAGGTGATATTCAATAAACAAATTAGATGATCAAATAAAATAACATGAAAAGTTACTTTTAATATTAATTCTTACTAAGAATTGGGGAGAGGGGTGGGATTGTTTTGAATAGTTATCAGACCCGACTTGCAGGGACAAAGCCACCAAGGGACAAGAGAGGTCAATTGACCCTGCAAAGATTTTGAAAAATTGTCCAAGGCCAAATACAAAAATCTAAGTTAGTCCAAATAACTCAAGCCCAAGTCTCAACCCAAATTATTTAATTCAAATTTCAGCCCAATTTAATTCCAAGTCTAAGTTTAATTTCAGTTGGTGACCCAACTCCGAAGCCCATGATATCATCAGAATCTATTCAGTTCTCAATCACGGTGAAATATGAAGTGGACGGAGCATTAATCAACAAACTACCATTAAGTATTCTGGTGATACATGTTGAGACTGTGATTATACTTCTTTGCTTAACTTGATTCACATGTTTAATGTTTTCAGATACAATTGATGTCATTTAAATGATTGCTATTGATGTTTCATGCTCTTGAAAAAGAAGTGAAACCCTTAATTTGTTGAACTTGATACTACATTTGACTTTGTCTTTAGACTACATCT
This sequence comes from Forsythia viridissima, assembly GCA_030279155.1. NCBI lineage: Eukaryota > Viridiplantae > Streptophyta > Magnoliopsida > Lamiales > Oleaceae > Forsythia > Forsythia viridissima. The sequence goes on along the minus strand of CM059037.1, from coordinate 11,270,738 downwards.
TATGAAAAAGATCTTAGAAATTTCAGATGAATTGTCATAGACATTACAAATAAAAGATTAAGATATTGCCAATGTCATGAGATTAGTAAAAATTTGTAAAAAACGACTCCAAGCAATGAGGGATAATGGATGAGAATCTTATTTGGAAAATGTTTGTTCTTTGTTTGAAAAGCACAATATTAATGTTCCTAATATGGATGATATGTATATACCTCCAGATCATTCACGGCGTAACACTCTAGAAAAGAAAAATTTACATCACTTACATGTAGATTGTTTTTATGCCTTCATTGATATGGAACTTCAACAGTTGAATGATCTTTTTCCGAGGTAAATGGCGACTTATGACTTCGTGTAGCATGTTTGTGTCCACATGATTATTTTCTACTTTTAACAAGAACAAATTAATAAGATTTTGTGAGTATTATCCCGAAGATTTTTTACCAACAAATCTCTTGGCACTGGATGAATAACTTGAAACATATATTATTGATATGCGCACTGACCTAGATTTTGGAGGATTAAGGTCTTAGTGATCTTGCACAGAAGTTAGTTGTGACAAAAAAAAAGTTTATCCATTATTTTATAGTCTTTAGTTCTTCCAGTTGCTACTTCGGTAGATAGAGTAGTTTTTGCACTGAATATTGTGAAGACTCAACTCACAATTGAATTGGATATCAATAGTTGAGTTACGGTTTGATTGTATAGGTTGAGAATGATATATTTCATGAAATTGATAATGATGTAATTATACAACGTTTTCAAAATATGAAAATGTGTAGAAATGTATCAAATTTTTTTATTAGTGATATATTATTTCAATTTTTTTGGCTACTTAATTTTTGTCCACCCAAAAAACATTTCCTAGCTCCGCCCCTGCCGGTTCGGACATTGATCCAGACAAGGAGGCGGGTCATTGAGTTGCTGGTTCAACTGGTGATCTGGTGGTTGAACCGACAAGTTAATTCATGTTGAACCAATAAGTCTATTTTTGTTAAATATAATATAAAAACATGAATTATTATACTCCAATAAATTAACATTAAATTAATTGTGACTATATATATATATATATATATATATATATATATATATATATAATAGAAATTATCACCATCAGAAATTTATTTAGCAAAATAAGTACGAGACTACTAATATCATCAACTAATTCTTATAATAAATAACATAAATTATTGTACTTCATTGCATTTACATCTCATTAATAGAATGGAAAAGTACTTGATACAACTTTTGGGTATAATAGGTTAATAAAAAAAAATGAAAAATTTCATTATATAATGACCCGAACGGGTTACCGATTAGTTAAAAAACCTGCAGTTTTTTTCGGATCGTAAGCGGTTCAATTGTTGGGCGATCAAATTAAGATAACCGAACCAATTGAGGCATCGAGTCGCCGGTTTTCCGATCGAACCGATTAGACCAGTCCAAGTTTAATAACACTAGTATTGAAATATAAATACAAATAAATAAATGAATGCACTTAAAAAAAGAAAGAGATTAATAAATTCGAATTACGTGGATCCGAGAAACTAATTAATCAAGTGTGATTTAAGGGATTTTTTTTCCCCACTGAGAATGATTACCTGGATTAATTTGCAAAAATCAGTTTTTATTCCATCTGAAAACATCAATTTCGAGAAAACTATAAGCTTAATTATCTATATCTCGTCTTACTTATTAGTTGAATAAAACAAATTCTTTACTCAATCATTTTTACCAAACATCGTAGAACAAGCTCTCTAAGTTTAACTTAATAAAAGTATTCAATCGAAAGAGACTGGAATTGAATCAAGTGCAACCACGCAAGCTCGGTTTACTAACTTGAATGATAACCCAAATACAATCAAATGAAAATATCTTTTGACGTGCAATTGCTACTTATATGAATTGAACAATTACGGACTAAATTCTCTAAATTATCATGAAATCAACCAGCCTAATCACTTAGTTGTACACCTAAATAATTAAGAAGGCCAATTTAACAACTCCATCAATGGGTAAAACACATAATCAAAAGGAACTAAGAAAAGGAAACGAAAATATGCATTTTATTAATTGGAAATCATGTGATTGGGTTTAGAAATCACCCTTAATCAACAAATTAAATTAGTTACCCATGAAATATAAACTACCCATAATCAGATTCATACAGAAACTAACGAAAAAAGAAGGGAAAGGAAGCTTAATGGCGGTGGTCGGCGTCGATTATGGTGGCCAACAAAGCTGCAGCCATTTGTCTTTTTTATTCTCCCCTTCTCTTCCCTTTTTGCCGTCTCCCCCTTCTTCAAATCTTCAGATTTCACACTTTTAAAAAAAAAATGAAAAAACCCCCAAAGGAATTGAAATTGTTGTTGATTTAAAGTGGAGTAAATTTAATAAATAATCACCAAACTTTACCTAACATTACCAATTGCTCACACAACTTTCAAGTATTACCCGTTGCTCACCCAACTATCTGAAACCATTATCCATCCATCACCCGACTCATTTTCGTCAGTTAAACTTAACGAAAAATGCCACGTGGCAGATGGAAGCTTAGATAGCTTAAAAATCTGTTAAAATATGTCACATAGACAAATAAATAAATAAATAAATAACTCTAAAACATAGAAATAAGAGTAAAATTAATGAATGGTCACCGAACTTCTTTCATATTACTACTCAATCACCAATCTTTAAAAGTTACTCAATGCTCACTCAACTTACCAAACGATTGCATATCCATCACTAGACAGCAAAACGATAGTCGCTCCAAACGAAATTTGCCACGTGGAGAACGTAATGTCCATTTGGCACCAATAAACCGCGAAAATCAGCCACCTATTCAAAACGCAATTAAACAAACACAACTTCGATGAAGATAAAACTCATTTCCTCTGCCTCGGTTGATAGAACATTTTGGGTATAAAAAGCTGAAGTGGGTTGTGGGAGAGAAAATTAATAGTTCAAATCAGAAGTTTATTTCACTGCTGTTCTACAGAAACCAACAAGGGTATGATACAATACAAAGGATTTTCTTCTTGGATATTCAGGAGCTAAGAGTAGTGTTGTAGCAGTAGTCACATACAATGGAATTAATTTTGGTCCACTATAATGTTCCTGCTTTAGCCAGCTTGTCCATCCAGAGGATTGGTCTTACCATTCGTGCAAGGAAAAAATAGAAGAATATCTTCAAGCAAGACGTGCCTATGTTGCAGAACTGTTAAAGAGGTATCATTTGTGCAAATAGTGGTCAGGCATCAGGCATCAGTTTAACTGGACTGAATTCTCCATTGCAATTGGTAACTACGGGGTTTTGAATTGATATCAATAAATGGGTTGTCTTCAATGGTTTTGTTTTTGGGTTCTGATTTGGGAGAATTCAATTTAGAAGACAGGAATTAGGGTTCTTGATATTTTGGGGATTTTTTTATGTTTTTCTGGGATGGAAGAATGTTGAACATGGAGGCAGAGGAAATGGGTTTTATCTTCATTGAAATCGTGTTTGTTTAATTGCGTTTTGATGAGGTGGCTGATTTCACGGTTTATTTGTGCCAAATGGATATTCCGTTCGCCACGTGGCAAATTCCGTTTGGGGTGACTAGCGTTTTGCTGTCTAGTAATAGATGTGCAATCATTTGATAAGTTGGGTGAGCATTGGGTAACTTTTTAAAGATTGGTGATTAAGTAGTAACCTGAAACAACTTCGGTGGTCATTCATTAATTTTACCATTTAAAATGAAACCATATCAGCATAACTGAATTTCCTTTTTTTTTTTTTTTGGATTTTCATATTTTTTTTAACAAAGGAGGCCAAGTCAAATATGTTGCTTCCTGAGGTTCAAATAGATCTCCAATTATTTCAAAATTGCTCCCTTTTGACATGGTAGTTTTTATTTCACTTCCGTCCCTTTTTGACTTGTTTATATTCCTTCCCTCCAAAATTCCTACAAAATGTAAAAGAAGACTAATAAAGAATAATAAAGTCAAACATGGATAAAATAATGAGGAAATTTAATATAAAAACATTGTAAAATCAACACTTATCATTCATGCAAATTGAAAATACATAACCAATTATGTGTTCGTTTTGAACATATAAATGCTGAGCAAATCTATCACAGACTTTGACCTTCCAACCTTTCGTGTAGCACTTAGCTACTTGGGTCTGCCCCTTGCAATTTTTAGCTCAGACTCTCAATTGAGAGAGGCTGACTTACTAATACCACAAGGGGCAAAATCCATGTGCTAAGTATCGCACATGTAGCTTCAAAGATCCAAGTCCGTGACAAGTAGTTTTGATAGAAGAATTATAAAGATATATGAAGTGTGAAACTCTAATCTGCCTTAATAGCCTAGAAAAAGACTTTCATAAATAGCGGTTGCATATTTGAACTTTTTGTGGTGTCTCAAACAAAACTTTGTGTCTATTTATAGTCTTGTAATTATCTATGAACGTGTGGCATTGTAATACACTTTTGTGTTAATCTTCTTCTTCTATACAACGAAGTGGTATCAGAGCCACACTATTGATCAGTTGATGGGATCGTTACTAGCTCATGAAGAAAGGATGATTGAGTAGGAGCCGCAAGCTAAAGTTCTTCTTTCAAAATTGTCATTGAAAGAAAAAAAATGATGATGGAAATGAAGATTCTCAAAGAAGATGAGGAAAAAGAGGTCGTAGTCGTGGACGTAGAAATTATAGAGGCAGAGGAAGAGAAAGATCTGATAAAAACTATTATATTTTTAAGATTCAAATCAAAGACAGTCTCAAGAGGACGTAGCAGGTGCAATTGGTACAAAAGAGGAGGAACAAGGTTAGGAACAAAGGCTGATGTGCAATGTTATAATTTTGAAAATTATGGTCATTATGCCTCGGAATGTAGAAAAGCAGTTGTCAAAGAAGAAAAAGCCTATTGTGAAAAAGGGAAGAAGATGAAGAGCCTACTTTGTTGCTAACATGTGATGGAAGTAAAGAAAATGATGGAGAAGCATGATTTTCGTATACAGAGGCAAGCAATCATATAACGGGCAAGAAGAATTTGTTTGTGTTGCTAGATAAATCTTTCAAAGGTAATATTTCCTTTGAAGATGATAGAAGCGTTGTTATTGAAGGCAAATGTGACATTCTTATTCAAGATAAGAATGGAACTCAAAAATTCATTACTCAAGTTTATTTTCTACCTGCACTCAAGTTAAACATATTAAGTTTGGGTCAGCTTTTGGAGAAATGATATGAGATTGAGATAAAGAATGGTGCATTGAAGATGAGAGATTGTAAAGGAAATTTGATTGCCAAGGTGAGAATGTCCAAGAACAGAATGTTTTCTCTCAAAATTCAAGTTGATTGTGTCTAGTGTTTGAAAGCATGTTCATCAAATTCCTATTGGCTTTGGCATCAAAGAGTGGGTCATTTGAATTTTGGTGGTTTAAAGCTATTGGCGAAAGAGAAAATTGTACATGGACTACCTTTTATTGATCATCCACATCAGTTCTGTGAAGGGTGCATCTTGGCGAGCAATTCAGAAATAGCTTTCCAAATGAGTCATTTTCAAGAGCTTCAAAACCTCTTGAACTATTATATGCTATATTTGTAGTCCCATCAATCCACCTTCTTTAGTAAGAATAAATAATTCTTATTGTTCATTGATGATTATAGTCGCAAAACATGAGTATATTTTTTGAAAGAGCAATCAGAAGCTTTTGAAACATTCAAGAAAATCAAGGAGTTGGTGGACAAGGAAAGCGAATATTCAGCTAAGGCCTTGAGAGCTGGTCGGGGGGTGAATTCACTTTAAATCAATTTAATGATTTCTGTGAATCTAATGGTATTAGACAATTCATGACTACTCCAAGATCACCTCAACAAAATGGTGTTATGAAGCAGAAGAATAGGACCATTCTTGTCATGACTCGAAGTATGTTGAACAGTAAACACGTGCCTAAAGAATTTTGGGCTCAAGCTATAGCTTGTGCTATCTATTTGTCCAATAGGTGTTCTAGAAGAAATTTGCAAAAGACTACTGTTACTACATAATTTTACGTGACACAATAAAGTTCTACGTGGATGCATGATGGATCTACCGTCTACGTAAAGAGCCACATGGCCCACCATAACAATATTACTACAAAACAAACTGAATTAAGCTTCGTTAGAGTTGCTTCGTAACGGCAAAGCTGCAAGATCAATTGATATTTTACAAAAAAAGAGGTTAACTTGGTAGGCGAATCTTGATAGGCGAAGGGTTAAATCTAGCGACGAAGGTTGAGACCATTAAATATGAAATTAATTAGATTCTAACAAAATATGTCGGTCAAGGCTACATGGGAACATACAATTATCTTATTTGGCCATGTGACGGTTAGATTTTAGCACCACGTGGCAAAAATGTTAATGAGCATGCACAAAAAATAAATCTAATGAGAATAACATCCAATGTTGTAAGTAAACGCCGCGTGTCATAGAATCCTCTAGAATTGTAATTTATTATCAACTCTCAAATAGCAAAAGGGCACATATCCAGATAATACAAAAGGACTAAAATGGCCACTAGCTTGAGAAACCTATAACTACCTCTCTAAAATCATAAAGAGAGAGATTAATGAAAAACTTTAGCCAAATTCTTGCACATAGAATTTTCAATTCTTAGACGGTAATTATTAGGGTTAAGTTATTCTTTTGAGTGGGGAGGTGGGTAAGGATTTGTTGATTTCAATTATTTGGGTCAACAAATTGGCACCGTCGGTGGAAAACGCATAGTTTTCCACGAAAGTCATAAACCCCTAAGTAAAAGCTAACCCAACAAAAAAATGGAGAAAACCAGGGAGAGGCGCTGCCTATCGAACCCAATAACCAAAATCCTGAAACAATGGATCCAGAGGCAATGGCCAAGGAATTCGTTGAACACTACTATTCCACGTTCGATAGGAACCGGTCGGGCTCACAAACATGTACTAGAAAGGGTCAATGTTGACCATCGAGGTCCAGAAGATCATGGATGGGATCGCAAGATATTGTAGAGAAGCTCACCGGTCTGCCATTTCAGCAGTACGAGCACCAAATCATGACCGTTGATTGTCAGCTGTCTAGGCCCGTCAGTGGTATAATTGTTTTCGTCTCCGATAATCTCTAACTTGCTGGTGAACAGCATGCGCTCAAGTTCAGTCAGATGTTCCATTTTATGCCAACACCATAGGGAAGTTTCTACGTGTTGAATGGCATTTTCCACTTAAACTACGCATAATGGATGTGCCTAGATTTAAAATTTTGACTAGAGAGTTCTATGAATTGATCACATTGAAACACGTGAAGTTAATATGCTTTTAGGGATCCAAAGTTGTTGATTTACTTTCAGGCTTATTTGCACAAATGGTCCCTGACTTTTGCACTTACTACGGGTTGAGGACCTATCTTTTCATTTTTGGCAGTTTAACCCCTATTTCAAATGTTTTTGGCAGCAATAGTCCTTTTCAACAATTTCCATCCAAATGGCTGTCAAATTTCACGGTGGAAGTTTTTTTATTTAAAAAATGCTTATTTGCACAAATGGTCCCTGACTTTTGTAAAGAAAAATTTGCAGCAAAAGTCCCTAATATTTTAGAAAGTATTGAAAAGTCCCATAACCTTCTAATCCTAACACATATGACCCTAAACTTTTTTGACAATTTTATCCCTAACTTAAATAAATTAAAAATAACTCACAAACCTTTTCAAAAATACAAATAAGTCCTAAATCTTTTTATTTTTTTTTACAGATTTACACTTAAAATAATAAAAAGTGTGTCATCAAGTCCCAAAACTTTTAATTTTATTCACCAAAATAATATTTAAAATGTGTTTGATTAAAATCAAATTTTTTAGTAAAAGTGATTGAAAAATTGTGGGACCATAAAATGTGTGGTTAAAATTAATTGTTGACTTTGACTTTAGCTTTTTAACAAAATCAAAATTGAAAACAAACAGGCTCTTAGAGTCTCTACAGATTTTGTCCAGTGGTCTATTAATTAACAAAAAAATTATACCCATGATCAAAATTTGACCAATTTAAAATTTTAATTTATTTTTCATATCAATTACTAGAGGTGGCAAAATGGGTCAGCTCAGATAGCCCGTTCTCTAGGCTGGGCTAGTCCAATAAAAAGTTGATCCAATAAAAATTAGGTCAACTTAGTCCGGTACAACTAGCCAACCAGGCTGGCCCGATAAATTTTTTTTCCCAAGTCCTTACCCCACACTTCAAACACCCCACCCCTAGCAGCCACATTTCAAGGAGAGAGGATGGGTGGGGTGTTTGAAGTGTGGAGTAGGGACTTGGGCAAAAAAAAAATTATCGGACCAGCCTGGTTGACTAGTTGTATCGGACTAAATTGACCAAATTTCTATTTAATCAATTTTTTATTGGATCAGCCCAGCCCAAAGACCGGGCTATCTGGACTGGCCCACTGGGCTGGCCCATTTTGCCACCTCTAGTAAATGATATGAAAAATAAATTAAAATTTTAAATTGGTCAAATTTTGATCATGGGTATAATTTTTTTGTTAATTAATAGACCACTGGACAAAATCTGTAGAGACTCTAAGAGCCCGTTTGTTTTCAATTTTGATTTTGTTAAAAAGTTAAAGTCAAAGTCAACAATTAATTTTAAGCACACATTTTATGGTCCCACAATTTTTCAATTACTTTTACTAAAAAATTTGATTTTAATCAAAAACATTTTAAATATTATTTTGGTGAATAAAATTAAAAGTTTTGGGACTTGATGACACACTTTTTATTATTTTAAGTGTAAATCTGTAAAAAAATAAAAAGATTTAGGACTTATTTGTATTTTTGAAAAGGTTTGTGAGTTATTTTTAATTTATTTAAGTTAGGGATAAAATTGTCAAAAAAGTTTAGGGTCATATGTGTTAGGATTAGAAGGTTATGGGACTTTCAACACTTTCTAAAATATTAGAGACTTTTGTTGTAAATTTTTCTTTACAAAAGTCAGGGACCATTTGTGCAAATAAGCATTTTTTAAATAAAAAAACTTCCACCGTGAAATTTGACGGCCATTTGGATGGAAATTGTTGAAAAGGACCATTGCTGCCAAAAACATTTGAAATAGGGGCTAAACTGCCAAAAATGAAAAGATAGGTCCTCAACCCGCAGTAAGTGCAAAAGTCAGGGACCATTTGTGCAAATAAGCCTTTACTTTCATCTAGTTGGTTGTTTGCTTATTTCTCTGCTGCTATGAAATTTTCGAACTAATTCCCAATTGGGACGGAATTGATTGAGTGATTGGAACTCCTGAACGTGTTTTGAATTTAATGCAATGAATTAAAATTTATGTTTTCCTGTTTTATCTTATGTTTACTGTGATGAAAAGAATCAATGGATTGAATCTTAGACAAAAAGAAGCACCAAATTTTTGATTTCCCAATCAACCAATCTTCATAGTGAGCTTTACATCAACCCTGTCTATAGAGTTTCAGGATTAGGCCTTGCATTATACGAATCCTAGCAGACTGATTGTCACAATGTGATAAGTACAATTTTGTACTTATCTGGGCTCACAAAAAGGGACGATTATGAGTACTATTAGTTGTTTTCAGTTTAATTGCACGTTGTTTTCTTATTATTTTAGGAAATAATCAAATTCAAGTATCAATCTGACAAAAAGACGAAAAGAGACTTGAAGGGCATAATGGGCACCAGTTTTGGCAGTTTTCTGATGGGACTAGAACTCTACAACTCCAAGATAAAACAACAACTTAAACACACGTCTTAGAGGGTTGGAGAACATTATAAATAAGACAGATAATAGCCAGAAGAGAAGACGAATTTTGGGAACAAGATACAAGAGGGGAATCGAAGATCAAGGCACGGGATTGAAGATTCTTCAACCGGAGTCACGGGTTGTAATTATTTCATCTTCTTTTTCTTTTTCTTTCGCCGGATCATGATGAAGTCAATTATTGTTATAATTGACGAAATCATGTCCGGCTAATTTACTTTTTCTAGGATGAACGATGAAACCTCATGATTTTTAATTAATTAGAAGTTTTTCTGTTTTAGTAATTAATTGCTTTTGGATTGATTATTCTTTATGCAGTTTTTCTATTATTTTAATGCCTGATCACCATTAGAATATATTGTGATCTATATTGAAGTCGAGAGATTCAATATAGATTAAGCACGTGATATTGAATAACATAGGGTCCAATAATAGATAGAGATTACTATTATGCTTTATGAAATCTATTTAGGTGTTCTTGAGATTTTAATGCATGTGTTTATGTTCGAAGCTTAATTAGAGATAATGAAGTTCGCATAACATATAGAATTGATTGACCATCGAGAGAGGCTTTCGATTAATTTAGGAACGCTGATTTTCAATCTATGGTAATTATAAGCTAAAACAGTTAAACGGATGTCTGATTAAGGAAAGTATTGGTGGATTCGCAAATCCTAGAGTTAGTAGATCTTGAATTCGTTCTTACCTTTTTAAAGTTACTTATTGTTATTTTCAATTTAATTAAAATAGTTAAATTAGTTTAGAATCACACATCAAAATTAAATCTGTGTTTCGTTTTATTGTTAGAATTAGAATTATAAATTAATAGGTTAAATTAATATCTGGTCCTCGTGGGTTCGACACTTTATTTATCACTTTATTACTTGATCACCTTGCTCGAACTTAACTATGAAAATTTCAACTTCTTCAATGACCTTGATCACAAAATCAATTTTAGAAGAAAGATGGGAGTTGAAAAATTGCTTAGTTGGTGCAGCATCATTAAACGCCACTTTTTCATTTTGCTTATATATGATCAACTTCTCATTCTCCATATACTCTTCTTCATTTGTTGGTACTTCATCAATTTGGACAACTGGTCTATTTTCCAAAATTTCATGTAGTTGATCTTCACTAATTGTTGTAATGCTTGACATGTCTTCCATCGGGGTGGCTTTAGTGTCACTTGGAAAGGTGCCTTGTGGACTCTCTGTCAGCATCTTAGCCAACTGCCCAATCTGATTTTCCATATTCTTTATAGCAACATCCTGTCTTAGCCAAAAACTTGTTGTGCGATTTAAATCCCGCAAGTGGACGGATCGTTGACAAGTAATAAAGTGATAAATAAAGTGTCGAACCCACGAGGACCAGATATTAATTTAACCTATTAATTTATAATTTTAATTCTAACAATAAAACGAAACACAGATTTAATTTTGATGTGTGATTCTAAACTAATTTAACTATTTTAATTAAATTGAAAATAACAACAAGTAACTTTAAAAAGGTAAGAACGAATTCAAGATCTACTAACTCTAGGATTTGCGAATCCACCAACACTTTCCTTAATCAGACATCCGTTTAACTGTTTTAGCTTATAATTACCATAGATTGAAAATCAGCGTTCCTAAATTAATCGAAAGCCTCTCTCGATGGTCAATCAATTCTATATGTTATGCGAACTTCATTATCTCTAATTAAGCTTCGAACATAAACACATGCATTAAAATCTCAAGAACACCTAAATAGATTTCATAAAGTATAATAGTAATCTCTATCTATTATTGGACCCTATGTTATTCAATATCACGTGCTTAATCTATATTGAATCTCTCGACTTCAATATAGATCACAATATATTCTAATGGTGATCAGGCATTAAAATAATAGAAAAACTGCATAAAGAATAATCAATCCAAAAGCAATTAATTACTAAAACAGAAAAACTTCTAATTAATTAAAAATCATGAGGTTTCATCGTTCATCTTAGAAAAAGTAAATTAGCCAGACATGATTTCGTCAATTATAACAATAATTGACTTCATTATGATCCGGCGAAAGAAAAAGAAAAAGAAGAAGAAATAATTACAACCCGTGACTCCGGCTGAAGAATCTTCAATCCCGTGCCTTGATCTTCGATTCCCCTCTTGTATCTTGTTCCCAAAATTCGTCTTCTCTTCTGGCTATTATCTATCTTATTTATAATGTTCTCCAACCCTCTAAGACGTGTGTTTAAGTTGTTGTTTTATCTTGGAGTTGTAGAGTTCTAGTCCCATCAGAAAACTGCCAAAACTGGTGCCCATTATGCCCTTCAAGTCTCTTTTCGTCTTTTTGTCAGATTGATACTTGAATTTGATTATTTCCTAAAATAATAAGAAAACAACATGCAATTAAACTGAAAACAACTAATAGTACTCATAATCGTCCCTTTTTGTGAGCCCAGATAAGTACAAAATTGTACTTATCAAATACCCCCAAACTTGAACTATTATTCATCCCGAATAAACTAGCTAAAAACAATCATGCACATACTAATAAAAATAATAAAAATAGTTATACTATAAATAGCTTGCCGTTCTTTTGTAACAACTTATAATTCATGACGAGTATCCAAGTATTACTATTGCAAATGTGATTATACTCAAACCATACTTGATACGTGTGTGAGACCCGTTAATCTGATTAACTTAAATTCTATGGTGGTGATAGCCCAACCACTGGGTCAACTTTTCCTTTCCCTCTCGTAAGGTACACTTCCCCCAAAATGATGTTTTCTCTCAAATCCCGAGATTTTGGTTCAAAGGTAACACTTCGCTCATTATTTTCTTGTTCGAGGCTGGTTGAGAAAACTAATAATCGTGACAACCTAGGTATATGAAGATTCTCCAATTTATGAGCACTTTCGACCAGAAAGTTTCTACTAAATAAGTCAAACCCATTAGTTATCTAATCCCCAAATTTACTTTGCAAAAGATTTTTTTTTTGGGACAGAAATAAAAATTAAATTTAAATAAATAAATAATAATTTTTTTTTTCAAATAAATAAATCTTATGTGCAAAACTCAATCCATTAAGCTTTCTAAATGACTCATGTAACGAGCTTGAGGTCGATGACTTCCAGGTCTTTCGAACCTTAGGGCACCAGGTTTTGAGAAACCCGTACGGACCTTTTCACTCAAGTCAAATAGGCTACGAAACGAGTTATAAGATATTAATAAGGTGCAAAACTCAATCCATTAAGCTTTCTAATTGACTCATGTAACGAACTTGAGGTCGATGACTCCCAGGTCTTTCGAACCTTAGGGCATCAGGTTTTGAGAAACCCCTACGGACCTTTTCACTCAAGTCAATTAGGCTACGAAAAGAGTTAAGCAATAATAATAATAATTTTTGTTCCTTGCGTGCAATAAGTTCATGCGTGAGGATTAGATTCCTAACATTCGGTCATTACTTAGTTTCTTCTAGCTGGTCTAAAGTGCTCCACACAAATTTTCAACATACATGGAATCAATCATAACTTAGATAGCCACTATCACAGTTTAATTACCACACTTTTTCACTATATTAGTTATTTGTTCGAGATACGGATGATTTTTACGTTTAAACAGGGTATCCTATTATTTTCAACTTAAGTGCACCAACATAGCTAAAAATCATTTTAACTGGCCGACACAACACAATATCAAACATGGTCAAATAGTCTCACATTTAACCAATAGTAATAATCTGTTCACAAGTCATGGATTAAAACGTAATAATTAAATAAAAAGTTACATCATTAGCCGACAAGGCTATTCATATCACATAAATATGCCAACAAATAAATATAATAATTTTTTTTAAACGAAAATAAATTAAAAATCAAATATTAATTATCAATTATCGAATCAAGCAAATTTTTCATTTTAGTCCATTACCCCCAAACTTGAAAGAAACGTTGTCCCCAATGTAAAATTTAAAATCAAAATATTAGAGACTTCCCTGAGATAGATCTGATGGTGACGGGAGAAAAGGTGTGATAAGATCAACTGGAGGAGAAATCTGAACAGGTTGGTCGGCAAATCTTTGTGTGAATGTCATCCAACCAGCCTGTAGGTTGTAACCCTAAAAGGAAAAGAAAAAAAAAAGAACTTATTAAATTTTTTGTTTTGTTTTTTTTTTTTTTAAGAAAAACAAAATTAATTTTTTTAATTTTTTTTAATTTTTAATTTTTAATTTTTAGAAAAACGAAATTAATTTTTTTTTTTTAAGAAAAACAAAATTATTATTATTTTTTTAAATATAAATTTAAAATAATTGAACAACGTGATTATGCAAGATGACGATGATTGTAGCCTCAAAACCTAAGAATTAAAAACCTACTTTAAATCCTAAAAACCTAAAACGTGCAAATTGTCAATTGAAATCCTAAAATTGAAATAATACGAAATTTAAATAAATAAAAGGGTAGAAAAATGGGTTGCCTCCCATTGAGCGCTTCTTTACAGTCATTAGCTTGACTTTGTCGCGGTGATCACTCATGATACTTTGAACATGGCTTTTGATGACTTGTTTTGTTTGCATCGATTGACTTTGCACTATTTTTCCTTTGTTCTCCAATATTTATCTTTGTACTTCTCATAAAAATATGATTTAATTTGATCACCTTGCTCGAACTTAACTATGAAAATTTCAACTTCTTCAATGACCTTAATCACAAAATCAATTTTAAAAGAAAGATGGGAGTTGAAAAATTGCTTAGTTGGTGCAGCATCATTAAACGCCACTTTTTCATTCTGCTTATGTATGATCAACTTCTCATTCTCCATATACTCTTCTTCTTTTGTTGGTACTTCATCAATTTGGACAACTGGTCTATTTTCCAATATTTCATGTAGTTGATCCTCACTAATTGTTGTAATGCTTGACATGTCTTCCATCGGGGTGGCTTTAGTGTCACTTGGAAAGGTGCCTTGTGGACTCTCTGTCAGCATCTTAGCCAACTGTCCAATCTGATTTTCCATATTCTTTATAGCAACATCCTGTTTTTTCTGCATCTCCTTCAATTCAGATTCCATACGCGTGACAGCTTCTTTCAGTCCTCTTTTTTTTTCTTGTGGCCTCCCTTGATTTGGCGGATTCTGGATATTTTGGTTGTTGTCATAGGAGAAATTTTGATTATTTCTCCATCCGGGATTATAAGTCTGCGAGTATGGATTATTCTGATGTAGCTGAAAGTTCTGAGCATATACAGCTTGTTCAGGTGATGATACTTCAGCTTTGGTTAAAAGGCATTCTGATGATTGATGATTTGCCCCGCAAGTTGCACATATTGATAGAGACATCTGAACCATATTGGCTGACTGAGAGTAATTCAATGTTTCCATCTGTTTTGCCAATGAATCAAGTTTCGCCAGTATGAGCCAATTGATGTCCACCCCGTGTATTCCTGTTTGACTTTGGTTATTGTACAAAGAGTAATTTGAGTGATTTTGCCAATCCTGATTGTAGGTGTAGGAGTAGGGACAAAAATTTTGTTTGACCGGTGGTTTCCATAAATCTTCCAAGAGCAAGTCATCCTTGTCATTCTCAAAGTCTGTCATCTTGTGTTGTGCTTGATCTCCTAGCTCATCTTTATTCCCTAGTAGCAATGAAATCAAGAGAAACAAGTAGATCAACTAAAAAAAAAAATTAATAATAATAATAAAAAATAAAAAATAAAAAAATAATAATAATTAAAAAAATTTGTTAAAACTAAATTATCAATTAACGTAGTAATTAATAAAACTAGCCCCCAGCAACGGCGCCAAAAACTTATTGTGCGATTATAATCCCGCAAGTGGACGGATTGTTGACAAGTAATAAAGTGATGAATGAAGTGTCGAACCCACGAGGACTAAATATCAATTTAACCTATTAATTTATAACCTAAATTCTAACAATATGAAAACACATATTCAAATTGGTTTTTGTGATTCTATACTATTTTAATTAAAACTAAATTATCAAACAATTAACTTTAAAATAGTGAGAACGAATTCAAGATCTACTAACTCTAGAATTTGCGAATCCACCAACACTTTCCTTAATCAAATATCCGTTTAACCATTTTAGCTTATAATTACCATAGATTGAAAATCGACGTTCCTAAAATAATTAAAAGCCTCTCTCGATGGTCAATCAATTCTATATGTTATGCGAACCTAATTATCTCTAATTAAGCTTCGAACATAAACACATGCATTAAAATCTCAAGAACACCTAAATAGATTTCATAAAGCATAATAGTAATTTCTATCTATTATTGGACCCTATGTTATTCAATACCACGTGCTTAATCTATATTGAATCTCTCGACTTCAATATAAATCACAATATATTCTAATGGTGATCAGGCATTAAAATAATAGAAAAACTGCATAAAGAATAATCAACCCAAAAGCAATTAATTACTAAAACAGAAAAACTTATAATTAATTAAAAATCATGAGGTTTCATCGTTCATCCTAGAAAAAGTAAATTAACCGGACATCATTTCGTCAATTATGACAATAATTGACTTCATCATGATCCGGCGAAAGAAAAAGAAGAAGAAATAAATACAACCCGTGACTCTGACTGAAGAATCTTCAACCCGTGTCTTGATATTTGATTCTCCTCTTGTATCTTGTTCCCAAATTCGTCTCTCTTCTTCTGGCTATTATCTGCCTTATTTATAATGTTCTCCAACCCTCTAAGACGTGCGTTTAAGTTGTTGTTTAATCTTAGAGTTGTAGAGTTCTAATTCCATCAGAAAACTGCCAAAACGAGTGCCCGTTATGCCCTGAGCCCCTGAAGTATCTTTTCTTAGCAGTTTGAGTCCATTTTCTTCTATTTGCTCTCTTTTCGTCAGATTGACCTTTGAATTTGAATATTTCCTAAATTAATAAGAAAACAACGTACAATTAAACTGAAAATAAGTAAGAATACTCATAATCGTCCTTTTTTGTGACCTCAGATAAGTACAAAATTGTACTTATCACAATGCTTTGAGGACTTGATGTGCTAATTGAAGTGCTGGATACTAAAGCAAAAATTAGATCTAGAGTTGGATCACTCTCTTCGTTCAAACAAAGTCCACGGATCAAACAAAAACTATATTCAACATGTGCTTACGAGAATGTATTTCGCTGAAGTCAGGACTTAGTTAGTTCATTGTTGCAGAAGCAGCATGCCTCACAGGTGCCATTGCGGTCTCAGCCACTAAAATGGGATTTGACTCGGTGCGAGCAAAGTGAAAGCGGAGTAACCTTTCCAATAATTTTATTTTCATTCTTATTACCATATATTACTAAAACCGGCAAAGCTTTATGCAAGGCTAGCTTCCAATGGTAGATGCTTTTGCAAGATAAAAATCAAGTGTCCCAGATCTCATGCTTTAACTCATTTTGATTAAACTTTCAATCTAGTTTGCATTATTTAGCTTAAAATGATTACACTTTATTTTAATTTGAAGTAATTATCATGTAACCTTTGTTGTTGGTAAATGCGACTTAAGTGGGGGCAGCATATGTTGTTGTATTCTCTGTTGGTTCGGATAGACAATACATTACAACTTTGGCCAATTATTCAAAAAAATTAGGACGCTTCATGTGTTTGGCATTAGGACGATTACAATTTGTGTGGCATGATAGCATCTATATAATACTAAAGTTGTCTTGTTTATGAATTTTTTGAAGTTATATTATTATTTGGGGATAACAAAATCTGTCATGATTTGAAAGATGCAAAGTGCAGGTTGTGCTACACATGTTATGACTTGAGAAAGTAATTCAGCATTACATTGTACACGACAGAGGCCCGATGAAATGTCTATCCCGAGTATTTTTCCATGATCAAAGACACTATTGATCATTCCAAATTGGCCGAGGTGAGCCCTCCATTATAATCAAATTATTCTCGAAGGCGGGCTCATAAGCCCTCGCACCTTGAGGCTAGTTCGTGGTTTTCTTATTATTAAAGGCGAGCCCATAAGCCCTCACACCTTGAGGTTAGCTCGTAGTTGTCTTATTATTGAAGGTGTGCCCACAAGTCATCGCACTTGAGGCTAGCTCGTGGTTTTCTTATTATTGAAGGTGAGCCCATAAGTCCTCGCACATTGAGGCTAGCTCGTGGTTGTCTTATTATATAAGGCGAGTCCATAAGACCCCATATATCAAGGCTAGCTCATAATTACCTTATTATTGAAGAAAAGTCTAGGAGTCCTCGCACATCGAGGCTCACCCATAATTATCTTATTATCGAAGACAATCACTAGTGATACTTATGCCTCACTCTGCGAAAAAGTAGCATGTGCCTCGTCATTCGAGATGATAACATGCATCTCGCAATGCGAGATGCCTCACCATGTGAGACAATTGTATCACAGAAGCCTTGCCACGATAGATGATTGTATTGCATATGTTTCACCATGAGAGATAGTAGCATGCGCTCCATAGATGATAGCATGCTCATCACAATATGATATACCTTGCTATGCAATGTGATTGTTTAATATATACATCGCTATGCGAGAGGATTGCGTTATTTATACATCGCTATGCGAGAGGATTGTATCATTTATACCTCGAGAGGATTGTATCACCTATACCTCGCTATGAGAGAAGATTGTATCATTTATACATCGAGAAGATCGTATCACCTATACCTCGCTATGCAAAAGGATTGCGTTATTTATACCTCACTATGCGAGAGGATTGTGTCATTTGTACTTTGTTATGCGAAAGGATTGTTTAATTCATGCCTCGCTACGCGAGATAATTATACCACACATGCTTCGATAGGCAAGATGATTAGATTGTAACACATATGCCTCGACATTCGAGATGATCATACTACAAAAGTTTCAATAGGGGAGTTGTATTTTTGACCGAACCAACTACCATTAACCTACCAAACAAACTATTGCATTATTTGGGTAGTGAAGTACTTTGACCGGATCAATTACCATTAAAACTACATAAAAATGTTGAGTAAAGGGTAGAGGGGTTGGACCTTGACCAGATCAATCACCAATAAAACTATCTAAGAAAGCATTATTGCAAGTGACAAGAAAAGCAAGAAACAAAAGGAAAGAGGGAACTATGGTATTCGAACAAATATTAAGTGTGTTACATCTGAAACAAACACGGGTATGTAAAAAGATAAAATGAGAAAAATATGGGTGTTGTTACTTAGTAAGACAAACAAATAAAATTGATTTGGTTCGATGCTTCAACAAGATGATCCAAACAAAGAATTGACAATGTCAGAAACATTTTTAAGTCCTTAACCTAATAAAATTATTAGTCCTCGACTTGGGGGACTAATAATGTTATATTAGTGTATTATTATCATCATTTTGTTATTATAATCATTATATAATTTGCAGTGAATCATGTCGTATTGTTATTTCATTATTGCCAGCTCGTGTTATCATTTTATTGGTAGCATGACACTTGTTTCACACAGTGATACAGGGTCATGTACATGTAATTGAATGTGATCGTTACCTTGGATATAATTCACATATTACTTGTGATGTTATCATTATTTTATTCTACTATACAATTATGCTTGTTTGGGAGGGGTAAATGACCCCTAAATAAATATATTTGCCAGTCGAGAGTATTGTGTTGCTTTTTCAGGTTGGTTTCATCTATATTATAGGGGAGATGTTGCCAAAATTTCAATAAACCCTATTGTGTTGGCTATCTTTCAAGGCTGTGAATCCTCATTTATTAAAAGTCAACTATATTTCTAAGGCCATTCATAAGTCCTTGTCTAATGAGATCAAAATATGATTAGAGGCTATTGTAAGCTCTAGTTATTCACTAACATTCACCCATTAAAAGTAATATCTTCAAGGTGATCCGTAAGACCTTGCCTATTTGAGGGCATCTGATATTTCAAATATTCTTTGTGAGCCTTACATTGCCTAGAGAAATCTACCAAATGCATCGCTTCTACTTATTTTTAAGTCCGATGCTGCATATAAATGTATGACTTGGACTTGGAGGACTATTGTTACTACATGATTTTACATGACACATTAAGGTTCCACGTGGATACATGGATCTACATAAAGAGCTACATGGCCCACCATAACGACATCACTACAAAATGAACCGAATTAAGCTTTGTTAGAGTTTCTTCGCAATGGCAAAGCTGCAAGATCAATTCATATTTTACATAAAAATAAGTTGACTTGGCAGGCGAACCCTGATAGGCGAAGGGTTAAACCTAGAAACGAAAGTCGAGTCCATTAAATTTGAAATTAATTAGATTCTAACAAAATATGTTGGTCGAGGCTACAAGAGAATATACAAATATCTTATTTGGCCATGTGACAATTAAATTTTGGCGCCATGTGGGAAAAATATAAATGAGCATGCACAAAAAAATAAATCTAATGAGAATAACAACCAATGTTATAACTAAATGCCACGTGTCATAGAAACCTCTAGAATTGTAATTTATTATCAACTATCAAATAGCAAAGAAACACATGTTCAGATAATAAAAAAGGATCAAAATGCCCACTAGCTTGAGAAATCTATAAATACCCCTCTAAAATCATAAAGAGGGAGAAAATAATGAAAAATCCTAGCCAAATTCTTGCTTCTAGAATTCTCAATTCTTAGACGGCAATTATTAAGGTTAAGTTATTCTTTTGAACGAGGAGGTGGGTAAGAATTTGTTGGCTTCAATTATTTGGGTCAACAAATACACCACAAGAGACATGGAGTGGAAGGAAGCTAACTCTCTCTTGTGTAAGAGTTTTTGGTTGTATAGCTTATGTCCATGTTCCGGACGAAGCAAGAATTAAATTGGATGATAAAAGTGATAAGCTTATTTTTCTTGGTATGATGCAAATTTCAAAGGCTACAAACTTTACAATCCAAGGGGGAAAAAAAGATTGTTGTTAGCTGTAATGTCAAGTTTGATGAAAATAATTTCTGAAATTGAGAAAATCAAGGGGAGGAATACAATTTCTTTCATTGATGATTTTGATCAAAACAGAATTAATGATTAGCCTCTTTCACCTCCAAGAACTCCAGCACCTGTTCATGATGATTTAAGCCCTCCAAGCTCATCCGAAAAGACCTCATAAGATGAAGAGTCTCCAAAAGACATTTATGTAGACACTAAAGAGATCAACAATCCTGCTCTTTATTGTCTTTTTGTAGGTTCGGAGCCCATAAATTTTGAAAAAGCAATGCAAGATGAAAAGTGGAGATTAGCCATGAATGAAGAAATGAAAGCAATTTAGGAAAATAACACATGAGAATTGACAAACCTTCCACAAGGAAAGCAATGTGAAATGGATATACAAAATCAAACAAAATGAAAAGGGAGAGGTGGAAAAATTCAAAGCTCGACTTGTTGCAAAAGCATTCAGCCAACAACATGGAATTGACTATGATGAAGTTTTTGCACCAGTTGCTCGTTTGGAAACAATTCGGTTGATCAAAGCATTGGTTGCTCAAAAGAAATGGAGAATTTTTCAAATGGATGTAAAATCACAATTTTTGAACGGGCATTTAGAAGAGGATGTGTATGCAAAACAACCAATGGGTTATGTTGTTAAATGACACAAAAGCACATTCTTGAAGCTAAAGAAGGCATTGTACAGTTTAAAACGAACACCAATGGCTTGGTACAACTGGATTGATGATTATTTTAGAAAGAACGGATTCATGAGATGTCCTCATGAATATGATCTTTATATCAATAAAAAGGAGAATGGTGATCTACTGATTGTTTGTTTATATGTTGATGATTTAATTTTTACCGGAAAAATTTTAGCAATGTTAGAAGAATTTAAGACGGAGATGGGTACCGAATTCGAGATGACAGATATAGGACTTATGTCCTATTATTTAGGAATTGAAGTAAAGAAAACTGATAACGGGATTTTTGTTTCTCAAAATGTCTATGCAAAGAAGATCTTGAAAGAATTCAACATAGGGAATTGTCAATATGTTAGCATACCCGTTGAGTGGAGTTAAGTTGTCAAGATTTGACGATGGTGAAAAAGTGAATTCAACTTTGTATCGAAAGCTTGTTGGAAACTTTTGGTGCTTGACTTGTTCTAGGCATGATATTCTTTATGGAGTTGGACTAATCAATTGTTATATGGAGGCACCAACTTGCTTACACATGAAGGCTGCTAAAATGATCTTGAGATATGTTAAAGGAACATTGGAGTATGGCTTTCTTTACTCATCTTACACATGAAGGCTGCTAAAAGGATCTTGAGATATGTTAAAGGAACATTGGAGTATGGCTTTCTTTACTCATCTTCTAAAAACTTCAATTTGATTGGCGATAGTGTTAGTGTTTGGGGAGAAAATATTGATGATCGAAAGAGTACTATGGGTTTTCTACTTTACACTGGAGAGTCTGTATTCTCTCAGAGTTTGAAAAAGCAACCCAATGTAACTTTTTCAAATTGCAAAGCAAAGTATGTTGCTGCTGCATGTATCTATCATGCTACATGGCTAAAAAAAATTGTTAAAAATGATGCATATACCACAAGAAGAAGTTACTGAAATTTTTGTTGATAACAAATCAACCATAGCATTGAGGAAGAATCCTATTTTTCATGATAGGAACAAACACATAGACACAAGGTATCATTTTATTAGAGAGGGCATTAAAAAAAGAAAAGAAATGTAGCTCAAGTATGTGAAGTCTCAAGATCAAGTTGCTGATATATTCACAAATGCATTAAAGTTTGAAGATTTTTCAAGATTAAGAACTAGGCTTCGAATAACTAGAATTTGAGTTTAAGGAGGAGTGTTGAGAGTTAAATTCAAATTAAGAGTCTTCATTAGTGAAATTTGAGAAGTCTTTTCGTTATATTTAATGTTATTATGTCTAGATTCATGAATAAGTGTTTTGTAAGTTTAAGAAGTTTATGTATGTGACTATATATAGTCTTCTAGTTTTCTATGAAATTGTGGCATTGTAATACACTTTTTACCTTCAAGTCCATCTCCCATTTCCAATACACCCCATCGTTGACGCCACAACCAAGCGGTGCACCATCTCTAGGTGGAACTGGAACGTCGGCAACAAACTGATTTTTATCTTGCTTCAAGTTTGCAACGTCCCTTCCCCTTGTTGATTGCGCCTCGCTTGTTGAAGAGCAACAAGTTGTGCCATAAAGGCTTCCACTTGTTCGCACAATTCTTGGTTCTCATTTCACAACGTTCAGGACTTCCCGCGACGTTACAACAACTTAGTTCATATTGATAGACATGGGCTTCATACAGTTAGGAGTCTATAGAATTTTTTAGGACTTATTATTTGGGAGGTAATACCTCATTATTTATTGCTTTATTATGTATTCATTTATTATTTTGCTTTAGCTCTTATGATTGGAGATCAGGTTTTATGCCTCCCTCCTATGTATTTTTTATGAGTTATTTATATATGGTTGGAGTATCTGAAACCCCCCCTCCCCTCCCCAAAGCTTTTTTTAGTGGAGGCCTAACAACCAAACTGGAGATGTGATTAAAAAAATAAATAACAAAAACACAATGCACATAGAAGAATAATATGATACATTATCATATCTTGGAGAAGTTAAAAAAGAAATTAAAGCAGAAGTTGGAATTTACCTTAAATTCAAGAGCCCACCTACCCTCTATCTATTCTTCACAAAAATAAAATTGTTGTGGCCACAACACTACAATGATATAAGGAAGAAAAACGTAATAAATTCGGAACTCAAATAAACTAGACACAAGGAAAACAAATTAAAACCCAAACATTCATATTTGGTTCTGTCAAACTTTAAGCATCGAGATGAAGTCCAGCAACAGTTTGAGCGAAGCCGATTTCTAGAGTTTTCACATGGAAAGAACGACAAACACAATAGATTGAGAACAATGTAGACAAAACCCTGGAGCGCAGTGATTGTTTCGGGTGAGGGGATTTTTAGGGTTTTCAAATAGTCAACACAAAATCACAGATGAATGGAGAGGAACGTGCAGCTGGAGAAAGAAAATCAAAAGTGAAAAAAAAAAGTGTTTTATAATGAATTTACACAACTTCGTTTTGGCTCAGCATTTTAAATCGATTCCAAAATGACGTCGTACTAGACGATTTAGTGAACATAGATGGCCCAAACTCCATCTTATATGATAGTATATATTAGGGATATCTTGTTATATCATCTCCAAGAGATTCTCTATTTATAAAGAGTATATTTTGTATTTTAGAGATCATATATAACTTTAAAGTAAAAATTTCTAATTACTCCAACAACTTCTTTATTTTCAACACTTCATTTTACTTTTTTCAATAAATATTTATTATTTTTTTCTAATATTTTATTTTGACATGCTTCTCTCCTAATTATTATTATATGATTTTCTCTATTTTTTTTCTATGTTATTTTGTATATACTATTTAATTTAGTCAACAAATGAATACTGAAAATTGAAATACTTTAAATGTATTTAATTATAGAGTGTGTGTTTGGCTCTATTTTAAAAGACTAATTTAGAGAGAGTCTTAGATTATAATTTTAAAGGTTGACTATCTGATCTTATGTTTAAGGAGCCTCTTGGAGATGTTCTTATGTTATGTTATGTTATGTTAGTAGGATGAGTAGACACTATTATTGTTTATGATATTTTATCAAGAAGGCCATTCCACCTACTATTATATTTGATAAATAATGACGATTCTTAATTTCAACTAATCTAATTTTTTATTGTAATGTGTTTAGATGTGAGTATAAAAATTTTAAAAGTTCTAATAAATTTAGACTAAATTAAGGAGTGTGACTATTTGTTAACTTTAATTGTCAAATTTATTAGTAAGAAGAAGTATTCGAATATTTTAGAGCTCGTTTGGCTAAACCTTAAAAAAAAAAAAAAAAAAAAATTCTAGTAAAATAAGTTTACTCTTTTTAATTTTACGCGCTTTTTGCTTGCGTGTTCCATTTTGGATTTTCTTTTTCTGTTTGCTAGCAGAATTAAATACTGAAGAACCAGAAACCTCATGGAAATAATTAAGAAATTGCAGGAACCAATTAACAATAATTTAATTTGATCTGTACAACATATGACTTTTCATACCTGTCTTTATCGGAATAGTATTTTTCTTTCTAATGTTGACCAATTAGGGAACAAATATGTAAGAATTTAATAAAATTAAAGATAAATTACAAAAGCACTTTTGAAAGAGGAAAAGTGCTTTTGATTAAATTTATGGTTGTTTGGCAAAAGTCAATAAGTGCTTGTTGATTGAAAAAACAGCTTAAAAAAGCTGTTTTAGAGAAGCCCAAATTTTGAGCTTCTCTAAAAAGCTATATTTGAGCTTTTATGAAAAGCTACAATTAACATTTAATGAAACATTAAAATTATCAAAATTATCATTAATTACTATTAATAAAAATACAAATAAAAACTTTCCAACGGTTCAATTCTTTGCTCATCTTCTTCCCGGCACCTCTTCCTCTCCAGGTAAACAAACTCTAACCTTCCTTCTTTAAATTTATTCTTTGATCAACTTTAAAATTACAATATATTAATTTAAACAATTCTTATTTGTGTTTGAATTACAATATGTACATGGTTAAAGATTTTCACTGTTTGGGATTTTCAAGAATTTGGATTATCTTTTAATTTTCTTGACTCATTTTTGTATAACTTTTCTTTATATCTGGAAGTACAACACACAAGAAAATACTAAAACCATAAGGCTCAATGATCTTGGTGATGGCACTTGTGGTAGTGTATATAAAGCCCTAAATATTGGAACGTCTGAAATTGTAAGGGATTTCCTTTCCAATATAGCTATTCTATGTCCTCCATTCAACACCTAATATTAATTCCAGGTTGCAGTGAAGAAAATGAAGAGGAAATTCTATTATTGGGCGGAATGTGTTAACCTATGAATTCAATTTTGATTTCAATCCAATTGGCAAGTTTGAATAAAAATGCCATTGTTATTGTTTTCTTTGTTAAAGATAAATGTCCCTGTTCATCCTTTGTTCATTCTGTACATATTTGTAATTTGCTGTAATTTGCCACATAAATATATATAATTCTTTACCATTATTTTTATCCTTGACATGAGGGACAATATCAGGGGCATAGACAAGCATTACGAACTATAAAACTTACATCAGCTTAGTTACAGGAGGAATATCTTGTGTTTTGAAGTCTTTATAATGCAAGAAAGAAAGATTTACCTATCAATCATGTGGAGAACTAAAGAATGTCTGGAAAAGAGGAAATTTATGCTTGTATAGGGAATAATGCGAATAAAAGTCCCGCTTTGACTAGACATGCAATCCTGATATTAGTGATTACTTCTTGGTCTACCACTGCTACTAGAATGCTGCTGCTATTTCAAAATTAGATTTATGTTCTTATATTCTTTATCATTTGATTAATGTTTCAATCTTTAAATTATTAGGAAATGTCAAATCCTACTCAAGAAATTCAAGGAGATAGTAATGGGAAAAAAAAGAGGAATAAAGCAGATTGGAATGATTTTACACTTGAATCATTTATCAAAATTTGTGTTAACGAGACATTAGGTGGAAATCGACCAAATGGTCACTTCAATAGGATTGGATGGAAGAATGTCATTAGCAAATTTTTTACTGTAACCAAGAAGGAGTATGATTACAAGCAATTGAAAAATAAATGGGATGGACTGAAAAAAGATTGGCAACTTTGGACAACTTTAATAGGAAAAGAAACTGGTTTAGGATGGGATCCAGCGAGACAAACAATTGATGCAAGCGATGAATGGTGGAACACAAAATTGAAGGTGCGGTTTAACTTTTTATTATTTTACTATGTAAACTGTGTTATAATTTAGGTTTAATTCATATTTGGACATAGTTTTAACTTACTATTATTATCGTAGGAGAATCCTGAAGCATCGAAATTTCAAACTAGAGGTTTGAAATATGTTGAACAATTGGATATCTTGTTTAAAGATGTTACAGCTACAGGGGATGGAGCTTGGGCACCTTCTTTAGGTTATATACCAAATAGTGTTGGCGAGGAAGTAAATGGTTTTGATACATTTGAGGGTCCGTATGGAAACTTTAATGATGATGCACCATTTACTCAAGGAATCGAGGATATCGACAAAGATTTTGGTATATCAAATTCTAAATTTGGAGCCTCTACTCAAGATAAAGGAAAGAAAAGGAAAAAAAATGATGAGACTAGAAGTGGAGTTGCGGCAAAGTTATCTAGACAATTAGATAATATAAGTGTTGCAATTCAGAATAGAAGAAGAGATGAGCCTGGCTGTAGCATCTCTGAAGTAATGGATACGTTGCGTACTATGACTGGAATTGAGCTGGGAGATGAACTTTTTATGCTTGCTACAAAAGTGTTTCTTAAGAAAGAGAATAGGGAAATGTTTGTTGTGGTCCCTATCAAAAAGAAAATACCGTATATTGGAAGAAAAGGCATTCCTACTCAAAATGTGATGGCCGTGTGTGATTTTAATATGTGTTTTACATTTGCGTGGGCTGGATGGGAAGGCACAGCTCATGATACACGTATTTTCTTGGAGGCTCTACGTAAAGAAACGTTGAATTTTCCTCATCCACCTAGAGGTTTGTCAATTAAAAACAAATATTTCCATCATGTTTGTATTTTTAATTATTTAAATTACATATTGTTTCTTTGGTGTAGGTAAATATTATTTAGTAGATGCTGGATATCCTCACATGAATGGTTATTTGGGACCATATAAAGGTGAACGTTATCATCTTCAAGCTTCCCTACCAAAAAGCAAGTAAAAATCGTTATTGCTTCAATGGCTCTCCATAACTTCATCAAAATTCATGAAAAAAAAGATCAAGAATTTACTCCGTATGATAATGACGAGGAATTATTACCTACAAGTGAAGAATTTGACCGGAATGAAGAAGTTGCTGAGAAAAATAATTATAGTTTGCTACATGAACATGAAATGAACGATGAGCGTGATCGGATTGCAGATCTTTTAATGTTTAGATGAAATATTTAATGAACTTATGCAATTTAAATAATTTCAATGATTTATGACATTTTTATCTTACTTTTTATGTTAATTTTTTTAAATGTGTATTTTATGTTAATTTCATCCGAGATTACTATTTTTGTACTTTTAACTTAGAAACTGTATTGAATTTCTTCGTTAAAAAAATATTTTTTTTTTCATTCAATAAAGAGTTTTGTCGATGTATGAGTTGAGCATAAACTTATTAATTTATTTGCCACATTAATTATTTATATCAAACTGTCACTTCATGTATTTATATAAAGTGAAATTATATGTTGGCGTGTTCGATAATATAATACAAATTACATCTAATATGTTTGATTTAAATAAATTAATTTTAAATAATATGATATACACTAAAATAATTGTGATATCATAACGTTATGAAATAAGATATAAAACAAATATTTTTTTATAAAAGAAATTAATATTAGATATGTAATAATTAATTATTGTTTTGTCAAATAAATATAAAATTTATACAAAAGTACTTTTGTATTTATGCAGCCAAATACTCTATTTAATATTTACAACACTTTTTGAATTCATATCCAAACAGTCAACTGCTTTTTAACAAAAGCTCTACTGTCAAAAGCTCTACTGCTAAAAGCTCTACTGGCGATGAATTTTTTTTTTTAAAAGTATAGGTAAATTGTGTCTTATAAAATGTGTAAATAATAAATTGATTATAAGTTGTGAAGAACATATTTGGAAAGATTTTTTAGATATAAGCAGTGGGTCCTACAAAAATGTGTGGAAAAAAATTGTACGTCCTACAAAATGTGTGAATAAAAAAAATATTTAACCAACTTATAAGTACTTATATTCAATCACAAACATGCTCAAAATGTGTGGATATTATGTCATGTAAACAGTTTCAAAAGTCTTCTATTGTAGTTGTCTTCTTATAAGAAATTCCCCTCCAGCTTCCAATGTTTCTTTCAATCTTCCACTGCAAATTATTTAAACAAATGTATGCATACAAGAAATTTGACTCTTTGTGTATAAATCTTTCGACTTGACGAAGGAAAAATTCTGGGATTTTACAAATGGCGCTCAAAGTCCTTTCTGCTCTCGACTCAGCAAGAACACAATATTATCACTTCAAGGCCATAATCGTCGCCGGAATGGGGTTGTTCACTGATGCCTACGACCTATTTTGCATCCCTCCGATCATGAAACTCCTCGGCCGCATCTATTACAAGGACCGGGAAAAGTATGGCGACGATCGGCTTTATGAAGTCTCGGCGGTGGTGACTTCTGTCATGGTAGGCACCGCCCTCCTCGGGACCGTTATCGGGCAGCTGGTGTTTGGTTACCTCGGTGACCGAATAGGGCGACGGCGCGTGTATGGTTTGGCACTCACGCTGATGGTCTTTAGCTCAATAGGGTGCGGATTATCTTTAAGCACGTCCAGGACTTTTGTCCTTCTCTCTCTTGTGTTCTTCAGGTTTGTCTTGGGGGTGGGTATCGGAGGGGACTACCCCTTGTCGGCGACGATTATCTCGGAGTTCGCGAACCGGAAGACACGTGGCTCGTTCATAGCTGCTGTTTTCTCCATGCAGGGGTTTGGGATTCTGGTGAGCTCCACTGTGACTATGATAATTTGTGCTATATTCAACCGGGCGTCAAATTATCCTCTGCCAGATCATACGCCGGAGTCGGCAGACCTGGCATGGAGGCTTATACTGATGATTGGTGCAGTGCCGGCGGGGTTGACTTATTACTGGCGGATGATGATGCCTGAGACTGCCAGGTAAGGTTTCAGAACTTTGAATTACATATGTCCTCTTTTCTTTTGCCAATTATTTTCCAAATTAATAATAAATTTTATTACACGACTCTTTCAATTAATAATGTCATGTCCCGTGTAATTTATGTACCAAACAATGCTATCAACATTTAAAATTACATTCGAACTTGGCCGATTAATTAATATTTGTATAATCATGTCTAATATGATGATATTTAACAGATATACAGCTTTGGTGGAGGGAAATGTAATACAGGCAGCCAAGGACATGCAAAAAGTGCTAGACGTTACATTGAGTCAAATTGAAGAGGAGGAGACACTACCGAATCCACCATCTTATTCTCTTTTCTCAAAAGAATTCCTCCGTCGCCATGGACGCGACCTTTTTTCTTGCGCCGCCAACTGGTTCTTAGTCGACATTGTTTTCTACAGCAGCAATCTCTTCCAATCCAAAGTATACGATAAACGCTATCTTCGGCCAAAGCACGAAGTAAATGCATTTGAAGAGGCCTTTCAGTATGCAAAAATCCAAGCAATTATAGCAGCCTGTTCCACAATTCCAGGCTATTTTGCAACTGTTTACTTTATTGATCGAATTGGGAGAGTCAAAATCCAAATAATGGGCTTCTTTTTCATGGCATTAGCGTTGTTTGCAATAGGAATACCGTACGACATATATTGGGGCAGTCACACCAATGCAGGATTCATGGTTTTGTATGGTCTAACATTTTTCTTCTCAAATTTTGGACCAAACACAACCACTTTCATTGTCCCAGCTGAACTTTTCCCGGCTCGATTCAGATCAACGTGCCACGGGATTTCAGGAGCTTTTGGGAAGATCGGTGCAATTATTGGTTCGGTCGGGTTTTTATGGGCTTCTCATAATAAGAAAGAGAATGGTTACACCAAAGGAATTGGAATGACAGCCTCTTTGGTGATCTTAGGTGGGATTTGTGTTTTGGGAATGATTGTTACATATTTCTTCACTCGTGAAACCAAAGGAAGATCACTTGAAGCGAATGAAAATGAAGATGAAACCACTGGTGTATGCATCTTGCGCTGCTTTAGAAATCCGTGCATCTGCCCAAAAGCATCTAATAATCAAGTTGGTCATGCTTAGAGTTTCACGCTCGAGTGATTCATGGAAGTGACAAGACTCTGAAAGCTGTTTTTTTCAAGTGTCAATACCAGAACGTTATGTCAATCAAGTAAGGTTTTGACAAGACGACCTCAAAATATCAGAAGTTATATATATGAATTTATTTCTGCTATTTATTCATGTATGCATATTTTGTCATGCTGTTTGTCAAATCTGCTGTCTACCAAGACAACTGGATAGGTTTGTGAGATATTAGTTACTTGCATGTAGGGGTATGGAAGAATTTTGTAACCGAGTTTGTGATATTTCAAAGCAAAATAAAGACAAAAAGTAAATAGAATATATCATATATGTCGAGTATCATTAAGGTGTTCGAGCTATACATTAATTCGGTTTAGCAGATTTTCTGGTAGCGTTCTCGAGTCCCTTTGTAATCCTATATCTAGAACATTTGATCCTTGAAAGTTGAAATTATTGATAATTGATGTTCTTAGATGCTGCTATAGATAGATATATTTTGTATGCCCTTTTTGGTGGATCTGTGGACGAAAGGTGAATATTCAACTTTATAATTCCATTCCATTTGAAAATAACATGTTTGCATGGATACTAGATTTCATCACAAAACAGACATTTTTCCTTATTTCATAATGATCAAATATTCTTAAAACAGCAGACGAATTGAACAGCGGTAAATGGTGTAAAAACCGACCAGAGACTTAATTAGGTCACTTGGTTTTGGTAGGATAAGAGGCTAATTTGTTGATGCCACAGAGACCTTCAGGCTTCCCTGTGTTGCTCTTCATCCTTATGAACCCTTTCTCTCCCCATTTTGGACCCCACGAGTTTTTCACAATGATGTAAATCAAACCCTTTGTTGATCCATATCCTACAGCTGCCACTCCATGATCAAGCTCAGTTCCACAGTGCCCATCAAATACACCCTACAAAGGTCGAAACAATATTAACTTTCTGATAAGTAATGCAGGTTGCACAATCCTATCTTGATCGAGAGACAGCTTAAGCAATTTGGGAGTCTTTGGCAAAAATTCTTAATGGAGTCATATTCCTAACATTTGGAGGTCGTAAAAAACCGCCTCGTTGAAATAAAAAATGACAAGAAAAGGCAAACAACAGCATTACCCCACTGTAGAATTGGAAATCTCTACCAGATGCCTCAATGGCCACACTCAGAGGTTGGTTTGCTAGTGCTTTCAAGAGACTTTGTTCATCATTTGCAGGTACATCATGGTAACCACTGATTGTAACCACTTCTGATTTACCCTGAAACAATTCACATATCGAACAATCAATATTATACGTAAATTAGCAGCATACCTAGAAATCCTATTTTCACATATAGTATTTCGACTAAATTTTCACTTACCCTTTTCTCTTCACAAGTACCTTCCTCCATCAGATACGGATAGTCATCTTCCTTGCGAAGCCCACCATTAGAGACAATAAACGAAAATGCATAATCCATTAGCCCTCCGTTGCAACCATTATTATAAGTTGTGTCACAGTCAATCAGCTCTTGTTCAGATAATTCAGTTAAGTTTCCTGTAACAATTTGGTTTATACCCTCCACTGCAGCTACTGTCGAAAATGCCCAGCAACTTCCTGCAGTAGGTAACAAATATTTACATGTGAAAATGTCAACATATTAGACATTGGACAGACACTTTCATATCAGATTCAAACTGTATGTGCATGTGCGAAAGCACAACTAGACACTATAATAAATAACATCTATTCATGTGTAATCCATCCTACCAATATGTACAATAATTATCAGTATACATACCACATGAGCCTTGGTTCTTGACACGAGCGACGGCTCCTTTCTTCCTCCAATCAACAGACTTGGGCAAATCGACAAAATCTCTGTACTCAAATTCTTGGGGAGACTGATTTCTATTAGGCAATTGATCAGCCTTGAGTCCCAAATACATTTTCTTGAACTCTTCATGGCTCATATCCGCAAACTCATTCAAGCCAAGCCAGTAGTTAGAAATAACCTTATTCCTCTCATCAATGTGCATCAAATTGTCTTTGAAAATCTCGAACCTGTGCAGCTTCTCTTCGAGGCTCTTGTACGCCTTTCCATGTTTTTCAATCCACGATTCGAAGAGATTAATAAGCCTATCTATGCAGGTTAAATCATTCGGCGAATAACCCACGATTGAGAAATCTTGAGCATATGTTGTACTAAAGGCAAAGAACAGCAAGAAAGATGCAAGAAATGACAGCTTAGAAAATGAAGAGAAATCCATTTCTAGAATTTGAGAGTGCAAGAGAAGAAGTGAGTGGATGAAGATGAGAAACAAGGTGATCTATATACATATTTATACATATACATTTTTGTAGCATCATATGTTGCTTCCAAGTAAAGTTGGTGTATATGAATTGTATTATAGTAAACTGAGACTTTAAGGTTTGTTCTTTTGATAGGCTTTAAACAGAAGCATGTTTCCAAATCAAATACCTTGAAGATACAACGCCTGACGAAACACATGATGCTATGATTTGCAACAAAAGCCCAGGTAAATTAAGACCTTTATGGTTTTGTTTTTTTTTTTTTTTTTTTTTTTTTTTGTGGGGGGGGGGGGGGGGGGGGGGGGGTGGAATTTGTAATTTTCATCCCCAATCTTTTCAATCTGTTACTAATCTACCCCCAACAAATTTTTATACTATCAGACATCTCCAAACTTTTATTTAACTGAAAATCATGTTTCTATTGACAGAAAATAACGAATTTATCCTCCTCTTTAAATAAACAATAATTAAACAAAAACAAAAACAAAATTGCAAAAAAAGTCACATAACTTTCAAAAAATTACAAAGTATCACCCACCCTACGTCCGCCCCACCCCATCCCACCACAGCCACCACCTACACACCACCTCCTCCTCCACGATGACACCGCCTCATCTTTTTTTTTTTCTCGTTTCTCTGCAAAATCACTTAAAAGAAGTTGAGTGACCCCCTTTTTCTACGCCAAATGGCAGATGACACCACCTCTTCTTCCCATTGTATTCCTCCACTTGCCACACTCTGCACCCTCTCTATATTGCCAACTAGCTTTTAATTTTTCTTTACCTCCACAATCTCTCTTGCTTTTACTTAATTGCGTCTATGTTGTAGAGTAATTTTTCCTTACGTCTACTCATTTTAAGTTTTAACTTATTTTGATTAAAAAAAAGTAGCTCTCTTTTAGTTATCACATTGTTTTGAACCATCAATGAGTGAAACTTTTTTTTTTTTTAAGAAGAAGAAGAAATATGGCACAAGAAAACAACTGGCTCTCTCATTATTCTCGTCTTCAAGGGAAATGCCTCAATCTACCATGAATGCTTCTTTCTCTGTGGATTCTCACAATTATTATTCTTTTGTAGATAACTTCTGTTGAAAAAAAAAAAAAAAAACTCTCTCTCTTTCACTTACACACATTCGTATGTGTATATATATTTAAATTAAAATCAAAAAAAAAAAATCTCTCTCCATAGATTAGGCATAAACAATTTCTTTAGGGTGTGGTGGTGGTGGTGGTGGTGGTGGTGGTGTGGAGGAGAAGGTGGTGTATAGGTGATGGCTACGGTGGAATGAGATGAGGTGGGGTGGGTAGGCGAGGAAGATGATATTTTGTAATTTTTAAAAAGTTGGAGAAATTTTCTTATTCTTTGTTTTAGTTTTCTTTTATTTGTTTATTTGAAGAGTATCGTCATTTTTTGTTAATAGGGACGTGATTTACAATTAAATAAAAGATTGGCGATGTATTATACTATAAAAATTGGTTGGGATAGATTAATTACAGATTGAAGAGGTTAGGGACAAAAATTGCAAATTTTTCTTTTTTTATCTTGAAGAATTAAAGGTTATTTTGTAAGTTAGTCTAAACTGGATTGAATTTAATCAGTGTTAATTATATCCAATCTAGCGTATTAAATATGTTAATAAAGTTTTACAAATTAGAATAAAAAGAGATTGATCCCAATCTGATTCAGAAAAAGTGCTGAAATTTTTGGTATTGTATTTAATTTGGACTAATATTGAGGTCCAGTATTTGACTCGGTAGAATATGAGAATTGACTCAGTTTGAGAAAAAAATAATTTTTTATAAACCTTACCAAACATGAACCACGTGTTTGTAATCTTTCTTCCAAGTTGGTCAAGTAGGTAACAATTTGTCATGCTAGTCGAGAGATGCTCCATTTTATTATTTATTTTCCAACCAAAAGTCAAGTAACATTTGTAATTAGTGCAATTAAGTAAGAGACATATTATAGTAGAGAATTCCTCTATTCTTATTTTGTGAGAGGGACTAGACTTTGTTACTTCAACTCTCACATTTAAAAAACAATAGATTTGAAAATTTTAAACGTATAATTTTCGACAATCTTAAGCAAGAAATTGAAAAATCAAATGACTTGATATGCTTCAAACTGACAAATTTAGTATCCGTTTTTTGTCGATACGTTAAATTAGACAGGATTTGATAATGTTAGTGTATAACTTCTTCCTCATGTATTCAATCTTGTTTAGTTGAACGTATCAAAAATGTCATATCAAAGAGGTTAAAAATCTGATTTAAAAAATCATTTGCATTGATCAAATTCTTGCAAAAATGTTGACAAAAAAAAAAAAATCTACAGGAGCTACGAAACTCACTACGTCCCCAACATTTGCAGCCGTCGTACATCCACAAAATGGAATGACTCCATCTTCATCCAACGGATCACAAGATAGATAGAAAGATGGGATATTGTCCAGCCAAAACCCTGCATGGTACCCCACTATTAGTTGGATATCAAGCTTTCATTACTAATTGACATTGATGGCTTTTAAAACAAGCTTTCATTACTAATTGACATTTATGGCTTTTAAAATTAGTCAGAGAAAAATAAAATTATCAGCCAAGGGGGATGAATGACTCAAAGAGACGACCCGATCATTGATGTGATATTTGTGTGTTAAATTGAGTTTATTGATGTTGATCTGTCTGTAAAAAAATCAACATAGATAAAACAATTGCAGAGTGATTTACTCTAAAATATCATAATAATATATTGCAACTGTTGAAAATATATTATAATATCGGATATTGATATTATAAGAGAACAAATATTTTCGAATATATAGTAATATATTATTTTCCTTCTTTGCAATATACTCTCAAATTAGTAGTAGATTTGTAGTAGTTAGTTGAGAAGATGTTAGCTATATATATTTGTACAATGTATACAGAAATTTATTGAATACAAGATTATTCATTCTTCCAATTTTACATGGTATTAGAGCATTAGGTTAACCCCTTTCTCAGCCACGTTCTGTATTCAAGCGTTTTTCCGGTTTTTCAAAAAAATACCTAGTAGTGTTCTTTTTTAGGTTTTATAGTGTTTTTTGGGTGAAAACGATCGTTTGAGCAACACCCACGGCTTTTCTGTGACGTTCGACGTTTTTCGGCAAATTCCATCATTTAGGCCTCCAAAATTGTATTTTTTGATACTTTTGACTTATTTTTCCTATTTTTTAGTCATGGGAAAAAATTTTAAACAAGATATAGCCAATAACTCTACTAACCTTTTCTTCATTCATCATTCTGATCATCAGAGATAATGCTTGTTTCCACTAAACTTACAGGTGACAATTATAGCACTTGGTGTCGTTTCATGTCAATTGCACATTTGCTTAGTACGAAGAACAAGTTTGGGTTTGTTGATAGGAGTGTTGAGCAACCATCTGCAAATAAGCCCACAGAGTCTACTCTTTGGCAACAGTGTAATGACATGATTCTTACGTAGATTTTCAATATAGTATCTAGCGATCTTCAATATAGTATCTAGCGATCTCTCCACCACTGTAGTATATATAAAGATGGCCAAAGTAGTTTAGGATGATCTTCGAGAACATTTTCCCAGCAACACATGTCTCATCTCTTTTAAATTCAACGTGATCTTGCACGCCTTACACAAAATCAATAGCCTATCAATATGTACTTTACCAAACTTAAGAGTTTGTGGGAAGAGATGGATTCTTACCAAACTGTCACACCGTATTCTTGCGGTACTAAAGTCCAATATTGAACAAGCGGAGAGAAACAAGGTGCTGCAAATTCTAATGGGATTAGATGATTCTTTTTCTGCTGTTTGTGGATAGTTATTATTGATTCAACCGTTGTCTTCTTTTCAGTTCGTATATCCCATGTTGGCACAAGAAGATAAATAGAAAGGCATGGCTACTGGGGCTAGCATCATCGAACCCGCAGCCATGATTGTTCGAACAAGCTGTGGAAACAACAATGAAGAGGAAAAAGGTCGGTTGACTGAGAAAAAACTACCACTCTATTCACACTGTGATAATGACTATCACACCATTGATACATGCTAGAAGCTTAATGGCTATCTGCCGGGACACCGCCTTCATGAAAAGTTTCCTGGTTCTAGTGGACATGAAAAAGAATGGGGGCGGAATATCATCAATCAACAACATGACAATAGCAGCAGACTCTTCTTCGCCCAATCTTACTGCAGACCAATTTCAGCAAATTTTGTCCATAATGAGCCAAAAAATGGACCTTGATTCTAAAGCCAACATTTCATGTGGAGTTGTCTCTCTATAGTGGGATATGGATAGTGGCGCCACTTACCACATATCTAGTCTTCCATTAAATAATGCTACTACAAATCCGTCTCTATCTCCGGTGGCATTATCTAATGGGACTCGAGTTCCTATCAATTTTGTTCGAACTTATCATTTTAGCTCCAAATTTTCTCTTTACAATGTTCTTGGGATAGCCTCTTTTTTGACCAATGTGATTTTTATCAGTCAAATTACTCAATCATTGGGATGTTCAGTAACATTTTATCTTAATTTTTGTATTTTATAGGACCTGGAGACGAGGAAGATGATTGGTTGGGGGCGATAACGTAATAGACTCTATTATTTGGTAGACTCCAAGCAACAAGCATCACCTACAACTACTTCATCTCCAAAGACCTTAGCCATCACATGGCACTGCCGTCTTGATCACCTTTCACCTTTGCGCTTGCAACTGTTAGCTAAGAATTTTCCTGAATTTTCTTATTCTTTAAATAAACTTTGTGACATTTGTCCTTTGGCAAAACGAACTTGTTTGTCTTTTGGATTAAGTCATATTAATATTAAGCATGCTTTTGAACTTGTACAATGTGATATTTGGAGACTCCATAAAATACCATCACGTTTTGGTGCCTGTTACTTCTTTACTATTGTTGATGATTTTATCCAATGCACTTGAGTCTATCTCATGCGTCATAAATCTGACACACAAATATTGCTTAAGTCATTTATTACCTATGCTGAAACACAATTCCATCATAAAGTTAAAACAATTTGAACCGATAATGGGAGTGAATTTATTTCTATGCATACTTTCTTTAGTGACTGTGGAATTATTTTTCAACGTTTCTGCGTTTTCACCCCCTTTCCAACAAAATGGGGTAGTAGAACGTAAATATAGACATATCCTTTGAACTGCGCGAGTTTTACACTTTCAATCTCATATGCCATTGAATTTTTAGGACTAATGTGTTTTAACATCTATCTATCTCATTAACCGCATTCTCACTCCACTCTTATCAAGGATCACGCCTTATGAGAAATTATTTGGTCACAGCCCCTCATATACACATCTACGTACTTTTGGATGTTTAGCATATGCCATTAATCTTCATCCACGACACATATTTGATGTCCGGGCCAAAAAAATGTGTTTTTATTGGTTACCATTTTAGGCTAAAAGCATACAAATTATACGACCTAAATTCAAAACAAATTTTTACGAGTTAGGATGTCACATTTCATAAAAAAAAATTTCCTTACCAAAGGGAGCAGCCTAGCCTTGATCCTACACCCGTTACTTAAACAGATCACCTCAGGCCTTGATATTGGGCCAAGGCCAATACAAAGAGAACATAACCCTTACATAGTGACAAATTAACCTGAGCCAGCCATTCCTGATAGCATTGGGCCAGAACCAGCCATTCTAGATAGTGCTGTCAATCTAGAACAACACATTGAAACAGTCCAGCCTTATGAACTTGTTGCTTCTCCAGCACCTTTACGACATTCCAATCGTATTCGAGTCCCACCAACTAAGCTCTATGATTATGTTTGCCCTATTGATACATCGTCCTCCCCCCCGGACCACCTATTCCTCGATCTATAGTCCTAATACAAGGTATCTCTTTCCAATTACTTGTCATATCGAGGACTATATCACCCATATCAATCCTTTATTACACAATTGTTTTCTACTTTGGAACCTAACATTTATGTAGAGGCCTCAAAATGTCATGCATGGCGCCAGGCCATGGATGAGAAACTTCAGGCTCTTGAAGCCAATGACAAGTAGACACTTTTTCCTTTGCCAGTTGGTAAGGTATCCATTGGATGTCGGTGGGTTAACAAAATTAGAAAAAAATTCGATGGGAGTATCGAGCGTTACAAAGCTCGTTTGGTTACTAAGGGCTATACTCAACTGGAATGTATTAACTACCATGACACTTTTTCTCCAATAGCTAAACTTGTTACTTTCCGCTATTTACTTGCTCTTGCTGTCGCTCACTCATGGTCTATTTATCAACTCAATGTTCACAACGCCTTCCTTCATGGTGATCTCATGGAGAAAATCTATATGCTTCCACTGCCTGGTCTTCGGCGACAGAGAGAGAATTTAGTGTGTCACCTCAGGAAATCACTTTATGGGTTGAAGCAAGCCTCTCGTCAATGGTTCTTCAAATTCTAGCAAGCCATCCAATCTGCCGGTTATGTTCAATCCAAAGAAGACTACTTGCTTTTTTCTAAGAAAAATGATACTAATAACGAGGAATGATTTGACAACAATCAGTGAACTCAAAAGGTATTAAAATACCAAGTTTCGTATCAATGACCTTGGTGATTTAAAATATTTTTTGGGAATCGAGGTGGCACGCTCGAAACAAAGTATTTTTATTTCACAAAGAAAATATCTTTTGGATATTCTGAATAATGTTGGGTTTCTAGGAACGCGGCCTATAAACTTTCCTATGGAGCAAAATCTTTATTTGCTTCCTGATGATGGTGATCCATTGGATAATCTGGACAAGTATAAGAGATTGGTTGGTCGATTGATATATCTCATTACTACACGGCCAGACATTACATATTCTGTTCATTTATTGAGCAGATTCATGCAGTCATCTCGAAAGCCTCATTATGAAGCTGTACTATGAATCTTGAAATATCTAAAAGGCACAACGGGACAAGGCATGATATTCTCTTCCCAAAATACATTGAAGTAGAAAGCATATTGTGACTCTGATTGTGCAGAATGTCCAACTACTCGGTATTCAACAACTGGTTACTCTGTTTTTCTTGAAAATTATCTTATTTCATAGAAAAGCAAACTCTAGAAAACTGTATCATTATCCTCTATCGAAGCCGAGTACATATCCATGGTAGCAACATGTTGTGAACTTACATGGCTGCAAAACCTTTTTCGAGACCTTTGAATTCGAGTTCAAGGGCTAACTACTTTGTTCTGCGACAATCAAGATGCTCTTCATATTGCAGCAAATCTAGTATTTCACGAACAAACAAGACACATCGAGATTGATTATCATTTTGTTCGATAAAATTATGGAAAAAACAATCATGACGAAATTTGTTCCATTCATATCACAACTTACTAATATATTCACTAAAGCTTTCGGGAAGGAAAGATTTCATTCTTTGTTGGTCAAGTAGAGAGATCACAATATTTACTCACTAACTTGAGAGAGAGTATTGAAAATATATTATAATATCAAAATTTTATATTATAAGAGAACAAATAAATTCAAATATATTATAATATATTACTTTCCTTCTTTGTAATATACCGTCTAATTAGTAGCAAATTTGTAAGAGTTAATTGAGAACTTGTACATTGTATACAGAAATTTATCGAATAAAAGATTATTCTTTCTTTCAATTTGATGGCAACATGTCCATCCCGGCCCTAACAACACTTTTTGTTTTACATCCCAATATACATGTGTTGTCAATAAGATACATGTTCATGATGTCAACATATTGTCGAAGATGGAAAACATTTACTTATTCTTCTCTTGTATTTTATGCATGATATTTAGAGTTTGTTTAAAATTTTGCTAAAAAGTTAAAGTAAAAGTCAACAATTAATTTTAATCACACTTTTCATGGAATCTACAACTTTTCAATCATACATTTTATCAATTTTTATCAAAATCTACTAAAAGACTGATTTTTAGCAAAATCAAACAGACACTTCGAAGCGGATAAGACAAGCACATTATGCGAGAGGAAAAAAAAAATGAAGTGGCAAGATAAAGTAATTAGTTTAGTGTGATTTTATGCAATGTCTAAGAGAATTTATACATGGGTGGCAAGATGCATGAAATGGATTTAACTTTCCCACATTAGTTAGCCTTAAATTAGGGTATTTGCTCCCTATTGATATTATGAGTAATGATGTTTATTACGAGTGGTGCTTAGCATCCGTCTAACTCATAGTGAATGGCTTATTAACAATTAAAATTCACTCTACTATTTAAATTGGTGTTGAACACAACTGATGCTAGATGATATTATTGACCATCCCAATGATTTGTTCTTCCAAATCGAGGGTCTTAGCGAATTCGGCTCAATTGATTGCAGCAAAAAGAACGACTGCATAGATTTACTTTTTTACAGTATTTAGTATCAAAGGAGTTATTTTAAGGTATCTATATAGTGGTCCATACTAATAATAATGATCATGTTACCTTTGTCTTACCTTTGTCCCGATTATTTATTACTTAGGCTCTAGAGTATAACTACTTTAAAACTACACGATTCAAATGACCGCCACAAAAAGACATGAATTTATCCAACTAAACTCAAGTGAGTAAATTTAAGGTGCCTATGTATTGTTTCCTAATGATTATATTAACTATGTTACTTTGTCTTAACTAAATAAAAAAGGAAAAATTATCTTTGTTTAGTGTCCCGTTGAAAGTACCATACTTGCTTTTCTTTTTGAAATAATGATATTTATCATCACCAGTCATCACTATTCTATGTGACATATAATTTACTGACATTGATTGATGCTACATAATTGGATAAAGACCAGCTTAACACAATTTCGTGTGTGGGCCGTCCCCATTAGCGGGGCGGGCCGAGCCGAGTGGCCCATTTGCCACCTCTAATAAATAGCATTACTCTCTCTTTTGAGTGTGAAATTTGTACTAATTTGTGCTAAAATGTCATGTCCCTTACTAGACCTATTTTCAGCCTCTAATTTTCCTGGCATCCAAAGAACTTAAGTCTGTCCAATATCATCACATATACAAAAGTAGTATATTTTCATAATCACTTACTAGCAATAGTCTATAATGCATGTTAAAATCTTCTTTATAAGAGAATATGAGTAGAAAAATAAATATTTGACATAGAAATTTTTTGAGGGAATGGTCTCGTAATTTTACGTGACAGATGCACAATTTTTAATAATAAGAGGTGTTCAAGTTTGGATACATTTAATATTATGTTCAAATGTCTGTTTAAAAGATTGTGTATTGGAGTGAATAAATGTTTTTCTTTATATTATGGGCTAATATCTAGACTGCGGTTCTACTTCTACCACACAAAAAAGGAAATGTATTTATTGACAGTAATGAAGAAAGGACAGACCCATAATTGATTTTAAAATTAGAAGAATAGAGAGAAAAATAAACATAATAAATCGGATTGGATTGGTCGAAAATTGGAAGGTTCAAGGACTACGGATAGAAATTGGAAAGTTCAAGGAATAGGGATGGCAACAGACGGGGCGACCCTTCCTCACCCTAACATGCGGGTGATTTTAATGCCCCGTCCTTGTCTCATTCTCAACTTACTGGCAGTGGGACTGGATGAAGACCATGTTTCTCATCTGGTTGTCACAAGGGATTTTGCCCAATCTCTAACCCGATAAACAGGAC
This sequence comes from Forsythia viridissima, assembly GCA_030279155.1. Taxonomy (NCBI): domain Eukaryota; kingdom Viridiplantae; phylum Streptophyta; class Magnoliopsida; order Lamiales; family Oleaceae; genus Forsythia; species Forsythia viridissima. The sequence goes on along the minus strand of CM059037.1, from coordinate 11,228,072 downwards.
TAACTAGAAAATCCCGCCCCACTAAAGGACACATAAGAGATTGGGTCGAGCTTTTTGCCATCGTTATTTTTTGTCTCTTTACTCTCACTCTTATTCATTTTCATCTCGCCCATATATTATTTTCTTGAAATTCTTTTGTTCAAATTGGTCCTACGAAATTTGTCGATAAAAAGTGAATCAAAGTTACGAGTTCTATGGAATGTGTGAATAAAAATAATGTTTGATCCGTTTATAAATGCTTGTTTGATAAAGCTTTGTTTGTATATTATAAGATGTGGGCCATACAAAATGTATATAAAAAGTGCGATAATTTTGCCGCGTACTTAATTTTATATTAAAATGCTATAATTACTTTTCAACATTTTAAATTATAAATATAATAAATGTAACACACAATTTTTTGTAAAAAGTATAACATGGGTAAATTAGGCCTAATACTGAACTTTGAAAGAAAAAAATTTGAAAAATAAGATCAAAATTTTAATTAGTTAAAAAATAATGTTTGTCACTTTTTAATAAACGAACTTAATTGATATTTTTATTCAAAAGTGACACATCATATCACTTTTTAAATGTACAAACATAATTCATATTTAACATAAAAAGAGTAGGAAGTAATTTTGAAATATCAATTAAAAAAATTTTATAAGCTCATTATATCATATCATATAACTAAATAAAAAGAGGCTTAAAAAGTTTTATTGTTCATGTGGTCGTCGAAAACAACGACGTTTTTTTATGTAGCCTTTTTCCTATCACTTTGTATTTGTGTGACATACCACATAAGCCCACCCCCTCCTTTTTTCCTATCACTTTCTTTCTCTTCCATAATTGTACATCTTCTTCTTACTAGAAATCTTTCTTCTTCTTACCTTTTCGAAGACTCCATTACTCAAGAGTCAACATTTCATTCCTCAGAGGTTTAAGGTCATGCCAGCGATTCCCTCTCTCCTAATTGTTACCTCAATCCAGACCTTGGTAAGTTTTGAGTAAATAATTTAATTTTCATTTTATGTTTTTTATTTGTCATTTTGTATGTTTTATGCACAAACCCTTTGGCTGAGATCTATTTGCTGTGTTTGATTTGGTTTGCTTTTTTCCACGATCGATTTTCCTTGTTTTCGATTCGTTCATTAACTATCTGGGTTTCATGCCAGTGAAATCGATGGTTCATTCTTGTTACGATTTTTAAGTATTTTATTTGATAAATATTACATTTAATTTGTATTTTGTGGTTCACAAAGCGTTAAGTTCCATTATTCACTTTCTTCTCTTTACTTATTCATGAAATCCGAGTTGATTTCACTTGCTTTATCTTTGCGAGTTTTTAATTTTTCTGGATTGAGTAATGCTATTTCTTACGTGATTAACTAAAATGAATTGACAATTTTGTGTGCCTTTAATGTAATCTTTGTTTCATATTTGCTGTAAAAATTATGCATATTTGGTAAGTTCTATGAGATCATTTATTAAAAGATGTTCAATTGAATTATTGGAAGTAAATTTCATAGTTCATTGGCTAATCACCTAATTTATCTAAAAAGTAGTATATAAATTGAATTGCTGATAATTTGCTTTTGAAAATATAGTACTGCAATTAGTATAGACAAATGATTGCACCATGTTTTCAAGAATTTTTGGAGTCTAATTTTATGTTTTTTCTGGTTTTAGAATGTGATTGAAATTATTAACTCATTGACATTTGATTGTATGTTTGTGTTTAGTTATTTTGCTATGCGATGTCTTTATTATTTTTATTAGCTTGATGACATGATTTACCTTTTTAAGGGAATATTTCCAATTAGCAAAACACTTTGACAATTCTGATGCTTAGGTGATCCCTCCTAATAAGAAACTGGCAATGTAGTGGCCATGGGTATGTCAAACTTGTAATTGGTAAGAATTTTTTGTGAATTAAAATTTGTTATTGCACCTCTTGGTTGCTGAAGGAGATTTTCCTTTAAATGGAGCCAAAGGGTATATGGTCTCTGCTTTTTATATTAGTTAATTTTCGATGTCAAAAATATTGCCACTGAGTAACTATTGCTTTGTTGTTGCCATTACATTTCAGGAATAGATATCTATTTACAAAGAACTTGATCCAACATTTCGTCTGCTTATTCTTAAAGCGCTTTGTAAAATTCGAGCTGATTTATTCATTTGAAACTTTCTTATTCTTATGATGATATGATTATATATAAATGTAGTAATTTATTAATACACATCTATTTATTCTAGAAAAAAAATTTGGGTTATTATTATTATTATTTTGTTGACTTTGTAACTGCATTTGGAGTAGTTTTAATATATCAAGTGATAAATTACAAGTTCTAATCATGTGATTTTTCTAAGAACTTCACTAAAAAAATCTAAAAGCATGTCCTTCAAAATTTACTCTCGATATTTCTCAACATGTTTATTTTCTTTAAAACAAGTTGATATCCTGTCTTATATCAATGCTCATTATCATGTCATAAATTTGTGAACTGGGTCTTATGTATGTTATATTCGATTCACTATACTTTAAATGAGCTTGATGAATGATGTTTTAGAATAATGAATTTGATATGGTACAAGCTTTAAAAATAAAATTTTTTGCTGAAATACAAGATTATTCTTCTTAAGCATGAGAATAGCTTATTATATTCCCAGCGAATTTATTAGTGCAAACTCTTTATTAGAGGATCTAACCATATAGACCATATTTTTAATTCTGTGACTAAGAATGCTTAAGCATCTTTGTCCTTCTTTCCAGCTCTTCATTTAGGGTTCAAAATCTGTGATTTGCTGTGATTTTTTTTCGTGGTTTCATTTGTTTTTCTTTTCTTTTTATAGAGCCCGTCTCTTTAAAGTATAATATCATTTCATCACCCTCTTCACTTCTTCATTCATTGTGACTTAATTTTAAGGTTAAATTCATAAACACATCACCCTTTTTTTGTTTTTTTTTTTTTTTTGGAGATTCATTTATGTTCATTGTTCAGTGTTAACATATGTAAAGAGTTTCTAGTTTTTGTCTTTTTTATGTTCGATTTTTTATAGGAGAAGATTTGTAACAATGCTTGAGTGAAGCGATTTCTGAAAGGCACAAAGAAGAAAATTGTAGAGCAGCTGGGAAATTGTCTTGCTTGGAGAAACTCCATTGGCACTGTTATGTATGTGTGCGTCTCTTTTCTTTTTCCTTATGTTTTTTTTCGGATCGTCTCTTCTTCTTTTTTTTCTTGTCTTTTTATTTTTAATTTTATCCTCAAAATCTTTCTTTTTTTATAATTTTGAAATAGAAGCCCAAAGTACTAAAGAATTTGGTTAATCATTAAAGTTGATTATCCCGAAGAATAAAAGATTGGTTTTTCATTGTTTTTTATGCTTATTCAAATGATTTCAAAAAATTTAATTGCTGATGCATTCTTGCTGAGCTTGTTGAACGCATATCTTATGATGCTGGTCATGACAATGAATCAAGACCTATTATGGTAATTAGTTTTTTTTTCTCTATCTACTTTTCTTTTTCATTTGCTTTTAATTTATTTTTTCTATAAGCAATAATTTGTGTACAATTTGTGTTTCTTATTGTCTTTCCTACTTACAAATTTTCCACATAAAACAAGATTAAAATTCTACTCGCAAAAATAGTCAAGCATTGTTTTACCTATTTGTGGAATTAGATCCTTTTTGCTTTGACATTTAACGACAAGACATCGTTTGGTACACGATAGTGTGCACACTTTTATTAAAATGTTAATTTATGTTGTTGTTGTAGTGGTCCAAGACAAGATGCAATGAGGATTGGTTCCACTAGTAAAATGTGATTATGTTCTTTTCAGCAATTATATTTCCATGACAATATGTGCTTATTTGTTTGCATGTAAAAGTTACACAAAATTTGTAGTTTGGACTTCGGAATAGTAGAAAATAAATTTGTAACACAGTAGTATGTACAAAAAGAAAGTATTTGTAAGAATGGTAATCAATTGAAAGTTAAATTTGGCAAAAACAAGAAAGATGCTTTTTGGACTGTTAGATTTTGTTCAAAATGTGAACATATCATGAATCTAATGTGTACTTACTTATTTCACCGCGCTTGTTATTAGAGGATTTATTTCTTTTAATGGTTTTTGCTCAGTTTAGTATCATATTTAGGTTGAAACTATTTGTTTTTTATTTGTGTTACTGACTTGAGTTTGACTTTTTTAGGAAGCTAAGCAAGCATTGCCTTGTTCAGAAGTGCAAATATTGCATGCAAAAGATAAACTTGAACTCTTACATTGGGGCTTGGTCAAGCTTTCCAACCTAACCCCTGCCAACAAACATCTTGGTAGGTCTAATTTGAAGATAGCTATACGTTTTGTCTTGTTGTTTAATTACAAAAAGAATAAATTTCGATGTCTACCTCAAATAGTAGAGAGCTAACATTTTTGTTCTTTATTACTTTGTTGCTATTAATTATAATTTTTTTTTCTATTTTGAAATGATTTATACCCTTTTTGTTTCAATTTTTTTATTGTCTCTCTTTCAAATGGCATGTGAAAACTTTGATTTCTATATGGCACTTCATGGTGAAATAGAGTCATATATTTCTCTCCAAGAAACCAAAAGTAGCCAAATGGATTGAGACCAAACAAAGCAGCAAGAACCGGATACTGAAACAAATAAGCCTATGGGAAAAGCCAAAGCTACTAGGAATAAAGAAGGCCCTGGTTTTTTATGCTGAAAAAGCTCCTAAAGAAGTCAAGATCAATTGGACTATGCATGAATATTGCTTATAGCTAATGTAGACAAATTTTTGGGCTTAAGATACAATTCGAGGGTACATACTTATTCTTTTACTTTTGTAGTCTAAGACTCAATAGTATAACGAACAATAGTTGTGCTATATGTTCGAACTCACTCTATTGTTGAAATTTAAACGTTAGAATAAGTTTTTGGCTTGTTAAATCCTCTAGAAAGTATGTATAAATGACTAAATCAATTGATTTCTAAATGCACAATCTTTTATGATATTAATCATATGCTTTTATTTATATTGGCTTCGATTGGTGCCTATATGGTGATCAGGGATCATGTACTTGCTATTATGGTTTCATGCACGTTTATTTCTTATCAATTCGTGCATGATTTTGGACATTTTTCAAGTTTATTAACTTCTATTTCCCTTGAACTTATTATTCAATTCATTTGCATTTTAAGCAAATATCAATAACAAAAGCGTTTGTACTATAAGCATTATATTAAAACAAAACCTGAGCGCTACGCTATTAACTACATAATATTATATATCCGTCATGTGCATCGCACATGACCCCACTAGTCCTTAAAAAAAGTGTTCTATTAAAAAAAACTCAAATTGGATTGTATGTGTCCTTTCACTTAAAAAATGATGGAGCATGTCATTTTTTTATCCAATACATTAATTCATATTCAAGACAAAGAAAATGATACATTAATAATTGATCATCCTTAATAAGTCATGACACTCAATAATGCATAACAAATATCAATTTAGAACAAAAAAATAAAGGTGATTTATAGATAAGTTTATGATCCAAAGTTGTTTTATCACTTTCTTCGTAAAAAGTGACAGAATGTATCACTTTTCTCAGTGATCCAGATCCAAAGAGACACTGTGTGACTTTTTTATTAAAAAGTATGTCACTTTTTAAATACACAAACTTAATTTATATTCAAAATAAAAGGAGTAGGGACTAATATCAAAATATCAATTAAAAGGTTTTTTTATAATCTCGATATATCCTTAAAAAAGTGTTCTATTAAAAAAAAAAAACTCAAATTAGATTGTATATGACATTTTACTTAAAAAGTGACAGAGCATCACTTTCTTATCCAATACATTAATTCATATTCAAGACAAAGAAAATGATATATTAATGTTTGATCATCCTCAATAAGACATGTCACTCAATAAAGCACAACAAATATCAATTTATAACATACACAAAAAGGTTATCCATAAATAAGCTTGTGATCGAAAGTTGTTTTGTCACTTTGTATCCATTGTTGTGTCATTTTCTTAAAAAGTGACAGAATGTGTCACTTTTCTAAGTAATCAAAAGTGACTCTGTTTAGCTTTTTTATTAAAAAGTGACACACCATATCACTTTTTAAATGCACAAACTTAATTCATATTTAACATAAAAAGAGTATGGATTAATATCGAAATATCAATTAAAAGGTTTTTATAAGCTCATTATATCTTTAAAAAGTGTTATATTAAAAAAATTCAAATTGAATTGTGTGTGACCTTTTACTTAAAAAGTGACAGATCATGTCACTTTCTTATCTAGTACATTAATTCATATTTAAGAAAAAAAATGAAACATTAATGTTTGATTATTCTCAACAAGGCATGTCACTCAATAATATTGCACAACAAATATTAATTTAGATCACACAAAAAATGTGATATGTATAGAAGTTTGTGATACAAAGTTGTTCGGTCACTTTCTCAGTAAAAAGTGATCGAACGTGTCACTTTTCTCATTAATTTAAAGTCTTAATTCACTTTAAATGTTAGCTTAAGAAATTCTTATAAACACATTGTAAGTTTAGCCAAAGATTTCTATTAGAAAAAGTTAATTTATACAGGTTTGACTTTTAATTAAAAAGTAACACAATATACTACTTTAATGTAGAACTTTAATTTACATCTAACATTACATTTTTAGGCAATTAAACTTTGATGAGACAATGGGCAAAAAGAAAATAAATAATTTAAAAGCAGAAAACTAAACCTTGGAGAAACATAAGAAAATTTCAAGAGCTCTTGTTCTTTTTAATTCATAGATGTCCCTACCAATCATTAACAATGTATACCTCAAATTGATTTTTCTCAAATTGATTTTTCTTATAATTTGGGTAGTTATTGGCGGGCATAAGAGACCACATTTTTTTGGCTTACACATTGCCATAAATAATTGTGTAAATTTGGCCTGTATGGATTTTTTACCAAAACCTTGAAAAATGCGATCAAAATTTTAATTAATTAAAAAATATGATTTGTCACTTTTTATTGAAAATGTGATTTAGTATGTCACTTTTTAATAAACGAATTTAATTGATATTTTAATTAAAGAGTCCCGATCTGTGGGCAGCTTATTCGGCTCACCTGCTGATGGGCAGCTTATTCGGCCCACCTGCTGAGGTGTCAGCAGGTGGGCCGTCCATGATAAAGCAATCTTTATCATGGACAGCCCACCTGCTGACACCTCAGCAGGTGGGCTGAATAAGCTGCCCACTTGTGGGCAACAGATCACAGCAATTTAATTAAAAAGTGACACATTGTGTCACTTTTTAAATGCACAAACTTAATTCATATCCAATACAAAAAAAGTATGAAGTAATATTAAACTATCAATTAAAAAGTTTTTATAAAATCATTATATCCTGAAGAAAAGTGTTCTATTATAAAAAGTCAAATTAGATTGTGTATGATTTTTTACTTAAAAAGTGACAGAGCATGTCACTTTCTTATCTAGTACATTAATATTCAAGACAAAAAAAAATGATACATTATTGTTTGATCATTCTTAATAAAGCATGTCACTCAATAATGTACAACAAATATCAATTTAGAACAAAAAAAAGTGATCCATATAGAAGTTTGTGATCCAAAATTGTTATATCACTTTGTATTTATTATTCTGTCACTTTCTCAGTAAAAAGGGACATAACTTTTCACTTTTCTTAGTAATCCAAAATGACATTGTGTGACATTTTCATTAAAAAGTGACACATCATTTTACTTTTTAAATGCACAAACTTAATTCATATAAAAAAAAAGTAGGGAGTAATATCGAAATATCAATTAATAAGAGTTCATAAGATCATTATATCCTTAAGAAAAAGTATTTTATTAAAAAAAAACTCAAATTAGATTATGTGTAAACTTTTACTTCAAAAGTGATAGAGCATGTCATTTTTTTATCTAGTACATTAATTCATATTCAAGACAAAGAAATGATACATTAATGTTTGATTATCCTGAATAAGGCATGTAACTCTAACGCACAACAAATATCAATTTAGAACACAAAAAAAGTTATCCATAGAGAATTTTGTAGTCCAGAATTGTTATGTAACTTTGTATCTATTGTTCAGTCACTTTTATCAGTAATCCAAAGCGACGCTTTGTGACATTTTCATTAAAAAGTGACACATCATGTCACTTTTAAATGTACAAATTTAATTCATATCCAACATAAAAAAAGGGAGTAATATTGATATATAATTTATAAAGATTTTATAAACTCATTATATCCTTAAGAAAAAGCGTTATATTTTTTTAAAAAAAAAAACCTCAAATTGGATTGTGTGTGACATTTTTTTAGAAAGTGACAGAACTTCTCAGTTTTTTATCCAATACATTAATTCATATTCAAGATAAATAAATTATACATTAATGTTTGATTATCCTAAATAAGGCACGTTACTCAACAATGCGCAACAAATATCAATTTAGAACACAAAAAAAGTGATCTATAGAGAAGTTTGTATAGTCCAAAATTGTTATGTCACTTTGTATATATTGTTCTATCACTTTCTTAATAAAAAGTGACAGAATATGTCATTTTTATCGATAATTCAAAGCGACACTATGTGACATTTTCATTAAAAAGTGACACACTATGTCACTTTTTAAATGTAAAAACTTAATTAATATTCAACATAAAAAGAGTATGTAGTAATATCGAAATATCAATTAAAAAGTTTTTACAAGGTAGATTGTGTGTGACATTTTACTTAAAAAGTGACAGTGCGTGTCACTTTCTTATCTATTACATTAATTCATATTTAAGACAAAAAAAATGATACATTAATGTTTGATCATCATCAATAAGGTATGGCACTCTATAATGCACAATAAACATTAACTTATAATACAAAAAAAGTGATACATAGATAAATTTGTGATCCAAAGTTGTTCTATTACTTTGCATCCATTGTTCTGTCACTTTCTCAGTAAAAAGTGACACAACATGTCACTTTTCACAGTAATCCACATTGACAATGTGTGACATTTTCATTAAAAAGTGACATATCATGTCACTTTTTAAATGCACAAACTTAATTAGTATTCAATATAAAAGAGTATGAACTAATATCGAAATATTAATTAAAATATTTTTATAAGTTCACTATATCTTTAAAAAATGTGTTCTATTAAAAAAAACTCAAGTTGGATTGTTTGTGACTTTTTACTTAAAAAGTGATAGAACGTGTCACTTTCTTATCCGGTACATTAATTCATATTCAATACAAAGGAAATGATACATTAATGTTTAATAGTCCTCAATAAGTCATGTCACTCAATAATGCACAACAAATATCAATTTAGAACAAAATAAAGTGATCCATAGAGAAGTTTGTTATCTAAAGTTGTTATGTCACTTTATATCCATTGTTCTGTCACATTCTCACATATTCTTTTGACATTATAGAAGAAATTAAAGGTGGGGCAGCACAAGATGCACAACGAATCATTTTAAGAAAAAATCTTGAACAATGTATGCTAGGTTCACAGCATATCAACGTGGATCTTTTGCTAAATAGTCAGTTTTTTGAATGCGAATATATTTTTGTAATTTTATTTTTAATAAAAATTATCATCCCATGCGGAAAAGGTAGTGCTAAACTTGGATGGTGTTAGGACACAGAATTTGGTACAACGACAATCTCAAAGAGCTTAACAATCATCACGGTGTATTAAACTAGGATAATCATTTTCAAGTGATTAAATTCATCAATAACGGATAAAATATTGAATTCAAGTTTCACATTAATTTATGTGCCCATTAAGGCTAGTACGATTATTTTCTTAAAAAATTAAGTGATAAATATTATTTAATAACAACGAAATTCAAAAACTGTTGGAATAGGACAAGAACCAAAATTACCTGATTTTTCAGTTGGAGCTGCAGATGTAAAATGTACCCTCATTCATCTGCATTTCAATGTTTTTCTTAATAAAATTCAAAAATATCTTTGTCGGAAATTATAAAGAATCGTCGAAAAATTTTGGAAGAATGTGAAGTTTTATCGGAATTGGAGATATCCAAAGTTTTGGCCAAAAAATTAGAAACAAAGCGGTTGAAATTTTTGAAAGAAATTTTTTCTTTTTTTTACTATAAACTTTATTTTTCAATTTTTTTCGGATGACAATGACTTATATTTTCCCTCTTTTGGAGAATGCCATATTTTTCAATTTCTCCTTCTATTTTGGGGTAATTATCAAATTTCTCCATCTTGTATAACAAAAGTAACAACGAGCGTTACAGAAGTAAAAATAATATTTTTAAATAAAAAAAGTAAAATAGTACTTTCTAATAATGACGGAGTTTTCTCCGTTATGAAAATAAAAAAATACTTAAACATCCGTGTATCACTACATCTCCAGGTTCTCTTCTCACAAAATCATCTCTTTCAAAATTTGCTATCGCTTTAATATGTTTCCGTGATTCGATCATCTACATCAACTGATTATCTCCAAAATTTGCTCCCCTCCTCAATCCATTTCTGTCAATCGATCATTTCTCTCCATCAATCATCTCCAAAATATGTTCACCACCTCAATCTATCATCATAATAGAGCATATGATCGAATCCTATCGCAAGAAAGCGGTATACTAATTTTATATATTTTTTATGGTGTATGGTGAAATTTTCCATAAAAATTAAATCTTACAAATATGCACATAAAAGTGATATTTTATCAGTTTTTAAGTGATTATTTCTTCTCCATTTTACTCGGCAACAATAAATATTCAATTTTGAGCGCAGATTTGTACTCTTTCTCAGTTTTGAACTTCTGGGTACCCCACATTGTAGTGTATAATCATCAATCCTGAAAATCCTACCAAAGAATTTGTCTTCAAGTGAAGTGAAACTTCCGTGTGCATGTGTGAGTTGTGTGTTTTCTGAGTATAAAGATGAGCTTTGTGGAGTTCTTCTGCTGTTTCAGTTTCAAGAACTCTGAATTCACGTTTGTCTTGAGGAGATATCTGATTGCATTAATTTGCCAGCACATACTGAAGATTCCATTCACGAAACAAATCCCAGTCAAATTGCGTCAAATGTTTCATACGAGGAAGCTCAGGTATTACTGTAATTTAACGGCTATATATACTGTTGACCTCCAAAAATGGCTGCCAACAGGATCCCTACGCTCCCTCTGCCTACGTGTACTTTTCTCTTTATCAAGACTGCCACGTGGTTTGTTCAACCACGTAGATATGCCTTAGTCTGAGCGGGAGAAGGATAAAAGATCAAGGACCCTTTTTTAGGCAAAGGTGATAGCTTGAGGGCCTCTAACTAACAATTTCCCAGGTGGTCATAACACTTGAAGAATAGTTAGAATTGAGGACTTGATACATGTGTGGTGATAGTAATATTTTCAACATCCATTTTTTGTGAAATGAGTTTGGTATTTATAAGCCAATTCTATGAGAACAATCTCCCTTGATGTGCGACACGTGGCTCAATATGAGGGGTTCTTAAGTCACATCTTTGGTGTCACATCATTAGCATTAATGGGAAAGTCATTTTCAGCCGCAAACTAAGGGGCTATGATCATGACCAGCCGCATTGGCAGGCTGTCCCATCAATCTTTTCAAGGTTGAGTTGCAGAGAGGCTTCCTGGACACGTAACTTGGGTCGGCCAATTAGGCTGTTCTGACCCATGGGCCTCGGTAACATGCTTCAACCGCCTCGGAGAAGGGTTCGGTGAGAGCGTATTTGTTTCGACTATGCTTACGTGGCGCGTGGGTGGGACTATCTTGCCCCCATGGGCTGCCAGGTAGGACCGGCACATAACAATAGTCCCCCAAGTTCAGAATCCGTCATTCATGTGGGATGCTGGACTTGGATGTATGTTGATCTTGTTTTTAAAGTTTGAACGGTGGTGGGGTAGTCCCACAAGGCTCGGAATGCTCATTAATGTGGATGGTGAGCCTTGGAATCATAGGCGCCTTTTAGTTGTGGCGCGGATATGAATAGCCGAATCCCATGCTGGGAGAGGCTGAAATAGAGCCGAGTCCCTTGAGGAGAGAGGCTAAGTGGATAACCGAGTCCCATGTTGGGAGAGGCTGAAATAGAGCCGAGTCCCATGCTGGGAGAGGCTATTTGGGTAGCCAAGTCCCACGTTGGGAAAGGCTAAAATAGAGCCGAGTCCCATGCTGGGAGAGGCTATTTGGGTAGCCGAGTCCCATGTTGGGAGAGGCTATTTGAGTGGCCGAGTCCCACGGTGGGAGTGGCTGTTTGGATAGCCGAGTCCCAAGTTGGAGGAGGCTGAAATATAGCCGAGTCCCATGCTGGGAGAGGTTGTTTGGGTAGCCAAGTCCCACGTTGGGAGAGGCTGAAATAGAGCCGAGTCCCATGCTGGGAGAGGCTATTTGGGTAGCCAAGTCCTACGTTGGGAGAGGCTATTTGGGTAGCCGAGCCCCACGTTGGGAGAGGCTATTTGAGTGACCGAGTCCCACGTTGGGAGTGGCTGTTTGGATAGCCGAGTCCCATGTTGGGGGAGGCTGAAATAGAGCTGAGTCCCATACTGGGAGAGGCTCTTTGGGTAGCCGAGTCCCATGTTGGGAAAGGCTATTTGAGTGACCGAGTCCCACGGCGGGAGTGGCTGTTTGGATAGCCATGTCCCATGTTGGGGGAGGCTGAAATAGAGCCGAGTCCCATGCTGGGAGAGGCTATTTGGGTAGCCAAGTCCCACGTTGGGAGAGGCTATTTGAGTGGCCGAGTCCCACGTTGGGAGTGGCTGTTTGGATAGCCGAGTCCCATGTTGGGGGAGGCTGAAATAGAGCCGAGTTCCATGCTGGGAGAGGCTCTTAGGGTAGTCGAGTCCCATGTTGGGAGAGGCTATTTGAGTGGCCGAGTCCCACGGCGGGAGTGGCTGTTTGGATAGCCAAGTCCCATGTTGGGAGAGGCTGAAATAGAGCCGAGTCCCATGCTGGGAGAGGCTATTTGGGTAGCCAAGTCCCACGTTGGGAGAGGCTATTTGGGTAGCCGAGCCCCATGTTGGGAGAGGCTATTTGAGTGGCCGAGTCCCACGTTGGGAGTGGCTGTTTGGATAGCCGAGTCCCATGTTGGGGGAGGCTGAAATAGAGCCGAGTCCCATGCTGGGAGAGGCTCTTTGGGTAGCCGAGTCTTGGGCTGGCGTGTCCACGGGGCATTTTGTTGATTGGAATTCCCGTCGTACGTCTCTTCGGGCGTGGTGAAAGGACAGCTGCAGGTAATGATTATATCTGCATTTAATTTTGGGGGCTTTGGTATTGCCAAGGGGCTGTGGGCCACGCGCGCGTGGAGTATACGTAGGCACGCTGACCTTTGATTTGAGCAATCGTCGGATTCGGACGGCTTGGATGTTCTCAGAGGTTTGCACGGTGGGGATGGATCTTGGCAAGATCCAAGGGTGGGGGATTAACATCCATCGTCTATATATAGTTGAGTGGAAGTTTCACTTGCACACTTATGCTTTTTGAGAGGTTTTGAGAGATTTTCAGACGAATATTTCCGGTGAACATTTCCGGCGACTGGTCTGCCTTCTTTGTTTCCGGTGAAGATATAGTGTTAGGTAACCGTCTCTTCCTGAAACCTTTTCTTTACTAAAGACGAATACTTTTATTTTATTGTCATGTCTGTAAGGGGCGACATTTCTCCTCCTGTTTCTTCGTCGATGGAGGGGGTTCTGCCTATCCGAGGAGTGGACGTCGACACGGGTGAGTTGTTGACCATATCTTCGGCTCCGAGCTTGAGGGAAGCCAAGGATCCGTCTAGTGCCGACCCTGTAAGATGGGCTGCAAGGAATGTTCAGTCTATCATGTGTGAGGAAGACTTGGGTTCACTGAGGGAGGCTTATAGGGTCCCCTCAGGTATCGAGTTACTGCTCCCAAAGCCCCATGAGAGAGCGTGTGCCCCGAGGGAAGGGTGCACTGCCTTGCACTTGAATGCCTTCGTGAGCGGGATGCGCCTGCCTCTACACCCATTTTTTCGGAGGATTCTGCGGGCATATGGCCTCACACCGACCCAAGTGGCCCCGAATGGGTGGAGCCAGATGGTCGGGGGTTTGTACCTCTGGTTCCGGCACTCATTTGGTAGGGAGATGCCACTGCACGTGTTCCAGACGGTTTATCAGCCGAGGAAGCTGCCGAGGAAGAAAGGCGGACAAGAGGAGCCGGGGTGGTACTACTTCTGCCCTTGGGGGTCTCATAAGCCACTGGTGACGGACTGTCCGTCGTCAATCAAGCAGTGGAAGGAATCGTGGTTCTGGGTGGCGGGAGATTGGCAGAGGGTCGTCAACGACCCGGAGCCGGATCTAGACGTACCCCGTTCCTATGGGATAGCCAGTGAGTAGGATTGGTAGAAGCAGTTGTCTAGGCATTTCCCCGTGTGTTCTAACGACCTGTTTGTTTTCTCTTGCAGACGCTCTTCCCCGTTGCGAGTTGTCCAGTGAGGACGTTGATTTGCTTCAGTCCATATACCAAGCCTCTCCAGCGATCCGTCGACACGGATATCTTTTGAACCGGCATAACTGCTTGGCGGAATTGGGCTTGATGACGTCAAAAGGTAATAAAGCTTAACTTCCTTTGCCTTGGGAGCCAATTTCTAATGGTTATTTGTTTCCGTGGCAGAAGCGGACAAAGGGGTGCGCCCCCGACCCTCTCTCGCAACCCTGGCGAAGAAGAAACCCCGGACCCTGGCCCCCGGTTCTACCGAAAAGGTTAGGCAGAGGAAGGTCATTGAGGACCTCAGCCGGGAGGGCGTCCGAGAGGAGGCTGAAACTCCCTTGGAGTCAGGGAACCCTAACCCCCAGGAGGCGGAGGTCCCTCTCACGAGGAAGAGGAAGGCTGGAGCTCCCACCCTATTGAAGGGGAAAAGTGCTGAGGTGGCGGAGGGCAACGTTGTCTGCAGTGTGCCGACCGCCCAGCGGACCCTCACGATAAACACCTCAGGGGAGGTGGTTTTTGAAGACACTCCTCAACCGGCCCAGAGTTCTGGGGTCTCTGCCCGGGGGTCTTATGACTCCAAGAAGAAACTGAAAGAGCTGATTGGCGCCCCGGGATCGAAGATCTTGGATGAGGCGCTTCAGAACGTGCCCTTCTATCCTTCCATGGGTGCCCAGGCTGTCAAAAAATACTTCACCCCCAAGTGGGAAGAGTTTGCTTCCCACGGGGACTTGGGGGATGTTCTGGAAGCTGGCCTGGCCTCGACAATAAGGGCTGCTGGGATGCAATTGAAGGCGCTCGGAGAATTCCGTACCCGCATGCAAGAGCACAAGAGGCTTGTTACGGAGGCGTCCAAATCTGATAAGGAGCATCAGCAGGCTCTGGAGGGATTGAAGGTTGCGGCTGATAGCGCCCGGTCGGCTTACGAGCTACTCCAGGAGGATCTGAAGGAGTCCGAGTCCAACATCCTGCAGCTGACCAAGCTGTTGGACAATGCCAATGCTGCTCAAGCGGTGGCTTCTGAGGTACTGGAAGCAGCAAACAGGGAGAAGCGGCGGCTGCAGGGTGTGTGCGAGGCACACGAGATGGAGGTTCAGAGTCTGCGGGGGAGCCTTGAGGCCGTTGAGCAGGGGAGGAAAGATGCCGAATCCGAGGCTGCCAGATTACTTGGTGAAAAGGATGAGGCGTTGGCTAGGTTGGGAAATTTGGAGGCGGACTTTGTAGCCAATTTCCACAATACTGAGGCTTACACCAATTTCTCCGATTATTTTGCCAAGGTTGGGCATCAAGAGGTTCTAGGCGTACTGAGGACGGATTATCCGAACCTTGATATCGGGCCTTTGGAGGCTAGGTTCCCCCCTGCTGAGGTTGAGGAGGATGATTGTAGTTAGGAAGTAGTTTGTAATAGTCAGCGTTTCTTTGTGATTGAATCACTCTTTTAACTTCTGTAATGGAGCCTGTGTTTTTAATGAAGTTATATTTTGAAGCGTATCTGGCGTTTTATTGATTATAATGATAATGATAGTGCCTCGATTCACAACGGAACAAAGATAATTTGTAACTTCAAACGGAACCAAACGCGGATAGATAGACATTATATTAGTAACAACCCCATTTCTATGCTATTGGAAATACCGACGCAAATGTTCTGCGTTCCATACATGGGGCTGCCGTTTACTACACAAGTCCTCAAGGCTATAGGTCCCGGGTCGTGTCTCGCTGATAACTCGATAGGGACCCTCCCAGTTGGGGCCTAGGGTCCCAACGCCCGGTTCTTTGGAGGATAAGAACACTCTTCTCAAGACAAGATCCCCTAGGCGGAATGATCGCTTTTTTACCCTTTTATTGAAGTATTTTGCCATGTTTCTTTGGTAAGAGGCCAATCGGACTTGGGAGTCGCCCCTTTTTTCGCTGATTAGGTCTAGGTTCATTCTCATCGCGTCGTCGTTGGTTTGTTCGTTGAATATTAGCCGACGGGGAGAAGGTATGCCGATTTCGACAGGGCACATAGCTTCGGATCCGTAAGTCATGGAGAAGGGAGTCTCCCCGGTGGGGGTCCTGGCAGTGGTTCTTATGGCCCATAGAACATGGGGGAGCTCATCTACCCACGCCCCCTTGGAGGCCTCAAGTTTTCGTTTGAGGGTGTACTTGATGGTTTTGTTGACAGCTTCGACTTGGCCATTCGCCTGAGGGTGGTGGGGGCTCGAGAAGTGAGAAGTGCTTTGCTATCCCCAATTCCTCGCACAAGTTTTTGACCCTTTTGTTGTCGAACTGCCTCCCATTATCCGAAACCAGGGAATGGAGGATTCCGAACCTGCAAATAATGTTCTTCCATAAGAATTTGGAAGTGTTTGCCTCGGTGATTTTTGCCATCGGCTCCGCCTCCACCCATTTCGTGAAATAGTCGATGGCGACTAGGGCGTGGCAAGCATTTCCTCTCCCCCTAGGCATTGGGCCTATGAAATCTATTCCCCATTTGGTGAAAGGCCAAGGGCTAGATACGGTAGTAAGCTCTTGGTGAGGCTGCCTCGGGATCGTGGCGAAGCGTTGACATTTGTCGCAGTCTCTCACATGAAGCATGGCGTCTCTCCTCAAGGTGGGCCAGAAGTACCCTTGCTTAAGGATCTTTTGAGCCAAGGCCATCCCACCGGTGTGGTTGCCACATATTCCTTCGTGGATTTCTCTGAGGATATATCATGTCTCGCTGGTGCTTATGCATCTGAGGAGGGGCAACGAATAGCCTCGTTTGTACAGAATGTCATCTGAGAATAGGAAGTGTGCTGATCGTCTTCTTAACTTCCTTACCTCCGACGCATTGTCGGGGAGGGTCTGATTTTTGAGGAAGGCGAGGATAGGGTCCATCCATGTGGGGCCTTCCTCAATTGACAATATCTCCTCAACACTGTCGATGGAAGGTTGGACGAGGTGTTCGATTGGAACCATTTTGAGGAGCTCTGAATCTTTGCTGCTGGCCAGCTTGGACAGTGCGTCTGCATTGGAGTTGTCGGCTCGGGGTACGTAGACCAACTCAAATTTGTCAAAGCGAGGAATAAGATTCCTTACCAACTTGAGGTACGCGGCCATCCCTTTCTCCCTGGCGACAAAGCTCCCGTTTACCTGGCTCACAACGAGCTGGGAGTCGCTTGCCGCTGAGAGCTTTTGCACCTTCATTTCGATGGCAAGGCGGATGCCAGCCAATAGCGCCTCATATTCTGAGACGTTGTTCGAGGCTCTGAAGTCGAACCTGATGGCGTAATTTAGTCGGTGACCCTCTGAGCTGATGAGGACTATTTCGGCCCCTAAACCCATATCTTCTGAGGAGCCATCAACGAATAGGCTCCACGTAGGTGGTTCGCCTAGTGCCATAGGGTCATCCACCGTGGGGGGTTGGTAAACTCGGCCACAAAATCGGCTAGGGCCTGTCCCTTGATGGCTGTTCTTCCCCTATAAACAATGTCGAATTGACTGAGCTCAATGGCCCATTTTAGCAATCTTCCCGAGGCTTCCGGCTTTTGCAAGACCTGCCTAAAAGGGAAGTTGGTAAGGACATGGATGCTGTGTGCCAGGAAGTACGGCCTCAACTTTCTCGAGGCTGTGATAAGGGATAGCGCCAATTTCTCCATATCCGGGTAGCGCGTCTCTGCTCCCAATAAGGCTTTACTTACGTAGTAAACGGGCAGTTGGTGTTCTTCCTCCCGGATTAGGACTGAGCTTACCGATTCTTCGGAAACGGCAAGATACAACACAGGGGCTCGCCTGCTTTCGGTTTAGACAAGAGAGGAGCATGGCCGAGGTGTTCCTTCAAAGCCTGGAATGCGGTTTCGCATTCTGTCGTCCATTCGAACCTGGTGCCCCTTTTTAATACTTTGAAGAAGGGGATGCATTTGTCTGTTGCCTTGGAGACGAACCTGCTGAGGGCCGCCATTCTCCCCGTTAGGCATTGTACATCTTTTGGCTTTCTTGGGGAGCTCATTTCAATTAATGCTTGGATCTTTTCGGGATTGGCCTCGATTCCTCTTTGGTTGACCAAGTATCCCAAGAACTTACCCGAGACCACCCCAAACGTGCACTTCAGGGGATTCAGCCTCATCCTATATGTCCGAAGAATTCGGAATGCCTCGTCGAGGTGGCGAATGTGGTCCTCTGCTTTAAGGCTTTTAACCAGCATGTCATCGACATATACTTCCATAGTTGCACCAAGTTGAGAAGCGAACATCTTATTAACAAGCCTCTGGTAAGTAGCCCAGTCATTTTTCAGGCCGAAGGGCATGACCTTGTAGCAGTAGAGGCCTTTGTCTGTTACGAACGACGTATGTTCCTCATCTGGTGGATACATCGGAATTTGATTGTATCCCGAGTAAGCATCCATAAAACTTAGGAGCTCGTGTCCTGCCGTGGCGTCGACCAGCTGATCAATCCGAGGCAGCGGAAAACTGTCTTTGGGGCAGGCTTGGTTGAGGTTAGAGAAGTCTATGCAGGTCCTCATTTTTCCATTCGGCTTCTTAACCAACACTGGGTTGGATACCCACTTCGGATATCTGGCTTCTCGTATAAAGTTGTTTTGTAGGAGTATCCCTACTTCTTCCTTCAAGGCCTCGTACTTTTCAGCATTCAGTGGCCTTCTCTTCTGCCTGTGGGAGGGGAATTTAGGGTCGATATTGAGGCGATGGCAACTTACCTTTGCGTCGATCCCAACCATATCCTCGTGTTTCCACGCAAAGACATCCAGATTTTCTTGAATGAACCTTTTCAGGGCTTCCTTGGGCTCTTCAAGGAGGTCTTTCCCTATCTGAAGCTTCCTCATCGGGTCGCTGCCATCCGCCTGAAAATGTTCTAGTTACCCGCTGGATGCGGTTTGGGAATCAGCCCCCGTTATTCTTGGATCAATGTTATCGGGGGTTGCTGCTTCCTCCATCGTAATATCCCCCGGCTCCTCCATTATTGTCTCTATCATCTCTACATCCAGCAGAGTCATGTTAACCTATTTCTTTTCCGCTTTCCTTAAGGCATTTCGGTAACATTTCCTAGCCTCGGATTGATTGCCTCGTACTGTTGCTATTCCCCCTTCGATGGGGAATTTCATGCAGAGGTGGTGGATGGAAGTTATTGCCCAAAGTTCTTTCAGGGCCGGTCTGCCCAGGACTCCGTGATAAGCCGACCTCCTGTCAACCACCAGAAATTCCATGAGAGTATGGGATGCGAGGGGCTATTCTCCCATGCTAACGGGGAGGCGCACTATCCCTTTCGGGGTCACGCAATCCCCGGTGAACCCGTAGAGGGGCTCAATCGATGGTTCCAGCTGCACATCCATGTTCATTTGCTCATAAGTGCTTAGGAAGATGACATTAACGGAGCTGCCGTTGTCAACCAGCATTCTTCCCAGTCCGTTCCGAGCCACCACTGCTCTTACAACCAGGGCATCGCAGTGGAGGTAATGTATGCCCTTCATGTCTTCCTCCGTGAAGGTGATAGGGTCGATTCTTTTTGATCCTGAGGGCCTGCTATTGATAAGCCAGTTAGTCATCTGGATCCCTTCGACCTCTTTGGCATAGCTTTTCTGGGCGTTCCGTGTCTGCCCACCAATATAAGGTCCTCCGTGGATAGTGTCAATCTCCCGAATCGGAGCCTTTTCCGGCCCCTTGATCAGACGGGGCTCGGGGTTGTGCTCTATCCGAGGTTGTCTGGCCGGGCTTCTTGAACTACGCCTCGATCGCTGCTCATGACCCCAAGGCTTTCTATCCCATTGCTGGGAGCGCCTATCTTGAAAATTGGTTCCAAGTCCTTTCGCCGCGGCCTGATCTCTCCGCCTGGTGTTCATCCCGCGTCTGGCCCCCGGGTTGACCGCTCTTCGATTGGCAAGTTCTTCCACCTCTCGACACTCGTCCGTGCTATGTCCGTAGCTTCGGTGGATGCAGCAGTACTTTGGCTGAGTTCCCTGAGAAATTACTGGAGGCGTGCTGGTTCCGGCCTCATAGTAGGTGGATGGGAGCGTGCCATAGTTGTATAGTCCGGCCGCGGGGACCGACGGGAGGGGAGCCATGTAAGGGGGGAGCAGGCCCTCTTGTGCAGAGGCCACATAACTCATCCCGACATTAGGGTCGGATGGGTAATTTCTCCGTCGGGGATTGTGCTGGGGGGCAGCTCTGTTGGGATTTTGGATATACCCGGCTCTTGACGCCGGGTTGGCTCCCAACCCGCCTCGATTCCTATGGAGGATCATATTCTCATTAGTTATCTCCTCAGTGATCATTTCCACCAACTGGTCAAAGTTGCCCGGGTTCTTGTTGCGTACATCTCTCCAGAATGGATGGTTCATGTCTAGTCCTGCCTTTAGGGCGGATAAGGCCTCGACATCGGTTATTCTTTCACAGAACAACATATCTTCATTAAAACGGCCTAGGTAACTTTGCAGCGGCTCGCTTGGGGCCTGTCTCACGTCGTGGAGGCGTTGGACTGGGGCCGATGCTGGCTTTTGAGATGAGAAGTAATTTATGAATGTCTTTTTCAGCTCAGGCCAGCTGGAAATGCTTCCTGCGACTAGCTTGTTATACCACCGCTTTGCTCCCCCTGACAAGGTCAGGTGAAAGGCCCTGCATTTCAAGGCCGGAGTGGCTCCTCGGAGGCTCATCTCCTTTTTGTATGTGTTTACGTGATCCAATGGATCACCCCTGCCTGTGTAAGGGGTAATCTTGGGTACGCGAAACTCGTGAGGAATGGACGCGTTCCTGATTCCAGCTGAAAAAGGAAGGTTCTCGTCATCGTCGTCTACCTCGAATGATCTCGTGGGCCTCGGATATTCTCCCCCGGTATTAACTTTCGGAGGTAATGGGGCGCGGCATTGGGCTTGCTGTCCGCCTCCATAGTTCTGCTGCGGTTGCACGGTTGGCAGGGGTGCGTATGGTTGGTAATCCGACTCTCCCTTAGCCTCGGCTTCCCTCGCCCTCCTTTCCCGCCTATTTCTAGGGGGACTTTGGGGCGGTTCCCTCCTTTGCGGGTTCTCTTGCGGCCACCTCCTGCTCCCCTGTTCGCCTAGCCTTTCAAACACGCTGGCGGACATTGTGGGCTGGGGCCTTCTTTCTGATGCGGCGGCCTTGTCCCCACCGTCGTTGGTTCTGGCATGGGAGGCCTCTCCCCCGGCTTGCTGGTCACGGGGGTGCCCGCTATTAACTTCCTGATCTTCCTCGGGATCGTCTGGGTCAGACTCTTGTGGACGGTTCTCACCCCTTGCATGCATCATTTGGATGTACCCTTGCATTTGTGCGTGGTGCTGTGCCAGCTGCCTCACGCTGGCGGCCATCGTTCTCATTTCTCGTTCAAGGTTTGTAGAAGGCCTCCTTCCTCGCCTCCTTCAGGGGGCTTCTCCAACCCTGACCCCCTCGTCTGTCGCGGGCCTGGTTCTTCTTGGGTTCTCCTCTTCGTTGCTTCCACTCATATTGTGGGTTGTCCGGTCCCTTGCTCAGGGAGATTTCTTTGCTCAAGAAAAAAGAAGCTTTTTGTCACGCTTCCCATAGACGGCGCCAATCTGTTGACCTCCAAAAATGGCTGCCAACAGGATCCCCACGCTCCCTCTGCCTACGTGTACTTTTCTCTTTATCAAGACTGCCACGTGGTTTGTTCAACCACGTAGATATGCCTTAGTCTGAGCGGGAGAAGGATAAAAGATCAAGGACCCTTTTTTAGGCAAAGGTGATAGCTTGAGGGCCTCTAACTAACGATTTCCCAGGTGGTCATAACACTTGAAGAATAGTTAGAATTGAGGACTTGATACATGTGTGGTGATAGTAATATTTTCAACATCCCTTTTTTGTGAAATGAGTTTGGTATTTATAGGCCAATTCTATGAGAACGATCTCCCTTGATGTGCGACACGTGGCTCAATCTGAGGGGTTCTTAAGTCACATCTTTGGTGTCACGTCATTAGCATTAATGGGAAAGTCATTTTCAGCCGCAAACTAAGGGGCTATGATCATGACCAGCCGCATTGGCAGGCTGTCCCATCAATCTTTTCAAGGTTGAGTTGCAGGGAGGCTTCCTGGACACGTAACTTGGGTCGGCCAATTAGGCTGTTCCGACCCATGGGCCTCGGTAACATGCTTCAACCGCCTCGGAGAAGGGTTTAGTGAGAGCGTATTTGTTTCGACTATGCTTACGTGGTGCGTGGGTGAGACTATCTTGTCTCCATGGGCTGCCAGGTAGGACCGGCACATAACATATACCACCTCGTACTGTAAATATATCACTATTTAGCAGTGCCCTTTACTTACTTTCTACTCAGAATTCTTCTCTCCCCTGACGTCTTATTCTCGAAAAGTATAAAATCTTTCTCCATTTTTAGATCTTTCAACTTTTTTCCCCTTTTAGACTCTTTTATTGTCATCTCTTTTCTAATTCTGGGATCCAGACATGCACTCTTCGCTTTGCTTGTGTATATAAATGATGCATCAAAACCATAAAAACTTGTAGTGATTGGGGTTATATGTGTGTGCAGGATTTTTTTTTTTTTTTTTATTGAAATCTTATTCTCTCTGTTTCATTGATGTTAATTTCTTTCTGATTATAGATTAGTCCAAGGGATTGCAATTTTTATTCTTTGCTATAAAGATGAATGGGTCTGTATTGGTAGCCATAGTTGCTACAATTGGCAACTTCTTGCAGGGCTGGGATAATGCAACCATTGCAGGTGATTGTTGTTTTCTTCAGCACTGTGTTCTCGTTTTTCTTGTTTTCAGTTTTACAATCAATTCTTTGTGGTTTTGTCCCTAGATTCCACACTTGACTTATTACTTGGATGTTTAAAATTTCTTGTTTTAATGTAATTGTACTTTTATTGAAACTCAAACTTTTTCTCTATATACTTCTTAGTTATCTCCTTTCCTTTCAAAAATACAAATTTTGAAATCCATTGAGTTTTTGATGTAAACTTCGACCTTTTCCTACGCTTTTCAATGAATGATATACTTTGCTGTCTGATATGTTTTTTCTTATAAGCAGGAGCTGTTGTTTACATTAAAAAAGAGCTTAATCTGGAAACCACTTTAGAAGGACTTATCATGGCGATGTCACTTATTGGAGCCACACTTATCACGACGTGCTCAGGAACAGTTTCTGATTGGATTGGTCGACGTCCAATGCTTATTTTGTCATCCATGTTTTATTTTATTGGCAGTTTGATAATGTTATGGTCGCCTAGTGTCTATGTACTACTTCTAGCAAGGCTTTTAAATGGATTCGGTATTGGATTAGCTGTTACTCTAGTGCCCCTGTACATATCCGAGACTGCTCCATCTGACATACGAGGCTTTTTAAACACTCTTCCTCAGTTCACTGTCTCCGGTGGAATGTTTTTGGCATACTGTATGATTTTTGGAATGTCCTTATTGCCCTCGCCTAGCTGGCGGTTGATGCTCGGAGCTCTTTCTATCCCTTCTTTTATATATTTTGCATTAGTTGTACTCTATTTACCGGAATCTCCTTGATGGCTTGTAAGTAAAGGAAGGATGCTTGAGGCAAAACAAGTCTTGCAGAAGCTGCGTGGCCGGGAAGATGTTTCTGGTATGTTTCTAGTTCTTGTTCCAAGTCAAATTTTCAGTGTGGATACTGATGTGTAACTGTATTGCTTATGTTCTTAGATGAATCTGCATGTGTAACTGTATTCTCTAAAAGCTCAAAATCCTTCTTTTTAACCTGTCATAAAAAGTTACAAGTCTTGCAACATGATTTATTTGGTCTGATCAAGTAAAAAATTTATCTATTTATTTTCAGCGATTTGATTTCTTTTTGCTGTCCTAAGAAGAAATTTCTGTAGTGTGATTTATTTTCTTTTGAAGTAAATTTTTAATGTATGGCTATTGAGTAACAGAATTTAAATGTTGCAAGGAACTTTCTAAGCTGTTATGTGCCATTTTCATGTCATAACCTAACTGTTAGTCGTTAGACCACTGCTTGCAGTTTTACGTGCAGCATGTCAAACTTATGAGGGTTTTTGCATGTCGACACACGTAGATCAAAATAAGGTTTTTGTGTAAATAATGAATGGCATACGTTTTTGCCTTTCAATGTCGTACTTCATTGAGCTCAGAGATTTCCTTGTACAGTCCATAGAGGATTGAATTTTACTAACGACTAAGGGAATTGTTATTGGAAACAACTGTCGTCTTATTCACTAGCAAGTCTAAACTTCTGTACGAGCGTCCTGTCTGTACTTTTCCCTCTGTCTTGTGCTTAAGATGATAGTTCCAGTTCTCCTTATGTTTTTCCTGAATCTGTGCCATAACGCAAACTTCATTTGGAAGATGATGTTAACTTGGTATAATCCCTTTCTTTCAGCAACCATTCAATTTTTCTATTTTTTACCTTCTCTGTCTTCTTAAACCTTTGTGGTTCAATGAATGCATGAAACTTCTGACACGACTGATGAGGGCACATGGAAATGTCTCATTTGACCCAAACTTTCTAAAGAGGGGGGTAATGGTGGAGGAAGGGTGATTGCTCTCATGCATTCGTGCTTGATCAATTTTGCGTTGTTGTAATCCCATGTCCTTCTAAGACTTACTCTGCTGACAAATATCCTTATAGTTAAGATCCGTGTTTCTTCAAACCACTTCTTTGGTTTGGCGCTCTGATGAGCAATTATGATCTAATCTAGGACAGAACTCTGGATACTGCATAGTCAACACTTTTGGTGTAACCTATGCAAGTACCTTGATGATAACTTAATCACGTTGTAGTGCGAGGCTATGGATTGACACTTGGCTGTTCTCATGGTATTTATTAGCAATGAAAAAGTTCTAGATTCCGAACATTGTTTACTTGGTCAAACCTAGTTAAAGTATTACGTCTAAACCTGTCTGCTAACTTTCTTTCCTAGCTTTAGACTACATAATTACTAACGACCGAATCATAAGAAATTTACCGCTGGATAACAGAATCACACAAGATAGCAGTAAACAGAGTCAAACATTAAATGCTATGTGAATCTTCTTCTTTTTTGTCGTCTTCGTATGCAGCAAACTGATATGTGTCTCACTCTCTTTGTTTTTATATAATCACGGTTCAGATTAAACTTTCACTGACATAAACGCTTGAAATTTTCCAATTTTCTCTGACAAGTATTCTATGAAATTTTAAAATTTGAATCATGACGTGAATTTTGCTGATATTCCTCTCATGCACAGGCGAGATGGCTTTACTGGTTGAAGGTCTGGCAGTTGGTGGAGAAACGTCAATAGTAGAGTATGTCATTAGTCCAGCAGAGGAACTTGATGAGGATCTTGAACAATACGCTAATAACGACCACATCAAATTATATGGACCCGAGGATGGCCTCTCATGGGTTGCCAAGCCGGTCAGTGCACATGGTAGTCTTGGCCTTGTATCCCGGCAAGGAAGCATGGTAAATCAGAGTGTCTCTCTTATGGATCCTCTCGTCACGCTCTTTGGTAGTGTCCACGAGAAGCTTCCTGAGACAGGAAGTATGAGGAACATGCTACTTCCCGATTTTGGCAGCATGTGTACTACAGGGAAGAATCAAGTTAAAAATGAGGAGTGGGATGAAGAGAGTCTGCCGAGAGAAGTTGAAGGTTACACATCAGAGGCTGATGATGCCGACTCCGATGATAATCTGCAGAGCCCTTTGATCTCACGTCAAAATACAATGAAGGACATGATGCCCCTTCAATCCCATGGCAGCATACTAAGCATGAGACAGTATAGTACTCTTGTGCAAGGGAATCACATGGAAGCAGTCTGTAGCACGGGAATTGGTGGCGGTTGGCAGTTAGCATGGAACTGGTCCGAGAGAGAAGTGAAGATGGAAAGATTGGAGTTTTTAAAAGGATCTATTTGCACCAGGAGGGAGTTCCCGGGTCCAGACATGGGTCTCTCGTTT
The DNA here is from genome assembly GCA_030279155.1 of Forsythia viridissima. Taxonomy (NCBI): domain Eukaryota; kingdom Viridiplantae; phylum Streptophyta; class Magnoliopsida; order Lamiales; family Oleaceae; genus Forsythia; species Forsythia viridissima. Next base: position 11,201,726 of record CM059037.1, on the reverse strand, counting down.
CCCTCCCAGATGGTGATTTTCTTGTTGATGGTGAGTACATCCAAGCAGCAGCTCTGGTAAGCCGGCCGGCTCTTTATTCGAAAGAACTTATGGATCAACATCTAGTCGGACCAGCAATGGTGCATCCGTCAGAAACCGCTGCAGAAGGCCTTAGTTGGACTGCACTTCTTGAACCGGGAATTAAGCGTGCAGTAATTGTTGGGGTTGGTATCCAAATACTGCAGCAGGTATTGTTCAACTTCTGTTTTCGCTATATGCTTTGAAATTGAACTTCCATAGGTTTTTAACCTATTTTGAGCAGTGCAAGTAATTTAACTCCAAAATTTAGGTTCCATTTTGAATTCCACTATTGTCGTTTAGCAAAGCGCTCTATATGTTTGCTTTCTATCCTAGAATGGTATTTTCTCCATTACATCTTCTCTATTGACCTTCTTTCTTTGCATATTGCTCTTTCTTTCTTTTCTTTCTTTTCTTAAAAAAGAGAAAAAGAAAAAAAAAATTCCACCTTGAAGTATAGAGTTCCACCCCTACTCGTTCATACAGGTCCTGCCCCTTGGAGCATTTATATTCATCTTGAGATTAAATGACTTTATTACATTTAATTTTCCTACAGATTGAATAATATGACTCCTACGCAGGATTTTCTCCATTATGTGGTAAGATGCGAAATATAATCTGTGTATGCAAATTGTTGTTGCAGCTGTCAATATCCGCTAGTTTGTCTCTGCATATTTTATAGAAAAACATCCAAAATTGAAAACTATCTTGGAACTCGTGGTTTTTAGAATGACTAGACATTTGTAGCTGATAGACTCTTTCCATCGCGTGCCTCATAATTTCTCATGTTTATGCAGTTTTCTGGTATCAATGGAGTTTTATACTATACTTCTCAAATCCTTCAGCAGGCTGGCGTTGAAGTTCTTCTTTCCAATCTTGGCATTGGGTCGGACTCTGTATCTTTCCTCATCAGTGCATTCACAAATCTCTTGATGCTTCCTTCTATAGCTGTTGCTATGAGATTCATGGATGTTTCTGGCAGAAGGTAACTTATTTTCTGTACATTCTGAATTCTTTCCATCATAGTATTTATTGCTTTGTTCCGTTATCCATATTAATCAGCCACCTTGTAAAACCTTAAGCTATTAAATAGAGAGCACCCTTGTTAATTTATTTCACATTTGCAACAATATTTTATTGAATAGTAGCTTCGTTACCTTAAACCGAAGAATGGACCAATTGCACCAGTAGGTTTCTTGAATCAATTTCTTCATAGAATTAACTTATCCTAAGAAAACTCATTATCACTTGATCAATCTGAATATTACTTCGCATTTTTCGACTCTTTTAAAGCAAACAAAATATATTTCTATGTTTGGAATCAAATAGACCCCTTTTCTCTTGTGCTGCTCTTTTTTTTTCTCACAAATAGTCATATTTATTCTTTTCTCCTTTCAATATAATTATCATCCTTGTTAATCACATATTTTAGGTTCTTGCTGCTCGCAACTATACCAGTACTGATTGTATCACTCATCGCCCTGGGCATTGGAAATGTAGTTGATTTGGGTACCATACCTCATGCTGTAATCTCAACCATATGTGTTGTGATATACTTCTGCTGCTTTGTCATGGGGTATGGACCAATCCCAAACATCCTGTGCTCCGAAATCTTTCCTAAAAGGGTTCGTGGTAGCTGCATCGCTGTTTGTGCCCTTGCTTTCTGGATTTGTGATGTTATTGTTACGTGCACATTGCCTGTAATGCTCAGCTCCATTGGCTTAGGGGGAGTTTTTGGCATTTATGCAATTGTGTGCATCATCTCGTGGATTTTCGTATTCTTAAGGGTTCCTGAAACCGAGGGCATGCCTCTGGAAGTCATTACAGAGTTCTTTGCTGTCGAAGCGAATCCGGCTGCAGCTAAACATGTGTAATGGAGAAACACTAAATCCTATATTAGTTCTTCATGGTAGCTAAATAAAATATGTCATCTAGCTAGTTTTGTACAATGCAGTTAAAATTAGCAATTGAAAGGCTATTGTGAATTTTCTATCTTTTTGCTGTATGCTATGGTAATCTTTGGAGTAGTGGGGTCCATTGAAATAATTTTGCGTCGGATTGAAGAGTTGGTAGTTAAAGAAAAGACAGCTTAGAATGGTGTGATAAAAATACACTTTTCCTTATCTCAGTTTTTCCCCCGACAAATTAAGCTTTATTTTCAATATAGAAGAGATCGGTTGAATTAATTATTTTCTCTAATCTCTTCTATTTATTACTAGATGAAACATCTGAAGCAACTAACTTCCTCAACAATTGTAACACATACGTTTATAATTTGGTCCTCAATATTATGTCACTCTTATTTTTAAGTCCACGCAAAATAATCATCTAAGTCATCATTCCTATTGTTTATTTTCAATTGACACTACATTGACATATATTCTCATTTCTTATTATGTCGATACATGCCCATCCTTTAACAGCTCAAAGGCAACATTATCGAAATGGATAAGAAACACAACATGATACAGTAACACAATTAACTTGTCTGACTTATTATGTTGCCTCCGTTGCTTCTTTTAACAATTCATCATGCCAAAAGATTGTCAAAGGAGTCGAAACCAACAGATATAACAAACACCATTCCATTCTCCTCGAATGAGAAGTGCACAAAACATTTCAACATCCTTACAGACCGTTGATTTCAAAACGATAAATATACAGCTATTGCAGACTGACAAACAACTCTCCATTTCAACATTGAATTCTATGTACATTCCAAGCTTCAGAGCAGTTGGGTTCTAAAATTGGCAAAAGACTCCATGCAAACAGATAATGTGCCTCTCTCTCACTTAAACATACAAATCTGCAGGTACTGCTGCTGGAAAATATTGCATTTAGTGGAAAACAAGTTTTCAGACAGCGAAACTCGGTGCTTCTGCATCCTCATAGATTATTTTGTTCACAGGAATTATGTGCACGATCAGATTTAGGAGGATTAGGACTCAATTTAGGATTTGAGATGCTTTGTTCTACTTGATCGCCTGACTTCAGATGTGATTTTAGTGGTCTCTCAAAGTCTCTGGCGGCAGCAGGATCAATCACTAATTTGTTGAGTTTTTGCTCCTGCAAAACAAAGAAAAATTACTTCAAGGCTTATGTATTGAACAACCCAAGGAGAATGCGCCTTTTAAGATGCATAAGCATGATTGTTCTCCTATACAGCCAAGACTGTAGAATTTCTAAATAAACCACGAGTAGTGGATGGGTGAATATGAACACGAGTAAATGCAAGCACACAAAAATGCATGTGCGCACACGCACACGCATTCTTGTATGACTCCAATCCAATTGAGACCCCAACAAACTGGTTTCCAAGTATACAAGTGCCAACATGTAACTGTACATAGAGATTGTGATTATTTAATTGACAACTAATAAAATTAAAGATTGGTAACACTCCCTTTTAGGTCATAATTGAAGAGTTCTTTATCACTTGGAAAAATCAAATACAGCCTTCTAAATTTTAAAGAATTTATTAATAGCATAATTCAAAGAAGTCAAACTCTAGTCATGACATCTTTCCTTTCCCCAAGTAAGAATATAGTGTTTTAAGAAGCTTACATTTTGTAGGGCTTCAAGCTTTCTCTGCAATGCATCATGCTCTGCCTGAATACGAAATGGAACGCCATGCTTCTGATACACATTGTTTTGTGCCAAATCTTCATCGATATCACTTGAAGTAGTTGCAAAGGGATGATTTGCAGGAATCCACCTAACAGTCTCGGGATCCACATCAGGAGGAACAGATTCTCCTTCTTTAAGAAACATTGTTGGTCTCTTCCACTGATATGCACGTGATCTCCGTTTCTGATGGACTGATTGCTGTTCCTCCGTGAGAGTCACTGGAGCTAAACGGTATACTTTTCCACACATCTCAACAGATGAATTGCTCTTGCTGACCTTTACCATAGGGTTGTTGAATGGGTCTTCATATTTGAGAGGCGTTGAGCTGACAAGAGATATCACAAAACAAACCATGTAAGCACCAAAGCATCCATTAAAAATAAGAGTCTAATCTTAAGCATGTAATAAAACTGAAATATCCAAGTTAATCAACATATCATTGCAAATTGTCTGACGAGTTGTTTGACAACCGTTCACCGTAGAAAGCAAATAGTTGAGAGCTATATTCAACTTTTTAGAAACTTTACAGTTCTACTCCACCCTATGATTCTGCCATCAGGTGGCAAAAGACATGTCTTGTTAAACTGTTAAATTATTACATCCCATGAATATGTCATTAACGTTGTGTGCCTAGAGCATACAGAATTGAAGTTAGAACCGTACATGCCTCTTCTATCCGATCTCAGCTGACCACGGCGGACAAGATCAGCTACAGAGCCAGGACGATTGTATCTTGATTTCCTTGCGGCATATCCTTTCACCACAATAATCAACATGGTTGCCACAATGCATAATCCAACAGCAAAACTTGTACCAGAATATTTGCCAGTCTGCCAAAAAGAACACAAAATTGAAGAAATTAAATATGGGTGAATAACTCTATTACCCCCAACTAGACACAGATACTGGAAGGAGCAAGCTGGCTGTGCACTAGGTTCAGATATCTTTTGCAAAAAGCAATAATAGCCCCAAAAGAATAGTCCCAGCATTTCAAATGTAATGACATGTTCAACTTTGTCTAGAAAACCTAATTATTTTACCAAGTGGCATGTCCCATTTAGAGGACAATACAGTATACTGAAAAGTGAAAAACCTTTCAGAAAATACTACAATATGAAAATTGATGGATTCAAAAATTGAATATGCCAATACATCTTATCATAACAGCAATAAAATCAAGCTAATTCTATTCCCAATTAATTTTTTTATTATTTGTCATTCTGTTCAGAATGGTCCGTGGGAATCAAACCTTTAAGACCTTATCAGGCTATGTCAATTTAGTTTACCTCCCTCACTTATAACCGATTGCACCGCTGTTGCAAGGAAAAAAAAAAAGGCTTCTTCATTTCTACACAAGATGTGCTCCAATAATCTAAAGCCTCATTCCTTTATTATCCTAAATAATTATATATTCATTTTTGGTATGAAGATAATAGTTAATAAACTAAATACAAAAGAGCCAAATCAGCTCAAATTGAACATTCACATTCAATCATTAGAAAAAGACTCTAACTACTTAGTCTACTTTCACAGGAATAAGTGAAACTCAAGAGGAAAGTAGAAGCACAAGCAAGAGACGGTAAGCAACCAACTTGACATTTCATACCACGCTCCTCAACAAAGAAAGAGCACGGTTTGATCGACCTAACCAGCCAATTCAAACCATACAATAATGGTTGTAAGAATGCTTGTGTGTGTGTGTGTGTGTGTGTGTGTGTGTGTGTGTGTTTCTCACTCTTTTGAGTACAATAATGGTTGTAAGAATGCTTGTGTGTGTGTGTTTTTCTCACTCTTTTGAGTACAATAGTGCTCTAGTGATGAGTTTCAGTTATACGAGTACCAACATGCATAGATATAAAACAGTGCACACCAGAATTTGTATAAAATACATGCAGCAAAATAAAGTAACAAATGTAGAATAGACAGTACAACAGAATGGCACAAATTAGCTCCACTTCTTCCTTTATTATGCTTTTATTTTATTTTATTCTGTTTCTTAATTTCCTTTCCAAAAGGTCAACAAGGCATTCACCAAGATGATTGAGGCTCATGCCCATGATTACCCCTTTTTTATCGACCATAATGTCCTATTTCAAATGCAATTCCTATGTTCCAATTCAGCGTTATCCAAACAATGCGTACACATATTATCCAAATAAAAGCTTTAATACATTGGTTGCATAATATTGCCAGATACATAACGAAAGAAAGATCTACCTTGAAAATTAGCAAAGGAAGAGAGCTAACTGATTCTTGGAACTTAGCAACTGGGTTTTGCTGTGGCTTCACTGCAGTGTCTTTTACTGAGTTGTTAATTATAACCTCATCTTTTACTGCTCTCACAGTGAACTTTCTTAGTGTACTTCTCGGACTACAGTTTTTACAATTACAAGCAAACCCCAAATATCTCTGAAATTGCACTTCTCTTGATAAAGTCCGATGCTTCAAAAACAAAACAAAACAAAAATTAGAAACATGCCAATCAGAAATTGAATAAACAATAGGCAGAAAATGAGAAACAAATGAATGCCATGAGAATTGAAATATGGTTTGAAATTCGACATACTGGGAACGAGGACGCATGAAAATATAGCGTCCAAATTGAAGCCATAGTCGTCATTATTACTGGTGGAATAGAAACAGAAAATTCATTCTAGCAAATTGAAGGAGGAGATTTTGGTATAAAAATGAGCTGATTTGGGAAAAAGATTAGGGTTAGGGATTTGTAAAATGTCAATTTGCCGGGGGCCGCTTTGGCTAAGGCCATGTCAAACATGCTGAATTGGAAGGGAATTTTCCAAAAAAGCGTAGTCAAACATATTTACCTTACTTAATTTTCATATTTTTTAAAGGTCTCTCTAATTTAAAAAAAAAAAAAAAAAGTTTGTACTACACTTACCATATTTTTATAATAATTGAAAGGATGATCATATTCATACCACATTTTAATATAAATGCACTATATTTTAATTAAATAAAAAGTTTTTAACTTTTATTTATTGTCACATTTATGTCTTTTAACTTTTTTTTTTTTTATTCGAATTCTTATATTTAACATTCTATTAATTAACACATCTTGTTCTTATCAATGATTTTCCTCTAAAAATTTCATTAATGTACTTTGGAATGAGGGACAAATATTTAATCGAAATTTTTTATTTTTTTATTTTTTTAAAAATACGATGAGAAAATGAGTTTTTTTGTTATTTCTTAATGAAATTTTTAGACAAGAACCGTTATCAGAGACAATATGTATTAATTAATAGAAGGTTGATGATAAGAATACGATGTAAAAATATTAGAGATAAAAATATAATAGTAAGTAAAGATTATGGACCTCTTGTACAATTTAAATATGGTGTACTTATAGAAAAATGTAGTGTGAATATATTTAGCCTAACTGAAATGCTTTTAACACAAATGACCCTTAAACCATCAACAACAATCTCTCTCTCTTAACGACGTTAAGTTGCGAAATTGTAGAAACCAAATGTTAGTTCGAGAAATTATTACTCTATCCAATTTCTCCATTGTAATCTTGGCTTTCTTCCTCATTTTTTGTGGGCCAAGAGAAAGACTTGCTGTCGGTAGTCGAGCTTTCTTGTTGCAAATTTGTCATTGGTAATATATTATCCATCCTAATTTATTTAATTTTGTCTGCTATTTTCTAATTATTTTTAAAATGTGATCATGAAAAGATTATAAAAAAATTTCGAGTTCAGTAATTTATTTAAATCTAATATCAAGATAAAATTTTGAACTGCATATAGACCACAAACGAGGAATAATTATATTGGTCTTCTAGGATCCAAATACAATACAACTAACAAAGTTTTATGTTACGCATAACATGAAAAATAGTTATGCAACAAGACTCAAAGGGTTCGCAAGTGGCAATGCTCTCTTGTAGATTTGCAAAATCATCTGTGGTCGCACAAGATTTTATGTGGCGTAGAATATGAAAAATAGTTTCTTTATAACACTCATAGGATTTCCTCGTGACAATGTCTCTTGGTGATTCGGCAAAACTATCTATGGCCGCACAAGGTTTTATGTGACATAGAACATAAAAAATATTTCTGCTACAACACTCAAAAGAGTTGGCCAGGGGCAAAGTTTCCTCATTAATTGACAAAACTATATGTGGTCGCACAAGGTTTCTACCTCTGGTAGCAAAAGCAACAACACGCTTATTGTATGAAGTAGTAACAGAATCAAAGACACCAAAACATGCTTGTGTCATGAAGTTAAGGTGTTTAAATTCAATGTTATTAGGTAATTTCATCATCTTCATGTTCATTGCATGTTGTATACGTTTAAACCCAATGTTATTGGGGAATTTGGCACAAATGATTCTTAACATTTGCCCTCAGTGTGAAAATAGTTACTAACGTTTTTTTTTTTGCACAGATATCTCTAACTTATGTGTTTTGATGCTTAATTGGTCCTTATTTGACAAAAAATATCAATATTCCCTTAATTTAATAAGAGAAAATTGCAATTGAGTTTTTAACATTTGCAAAAGGTGAAAATGAGTCTACTACCTTTATTTTTTTTATAAAAAATATATAGAAAAATAACGAATTCTTTTTTTTTTTAATTAAGATTTTATTGACCAAATTGATAATATATGTAAATTGTTTTGTATATATTTTTACGAACTATTATGAAATTGCTAAAATTTAAGCTCATAATTATTAACAAACGTGTTAAATAAAATTATTTATTTTATTATTTTAAAAAAGAAAATTTGAAATTTTATTTTATGATTATAACCAAAAAAAAAAAAAAAAATTTGTCACAAACTTGATTCTCAAATACTTTTATTTAATTAAGTCATTTGTTTATTAACTACAAATATCATATCCAAGTGTATTCTTCATATTTTAATTTATCGTTTTATTATCATTCGAAAATAAAAAACACATAATTCGTAAATTAATTTTTATGTATCTTTATGTTAAATAAAAATATAATAAAATTAGTTAAATATCATATAATTATATATGTCATTTTGTTATTTATATATCTTAATTTTTATTCAAATTTTTCACATCAGATAGCAATTACATATACTTCAAGTACAATAATATAACATTTTTCCTCAAATAAATTTTTTAATTGACGCAACTATTATGATATATTTAGTACACTAAATTAATTATTATTAAACAAAAGTATCACATCAATTTGTACCATTTGCAAAAGTTAAGAACTCAATTACAATTTTTCATAATTAAAATTAAGGACATCTTGGTTTTTCTCATCAAATAAGGACCAATTGCGTACCAAAATACATAGGTTATGGACGTTCGTACCAAAAAACAAATGTTATGGACCATTTACGTAATGAGGGCAAAAGTTAATGACTATTTGCGCCAATTTCTCGTGTTCTTAGGTAAGAAAAGTATATGTGTGACCGAAAAAGAGCCTATGTTTTATCCTTTTTAACGCATGCTTCTATCACATAACCAACGTAGTCTCTACCCCTAATTTCATCATCTTAATCTTCACTACATGTTGTATATGTTTAAATCCAATGTTATTAGGTAAGAAAAGTATATGTGTGACCAAAAAAGAGCCTATGTTTTATCCTTTTTAACGCAAGCTTTTATCACATAACCAACGTAATCTCTACTGTTAATTTCATCATCTTAATCTTCATTGCATATTGTATACATTTAAATTCAATGTTATTCAGTAAGAAAAGAATATGTGTGACCGAAAAAGAGCTTCTATTTTATCCTTTTTAACGCATGCTTTTATCACATGACCAACGTGGTCTCCACTATTAATTTCATCATCTTCATCTTTATTGCATGTTGTATACGTTTAAATCCAAAGTTATTAGGTAAGAAAAGTGTATATGTGACCGAAAAAGAGCATATATTTTTTCCTTTGACGCATACTTTTATGACACGACTCATGTGGTCTCTACCGCTAATTTCATCATCTCCATCTTCATTGCATATTGTATACGTTCTTGAATGACTATATCATCTAAAATATAAAAATACATAACTTTTAAATGTATGCTCTATATATTCTTATATAAGAATTTAATATCTGAAAATTTTATAGAAGTGACGCAAATACTTGAATCTGTCTAAATATTTTTATCTTTATATCTTCAAGAATAATGTTATTCATCACCAGTGATGATGATCACCAATTTAGATGAGAGTTGACTTATTGCTTCATTGTTTAATAGAATTGTAATTCATTTTAGTTATTGAACAATGCTTGATAATCATCACCACTAATAATGAATGATATTACGCTGTCTTCAATCTCTATCTCTTTACTAGTGATATTATTCATCAAGAATTAAATGAACATGCATTTTACCAACAATTTTTTTAACATTTTTGAGTCAAATACAATGAGGAATAGATAGAGATTACTTGAATATAAATAAATACAAAAATAGTTGAATGCTACACTTTATAGATGGCATTATAAATATGCAATCAATATATTCTTAATGTTTAATTACCAATGATTGAAAAATTATACCCACATGGTGACAATGTATTGGGTTGTAGTGGCACTTTTTTCTTGGTGTTCCATCTTGTTTTGTTGGATGGCTCCCATTGAAAGGGAATAAAATATGGTGGAGTATACTACCATTAAGTTGGACTAAACTTATCTCAATTGGTCAATAACCCAAGAAAGTTGAGTGTTTAATAAATAATAGTATTAAGGGGAATTAAGGAAAGTGGGTAGTTGTCTTAATGGAGGGTCTCTGCACATGATGACATTTAGCATAAATTTAATGATATCTTTGACATTATATATTATTTATTATTATTTTTAGATTTGTGGTAGTCTACATGGTGGATGGTGGTTTACCAACTATTGTTGTTTGTCTCACCTTCTCTTGTGAAGTAACCAAAAATATATTTAAATTTATCCCAAAATCTTGAAATTTTAATAAATAATCCCAATTTATTAAATTATTAATTGCATACATACAAAAATTTTGTCTTGTAATGAAATGAAAATAATGCTAGCTCACATAATGTCTTTCACAACTCCTTTTTTTTTTTTTTTTAATTCTTTTTAAAGTGGTGTTACATCGTAAAGGTCTATACTTTAGACAAATTTAGTTATACTTTTTGTTTTGAGATAAAAAAAAAAATTAATACATACATAGTAAAGAAACAAATTGACTAGAAATCCTATGTATTGTGGTGTACTTCTTATCTTTAAGTTTTCTGATTAAATTCAATGCAAAAGCTAGTAAGAATTTATTAAAGACACCTCAAGAGATTTGTTGGATGCCTTTGAAACTTTTAAAGCTTTTATAGAGCTACAAAAAGGGTATGAAAATGAAATCCTCTTTCGATTTGTTGTGGATTGAGAGCATATATGATAAAAGTTGTATTGATGGTTAGCGTATAATATTAGATAGAATTTAATAGAATAATATAATTAGAATATGATAAGAAAGATCTTTTATAAAACAGTGTTTTAAACTTTACATCGACATTAACTCATAAAAAGTAAAGAGTCAGAACCAAAATATTCAATCGAAGTTAAACTTAAAATAAATATTATATATATAATATCTAAAAATGTTACAAACATAAATTAATATTTACGAACATTAAAGTAAAAATTGTATCGACAACCAAATTGCAACAATAAAATTTGTCCATCAAAAGCCTCTTATCTGATGATACCAAAAAAGAAAAAAAGTTGATTAATTGTTTCTTTCTTTTTTCAAGAAAAATTAACATTAACTCAAATGTGGACATGCACGCCTACACGTTTAACATGTCTATAGCTTCCAAATAATGAATCAACATCAACTTGCATCAACTTGTCTACGGTCCACCCCAAGAGAAAATGACTAGTCACCTGCAAAGGGTTAGAGAAATGACACAAACTCGGTGAACGGAAAGAAAATTCGTGGACAACCCAAATCACACGATGCCGACATGTTCGGATAACACTTTTCAAGTTAAAATATCCAAGTCAATTGATGTAAATTTGCGCCCTATCTTTAACTTGAATCATATTGACTTTTAAACAGATTAATTTACATTCACGTTTTTAATTTTTCTAGTTGAATTGGCCTATTTGATTCTTACAAAATTGTTATCAAATAAGAAAACCATCCTATTAAAAAATTTCTATCACTCTATCAATCAGGGCCAGAATTAGGGGAAGGGGGGATAACCCGGTTGAAAAAATCATTTTTCATAGTGTAAAAAAAAAATTTAGTGTAATTTTTTTTTTTTAATAACAACCCAATCTTAAATTGCAAAAAAATTTGTTTTTAGTAGCAATCCAATCTTCCAAAAATCCTATTTCCACCTCTACTATCAATAGAGTCCACTCCTCCACCCACCCACCAGCTTCTACAGTACACAAGTCTCCTGAGAGTCCACAATGAGTTAACTTCAATCTGCAATTATTTTTCTTATATGTCTTGAAAAATTAAAAATTGATCTAATGGAACTGCTCAAATTGGAATATTTACCCTATTTCAAAACTAATAAAGAAAAGAAATTTATGAAAAGTGATTAGCAGTCAAATTTAATTGAATTAGGGGTTATGGAGAAAAAGAAGATGAGGGAAAGTAAATCAAGTAATTGGTATTTTTTTCCCCCTAACACACTACAGCAAACATACATACATACATCAAGAACAGGAATTGATCTTCTTCTTTTGCTAATCCTTAATTAAATACATCCTTGGAACCTGCTAATGTATCAAGTATTGAGTAATTAAGCTAATTACGATTTGATTAAGGAAAAAACCTAGTAATATGGTCGATTATTGGCCTGAAGGTTGGTTGAGGCTGAGACTCAGGCTGAGGCTGAGGCTGAGCTCCGTCCGCGGTTGCAGCGGAGGAGGAGGAAGAGGTGGTGGACGGCAAACTGCCGCACTTCTGACACCTGGTGACGGCCAAAATCTGGCGGCAAGAGGGGCAGGAGGAGTGGGTACCGAGCCAAGTATCAATGCATTCGACATGGAAGCCATGGCCGCACTGTGGCAGCACGCGGACCTCTTCCCCGGCGGCGAACTCCGCCAGACAAATGGCGCAGTCGGAGAGCTTCTCGGCTAGCGAATCCTCACCGTAGATGAGCTTTGGCAGGGACTTCAGGATCTTCTTTTTAATTCCTTTGTTGGCAATCGTTGGGGCAGCTGGCAGGGAGGCGGCGGCTCTGCCGGTGATACGGCGGATCCAATCACAGCGGGCAACTATGGCAAGGCCCAGAACGCAGATGACTGCGCAGAGTAGCCCGGCAAGTATTATTATGTAGTCTGAATTCAGGGAGTCGATTGGTGTGGGCAACTCCTTCGACGGCGGTGCTTGAGGCGGCGATGCATTTACGCCGCCGAGAAAACGAGAACGGAGAGGCATGAATTAAGAGAAATTGTGTTTTTTCTACTGTGTATTTTAGCTACAAAATGCGCGTTCTAGTATTAATGACATTAACGACGAAAATGACAAATACAAGATATCAAATTACAATAAACACCCTCGATCTTCCAAATATTACAAAACTATCATTTTCAAGTTTTAAATAATTGATAAACACCCATATCATTTTCTGAACTTTTGTTGAGAGGATAATTAGCACGTTTCGTCTATATTCTTTAAATCTATTGCACAAATAGTTCATATCGTTTAGATTTTAGCATTTGGGTCTTTAAATCACTCATCCTTTGTGCAAAATATCATTTGTCTAATTCTGTCAAATGTAGCTGTTAAATCAGCGCGTCATTTGCAATGTCTCATTCTATGAAAGGTATTTTCGTCAACTCACTAAATATAATGTGGAGGACGTGTTTGTTAAGATCAAGGATGGCAAAAAAACATGACGCCCCAGGCTGCCCTACCCTATCCTACCCTACCCTACCCTACCCTACCCTACCCTACCCTACCCTACCCTACCTTGCCATCCCAACAAGTTTTTTTTATATATAAAATCATAAAATAGAATACAAATTAAAATTTTACTAGAAATGGACTAAAGAAGAATCGAACCCGAGTTGAAGTTATAAACAACATATCTCAACCACTACCCCACAATCTCAATCTTGAATTTTTTTTTTTTTTTTTTTTTGTTTGCTACAAACATTTTTTAAAAAAAATTATTTATTTTTTAATTATTTTTTTCAATTTTATAAAAAAAAAAAAACAAAAAAAAAATTCGTGGGGACAGTTAGCGGGTCAAAAGATTGCCTTGCCTTGCCCCGCTAAGATCAAAAGTTGATGAAAAATCATTTATGTGGAGAAAGAACCCGAAGAGTCACAAAATCAAATTCTCAAATTTCTTACCTCTCGTCGCCGGCGAAAAAGTGATGTTACATCATTACCCTCTCAAAATTCTGTCTTTAAACAACTAGGTAAGTTAATGTTAGAGAATATTGTTCATTATATGTGGGTTTTTGTGGTTGGTACATGGGGAAGAAGACGAATCGTGTATTTTGATTGACGGAAGTTTTGTTTTGATTTTTTTTTTCATACAGCCAAGAAATCATCTGGTGAAGTGTTGTCAATACCAAGATTGAGACATTTTGGCGAGGATGCACCACAATATGGTAAGTACGTATGATGTGGCGACTACAATGTAGTATACGAACACGGGTATGTAATGTTCGTCGACTTCGTGCTGCCTAAGCACTTTATCGAGTAATGTTGGACAAATTTTGTGATGCATGTGGGTGTGGAGGGAATATGGAATTCTATTACAAGAAGCGATGAATGAGTTTGGGAATGGGGTTGGTCAGATTGGAATCTGAAGCATATGTGAGGGAGATGTTGAGGGATAGAAAAGGACATAGGGTTGTACAAATATACGTTGTTGGTCCATACACATCCCTATGATTGGTGATGGAGACTTTTGATAATCACGATAAATGTGTTAACACTGAAGGTAATAGTTTAGGAAGTGACAACAATGGTGGATGTTATGTTCCTACAATGTAGTGCAGTAGTGAGATGGAGGTAGATAAGGATAATATTGATAAATATATTTTCCATCAAGAAGATATATGGAACCAGTTGGAGGAGTCATTTGTGTATAATGATATCCCAACAAATGCAAGCAATGTAAGTGATGATGGATGAGCTAGAGAGCAAGTTAGAGGGGAATCTGACGAAGTACTAGTGGAGTCAAATTATGAACAGGATGAGGAGCTACCTGCAATTGCTCCTACTGAAAAGGTGAATTATGATTTTGGGTTTGGCACAATAGAAGGTCAAGAGGTTAAAGCAGATGACATAGACTACAAGTACTCTGATGAGCTAAGGAGTTTGAGCAGTGTAGACGAAGAAGAAACAAGTTCAAAAAAGAGAATTAGAATAGATGCTTTCAATCCAACGACTGACATGGATGAGCCACTTTTCAGAACTGGTAACTATACTAAACTATACGACAATGTGATTATTGAATGTAATTATACTTCTTCTAACTGAATTTTTGTTCGAATTCATAGGACTTACGTTCGAGTCAAAAAGTGTACTAAAGGCTACAATCACTACACATTCTGTAGTGAACAATAGACAGATGATGTATAAAAAGGATGACAATGACAGATTAAGGACAGTGTGCCCTAGAGATTGCACATGGGTATTGTATGCTACAAAGGAGAAGGAAAAGTCCAGTTTTATTTTAAAGACGTTCAAAGGAGAGCACACTTGCTAAATGGTCTATAAAAACAAGCGAGTAAGCTCCACATACTTGACAGAGAGATATGCATCTACAAAGTTCTGGAGAAGAAAGATGGTTTGGGGAACATTTCAGTCTGGCAGGTCTACAAGACAAAGGAAAAGGCTTTGGAGAAGATAAGGGATAGTGTGATAGAGCATTACAAAGTTCTATGGGATTATTGTGAAGAGTTGAAATGTACAAATCTACGAACAACTGCTCAAGTAGAAGGGATTGGTGGTGAGTTCAAAAGACTTCACAGTTGGTTAGGGGCTTGCAAGGATGGTTTTGTACATGGTTGTAGGAGACTAATATGATTGGATGGGTGCTTCTTGAAGACATAATATAGAGGCCAATTATTATCTATTGTTGAAGTTGATGGAAACAATGAATTGTACCCAGTTGCATATACAGTGGTGGAGATTGAAAATGGTGAGAATTGGAGATGGTTTCTGGAGTTGTTGAAAAAGGATCTGGGCGTTCACAATAGCAATGGACTAATATTCACGTTAAACAAACAAAAGGGCTGGTGAATGCCATTGGATCATTGTTTGAACACGCGGAGCATAGGACTTGTGTTAGACACTTGTACAACAATTTTAGTTCACTTCATAAGGGATTGGCATTGAAAAATCTCTTGTGGGATGCCGCAAGAGCAAAAACTATACCGCAGTGGCTAGAACAAATGTAGCGGATGTGTGATATATGTGCAGCAGCTTACGGTTGGTTGGAGTTGAAGCCAGCTTTAGTAGAGCAAAACACATTTTCAAGAAGGTAACAAGTGCGATATGTTGCTGAACAACTTGTGTGAATCATTCAACAGTACAATCCTTGGTGCAAGAGAGAAGCCCATTCTAACAGTACTTGAAAAGATTCGAATGTACTTAATGAAAAGGATTGTGGCTCGAAGGAAAGCATGTGAGAAGTGGAATGGAATGTAGGCCCAAGAATACAATTTTTTTGGGAAAAGAATGGAAAACTGGCAAGATCAAAGTACCCTGATTACTGTGGTCATTTGAAGTTCCAAGTATGTCACAACACACGCAACATCCCCCATGCTGTTGACATCAGTGCAAAGACATGCACTTGTAGGGCTTGACAGTTAACTGGAATCCCATACTATCATGTGATTGCTGTGCTGCATTCTCATGGCATGATGGTGATGGATCACGTTGATGATATCTACAAACGAGATGCCTATCTCCAGACATACACCCTAAGTATTTCTCCTATCACAGGTCCACAGGCATGGCCAAATCCGGGACTCAACTTACTTACACCACCATATTACACCAAAAAAGATGGAAGAACGAAGAATAGCAGAAGAAAAGAGACAGGTGAGCAGCAAAAGTCAACCAATGCTACACCATAAGCAACTGCAAATGCTACACCTTCAACAAGTGGAAACTTGAGCAGAAAAAGACTAACAATAAGGTGCAAGAAGTCCGGTCAAGCGTGCTACAACAAGAGGTCTTGCAAAGGAGCTCCACTATCTGCTTGTAATCTGTGATCACTACCCATTTCTGTATTTTTGCTTCTTGAACAATGTTTTTTTGTAAAAGTTCAAGTTATGTAATATAACAATTGTACAACGTTTTGTTAACTGTGTTGTTGCGTATGAAGAATGTGTTTCTATGTTGCTTACTTTATGTTGATTGGCTGTGTTCATTTGTTGGAAAGTTGCTGATGAAATTGTTCACTGAAGATGTAACTGCTGTGTTCATTTGTTGATTGGCTGTGTTTATGGTAAATATACAGGGACTATTTGTGCAAAAATATTATAGGATAGGGACGTTTTCCACAATTCATCCAAAAGGATGGGTAATACACACAATGAACTCCATACGATATGGACGATTTACACAAAAGGTTTATAGCACTGGGACATTTTGCACAAACAAACTATTACATCCTAGTTGTTGGGTCTTCTTCTTCCATCCGCTAATTACTTTTTTAGATGACACCAACTACATTACCACTTTACACATACATATTACAATCACTTCATACAACCAACCCACCAACAAAATCCAAAAGACCATGTTCTACACTCAAGATGTGGCTTTCATAATCCACATTACAACCAACAAACAAATCCTATACACCAAATTCTAAAATGGAGCATCTTCTTCTTTTTCTGTAGAATCAACACTTGTTCTTCATACGCATTCTAGGATATAAGCAAATCAGGTATTATCCCCACAGATCTGGGACACATATGTGGGTCACACTAGGAAAAGAAGCCACATCCTCTATTTTGCTGCAAAAAATTAGAGTTTCAGTGGTCATACAAAAAATACAGAAAATAGAAAATCATACTTGTGTTAGAGCAATTACCAAACGGCGTTGGCACGTAAGGAAGTGTCGATCAGGATTGGCTTGTGTCCAAAATGTCTTCATCTCTATTCGTGTTCCACGCCTACACAAAGAACAATGCATTGTTGTTACCGTTGTAGGATACTGGGTTGGACTTGGCGGGAACATTATATTTGGTGAGTTGATGAAAATGCCCTCCATAGAATGAGACATTGCAGATGACACGCTGATTTAACGGCTACAGTTGATAAAATTAAACGAAAATGACCTTTTGTGCAAAGAATGAGTGATTTAATTAGGACCCAAATACCAAAATTCAAACGATAAGGACGATTTGCGCAATAAATTCAAAGGATAGGGACGAAACATGCTAATTATCCATTTTATTGGTAACAAAATTCACACTAAATTAGGGCACTCAATCCATGTAAGATAGACTAATGATATTCATAGTCGCTCACTACCGGTAGTCATCCTACATGGCGTTACTCAATTAGATGAATTATTTACTCTAATTGAGTAATGTATTTATAGTCATTAATTATAAATAATTTATCTAATTGAGTAACACCACGTAGGATAACTACTGGTAGTGAGCAACTATGAATAGCATTACTCATGTAGATAACAACTATTCTTGAAAATAAATTTATCTTTCAAGGGTTACAAACTCACAACATAAATTATCTAAAATATACTTCACATATTGAAATTAAATAACAAATTGATAAATATAATTATAGTAGCAAACAAAGAGAAATTAATAGAATTTAAAAAATATGACATTTAAAGAGTTATACACAACGTTATTTCTAAAATTTGTTGGTCTCTTTTCGTGCAACAGCTCAATACGACTCCAAGATGAAATTCATTTTAAACTTACGTTATTTCTAAAATTTGTTGGTCTCTTTTCGTGCAACAGCTCAATACGACTCCAAGATGAAATTCATTTTAAACTTACAATTGTGTCTCGTACTATGTGCAACACCACACGGAGAAGTCGGACAATCCCACTTCTTATCACTCAAAATTAAAGAATGATATTATTATGTATATAGGATATATGAATTTTGGATACAAATTTCAAGTGTGTATACTTATCCTCAATATCACGAGTATAGAAGAAGATGGAAATTGGATTAGATTTTTTAATCACGAGTATAGAAGAAGATGGAAATTGGATTAGATTTTTTAAGTGTTTTTAACACCGCAATTTAACCTCTCTTGTATAATATCATAGAAATGATAATGAGTAATAATTATGAATATTAATTATGTAATATATGAACCCCAATATAATTAATTTTCAAATCAAATTTAAATCAAAAATAATATTTGAAGGTATAATTTTTCCCCCTTTTTTCGTGATGTCAAAAGCACTATTTGTGTCCGATCATGGTAATGTCTAGATCATGTATACGAGAAAAGACTAAGCCCTCTAAAATAGCCAACTCAAAATACTGTTGGACATAGATGTCGATTGATGCAAGCCACCTTTTTGTCCATTTGTATGTATAAAGAATATGACACAATGCTCGGCCATTGTAATTGTTGAAAATTGAGACTAATTTCTTTATTGTCCACAAAATTTTTGTTCAAAGAAATATAACGAAACAGAAAAATATAAAAGATAGAGAAAGATTTATGGACTGTCAAAGCTTTCACTATATGAAAAATTGTTACAATCATATAGATTTCACCCACCCAAATTTTCCAAGTATCTCAAGAAAAATAATATCTTAAGCTTTACATCACCCACCAATTTCTACTCTTTGTACAACCCACAAAGAGAACAAGAAAAACAACTAGGATGCTAGGCTTACAAATTTTCTCTCAAAAATTCTCAAGCCACAATTACAAAAGAGAATAAACAATGTCAATTTATAGTTAACAAATGACCTAATTTTCTTCCAAGTTTAAATTGCCAAGGATTCCAAGATTTGAAACTTGTTCAATTTTAGTTGACCTAGATGTCTTCTAAGTTTCGACTACCAAATTGTCCAAGATTAGAAAAGTTGTAAATTTAGTCGACCTAAAAGTCTTCTCTTTCAACAATTGGTGCATCTTTTGATTTTGGCAAGTTTTGAGAAAATATCTCAACAATAATAGGAGAGATATGACAATTTTATGTACTTCAATATTCAAGTCAGATTCAAAATTAAATATGGAAAGACAAATAACGATTTTGACTTGGGTGAAAAATTTCTCATAACCTTGAGTGGAAATGGTCAAAGTACATAGGAAGAAATGAGAAGTGAGTGGTTGGTGAGAGTCGTGATAGGTGAAATGTTATTGCCAAGTGTGTAGTTAACAAAAAATGCCATTTTAATGTCTTCTGTCATCGTTGTCATTTAATTATAACGTCTTTATGAATCTATTGCAGTTTGTTGGCATGTGGTCAATTTAGAGTGTACACCGGAATCGCTTGTGAAACTCCTTAATTATAATATGTGGTTAGCTCAACGTACTTCATATATGTTCAGATCGACTTGAAAGCCTAAATAAAGAATATTAATTGCTTAGTTAACTCTAATAGACATTTTCTTGCTAAGTGGTCGTCTCGTAAAATATATATTGGTATAACAAAAATATCTCAAATAAAAAAGATAAGAAAATATAGAGTAGGAATGAGAGTAAACGAAAGAGTGAGAAGGAAATGATTAATAAAAAAAAATTAAAAATAAGGGCAACATAGATATTTCAATAAAAGATCCTCTTGGTATTAAAATTATAAGTTTTTTCGACTCAAATTTGAATAGATTTTTAAAACTCATATAAATTTAGGTATTCTCAACTTGAATTTAAATAGATTCTTTAAAAATCTAAATATCCCTAATAGAAATTAGATTTCGAGCCCATAAATATAAATACCAGATTCTTTTAAAATTCTAGTCCCATCCTTCAAAATTTCAATCCACCGCACTCCCACGCATAGATTTTTGTACTAAACTCTTACTCTTGATTTTCAATTTACTCATATATATTAGCATGAAATTTTATTGAATTGTTTGAATTTATTTTAATAATTTTTATTTTTACAATTGCTAAACATCGCCCTTGGAATTTCAATCTTCTATGACCATTTATTGAACTAAACAATTGGGTTGAAGAATAGTATTTGGAACATAAACAAATGTGTGAAACTTATGAATATAGTCATCGTGACATGGATTGCTCAACCTTTTATTTGATTTGGGTCGATACACTTAATGATTTGTTGATTACTTGACTGTCTAGTGAAGTCCATAGTTGAGTTGCAAGGAAAAAAATTCGAGGTTAATTCTTAAGTCAGTTGTGTCCATGTAAAATAGAGACCCTTGACGTGTTGGAAGAGTTAGGGGCTAGACTACTGTGTTAACACGTATTGTTAACCATTTGAATGAACCAGTTCGTAATACACATTCTCCTTCATTCGATAAATCCATCATTTTTGATTGGCCTGCAGCCTACCCCAATTTCAAAAGGGAAAATGTAAGACTAAAGACATTTTGTCGCTTACAAGGTGATAAGCTAATTTACCTTTTCTCTCGTTTTTGTCTTGTAATTTTGGTATTTTCAAATGTTAATTTCAAGTATACAACTCCGTCTCCTCATGAATACATGTATGTATCTCAAGCTTATTGTGATAGTTGAAAGAGATGTGAGAACCCAAATATGGATCGAAGAGTCTGTAGGTTCTGGACGGATTTGTAATCTGGGTCAAGAAATTTGATAGAAATTTCATGGGTTCATTACAATTAATTGATGAAATGTATTAGCATATATTTATTTATGTGTGAACTCCGCAAAATATTTTATGGGTCATTAATAACATTTTCCATAGCAAGTCATTCGGATGCCCCGCCCTGCAAATTGGTGGGTCTAGGGCAGGGTGGGGCGGGAGTTGACCCTCTCCATTGCCATCCCTAGCTAGGGTTTAACTGAAGTCCATCTAATAGTTGAATTTTTTTTTATTATAAATACATGTTATTGGCATGAATAAATTGTACGCACAAAACATATAGAATTCAGTGCATCCAACAATAGAGAGAGAAAAAGGTACGCGTGCGCACTTTGTGCTATGAGCATTCTAACTTTGTGTAGGTAGAGATCGAGAGGGTGAGAAAACTCGTATAGTTAGATTTATTGGGTTAATTGACTTTCCTTCCTTGTCGTCGTTGATGATTAGTCGAACCACATGTTTTTCTTTTGTTTGCTCGTTTTTCGTTTTCGCTATGCGTTTTGGGGGGACTTTCCCCAGCACTTTGTTCTAAAGTTATATTGGTCTACGTTCACACATGTATTAACAGTCGAATACGATTTCATGATAAAATTATTTTAACTTCAAAGCGATATCTCTTATAATGTTTTCCCATAAAAAAAATGTTGGAAGATGTCCTTCTCTACTTGTAAAAAAAACACAAGAATAATATAAAAATATGTAAATTGGGATATGTTATCTTCAAAATCACGAATATAGTAGAAAATGGGAATTGGATTAGAACAGTCTAACCTCTCTTATATCATATTCTAAACTAATATATTTAATTCTAAACTAGTTTGTATTAGGAATTTAGTATAAAATTACTGTAGATATAGGGCATTAGGTAGATTAAAGTAGATTATATTCTTAGATTTTTCGTTCAAAATAATTTCATTTATGATATATTTTCTTTTCCAGCGTAAACTCACCTCCAACTTTCGATAGACAATATGGTAAATGGTATTTTGTTGTACCACAAGAGCGATTGTTATATTAAGTGATATAAATGAAACATTATAGTAAAGAAGCCTTACGAGTCGATCTAGAGCTTAGGATACGAGTGTGCACATAAATTAATTACTCATGTTAATCATGAAAAAAAAATATTGCGGACAGTAGTTTTATGTATTAAGTAAAAATGTGGATTTGTGCAACAATATCTTTGAATTTTATTGGGAAAAGAACAAATAATTCGACTAAATGTGCAGTTAAATTGAAGATCTAAGTGGTATAGTTATGGAGATAAATTTGTATTTTAAAAGAAACATGTGTAATTAGTGTATCATATCTTCAGAATTTAATGAAAATAAATGAAGTAAGCAAAATTATGACTGGAGGTAATTGTATTCGTCCAATAAAAGGGAAAATAAATAGATATTTTAGTTACATAGCTGAGTGAATCTTTCAACTTAAATACTACCATTTTTATGGAACTAGTTAGACATGTACATTTGCAATAATATGTTGTTAATTTTTAATATTTTTTAAAAAATTATTTTTTAATTGTTACTAATAACTAATATGTTAAAGTAACAATTACAATAAAGATAAAACAACACAGTTCTTGATAATATGCTGTATTATATTGTTCGATGTTATAATTAATAAAGAATGTTGATATTTTATTTATATTCACAGAAGTAAAATTGCAATCAGAGATGAATTTTATATGGTAGTAATACTAATAATAACTTGAAACCAATGAAGACATTTTGGTGATTTGAATTTTGATGATTGACGAACCATTGATATCAAATTTTATTGGACGAACACCAATAGATTGTCTATTTTTGGAGAGTCTGTTGGAGTATCTCCAATGCACTCCGTCTATTGATTTTTAGACGTGCCACATAAACATATATAGACGGAGTTATAAAAAACTCTCTCCAATGCTTGCTGACGAAGACTCCGTCTAGCTAATTTGGTACACCAAAAATAAACTCCGTCTAAACTTATACGGACTTCTAGACAGAGTGACTCAGCAAATTTAAATCAATTTCAACATTTTATTTACAAAAAAAGCTAGACAAGGAAAATATAAATTGAAGACATGCCAATTTAAAAAAAAAATTAATGCCACATAATCGGTAATACTAATTTTAGACGGAACTCATTAGAGAAGAATTTATAATTTGACTATCTATTCAATAGACGTAGTGCCACATGGGCTGAAAGTCCGTCAATTTTACCTGCCACATAGACTACAATAGACGGAGTGCATTTGAGATACTCTTAAATAGCTTTCTAACTATTTTTTTTATTATTATTTTGTGTTTATGTGTCTCATTTATTTTTGTTTTGTCTTTCTATCTTTCACTCTTTTTTCTCTGTCATTTTTTTTCTCTCGCCACATAGATTTTTTAAAAAGTGTCTAATATTAAAAATAATCTTAGTAATACATTTATTACGTTGAAATAAATAGACATAACAATCGATTATCTCTATCGCACGACTCTCTCTTGTTTAATTTTGTTTATTTCAATACGTTGAACATGTGGTAGGAATATAAAACAATTCAATTGAATCGTATGAAATCAATATAATTATCCCACATGTTACATCTCTTTTTGTCTGGACACTGAGAAAGTGGACAAATTTCAAGGTGACGTTTAACTAATCCATTTACCGGGAATTCACATGAAAAGTGACTAACTTTTGATATTCATGTAAAACATTTACAAAGTTCCAATTAGTACTGCACAAAAAACGGTCAAACTGTAAATCGAATTAAATTTGTAGGTTCCAAATTGTTTATTTGGATTTTAAGTCAAATCGAACTATTTGATAATTTATTGATTTATGTTTCAATTTTAAAAAATTGCTTAAACTTAATCAAATCGTTTTTAATTTTTTATAATTAATAAAAATAAATTAATTATATTTACTTACATATTTACACACATTTACACAGTGAACAAAATAAAATTCGATACTAAATTTATTAGGCTGTCTTATTTAATTTTTGTCAAACTACTGAGTAATTGGCTCATAACCACAATTCCATTTTTTGCCTAGTTAATTACTAATTTGTGTCAATTTTCTCTACATTCTCATTTCTTTCTACATTAATGTTTAAAAAAATTCTCGTTTAAGCATGTACTGATATTTTTAGACCAATTTATTTTATGTTTTAACTTGTTTTAAATGTGTTATTATTGTGTTGATAGAAAATAGTGGTTTAAAATCGAACTGAACTACAAAAATAGTCTGGTTATGAATTTTTTTAAATCGTTTTAAATAATTTGATTTGAAAATGATAGAAAAAAAATCGTCCAAATCAAACCATGTTCACCCCTAATTCTAATAGTATCTCAAATTTGATTACTTGTCCCAGGCCTCATTCAAAATTAGAGCTGTAAGCATGCTAAATGGCATACTTATTTTTCTTTTAGATTTTTCCATCGAAAATAAATTATTATGTCTCTTGATCAATAAGAGATAAAGCCATAGGGGAGTAAAAAATGTCATATGAAGTTGTGTGCGATTTTTTTTTTGGATAATTGTATCAGAGGTCTCCAACATTTCAAAATCGTTAGGGATATGCCAATAACATAAAATAATAGCACTAAACGTCCCCAACGTTTGAATAAATAGGCATTATAGGTCCCTATTGACAGTTTCCATCCATTTTCTTAAATCCAAAATTTAGAATGCACGCGCTATATATCCACCAAAAATGCAAGTGAGAATGACAGGAGTAAAAAAGTAACTCCGTAATGTTAGTTCTTGAGTTGTTGGGTCTTTATAACTGCATCTAACCTAAAACACGTGATGGTGTGAGTGGGACCCAACAACGGCCGATGATGGAATTGGAACCTTCATCTCCACTAGATACTTTCTTTCATTCTCGGCATAGAGATCGCTTACCAGAATGCAGCTCGAGTTCATCACTGTAGGACGCGCATGGCAGGAGTGTATGGCCGAAATTTCGGCTGGATCTGAGCCATGACTGAAACCGATCTGAATTTTCAAGTCTTGAATGACCACGTTCAACAGCCCACTAACGCATTTCAAGAAGGCGTCCACGGCTGGCTCTGGACAAAACCCAGATGAATGTACAAGAATTTCAACGTGAGCAAAACGAGTGGATGAAACCTGAGACGATTCTCGCCGTTAGTTAGTGTTTTTGTCGTTGTTGTTGTGGTTGGCTTGAACACTATCGTCTTGACCGTTGGATAGTAAAATAATGCTTGCAACTGTGTTCTTGTGCTACTGTTCGTTAAGAACTTTTGTGGCTTTTTTCAAGGTTTCACAGATGCTACTACCTTGGCTACAAACTAGATGGTCGATGATGCTCCGAGCCAATCCTTGACCCTGAGCCGTCATTCTTCTAAGCGGCATCAGCCTTTTCGGTGTAGCTGCGAAGGCAATTATACAGAACCGGTCAGCCGAGCCGAGGGAGGAAATAAGCCGAGTCGAGTGAGGAAATAAGCAAACCCACGACTCATTTCAGCATCTGAAGCTTGGCTCCACTCATGCTCTCACTTACATCAAGAACAGTAACCAAGTCAATAGGCGCACGACGCGCGGGGTCCAGAACATGGGTTGGCGGTGGTGGAGGCACTGTAGGGGCTTTAACCTTCAAAACGATGGCATATGTCTCGTGGGTTCGGCCCACGGAAATAACCGCAACCTCGGGCAATAAACTCACCTCCACATTTCGGCCATCTTTGTCGTGTAGATAAGCAATATCATTGGAAAGGGGATTCACGAAAACAATTTTTACCCCTACCATTCTCACTCGCATTTTTGGTGGATATACAGCACGTGCATTCCAAATTTTGGATTTAACGGAGAAAATGGATGGAAACTGTCAATAGGGACTTATGATGCCTATTTGTTCATATGTTGGGGACTATTATTTTAGGTTAGGGGTGTATCCCTAACGATTTTGAAACGTTGGAGGACCTTTGATACAATTATCCTCTTTTTTTTTTTGTGGCCAGGCACTTCTCGGCCCAGCATGGGATGAGGCCCGATTCATGTTACATCCACGAACGTTTTCTTTAAATTTTTCAAAAAACATTAATATATATATATATATATATATTTGCATTGGATTAATTGTGTATTAAAACAGAGTCCTATAGATTTTCTTATTGCTTTTTTCTTTGGAGGATCACCGTGATGCTTCCTCTTGTTGTTGGTCTTTGTACTAGACTCCACTATGTTAGCTCTCCATTGTATAGATTGGTCTCCCATTTTCTTGTCACACTTCTTATTATCCTCCTTACTCCTCAGACTAACAATCATTTCTTCAAGATTCATCTTCTCGCATTTGTGTTTGAGATAACTTTTAAAATATTTCCACAATGGTAGGAGCTTCTTAATGATTGTTGCTACTTGGAATGACTCACTAAGTTTCATGTTCTCAACGTTAATGTCATAAAGGATAACACAATTCTTGATTCTGGCTTATTTTGGAGTCTATCGTCTTGTAATCTAGAAATTTTTCAACAATGAATTTCTTCATGTCAGCATCTTCCATTTTATACTTCTTTTCAAGAGACTCCCATAGTTGCTTTGCAATATATGCATTAAATAATGTATTGTCCAATCCATTCAAAATGTAATTCTTGAACAAAACATTGGAATGTTTATGTGCATTCAATGCAAACATTGACTCCCTTTGATTTTTCCCCTTCTTGAACAATCGAAGCATCTTGTGCGAGGAACCTAGCCAAATTCAACATTTTCTTTCGAAATCTACACCATTGAATTTTTAGAGTTTCTGTCCATGCGGGACATGAGTAGGGAGAACAATAGTAGTATTTCTAGATGATGCCATTTTTGTTACGAAAACAGAAGACAAACAAAATCAAGCAAGAGTTGGATCTAAGACATTGAGTGACTACTTTTTATTTCCAAACAAATAGGAGAACACAATGATTATAGATAGAAATTCTAAAATCTAAAATGTCATGCAAATCAGAACCAATATATATGTATGCTAGTGAATCCTCTTTAAAACCAAATAATGCAAACACATTAGTTTCCTTAAAATGAAGTTGAATGCAATCAATCTGCCTTTTATTAAACTTTAAATATCAAACACATTCACTATATCTAAGTGTGTAATTAGACTTAATAATATAATTAAAGTGGTTAATTGACAGTATGTGGGCCAAACTTTAAATAATCAATTCTAGAATGCAATGAACTTTTATTAAACTTTAAATATCAAAAATCTTTATTCATGCTAAACTTCACTTTCTATAGATTCAAACTGATCGAGCTAGATACTTTCTTTAACGACGTCTATATTTCTTCTCAAACAATGAAGACAGTTTTATTCATTCAACTATTTACCTTCAACAGATATAGATACTGAATGAATCTTCTTATTTTATTACGCTACTTATAGCTGGTTATCTTAAATTACATCATTTGGCTTATGAATAGTAATTATCAAGATGTAGTTAAATCGTTTTTGTTTGGAATGTGATTCTTCTTTAACAATCTGCACTCTATGCTTTGACAAACTTGGTTATACATTTCGTCTTAGTGATAAATAATAATAATAATAATAATAATAATAATAATAATAATAATAATAATAATAGGTATGGATGTGGTCCAACACATGAGAGGGGTGTGTAAGGTTTGGTTTAATTTTAGCGTTCTTTTTTATTTAAGTACGATATTTTGTTGGGTCTTATATTTAGTTTGTTAAGACAATAGGTACCAAGGCTGCTATTTTAATTATATTTAGAATTATGTTTTATAATCCATAGCTGCAACAGTGTATTCTCGGTTCTTTTTGAATTGAAAAATAGAATATTTGATTTTCCCAATTTCTCTAATTTTTCGCTATATTTTGCATGTATCGCTAGAAGAGAAATGAACGAGCTCGTGAAGTTATTTTTTAGCGATGATAGGTGGCTAGGTGCTAAAGAAGACAAAAGTCCTTAAATCAAATTTCAACATCATCTAATTATATAAATGTTAGTTGTCAAATTTTTGGACAACAAATAAATTCATATTTCAGAAATCGTGTTCAAGATATAAAAATTAATTAGGGCTGCAATGGGCCGAACCGAACCTGCTCAGTCTATTGCCAGACAAGTCTAGCCCGGCCCACGTGGATCCAAGCTAAACCTGAGCTTGGGTCTTCTCTTTTTTTTTTTTGAAGAAAAATTTGTAAATAATTTGAAATTTTCAAAATAAAAACTCCAAAACACGAGCCAACTTGTAAAAAAAATGAAAAAACTAAGGCTCGGAACTAAACGAGTCCAAGATGGCTATGGGCATAGCTGACGAGTCCACGGGCCATTCTGCCCGTTTGCTAGCCCTAAAAATTAATAAATAAATTTTGGACGGCCATTGTAGCACTCAAGCTCCTTTGTATCTGCGCATAGATCTTCTGGCAAGTCATCCACTCACATGTTTGATATTTGGCAATCGCACTGCAAAAAATTTCACTTTTAACAACGAAAATTTTAGTCTTGTAAAGTTTCTCGATGATTTTTTTTTACGAAACAATCCAAAAATGATTTTCTACGACAAAAAATTATGTCAATAAAAGTGAAATTTCTTATAGTGTCGTGTGTTGTGCATGAACGAGAAGTACCTTCAACGCTACTCGGGTTTCTCCTATTGATAGATTAAACTTAATCAAACAATTAATTTTTACACCTAAGTTAAAAAGATTTTTGCACTCATTGTCAATTGATTTCGTAACGCAAAACCTAATTAGAAAAGGATGATAAACCAAACACATAAATGCAGTAATATTTACTACTAATCCAAATAAACTTTGTCATTATATAGAGAAGTTATACTCTTTTGGAGTTATGTTAACATAAAAAATAGTTCTTTTGTATCTTCTCACACTATAATTTGGTTTGGCAATATTGTACTTTTGTTGTTGCGCTGAATGAACTATGAGTAGAATCAATTAAGTGTTTGGTAAACTTTTGTTTCAGAATTGCTGTATATTTCAAAATCAACATTTTAATATTTCATAAGCAAAATCAATTTATTGTTGTTTATGTATACAATTTGGAGATGTCAACGGAACAAGGTAACCTATACTATTCCTGCCTCATTCGAAATTTTTGGAAGGTGGTGTGGAGATTAAAATATTCGTATTTATCTTTCTTTTTAATAAATTAATTATTTTAAAATTTTTTAAAAATACGAATTAAATTTTAAAATATAAAAATAAAATAAAAGATTTGGAACGAATTCGGTAAAAACTATTATTTAATATCCGACCCACTTTACACTATTAAACTTTTGGTTAATTACTCAATTTAAATTATTTTAAGCAGTGAACTCAATCTATTTTATTTTTCCTTTATTTAATTACAAAATATGTCGTGCTCAACTCGAGTGATGCTAAATCTCCAAGTAATATCTCTAGATTCTTGTCTAGTTGTTAAATATAGCATAAACGTTAGATCATAGATATTATTCAAAACTTTGCCCATTCAAGTATATATTCTTTTGTCCATATTGTGGACTTCAGCTTAAATGAAAATTGTTGGCAGAGAGAGATAGTTTCAAATTTGACAACTGCTAATTAGACCCAAATCAAGAAGTAAAATTTGTTATGATTGGGTGTGTTACTAGAAATATGACAAAACTAGGCACAAATTTAGGGAAAATTTGCATATCTATAATACATTTAAAAGTCTAGAAAATGGAAAAATATTTTTGGACAAATATGTCTTCATTAATATTTTATATTTTTTAAATTGTCCTTGAGTTAATGTTATAATTGAACTCTTAATTTAATATTTATAATTACATGTAGTCCTTAGAAGTTAAAAAGGCCAAATCACTATTTATTATATTTAATTACTAGATTTTGAAAATATTTTCTTTGAATTGTGAGAACGGATTTGGTCAGTTACAAGATTAATAATCATTGACCTTCCACTAACAATTTATTCAACTTATTTTGAGATCCAATTTGAATTTTAAAGTTGTTTCTTTTGAAGGTAATTATGTAGTTTGTGATGCGCATAAAAACTTCATTTGAAAATATGTACTTGTGATTGTGGTTTTTGTTATTTCATGTGAATAATCCTCTCTCAATGCTCTTCTGTTTTAAAAAAAAAAAATTTATTTGCGTTGGACTATAAATGTTACGGTGTATTTTTTAATTATTGTGCATCCTCGTGCGTATTTGTATATTGTTTACATATCTAATTGACTTGCGACTTTAGATTTTCTAGACGAAAATCTTTGTGGGTTAACTTCAATAATGGTTTCAATTCACTATTGATAAGGATCTCATTTCTATTATTCTTTTTTTTTTTTTTTAATTTTTGAATTGAATTGTTATCTATTTTGCTTAAACTATTTTTTCTTAACTATTTACGCTCCCACGTGAATAAAACGCTTAAATCGCTATAATATTTAGTTTTGGTAATATTACTTTATTTCTCTATTACAATTTGGATAAGTTCATGTGAAGCTATTTGGGCACTGAATTGTGCAAATGTGAATGTTTAATTTTGTCAAATTCTAATTTAAATGTTATTTTATTTTCTTTTATATACTGATTGATAAATCTACCTAACTTGAGGTGTTACGAGCCCAAATTGTATGTGATATTTTGGGTTAAAACCCCTTCATAGTTCGAGAGATATATTAAACTAAAAAGATTTGTTACAAGTCATTTACCACCTCATAAAGCAAGAAAATTCAATAGATTTGATTGCTCGATATATTTAAGAACTTATATGTACACTATTTTTTATTCTTTTTGTTTATGCTCTTTAATTGACATTTTTTTGACTATATTACAGACTTTAAAAAATAGATTTTAAATACTAGCTACACAATTGTAGAAAGTACTTTGTTTGAATACAACAACAAATATTATATTTCACCGTATTTTCTAATGTCAGATTTTTGTATTTTAATGCAATATTAAATTAAGATATAATTATTTAAATATTTGAATAAACATTATCTCACAACACTGTTATTAAATCACGTGCAACGCACGTTTGACATACTAGTGGTTTAAAAGAAGTGGTATTGGCATTTACTATGTAGGTAATACCAAGTATTGGAGTAGTTGAAGTACGATAAATAAAATAAGATCTTGTTGTAAAATTATGAAAAATAATATTGATGACCATATTTTAATATGTCTTACTTACCCTACAAATCTTTGAAACCCTATAAATATGAATCGATGATTATAATGAAAAATACAATTTCTCTCTGTTCTCTTCTATTATTTTCTCTTGTTTATAACACGTTATCAGCACAAAAAAGCTTACCCAAAATAGAGAAAATCCGAGAGCAATAGTTTAGAAAATTTGTAGAATCTAGGCAACTTATGCAACTATGATCAAACGTTGATACCTCAATAGTCCAAAGTTCGATCTTCGTAAAATTTGGACAGCAAGTTCAAAACTCATAGTTCTTCAAATCCAATAGTTAAGATCAAGATCCATTGATTCATTTATGAGAAATCGTTACATGAATAGTAACAAATTTTGACTTGGTAATTGAATTCCAAAAATACAATAAGATCTAAAAACTAATTTTCATCCAATTGCAAAATTTCAATTCCAAGTGCATATAGAGATGAAGTCAATAAGTTAACAAACTGATTTTTATTTTCTGTTCATGAACAAATGTTATCATTCTCTTTGCTATCGTCTTTGAGTTTACTTTTTTTATATTGATAAATGATAGACAAATATTCTTTGAATATTATTAATTATTACATATCAATATTCAAAATAATGTTGTATTAATATTCTTGAAGAAATATCAATTTATACAATTCAATATTTTAGAATAATATTTTATTATTGCTCTTTAATATCGCAACTTTACAAGATTTTTTTAATTGTGTTTTTCTTGAAAGGAAAAAAAAAACACAATTTTATTCATATTTTAGAAGAATATTGTTTTTCTTAAGGATAATTGCATATTTGATCCTCAACCTTTCAAAAATGTTGGGGATATACTTCTAATCTTTAAAATAGCACCAGACATTTCCAACGTTTGAAAAACTTGGCATGGTAGGTCATTTATGACAAAATTGTCCTTCCATTTAAATAAACAAAAAAGAAAAAAGAAAAAACAAGAAAAAAGAAAAAAATGATTGAAAATTAACTAAATGTACTTCCAAAAAATAAAAAGTAAGAAATGTATCCAAAAAAAAAAAAAAAACTCTAACAAAGATGTCATTTTCTTTATCAAATCTCAAAATCCACCACCATCCTCAAAAATCCAACATCAATGACCGATCGATGCATACAGTCTAGGTTAATTTAGTCAAGCATCAGTGGCATATAATCTTGTGTTAAATAGTAATTCTTGGTATTTTGTTATTCTTCTTTTATTTGTATCAAACATGTCACGAAAGCATATGTGATACGAGATCATTAGACCCACCTACACATTAAATAAGAGGAGATGAAATGCATGTTAAACTTGTTTCTTTTCAGAACATGTCACGAAGGCATACGTGGTGTGGGACCATTTGAACCACCGAATAAGAGTAAACTAATTACTTCCTTTTCGGTGTACCTAACATGCTAACAAGGCTTATATAATTTGAGACCATTAGACCCACCTACACATTGAATAAGAGGAAATGAAATTCATATTATGTATACTAAACATTTCCACCTCTATTTCAAAATAGGGAATAATAAATCTCAAAACTTCTTTTTATTAGTAGTTGCTCTACAAAAATTTGAATTTAGGATTGTCTTAGCCTTAACAAGACTACAACCATATTGTTTCTACAATAATTGAAGACCCTGTTTGATTTAATACTCAGCGTATCCAACATTACAAAATCCCGTATCACGATTGGATATAAATTTTTTCTTTCCCTTTTATGATATAATCCAATTCACCTTATTAAATACGTTATAAATAATTTTCAAGTGCCCCATCTTTCGAAATAGAATCTTACTTTTTTTAGTCGTATATAGTTCAAACACATCCTAAATATATATTTTTTAAAGGGCATGGCAAGTATTGGAACATTAATGTATTTCGTGACATACTATCTGGGTCAAACACTTTGTGAGCTTATAAAAAAGACAATAAGATCCTGTAGTGGGATTGATTGCATTGCGTCTCCTTTTCTTTTAATTTTTAATTTTTACACGTGGCTAGTCAAAACTCACAATTTCTAATGGATATTTTGTATGCAATATGCTCATACATATCGTGTGTTGTGTAGACTTATCCGTTAGTTTCTTTAACCGATAGTGACATATAGTGATTAAATAGCTCATAATCTATTTCCTATTACTAAGTTAATCCTCAATCTATATCAAAATTAACTACCACGTGTCAAGATATGACGTGGTCCAAGAATGAATAATAACAAATTAATAATAAATTACTTTTTTTTTAATCTACCTTTCTATGTCAAACTTTCAAGGGTCAATTCTATGTTTTTTATACTTAAATGATAATTATTGTTAATTGTTTTATAAAAGGTATCAACATAGTGGCTTCTTGTTTCAATCCCCCACACCAAAATGAAATAACAAAATGACCCCTTGTTGAAGTATTTTTCTTGTTAGATGTGACTTCACGTGCCTTGCCCGTGTTGAAGATTTGGATCTTCATTGTGATTACTTAGAGGTGTTGAGTTGTGTCCCAAGAAAACCCAAGAGCATTTCCAGCTTAACGAAAATGTATTTGAACACCCTCCATTTCCATTAATCCAAATGATGACTCAACAACGCAAGAATAGCTGTTAATGCAAGGTAAAGATAAATTATGGCCCCTCACACACTGCCTCGTTGACTATTTTTGAATGTATTAAAGCATTCTTAAGTACACCCCTATTAGCATGACACGTGACAGGAATTTGATTTATTTGGACTCTTCACGTACAGATAAGGTTCGATCAAATCAAGATATTTATTCACATTCAAAATTGTAAATTTAGCTCTTTGTATTTACCATAAGAGTCCCGTCCTCCTACAGAGAATTTTTGCCTATTGTCTACGTGGCAGGTCCAATCAGCTGCCAATTCAGCCAAAAAAAAAAAATACTTAACCCACCAAAACCCCACCCCAACAACAATCATTTCATATATATATATATATATATATATATATATATATCTCTCTCTCTCTCGTCTACCCATCAGCCCAGCCGGTAACATTCCTGGCGAAGCAACCACCACATCACCAACGGCAGAGCAACCACCACTCAACAGCGGAGCCAACCCAATGGCGAAGCAACCACCACCACCACCCCATCACTTCACCCACCAAAACCCCACCCCAGCAACAATCATTTCATCTCTCTCTCTCTCTCTCTCTCTCTCTCTCTCTCTCTCTCTCTCGTTTACCCATCAGCCGGAGAACGGCGACAAAGCAACCACCACCCCCATCGCCAACCCAACATTCCCGGCAAAGCAACCACCACATCACCAACGACGGAGCAACCACCATCCCCCATCGCTGTGTTCGCCGTCTCTTCCCTCTATCTCTCTAAGTTCAACCTCACCAACACCGCCATAACTTCCACCATCGACGAGGGTTCCTTATCGGGCTTTATTCATGGTAAAAAAAATGCCACCACTTTGAGATCTTTAATATCAAGCTAAAATTTGGAGAGAAAGAAGAAAATGATTTTGTGACATTTTGGGGAAACCCAAATCGCAGAAAGAAAGAGAGAGATGTGCGTGGGGTTTTTGGGGGAGGGGGGAGGGGGGAGGGGGGAGGGGAGAGATTGAAATGTATACACAACAGAAATCGTTGAGATTTTTAAATGTATTATCCATGTGTCTCTGAAAGATACCTAGGGCTTGTTTGAGGTCGAAAGGTACTACTGTCCATTGGAAGTGTCCTTGAGGACAACTAAAGGCTGTAAGAGGTTTTGTTGATTCTTCAAATCTAACTTGATGAAAGCCAGATTTTAGATCAAATGATGAAAATATCATTTTTCCTTTAATAAGGTGGAGGAGGCTTTGCATGTTTGGAAGAATGTAACCATCAGCTTTTGTGATTTTATTAAGCTGAGAATAGTCAATGACCATTCTAGCTTTTCCTCGTCTTTTTTCTGCTTTTTTTCTAACCATAAAGGCCGGAGAAGAGAAAGGAGATTTACTAGGTTCAATGACACCTAGTTCTAGGAGTTCTTTGATTTGAATAGAGAATTATTCTCTATCTTTTGGACTATATGCCATTGCTTTGGCACGGATGATTTTATTTTTGAATTCATCAAGAATCTCAATTTTTGCTGTAAAAGTTCCTTTGTTGATGTTTGGATCAAGGGGATTTTCAGAACAGCAAAGTTCAAAGAGTTTAGCAATTTTTTGCCTTTTTGTATTGCTGTTGGTGGGCGTGGAGAATTATTGCTAGGATGGGGTTTTGGGAGAATTTTTTTTTTGGCTGAATTGGCATCTGATTGGACCTTCCGCATAGGCAGTGGGCAAGAATTCTCCTGCCCACTGTAGGCAGGAGAACGGTACTCTTTAGAATAAAGATCAAGTACTAGCTTTGAAATTGATAATGCATCACCTTTGTAGTTATGTGATGGACCAAAATTGTATATAAATACACTCGCAATCATAAATGAAATATATGAGAAACATTTACCCAAGCACAAATTACAAAAATAGTCCCTCAAATTTTAACAAATATAGAGAGACTGTTATTATTTAAAAAATTCAAAGACCTCCATTATTTTAAGGTTTGAATAATATATTTCTCCTACACCACCATTTTGACCGATTTGTAACAAAGGTGGCAAAATGATTAGGTTCAGGCAAACTAGCCTAGATAACTAAGATTTCGGGTCAGGCCAGCTTAATAAAAATTTGGCCCAAAAATTCAGGCCTATTTTGTTCGGCGTGATTAGCCCGTCGGGCTAATCGGACTAACGTCGGACTAGCTCAATTATTTTGGATTGACCCGGTAATCACCTTGTAAAAATTTGATCCAAGTCTCCAACCCTTATCTCAACTCTAGAATCTGCGACTGTTGGAATAAAACGGGTTGTCCATGTGGGTTGACCGGACCCAAGTTATATGGAAATGGTTTTGGAGGGAGGAGTTAAGGTTTATTTTGAATTTTAATCTCCATGCAACTCCCACACATCTATATAATTATTAAATGAAAGTCAAATTCAGATGTGAAGAGAGACAAGAATACATGAAGTTGGTGGCTTAAAAATATCTCATATTCGGTCCTTGGATTGTGGATATTAAACTCTTTCCATTGTGATTGAGTTTCTGGACCAAAGAGTAGTGTTTTGATCACATAGTAAACAAGTAATCAGGACAAGTGATTCAACCTCTTGATCTTGAATTTTCAAGTAAGTTTTTGTTCGATAGAAGCATGTTATAGATAATTACATTGGTATCAGTGCCTTATCAAGTTGTTTCCTTGCATGTTAATGTATTGAAAATGTTTCGGTATACAACATATATGCAAGAAATCTGAATAAATGTTATTTGTTAAAGTTTGAATACATTTTAATAGCACATTATGAAATACGTAACATTAATTGATGAAATTTATACCACATTTTCATATCATGATGTAGAACATGTCTACAAAATTTCACATAGTTTGGATTTATATTTTAAGAAAAAATCATAACCCTAGTTAAAATAATCGAAATTTCATAATATCATCATTTTTTGTTCTCTATTTTTTGTGTTATTAAATTGGTATGGTTAGAAAGGTATTTCGATGAGCTTTCCAACAGTATAAATAAATCTTGATTTGGATATAAAACGAATGAGTTATCGGATTAAATCTGAAATTCTTTCAAATAAAATGAAGAAGAAGATGAATAGTATTTTTCATGTCCTCACTCTCCGTTCGTTATGTTGTTGTCCCAAACACTACATTATGTATGTTGTTTTTGAAATCTTATCAAACAGATGAATTCAGAACGTCGATTTTAAGAGAACAGAACCAAAGTAGTTGCTATAAACTTTCCATAAGGAGACGTGTGGGGTGCACTTTCTGAGTGCTGATAGTTGGCAAATATTTATATATATATATATTTTAAATATTTGCAGCAACCTTCACATGGGGATTATTTTGATAATATTTGAAAATTGCAGATTGCTCTTCTTAATATTCTGTTATTTCAAATTTGATCCTCTTAAATTGTTTTTAGAATTTTTTTTAAAAAGGGCATTTTTTTTTTGTTTCGGTGCGTGAGAGGGCGTGAGGGACTTTTCTGTAAATCTAAAAATTTCAGAATGGTCCCCATAATATTCTGGATTTATTATTTGAGTTTAATATAATTTTTTCTTATGAAAATAATTTTTATGCATTTATGTTTAAAGAAAATTCATTTATAAATACATTATAAATATTTTTAAGTGAATTATAATTCAAAAATTTTATATTAAATCCAAAATATTTGGTTAAGGGTTCTGTTTCCTAGTGTGAGATTTTCGAGGTGCTCATATATTATTATTATTTTTTAAAAGTGTAATTTTATACATAAAAAAGGATTTAAGTAAGAAAATTATGATTTTGGTGTAAAAAAATTTCTGATTTTAAATAAAATAATATTATGCGTTCTTAAATAGTGTGAGCCTTCATTTGGTTATGTGATCCATTTGATCCGTTCTCGTCTTCCTGTGCTTAATCAAATATGGTTGGATTTACGTACACTTTTAGCATCATTGGAAGGAAGACTAGAAGATTACGAGTTAAAAAACGTGTTAAATAGCTACGAATTTATCAAAATTGTGAAATGGATTCAAGACATAACCTAGTACAATACATAAAGTACATCGAAGCAATGTGCCTAGAAGTAGTACATCTGAGACAATATATTTGTAAGAAGAAGAAAATGTATCATCTAATGAGCCATCTTTCAATGCCTAATAGTTATATTTAGAAGAATTGGATATAATCGCATGTATAAATATAATTTTTTTTTTTTTTTGTGTTTTAGTAGATATGATCAAAATGTCTTGTTCACGTTGTACAGGTTTAATTGATTTATTCAGTAGAAATTCTAAGGTTGGAAGAGTTTATGTAATTCTCACTTAGAACTTATTGTTTTGTGTTATGAAATTAATTTTTGTGATAATGAAACATTAGGATAATATAGAGGTGTCAATCCGGGTCAGGCGGACCGGGTCGGCCCGCCTCCGATGAGGTCCGGTAACGGCCTGCGTTCGAAAAAGCACGCGCCACTGCGGGTTGCGGGCCGGGTCGGCCCAGCCCACACATTTTTTTCAAAAGCCCGGCCCACCCAATGGCCCATATGGGCTGCGGTTTGATCCGGTTCGGCCCGTATGAATAAAAAATTAATTTTTTTTAAATTACTAAAAAAATTTAGTTACTTATTGTAATTAAAAAAAATGTTTACATATATAACAAAAAATGTGTTAAATTACTAAATAAAAAATAAATAACAATGATAAATTCACATTTGTTAATTTTTTAATTCAATTTCTATTTTTTATTTATATATTTAAGGACTAAAACGTGAATGCATCTGTCACATCTTTCACTTTAGACGGCTCTCTGCCATTTGTTTTTTTATTTTTGTTTTTAAATATCATTTTAAATATGAAAGTTTAAATTTTCTGCCCATTTTTTTTAAAAATCAAAGCGGTTCACGGGCCGGCCCGCTGGTTGGCCTCTTCGGCCCGTGAATGGCCCACGGGTTGGCCTTCTCGGCCCGTGAACAGCCCGCTCGGTTCCGGGTCGAGGCTGGTGGGCCGATGCCGGTTCGGTCGGCCCGCCCGTCTTGACACCTCTAGGATAATAGATGATGATTGAGAACTTAATGAACTTTCGACTCAATGCATAGTGTTAAATTATCATAAAATTTAATTTGTATGAGTGCAAAATGACATGTGTGCATGAATTGACATTTATATGATTATCTCTAAAACTTTGATAGAACATGGCATCTAAGAATATCATTGCTTACCTAAATAAGGGTGACAAATTGAATGGCAATAACTATAACACTTGGCGCATTAAAATTTGGTATGTGTTAGAGGAACATGACTACATTGAAGGCATTAGCCACGTGATGGAAGACCCAAGTGTGGGTCAGACTACTCAACAGAGAAGGGATCATGAAAATTACTAAGCATGGAAAAAGAAAGATTCCACTGCATGTGAGATTTTGGCAAGTTCTGTTGTGGATGATCTCATTCATGAATGTGAACAATTTCCAACTGCTCATGATATCTGGGTATATCTGAGAGAGAAATATGGTTGTACTAGCGTGACTAGGCAGTACCGTGACTAGGCTCATATAGCTGACTATCAAGTTTAACACTTATAAAAAGTCTCGTGATCACAATATCACACAGCATGTGAGGATTCTGTCTAACTTGATCAGGGAGATGAAATCGACTGGTCATATTTTATCTGATGAGCAACAAGTTCAGGCTTTAATCTGCTATCTTCTTGATAACTGAAACATCTGAAAGTCAATCTGACTCATAATGATAGCATCAAAACTTTTGCTGATGCTCCTCGCCATGTTGAATTAGAGGATGAGCAGCTTGGAGCAGCTAAATCTCTAGGACGTTCTTTTGTAGCTAAGTCTAGTTCTGGCAAAGCTTTGGGCTTTAAGCGTAAGAAGAACTTGAACAAAGGTGGGAAAGAAAAAGAAAAAGAAAAAGAGACTGGATAGGGACCTAAAAAAAAAGCTCAAATACAACAAAAGAGAAAATGGTTTGGTAAGAAGATAGACAAGAGCAAGTTGAAATGCTACAACTGTCAAGTGTTGGGTCACTTTGCTCGAGATTGCCCTGAGCCAAAGAAGGTAGCTCTTGTTAATACTTCTTTTAGTGCAGTTTATGTTTCTAGTACTGTTTTGCTTACTGAATCTTATCCTATGTAGATTGTAGACTTGGGAGTGACATACCATATAACCAGGGATAGAGAGGCGTTTGTGGAGTTCCGCCGATTTCCAGCTAGTACAAAATGGATATATGTCGGCAACGATGATAGAGTGGAAGTGAAAGGAATTGGTACATGCAAGTTGAATTTATGTGGTGGCCATACTATTCTCCTTTATAATGTCCTGTTTGCTCCAAGAATACGACAAAACTTAATTTTAGTAACTGTTCTTTTAAGATTAGGTTTCAGTTTGAATTTTAGTGGTACTTTTGTTCATATTAACAATAGTAATGTATATTATGGATCTGATATTTGTCTGATGGTTTTCTAGTGTTGGATTGTGAACTAAACACTTATAACTATTATGTTAATAATTGTTTTTCTATGAATATATCTTCTTCTAAAGATGTAAATGTTAATACATGAGTATTATTTGCTAGATTAGGGCATATTGGGCAAGAGAGAATGAATAGGTTGTCTAAAGAGGGCTTTTAATCTCTAAGGTTTCATTGACTACTTGTGAGCATTGTCTAATAGGAAAAACAACAAGAAAACTATTCAGTAAGGCTTTGAGAGCCGAACTTCCATTGCAATTTGTCCATTCAGATATATATGGTCCTATGAATGTGAGTGGAAGACACTGAGCCTCTTATTTCATTACTTTTATAGATGATTTCACGCGGTATGGTTATGTCTATTTGATTTCCCATAAGTCAGTGGCATTAGAATGCTATAAATGATTTTTAAATTTGGTAGAAAATCAAATAGACAGAAAGGTAAAAGCCTTAAGAACTGAACAAGGGCATGAATATCTATCCGATGAGTTCAAAGAACTATGTAATGATAAAGAAATTATTAGGCAATTAACTATTCCCAATACACCACAACAAAATAGTGTTGCTAAGAGAAAGAATAGGACATTGCTAGAAATGGTGAGGTCCATGATGGTGCAAGCTAACCTACATATTTCTTTTTGGAGAGATACTTTGTTAACTGCGACTTATATCCTTAATAGAGTTTTTTCAAAATCGGTACCTACAACACCGTTATCAGCTTTGGACAGGTAGATAACCCGATTTAATTTATCTTAGACCCTAGGATCAGCTAGATACATCCATGATTCTTCAAGCAAATTTGGAAAGTTGGGTCCAAGAGGCAAGAAATGTATCTATATAAGATACTCAGACCAATCCAAATGACATGTGTTTCTAGTTGAAAATCAGGATGGGATTATAACTGAGATAGAGTCATGCAATGTGACATTTCTTGAGAATGATTTTCCTAGCAGAGGAGAAATTAAAAATGGAGAACATTTATTTGAATTAGATGATAGGGCTGTCTCCGATAAATTAGTTGAGGTGCAAGAAGAGACACTTCCACCTTCTGATTCAAGTGAGAGCAAATTGTCTCAAAGTGACAAGGTCTTAATGGAGCTTCCACTTCATAAGAGTACTAGGAAAAGTATGCATAAACGTCATTTTGACATTGAAGGGCAAGCTTTTCTAGTATCTCTAGAAGATGATGAAGAGCCTAAATTTGTTCACAAAGCTCTATCAAGCCCTACAAATAAAAAGTGGAAGAAATCAATGGAAGATGAGATGGAGTCTATAAAATCTAATCAAGTATGGAATGATAAGTGTGTTTTGTGCACTTATTTTGGCCTTTGAATTAATCATTTATACCGTCATATAGTTGATTTTCTACTTAATTTAGTTTATTATTGTTCTATTTCAGTTTTGGAATTGTTTGTGAAGAAGTAGAGAAGATTGGGCGAAAAGAGCAATAAATTAGAAGATATTTCAAAAGTATGCGGACTCAAGTGCACTCAATTGAAAGTTGAAGGAACAAATTAGAGATTATGTAAAGTTGAAGGACCAAATGAGATGTTATGAAAAGATGAAAGACTGAAATGATCAAGTCTTAAAGTTGAAGGACCAAATTGGTGATTGTTGAAACAAAAAAGACCAAACTGCAAATAGTAAAGGAAACAAGCTGGGCGAACGCCCAGCTTGGCCAACCAACAGCAGAGGCAAAATTGCCTTGCCTGGGCGATCGCCCAGGAATAGCCTGGGCGATCGTCCAGGCTATTTTTTAATGTGTTTTTTTAATTTTCTTTTTTAGTTCTAATTTCTTTAGGTAACTTTTGGCCCACGAATTTTTTAATCTTTTGGGATATTTTGGAGCACAATTAGGGTAATATAAATATGAGTTATATTCTCATATCAAAAGAGGAATTTTTGGGAGCCAAACTTGGAAGAAGACGGAAAAAACAAGAGAAGACAATTCCTTGGCGATCAAAAGATTATTTTTGAAGACTTCTTCTCTTTCAATCCATGCCGGGTTCTATCAATTCTTGTATTTTTAATTTAATTATGTTCTTCTAACTTTTTTTAGACAAGGTAGACGATGAAACCTTATTTTGATTAAGTGATTATTTTGTTATTTGTTTAATTCTTTTTTAGAGCTTTAATGTTCATGGTTCGTTCTTGATTAGAATAATTAAATAAATTTCCTTTCATCTTAAATATCATGCATTTTTTATTGTTAGAAATTATTTTAATTAATTCGTGCTTGGTACATAAACTTGTTCTATTAATTTCTTTTGATTTTTCGTCATCTTTAATTCGAATTGGGATACATAAAATGCTTAGAAAATCTTTGATTCTCTGTTTTCTTTCAATGGAACTTGATACGAAAAACGCTTAAGTAATTTATGTTTTAA
This sequence comes from Forsythia viridissima, assembly GCA_030279155.1. Taxonomy (NCBI): domain Eukaryota; kingdom Viridiplantae; phylum Streptophyta; class Magnoliopsida; order Lamiales; family Oleaceae; genus Forsythia; species Forsythia viridissima. The sequence continues at coordinate 11,158,799 of CM059037.1, read as the reverse complement.
GCATAAGGGGAGCCTAAATTAGTTTTTCTTCTTTTGGACTTAATCGATAAATATTTGGGACGACAATAGATTAATTTTGTGTTGTCGTTGGATTTTGGGAATTAATCAATAAATAGATAATTGCTAACTTAAACAATGGTGGATTCTGAAACCTTGGTGTTTTAAACTTCTTGAATTTTCAACTTCATTATTTTAGCATAATTAGTTATTCTTTAAATTAAATAATTTCAACAAAACTCTTTTCGACTCAACTAACATAGAATAATAGTTAAATAGGATTAAATTATACTTTATCCATAGCAGTCTCTGTGGGATCAACATCGCTACTACTTTTCTATATTCCAATAGATTCGTACACTTGCGAGTTAATTAAAATTTGACATCATGGAACTTGGTTGATCTTCCATCTGGTAAGAAAACTATTGGGAACAAATGGGTTCTCAAGATGAAGCGAATGGCTGATGGTCCATAGAGAGGTATAAGGCTCGTTTGGTGGCAAAATGTTATACCCAATAAGATGGTATAGATTATAAAGAAACTTTTTTATCAGTAGCGAGATTTACTTCTGTTCGCTTGATCTTAGTCATAGTGGCGTGTTTAGATTTAGAATTACATCAAATAGACGTAAAGACTGCTTTTCTTGATGGAGAATTAGATAAATAAATCTACATACAACAACCAATAGGTTTCGTCGAAAAAGGCCAAGAGAATAAAGTTTGTAAATTGCAAAGATCAATATGTTGCCTAAAATAGTCTTCGAGATAGTGGTACTTTAGATTTGACATAGATGTAATCTCATATAAATTCATTATGATGGACAAAGATTACTATTTATGTAAAAAGGTCCAATAAAAAATTGTAATTTTATCTTTTTATGTAGATAATATCTTATTGGCTGGGAACGATAAAGAGTATGTTGAGACCATTAAGAAATGGTTGTCTTCAAATTTTGAAATGAAGAACATGGGTGAAGCAGATTACATACTTGGTGTTAAAATTCATAGAGATCGTTCTAAGAGATTTCTTTCTTTGTCACAAGAGTCATATATAAAGAAGGTTCTTGAACATTTCAAAATAGAGAATTGCAACCCAATTGATACTCCTATATCTAAAGGCGAAACACTAAGTCTACGCATGTGCTCTAAGACTCCTAAAGAAAAAGAAGAAATGTCCAGATTACCGTACTCCAGTATGGTTGGGAGTTTGACGTACGCTATGATGTATACTCGCTCATATATTAGTTATGCCATTGGTCTGGTCAGCAGGTATCAGTCTAATCTTGGAAGAGGATACTGGAAAACAGTCAAGAGGATATTGAGATACTTGAAAGATACTGTTGATTATTCCTTATGTTATCAGGAAAATATTATGTGTGCTTAAAAGAATACACAGATGCTGACTAGGGTGTAGACCTAGATGAGCACAAGTCAACTTCTGGATATGCATTATTGTTTAATAATAGCGCCATCTCTTGGAGTAGCAAGAAACAAACATGCATTTCCTTGTCTACAATGGAGGCAGAATTTGTAGCTTGTGCTTCAGCAGTACAAGATGCTGTTTGGTTAAAAAGATTTTTTCAGCATCTAAGAGTCCTTAGTGGTGATATGGGACATATGTTGATTTATTGTGATAGTCAGGCTGCTATTGTATATACGAAGGATCCAAAGTATCACAACAGAACCAAACATATTGATACAAAATATGATTTTGTAAGAGACATCATAGCAAAGAAAGAAGTGGCTTTGCAGTACATTTCTACGCATAATATAGTAGCTGGTCCATTTGCCAAACCGATACCTAGAGATGTCTTTATGACTCATGTTAAATCTCTAAGATTGCGTAGAATTTAGTTACGTATATTGTAAACTCTTGAATGTTCATTAATGAACAATGCTGTGAGTTCATTTATTATGTGTAATCTATTGTTGTGATTAATAGATGATTGATTTTTATGCACGCAGAAAGTATGTCGAACAAGTTGAGATTGACTCACTTATACGAGCAATCGCCTCAGACAATTTTAGGTTATGTTGGGATGAGACGAAGTGATCATGTTCTGTAAATGATCTGGTCGCCTTGATGATATATAGAGATGAGATTACTATAAATAATGGAAATGGATTCCACTATCCATTAGACCTATTTAGTAGTCAGATCGAGTTCTCGATTAAGTTTGCTTTGAAGAATGAATATAAGGATAATTCAAGTTAGGTATCAAGGATACCTGACTAAAACTTGTACGTTGTGTTTTAATTTATATAATATGACACACGCCCTGAAAATGGAGAAAGCACCGTAGCACTTGTTTCATACCGCGTGTGCTTTTACAACCAATATAGGGTAAATGGGTGAATGGATCCCTGCTTCCTCATTGTGTAAGAGCCCATTGTTTACATAACCTAATATATACCCTTTTGACTTTTGACTTTTGACTTTTGACTTTTGACTTTTGACTGTCTTTTCAAGATTTTATTTCAGTGTTGTTACTTTAGCATGTTGCCAATAACTATGATTGATTTGGTTTGATGGAACATGTTTAGGAAAGCAACTGATTTAAAGTTGAAGGATTTGAGTAGGAAAAGAAAATTATTTTAACCAACATTTCTATTTGTATTCACCGGCTGAATAATTGTGTTGACCATGTAGGGTTTAGAACACAATTATGAATATAAGAATTAAGTATGTAATTCAAGTATGTTCCATAAATATTTGAAGGATCGGAAATACTTGAATTAGTGTTGAAAAATAATTTAGGATATAGCGAAAAAAGTATTTTCTCTGGTAGAGCTGCTATATATCCCTGACAGGTGTATGTCGTTGTATGCTCTTTAATAAACTCGCTGGTCGCGTGATCTATTCACCAGTATGAACTTTGAGATATTGAGATAAATCTAATTGATATTATATTAGATTCAGGTCAATACCATCATGTGCGAGTGTAAGATGTTAGAATAAAATGGATCGTCCATGTGGGTTGACCCGACCCAAGTTATATGGAAATAGTTTTGGAGGGATGAGTTAAGGTTTACTGAGGAGATTTGTCCTTCCTAGTTTCCAGCAACTGTGCCGTAAACCAAGGTTAGAATTCTCCTTGGTTGGTTGCGAAACTAGAGAGAAATTCTTCTTGGTTTTTTAACCAACCGACCCCGCGATTGAGGGGAGAAATCCTCCCTCAGTGACTATGGGATGGGGCGTTTTGGGGTTAGGGGGTTTGAGGAGAAGATGATGAACATTTTTTTCTATTTCGTCTTTTTTTAATTGTTTTAAAATATATATATATATATATATATATAATGCAAAAAAAAAATTAAAAAATTAATAATTAATATCAATTTAGGGGTGTACTACTTGGGCCAAGCCAACACTCGAATAACTCAACAATTAATGGCTTTCAAATTAGACAATCAATTAATTGAGTATCATAACACCAAAGTTTATACAATTAATTTTTTCCAACACAAATTTTCTTTACTAGTAATTAATTATCTTACTTAGCAACTAAGTAATCCAACAAGAATAATAGATTTCTCTTAAGAAGATGTTACAAGTAGATACTAATCAACAAGAATTTAAAATCATACTGGTTTACTTTCCACACTCAAATCTCCTCATATCAGGGGTGGACCCAAATAGGGTCATGGCGAGTCAACTGACCCCTAAAAATTTTTTTAAATACATTTATGTAATGGGCTAATTGGAAAAAATAATAAATTAGTGATAATTTCACCATATACTACAAAATATAAAATAATTTTGTAACAATTGTTGTTAAATTTGTTATGTTTGTTAATAACAAATGTAACACATTTATTATAACTAAAATAACAAATGTAACAATAAGTGTTACAAAAATTAAAAAAAAAAAACAGTATTTTTATAATAAAAAAATATGACAGTATTTTAAGAAATATTTTATTTATTGTTGTTATTTTTGGAAAAACCCCTTACATTTACATACATCATCCCATTTCAATTATCAAATAGACGGCACAGTGAGACGGAGATTAGAGACTACGTATTCCCTCCATTTTTAGCCAGTCGGACCGATTTCTTCCTCCTTCATCTGTCAAATTAATTGATTGTTCCGTCATTTTTTTCCTACTTCCAACTCCAACCCTTACATCTGAGGTAAAGTGACATTGAATCGATTTTTACATTGATTATTTGGAGAAGAAATGGAAGTTTATTTATTTAAATGGAATAAAATCATAAATGGAAGTTATTTACATTGAATCGATTTTTACATTAATTGAAATTTAAAAGGGCTTTACTGCTGTAGCCATTATTTGAATTTGGCCATTGCTTTAGGACTTTACTGCTTTAGGGATTTTGTTGAATTTGATTCATGTATTTTGTTGAAATTTGAATTTGTAACAGTTATAGAGAAATATTTTAAACTGAAATCTGTATTTTCATGTGAAAGAGCAAAATATTGGTGAAATAAGTATTCAACTTCAAGATAAAATAGATGTTTGTGAAGAATCACATAGTTGGCATAAAAGAGATTATCACGATAGAATTGATTTAGCACACTTCCTTCTGATCTCGGATTAAGAACTCTAATTATGAATTATAATGTTAATATTTGAGATGAAATTCGAAGAGCATATATACAAAGGGGTCACATCAATCTCGAAGTCACAAGTGTCCACAAAGAATTTGGAGATTCATCATTAAGGCGATTTAAATCTTCTTGGTTTAATGATTTTCCTGACTGGTTGGACTACAAAATAGTAAAAGATGCTGATTGGAAATTATTTGAGTTGATGTTGGAATTGAGCTCTTTATATAGACACTGATAATAGTAGCAGATGCTAAAATTTGTTGATGTTGCTAAGGGAGAATGGTGGGGTTGTGACTTGTGAGCCAGTGTGGATGTAGGATTTCTTTCTACTGAGTTGATGTTGGATTTGGGCTCTTTATATAGACACCGATAATAGTAGCAGATGCCAAATTTTGTTGATGTTGTTGAAGAAGAATGGTGAGGTGGTGAGTTTTACCAATGTGGATGCCATTTTTGTGATGTTCTTTTCCATATGTCAAATTTTGTTGCCATTTTTTTTATAACTTGTTTTAGTGAAAATTTTGCAAATGTATAACTCATCAAGTTGTAGTAATTCTTAGGATTTTAAAACCATTCTTTTCTTGTACTAAACACTTCACCAAGATATAGACGCTAAGATAAGCTAAATACAGTGTATCAATTACTTATATTAATAAAATTGATAGAACGATGAATACGTTCGACTGATTTATCAAATAAGAACGGAAATGGTAAATTAATTTGCATATTAAATGGATCATATTAAAGTACTTATAAGTTGTAGATCATATTAAATGTGTGGATAATGAGTGAATAGTAAATTATAAATATTACTACAATTAAATAATATATTTGATCAATTTAAATTATAATTTAAGTTTGACCAAACAAGAACTTGGTATTGAATGCTATTGAAAATGTAATTTGGTGGGTTGATGGTGCGTGGGTAGGGTTGGGACCTAAATTAATTAACATTTCATAGCAAATTTGGTAAGCAAAATTTAAATTTAAGTTCAAACTTCCATTCCAATTAATTAACACTTCATAACACATTATTTATTGGTCCATTGTAAAAGGAATGATCGAATTGCAAGAGGAAGATTCACCACCAATAACTTTCTTTCCTTTTCTTTCACAATTGATGACATTACTTAATTTTGGCATTTTTCCAACAACCATATGTGAAAGCGATACCAAATATTTACATGCCATGGCATTTTTTTCTTTTTAGGTTTTGATATATATGCCCTCAAAATACAGGAATAAAAAGATTATCTTTGTATTAGCAAGTGGGGAGGAATAAATGGATTGACAAGCAATCTAAAATTTGGTATTTGTTATAAATCTAAAGAGAAATGGGGGAAAACTAGAGAGAGAGAATGCGCTGAAAGGAATGAATTTTATTAATAACCAGAATCCTCTATTTATAAAGGTTTTAGGAGCATAATAGTCATTTACATTTAAATATTATATTATATAATATTATAACACTCCCTCTTAAATGACTATTCGTACAATAATTGCAAAATGTGTACACTTGGGGTATTGTGATGCTGCCTCGTTAAAACTTTTTCAGAAAACCCATTGAGATAAAAACTGGACGAAGGAAAAATAGTACAACTACTCCCCCTGATATAGATCACTGAAGATTTATGAGTCGACGCATCCAATTTCATATATCAATTTCTTAAATGTAGATGTTGGTAATGCCTTGGTGAATAAGTCTGCCACATTATCATTTGAGCGAATTTGTTGAATATCTATATCACCATTTTTTTGAAGTTCGTGGGTATAGAAATTTTTTGGAGAAATATGTTTTATTTTATCCCCTTTGATGTAGCCTCATTTGATTTGTGCAGTACAAACTGCATTATCTTCATACAATATTGTTGGACTCTCTTTTGTTAAAGGTAATCTACAAGATGCTTGTATATGATGGGTCATATTTCTCAGCCACACACATTCTCTACTTGCTTCATGGATTGCAATAATTTCAGAATGATTTGATGATGTTGTTGTTAAGGTTTGCTTTACAGATCGCAAAGATATAGTTGTTCTTCCACGTGCAAACACATATCCTGTTTGTGATCTTTCTTTGTGTGGATCAGAGAGATAACCTGCATCTGCATATCTCACTAAAAAACATCCAGATTTTTGTGAGTAAAATAATCCCATATCTATAGTACCTTTCAGGTAATGAAAGATATGTTTAACACCATTCCAACGTCTTTGAGTTGGCTCAGAACTATATCTTGCAAGTAGATTTACAGAAAAAGCTATGTCTAGTCGAGTGCAATTTGCAAGATAAAACAATGCTCCAATTGCACTAAGGTATGATACTTCAGGATTAAGAATCTTTCCCCCATCTTTGAGTGGGCGAAAGAGATCATTTTTCATATCAAGTGAGCGAACGACCATAGGATATGCTAGTGGATGCGCTTTATCAATGTTAAAGCACTTCAATACTTTTTCTGTATATGATGATTGATGAACAAATAATGGAAATGTTCAATTTGCAAACTAAGACAGAATTTAGTTTTTCCCAAATCTTTCATCTCAAATTCATTTTCCAAATACTCAGTGGTTTTGTAGATCTCTTCAGGTGTGCCTACAATGTTTAAGTTATCAACATAAACTGCTACAATTAAAAATCCAGTATTTATTTTCTTTATGAAAACACATGGGCAGATATCATCATTTTTGTAGCCTTCTTTTAATAAATATCCGCTAAGACAATTATACCACATACGTCCTGATCGTTTTAATCCATACAATGATCTTTGCAATTTGATTGAGAACATATCCATTTTGCATGAATTATGTACTTCTGGCACTTCACTCCTTCTGGAACTTTCATGTATATGTCACTATCAAGTGAACCATACAGATATGCAGTTACTATATCTATGAGGCGTATATCAAGCCTTTGTGATACAGCCAAATTGATTAAAAATCTAAATGTTATTGTGTCCATTACGGGAGAATGTTTCATCATAATCGATTCCAGGTCTTTGTGAGAAATCTTGTGCTACAAGTCAGGCTTTGTACCAAGTAATTTTATTGTTTTCATTTTGCTTTCTTAAAAATACCCACTCGTATCCTACAGGGATAACATTTTCAGGAATTCGGACTACAGGTTCAAATACTTTGTGTTTCTCCAAAGAATTTAATTCCGTCTGTATGGCTTCTTTCTATTTTGGCCAATCATTTCTTTTTTGACAGTTTCGTACGGACTGCGGTTCAGAATCTTCACTTTGCAAAATATCAAGAGCTATGTTAAAAAAGAAAATATTGTCCATAACAATATCCTTTCGTTCTCATAATTTATGAGATAACAAATAATTTATTGAAATCTCATGATTTTCGGACACTTGTGGTTCTTCAGGAACCATATTTTTAGGATTTGATTTATCAACCTCTTTAGGTTGGTTTTTCTCTTGTACTTTTGTTTTTCGAGGTATCGAGTCTTTAGCACCAACAGGTCGGTACCACAGATTGTTCATCAAAATGACAATCTGTAAATCGTGCAGTAAATAGATCACATGTTAAAGGTTCAAGATACCTAATGATGGATGGTGAGTCAAATTCCACAGAAATTCCAAGTTTTCACTGGGAACCCATTTTAGTATGTTGTGGTGGTAAGATTGGTACTTGGACTGCACAGCCGAATACTCGTAAATGAGAAATATTAGGTTCTTGACCAAGTGCAAGTTGTAAAGGTGAATACTGATGATAAGCAGTTGGTCTTATATGAATCAATGATACAACATGTAATATAGCATGACCCCAAACAGAAATTGGGAGTTTTGTCCTCATAAGTAATGGCCTGGCAATAAACTGCAAACGTTTGATAAATGATTCTGCTAAGTCATTTTGAATATTTACATGCGCAACTGAGTGTTCAACGTCAATTCAGTTGAAGAATATTTCTCGCTTAATTTGGCTAGAGTTTTCGTACTGATAACGTGTTATAAATCTAAAGAGAAACAGAGGAAAACTAAAGAGTGAATACGCTGAGAGGAATGAATTTCATTAATAACCAGAGTCCTCTATTTAAAGAGACTTTAGGGGCATAATAGTCATTTATTTTTAAATATTATATAATATTATAACAGTATTAAATTAATATGACATGGGATATATATTGGCTTTATCACGCAGGAATGCACATAAAATATATAGTGTGGCGATGAAAATATATTGGCTCTATACGTGAGCGGGAGCACACACAATAGAGTGGGACCATAGAAATGTTGGCATGTCTTAAGACGACCATGCCACGTTACTCACATTACATTTCCTCAAAATTCAGCCATGTGACTAACCACAACCCGACCATTATTACGTTTACAGCCAAACACCAGTTGGCTAGGATTGGAATAATAAATAAATGGTAAAAAATAAAGATTTATACAGGTTTGTCTCAATGTGAGATTACGTCCTATCTTCAGCCACTGCAATATGTTTACTATAATAAATAATGATCATTGTTCACAAGAGATCAATCCTATATATAACAACCTAATGAAGATTCCTAGTAATAATGAAATTCTAAGGCAACTTAATGAAATTATAAGACAACCCAATGAAAGTTCTCTAGATATAATGAAATTCTCGGATAGCTTAATTACAAAAGTTTCATAGTTATAATGAAATACTAGGACAACTTAATTACAAAGGCAAAATCTCGAAAACACCCTTATTTAAGCAAATGCAAATACTATAGACCATTTGAGGGTGCTGCCACCTAACCCCCGGGAGGGGGGTTGCCCACCCCCATTCTAACACCTACGGCAACCTTACCAACTCCCCCTTCCAACCCCAAAGTCGATCTATGCTCAACTCTGCGTAGCGTAACAAATTAGACTCTACAGTTTAACAATCTCCTACTTAGAGACTAAAGCATCATCAATTCCTTCTTTTGTAGCGTCCGGTACACCTCTTCCAATCTTCAATGAAGAAAACCAACTAAAGTTGTACATAACTCCAGTTTCTCAATTGTAACAGTCTTTGTCAACATATTAGCAGGATTATAACTGTCATGAATCTTCTCAAGCGTTAAGTGATATGATAAAGTGATAACGAATCTGTATATGCTTTGTTCTCGCATGATAGAGAGGTTTCTTTGCTAAGTGAATAGAACCTTGACTGTCACAATGCAACACTCTTCTCATGCTTGTTACCTAATTCTTCCTAGAAAGACTGCAATCATATCATCTCTTTACTAGCTTTGGTCACGGCAATATACTCTGCCTCAGTAGTAGAAAGCAACTATCTTATGCAACTTATATATCCAACTAACTGTTGTACCACCCAATATATATACATATCCAGTAGTAATCTTCCTGCCATCAATATTCTCGGCCATGTCAGCATCTACGAAGCCCTCTAATACCAAGCCTGATTTTATGAAACACAAAGCTAAATTTGTAGAACTTCTCTAGTACCTGAGAATCCACTTTATTGCATCTCAATGTTTTTTTCCAGGATTACTCATATATCTACTCACAACTCCCACCGCATGTGCTATGTTTGGTCTCATACACACCATAGCATACATAAGACTTCCAATAGTAGAGGTATAATGCACATTGACCATGTAGGCTCGCTCTTACTCTGTAGAAGCTGACTGTTCATTAGATAGCTTGTAATGACCAGCCAAAAGAGTACTCATTGCTTTAGATTTATCTATCTTGAATGTGCTTAGCACCTTCTTCACATACTACTGTGACAGTTTCAAGACATCCACGTCTCTAGTAATACTTATCCCAATGATTTGTTTTGCAGCACCCAAATTCTTCATTGCAAACTCCTTAGACAACTTCTCTTTTAACTTGTCAATTTCTTGTTTGTAAGCTCCTACAATCAACTTGTCATCAACATATATGAATATATGAGTCACTAAGGTTCTTCATATAGCAACAATGATCTGCCTGGTAGCTCAAGAAGCCATTACTACCCATAAAGCTATCAAACTTCTTATACTACTGTCTCAGAGCTTGTGTAATGCCATACAAGCTCTTTTGAGGTCTACACACCATTTCTTCATTTCCATGTACTTCATAACTTTCTGACTGTTTCATGTAAATTTCTTCCTCCAAATCACCATGAAGAAATACTGTCTTTACATAGGTGTAAGTCTTTTTCTGCCACTAGTCCAAGCACTGTTATGATTGTAGTTAATTTCACCACTGAAGAGAAAATCTCAGTGTAGTTAATGCTTTCTTTATGTTCAAATTCTTTTACAACCAGTCTTGCTTTATATCGATTGATGTCGTTATTCTCTTCTTTTATCCGGTAAACCTATTTGTTTTGAAAAACCTTATTTCATTTTGGTAACTATGTCAGTTGCTATGTCTAATTGCTTAATAATGAGTTAATCTCATCCATCATGACTAATTTCCACTTGATTGATTCATCAGCTTGCACAGCTTCACTATACCTTTTTGGTTCACCTCTGTCAGTTAGTAAAATATAATACAACATTGGAGAGTGATAATAAAAAAAATTTCTCCTTCTCCAAGTGCGACGATGATAGTGATGGAGACCTGTAAAAAGTGGCGGGGCTTCTGTCCTCCATGTCCACTCTGGTGTGATAATTAATGAATGAGGTATCCAAAAAGAGAATTGTGTGTGGTTGCAGTACTTAAAAATGTGGGAGTTGTCTTACCTTGGGATTTATAAGTGTTATCATAAGAGACATATGTCATTGTCTTTAATGGTGGGTGTCCTTTTACTTCCTTGATTACTCGAAGTTAATAAGGGACGTTACAGCTTCTCAATCGACAGTAGTAACTATCACTTTGTGGATCGTGGGTCTGAATGATTCAAGACGGTCGGATTACCACTATCCAGATCCAATAGGCGAGCTATGAAACCATCAGGCTGGATAAGTTGATGAGGCAAGCGTACCAGAACGCGCCACCATCATCTAACAAAATATAGTAACTGTCACTTCATGGATCATGGGTCTGAATAATTAAACTATGGTCGAATCACCACTATTCAGATCCAAATGGTGAACTATAAGACCATCAGGACGGGTGAGTCGATGAGGCGAATAATCATTGAAGCTGGCGTGCCCGAACGGGCCACCATCATCTGACAAAATATAGCAAATGTTGTTGTTTCCATCATCATAAGTCCATTTACTTTTTATAGACTATCGTCTATGGAAAGTAGAAATAATCTTCTGCACCCACTCCTCTCTAACTTTTTCAGTTTTCTAATGAGACGAATAATTATTTGTATGTTGTGTGCTATAATTACATATAGCTTCCAGTCAATATTGTGAAGGTGAAGTAGTTCGTAAAAATATGTATAGTCCCGTCCACCACTTGACGTAGGATTCTCCATGCCGCAAGTAGGATGGGCGTGCACCTGTCTTTAGTTTGGAGATGAGTACCCCTGTCATTTTGATATTCGTTCGATTGGAAGCTTATTGAGGCAGACTTGTTATTTAATTTTTAAGCTAAAGTTCATATCTTTGTTTATTTAACTAAGGCTTATTGCCTTGTTTTTAAATTAAGGCTCATCGACTTGTTTGACCGTTGTAGTAGTTGTTGAGAATGTTTGTGTCGCTTGGCTTACCCTTAATAAGAAGTTAACGTGGGTCAGGTTCAGTAAGTACACCAAGACTTCCTAGCTAGGCTGATCCTTCCTTAGCACCCTCATCATTTATCCATCTTAGATGGTTTATTTTCTACTTGCCTTTATCATCTTGGGACTTGGGCTAGTCCTGAGTCTTCCTTTTGATAGACTCAGGATCCTTTCAATCCTTCATGCCTTTAGTAATGAAAAATGTTTTCTCAACGTCTACATACTTGTACCATCTCTTTAGTAATTCATGCATCATATCCGATGGATTCTTGGAGAGTGACATCTTGAAAGGGAAATTGCGAGTTCCACTCATCATGGCAGTGACTACAGGAAACATATGTAGATCCTTGATTCCCAGAGTGGCCATATTAAAATGGATTCCCAAAGTGGCCATATTGAACTGGGCAATGAAATCTTTTAGCAGCTCGTCCTTGTCCTGGGTCAATTGCATTAGTCTGATAGCTGTCTTCTTAGCCCGCTTGGTGCTGGAAAAGTATGCAGCAAACAATTTAGAAAAACTATTAAACATGTGGATGGATTTTGAGGAAAGGGTTGCCACTCAGTCCTTTGCCTCCTACCTAAGTGTTGGCGGGAAGGCCTTGTATAGCATCGGGGGTGGCTCGTAACCTCATCAAATTAACAAACGCTCTGAGGGGATCAATAGGGTCTGAAGACTCTTCATACTTCTCCATCTATGGCTGTTCAAATCCCGTGGCAAGGGAACGACTATTACTTCTGGGGCAAAATGATCTTCTTTCACTACCAAAGATTGTTGCCAGCCACTTTTCTTAGATATAGCTTTTTCTATTTTGCGACCCATCATATCTTCTAACTGCTGTTCGAGGCCTAACATTGGTATCTCACCTAGCATAAACAAAGCCAACCATGACGGTAGTCTCCAGAGTGAAAAGTTCAAGCTAGATGTCAGTGAATGAATGTGGGGTGCAAATGATAGAGCCAAAGAACTTGGGGCCAGCGATGCAGCCACTTTTGGGGATAATTCCATTGGTGGAAGGTTAGGAGTCTGGGACAGAGCACCTAGTGGTGATGGTCCCATCGATGGGAGATTGGGAGCCTGGGATGGTTGAGAAGTAACAGTGTTTTGATTTTGGAGTTGAGCTATCAAAGCCGCCACCTGAGCCTGCAGTGCCGTAAGTTGAGCGACAGGGGCAAACTCCTGCTTTGGATGGTGAATAATAGCATTCGACTCAGTGTCAACATGTCAAACAGGCCTAGAGCGGAGGTAATATTCTTCGCTCTTCTAGTTTGAACCATGACTTTTTGTGCGGTTTTCCATAAACAGCGCCAATTGATGATAAAAGGTTTTCTCCTCCTCCGTGTGTGGCAGTGATAGTGGTGAAGACTTGTAAAAAGTGGTAGACTTCTGTCCCCTGTACCCACTCCGGTGTAATAATAAGTAAATGATGAATGAGGCATTCAAAAAGGAAACTATGCAGGGTAGTAGTGCTTAAAAATGTGTGAGTTGTTTGGTAGTAGTGCTTAAAAATGTATGAGTTGTCTTGGAGATTTACCTTTATTTATAGGGATTATCATGAGGGACATGTGTCAATGTATTTAATGACGGTTGCCATTTTACCTCCCTCAGAGTTAATGAGGGATGTTACAGCTTCTAAATCGACAGTAGTAACAGTGGCTTCGTGGATCGTGGGTCTGACTGATTCAATGATGGTTGGATTACCACTATCCAGATCCAATAGGCGGGCTATGAGACCATCAGGACGGGCAAGTCGATAAGGCGGGCGTGTCAGGATGCGCCACCATCATCCGAAAAAATATAGTAACTGTTACTTCGTGGATAATGGGTGTAACGCCTCGGAATTTCTCAACCCGGAGGGTCACTAAAAATAACATATAAAAATATTTGACGACTCCAAATAATATTTCTCGTACCCTTGAATGTTTTAAAATTTTAAATTTTGCGGAAGATAACAAGCGCGCAATGGAAAAATAATTTTTCTTTAAGTTTCCATGATTTTGCCTATACTGTGATAGGTGTCGTCACAATTTATTTGACTATTCAAACGAATTTCAAAAATTCTAAAATTTTAACTGTAGATGCTTGGGACTATATACTACAACATAGTACAATTTCAAACCTTAGCTACATCGCTTGGTAGGTGAAAATGATGGCTGGACTTGCTTAAAAAATTGTCTCGAGTGCCTTGAGGCAGCCTGCTAAAACGTTCATAATAAATTCATACAATAGAATTTTTAAGTGATTCCAATTCCTTTTATTAGACCACATACATGTCTTTACATAGCCACTGATTTTATTCAAAAATTCAACCATAGCATAAGTTATGATTTTTCAAAATTGGAACATTAAGCTAGAAATTTCAAAAAAATAAAACTAGTCAATTCTAACTTGAAACTTTTAACGGCAACAGAACCAACATCTCGTTTTTCATAAATATTACATAATTAAATACTGAATCAAAGACTTAAAAAATATTGTGTTTACATCATGGTTAATTGGATCATCTCGACGTTAAAACTTAAACTAAAAATAAAATTCCACGACAAGCTCGCTAGCCTACGCAATCGGATCAACACCAACCAATTCAATCTGAAAATTTGTTCATTTTGAGAGTGATTATTTCATAAGAAACACTCAGTAGCAGTACATACAACAAGTGGGAAAATCATATGGAAACATAAATGCGACATGCCATCATTTTTAAACTTGCATAGGAACACAAAAAGTAGTAGCCTGCACCACATAACATCATACGTGATTATTTTCAATCAATAACGTATTAAAGTGATTACCTTCAATCACTATCATAACGTTCCTTTGTAATTAGGTTTGCATTATATTCATATCACATCACAATTTTCCAAACGTCATTTAAAAATCACAGTAAATGTAGTAAGTAAGACTACCTTAAAAATTAGTTTTCGATTGAAGTTGTGATGAAAAAGAACTGTTTCTGCAGCTTCCAAAAAATCAAATCCCACACGCTATATATAGATGTATATATAAGGAACTTTTGTGAAATTTGAAATAGGGTTAAGGTCTTTTTACTGCTTGCCAAAATATGGACTGAAAGTGATGAAAAGTGCTAGAAATTACTCACTGCTAGACCGAATTGTTGACAAAAAAGAGAGGAAAGCAAATGACAAAAAGTGGAAGATTTGTTGTTGGAACTTTGGGGATGATAATGAGAAGAAGGATATGAAATTTATGGATCAAAACCAAAGGTAAAAAAACTACTGCTAGAACTTTATGACTGATATGAATGGAGGATGAGAGAGAAAAATGAGTATATTCTTGCTGGAAAGTAAACAGAAAATACAACATTGTTGAACTAAAGATGGAAGCCGAAATTTTGAAGAAGGAAAATGGGAGGTTTGTGCTTAGTTTAAATGCTGATTTCTGGGAGAAAAATACACATTGCAGGGGCGATTTTTGGGTCAAAATTGGGGGGAAAACGTGATCTTGTGGCTGATTAAGGAGGTGGATAAATTCAATTACTTGGTGATGGGAGAGTGAGAGAGAACATGAGTAGGTTGAAGAGGTTAAAGGCTGAAAATGAGGCTGCTGGGGGCGGTTTCTTTAGATTATGGAAGGGCTGTTTGGTTGATGTAAAATCGTTGAGGTTAAGGGGTTGTTTGGCTAAGTTTTTTGTTGGATATTAAAATATTGTTTAGGTTGGGTTTTTGGTTAAATTTTGAAGTCGAAAAGTGAATCAAGTTTTGGCTAAAAAATTGAAAATAAATGGTTGGACTTTTTAGATAGAACGAGAGATTTTTTTAAAAAAATTTAGGCTAGCTATAAATTATTTCTCGTTCAACTTGAAATTCAAAACTTACCAAATCAAATTAGAACAAGGTTCGTTTTCAGATAAATTCCAAAATCGTCGAACTAAAAAAAATATTTGAAACGAACACGCGCAAATTTAACGTGACCAAATATTTAAATTGAACTATAAGGTTCGAAGCGAGGTCGAGGGTAAGAAAAAAAAATTATTTACTTGAAATTTAAAGATAAAAAAATCGGTTGTTATAGTAGGTCTGATTGATTCAACGACAGTCAGATTACCACTATTCAGATCCAAGAGGCAAGCTATGAAACCATCAAGGTAGGTGAGTCGACGAGGCAGGCGAATCATTAAGGCGGGCGTGCCCGGACGCGCCACCATCATCCGACAAAATATAGCAACTATTTTTGTTTCTATCATCAGGAGTATCTTTATAGAGGTCTAATTGTATTGTTAGATCTCCTGACCTCAGTTACAGGGGTGCTCTGATTTTCTTCTAAGACTATATTTTTTCGATCTTCGCCGTCATTTTTCTTCGCCTCAATCACTCGAAGGTCTTGCCACGGAATCACCTCACTAGAATTACTGCTTCATTGAAGATTTCTTCTTTACTCCTGATAATCTTGCGACTTTACTCATCTCATACATGATAACCAAACTCCAAATCACCGTAGCCAATAAATTTTTTTTTTAAACTTGACATCAAGTTTACTTGTAGAAGCTGAATCAATGTGAATATAAAAAAAGAACCAAACACTTTTAAGAAGGAAATGTCTACCTCTTTTCCACTCTAAACTTCTTCTGGTATTTTGGAGTCCAATGGTGTTGAAGGGCCTCTGTTGATCAAATATGTCGCAGTGCTGACAGCCTCTGTCCAGAGCATTTTTTACAGTTTTGCGTGTAATCTCAGACTTCTTACACGCTAGTTATAATGAAATATTATGACAATCTAATTACAAAGATAAAATCTCGAAAACGCCTTTACTTAAGCAAATACAAGATCGATCTGTGTTTAACTCCGCATAGTACAACAAATTAGACTCCACATCTTAACAGCTACTTGCCCATTTTGAGAGGTATAAGTTTATGTAAGAATCATTTTGGGGCCCCACATGAATTTGGCTCTTGTTTTTGGGGAGAAGGGTATTATTTGTGCATAAAATTGTGGCCCGAATTCTCATTTCTTTGCTGAATGAGAAAGCAAAAAGTTATTTATAAGAATTTAGGTAGAACTCACATTTAAAATTGACCTGTAAAAAAATAGCATCCAATGTGCTTGTAGACATCTTCCACAAATCTGTCGTCTTAAGCAAAAATCCACTGAGTTATTAATAATACGTGCATTGGCCTTTGTGGGTCTATGAGAAAAGCATTAATGATGACAATAAAGGGAAATGCTATTGTGATGTTGACACATTAGTTAGTTTCTTGATTTGAAAAATATCATCGGTTGATTGTACATTTTGTTGAATTGAATTATACTTATTTTTTCCCCATCTTTCTCTCTGTCTTTCTGCTAAACTAACATGTAGTGATGACAACGGAGCAAATCGGGGTAGATCGACCTGGTCCAAATTCGTCCTACAATAATTATAGGAGATCCAAATCCGCCCCACGATTCGCCATTTTTCGGAGGCGGATTGGGGCGGATCAGAGCCCTGATACGTATACTGATCCTTTTTTTTTGGCATTCAAAAAATTTAAAATATATTGAAACAAGCTTTACTCCTATACTATTTAGACAACATTCTAAAATACATTAACTACTTAATTAAATGTCCAAAAGAAACAAACAACATCAATTACTTAATTAAAAGTTGAATACTCCAAAATACACAATAAAAAAAAAACAAATTGTTTATCATCTTAGAAAACAACAAAATACTCTAAAATACACAATTAAAAAAAAACAAATTGTTTATCATCTTACAAAACAACAAGGTCATACACTGATGCACTCACACTACATAAATTTGTTTGGATGCAGCCTCTCAACAAAAAATGTTTAACCTTTAGTTAGAGTACTAGGTCTAAAATAATCCCAATTCTATAAAGCGTAACAAATTCAAATCAGTAAGAAGACTTCATAATCTAGCAATTAGGAAATTCATTTAAATAAAAGTTCACATGAGAAATGAAGAAATTGTCATAAACGAAACTGAAAAATCAGAAAACATTCATCAAAACTGAAAAAATAAGAAAACTAACACTAAAGATTGTCGATGAAAAATGAGCGAGGGGCGGCGGCGAAGTGGTGAAGCAGGCGATGGGCGAAGCAGCGGCAGCCGGTGGAGTCGTGGAGAACTGTAAATTAGGAAAGAAATGTGCAATTTGACAAAAGCAATTGAAATTGTGAAAACGGGAATTCACCTAGGTTTAAGTATAATAAATTAGGAATTAAGAAATTTGAAATTGCGATTGCAGCCCTTGCTCCAAATTTTTTATCTTATTATAATTTAATCTTTTTTTTTTTAAAATACGGCGTGGGTCAGATTGGGGCAATCCGTCCGGAGATCCGCGGTGGATCACGGATATCTGCCCCGATCTGCCCCGCCGACCCATAGATCAGGTATTTTCGCTCTATTCGAATCGGGTATCCATCGAGTTCGAGGGTGATCGAATATTTTTGCCATCTCTACTAACATGGCCATAAATGGATGAACTAAATGAGGTGGGGAGTCTAAAATATTTCAATAACAACAATGAATACGTTCAATATTTCAATTTACATTTTCTAAAATTATATTATTTTTTATCTAAAAATATATTATTATTATTATTATTTAAAAATGTCATATTTTTATACTATATCAAATTTAATATTAATTCTAATAATATTTTACAATTTATTTCTTTTGAATTTTTTTTTATAAAATTCATTATTCAATTTTTCATTTTAAAAAAATATTTTTACACATATAATATATATGTTACCATATGTTACTTCATCATTTTCATTATAATCAAAATTTTACAATTTATCTTCTTTAAATTTTTTTAAAAAAAAACGTTATTTTCATTTAAAATTATTATTTCAATATTTCTTTTAAAAGCAACATTTTTACATGTAAACATACGGGTAACATATTGTTATATGTAACTTTCTCATTTTCATCAAAATAAATATTTTAAATTTTTTTTCCTTTTATAATTTTTAAAAAATATATTTAATTTTATTTAAAATTTAAAATTTAATTTTTCAATTGAAAACAATATTTTTACACGGGTAACATATGGTAACTTCTCCATTTTCATTAAAATCAATATTTTACAATTTATCATTTTTTATAATTTTTTTTAAAATACATTATTTTCGTTTAAAATTAATATTTCAATTTTTCATTTGAAAACAACATTTTTACATGGGTAATATATGTACTTCCTCATTTTCATTAAATCGATATTTGACAATTTATCTCATTTTATATATTTTAAAAAAAAAATACTTGTTTTCATTTAAAATAAATATTCCAATTTTACATTTGAAAATAACATTTTTATTTCATCATTTTCATTAAAATCAATATTTTACAATCTATTTCCTCTTATAAATATTTTTAAAAATACATTATTTTATTTAAAATTAATATTTCAATTTTTTCATTTGAAAACAACATTTTTACACGGGTAACATATGTGTTACCATATGTTATTTCCTCGTCTTCATTAAAATCAATATTTTATAATTTATCTCATTTTTATATTTTTTAAGAAAATATATTATTTTTATTTAAAATTAATATTTCAATTTTTCTTATGAAAATAACATTTTTACACGAGTAGTTACCATATGTACTACTTTATTATCTTTATTAAAATCAATATTTTACAATTTATTTATGTTTATATAAATTTTTAAAAAATCAATTATTTTCTTGTAAATCAATATTTCAATTCTTTCATTTTAAAACAACATGTTAACATCGGAACTTGCATCGTCCACGTGTCAACAGATCTCTAGTCACTCATTTGCTAACATGTATGTTACCTGCACACTCGGACAATCGTTAGACACTAAGATCTTCAGGAAAAAGGGTCCGACGATCGTTGGTACTACGACAATCAAGTCAACTATCGGTATATAGAGTAATATACGGGGGATAAAAGCAATGGGGTGTGAGAGGGACAAGCAGGCAGAGATTTGAACAGGGTTTGGGGGTTAAATTCAAGCGTAAAAAGAGTGTATCTTAGAATAACTGGAGAGATTGTATTTATAGCACAAGAGTTCTAATTGATTTAAGAAACAATTAATTAGATATCTTATCGGATCCTCCTTCCTTATGGGATAAGGGTGATCGGCTGTCAAGACAATCTCCTAGATTACCGTCCTTATTTGAATTCATCACGTTGTCTAATCTTTAGGAGATTGAGATTTGGTTTCCTTGTGAGGATTCGTGTGCCAATCTAACACAATCTGTCTTTAATTACTTCTCTAGTCATCCCAAAATATTATGCTGCCTGTTAGTTATAATAAATGCGAAGCTCGGCGAGGTTTTCTGGGTCGGCCATGAGTGTCGAGGACCTTCAGGGGCTTCGCAATACTCTGATCCAGGGACGTTAAGACGCTCGATGGGCCTCCGAGGCCTTCAGAGAGTTTACGATGCCTTTGCTAAGGCCTTCACCGGGTCTATGGGACTTTTATGAATCTGGAAGGTTATTGCTGGGCCTATAAGACCTTAGCGAAGTCTGAATTAGGCCCATATGGGATCTTTACTGGGCCTTTGCTGACGTGGATGTCTTACCAAAATCGGGTGGTAACACAATATTTTTATACTGTAACATTTGAAAACAAAATTTGAAAATCAATATAAATTTTTAAAAAATAAATTATTTTCATTTGAAAACTCCCTGATTCCATGTTCTCAACAGTTCACTTTTTAATATATATTGATATATTAATGATTTGTCTCATTGATTTCCATAATGTCACGTAATTTTTTAAATCTTTAAATATAATAACATTTTAATATCAAAATGTACCACTGATAGACCTCTCCAACTTATCCAATTCTAAAGAGTACAGTTTTGAAGCCTTAATAAGTTATAAAGAAGATACCGTAGACTTTTTAGGATAATACTTGATTTAGGGTTATTTGAGATTGATTTTGTAGTCTAATTTCTGACTGTTAGATAATTAGAAGTTGTTTTAAGTGTTTGATAAATTTTTAAAAAGTGATTATAAAAGAATAGAAAAATTGCCTATAAGTCACTTTCACATGACTTGTTTCAAATTAGGTCAAAACGTTTTTTAAAATTGTGATTAAGTCATACTTTACAGCAATATTTTAAATTAATTCCAAAATTATCCTTGTTAATCATATTTTCCATCGGCACATTCTTCCACCTCCACAAACCTTCTCCACCTCCGGCGATAACCTTATACACCTTCGACGACTTCCGGCGAGTGCTTCTTCTGCGGCGCAATGTGATTTTTTACTTTCCTATAGTAAAATCTGGTGTTGCAGATATCTTTTGATGGACGTACGTTCAAAGCATCGGGACTGCCACTGAGACAGCTCTGAAGCTCTTGGATTAAATGAAGAGAGCTCCAGATAGCAAGGTAAGGAACAGAATCCGTGATTCACAACTTATGGTGAACTATTTGATTGACCGTAACACGGTCAAGCTAGGTGAGCAATCATTTGCCATCATTTACTTTCAGCAAGTTTTGTAGTTATGCTATGTCATTTCAGATTAGTATTTTTTTTTTCTCTCTCTAGGGTGCAGTGAATGGTGGACAAAAAGATCAAAAAAAGTTGTAACCCTTGAATTTTATCGTGTTCGCAAATCAATGGGTGTTATTGTCCGTGAACACAATGGTAAATACATTTCTTTTGCTTGTTTCGATTTTAAATTTCAATTGTTCAGTTGGTCAAAAATGTGAGGAAAATGTCATGCTTTAGATTTTTGACTTTAATATTTTTATCTATGTAGTTACTTGGAAACTTTTAACCAGAGTTATTTGGTTCCTAATTCAATATTCTTAAATGTTCAAAAGAGATTCACAGTCTTTATTCACTGTGGTTTAATATTTATTCTACAGAGTACCCATCATGTGTAGAAAAGTGGTTGGAATGAAGGGGGTGGAGCTGGTGGGGGTTGAAGGAGAAGGAGAAGGAGAATGAGAAGATCATTGCTTTCACTTCTTTGATCCTGATTTGCCATGATTAGTTTTGACCATGATTTGCTTCTATAAATAACAGCTCGATATTGTATAATAGAAAAAAATTTGATACTGTATTATAGAATAGCAGATTGATATTGTATTAGTTGGCCATATATTATTTCTTTGTGTTGTTAATTAGTAATGTGTGTTGTTTGATAGTGTATTATATAAAACAATATCACAAAAAGCAGTATCACAACACAAATGGGCATAGAATTCGTATACGTACTCAGAATTTTTATTATAATATGTTTTCGGAATGGTCTTGATGAGACAGTCAAGACCAGTACTTGACCACTGCGTACAATAGATATTACATGTTTGAAGTCGTTTCTTTAGTTTAAAATGACAATCTTTAATTTTTCTTGTCAAAACAGTATCATACATCCTCTAAATCAGTATCACAGATAAATGTATCTTAATATATTAGTATCATACATGAAAATATCTTAATAAAATAGTATCACATATACAAACTACAACTCAATAAAATAACAGTATCATATGTTGAAACATTATCTTAATAAAACAGTATCAAAGAAAAAAATATGGTATAAATATTCCATATCACTTTATCTAAATAAAACAGTATCATATATTTGTTTTACTGGTTGAAGTCAGGATTGTTACAAGTCAGCATTTTTGCATTTTGTACAATCTCTAATTATAAAACATGGTCCAACATGAAAGCTTATTATAGACATAGCCAATTCATTTTAATATCTTTTTCTTCTGTTAATGCCAAAGCTGAAGATTTCTTGCAATATGAGCCATGAAGTACATCAGTTGCGCTAGCTTTGATTTTGTTTTTCATTGGATTAGAAATATCATGCATTTTGTCAGCGTCAAGGCAAAGTATATTAATGCTAATGGACATCCATTTAGTTCAATATTAGTTTAGCTTGACACATATGTGTATTACAAAATGTAACTATGGAATGGTTGATCATATGTCTCACCCTTGTAAAATTTGAAATTATTAACTTAATATATGAATACAGTCCAGCCACCCTCCTCCAAACAAAAAAGGAGTCTGGATTTGATTTTTACCACTATAAGGCACACTTGTTAAAGTAATTATATTGTTATTAAAATGTTATATTAGTAGTACAAGATCATCGATACTGTTTGTATTCAATAACATTATCATATATTAAAATAGTATAATAGATATTTTACTAGTTGAAGTAATTATATTGTTCTTAAAATACTCCATTAGTAATATAAGACCATTGATACTGTTTGCATTCAATAACATTATCATAGATTAAAACAGTATCATAGGTTGAAACATTATCATAATAAATCAATATCAAAGATAAAAGTATGGTGTAAGTGTACCATAACACATTATCTATATAAAACAGTATCATAGACAAAACAGTATTACAAATAGCGTTTTTTTTTTTACAATTAAGGGTATGTTGGTCTTTTAGCTCTAAAACGTGACTTTAATTGAATTAAGTTTTGATCATATAACTTTAAAGCCCATAAGTGTCAAAACAGTGACCGACCTTGAATTTACCCTAAAAGAATATGTATCATCTGGTAGCAAATTTTGAGAAGTAGCAAAATGGTATCTTTTCAGATTTTACTTTTAGTTTTTCTATCTATCTATTATTAAAATATCAATTTTGACCTTAATTAATTAAAGTAATTCTTTTTATGTCACAAATTTATTAGTATTCTAATTATAATGTATCTCTACAAATAATTTAAATTTAAATTTAATTGATTTTTGTACAATATTATTATGCTTTTATTTTTTATTTTGTATAAATTTTGAGATTTAATAGATGTATATTATTTTTATTTTAAAAATAATTATGATAAATACATTGTCTTGAAAAAATATTTGATAATATTACATATTATTATGGAGGAAAAAATAAATTTTATAATACTACTCATGATAATAATAATAAAAAATAACATTATTATAATTAATGTTCATTTTAATAATTTTATACAGTCGCATCAACAAATTACTTTTGTTTACCAAATGCTTAAATACTGATTTTGGAACATACAATAATTATGAACAAGAGTTTACTAAATACTTATCCGATTCTTTCTACAGCTGATTTTTTCTTTAGCACAATAAAAATTGATTCTCTTGAAAACAAAGAAATACCAAACCAAGCCTTAATCAATTACGTAAAACCATGTTGATAAAAAGGAATAATACCATGTTGATAAAAATTCCCCAAGTTACCAACTCGAAGAATATAAAAACAGTAACTCATAAAGCTATAAAATTGAAATAAATTATGTATTAAAGTTCACGAATTCACAAAGTGCAGTTCGATTTCAACAAACTGTAATAGGAATACTTCATAGCTAGATGACAATCACCAACTAATGGATTTCTTGGATCGTTGCGCACACACCTCAAGGTTGTAGGTACAAATTCAAGAATATTTATCTAGAGATACTCTAATAAAGAAGTGTAAATAATGTTTTTGTGCACACTTAACAATATTTTTAGAAAAATTATATCACTTGGAAGAGGTTCAATTTTTCATTTAAATCTACAACTTGTTGACAAATTGGCACAACTCTTGAACAATATAAATAATATTTCAAATTTATGATACAATATATATATATATATATATCAAGAGTGATCTCCTCCCCACTTGGAGTGTCCAAGTGGGGTTGGAGGAGATCAAAGGTGATATATATATATATATATACAAATTGGCACAACTCTTGAACAATATAAATAATATTTCAAATTTATGATACAATATATATATATATATATATATATATATATATATACTTGTTGGATTATCTATCTTTATAATTGGCTACATATTAAATTGTAATTATAAGAACTATCTAATTAATAGCGTTATTTAGTAATCTGTCGATTGGACCCTAGAGACGTCTAAACTTGATACGGACTATGTAATGTATAGAAACTGGATTCTACTCCAATTAAAATTGATGGACTTCTAATTAATGAACTTCTAATTAGAGTAGGTATATATAATATCAAAAATAAAGGTTATGGTCTCCAGGTCAATAACAATTTTTGCTCTTTTCTTCTACACCATTATAGACAGAGATTATATTGAGCATTGTTAAAGTGATTAGACAGTGGAAGATCCAACCCTCTCGATTTCAACACCAATGAAGTCAGGAATTCTTCATCAACCCATATTCTTGATAATCTAGCATAATGATTTTGAGTTTTCTAATTATTTAATTATAATTAGAGATTTATATTTAAATGTCTAACAAGTGGTATCATAGAGCATAAATAATGTTAAATTATTAAGATTATTTTATACATATTTTGATTTTGAATAATATATTTATAATGAATTTTTTTTAGGATAAAAATCATTATGTGTATGAATTTCTGGTTTGTTTTGTTGAAGAAAAATTCAGATATAAAAAATTAAAGTTTAAAGATTAAAGAATTTTTTTAAAGAAAAAAAGGAGAGAAGGAACAATAGCGTCGCGGGCGCTGCTGGAGGCGAAACAGGAAGAAAACAGCGCCGGCCGGTATTGCTGGAGGCGAAATAGCAGTGCCACCGCCGGTACTGTTGGAAGGCTGCTGTTGTTCTAGCGCCCGCCAGCGCAACTACGGGGTGGCGCTGTCGCCCCACCAGATCTAAAGGAGTGGCGGTGGCTGATGGCTTGCTGACCGCTGGTGGCGCTAGGGTTTAAAAACCCTAGCTACTGCAAAAAATTTTTTTTTTTTTAA
Organism: Forsythia viridissima; assembly: GCA_030279155.1. NCBI lineage: Eukaryota > Viridiplantae > Streptophyta > Magnoliopsida > Lamiales > Oleaceae > Forsythia > Forsythia viridissima. The sequence goes on along the minus strand of CM059037.1, from coordinate 11,132,991 downwards.
GAACGAGACCTCTTGATAAATTCAAGGATTATGGTGCAATTTTGGATATATAGGTTATATTGCACATTAAGTCCTTAAAGTTTAAAACTTAATTAATTAAATCTTTTAGGTTATGATAATTTAAAACTAAGGCCTAAAGTTTTAAATATTAAGTAATCTAACTCTATAGTTATGAGATTTTAATAATTTAGTCCTTAAAGTTGAAATTTTTCATAAGTTGGCGACTAAAATTTTAAATTTTGCAATTTTAACCTTTAAGTTTTAAAATTTTTTCAATTTTTAGGCCATTCAAGTTTTAAATTTTAGGATTCAATCCCAAAAGTTCATAAATCCTGAATTTCAAATTCCTAAAGTATTAAAATTTCAACTCTAAAGTCATCTAAGTTTTAAATCTTAAAGTTTTTCTCCGAAAATTTTCAAATTCTTGATTCAAATGTCTTATATTTCGAAGTGAATAATATTAATACGATACGTTGTTAAAGTAACCTCTATTGTGTTAATTTGTTTAGTTTACAATATAAAGATGAGTATATTTGTTACTTATATGAACAATGATCGGTCCAAATGAAGGTTGTTGTTTGGCCAAATAGCAGACATACTTGTGGCAGTATATATGTGATAATTATAAAGATTTTATTTGGACAATAAGTCAGTCCAAAGAAAAATTTATTGTTTGACAAATTTATTATCTATGTTTGATTACCGCGCAGAGAGTACCACTTACAATTGATGTTTCTGTCCAAAGATTAAATATCAATGTTGTGCTAGGTATCTTGTGATAGCCCCACCAATAAAATACATGCTTTCTTTAGATTTTTATATTTAGTCCTTAAGGTTTTGGATTTTAAATCTTAGGTCCTTCTAGTTTTGAGATTTTAAAATCTTAGGCCTAAAGGTTTGTAGTTTTGAAATTAAGCTCTTAACGCTTTAAATTTTAAGATTTAGTCCTTAAAGTTTTGAATTTTGAATCTTAGGTCCTTCAAGTTTTAGATTTTTAAAATCTTAAGCCTTTAAAGTTTGAAATTTTCAAATTTAATCCCTAAAATATCTTCAAATCCTTAAATTAATCGTCTTATATTTTAAAATAAATAAATTGAAATGATTCGTTGTCAAAGTAACATCTATCGCGTAGATTTGTTTATTTTGGAATATTAAGATGTGTGTATATGTTATTTATGCGAATAATGACCGACCCAATAGAATGTTACTGTTTGGCCAAGTGGCAGATATACATGTGGTAATAAATATGTGACAATTATAAAATTTTAATGTGGATAATAAGTCAGTCCAAAGAAAAGCTTATTGTTTGATAGATTAATTATCAATATTTGATTAATACACAGAGAGTACCACTTACAAGTTGATGTTTTCGTCCAAAGACTAAATATCAATGTTGTGCTGGATATCTTGTGTTGGGGCATGAAGTACAAAAGAAACAGGATAAGGAGTTCACTTGTTACTTTTGCAAAAAAGGATAGACACATGAAATAAAGAATGTCACAGTTACGCTGCATGGCGTGTTAAGAAATGTGTGCTTCTCGCTATGGTTTGTACTGAGATTAATTTATTTAGTTTTTGTACCTAGACACACTTGATGGATGGATTTTGGTGCTACCACTCAAATAAGTGTGTCTATACAGGGTTTGTCTGTGGAGCCGACAGTTAAGTGATGCTGAAAGATTCATCTGTATGGGTGATGGCAAAGCAGTTGCAATTGAGGCTATATGGACTTTTAAGTTATTATTAAGCACACGGTAAGAAGTATGATTAGTCATTATTCTTTACCAAAATCTCTATGGAAAGAAGTACTAAAGACTGCAGCATACATCCTTAATAGAGTTCCAAGCAAAGCAGTAGCTAAAACCACTTATGAACTTTGGACAGGCAAAAAAGCAAGGCCTTACATGCCGAATGAAAAGAAACTGGACTCAAGAACCATAAGCTGTGACTTTGTTGGGTATTTTGAACGGTCAAGGGATTACAAATTCTATGATCCATTGACTAGGTCCTTTTTTGAAATAGGAAATGAAAAATTCTTTGAGGATGTTGAATTTGGGAGATGAGATAAGGTTAGGGACATTGTTTTTTAAGAGTAATTCGTTTCTCTTCCTACTGTTGCTATTGACAATGTTCAGACTCCAATTTCTAACATTGTTCAAGATGCAAATCTAGATTATTCATACAATGTTGAGGAGTTTCTCATCCAAAATGAAGGAGTTGGTTCTGATGAACAAGCTCAACAACCTCAAGAACAAATGCCATTGAGAAAATCCACTAGAGAAAGGAGAAGTACGATTTCAAACGACTATATCGTCATTCTCCAAGAACATGAGGTTGATATAGGAGTTGTGGAAGATAATCCAATCAACTTCCATCAAGCCAAATAGAATTCCAATTCTCAAAAGTGGATTGATGCCATAGAAGATAAGATTAAATCCATGAAAGACAATGACGTTTGTGATCTCGTCAAATTTCCTAAAGGTGCGAAGTACATTGGTTGCAAATGGATATTTAAGACCAAAAAGAATTCAAAAGGCAATGTTAAGAGATATAAGGCTCATCTTGTTGCTATGGGTTTCACTCATAAAGAAGGCATTGATTATAAAGAGACTCTCTCTCCGGTTTCATCGAAAGACTCTTTCAGGACCATAACGACACTTGTAGTTCATTTTGATTTGGAGCTACATTAGATGGATCTAAAGGTTACGTTTCTCAATGGTAACATTAACGAAATGATATATATGTGCAGCCATAAAACTTTGTGAGCGGCGACCTAAAGAAAAAGATATGCTGACTAAAGAAATCCATCTATGGTCTTAAGCAAACATCCTGTCAATGGTATTACAAATTTTATCAAGTCATTATCTCGTTTGGATTTAAAGTAAATGCAGTTGATGATTGTGTGTACCATAAGTTCACTAGGAGTAAATATATCTTCCTAGTATTATATGTCAATGATATACTACTAGTTAGCAGTGATATAGGCTTATTGTACGAAACCAATAGATTTCTAACTAAGAATTTTGAAATGAAGGATCTTGGGGATGCCTATTTTGTATTAGGCATACAGATATATTGAGATCGCTCTCGGGATATCATTGAGTTATCACAAAAGAGCTATATCGAAAGGGTACTTAACAGATTCGACATGAAAGATTGTGGACCAGGAGATACGCCCATTGCTAAAGGAGAAAAATTCAGCCTCTGTCAATACCCCAAGAATGAGGTTGAGGTGAAAGAAATGTGAAAGATTGGGAAGCTATCAAAACTGTAATTCTTCAAAAAGTCATGATGTGTGATGACTGTAATTCAGTTTTCTGGAAAGAAAGATTTATTGCAGGTCTTCCAAAACTCTTTGCTGAAAGAGATAAGGAAGCTATCAAAACTGAATACTCAATGCTTCCATATGAAGAACTTACATACGGACAACTCATTGGATTCATCAATAAAGAAGGACTCTCTCTTTACAATGATTTAAAACTCAAAGCAAAGCTTAAGTCCGACAAACTGGAAAGAAAAAAAGAACTTGGTTCTTTCTATGAACAATACGGATACGAACGCATCCATCCACCTTCCAGGACTCATAAAAACCCACAAAAATATTACAAAAACAAAAAAAATTCAAGAAAATAACACTCTAGAATATAACAAAAAACAAAACAAAATCCTAAAAGATTTCATAAATACAATAAGTACAAAACAAAAGAGAAGAATTTAAGAAAGATAAGTCTTTCAAAGATCCTCATCTTCGTGATCCTTCAAATACTACCTGTTGGAAATGTCAACAGAAATGACATTATGCAAACAAATGTCCTTTAAAAAGAAAAATCAACAATCTTTAAATTGATGATGAATTAAAAACACAATTGTTGAATCTCATCAATTTTTCAGATTCCTCAGAATCAGAAGATATCATCTATAACATTCAAGAAGATTCAGATTATAGCAATGATATATCCTCATCTCAATCTTCCAGTTCCAAAAAGATCTGCAATTGCAAAGATAATTGCATTTGTGACACAAATTCTATCAATGTTCTAACTTCAGAAAAGAAGTTAATCCATGAAATTATCGATCAAGTTCAAGATCCTGATCTCAAACAAAAATTAGTCCAACTCATTGCCCCATAGGAAGAAAACCCTCCTCAAGTGATTTATAACCTCAAAGATGTTTTTGAAAAATTCAAAAAACTTTCTTCTAGTCAAGATTTACGTGGAGAATTTAGTCAAATGAAAAGACAAATTTCTCAGCTCGAAAAGTAATTAATTGAACTCAAAGTTGAAGTTTCTATTATCTTGCTATTTTGATAAAGGAAAAGCCAAGCTTCAATCTTCATCATCATCTAGTTCTTCTAAATCTTCTTCTGAAGATGAAGGAACTAGTCAAATTCCTTTTCAAATCCAAACCCTTTTAGATGAAGAAAATTCTATGAATGTCATTAGTCAAATACGTTTACAAAAATGGTATACCAATGCAACATAATTATCAATAAAGAATTCAAAATTAAAACCAAGGTCTTACTTGATTGAGGTGCAAATCAAAACTGCATTAGAGAAGGGCTAGTCTCCATCAAATATTTTTAAAAAACCACTGAAAATCTTTATGGTGCAAGTGGCAAAAGTCTCAATATTAATTACAAACTCACAAAAGCACATGTTTGCAATCAAAATATCTATTTCAAAAGTAGTTTTTACCTCGTCAAAGATTTAGACCAAGAAATTATTCTTGGTACTTCATTTCTTGTCCAATTATATTCAATAACTGTAACTGAAAAATGATTAAAATCAAGATATCCCGATCAAGAGATATTCTTTGAATTCACTAATCCTCCTACCATTAGAGATATCAATATTATCAAAGAACATTCAATCACAAAGCTGGTTAATAACATTAATCTCAAAAAACATCATATAAAATATTTAAAGGAAGATATCAAGTTTTCAAGAGTTACACAACAATTAGAAACCAAAAATGTGAAAGACCAAATTGCAAGAATTGATAAGCCTATTAGGACCGAAATTTGTTCTTCAATCCCTAATGCCTTTTGGAATAGGAAGAAACACATTGTTACTCTTCCTTGTATTTCTAGCTTCAATGAAAAACAAATACCAACAAAAATAAGACATATTCAAATGAACAAAGAACTCTTAGAGTACTGCACAAAAGAAATCAATGACCTCTTTGAGAAAGGGTTAATTAGACCTAGTAAATCTCCATGGAGTTGTGCCGCCTTCTATATCAATAACCAAGGAGAACTCGAGAGAGGAGCTCCTAGACTTGTTATCAATTATAAGCCTCTTAACCAAGTCCTCCAATGGATCATATAGCCCATGCATCTGAAAAAGGATCTTCTCAATCGTCTTCTCAATGATGTTATCTTTTCAAACTTTCATCTTAAGTCAGGATTCTGGCAGATTCAAATAGATGAAAAAGATAAATACAAAACAGCATTCAATGTTCCTTTTGGCCAGTACGAATGGAATGTAATTTCATTTGGGTTTAAAAATGCTCCATCGGAATTTCAAAAGATTATGAATGACATCTCCAATCCATATCAAAATTTCTCAATCGTTTACATAGATGATGTTCTTAGTTATTCCAATAGTATAGAACAACATCTTTAACATTTACAAACCTTTCATTCAATTGTTAAGAGAAATGCTCTTTCATTCCAATATCTCATCAAGAGAACTGCTATTCCAGTTGCCGAACTCGAATCTGAGTTGGCAAAATATCCTTCTCTTAATGAATGTGTTTCAAGAATTTTTCCTCATTTTCTCAATGACGATGATCCATTCAACTTTTTGAATAAAAAATATCAAGTACTGAATGAATTCTTTTTCCTTCCCCAAACAATTCTTCAATCAAGAATGTGGTACGAAACAATCCTCAAAGTCACAAAATCAACAATTATTTCCCATACTCCAAATAAATCAAACGCCCATTGGATTGATTTTTCCAAAATCAAATTTCTTCAAGTTTTTACCCTTTCGGATTGGAATCAGAATCCTTGGGAAACTAAAACATTTTCTCTAAAAAAATGGTCAAAAATCCTCGTTTTCTTATCATGACTACATTAGAGCCTGGTATAATGTTCTATACTTCAGACCATCGAGCCATTCTTGGTTCATCCTTTTCAAACAAAATTGTCCAAGTATTTTTCCAAAATGGTTTCAAACATGGTGGATCTATTTTGGTGCCACCGAAGAAATTCTCCTTAGTCGCGTTCTAGAAGGATATCAACTCTTTCGAACCAAAGGTATCAATTTCACCCCGCAAGAAGACCTTCTGTTTCAATTTTGCAGGGCTTTTAAAGTCACATGGATCTTCTGCTCGGACTTCCAAATCCTCCCAAACACTGACGATGCATTTTTGTTCAAACGTATCATCCAGAGATGGAAAGTTAAATGGTGGGGAGAGTGCAATAAATTAAACGCCTGTTCAAAGGCAATTCAATCATAGATCAATAAACAGGGCAAAACCAAAGCAAGAGCAAGTTCTTCACAAAGTGACTTCCTTTTCGAGAAGTTCAAAATTATGGCACAATTAGCAAAATGTCCAAACTCAAAGGAATTTGCAATCTTGGCACACAAAGCTGTAAAGGATCTGTTGCTGCTTCCGAAGTAGGGTCAGACCCAGATTTTGAGCAAGAGAATGAGGATGATTGTTAAGGAGCAGACTTCTTTAAAAAGTAATTTTTACCCCTTTATCATTACTTTGCTTTCCAACAAAGAAAAACCGTGGGTATGATTACCTTTCAAAAAGAAAACAGTGCTCCCGTAATTATTGATCAAAAGTGGCATCTTCTTTTCAAAAGAAAATAGTGAAAGCATCCGACAACTTTCCAAAAGTTGAACATTGACTGCAATTATCGAGCTGCTTTTTCAAGAGTAAAGATTCATCAATTAGCATCAAAGGCGCACATTTGTCTATAAGAAGAAGAGTCATTCTTCAGTTTAGACAGAGTGTAATTTACAATTACTTTTCATATTACAAAAACTTGTAAGTATGAAATGTATCTTTCAATAATGCATTTTCAATAGTTCAATATGTCTTTCAATTTTAATCATTTTGTAAATTGTTCAATTGAAGCATATTTTCAATATATTTTTCAAATTTTTGATAAGCATCAATTATTTTCTATTATTTTTGATTTATTTCTTCCTGATTTACAAGATCAATTTCCTTCTTTGAATGAATGGCATCTCAAGAAGTTAATCTTACACAATCCGTTAGATCAAATCTCTCTTCAAGAACATCTGTTGTTTCATTTTGTTATTTATCCACCACTCAAACTTGTCCATTGTAATCAAAACCAATCTTTCAATTATTTCTTAGCCTTGAGATCTCTCAATCGCCGTGTGTGTAGACACATACCTTAACTCTACTAAAAATATGTATGGGTTTTTTACTATTCACAACATCATCCAAAAGGTACAGTTTTATCCTTCAATTTTTATTTTTTTTTATATTTCTCTTCCTTATTATTTCCTCTTGCTTACACATACTTCACTTCTCATTCTCATCCCTTCCCAAACCCTAGATATCGTCATTGTTCGTCGACATGTAAGATTCCCGCTTCCAATTATTTCGATTTTTCTCTACCTCTATTTTATGGTTGAACTTCATAATGTTTTTTAAGCTTGCATAAAAAAAACAATTCACCACATGTGAGATAAAAACAAAGAATGAATTTTGAACGATCAGAAAAAATAAATAATTTATTCATTAAGAATTGAGATTTTCCAATGTTATTAAATACATATATGTTGGTGGGTATTTGAGAAATGAAAATTATATAGCATCCGTTTTGTAATTTTTCCAATTTTGTCGAGGATATCGACGATTACAAATTTTTGTTCCACATACTGAAATTTTTTTTGCCCAATTTGACAAAATGGGAGTTCCCATTTGTCGAAAAGTGGAATAGTTCCCACGACAAAATTGGCCTTTGGCCCATTTTACTGGATCCCATTTTGTCGAGTTTCTCGGCCAAATGGACAATTTATCCACATTTTTTTTTCTTTCCTGTCTTATTCTTCCATTCTCCCGATTTTCTTCTCATTCCCTTTCCTTTATAAACTCTAGATATCGCAACTGCCACTTCGAATATTCAACGTGTTTGACCACTAATCTTAGTTTTACATTTTTGTTAAGAATTTATTTAGTTTTTTTAATTTTTATTTTATTTTTGTATGAGTGATGTGTTTATTTGATTTATGTAATTCATACTGTCGTGAGTTCTATTTTTCTTAATAGAAAGTTTGAATTTCAACATTGTACTTATATGATCTTCTTATTTAAAGTTTATAGGCATTTTTGATTTAAGAGTTAATTTACAGCAAATTAAATGGTATGTTTAAAAATATATTTTTTTATATTTATTATTTGCGGATTATACATTTTTAAAAAATTCTTTTTTTTTTAGTGTATAATTTCAATTTTATCCCATTTTAAAATATCGACAAAATGAAATTGTCGACATTGTCGACAAGTGATGGGAATCAAAATTTGTGCCAGCAAATGAGCCAAGGCCCATTGGCACATTTTACAACTTTCTTTTTTCTCCAATTGTATCAAGAATCTCGACACTGAGAACCAAATTGGTTCCCAATTTGTATGCCAAGCAAATGGGCATTTTGATTTTTTTTTTTTTTTTTTATTTCTTTCTTCCTTTTTTGTTCCCAATTATGTTCAGATTCTCGACACAATTGGGAACCAAAATTTGTTCTCATTTCTCATGTCAACAAATGGCTTTTGTCTCATTCGCCTATTTTGCAAGCTTTATTTTTGTTTTGTCCCCCCTCAAATACGAACATATTACAGCTCATTCATTCAATTTTTTTTATTTTTATTTGATTTTGTAACTAACAAATTCTACACAATTCGTTATTTCTACACAATAAAATGGGTTGTTCAAGGGTCACACATCACTTTGCTGCCGAGGATTCCGGCCAAATGTTTGTAACATATTAATGTTTACGAATCTTAGTTTTAAATTTTTGTGAAGCATTTATTTAGTTTTTTTTATTTTATTTTTTATTTTTGTATGAGTTATGTGTTTATTTGGTTTATGTAATTCATACTGTCTTGAGTTCTGCTTTTCTTAATAGTAAGTTTGAATTTCAGCATTGTACTTCTATGATCTTCTTATTCAAAGCTGGTTACATTGATTTAAGAATTAATTTACATAAAAATATGTTTTTTATATTTATCATTTGCGGATTATACGTTTAGAATTTTTTTCCTTTTTTTTTCATTGTATAATTGAGTTCGATTTTGTCATATTTTAAAATGTCGACATTTTTGACAAATGATGAGAACCAAATTGTTTTGAAAACCAAAAATTGGTTCCCAATTATCATGCCAGCAAATGGGACAAGCCCATTTGTCCATTTTGCAATTTTTTTTTTCGACAAAACAAAAAATTGGTTCCCCATTTTGCAACCTTTTTTTTTTCTTGAATGCGAACAGATTACAACTCCTTCATTCAATTTTTTCACTAATATTTTTTGTTCCACCAAGAACTATTCCATTACAACTACCAAACGTGCAAAGCACGTACCAAAACTAATATATATATATATATATAAAGAGAGAGATAGAGAGAAATGATCTCCTAAGCATTGGTGCTCAGCTTATGCTAAGTACCGATGACATGACGTGCATATTGAATGTATATTTCATTTATACATTGAATATGTAGAATCCACCATTATCTTACAACTACTTATGCCATGTCATCGGTGCTTAGGAAATCATTTCTTTATATAAATATATATATTAAAATCAAAAATAAAAAATTCAATAAACTTCTACACTAATATAAATTGAAAATAAAAAACAAGAGTTTACTAAAAAAAATACCTGTGGCATATATAGAAGAGAAAGGCGAGGTGGAGAGATGCGTGAGAGAAAAGTTAGATTTAAATTTTGAAAGATCAAACTAAAATTCTTAAAAAAGTTAGCATTTATATTTATGAGCTCGAAATCCATACAAATCTGTTTAAATCATGTAATTAATGAAATTTTTAGAAATTTTTAGTTATTGAAGACACCTAAAATTTTAAAAAATCTATTTAAATTCAAGTTGAATACACTTAAATCTCACTTGAATCTAATAAAATTTGAATTGAAAACACAAACATTTACATGAATTTTTAAAATCCATTCAAACAAGGACATCACTTTTAATTTATTTGTAACCATTAATCCATGCCTCGCGATTGCTTGTTTTGCATAGACTGCAGTTTGACATCAATCTTAACTCAAATAGTTTGGTTTCCGCAATTTTGATTGTTAAAACGGTTTAATTTTAAGTTTGAGATTTTATCAATCTTCTTAAATTACTAGATTTTGGAAATAGATCATAAACCATCTAAATTTAGATCCCAACAGGAGATATTTTATCCAGATAATAAACTGCCTTCAAGCAATGAAGAAAAGAGGCTGAAAAGACAGTGTGCAAACTTTAGAACTCAGCACACTTCAGTGTCAAACTTGAGAGATATACCCATGCTGAATAGCTCCTGACAGAGTAACTTTGCCCCATATGGCACATTCGCCTTAACTACGTGTTCTGCCGACTCACAGAACCGACAATAGGGACCTCGGATTTTCCGTCCACCAAGTACCGACCTTTGGATTACATTTGCCATGTTTTTGCATTTCCCACATATGTGCATCTGAGAGGAATCGCTTAGGGTGAAGAGGCGTTCGTGCAGGTTGGCTGCTGCACCATGGGCTATAAGACAGTCACGTTCCATTTCGCCAAACTTGATTCCACCAAAACGCTTTCGGTCTGCCACTGGCTGACGAGTAAGAGGGTGGACCGGCCCCGTGTTCCTGAATTTCACTTTGTCTTCAGCCATGTGCGTCAGGCGCTGGTAGAATGTGGGGCCCATAAAAATGAGGGAACGAACCATTTCACCAGTATGACCATCATAAACTCTCTCGTTTCCCCATCTTGAAAATCCAAGCCTGCCAGTCAGATGCACTCAGATTACTTGTGTATTATATTTTATCCGTACATATGCTCCCTAAAGAAAATACAAGTAAAGCAATGTTAAGTTACTCCTTTTAGAGTTCATACCTATGAAGCTGGTCTGTTACAGCCTCCATTGATGGAGTAGAAAATGGGGTGGCATATTTTAGAGCACCTCCAAGGGCTATCCCTTTGCCCAAAGCAGCCTCTAGAAGTTGACCAGGCGTTTGTCGGGAAGGAAATGCATGAGGGTTTATCACAATATCTGGAACTATCCCTTGCATGGTGAAAGGAAAGTTTTCTTGAGACTCCAGGAACCCCAGGACACCCTTCTGCCCATGCATGCTGGAAAATTTGTCCCCGAGACACGGAGCACGAACCTGCAGGGCCATACATGCAAGCATAAATACCAAAAGGAACTAATGCAAAAATAATCAAGTTCTAATACTGGTCATTGGAAAAGCCCAAGTACATCAAAATTCACATTTATATCACATTAAACAGAAGAGAGTAGCATTTAGCTCCTTGCCGCCACAAAAATGGAAGGCAGATCACATGAGAAGTAGCACAAAACAGCTCAGGTCAAGTCGTGGAGGTTTTGCATGACGAGGAGATAGAGGGTGGGGCAGTGTGAGAAGGTAGGAAAGAAAAGAGAGAAGAAATAAGAGGTAGTTTCTAGCTGGACAACTGCAGTATTCGGTTGTAAAATATTCTTCCTACACTACGTTTGCAGTTTTCACTTTTCTTAGTTTTAACAGTAATCATACAGGCAATTCTTGAAAGACCTTTCGACTTCAAGAGCAGTTAAGCAATAATCTATAACCTGGTATCCTAAGTAGAGCAAATGATCCATAAGTTCCCTATAATTTAACATTTTCCTTTAACTGATGCTAATCAACTCAAAAGATATATCTATTTTGTGGTTCACACCGAAGCAATTGTGAGGGTGCACCTTCATGCAAATTGTGCAAGAAATATAAACAAGGCCAGCTGAAAAGTTGAAAATTCTGCAACGCAAATAAAGGGACAGCTTAAAAGCAAAGGATAGTGAGGTGCAACATAACACCGATGCTCCTATATTGTAATAAAAGCATTTATACATACTAAACTAAAATTACCTGTCTCAGAGATACCGCAGCAAAGTTCTTCCCATCGTCATTAGCAGAAAGCACCACTTTCTGAACCATGCCTCTTTCAGTGTGCTTCAGCTTGATGCTGTGATCAACCCCCGATTCTGCATGCTTTCCGATGACAATATCCCCAGTTTGGAGGTTTGCACCAATGAAAGGAAACCCATCATCGTCAAGACTGTCAACTCGTCCAATTTTACTTTGTATCTTTCCAAAGTTTATGCAGTCCTCAGACTTGGGCTTCGTTCCCAGTGCTTCCTTGTTAAGTACCTCAGCTTTGTAACTTCTAATATGTTCAGAACGAAACATCCCACGTTCCATTGATGCACGATTCATCACTAATGAATCCTCTTGGTTGTACCCTAGATGAACATTGACAGCCACTATAGCACATTGTCCGTTGAAATACTCAGGGTGAGGCAGAATCCCCTTATGGTGACGAGCATAACTTGGCTTTCCAAGACAGTCAGAAAGCATTGTTCGGATAAGTGGTTTCTGTGGGTAATATAATTGATGAATGTTAGTATCGACTCTTATATTTGGATTTGTAGTGGAGAATCCAATTGCTTGTTGAGAGTGCTTCTCAGCCTGATACAGAATCCTCCTCGCATGGTCATGATTTACAAAAGGGATTATTCCACAGCTTATCCCTACTAAGAAAGAACTATCAAGTTCACAGTGTGTATATTTCATAGGTGGATTCTCTTCCTTGGCTGTGAAAAGGTATGTAATTCCCCAAGCAGTTTGACAATCTTCTTCCTCCTCAGGTCCAATGAGCTCGATGACTCCATTATCTAAAAGGGATTGAAATGAAAATTCTCCTTTGAAATCTCTAATTTTCTTTAGATTCCGGACAACTAAAAGAGGACGGAGTATCCTTCCAGCATCAGTAAATATACGCACTTCTCCATGATGTTGGTCCCTTTTGATCTCAATCTACAAGGAAATCAAGAAATAAAGATTTCAGAACATTAGAATGTGATACAGTACTGATATACACACCTGCATTCAAATGGGCACATGCATTAGAATGTATGCAAGTGTGTGCTCACACACACATATACAGATTGGTTCTTAACGAAAAACGGTCACAAGTTTGTAACAAAGAATACAGTCACATCTCAACCACATAGAACCCCAAATGAATGCTAAGAAAGTTCAGAAAATTAGCAAGAAGTAACAAAAACTTCATACATGACCCTTTTCTATTTGGAAGCTTCAGACTACAAAGCAGCATGTCTGATATATAGTGTGTGTGCTTGTTTGGTAAAGCTTTTTGTAGATTATAACAAAATTGTAGATAAAAAGTGAATAAAAGTTGTGGGTCCTACGAATGTGTGGAAAAAATGATGTTTTACCTGCTTATAAGTGCTTATAAGCACTCCCAAATAATGCTAACGGGAGTGACTACATCGGCAACAACTTCCAGTTGTTGAACAATAGCTGATGGCATATCACATGTATTATAACTTCAAATTACATGAAATTTTTTAGATAAGTAAATATTTCACAACAATACCATGGTAAAGTCATGCATGACACAAATGGTCTTCCATCTATACAATTTATATACTGGACTAAGTGAAAAAATTAAAAAATATTGCAACCACATTTGATATCACCAATAAACAAAAAAGCATGAAATATTTTTATTTTGTAGTTCTTGCTAATAATGTAATGTAATAACATTTTAACATATCCTTTTAACTTGAAGGTTGCATCATACTGCCTCTTAAGAGCTACTAGAAACATTAAATGGGCGCAAGATAACCTGATGTGGCACTTCCATTTTGCGACGTTTTTGTCTGAGCTTTGCAACAAATGATGCAGAATCTTTACATATTCCGACCCAATCTCCATCCACAAAAATTTTGTGCTTCTCATGGAGAGCAGTTGAAGTATCATCCACCAATTTTTCCAACCCGCACTCGTACAATTTATCAAGAATATAGTCCTGTTGCAGTATGCAAGTACTGACAAGACCCAAACTTGCCAGATTCTTAACCAGTCCACAATTTTCTCCATCTGGCGTGGTGAGGAAGCAAATCTTACCCCAGTGAGAAGGGTGCCTATATCATCAAAGCCAAGAATTAATAGATACTAACAACACTAGAATGCCAAACAATATAACAACACTAGAATGCCAAACAATATATGCGTTCATGAATCATGATCTGACATATATAGGTCGCTCACACAGACATTGATTTCGGTGCCGTTTCAGACATCTCAATCGGCAAGATTTTAGGACAACTAACTGATACTTGAAGGACAAATTATGTGGACATATCAGCATGTGATGTTCTTTACGAAATGTGACAGCGGCAGTTTCAAGTGCACCATTGCATTGTTGATGAGAAATATTTATAAAAAGGATATATCACCCAATACCATGAGCAAAAGAAAGAATTCTAGAATTAAATCAATAGATAAACTTGCCCACTTCCTTGACAGATAAAATCATAAAACAGATACTTTTAAAGAAGATTTGTGAGGAATATCTTAAAGTAGTTTATGCTTCAACATAACTCTCTTAAATCTGTATATCACATAACAGAAATATCTTTAAACATTATACATTTGGACAATTCGACGCTACATCCTTCAAAAGTTTTGTTCCCTGAACAGATGCATACCCATGCCTGAATAAAATATATTACGAACTCTGAAATCAGTATTCCACAATTATTATAGCTAGGAGTTGAATAATTCATCTTTTGGCAGAACTACGGCCAGACTTTAAGATAAGAACAAAAAATATTGAAAGGATAACCACTTATTAATTGAAAGAAGTTGCAGCAAAGAGGCTGTATGCGTAGAATCAGGTCTTCAGAATTACATTGTGAAATTGGGTAAGGTAACTTCCAATCACTTACGGGTATCTAGCATCTCCAACCTTCCCTGTGTATGAAACCTGCTGACGCGTTTTCCTCATATCCGCTGTTGTTTGCAGTGGATTTGTTCGCCTCAGTGTTGCCACCACGCCAGAGATCCTCTCCATCCTCCTGAAAGGATGTGACCATGCTCCAGTTGAAAACGCTCTAGAGAGACCATTTGTTATGATTGAGGCATCCATGTAGTGTTCAATTGACTGCACCTCCCGATCGCCGTAAAGATCTCTTTGCATAGCCTTGATCATGCGCCTCTCAGCATGTTTAATATGAACTCTCAGCTCTCTCTCGAGCAACTCACCAGACAACTCCAACCTCTTGTTCCTGAAATCATCTCTATTATCTGCTTTTCTGCGTCCCGTATAACCTTCCAAGAGACATTTCACCATATAGGCAAGAAAACGAGCCTTCTGTTGAAAGCTTTTCAGACTGGGGAACAGGTAGTTGCTGATGCATTCTTCAATTGATTCTTTAGGTGGGAATTTGCAACTCTTTACAAGTTTCTCAACATGACGGATTGCCTTGTCCCCCTTACGAAAACCCTCGCACTGTTTATCAGCATCATGTATTGACGCGAGAAGTACATTTACAATAGCACAATCTTCAGTGCCCAAACCAATCAAATTTACTATCTCTCGGTCATTTTGAGCTCCCAGGGCAAAGAACAGAATCCAGATGGGAATTTCTGTCACTGAGAAGTACACAGTCATGAACTTCTCTCCTCCCATGAACTGCTCCACTTTTGGAACTAATTTCATATAAACTCTTTTACGTTTCGAAACGGGTCGATATGCAATGGTCCACATAGGATCATTGGACAACCACAATCTTTTCAGGCATATTTGCTCCTGAGCAATGAAGGCCTGCAATAAAGGTTGAAAGAAATTAATCAACTATTTACAATAATCACACAAGATCCAGTATAACTGAAAAAGGAAGAACCCTTTTAAATGGTTATAAACTAGGAGGCAGCTCCTATCATGTACCCAATACGTGGACTTGGTGCAATGAAAATAGGCTTATTGAAAGAATCATGAATGTTCCACCAGATGTCAGAATACCTTGATATATCAGCTTGGCCAAGTAATTATCCATCCAATATCTTTAAATTGTATAAAATACTAAAGTGGTATGCAGAAAACATTTAAGTGAATAAAGGATGTTCTTCCCATTGGCAGATAAATATATTGTACCCAAAAGAAGTCATTCCATAGTAGACAAAGAATGAAATCTTCACCAATCACAGCGTAGTGTATCGCATGAATGGTAACATTATTAATACCATCCCTTAAGGTATTCCATTCGTTTCTTTAGCAATGAAACTTCCTTGATAGTTTGGGGATGATCTCAACTTTAGAATTAGAAAACTCTCATCTGTTGAATCTCTCAGGACAATCCTCTTGCACATATGTTATTTCATTAGCAAACATAGGAACCATAGTTTAAATAATATGTTATTGTACATTCAGACGACAATCAGTTATAAAAGAGAGTTGTCAATATTGTTCAATCATTTAGATAATGACACCTTTACAATCACAACCATAAACAATATTACTGGACAAACAGTAGTAGAGCATTCTGACCTTCTCCGCGCCCTTGATTATAAAATAACCTCCATGATCGAATTCACAATCCCTTTTCTCGACCCCTTTCAGCCAACATAAGTCTGACTTCACCATAATAGGAAGTCTCCCAAATATGATATCATTGTCATACTCATTTAGTACTTCATTCTCAACAGATTGTTCTACTCCAGTTTTAAACTTGTCAGTTCTTGAAAGATTTTTACTGTACACCTGAAAAGTTCAAAGAAGGAAGCAAATGGATTAAAAGCCAAAGGTCAAACTAGAAAAGGGGAAGGTGGCACACACGCACTCTGGGAGGATGTTGTTTATCATATTTATTGACTTAATGAACCTTTTAAAGTTTTTAGAAAACAATCAACAGATAGTAATCAGTACAACACTAATAACAGCTCTTTAGAACGCTCATTCTAGCCCCATTCAAAAAGTAATTGGAGTAAACTAATCAACAAATGACAACTGGAAAAGTGGAAAGCATGCAATTAGAAGCAGAAGAATAGAAAAAGGCAAATCTGTAGTGTGCCATCAACGTTTAATATCCATAGCGATGTCCAACAAATTACCGAGTCTAAAAAAAATGAGTTGTCTGAATTTCCTCTTACTTCATTCTTAGATAAAATTACAAGTCACGCCATTATACAATGACCATAAAAATGAAACGTGAAAGGTAAATAGCAGAATTATGAAGCATATTTTGTGTGGAACATTGATTCCCCAGAGGATCATGAGCTGCCCTGCCATATGCAAAATATAAGAAAATCTCGCACTTTCAGTATTGTAAGTTCAATTGTATAGACAATTATGTAACATCCAATAAACATGTCAAGGAATCACTTACAGCTCGCTTATTGAGGATGATAACAGATCTATTGGGTGTTTAAATACCTCTAAACAAAATCAAATAAGTTGACAAAAATATGCATTGCAGTTAATGCCCAGTAATGTTACTTGGACTAGAATTCTTGACAATTGAATACTTACTATCAACAAATTGACATAAATACAAAAAGAACAGTAGTATACCACAAATGGAAGTATTTGAATTTGGATAGTGCAAATCTTCAATACAACAGAAGTCAGAAGAGAATAATCAAAGCAGTTGGAACCAGATACATCTACAAACCTGGAGATGAGTTTTAACTTTTATCCTAGATGAATAGGTCATATTCTGCAGACGAGCATGACGAGGATACATTTCCAGAAACTCTTTACCACCTTCAGCTGCAAACTTCTCGCCTGTCCAAAATGTTGGCTGCTCAAGTGTGACCTTCCCAAACTTGAGAGATGCATACCTCCAATCACCATCTCCCCTTTTCGAAGGATCATAACCGGGCTCAACAACAATCTCACCAATAGAGTCGAACATTTGTTGAATACCATGTTTAATGAAATCATTATATGAGTTGAGTTGGTGACTAATTAGGCCACACTCCTCAAAAAATGCCGTTGATGCCTTTTTACAAAAACCTTTGAGGAAATCTTTACCTAACTCTTGCAAATAGCTTTCACCCCCGTCATCCGAATCCGAATCCGAATCAGAATCATCAAAATATATATCATCAAAATCAATGTCCATTTTGGAGCTACCGTTTGAAAACTTCTCACTACTAGGTCCAACGTCTTCCATGGCATCCAAAGCACCCATCAGATCTAAGATCTGCCGAGCAAAATAAAACAAATAACAATTGATGAGTGAAACTATAATTTTTGTTTCTTAAGAGCCACTAAAACAATTTTATATCAATTCCACCATAACTCTTTTACACTACCAATTCATTTAAATCGCTCTACAAACAGTTCTATGAATAAACACCTCTCTCCACACAATTTATAACAAAGGCATTTTCTTATAGATACAGCCATAGGATAATAAAAACATTTTCCACAAAAGGAAGTTTTTATGAAAAGAAACTACCTTAGATGTTGCTCTTCCATATAGGTAAAAGTAAGATGAGCAATCACGAGAAAATCGAAAATTGCCATGCAAGAATTTACAAAACCCTCCATAGAACCAGACCCCTCCCGAATTTTTTCCTCCCAAATCAAATTTTGTCGGGGTTTTGGGCTTTATTTCTTTCAGTACTTTAACTGGAGCACCAATAATTAAAATCCAAAGCATTAACCTTTGCCAGAATCATCCACATGAAAAATGGGTTTAAGGAATGTTCATGTCCTATTATACATTTCCTTAAAAAAATTGGGTTTTTTTTCAAATCTCCGGTATGCGTTTGCGTGTGTGAGTGCCCTGGAGGTCTAAAACCCAAAACCCCAATTTTTGCAGAAAATGATTCACATCCAATAGCGTTTAAGAAATGCCCCCATAACTTCAAACATGATCCTCTTTTTCATGCTTCCATACACAAAACATGATCAAAAGAATCATTGATTCTTCTGATTTATCTTTCCAGGAAACCCATAGAAGAACCAACTGAAAAAACCCAAAAGGTGTTGAAAAACGACATGCATTTTGATTTTTCGCCTCAATTCTTCTTCCACAAAATTAAACCTCAACTTTCAGCAACACCCATCCATGAATATTAAACAAAATACACAAACACCAAGGGTTAAACAAAAATAAAAATTTAACAGTTTTTACCCAAAAAATAAAGACAGAGAAAGAGACTCACATAAACCGTAGCCTTTGAATCTGCTAATTGAAATTTTTTGAGTTTTTTCTGATTAATTTTCCAACCTTTTCACTCTCAACATACTCAGTGAGTGATAGTGAGAAATCCGAGAAGTATTATTCAAAAAGAAAACACAGAGGCACTTTATATGGTCATGAATATACAGAGTTGAATATTGCTGTAAATATAGGAGCAATACCCAGAGTGTGAAAGGACAATTTTACCTTTCAGTCTTCGTCTTTTTGTGATTCCGTTGAGGATAAAGTTGGAATTTGATCGTTGAATTAATCATTTTCTTTCACTTGGCATAACAATTTTCGTATGAACTCTTCAAAAACGAATTATTACTTACTAAATTATAAGTAAAGTTACGAAATTAAGCGATAAATTTATCAATTATCTTGTCAAATTTACAGTGAAATGTCTTTTTTATGTGTGTATGATTAACTAGTATACTACTTTTCTCAATAAAATTCGACTGTATGATCTATGAAAATGGATCAAGATCGTATTGTTCCTCTACAAAAACAATAGACGCTCTTAACGGCTAAGCGCCAGTGGCGGAGTCAAACATTTTAAATTGGGGGTCCTTATGGGGCCGGGCCGGGGCTGTCCTGAATTTTTCTTTCTCAAACTACAATTACTGTGCTCATTTTTATGAGAATCTAATGTTTTTTTATAAGTCATAATCTTTAAAAAAACTTACAAGAAATCATTGCATAAAAATATTCAAGATCTAAAACTAGTCAAACTCTTTTTATTCATATTGTCTTCTATATAATTATTCTCCAAAATAAGAAGATCTGGTTCATAAATGAATTTAAATATTACTCAAGTTCAAAAGAAAAAAAAAATCAATTGAACACGATATGTATTAACAAGCAAAGTGTTTTTATTAATTTTGTATTATCATTTGAGGAATGGGTCAATTATTTGTAATTTTGTATTATTTATTTTATAAGACAAATATGTCTAATTGCCTTATATTAAATTGATATTAGGTGAATAGATCCAATTAACATCTTTTAAATTAATATTATGTCAAAGTTAAATTGCATATTAAAAAATTTCAACAAAAAAATTTCAAAAAGTTGGAAGGTCCAAGTCTCCCCTGGAACCCCCACCCCCACCAACTCCGTTCCTGCCAGGTGCCACTCTTTTTATGAGTTATTCCAGCTTCATAAATTTGAACTCATTTGTTTCTGATAGATAGGGTCGAATTTTAGGTTTTGCAGACTTGAGTCGGAATTTAAAAATTGGACCGTCAAATCATAGTTTGTATTTATATTTTTTTTCATAAAAGTTTATCGAAACTAAATCTATATATTCAAAATTCAACAATAAAATGATAAATAAAATGTAATACCCAACAATAAAGAATGCTATGAATTTGTTTTTTTTATCATAACCAATTTTGCATTAATTTTATCGTCATGTAGACATATTTGCGGAAAAATTTCACTAATGCAAAATATGACGTCAACAATAAATGACAAAATCAAGTCTACCTTAATTAATTCAATTAGTTCAATCATTACTAAAAAATGTAATATGTTAACTCATGAAATATATAAATTATCTAAAATGAAATAGAATGAGTAAAAGAGAAATATTGCTTATAACTCTAATAATTATGTTGATTAGATGTGGCCTATGGGAGTTGATTTTTGTTGGATTGGAAAGGGATATTGGTAGTCTGAAGTTTCAACTTTCAAATTAGGAAGAAGATGGATTTTGGAGTTGACGTTTTTTAATTGTACAAGTTTTTTTGGTTAGGTGTGGACTTAGGTTGTCTCAGATCAATGCTTTGAAATGAACAAAAACAAATATTACACAATTTTTAAAGATATATGGGCCTGAGGCTGTCGCCTCTTAAGCCTCTTGTAAAGTCCGCGCTTACTGGTAGAGTCTTGATAGATGATGATGGCGATTTGAATTGCGGTTGTTATTATTTTAGAATTGAGGTAGTAAGTAAAGCAAGGAAAGATCGTTTGAGAGAGAATTTCGTTTGAAAATGAGATTGAAGAAGTAGAGACACGCAGATGTATATATATATATATATATATATTTTTCTTTCAGTAGTAGAGAAAACTCTATTCGATCGTAATTATAGAAGTACGAATTGAATGTGTATCAATAACAAAGTATTAAGTAAAACTAGTGTGTATATATAACTCCATTTGAATACTACTATACAATTAATTGGATAACTTTTGAAGAAAATTCAATCAATTCCAACATGCAAAAAGGGTCACAATTTTAAGCAACATGATACTCAGTTATATTGCAGACTTTATTCTTAAAAAAAATAACTATTTGCTAACCATATAATTAGGATTTCGAAATTGAAACCTATTTATGTAACATAACATAATGGCCAAAGTATCCATTGAGTGTCTGTTTGGAACAGCTGTGGTGAGTAGAACTTTTAGCAGTAGAGTTTTTTACAGTAGAATTTTTGACAGTAGAGCTTTTATTAAAAAGCAGTTGATTATTTGGATGTGAATTCAAAAAGTGTTGTGAATATTAAATAGAGTGTTTGGTTGCATAACTACAAAAGTACTTTTATATAAATTTTATATTTATTTGACAAAAAAATAATTAATTATTACATATCTAATATTAGTTTCTTTTATAAATAATATTTATTTCATATCCTATTTCATAACGTTATGATATCACAATTATTTTAATATATATCATATTACTTAAAATTAATTTATTTAAATTAAACATATTAAATGTAATTTGTATTATATTATTGAACACGCCAACATATAATTTCACTTTATATAAATACATGAAGTGACAATTTTATATAAAGAATTAATGTGGCAAATAAATTAATAAACTTATGCTGAACTCATACATCGACAAAACTCTTTATTGAATGAAAATATTTTTTTTTAACGAAGAGGAGCAGAGAAGAAGAGGAGCAGAGAATGAAAGAATTGAAATGTTGAAGAAGATATAAGTTAGAAAGTTTTTATTTCTATTTTTATTAATGATAATTAATGATAATTTTGATAATTTTAATGTTTCATTAAATGTTAATTGTAGTTTTCCATAAAAATTCAAATATAGCTTTTTAGAGAAACTCAAAATTTGGGCTTCTCTAAAACAACTTTTTTAAACTGTTTTTTTAGTCAACAAGTACTTATTGTTTTTTGCCAAACAACCATAAATTTAATCAAAATCACTTTTACTCTTTCAAAAGTGCTTTGGAGCTTCAAAAAAGTCCTTCCAAACATATCGAAACTTGATATTTTTGGAGTTAAACACGAATTATATGGATCACAGTAATGGTTTAAATGTATTGGAAAAGTAAATGCAATTTTAATTCAAAATGCTGTTATAACTTCTAACAATAATCAAAATATAGAAAATAATTATTTTTAAAGCCTTCCTGAGTGATATCCCTATGATTTAATTTTTCTAAAAGTGTCAACTCTTTTCGTGTTGTTATTTATTATGTTCTTAAAATATTTAATTTTTAATACAACAATAAAATAGTAATCTATCCCATAAAATTAATTAACTCTCCCAAATAAAACATAAACAAATGGTGGGAAGACAATTTTCTATGTCAATTAGCAAAATCGGATAAATGCAGAAGGCCCTGAATAATCGACCCGTTTGCCAAGTAGAGTCTCACGAAATCTTTCTTCTTTATTTTCAATTAAAAATGAAAATGACTTGTGAACTTTATTATGACTGCCCCTCGTTGGTTGTTCACGGATTCCTTAAAGCAATTGTAAAATGTACACGGACATATTTGTAGCAGTAGCAAATAAGTACACGTTTCTTTACATTGCACTCAAATTCACTAATGTTTGCTTCTCAAAACATTGATTAATTCATCCTTATAAACTACTAATGTATAACTATTGAATAATTAAGCTAATGTATAACTAATTGATTAAGGTAAATACCAATCAAATTGGTCTTGAGGTTGTGTTGATCTTGGCTGAGGTTGTAATCTGTCGGACAGTTGCAGTAAAGGAGGAGGAGGAATTGGCGGTTGATGGAAAAATTTGGAGGTAACAAGGGCAAGTGGAGTGGCAACCTAGCCAAGTGTCAATGCCTTGAACATGAAAGCCAGGGCCACACTTTGGCAGCACGTGTTATAATATTGGTATTATAATATTGTTTAAATATTAAAATCATGATAAGAAAAAATATATGTGCGCGCGCGCAATTTGCCTGGGCGATCATAAGGCAAGCGATCGCCCACTTGGGTTCTACTCAAATGAGCTCTACTGGGCAATCACCCAGGCCTTAACGGCTAGTGCAGATTTTTTGAATTGGTGCCTTTTCATGATTGTCTTTTCTTGATAATTTAAACACCATTTCGTGAAAGTTTGATAGAAATATTTATAGGTTTCATATATTAACATAAGAAAAAACATCAAATTAAGTGAAATTATTTCTACTTTCTCCCAACAATTCAGATTTTACAAAAACTTCTTTGTTCCTCTTTTTTCGAATTTCACTTGTGCTTGTGCAATCCGATTTGAGACTTGTAAATCCGCCAAGGCTATTTGCTTGAAGGTCCTTTAGCATCTCATTCATCGAGAGGTTGCAAATAACGCTTTTAGGATAGCGTTCTTCGCGATACAAGCTCGGTTGTTCATTATTTCATTTGCAAATTTTCTTCTTCAAGTTTGTAGAGTATTCTTGTTATATCCAAGTATTTTCCAACAATCTAAAAGCGTTTACTTGATATAGCAATTGAGGGTGAAACAACAATGGCAACAATCAAGTTAATGAACCAAGATTTGGTTCGTTTGGACAGGTTTGATGGAACCAACTTCATCCGGTGGCAAGACAAGTTGAAGTTCTTATTGACTACGTTAAATATCTTCTACATTCTTGATCCCGACTTGCCTGCAATATTTGAACCGACAAAAGATGATAATGATGAAGTGAGGACTGGAAGGAAGAAAGAAACGCCAAGAAGATGAACTAATTTGTAGGGGTCACATTCTAAATGCACTTTCCGACAGATTATATGATCTGTACACTAACACAACATCGGCAAGACAGATTTGGGTAGAACTAGAGTACAATCTCAAAATACTTTGATTTTAAATTTCTTGATAATATTCCATTGTTGCCTCAAGTACATGAACTACAAGTTATTGTCAACAAATTGAGAACAATGAAGATTGAACTTCCCGAACCTTTTCAAGTGGGTGCAATTATTGCTAAATTGCCCCCAACTTGGATAAGTTATAGGAAGAAAATACTTCACAACTCTGAAGACTTTTCATTGGAGAAAGTTCAAAAATATCTCCGAATTGAGGAAGAGTCTATGACAATAGATGGGAATAAAATTTCTCATATTGGTACTTCAAAGGCTAATGTCGTGGAGGAAAACATCAAGTCCAATAAATTCAACAAATCCAAGAAGAGAAAGTCCTTCAAAGATGACAACAAATTAAAAAAAAAGTTCAAGGGAGGATGCTATGTTTGTAGTAAAACCAGACATCAAGCAAAGGATTGTTGGAACCGGAAAAAAGGTAAAATTGAGGGCAAGATGAATTCTCTTGAAAATGACAACATTGTTGCCACCGTAAGTGAAATCAATGTTGTTAAGGGAAAGGCTCCGGGATAGTGGTATGATACTTGCGCCACCATTCATGTTTGTTATGACAAAACATTCTTCAAAACATATCAAGAGGTTGATGATGGTCAACAAATTCAAATGGGAAATGAAGGATGCTCCAAAATCATAGCCAAAAGGAGTGCAGAACTTCAATTCACATCCGGGGAGAAAATTATATTAACTAATGTACTTCACGTGCAGGATATGAATAGAAACCTTGTTAGTGGAGACTAGTTGGAAAATCTGGGCATTAAAACAGTTTTTGAATCAGAAAAACTTGTACTATCCCGTAATGGGATTTTTGTGGAGAAAATGCTATTCTACTAAAGAAATGGTAAAGTTATGTACTATTGATAACAATGATAATAAAGTGAATTATTCTTACTTATTGTGTTCTATTAAATTATGGCATGAAAGATTAGGACATATCGGATATTCGTCTTTACATAGAATGTTGAAAGATGGCATGATATCTTGTAAAAATGAAAAACACAATAAATGTGAAATTTGTGTTAAATAAAAAATGATTAAGAAAGCTTTTCATGGCATAGAGAGATCAACTCAATTACTTGACCTTATTCATTCTGACATGTGTGAATTAAATGGTATGCTAACTAGAAGAGGAAATAGATACTTTATAACATTTATAGATGATTTATCTAGGTTTTGTTATGTGTACTTAATGAAATATAAAGATGAGACTTTTAATATGTTTAAAGTGTGCAAAACCAAAATTGAGAATCAACTTGGAAAAGGATAAAAATTCTTTGAAGTGATAGAGGCGGAGAGTACTTCTCTAGTGAATTTAATATTTTTTTGTGAAGAACATGGCATAATAGATCAATAAAGTCCTGATCTCCTGCCCACAGGTGGGCAGGAATCCAAGTCAGCATGTGGGCAAGGATTTCTTGCTCCCAAGGGCCAAGAGATCAATTCCGCACATCAATATAGTGCTCCTAGAACACCCAAACAGAATGGTTTAGTAGAAAGAAAAAATAGGACATTAGTCGAAATGGTTAATGCTATGTTATTGCATGTTGAATTACCAAATAATTTGTAGGGTGAAGCATTGTTAACTGCTTGTCATATAAGTAATCGAATTTCTTCTAAAAAGCTTAAAGTTTATCCTCATGAATTATGGAAAGGAAGAAAACCAAATATTGGATACTTTAAAGTGTTGGGGAGCCTTGCTTATTACAAGAACACTAACCTTAAAAGAAATAAGTTAGGACCTAGAGGCATTAAAAGTACTTTTGTTAGATATGCTTCAAATAGTAAAGCATATAGGTTACTTGACTTAGAATCCAATTTGATTATAGAATCTCGGGACGTTGAGTTTTTTGAGAATTCGTTAAGTGTTGATGAAATTCATCAACTCTATTGGAAACTCAAGAGGAGCTTCCAAATTCTAGAGGGTCACTAGAAATATTTTCGAAAAATGTTATTGAGTCTAGTGAACGTCAAAGAAGTAAGAGAGTCCGAAAAGAAAAGGTATTAGGACCAGATGAAATAGATTCTCAACCAATTACCTTATCCTTAATAGAAGCTAATAGGGAGGACTTTGTAAGAACAATTCCTTATGTTCTTCAAGTTGAAAGTGATCCTAAAACTTACAAAGAGGCAATGGCTTTTAGAGATAGTATATTTTGAAAAGATGCCATAAATGATGAAATAGATTCTATAATGTCCAACAATACTTGAGAGATTGTTGATTTACTTGAAGGATCAAAGCCAATTGGTTGTAAGTGGGTATTTCAAAAAAAAAAAATATATAATACCGATGGATCGATCCAAACTTTTAAAGCTAGATTGGTAGCTAAAGGCTATAGACAAAAAGAAGGGATAGATTATTTTGATACCTATGCACCCGTAGCTAGAATTACTTCTATAAGAATTCTTTTTGTATTAGCTTCTATTTATGATTTGTGTGTTCATCAAATGGATGTTAAAACGGCATTTTTTAAATGGAGATTTAGATGAAGAAGTTTACATGGAACAACTGGAAGGTTTCGAATTACCCGGTAATGATAACAAAGTATGTGAATTAGTTAAATCTCTATATGGATTAAAACAAGCACCTAAAAAATGGCATGAGAAATTTGACAATGCTATCATATCTTTTGGTTTTGTGCACAACACGGTAGATAAATGTTTGTATACAAAAACTTGTGATAGATATGTTGCTTTTGTTTGCTTGTATGTAGACGACATGTTGATTATAAGTAATCACATTATTAGTATTACAGAAATGAAGATGTTTCTATTTTCTACATTCAAAATAAAAGATCTTGGTCAAGTAGATACCATTTTAGGTATCAAAGTGATTAAAGATAGTGGGAGTTATACATTAACACAATCACATTATATTGAGAATGTGATAAATAAGTTCAAACATTTGAACATAAAAAAGGCAAATACCCCATTTGATCCAAGTATCAAACTTGTGAAAAATGATGGAAGGGCTATTGTACAACTTGAATACGCAAGTGCAATTGGTAGTCTAATGTACACGGTACAATGTACAAGACCGGGCATTGTATTTGTAATAAGTAAACTAAGTAGGTTTACAAGTAACCCAAATGCCAAACATTGGAAAGCTATTGGTAGGGTTCTTGGTTATTTACAGATAACTATAAACCTTGGACTCCAATATTTTAAGTTTCCGACTATCTTAGAAGGATATACCGATGCTAGTTGGAAATCAAGTGTTGGTGAAAATAAATGTACTTCAGGTTGGATGTTTACTCTTGGAAAAGGTGCTATTTCTTGGAGGTCAAAGAGACAAACATGCATTACTCACTCAACCATGGAATCTGAGTTCGTAACATTAGCAGAAACGGGAAAAGAAGCAGAATGGCTTAGAGATCTTTTATATGAAGTTCTATTGGATATGAAGAAACAATCTTCAATATCTATACTATGTGATAGTATAGCTACTCTAGCTAGAGCCTACAGTAAGGTCTATAATGGGAAGTCTAGACATATAAGTGTAAGACATGACTATGTAAGAAGTTTAATCAAAAGAAGAGGAATTTCTCTTACATACGCGAGATCAAGATAAAATTTAGCTGATCCATTTACTAAACCACTTGAGGACTCAATTTTTCAAATAACAAAAATAGCAAAAAATCAATAGATTTTTTTTAATTTATCTAAATTTTTTAATTTTTGATGCATGAAATGTTGTAGTAAATGTCGTTTTTGGTAGCTATATGTGTGATGTTCTAATTTAACATGTTAATGCATTTTTTGAATTTGGATTTTCGCATGAATGGCTTGAGTTTGGAAATTGTTGGCATGGTTGAGAGATGGTGGTTGAATGTCCAATACGTATTGGGACAGGGATCATTGGTTAGAAGAGAATATTTGTGAAACTTTTTCAATAGGTTCGAGACTAACAGTGCACCATTTTACATACATTAGCGACCAGTTATGCACTGTTATGACCAGTTGTGCACTTTTACTGTAGGGACCACTTCTGCACCTTTACCGAAAAGGTTAGGGACCACTTGCACGCATTTATTGAAAAAGGTTAGGGACCATTCATGCACATTTACTGAAAAGATCATAGACTGCCTATGCACCATCTCCACACATTTAACATAATGAAACAAAAGGCAATGTTAAATACAAAGATTTGATCTTATTTTAATTAATTCTTCTAAGAATGGCTCATCTGTCTTCTCTAGCAAGCAAGAAAACGTCTATCAAAGTTCAGATTTATTCAAAAAGTTTTCATCTCCAATGATAGCCCACACCAAGAAAGATTAAATTCTATTTACTTTTCAATTCTAGTCAAACACCATACTTCAAATTTTTGCTGTTTTCACCAACATATACTTGGTGGATATGGTTTAAGTTATATAGACGAGATTGAACAGAAGAGGAAAAAAATGTTAGTTGACCAATTTAACATACAAGTAAAAGCAAATTAAAAGAAATTTAAGACCATGCACTCAACTAACGACGAATTTGGATGAAATCCATTCGTAGGACCACTTTGGCACTCAATAGTATAAGTTAAAAACTTACTAGCCAAAAATAAAAAGTTAAAGAGACTAAAAACACAGTAAGAACATACATTAGAAACCATTTGCGCCAAAATTCTAATTTACTATTTATAACTATTCTCAACAAAATGACTCGTTTACCATTGTAGAGAATTACAAATTTTTATCATTCTCCTCAATTGCAAATATTTTTCTAGACCTCGTTCCCTCCCCTCTCCTCTCCTCTCCTCTCCTCTCCTCTCCTCTCCAACCATAAAATTCAACAATTTTGCAATATTTACCCTTTTCTTGCAAGAATATTATTAGTATAAATTTAACTCAAAGCTTTACAACAAGTGGAGATTTTCAACAAGTGAAGATTTTCAGTATAAATTTAAGAATTAAAGCTCGTAGAAATGAAGTTTGAACTAGTACTCTTTGTAGCAACCAAATAGCCTCTAAAACCCGGAAGATTGCAAAACAAACTTTGTGCGTAAAAGAAGAAAGGGTCCTCTTTCTGTATACGCAGAGCTGCTTTCATATTTTGAAATCAGACTCTTCTAAAATATTCAAGATCACAGTATTTGAACCAAATAAAGCCTAAAAAAGGTATTGTTATGCACAAGATGAATACAATGCAGGATGCAACACACAGACACCAGAGATTATCTACAAACCCGAAATGCTGGGACTAGGACCATAAAAAGAATCATATGTTGATTCTACCATGACCATTTTTTTTTTTACAATGATGGGAGCTAGAAACCAATTCCAACCCACCATCAGTCCATGACTCTCTGCCAGTCGTCCATTAGACTGACAGAATACAAGAATTTAGATACACGATGTTGAAGGAAGTGTCATCCACATGTTCCATTACCTCTCTCCACCATCAGGAGCGAGTCAGACTTCGACTTCTCTGGTGAGCATGACAATGTAAGACCTGATGAAGTAACACACATCAGATGAAAAAACGAAACCACAACCAGCAGATGCACATTAATCTTCGGATTCCAGGTTACAGTGTTGAAAATTGTATGAAATACCTGTAGAATGCAAAAATGAACAATTTGCAAGGCTAGATTTGAAGCCCGCCACTCAAGTAGCAGTACTGCTGTTCTTAGTCCCGCTGCAGTCTAAGGATACCTGCAAAGTGGCATACAATCATAATTAAAAAGAAAAAAAGGTATATATCGAGAAAATCATAAGGTAGCAAGAGCCAGAATAGAAAAAGACTCCAGAAGTGAACATGGAATTTACCTAGATCAAACCCTCACCCAGAATTTGGGTCAGAACCACTACCCTGCATGAATTGAGGAGAATGAGCAGGTAGTATGAATTGAGGTTGCGGTGGAATAGGTGCTGCAACACCTAATACAACCAAAAACATTAGCCTCAGGCCCTCTGCTCAACATATAAAATCAAGCACAACATTTCAAAGGAGAACATAGTACAGGTTCCATAGTTTCAGATCCTCCGTTCAACATATAAAGAGTATGTTTGTGTGCGCTTAGAAGAACTTATAAGCTGGTCAAACATCATTTTCATCTACACATTTCGTAGAACCCACAACTTTCATTCACTTTTTATCTACACATTTCGTAGGACCCACATCTTATAATCTACAAAAATCTTTACCAAACATACTCAAAATCAAGCACGACATGTCAAGAATATTGTACCAGTTTCATGGAAGCTAACCCAATTTCGGCAAATGTATATAATCCTTTTTACCAACACATACATACTCCCCCTCCGAGCAAAATTATTGAATAAAAATAGAAATGATGTGCTATAATAGAGGTTAGAACATCATAGACAAAAAGGTATAAAATTATGTCAATCAGGGGTGTAAGTAGTCTGATTTGGGCGGTTTGTGATATATTTCAAACCAAACCATTTGAGAAAATCCCAAACCTAAACGGCTAAACCAAACTGTTTTAGATTTTCTTAAACACATACCTAACAGTTTTGACGTATAATTTTTCTTCCTATTCACTTAACGTCACTAGTTCATTGATCTACTTTATTGGCGATGAAATAAAACAAACTATACACTCACTATAAATATAAATACCAACAAAACCACAATAAAGTCACAATAAAAAACACGATAAAGTGTGACGTTCACTTTTTAAGAAAAATCCGTACAAAATGAAAGTGAATACAAAGTCACATCTAAACAAGATAAAGAGTCAAAATACAACTTGATGCTCCCGAACAAGATCTTTACGATCCTCAGCGGCGCTGTCACTGCCGCTTTGCTTCTGGACCTTAGAGAGTGAAAATTAATGGTTTTGCGATGCTTTTTGGGCATGTAGAGGGCTTGATATATGAAGTACGACCAATGTACATGCAATCTGATGATGAATTGATTGATTTATTAAATTATAGTAATTGCTGGTATTTGACAAATGACCAAAATGCCCATATTTATATTAAATTTTAATAGCTATATCTTATACTGGAGGTTAAGATTGAAATTTATCAGTCTGATTCATGTCCAATTTAATCTCTAAACGATTCAATTTGGTTTAGTACAGAACATTTGGTTTTGTTCAAACCGCAATTAAAATACCGAAATCTAAACCAAACTATTTCAAAACGTTTTGGTTTAGTTCAAAACTGTTTCATTGACGGTACGCGTGGCACCAAACTGCCGGGATTCAGTTTTCCGGATTGGCATTTTTTGCTTACAACCCCTATGCCAATGTCATTTAATGGAGTAGGCAAATTTGAAAGCTTGCACAGATACACGATTCCAATTGTGTCTTTCATATATATACAAGAAAAAATGTGTTTAGCAGGAAACAGATTTACCTGTAGCGAACGGTGTCGGAACAGTTGGAACAGATGTTGTTGTCACTGCATTGACACTGGGCCCACCAAACTGCACGATCTGATGTCCAGCCATTGCATATCCTGGCAATGCCGAATAACTATGACTTCCTGGAAGAGTCTGGCTCAACTGGCTGTAAGGATACATAGTTGTGTTAACTGTTCCAGGCACACCATATATGTGAAGGTATTGCTGACTTCCATAAGGATTGTAAACACCCTAAAAAGAAAAATGAATTACTTTATATCAAAATGACTTTATGCAAGTTTACAATCATGGAAATTCGTAAGCAGCAAGTTTTCCAAAGCTACAGACCTGAGGATAAGCATATTCTGGACTGTATGCAGCATACCTGAATCAATAAAAGGGGTGGGGATGATCAATTTTAAAGAGGTTGGTATCCGAAAGTAAAAACTGTTCATACTCCATGCCCATCATCTTTTGTGAATATAATATCAAATTAGACGAGTCGTTTGAAACAAGAACTTGAATTAAAAAGGAAAAAAAAAAGAGATGATAGACATGAAGACGAGCAAAGAACCATTTCTTATATTATACCGAGTGCAAAAAATTTAAATTCAAAAGAATTATCCATTCAGACTGCAAATTACATGAAGTAATATTTAATAGCTCCTATGTATTATTGAACCATACTCATTTCATCCGTATTTAAATGTATTAGCTTGACCCAGCACAAGTATTTATTAAGGGTTGAAAAGTGGTGCTTTTATGTAGTTCTCCAATAATATTACAATGTCATGTTTGGGGCCATAAATTTCCAGTTTTAAATATATGATCGCAGGTGAGATTGTTTTATTAAGGGTACTATGGAAATAAGATGTCGAACAAAAAAGGGTAGTTTTTGAAAGAATTTTGAAAGGCAGAGAATTAAAGAAAATGGATTTTAATTTGGGATGTCCTGGTAGAAAATAAAGATGTCCAATTTCAGACGGATTGTCATTTCCTTATCAAAACAAATAAAAAATCCTAAGATTTCACAAAGTTATGTTGTGTTTGATTTTGATTAAAATCAGTTTTTTTGCAAAAGTTGATAAAAGTTTATGAAATGTGTGGTTCAAAAGTTGTAACAAGTTGTGGATCTACAAAATGTGTGGTTAATATTAATTGTTGACTTTGACTTCAGCTTTTTAGCAAAATTTTAATTGAAATCAATCAGACACTTAATACCCTTTCAGCTATACCGGTGGTTTTCTCCTTGCTTGACAGTCATCCCACACATATACCATAATGTAATATGCATACAATCACATCAAAGTTTCAAGAAGGCTTAATCCAACAACTCAGTCAATATTTTCTTATACCAGGCTTTCTGTTTTAACCGTATCCACAAGTTCAGAGTCTAAATTCTCAGGGAAGAAAATAACTAATACTCCAATTACCAGGCACACATGCATGATGTTGCATGCAGCAATATATTTCCAACACATCAGGAGGTTTAACCCAAGGAGATGATAAGAAAAGTCTCGTTTCAGTGAGATCTTACGTTTAGTTATATCCTTTATTGTAGTAACACAAAATCAAGTAAGTACAGATTATGCATGCAACGTAAGAAGAGCTGCTGCTTATACATTAAACCTCGAACCAAGAGATTCATGCATATACTTGTTCATGTGGATGATGTGTTTATCAACAGTCAGAAAGAGAGAAAGCATATACACTTGAAAGGGATCACCTTCTCATATGCATGGATATCACCATACACCTCCATGTCTCAACTAAATAATTCATTTTCCTTTTACAGATGAACAATAAAATTTGACATTATCGACAAAAGCTAATTAGCAACATTCATGGCATCTATGAAAATCCTTCTACAAGATGATACAAACACACTTCCAAATAATTTGTGGATTCATAAAACTTCTAGTATCAGCAGATACACCGTAAGCTCAAAATGTTTCAATAGAAATAATAACTTGACAAACTGGACAGAAAGTATCAGCAGGTTAAAAAAAGTTATTTCATACGTAACACAAATGTCGAATTAAGCATGAACCAGAACAACAAGCATGAACAGAATACAGAACTGAAGAAAATTTTAAATGTGATTAGTGGTGTGAAACATTATTTTCAAAAGCACCCAAGACTTATGATGTGCTTTGTGCGAAGCATTCATTAGGAGCCTCAAACCTTATGCTTTGCATTGTCAAGACGTATTCCTTGACTTACTAAGGCGCACACCTCAGGGGATAAGCCTCAGGGAGGCTGAGACATGCATTCCTTTAGTCTTGCTCCTGGGTTAATTTTAGTTACCAGCCTCACCTTTTAGATTGATTTTTCATAGTGCAAAATGTTTTAAGGAAACTTTCGGGTTGCTTTAAACAAAAACCAACCCTAAAACGAAAAAGGAAAAAATTGGAGATCACATTAGAAAGAAAAGAACAAATGTAACAACAGGGATCCCTCTTCTCGGGATCTTGCCCCTACCTTACTCATCTGTATTGTCTGTTTTGAAAGAGCTTGTACCCATCTTGCCCCACACGAATTTCTTTCGCATCCCGACTATTAGAACCCAAGACTTTCCTTAAGAGGAACTTAAGTTGAATGCTGATATTAATTGAGCAAGTATGGATGCGTAAGGCAAGGGTAAGTCCCGAAAAGAAGGATCCCTGTCGTTTCAACAAGTGAAGAGCCTTTGTGTGCTCTAGCCCTCTACTCCTATAACTGAAGACGCTCTGTAACTTTTCTTTTAAATTCAAAACAAGCAAAATCCTTAAATAGCTTATGAATTGTTTCAGTTGTTTTACACTTTTAGTTCTAATTGTTGGTCAATGGTCTTCTTATGTGATTACTAATTTGTTAATTTATTTTTTGTTATTTTGTGGATTCATTTTATGTTTATGGTTTACAAATTCGACCTTTTATTTTGCTGAATCCAATTAATGGATTTTTTAAATGGTTTATAATCAATAGAATTTTGCACTCTATAGTTTTAACTATTTTATTGGTTTATGTTGAGGGCGACACCTCGCATCATGGAAAACATCTCCATTAGACATTTAAACACTGGCATGAAGAAGATGTCAACAAACAGAAATAACTAGAAACACCAAAACTGTTTGATGGCACAACTGCCAACAATGGAAATGACAAAGAATGGAATCCCCATATAAATGAGACATTCCTCAATTCCATTTTCATGTTTCCTTTTGTTACTCTAGACTCTAGGTAATGTCACATTTAGGAGCAAGAAGACATGCAGTAAGAAAAAAAATTAATGATGTCATGCTTTAGAAACACCAGGACCATGGATGCAGAACCAGCCAACCTTCACACTACAAAAATTTTCTTAATACACAATGACTAATACGATCATAAAGCATAGCTCACCCATACGGAGAATACACCAAGCCTTGTTGGTAGCCATATGTAACCGGCTGCTGATAGCCCAAATTTCCAATATAAGCACCCCTGGCAGCTGGTAGACCTCCTAGGTGAGGTGCTGGTGATCTAAACCTTCCTATGAGCAACAAATTAAGGAAAAACATATTGTAGTAATCTAAAACCTATTGAAATTTTACTGAAAATATCAAAAGAACGAATATCAATCATTCTTTCACTTTATCACATAATACAAGTAATTACTTCCTACTGATTCATAATCTAATATTGTAAAATGCCCCAACACACTGTTCTATACTTTGAGCTTCCTTATACATTAATTATAAATTTTAATATGATGGGGCTTCATAGGGATGTGAAATACCTTAAATCAAGTCAGTTGTCACTTAGAAACTTAGTGCCAATGTAGAATATCCAATCGATTCGCCCCTAAAAATTAGTAGAACTTCCGTGGATAGGATCATTCTTCAATTGCATATGGTTGATAAAATTTACCAATTACATTATTTATGTATTCAATCAGTGGAATTGAGATACTACATTTGTCTCATACGCTATGGGGATGATGAGAAGAGGTGTATTTCACTTCTCCGAGGAACTATAATTCGAGATACCCTAAATTTGAGGAGTTATTAAAAATGGGAAATGCCCTAACTTTGAGTGCAGTTTGAACTAATGATTTATATAATTGGTAGAATTTTACTTATTTCTTAAATTTTACCATCAGCTTTAAAAAATGTGGCAGAAATTTTGAAGTATTATTGCAGAATTGATAACATATACATGAATGTGTAATGACGGGAGTCTAGGATAATATACTTTAAAATGGGAACTGGAGATGATAATTATATGACCACACTTACAAAAATTCACAGCCACAACAGAAGTACGCTTTCAATCAAACATCAGGCATTTGCACGTGAAAAAAGATTTTCTTAATAGTACAGTTAAACCTTGATGAGGATTATAGCACCAATAAGGAAAATTGCTACAGATTACGAGCATCTAAAAGATTGACCGCAAACAAGCACAATATGTGGGCAGATGAGGTACATTACCAAAATGAAGTGCTGGCCGAGGTCGCCCCAGCGAAGCCAAATTACAATTTGCTCGCCTTCCATCAATAATTGGAGTTGGATCGGCACATGCTCTTCTAGCTGACTCAGGGTCCCAGAAAGTCACCTAAATCCTCCATACAAACATCATTTCCCCCATGTCATTAATTGTCAACCTTTCTACTTCGTGCATAACACATTATTCATAACAGAATCCCACATTGGCGAAGTAAAATATTAAGAAGCAGACAAATCCCAAAAAAATTGAGTTGGAACCATACGAAGTATTTTTTATTGAGAAACAGGATATATCAAGCATGAATGGTGCAAACTTTATACAAATCCAATAATCAAACAAAACAAATTCTACGGAATTCTTTAACAAAAATTGTTCTTCATGGAAAAGATAACGAGATACACTCACAAAACCGTATCCTTTGGATCGGCCAGTGTTCTTATCAGTAATGACGACAGCTTCAAGAATCTCCCCAAACCGCTCAAAATACCGTCTCATAGTCTCACTTTGCGTCTCCCAGGCCAGCCCTCCAACAAAAACCTTGGTTAGAGTGGTATCCCCAAATGGAGAATTCATGTACTGAAACCCTCCGGGACCCGGACCCGAGCTTGGACCCGGGATTGGCGGCTGCTGCTGATAAGCCATATCACTTAAATTACTCAAATTTTAAACACACTTTTTAGAGAGAAAATGATTCTGAAAGAAGAAAGGAGGGTTTAATTAATTATAAAAGCGATAGCAATACGAGTGATACTAAAGTTGATCCAATGAACAGAACATATCATTTTAACAGGATAACCCTACCAAAAAAAATAATAACCATAGAAAAGCACAAAGAGAGTGAAAAAGGCATCATATTTTAAACTATTTACACATGAAAATTGGGATGAACATGAGAAATTTGAGTTTGAAATGGATCAGGAGGCATAAAGATCAAGAAAATAGAACATAAAACCAAGAAAAGGAGATTAAAGAAGGGAAGAAAAAAAACTAGAATTGAGGTGGAAAAGTAGTGGCAGTACTGAGTAGTAGGTCAAAGCTCAAAAGGGAAAGTGGGTTTTGCTCAGCTGTACAAGAGAGCAGAGTAAGCCGTAAGGGCATGTGGGGTGGTGGGGAAAAGGCGAATCATGGGCGGAAATTGTTGGGTTTTTCACTTTGATGATGGAGGGTTAATTCCTAATCATAATCCTATGTAATTACACATATACATGGAGTTAATTAATTATGGATTTGAGGGATTTGGGTTTGAAATTTGATTTGGGGCGAGGGAGAGGGTGGCGATGATGATGGAAAAGATGATCTGGAAAACAGTCATCATTCCTTCTTTTCACAGTATGAATGAGCCAAAGGAAATCGAACTTTAGGGCAAAATGCTGGGCAGACCGACAGGGCAGCTCTGGGTCCCACTCCCATGCGATCTTCTTGTTGTTTATTTTTATTTGAGGAAAATTGCAAACCTAGTCTCCAACCTGTAATGACTAAGTCTTAGGGATGGCAATGGGGCGGGTCCGGGGCGGGTCGGCCCCGCCCCGCCCCACCCCACCCCGCAAAAATTTTTACCCGCCCCGCCCCGCCCCGCGAATTCGCGGGGCGGGGCGGGGCGGGGCGGGGCGGGTCGCGGGGCGGGGCGGGGCGGCCCTCCGACCCGCCAACCGCCCCGCGAAATAATTTTTTTTTTTTTTTTTTTTTTTTTTTTTTCAAAACTGAAAAAATAAAAATAAAAAAAAAAAAATTTTTTTATATATATTAGTACTAAACAAAACAAAAAAATTATAAAATTGAGGTTATGGTGTAGTGGTTAAGATTTGTAGTTTACAAATTTCAACTCGGGTTCGATTCTTCTTTGGCCTATTTGTAGTGAAAATTATAATTTGTATTATATATTTATATTTTATGATTTTTCAAAAAAAAAAAAAAAAAAAAAAAAAAAAAAATTTCTAGGGGCGGGTCGCGGGGCGGCGGGGCGGGTCGGGGCCGCCCCGGACCCGCGGCGGGGCAGATTTTTCTGCCCCAAACCCGCCCCTATTGTCCAACGGGGCGGGGCGGGGCGGTGCTTGGCGGGGCGGGGCGGGGCGCGGGGCGGGTCGCGAGTCGTGGGTTTTTTTGCCATCCCTACTAAGTCTGCAAACCCGCTGAAGGTTGGGACCCGAAAGTGCATTTTTTATGTTGGGGATGAATTAGTAAAAGGCACTATCACTCTCTAAGTTTTACAATTTTCAAGCATTTCGAATATAAGAAGTGTTAAATCTTCGGCTCACATGGAATCGGTCGCCCAGAAAGTAGATGTCATGTAGGCAATGTCTTAGAGTTCCAAATATAAGTGGTGAGCTCCAATATGTTCGATGAACGAGGGTCTATTGTCGAATGTGCCTTAAATTCTTAGTCTTTGTATGTTTAGACAGCTTTGGCAGTTAGAATGTGAGTCCACTAGGATTTGTCTAATAAGGAAGTAATCATATAAATATCTAAATATCCATCGCAATATCTTATATGACCAGAAAACGTATGGAATAATAACTTAAATACCCTAGGAGCCCAGGGCCACTTAGATGATTCCATTGTTAAGGAAAGAAAATCACAATAATAATAAGACTCAACCATTGATTGAGTGCCACATGTTAAATTAGGTCATTACTAATCTTAACCTAATTTAATCTAAATTCATTTATAAATACCCAAGCTTGGTTCTCGAAAAAAGTTATCAACATTCACCCTAACCAAAATCATCTCTATTTATATCTCACACACCCAATTTTCATTAACTCATAATTTTTTAGCAATGACTTGACTGTCAAAGTGCAAAAAATTGTCGAGATTCCTTCCGATACGACGATCATTGCTCACTAATAGTGCCCAAGAGTGCAAGTGATAAACAGGTAGATGGGGATATGGCAAGGGATTTTTTAAAAGCGAGATCGTTCAAATTTTAAGATCACAAGAAGTTTGTTATTTATCAAATTATTATGCTATGCATGAATTTGATACAAGAATATTACAACTTATATGATCAAATAATCAGTTAACAACGAACAAAAATGAAGTTTGGAAAAGATTTTGGATCAAAATATATCGACAAATAAAAAAATTTGAAAAGCACGTATACAAACCACTTTTTCGAGTCCTTACCTATCTCCCAAAAATAGAGAAAAAAAATCAAACAATCAACTCCATTAGAGTGTAAGAAAAAATATTTTGTTAATGTTCAATGAAACATAAGTGAAACTTCTACTTTTTTTATTTTGACGTAAAAGAAGAAAAAGTGAAAAAACAACAACTGTAAAAGCAATTGATCAAACTGAGATGTTCCTAGTTCAGAGATTGAACCACATAGAGCATGTCTGCCTAGGCTTAAATTTTTTACTAATAAATATGTATACTTATATGTTTGTTGACCTCGAGAAGCGCACTATCCACGTGTCAACAGTATCTTTAGTAATCCATCTGTCAACATATATGTTACCTACACATTTAGACAACCGTTAGACACGTAGATTGTCAAGTGACAAGATGGGGTTGGGGATCGTTGGCACTCCGACGATCAAGTCAAATGTCATCACAAGATAATATGGAGTGTTTTGGGTGTGGAATAGAAAAGTAAGCAGAAATTTAACCAGATTTTTGGGTAGAGAATGATACGTACCTTTGAATGGAGATGAATCAAGTATTTATAGGGTGAATACTCTAGCCCATTAAGGATAACAATCAATTAGTTACCTAATTTGACTATCTTTCCTTATGAAGATAAAGTTAATCACGAATTGACTGAGATGTCCAAAATCTCTCCCCTTATCCTTGTTAATCTCTAAGATTGTGATGCTAATTTTTAGGGATTGACATGGGGTTTTCTTATGGGAGTTATCTAGTCGATCAGGACTAATCTTTTACCAAATTATCTCTCCAAGTGGGGCTGGGATATCACTTAAGATGACGGACTATCTAGAGGACTTCGTGGGTGTGTGAGGAGAACTGCCCTAGATGGGGTTCGCCATGGTTTCAAGGGCCACCCTAGAAGTGGTTCGCATGGTAGAACAAAGTCGAAGGTAAGAAAGAACCTCTAGTTCCATGTGGGGCTTTAACTGCCATGTGTAACATGAATGAACGCCATGGTGGTCCTTGCTGGTGCCCGCAAGCTGATGTGGCATTCTCGCCAAATTTAGGTGGTAACAATAGTCTCCCAAGTTTGAGTTTACCATTTATGTTAGGTGTAGGACTTGAGTACAATCACTGGTCTTTTAGACTTTTTATATCTATGAGTCTGTGAATAAGCCATTCTGTGACCCATGCAAAGACGAAAACCATTGTGCAGTGATGACATTTCTGCATGTCCCAAAAAAGTGCGAGACTCAATGAGAGAAGATGTCTTATCCAGACCTCATAAATAATCCGAACCTTTCTGGCGATGAGGATAATAATAGTCTCCCATGTCTGGGACTGTTCATTTATTTTAGGCGAGGGCCTTGACATGGGGTTTTGTAGAAGTTGTTTGAACGGTCCTCCACGTGGCAGTGTCAAGGCTCGCGTGCTTTTTGAGTTCTTAAATGGCACATCATTAGGATAGGTATTGATGAGCTATGTGTTTCAGAGTTCGAAACGACAATGCCATTATTATCGCCGCCAATGGAGTGAAAGAGAGTAGGCTCACATGACAGGTGGACATGCCCCCAGCCATTAATTCCAAATACATTGCTTCCCTCTTTTTTGCATTCGCTCACTATGTAGAAACCTACCAACGACTTAGATCTTTAAAGTTGAAATCAACGACTGAGATGTAGAGGGTTTTGCCTATATAACCATGAACAATCTATGTCATTTCTTTACCTTTGCAAACATTACTCCTAGGCTCCCAAATTTTTCCAGCAATAGAAAAACATTTGAGTAATTTTTTCCGTGAGAACTCAGATTCATAGGTAAAGTTCTTAGGTTGTACTCACTATCTTCTCTGTCATTCTTTCCTTATGTTTTGGGAATTTTGTGGCCTACTTCCATTGTCCCTTTACCGTTCTACCATTATCGTACTCTCTGCTCTGGTGGCGTTCAATAAAAACAACCCAGTAATTTTCAGCCACATGTTCATCTTCTAGTTTCCAAAATGTCCTCCAAGAATAAAGATTCCCAAAACCATTTAGAGGACCCTCGCACTGACTCGGAGATTATGGACGAGGTTACTTCTTCGTCGAAATGTGGTGAGGAGGTTGAGAGGGCCCACCGTCACCTATTTCTCATCCACCTCAACATGCGAGGCTCTAAGGAGGAAGCTAATGAAGGTGAAGGCCTAAGCGAAGCTGAATGCTAGGAAGGTCTTGCAAAATAGAGGACAAGGCTATGATGAGACCTTTGCTCGACTAAAGAGAAGTTCATGTAGTCCATCAACTTAATGAGGAACT
Organism: Forsythia viridissima; assembly: GCA_030279155.1. Lineage (NCBI taxonomy): Eukaryota > Viridiplantae > Streptophyta > Magnoliopsida > Lamiales > Oleaceae > Forsythia > Forsythia viridissima. Next base: position 11,091,519 of record CM059037.1, on the reverse strand, counting down.
TACGGCCTCAGCACATCGTGACCTTGGTTCAAAGTAAGATGATGAAGATGGATCTGGAAATGGCGAGGCTAGTTTATGACGTTCTAGTGACCATTCAGGTTACATGAACGAGCCAACGATTCTCCTGAGGGCATTGTTTTGTAAAGTTCTAAAGGACTTTGTTAACGTCTAATTCTGTACCAACCACATGTCAACAGATCTCGAGTCACTCCTCTGTCAACCTGTATGTTACCTACACGTTAGGACGACCATTAGGCACCAAGATCGCTGGAGAAAAAGGGACCAGCAATCGTTGGTACTCCTACAATCAAGTTAACTGGAATAATATACGGAAGGAATAACAATTGGGTGTAGGAAGGACAAGCAGACAGAGATTTGAGCAGAGTTTAAGGGTGAGAATAATGTATAAAAGAGCGTAAAAATGCGTCATTTTGGAATAACCGATGTCCTTTTATTTGTAGCTGCAGAATACTAATTATTCTGTGTAAGCAATCAATTAGAATTTTGATTGGATTCTCCTTCCTTATAGGATAAAGGATAATTGGACGTGGACAGAATCTCCCAAATTTTGGTCCTTATCTGATTGGATTTTCAATAATGTGTTGCCTAATTATGGAGAGATTGGTATTCGTTTTCCTTGTGAGAATCCTTGTGTCGATCAAACACCATCTTTCTTTAATTACTTCTCTTGTTATCTCAAATTATCAGATTGGCCAGGAATGCCGAGGCCCTTCATAAGCTTCGCTCTGATGGATTCAAGAGTGCTAAGATATTCGATGGGCCTCCAAGACTTTCTGAGAATTTACGAGGCCCTTGTTGGGCCCCCGAGGCCTTCGCTGGATTTTTAACGACGTGGAGGACTTACTAAAATCGGGTGGTAACAATTGTCCTCCAAGTAAGCCTATTATTTATATCAGGTATAAGACTTTAAGAAGGAGTATTATATGAGGACGAAGGCCTTTAGAAAGCGAACCTCCAATGGAATCTGTGGGATCACCTTTCCTATTATATTTCTCCATAGGAGGCATTTTGAACCCTGCGGAGAGTTCTCTAGCCTTCAACTCTTTGGAGAATGAGAGGTCCTTGTCGTCGTCGTAAAGGTCGCATGACTGTTATAGTCTTTCTTATTTGGGCTTCACATCCACAGCCCTGGAGTCTCTTCTCTTCTCTTGGTGGTCATCACTGGACTCGCTACGTCGGCTACTCAATGATTAAGGTCGAGCCACAGATGACCTGGCCTCCAACCTGTCGAATACGCTGGCAGAGACGATCGACTTTTCCACTCGCGAGACACGAGGTCTCTCATGGTTCATGGGATTTTACCCGATGAGGATTGGCAAATCATCTTGAGACCGACAGCTATTGATAGAGCCAAACCTCGAAAGGCTTTGTCGGGCACGGCTACGCTTGGGTCTATGTTGAAGAGATTGAATCTCTAACATTTCAAGCGCTGCCTTCATCCGGGCATAGTCTAGCTTCAGGTCATGGTTTTCTTGCTCAACCATCCGCTTCTATCGTTGTCTTCTTCTCTTTTGGTGGGTTACGTTCTGAGGGTCTTGAACGCTTTCGTACTGCACGTCAGTATGATGGGACTCTACTTCTTCTTCTATGGAATTTTTTGTTACCATGCTCTTTTGGATAGAAAACACATTTTTACCATAAGTTTTTTGCCATGCAATATTTTTTGATTTCCACAGATGACGCCAATTTGTTGACGTCGAATTCTACACCAACCACGTATCAACAGATCTCCAGTCACTCATCTGTCAATTTGTATATTACCTGCACACTAGGATGACCGTTAGGCACCAAGATCGCCAGGAAAAAAGAGGCCAGCGATCATTGGTACTACGATCAATTGTCGGTATATAGAATAATATATAGGAAGAATAACAATTGGGTGTGGAAGAGACAAGTAGGCAGAGATTTGAGCAGAGCATAAGGGGTGAGAATAATGTATAAAAGAGTGTAAAAAATACGTCCATTGGAATAACCAGAGTCCTTGTATTTATAGCTGCAGAGTCATAATTATTCTGTGTAAGCAATCAATTAGAACTCTGATTGGATTCTCCTTCCTTATAGGATAAGGATAATTGGACGTGGATACAATCTCTCATATTTCGATCCTTATCTGATTAGATTTTCAATATTGTGTTGCCTAATTATTGGGAGATTGGTATTCGTTTTCCTTGTGAGAATCCTTGTTTCGATCAAACACAATCTTTCTTTAATTACTTCCCTGGTTATCCCAAAATATCAGATTGCCTGTAGATTACGAGAGTGCGAAGACTAGCGAAGCGCTTGAGATTGGACAGGAATGTCGAGGCCCTTCATGGGTTTCGTTGTGATGGATTCAAGAGTGCTAAGATGTTCGATGGGCCTCCAAGACCTTATGAGAATTTACGAGGCCCTTGTTGGCCCCCGAGGCCTTCGCTGGGCTTTTGATGACGTGGAGACCTTACCAAAATCGGGTGGTAACAGACTTCAATCTTTTTTGGGGCATATTATGACGATCTTTTTACTTTGGAGGATAATAGAGGTCAATGGAGATCTTCCAGTAGAGGTGTTCAAAACCATATATTGACCTTGTAGATCTGGTTGACAGTTTAATATCTTGCCAGGGCCAGAAGTGGAAGCATCCATCGGTAGCCGAAACAAAGTCCCTAACTGGAAGGGCATTTTATTCTTCGTCGGGGATGAATGGAAAATTAGGACAAGGGACCCTGGCTAAACATCAGGGTTCCTCGTCATTTTGGAAAACTTGGTGAGTTTTATTTACACTATTTCGTATACCTTCATTGCTCCTGACTTAATCATTTTTTCTATTGTAGTTTGCGATAAGCATTCGATTTCTAAGAAGGAGCAGGGACCCATCAAAGAAGAGTGGTTCAAGATTCATGGCTTTATAGTGAGTTCAAGAGTTTGAACAATCTACTCAAGGAAAATAATTATTTGATCCGATTTAGACTGATGGGAGAACCTTGCTTTCCTTCTTTAATTTTCGTTGATTTTACATTTGAGCCCTAATCACTCGTTCTCTGTCTGTAGCCAAATATGTTTTCAACAATATTCTCGTCTTCGCGATGGACGATGACAAAAAGTATGGAGATGATGAGGTCTCCATCCAACGACATGATGCAGAGATTTCTGTTGAGATCCCCGTCGGAGTGCCTATTTCCACTACCTTTGCCTCCTCTTTGTGACCCATTACCTATTCCACAGCTACTAGCAAACCATCTTCTCCTTCTTTCCATGATAAAGAGGGGAGGATTGTTGATGCCGAAGTCAAGGGCAAGGACAGAAAGAGGGGGCATTACCCAACAACTGGCGAAGGATAATGTGAGACGATGTTAGAGCCGGGCTTACTGAAGACGCAAAATGATCTAGAGCCAAAACTACCAGTAAGGGCCAAAATGCTGACTCATCTCTCCCATCCAGATAAGGGTCGAGGGCATATAATGCATCAACATCAGGTCCTACAGTGATAAATTAGACCTGGCCTTATGAATAAGTTACCTTCGCTAGCAACAATGGTGGTGGTAAGTGTTTGTACTTTCTGGTCTCTGTTATGGGAGAGGGCTGCGAAGAATGCTTACTTGAGAAGTTGGTTACCATGGCAACTGCTGTGCGATTTCAATCCCACAAATGTACGATTCGTTTACAAGTAATATACTGATGTGTAGAGTGTCGAACCCACGAGGACTAGATATTAATTTGATCAATTAATTTGTAATTCAAATTCTAACAATATAAAAAACACAGATTTGATTTTGGTGTGTGATTCTAAAACTATTTAAACTATTTTAATTAAATTTAAAATATCAATAATAAACTTTAAATGATAAGAACGAATTCGAGTTTTTACTAACACTAAGATTTGCGAATCCACCTACACGTACCATAATTAATTATTCGTTAATCGCTTTAGCGGTTTATTACTCTAGATTTAAAACTGGTGATCCTATAATAATCAAAAGCCTCTCTCGATGGTTGATCAATTCTATATCGATATGCGAACCTAATTATCTGTAATCAGATTTCGAACATAAAATATGCATTTAAATCTCAAGAATACCTAACCAGATTTCATAGTAATTTCTATCTATTATTGGACCCTATGTTATTCAAAACTGCGTGCTAAATTTATATTGAATTTCTCGACTTTAATATAAATCACAGAATATTCTAATGATGATCAGACATTAAAATATTAAAATATTGCATAAAGAATAATCAATCAAGAAGCAATTACCTACTAAAACGGAAAAACTTCTAATTAATTAAAAACACGAGGTTTCATCGTTCATCCTAGAAATAAGTAATTTTAGCAGGACATGATTTTGTCAATTATTACAATAATTGAATTCATCATGATCCGGAGAAAGAAAAACAAAAAGTAAATAAAACCCGTGATCCCGGCTCAAGAATCTTCAATCCCGTGCTTTGATCTTCGATTCTTCGTTTGTATCTTGTTCTCCCAAAATTCGTCGTCATTTTGTTATGGCTATTATCTACCTTATATAATGTTCTCCAAACTCTCCAAGACATGAATTAGGTAGTTGTATTAATCTGGACTTGGTAGAGTTTTATTTGGATCAGGACACAACTTAATACTGTGCGAAATACCCATGCGATCGCATGGTTTTGTCTTTTTACGTTCTGCAGAAAATCTTGGGGCCTTGCAATCACAGCCATGTTTAACCATGCAATCATGGTTAACTTGGCTGCAGATTCGGTTTTCTTTCTTTGATATTTGCATGCCAAATCCCTCAAGTCTCTTTATCTGTTCAATTGAGTCCCTTTTTCTTCTATTTGTTCTCTTTTCATCTTTTCGTCAGATTGACCCTTGAATTTTATTATTTCCTAAAATAATAAGAAAATAACGTGCCATTAAACTGAAAACATGCAATAGTACTTATAATCGTCCCTTTTTGTGAGCACAGATAAGTACAAAATTGTACTTATCAAATACCCCTAAACTTGAACTTTGATTCGTCTTCGAATAATCTAACTAAAAACAATCATGCACATACTGATAAAAAAAATTTAAAAATTGTCATAATATAAATAGCTTGCCGTTCTTGCTTCAACTTTTGCAATAACTTATAATTTATGACGAGTGTTCAGGTATTACTATTACAAATGTGATTATACTCAAACCATACTTGACATGTGTGTAAGAACAGTTAATCTAATCAACTTAAATTCTATGGTGGTGATAGCTCAACCACTTGGTCAACTTTTCCTTTTCCTTTCCCTCTCGTAAGGTACACTTCCTCCCAAAATGATTTTCTCTTTCAATTCCCGAGATTATGGTTCAAAGGTTAAACTTCGTTCATTATTTTCTTGTTCGAGTCTGGTTGAAAAAACTAATAATCGTAACAACCTAAGTATATGAAGATTCTCCAATTTATGAGCACTCTCGACCAGGAAGTTTCTACTAAATAAGTCAAACCCATTAGTTGTCTAATCTCCAAATTTACTTTGCAAATGATTTTTTACTAGCTTTAACAGAAATAAAAAAAAATTATTTATTAAATTATATATATATATATAAATCTTATGTGCAAAACTCAATCTATTAAGCTTTCTAAATGATTTATGTAACTAGCTTTAGGTCGATGACTCCCAGGTCTTTCGAACCTTAGGGCACCGGGTTTTGAGAAATCCCTACGGGCCTTTTCACTAAAGTCAAATAGGCTACGAAAAGAATTATAAGATATTAACAGGGTGCAAAATTCAGTCCATTAAGCTTTCTAAATGACTCATGTAACGAACTTGAGGTCGATGACTGTCAGGTCTTTTAAACCTTAGGGCATCGGGTTTTGAGAAACTCCTACGGACCTTTTCACTCAAGTCAAATAGGCTATGTAAAGAGTTAAACAATAATAATAATGATTTTGTTCATTGCGTGCAATAAGTTCATGCGTGAGTATTAGATTCCTAACATTCGGTCATTACTTAGTTTCCTCTAACTAATCTAAAGTGTTTCACACAATTTTTCAACATACATGGAATCAATCATAACTTAAATAGCCACTATTACAGTTTAATTACCACACTTTCTCACTATATTAGTTACTTGTTCGAGATATATATGATTTTTAGGTTCAAAAAGGGTATCCTATTGTTTCCAACTTAAGTGCACCAACATAGCTAAAAATCATCTTAACTGACCGATACAACACAATATCAGACATGGTCAAATAATCTTACATTTAACCAATAGTAATAATCTGTTCACAAGTCATAGATCAAAGTGAAATAATTAAAAAAAATTACTAGCTGGCAAGGCTATTCTTATCACATAAACATGGAAGCAATTAATAAAAATAATAATTTTTTTAAAGATAATAATCAATATCAAGTATCATAATCAAATTAAGCAAATTTCAATTTTTTATACACCCCCAAACTTGAAAGAAACATTGTCCCTAATGTAAAATTTAAAATCAAAAGATCAAAGACCTCCCTAAGACAGATCAGATGGTGTTGGAAGAAAATGTGTGATAAGATCAACTGGATGAGACTCTTGTATAGGTGTAACTCGGCAAATCTGTGCCTGAATATCATCCATGGCCCGCAGGTTGTAACCTAAAAAAGAAAAGAAAAAAAATTAATAATAATAATAAATTTTTAATTTTTAATTAAAATTTTTTTATTTTTTTTATTTTTGGTTGTCCTTGCGATCGCAAGGAAGGAAATTCCTGCGATCGCAGGACATGTAAATTCTGGGCAGATTGTATTTTGCCCAGTCTATGCGATCGCAGAGGGTGTAACCATGCGATCGCATGGTTTAAAATTTCTGAAATCGATTGTTTTTTTTTTTAAATCAGAATGACGATGATCATAGCTTCATTGCCTAAGAATTGAAAGCCTACTTAAAATCCTAAAAACTTAAAACGTGCAAAATGTCAATTGAATTCCTAAGACTTTAAAAATATGAAATTTAAATAAAAGGGTAGAAAAATGAGTTGCCTCCCATTGAGCGCTTATTTAAAGTAATTAGTTTGACTTTGTCGTGATAATCGCTCAAGACACTTTGAATAGATCTTTGGAGGACTTGATTTGCTTGGCTTGATTGTCTTGGCACCAATTTTTGTTCACCTTCCAGAATTTGATTTTTCTCTTATCATATTGATAAGAATCTATTTTGCCACCCTGTTCGAATTCAACTATGAAGATTTCAGCCTCCTCACCGACTTTGATCACAGAAGATGGATGTAACTTCTCTTTCTCCACATACTCTTCTTCTCTAAGTGGTGCATTATGATGTTGGGTGACAACTCTATCATCTAAACTCCCAGCCTTCTGATTAATGACATCAATCTCGAAACAAGAATCTGGACAGCTTGGAAATTTAATTGCTTTGAACACATTGAATGTAATGTGTTCATCATTCACTTTCAGCATAAGTTCTCCTTTTTGAACGTCAATTATTGCCCGACCAGTAGCCAAGAAAGGTCGACCCATAATAAGTGGTACATCACTGTCTTCGCACATATCCAAAATAATAAAATCTGCAGGGAATATGAATTTGTCCACTTTCACTATTATGTCTTCAATGATTCCTCTTGGGCGTTTGATTGTCCTATCCGCAAGCTGCAACGATACTGTTGTTGGTTTTGCTTCTCCCAGACCGAGCTGCTTAAAAATAGAATAAGGTATTAGATTTACACTAGCACCCAAATCACATAAAGCTTTGTCAAAGAATAAACTACCAATAGTACAAGGAATATTAAAACTCACTAGATCTTTTAATTTCAGAAGTAGTTTGTTTTGCAATATAGCACTACATTTCCCGGTAAGCGTGAATGTTTCGTGCTCCTCCAACTTCCTTTTGTTTGAAAGAATTTTTTTCATGAATTTAGCATAGCTGGGCATTTGAGCTAAGGCATCGGCGAAAGATATATTGATGTGAAACTTTTTGAAAACATCTAGAAATTTTTTGAATTGTTGGTCTAACTTATGTTTTCGCAGCCTTTGAGAAAATAGAATTAGAGGGACGTAAGCCGGTGGTGGAATATAATCTGGTGGAGAGTCCTATTTTTCTTGTGCAACTTCTGCTTCTGATTTGTTCTCTCTCTTTGCTGGACACAGTTTCCTTTTCTACACCTGGCCTTTTTACATGAATTTTTGGCAATTCAGCTCTGCTTCTCGTGGTGATTGCATTGACTTGCTCTTTTGGATTGACCTCAGTATTGCTTGGCCATGTGCCTAGTTGTCGATCGGTCATTAGTTTAGCTAACTGCCCAATTTGATTCTCTATATTCTTTATCGCGCCATCATGTCTTTTCTGCACTTCCTTGAATCACATCTCCATTCGTTCTGATAATTTAGCGACTGTCTGTTCTAATCCTCATTCTCTTTCCTGGGGTCTTCCTTGATTTGGCAGATTTTAAATATTTTGTGTATTGCCATATGAGAAATTTGGATGATTTCTCCATCTAGGATTGTAGGCCTGTGAGTATGGATTATTTTGCTGTCGCTGAAAGTTCTGAGCATATGCAGCTTGTTTAGGTGATGACATATCAACTTTGGTTAAAGGACATTCTGATTACTGATGGTTTGCCCCGCATGTTACATAGGTTGGTAAAGACATCTAAACTATATTAGCTGAATGAGAATATTTTATTGCTTCCATCTGCTTTGCCAATGCATCGATTTTTGCCAATACAAGTGAATTTGTGTCTACCTCGTGTAATCCTGTTGCTTTCTTCTGCAATCCTCTTTCTGGCCACATAATGTACTGTTCACTCATAGTTTCATATAGATTGTAAAGGTCATCGGCAGATCTATTTTGGATAGAGCCACCTACTGCAGAATCTACTGAAGAACGACTGGTTGGAGATAGTCTAGAGTAGAAATAATGATTCTGAGCTACTAAAGGGAAACCATGACTTGGACACTTTCAGAGCAGTTGTTTGAATCTTTCCTATGCCTCGTGAAAGTTTTCCAACTCAGATTGTTGGAAATTAGAGATTTCATACTTCAGTTTGTTTACTCTGGCTGGAGGAAAATATTTCAGTGTGAATTTCTGGATCAGATCTGTCCAAGTAGTAATGCTCTTAGGCGGTAGAGAATCTAACCATTCTCTAGCTTTATCTTTCAGTGTGTGTGGAAATAGCCTTATCTTAAGTGCCTCTTCATTAACACCGTAGTATTTGAAATTTTCACAGTATTCATCGAAGCGAGAAATATGGTAGTGAAGATTTTCATCTGTCATCCCATAGAAACGAAGATTGTTCGAGAACAAATTCATCACATCTGGCCTCAACTGAAAGTTATCGTGTCCATAAGACAGATAGACTATGCTGGACCGATTCTCAACAATCGGTGGCATCATATACTCACCCATAAGAATATCTCGTTCACTAACTTCAAGTGGTCGAGCTATTGGTGCTTAATTATTTATTACACCTGCACGTAATTGATCATGTACTTGGTGGTCTGTCATAGTATCTTTTTGTTGCCTTTTCTTTTCTCATTTTTCACGTTGTCGTCGGTGAAAGCTCCGTTCAATTTCTGGGTCTAAATCAAATAGATCAAGATCTTTTGTACGGCGCGTACACACTTTGATACCTGAAAATTTAGAAAACAGATAAAATTCAGCAGTATCACGAAGAATTGAAAATAAAAATAAAAATAAAAATAAAAATAAAAGAAAAGAAAAATAAATAATACTAAAAAAACTGTTAAAACCAAATAATCAGTTAATGTAGTAATTAATAAAACTATTTTCCAGCAACGGTGCCAAAGACTTGTTGTGCGATTTCAATCTCACAAGTGTACAAGTCGTTTACAAGTAATATACTGATGTGTAGAGTGTCGAACCTACGAGAACTAGATATCAATTTGATCAATTAATTTGTAATTCAAATTCTAACAATACGAAAAACACAGATTTGATTTTGGTGTGTGATTCTAAAACTATTTAAACTATTTTAATTAAATTTAAAATACCAATAATCAACTTTAAATGATAAGAACGAATTCGAGATTTTACTAACACTAAGATTTGCGAATCCACCTACACGTACCATAATCAATTATTCGTTAATCGCTTTAGCGGTTAATTACTCTAGATTGAAAATCGGTGATCCTATAATAATCAAAAGCCTCTCTCAATGGTCGATCAATTCTATATCGATATGCGAACCTAATTATCTCTAATCAGATTTCGAACATAAAAATATACATTTAAATCTCAAGAATACCTAACCGAATTTCACAGAGCATAATAGTAATTTCTATCTATTATTGTACCATATGTTATTCAAAACCACGTGCTAAGTTTATATTGAATCTCTCGACTTCAATATAAATCATAGAATATTCTAATGATGATCAGGCATTAAAATATTAAAATACTGCATAAAGAATAATCAATCAAGAAACAATTACCTACTAAAACGGAAAAACTTCTAATTAATTAAAAACGCGAGGTTTCATCGTTCATCCTAAAAATAAGTAAATTTAGTCGAACATGATTTTGTCAATTATTACAATAATTGAATTCATCATGATCCGGAGAAAGAAAAATAAAAAGTAAATAAAACCTGTAATCCCGGCTCAAGAATCTTCAATCCCGTGCCTTGATCTTCGATTCTTTGTTTGTATCTTGTTGTCCCAAAATTCGTCGTCCTTTTTTTATGGCTATTATCTACCTTATATACGGTTCTCCAAACTCTCCAAGACGTGAATTAGGTAGTTGAATTAATCTGGACTTGGTCGAGTTTTATTTGGATCAGGACACAACTTAATACTGCGCGAAATACCCATGCGATCGCATGGTTTTGTCTTTTCACGTTCTACAGAAAATCTTGAGGCCTTGCGATCGCAGCCATGTTTACCCATGCGATCGCATGGTTAACTTGGCTGCATATTTGGTTTTCTTTCTTTAATATTTGTATGTCAAGTCCCTCAAGTCTCTTTATATGTTTAATTGAGTCCATTTTTCTTCTATTTGCTCTCTTTTCATCTTTTCGTCAGATTGACCCTTGAATTTGATTATTTCCTAAAATAATAAGAAAATAACGTGCCATTAAACTGAAAACATGCAATAGTATTTATAATCGTCCCTTTTTGTGAGCACAGATAAGTACAAAATTGTACTTATCAGCCACCATGAATAACATTCCTGGCTTCGTCATTAATAAGTTTCTTTGTCTTTTTCAAGGAACTGGAAAAAGTTGAGGTCAAGGTTGAAAAGCTCGCCAGAGATCTGAAGGCGACGAGTTCGATGAACACACACTTGGGTTCTGAGAAAGAAGGCCTACAGTCGAAGGTGGGAGAGCCTAATGGCGAGCAAGAAGACCATCATGTCAAAGCTCCAGGGCGAGACCGAAGAGGTGAGGATGATGGAGCTCAGGACGGCTTTTGCAGATGTAGAGAGGAGAGAGACGGTTGCTACGAGTTGACTGGCAGAGGAGAAGACTGCGAGCTATCAACCACGACTATGATGCCATGGTTTTTTAGAAGGAGATGCAGCTAGTAGGAGCTAAAGAAGGTTGTGGTAGAGCTAGCGGAGTTGAGTTCGCATGCTAATGTAGAAGTGAGGACGGTAAGGGCGTTCAAGAAGAACTTTTCCAAAACATTAGAGTACGCACACCTCGTCGCCAACTTTATTGAGGTCGGAGGCGACCAATTGACCAAAAGAATTTGGAGGGTCCACTCGTAGTGGGACCTTTCGTTCTTGTTAGCCGATGGTGAGAATGATGGCCCCACCAAGGCTTAAGCCCCTTCCAAGGCTTCTATCTCCGACCCTATCCTCATTTCACGGTGAAAAAGGCTCGTGACACTACAATTGGTCTTGCCATCGGAGTTTCAACACTTGGAGATGGCTGCAACTCATCCCCATAGATATTTAGATGCTCGTTATTGTGCCGACCCTATGAGGCAGCGCGACAATAGGAATTGTGAAATTTATTTTCTCTTGTAATATTTTTCATCTGAATCAATCAATTGATTTTTGTCAAGTGTTTTGAGTTCGTTCATTCTTGAAGTGTAGTGGTTTCTTTTGACTTGCTTACTAACTTTCTCACTCGTACTGTTATGTTTACATAATTTGTTAATGTTAAGTTGTTTGGATTCGCAAGTGTTAAATTGATTACCCAGTATGTTAAGGAGGTGGCCGCACTTCACTGTACCACTTTTTTAGCATGTTATTTGTCTTCGCACGCATAGAGCAGATTACCTAAGATGTTAAAGAAGGTGTTCGCGAACGATACTCCTTCACTGCATCATGATCTTGAGAACCAGGGCTTCGTTTACGAGGCGATTCTATCGAGGTTAGTTTGCACTCCTCTCGTCTTTTCTGTGGTCGTTGCAAGAATTTTAATAAGATAAAACTTTGCAAAAGGTGCAACTGGATGAGTACTTTTTTTTAATAAAAAATTAAAGAAAACTAACAAGTTCTTTTTTTAAAACAATTAAGTCTTTGTTGACCTAATTGATAATATATTTAATTTGTTTTACATATTTTACGAACTATTATGAAATAACTAAAATTTAAACTCATAATTATCAACAAACGTGTTACATAAAATTATTAGTTTTATTATTAAGTAATTACATTATTTAAAATTTAAAAATTTATTTTATGGTTATAATATAAAAAAAAAAAAATTTGTCACAAATTTAATCATCCAATACTTTTATTTAATTGAGATATTCGTTTATTAACTACAAAGTTAGAGTTTTAACCATACTTTTAATTTATCATTCGAAAATAAAGAACATGTGATTTGTAAAATAATTTGTATTAGAATTTTTATGTTAAATAAAAACATAATAAGATTGATTCAATATCATAAAATTATATACTTCATTTTATTATTTATTTATCTTAATTTTTATTTAATTTTTTCATATCACATAACAATTAAATATATTTAAAGCTCAATAATTTATATTTTTTTCTTATGAAAAACTTAATTGACACGACTATAATGATATATTTAGTATGCTAAATTAAATATTATTAAATAAAGGTGTCATACCCATTTGCACCTTGTGCAAATGTTAAGTATTGTAATTTTTTTTCTAATTAAAATTAAAAGCATATCGGTCTTTTTCAACAAATAAGGACCAACTACGCACCAAAATACATAAGTTGGGGACGTTCGTGCCAAAAAACAAACGTTAAGAACTATTTCCGCATTGATGACAAAGGTTAATAATTATTTGCGCCAAATTTCTATGATAAAAATTATTGTTAAAAATTCAATTTTTTTATGTAAAAAAGAAAAGTATACCGTTATTCTTAATTAAACAAAAAAAAAATAATATAAAAGAGAAAAAAGAAATGGGTGAAGCGATAGAGGATGGTGACGAGTAGCGGCGATCATCCTAGAATATAGATGTCCAAAAACAAATTTGTTCCATATTATAAAATGTACGTTCGTCTTTTAAAAAGAATTGAGTGAATATGTATATAGATAAAAAAATTGTCATCCTCTTTTCGATGATAAAATTTTTCTTTATTTTTTGCTTAAATTATTATCCATATATCAATTTTACTCAAATAGTATAAGATAGATTACATGTGTTATCTTTTAACAATTGACTATATACCAAATAGACATTTAGAATAATTGACAAAAAATTCGGAAAAGTGTACATTATTTAGAAAATGAAAAGTAGTTGACTTTCCCTCTCTTTGAAAACGATCTCTACACGATGAATGACTCGGAATTAAACTTATTTTTTATTGAAGTATATTTAGTTCTTCTTTGAATTGCTATTTTTTTTTTTTACCACATAAGTAAAATAGACAATGTTTGAAAAAATTTATATCCTATGCAATTTGACATTAACTCTGTCAAGTTAATGATGCAAATGAAAAACATACATTTTATAGAGCCCAGTCAAGATTCATAAGCTCTGTTAGATATGCTGGCTGATTAAAATTTATATTCTCATGCAGATTCATGTTTACTATGTAGATTTTCAGATGTAATTTTTTTTAATTATAAAAATAAAAGACACGTAAACAACATTATTAAATTGTAGATGGGACACATTGGAAATCGATTTCTGACGTGAGTGTCTATTCATTAGACATTAATGCTACATAGATTGAAAGACTTTCATTTTGTATGCCACTTAGATAGCAATCCATAGAATGCATTGGATGTGCTTTTACTTCCATAATTGTAGTTACTTCAAAAATACATTAGAACGTACATGGTAAAGGTGTAGATTAATTGAAAAATGTAAATTACGATATATGAAAATGGTGGAGAAAATTGATAAAAGGAAGTAAATATATATATTGAGATGGCACTTAGAGCTAGGGTGAACATGGTTCGATTCGTGCAGTTTTTGAACTATTTTCAAACGATAAACGATTCGAAAAAAATTTCAAACCAAACCAAATCATTTAATTTTTCACACCAAATCAAACCAAACTATTTTTTGCGATTCGGTTCGATTTTAAACCATGGTTTACTTATCGACATAATAGTAACTCATTTAAAACAATTTAAGACAAATAGATTGGTCTAAAATTCTCAATATAAGCATAAACGGGAAATTTTTGAACATATATGTTATATTATATTAATGTTTGTCTCAATTGTTATATTACATCAATATTTATTATAGAAGAAAATAGAAATGAAAATTGACAAAAATTAGTAAATAACTGTGCACAATAATGAGCTTGTGGGTTATGGGCAAGTAACCCAATGTTTGACAAAAATTAAATAAGTCAGCCCAATAAATTTAGTACTGCGTTGCACTTTGCTTAGGGAGATGTATTCAATTAAATTTGATAATATTTTTATGGAGTTTAAAAGTGTATTGTATTCAATTCAGACTTTTTAAACTCCATAAAAGTTTTGGAGTATTTAATATAGATTTTTAAAGACTTTTAAAAATTCTTATAAAATCATGCAATATTCAATTCAGACTTTTTAAAATCTTACGAAATTCAGGAGTATTCAAAATGTCGATTACTTTTAATGACTTTAAAGAGAATTTGTTTTTGTACTAACTTTAAAACACAAGGTATAAATAAAAAATATCACAAATCCTCTCACATTCACCTAGAAGACTTTGAAAGACTTTTCGGGAAAAAAAAAAAATCTTTTATACTTTGATTTTTTTTTTCTCCTTTATGCAACATTTCTCTTTTTTTCTATTTCTTCAATATGATTTTTTTTCCCTCTTCAATATATTCTCCTAACTATTTTTTCTATTTCTTCTTTTTCTTCTACTAATCCTATAACTATGATTAATTACCAATATTTTTTATGAAAAAAAAAAAATATTTTTATCTCTAGTCAATTTGATTTTTTTTTCTTTTTCAATATTATTCTAACCATTTTCCCATTTTCTTATTTTCTCCAGTGTGATTTTTTTTTTCAATATTTCCATAACCATTTTTTTCTCTTTCTTTTTTTTTCATTATATTTTTTTTATTAAAAACAAGATAAATTTATAATTAAATTCTTATATAATTATTGATTGTAGTTTCTTAATGAATTTCATCAGGTTAAAATTTAATTTTTATTACTATATTTTTATTTTTATTTTCATTCTTAATTTTTCTATTTATCTTGATGAGCATGATTGCATTTTTTTCTTCGTAAATTAGTACTTTGATTTACGCCTGGGCGTCGAGTGGGTCGGTTCGGATATTTCAATATCCGGAACCTTTGGTTCAGGTTCGAGTATTTCGTAAATGAAACTGTTCGAGTCCACGTAATTTTTGGAACCAAACCCAAATCCGAACCGTCGGTTCCAGTTCGGGTTCGATTCTACCCATAACTTTTAACACTTTGTTAATCTAATGCACAAAATATGAATATAACATCCAATAGTTAGCATAATATAGCATCCAATATCTAGCAAAATAAGCCACAAAATAACATCCATTAGCAGATTATAAACATGAAACACCAAATTACATATCCAAAAAACAAACCAAAAAAAAGAAGTACTAAATTTTACAAATGCTAAAAATAACATAAATTTTTCCTCTCAAAACAACATAACAATAAATATTGTCAAATTTTTCTTCCATCCCGTCATTTCATTTGCTTTATCATTCATCAACCTTTCAAAAAAGAGTGAATTGTAAAATTAGAAACAATATAAATGAAATATTTTTTTAATTTGTATAGAACTACTTAACATTTATCAACCAACTATTTAAAGACCCATATTAATTATCTTATTTAGTTGGTGTTGGGCCATTGAATAAATTGTAAAAAAAAAAAAAAAAAATTGGTTCCAGTTCGGGTACCCACGGTTCTTGTTCAAGAACCGACCCGAACTCGATCGGTTCTCAGTTCTCAGTTTCGGTTCTTAATTATTATTTTTTTGAACCGGACCGGAACATCCGGTTCCGATTCGGTTCCGGTTCTGGTTCTGGTTCCGATTCGGGAGGTTCAGTTCCGGTTAAAATGTCCACCCCTATTTTGATTATTTATTTATGCAATTGTAGTGACTAATAATGATATGTTATCTATATATTATTAAATATAAGAAGAAAGATTATGAACTGGATAAATTTTTTTGTTTGAAAATATTTTAAAAAGAGTTTTTTGCCATAATTTTTTGAATTTATCCATAAGCCATTTGAAAGTTTATAGTTTACGCAAAATAGAAAATAGAATGAGTTAATAATTGATGTCATTGACTTTTGACATAGTTTACTTGCAGCAATTAAATAAAATATTTTTTTATGAATTTGATAATATTAATATAATTAAATAAATTATTACTAGAATTTTCTCGTGCGACAAATTTTGTTTAACTGTGGGATATTAAATTTTTATATTCAAAATTTTTAACTGAAAAGATAAAGTCAATAAAAGTCTGTGAAATCTTTCAAAATGAAATCTATAAAAATCCATAGAAGTTTGTAGGAGTCTATTAAAATCTATAAAATTTAATAAAAATTAATAAAATCCAACAAAGTTAGTCACATAAAAAATGTCAATCAAAGTCTTTAAAAGTCTAGATTAAATACAACTTCCTTACTTTGTAAACGTGTAAGTAGAATTAATATATTTTTAATTATAAAAAATTAAAAACAGTCGGTTCGGTTTAAGAAGTTTTTTAAACAATGAAACTTAAACCAAACTATTTTCAAACGGTTCGGTTTGATTCAAAACTGAAATGCTGACGGGTCCACGTGGACCAGAACCAATGGTTTCAAACCAATGAATGCAATTCAATTTACAGTTCGATAGTTTTTGTGTGAAGCCCTACTTGGAGCATTGGTCTAAGTGTAAAAGTAACTTATTGTTATTTTTTAAGTAAATTTTTTTAAAACATGTTCTGATAATATATTTTTTATATAGGTGAAAAAATATTTATTTAAACATTAGCATAAAAGTTACATCAAAATAAATAAATTAATAAATTTTAATTTTTAACAATAAAATTAATTTATTGTGTTACCTCCTGGATTTGGCTAGAATGCCACATTCTCTTGCAAATCCAGCAAGGACAACGATGGCGTTCGCTCATGTTACGCGTAGCAGTTTCAACTTTACATGGCACCACATGTCCTCCTTTACCCTTGACTATGTTCTACCAAGCGAACCTCTTGGGTGGTCTTTTAAACCATGACGAACCCCATCTAAGGCAATCCTTCGTCGAGGTTCCCCACACACCCACAAGTCCTCAAGGCAATCCGACATCTTAGGCGAAATTTCAGTCACAGTTGGAGAGATAATTTGGCAAAGGCTAAATATATTCATACCACATTTTTTCATAAGTACACCACATTTAAAAATTGCTCAACATTGTCATGAAAGATAAATAGGATTATAATACCATTAATTATTTTATATATCGATTTGACCCCAGTTCAACCCTAGTTGAACTCTTTGCTCCTTTGGCTTTTCTTGAACGATGCGCTGGCTGGGTTTCACAAAAATGTGCAACTAGTAACTATTTGACCCCAGCTCTACCCTAGTTGAACTCTTTGACCCTTGTCCCTTTGGCTTTTCTTGAGCGATACCTGGGCCAGGTTTCAAAACATGGAGTTAGAATGAGATATATATGGTTTCACAAAATGCGCATCTAGTACGAATTTGAGATAAACACCTAGAAATAGAATTTAATAATTGAAATGACCATAACTTGAAATCAACATGTAAGAACAAACAATATGTAATTTTATGGTTTGAATATTTGCTGAAATATTAACAAGATAGAGCAAAAGACACAAAATCTGAAATCGAAAATAAGATGGGCAATCGAATAAAGAAAAAACACTCAAAAATTTACCCCTTTTTTTTTCATTCGAGCACCGAATTATATATTTCTTCTTCAACAATGTTGTTCGAACTTTCCTACCATGTCGATTCCTCTTCTTTCCCGTAGAAAGAGGTCGCCTAGTTTTGCGATTAGAAGACATCCACAAAAATATGAGAAATAACGATTTGCAGCAAAAAAAAAAAGATCTAAAAAATGTGAGAACATATGAAATAGATTATCCTGAAATGCCACATATCTATTTTAAGCAGAAAATAATTAATTAAAAGTGTGTAGTATACTAATGTTACTTAAAAATGAGTAGCATATTGATATTGTTGTGTATAGTTTGAAAATTGAATGAATTTGATGGATGTAATCAACAATTGAAGATTAAAAATGAATGACAAGGATGATTTTCTGCTGATTAGAGAGAAAGTAAAGTTAAAAGAATGAACTAATTGAAAGATTTTGAAAACACCATGATTTACTCCATCTATTAGGATAAGTTCTGATCCCCTAAAATTGAGATTTTTCAGTTACAATCAAATTTGAATACATAATTAATTTGGATATAAAATATTATATAATTACAATAATTGTAAAATTTAAACCGTATTTATAAAATAAAAAATTAATCCTAGTATATTTCAATTTCCTAAAATCGAAAAGGTATATAAGTTAATTTTCACTCGTAATAATTTTCACTTGTAATTTGGATCTAAGTTTGTGACGACTCTTAAATTTTCGGTAAAATTTTTTATTTTATTTTTTTTAATCTTTGCTTCAAGTCTGCTGAAGGCTCTTAGTATCATTGAGTTAAGTTAGAAAATTAGTTTTTGATGGATACTATTATCTTTATATAGGTCTTAAATCAAACATGGATATGTCCATTATCTTAACTCACTAAATTAAAATTATAACATACGATTTTTAAGACTTTAAAACTGAAATTAGAAATAAAATTTTAAGAATGTACAAAACATAATAATTTATAAACTTGATTATATAAATTTGACTACAAACGTAGTACATGAGATCCTATTTCTTCTTATATTGGGTTTCTAAAATTTACAAAATCACGTTTCTTGATTTAAGCTAAAGAACCAAAACAACATTATACCATACAAGAGAATCTTCAAAACTGTTTGAATCAAAAGAAAACGTTCATACTTCACGTGATGAAGTATAGAGTCCTCAAAAGCTCCATTGATATCGCGTTATAAATAAAAATCGTTTTATAACTTTTTTCTTTGACATATACTCCAGGCCATTGTCGAAAGTGAGTCCAAACTTCTCTTTTTGAAATGATATGAAATTTCCTTCCATCATTGGACGTCCTACTCCAAGCCTTCACCACATCGTTGTATAGTCTATTTATTCTCTAAAAAAAATTCATAAAACGACTTATAAGCTGTGAGACTTAGTGAGTAAAAAACAATTAAAGCACATAGGATAAGAATATATTTTCATTTAATTCATACAATTCATAAACTATTTCTTAGTTTATAATCTCATATGTGAAGAAAACATAAGGCTGCTTATCACAAAATCTGCATTCTTGAAGTAATAACTTAGTTCACACAATTCATCTATGAACCAATTACATACTTGAATATAAAATACATATGCAACCAAATTTTATCTTGTTTTTGGGCCCGCCCTATACATAGAAACTTGTACACTGAGCGCTCAAACTTTGTGCTTAAAATAGCACTAAGGTCATCATACTTTCTTCGAGCAATTATTTGCTCATTAGAATCCCAAAGGCTCTATGGTCTTAACTCCTCAAACAGTCCTCGTGACTAGGAGCTTATAAAAGGCCTTCGTGGCCTTAACTTTCATATGGCCCTCGTGGCCGATGACTTTACTGTTTGGACCCTAAGGTCCATGAGGCAATCAACCTCCATTGGTGTATGTCTATGTATAGAACTTAGTTATGATTCATGATTCATTTTATTCTTTTATTACTCATAAATTAAGACTCTTTAATGATCATAAATTCACATGAATATCTCAAATCTTGTCAAGCATGTCTTTGTTTCAATAAAACATAAGAATCATTCTTGAATGAAACAATAATTAGATATAACACATACATAATTTCTACATGTTGTTCTGTGAGAGGGCTACTAGAAGCACGCATCCAGAATATCATAAGTATGAATACACGATACTAAAAGTACAAATCCAAGGAACATCCTGCACCAAATCATCTTACTGCAATTTATCATTTTAATCATATAAATTTTTATGGTCTCAAATGAGAGAGATTAAAGTTGTCCAATGTAAAATATTCAACTTAACTACTTCAAAAGTTAAATTAAAGTCACATGAAACTTTGAAAACATTTGAAGACATTAAATTTCTTTAATTGGTTATCAAAATCCAATCCAAATGAAAATTTACAGCTACTAGTAATAAAAGTTCATGATATAAAGCACTAATCTATCCTTTCAGAACCTTAATACTCCTTGGAATTTATTTACTCATTAAGCATAAATGAAAACATTATGTTAGAGCAAAGAATTATACTGCTAGAAACTAAAATTTCAAGAATAAATTCAAGGAATAACATATTTCAAATGACATAAAACTAGATTTCATTTACTTCTTTTGAATAAGTGAAAATATCATAATTAAATGAGAAATCATAGTGCTAGAAACTGAAGTTTCAAAAATAAATTCAAGCAATAGCATGGTTCAAATGATATAAAACAGCAACAAGGTTCATAACTTTTATTGCTGAAATTTCTGGAATCAAATTTGAATATATTGTTGAAATATCATGAATAAAGAGAGATATCTTAAAAAAGATTTCTTTATTCCAACATAGGTGAGCAACAATCTAGAATTTCAACATAAACACCAATTAATTTAACATAAACAAGAAATAAGCATGGATAAATTATGAACTACTGTAGAAATATTTCTTGACTTAGGAACAAAATGAACATATAAATAAATAAATGTTTTACTCACCTCTTTTTGCTGTGATTTCTCTTAATGTCTGAAGTGTTCTATTTATAGAGAGAGTTAAAGGAGCCTTAGTGTTTGTTTATTCTTTCTTATTTTCATAATTCTACTTATTTAATGTTTGGTTGCCCAAATTCTTATTATTTCATATGAATATAGTATCGTGCTATTAGATTAATTTATTTTTTGATTTTAAGTTCTACCAAACAGCCCCTAAGAAATCATGATTACCTTTTGACAAGTGTCCCCAAATTCATTATTTTAATATAAAAATAGGCAGATTTTTATGTTTGAGATGCCATTTTCAGATCAATATTTGAGAGTCTTAACGAGATCCAAACCGAGAGAACTTTATATCATTGTGAAGTTCTAGTTACAAGCTTCACAACGCCTACACATACAACAAGAATGGATCATCTGGCTGCTCGTATAAATCACTCAAAGTAAGCTGCTTGACCACATAATTTTACATTTAGCTAAAATTCCAGATTTCACTTAACTTTGGTTCAACTTTTGTTCGATTTTCTGTGCTTCTTCCGACTCGAAAAGTCTACAAATTTGATACCAAAATGAAGGTCTCGACATGAACTTCGAGGTGGTATGACATGCATCGCATATACTTTATCACGCTATTCACGAAATACTTATAAAGTAAGCTCGAACACAATATCAAAAATGTAATTTATTCAAATTTTCTAGATTTCCAGATTTTAGTTCCTGCCTTCAATTATTAAAGTATGACTAGGTTGGTCCTAATATTTCAACTTCAATTTCTTCTAATTTGGTCCTTAAAACTTAATTTATACATTTATCTACTTTTTAACATCATACACAAAAGAAATTTTCCAATTCTTAAAGAAATTGATCTTTTGAACTTGAAGTATGTTAATATACGATCAAAATTTAGACATAAAATTTTTGGGACGTTACAAACCTGCCCTCTAATATTTGTTTCTAAAGTAGGAAGTACATTAATTATTCTGGATCTGATGTATAAATCTACAATCTACAAGCTACAATATATAAATAAAAATATGAATGTTTGAGAAAAATTGGTTGATACTTTTGCCCTTACATATTGTTTCTTCTGTCAGCAATCTACAAATACTGTAATTGTTAATTTTATTGGTGGTCACTAAAGTTTCAATAAAATTAAAAAACAATTACTAAAGTTATAAAGTTTCAGCATCGGTCACTGAAGTATACTAACGCGTTCACCGATGGTCACTCTGTTAAATTTTCATCGTGAATTAATTACGTGTCACCGTTAAGTATCCACGTGGCATATAATCAATCGATATTTGGAAAAATCAATGCTATGTGAACTTAATATACTAATAATAATAAATTCGGACCACAAAGATTGCACCTAAGATATAAGGACCTAGCTGCAATTTATGGACAATAGCTAAATCAGATTTTCAAACTATTTACATAACTCGATTTTTTCCAAAAATGATCTCAAACGCTAACATTTCTCCCAATTGGTTAAATATCTAATTAATCCAAACAAATTGGGGGTGAGAGTCGGGTTTGAAAGGATGGAAAATTGGGGATCCTAAATTCATGTCCTGAAATTGTAGCTACGTCCACATGTTTTAGGTACATCTTTAGTTGTATGAATTTATTGTTATTAGTACATTAAGTTTGTAGTGTTAATTTTTGCCAAATGTCGACTGATTGTGTGCCACATAGATACTTAGCGGTGATACGTCATCAATTCACGCTAAAATTTAACAAAGTAACTATCGGTGAACATGTTAGTATACTTCAGTGACCGGCGATGAAACTTTATAACTTCAATGACCGTTTTGTAATTTTGCTGAAACTTCAGTGACCACCAATGAAGTTAACCCATTAAGTCACAAATTTTATATATTTTAATAGATTTCTATTGACTTTTATAGATTTTAATTTTGACAAACTTTCACAGACTTTTAAGGACTTTTATTTTTTCAATTAAATCTTGCATATAAATAATAAATATACAATGTCCCACAGTTAAAAAATTGTCACAGGAAAAAAAGTTTAGCAATAATTTATTTAATTGTATTAATATTATTAAATTCATAAAAAATTGAATTTAGAATGTTCTATTTAGTTGCCTTGCTACGTCAAAAGTTAATGATATAAATTATTAGCTTCTTCTCTTTTTTCTTTTAGGTAAAACTATGAACTTTCAAATAGTTTGTGGATAAATTAAAAAAAGGGGTATACGACTCCCTTTAAAAACATTTTCCAACAAAATGAATAGAGAGAGAAATATTATTATTCATTTTCATAAAAAAATATTGGTTCATGTCTAGAGTTCGTAAAAGAAAAAAGAAGAAAAAAAAATTAGTTAGGAGAATATTGAAGAGAAAAATCACATTGAAAAAAGATAAAAATATTAATCATATTTTTTAAAAAATAATGTTGGTAATTAATCTTGACTCTAGAGTTTGTAGAATGGAAAAAAAAATTGTATAAAAAAATAAAAAAAATCAAAGAATGAAAGTTAATTAGTACATAAAAAACTTTATAAAGAGTCTTTAAAAGTCATTGACATTTTAAATACCCCTAAATTTTGTATGATTTTAAAAAAGACTAAATTGAATATTGCATAACTTTTAAAAACATTTTGATAGTCTTTAAATATTGAATACCCCAAGATTCTTATAAAATTTAAAAAGTTTTTATTAAATGCACTTACACTTTTAAAGTCCATAAAAATCTTATAAAATATTAATCAAATACCTCCTAAATTTCATATTACCAAGTCACAAGCAAAAAAATATTATAAATTATTAATTTCCATTTTTTCAAAAAAATTGCAATTCAAATTTGTGACAAATCTATTTCGTTGGTTAATGTTGGAAAAATATGTGTCATATTTTTAACTTTTTATATCTTGACTCTCTTAATGAATATAACTGATTTTTAATGATAAAAGAGTAGGTCAACGTTTTCGTTTTTGACTGGTCTAGATAACTTCAGTTCTGACTGACTGGGTTGATAAACGGATTATTTTTCCAGATTAGTAAAGCTGTGATTTTATTCTGTTTTTATAATTGATATATTCTGATCTCATGAATATTATTGATTGCTCTTTTTGTAGGTTAAAGAATATTTTTTTATTCTCTTATATTTGTTTAGGAATGAAATATTTAGTTTCCTAAATGATTTCCTTCTACAAATCTAAGAATATCTTTTTATATATTCTTTCCTACAATTTTCTTACCATTTTTGTTGCAAATTTTTAGATAAGAAATAATTCCTAATTTGATTTTATACTTTAACTATAAGTAAGAGTATAAATCAATAAGGAATTAAGGCTTTGAAATATAATTTGTGTTCTTGTTCCATAAGCTTCAAACCGTCCGAATTCATTCAAGATGAACAAGACATGGCGCTTTATTGATTAAGTTTTCAAAGACAGCGAATTCTTCAAGACATTGAAGAATAAGGCTTTGAAAAATAATTTTTGCTCTTGCTTTCTCCAAGCACAAATCGCCGAATTCATTGAGAGAAAAACAAGACTCGATGCTTCATTGATTCAACTTTCAAAGCAAAAAGATTTTCTTCAAACTCATTGAAGAATCAAAAACTAATTGGTGCTCAACGAACAATTACATATCTTGTTTAAGCTACTTGGCTTGAAATTAAGAACGGGGGTTCTTAATATAAGTGGTGGTTGCGGTCAAGTACAATATAAAAGTGGCGATAAAGTCAAGACTAGTGAGTTTGATTTCACTTCATCAGCAAGTCAGAAGAAGAAGTATCACAGGGAGTTGATCTGTTTTCTTTTGATTGTTATTTTGTTAATTTTGCGAAATTATAAAAACCGATACTATTGTATTTTTGAACAAGATTATTAGTGAATTATTTTTACCCATAGCATGGGGGCCCGTGGATGTTTTCCTTCGGAGTTTACCACATTACATTTTGTGTTTGTATTTAATCCTTCAATTTATGCACTTAATAAGATTAGGTAAACGAACACAGTTGTGCGAGTCAGAACTGCTATCTTTATCACTTGCCAGTTCTAACTGCGTTCTGTCCACTACTTATTTAATTAAGATTAAAATTCATTTTTAATTTAATTAACCTAGGTTTTAGAACTTTCAGTTAACAAATTAAAAACTCGTTTTCTAGATTTATAATCTATTGGTAATTTGCAATGAACATAGTTGTTTGCGTGTCGGGCCCTTTGGTTGTCACAATTTGGCCGAGTTTACTGTATGTACAACCCTATGTTACGCTGCCATAATATTTTGTTACGTTCTACCGTTGTTACGCCAAAAATAAAAGGTTCTACATGAGCTACTATTCTGCAGCGTAGTGGCAAGACTGCTAAGGAAGTGGCTCTGGGTGTAGATAAGGTTAAATCTGTAGAGGTCATGAAAGAGCCGTCTCTACCAAATCAATAAGAAAGGAACGACCACGCGTTTTGTTCTATACTAAGGTCAAAGTCTTCATTACATTCACGGAGGAATCATGCTCTAGACATACTTTCATCTGGACGGACGGCCTTCAACCGTAAATCCTAATCTGTCTTCTTTCTCCAAGAACCCTCCTCAGTCGAGCTAACAAGGCAGAGGAAAAGAAGGCAGCGATTCTTTACAATGACACTATAAACTAGGATGTAGCGCAACTTGGTAGCACCTTTGAGGGTTCCATTTTTCTTTCTTAAGGCTAAGGCTAAGGGATATCACTCGGACCCCATACCAAGTGTTCCTGCGCTTGTTTGAGTTAGGATTGCTTGCTTATCAAGCCATCCTGGCAATCTCCTCATGTTCTATTATTATTCTTGAATTGACGTATTATTATTAAAATGACTTAAATGAGCGTCTCTTAGAGTTTTGATGCTGGATCTCGGAACTAAGGAAAGTAACCATTACAAAAGGCTAAAGAAGTTGAACTGGCCGGAACCCTTTTTTTGAAGGGAGCTTTAATAAACAGCTCCACCAAGGCTCAGGTAGAAAACGGGAAGGAGAAATTCTCGCCAATGGCTGAGATGTTCAGTCGACTTTCTCTCCCTTTGTGGGGGTCCGGGCTCCTACGAGTGAGCAGAAAAGGGTGAAGTCGTAACAAGGTGATGAAGTCAAGTCCTTCTTTCTTATATTATTAATACATTTTTCTTTTTCTTGATCTTTTATAGAAAGAGCTCCCCCTTATGTTAGGGGGGCACTAAAATGGATCTTCGATCGGATGTGGGTATCAAATCTCGTCGCTTAGATGTCCAGTGGATTCCTGGGCCTTGACAAATGGCCGGCCACCTTTTACGTTACAAGAGCAAAAGGCCCAGGGCATAGCAAGACGAACCAATGTGAATGAGTGTAAGCAATTTCGAATAATTTTCTTGAAGCTTATCATCTTCATCATAAATGATTTGTATGCTTGAAATGGCCTGGACAAATAGAAAAATCCCAATTTATTGGCCTTTCGATACAATTAAATAGAAAGCCCCAAGGGCGAAGTCCTATTGGTGCAGCTCATTAGCTTGCATGGAAAGAAAGTCCACCTGGTGAACGGGGACAAGGTTTGATGTACAAAAGCAAATGAGTCGTGCTTTAAAGTAGAATTCTTCTAAGATCCATTGCTCGATTTTAGTGCATGCTCTTATCCCAAAATGCAGAGAAGACTTGCACAAATCCGGGCTGGTTGGTTCGGAAACCAAAGTGAGGAATGGAAAGGCAACCAGAATTACTAGATGCTTGGAAAAGGATTGTAGTAAAGTCATTACTCTAGTGAATGAGAAACTGGGAACGACACAGTGTCTTGATCCCCATCCAATTTTTGGGCCAATTCTCCCTTTGTACTATCAAAAAATGAGATTCTTGCTGAATCCAAGTTGAAATATCGTTGCTAAATCAATCAATCGATAATTACAAACGGAAGATTTCATTGTTAATTCATCGGTAATTATTGACGAATTTAATTTTTTATTTAAACAAGTACCAACTCAACTTTTACCTTCAAAATTTATTAACGGATTTTTTTCGTCGATAAATGATGTTATCAATAGAAATTAGAGAATCAACGATAAAAAATCATGTCGTTGATGCCACATATTTTACTAGTGCAATAATTATAGACTCACTTTTTATATATTTTAGATATTGTAAATTTCTTATGGACACGTCAACTCAATTGTGTAAAAAGTTTCATTTCGTACCTGAACAATTCTTTGTTTTCCATAATTGTGTGTTTATGTATATACAAATTATACATAGATATATAAAAGTATACGTGAATTCTATGCTAAAAAATTTGTGTGTATATGTATATATATCGTAGCAGGTCATTATATTTATGTTGTATTGTTTATTTCATACCAAAGGTCATCGTTAACAAATTTAAAAATACATTTTAAAAAAAAAAAAATTAGTTGCATTCTGAAAAAATCTATATTCGATACCTTCATAATCATAATTCATTCAAAATAAATAGTGCAAATTTAGCTCTATAAATGAAAGGGAAATTTACAAAATACACCATGAGTGGTGTTCTCCTACACACCAGTGGACAAGATGTAATTGTCCATTGGTAATGTGTTGGCATCTTATCACATCTTGTGATAGTGGGCCATTTCATCTTGTGGGAAAGATGACTCCACATTACCAATGGACAATCACCAATGAACAATTACATCTTCCCCACTGGTGTGTAGGAGAACACCACTCAATACACCATATAGATAGAATATATTAATATTTTAAATTTTATGTTTTGAAAATTTACATTTTATATAATATATAATAACTCAATGGAAACAAAATGCACCATTTGCTCAAATAAGTTGAAAGATTTACAAATATATCATCATAAATAGTTAAATAGACAAAACAATCCTTAATGATAAATAATAAATCGCACCCTATATTTTAAATTATATAACAATTTACATATTATATCTTTAATTATTTTATCATTTTTCAAAATTTAATTACGTGAAGCCATGATGTTCATTAAATTTTTTTTCTTACAAAGTTTATTATATTCATTCTACTTGAGTTCCAACTTAAATAAATAAGATATTAACTTTAATAAATAAATTAAAAATGTATTAAAAATATAAGAAAGAAAAACTTAATTTGATTTTTTTTAACATTGTAAAATGAAAAATGAACTTGTCACATTCTAACTAAATAATCGTGTTCATGCTATAAAAATTAAAAAAATAATGTAAAATAATTTTTGATATTATTTATTATTCAACGGCTTAAAATTAATTTTTTATTCATTTTAAGTTGGGTTATATTGATTTCGTATCATTTTGCAACCAGGAATTTTTTAAGAATGTAGACTTATTTTTCTTTACTTTTGTTCTTCTCTTTTCTTCAAATAGAAGAGAAGATAAATTCAAATATTATTTGTAAGATATATAATTTTATTTAAAATTTGTGAATGATAAAAAGGGGGAGGGGGAGGGGGAGGGGGGGGGGGGTTTAAATAGCTTGTAGTTACAAGCCTTCTTAAATAAAAGAAATCTTTTCTTGAATTCATCTACTTCTCTATAGTTTCTATGCCAGTCTATATACTGTACGGATCTGCACAGACAATAATATAATCAAGCGACTACAATAAATAAATATTTGGAAAGATATATGAAAGTGAAATTTTTTGGATGAAAAAGAAAATAGTAAATAAATTTTTTAGAATGATAAAATAGTTAAAAATGTAAAGTATTACTTAATTTATTATGTAGAGTGTGTTGTAAAATTATAGTACAATTATTGATGACTATTTAGTCTTATCATGATACTTAGATTAGTCATACTTATTTTACAAGTTTGTGTTGGAAATTGGTTTAAATTAGTTTTAGTTTGTTTAAGTTTCTTTTGGTTTGAAGCTTAAGTTGCAATTTTTGACATACTTTATCATTCAACATGTTTTCATTTTTATAATAAGTCAATTTTAGGACATAATTTATTAGACTATGTTTATAAATTCAAGATGAATTGTCAAGGTGTATGTTTTGCCGACAATGCAATTACTCATACAATTTATTCAAGACAAAAAATATTTTTTGGACTTAATATTATCAAAAAATTGTGTTAATACTATATAAGGTGCATCGAATATTGTTGAAAGCTCCGAAAGAGCTAGTATTAATTTACCAAGTAATACAAAATTACATGTATAAAGTGCACTTTATTCTAGCAAATTCAAAAGAAATTTGCTTAGTTTTAAAGATATTCACTGCAATAGATACCGCATTGAGACGATGCAAGAAAATAATAATGAATATATTTCCATAACTTCTTTGTATCTGGTCAGAAGCAGATAGAAGAAAAACTCCCGGCACTCTCCTCTGGCATGTATTATACATGCATAAAAATAATTGAATCAAATAATGTTACGAACCCAAAGTTCGTTCAACCAAAAAGCTTTATGCTTTGGCATGATCGACTTGGACACCTAAGAATAATAATGATGCACAAAATAATTAACAACTCACATTGATATCTTCTAAAGAACAAGAATATTCTTTACCTAATAATTATCCATTTCCTGCTTGTTCACAATACAAATTAGTTATCAAAACCTTCCACTATAAATGTTACTGTTGAACCTCCAACCTTTTTGGAAAAATTTCATCAAGATATATGTAGGCCGATACACCTACCATGTGGACCATTTTGTTATATTACGATTTTAATTGATTCTTCTACTAGATGGTCTCATGTCTGCTTAATTTTCACTAAAAATACAGCTTTTACTAGACAAGTTGCTAAAATCATAAAATTACAAGTTCGATTTCTCAGATTACTCAATCAAGACAACTCGTCATGATGATGTTGGTTAATTTAGATCACAAGTATTCGAAGAATATTGCATGTCATCGAGATTGTCATTAAACAGTTGGTTGCCCATGTACATGCACAAAATGGTTAAGCAGAGTCGTTTATCAAACGTCTTCAATTGATTTCTAGGCCATTATTTATGAAAACAAAACTTCCATCTTTTTGTCTGGGTCATGCTATATGATTGGTTTGTATAAGACCAATTGCTTATCATTAATACTCACTTTTACAACTTGCATTTGGTCACAAACTTAATATTTCTCACTTACAAGTTTCTGATTGTGTTGTCCAAGTCCCAATTTCACCCTCACAATGTACCAAAATAGTTCTCCAATGAAGACTTGAAATTTATGGATTTGATTCACCATCCATTATTAGGTACTTTTAACTTTTAACTAGTGATTTATTTACTACACATTTTGTAGATCATCAATTAGATGAACTAACTTTCTCAACATTGGGAGAGGCAAAACTACATCTTAAAAAAAGGGAAAATTTTCATTGAATAAAACAACTCTATCTTATTTTGATCCTTACAGTAATCAATATGAGCAAAATGTTGAAAAAAATCATTCACTTACAAAAGAGCTGCAAACAAATTACCTGATGTATTCGTAGATACAATGAAAGTCACAAAATCATATGTACCAACGGAAAATACTCTTGCAAAACTTGATGTCCCTACAGGACAAATACACTAGAAACGTGGTCGACGAGTTGGTGTCAAAGACTCTGTACCTCCAAAAAAAAGATATAAGAGAAAAACTAGCTAAATTTTTTTAATGAAACAACAGTAGAAAAGATTGATCAACTAAATACTAATCACACATGTCCAAAAATAATGAGATTTCAATAAATTATTTGTTATCTTATAATTTATGGGATTGAAATAATATTGTATATGACTC
Source organism: Forsythia viridissima (assembly GCA_030279155.1). Lineage (NCBI taxonomy): Eukaryota > Viridiplantae > Streptophyta > Magnoliopsida > Lamiales > Oleaceae > Forsythia > Forsythia viridissima. The sequence continues at coordinate 11,060,630 of CM059037.1, read as the reverse complement.
TTGATATCCTGCAAAATGAGGATCATGAAACATAATCCATTAAAGATTGTCAAAATAGAAATGATTGGCCAAAATGGAAAGAAGACATACAGCCGGAGTTGAATTCTTTAGAAAAATACAAGGTGTTTGGACATGTAGTTCAAACCCCTAAAATTTTAATTCATGTAAAATACGAATGTGTCTTTGTAAGAAAAATGAATGAAAACAATGAAATTACAGGTACAAAGCTCGACTAGTAACACAAGTCTTCTCACAAAGACTTGGATTGATTATGAGGAAATATATTCCTCCATAATAGATACTATCACATTTAGATTTTTCATACTTTTGACTGTGTCACAAAAGTCTGATATGTGTCTTATGGTTGTGGTAACTGTATATCTGTATGGTTCACTTGATATTGACATATACATAAAAATTTCTAAAGGATTTAAAGTACCAGAAGCAAATGATTCATTCCTTAGAACTATGTTCTCAATTAATTTGTAAAGACCATTATATGGATTAAAACAATCCGGTTGGATGTGGTGTAATAGCCTTAGTGAATATTGGTCGAAAGAATATTATAAAAGTGACGATGTATGAACATGTGTTTTTATAAAGAAAATAGATATTAAATTTACAATTGTGACAGTTAATGTTGATGATTTAAATCTTATAGGCACTCGTGAAGAGCTCAATAAAACTGTAGGGTTATTTGAAAAATGATTTTAAGAAAAACACTTGAAAAAAAAAAAACAAATTCTGCGCAAAACTGCAGGTTATTTGAAAATGAATTTAAGAGAAACATTTGGGGAAAAAAAAACATCAAATTCTGTCTTAGATTGCAAATTGAACTTTTTCAAAAAAAATTATTTGTTCATCAACCTTTCATATACAAAAAAAATATTAAAATATTTTTATATGGATAAAACATATCCATTGACATCGCCTATAGTCATTCGATCACTTGATGTGTAAAAAGATCTCTTTCACCCACTTGAAGATGGGAAAAAATTATTACTTAAGTGAAATTAGAGTCTTAACATATCTTGCAATTGCATGTGAACGGACATAGCTTTTTCTATAAATCTCTTTGCAAGATATAGCTCTGCAGTCACTCAAAAATATTGGAATAGTATTAAACAAATCATTTGTTACCTAAAAAATACTATTGAGATTAAATTATTTTATTCACAAAAGTAAAATCTTTCTTAGTGGGATATGAAGATGCGTGTTATCTCTTCGATCCACTTAAAGCTAAATCACAAACAGGATATGTGTTGACACGTGGAAGAACAACTATATCATGAAGATCTGTAAAGCAAACATTGACATCAACATCTTCAAATTATTCTAAAATTATTACAATCCATGAAGCAAGTCAAGAATGTGCATAGTTGATGAACATGACCCATCATATCCAAACATCATACAGATTAGCTTCAACAAAGAATAGTCAAATAATATTGTACGAAGACAATACTTGTATTGCACAACTTAAATGAGGCTACATCAAAGGTGACATGACAAAGCATATGTCTCCAAAACACATGAGCTTTAGAAGAATGGTGACATCGATGTTCAACAAATCCATTCAAGTGAAAATGTGGCTGACTTATTCACAAAAGCATTGCCGACATCTACATTCAAGAAATTGGTGCATAAGATTGGGATGCGCCGATTCAAAGATTAACATCAGGAGAGTAGCTGTACTCTATTTTCTTAGTCCAAGTTATGCCCCATTAAGTTTTTGTGATAAGTTTTTTAGTGGGGCGGCATTTTCTTAATACTCCAAATTTTAACAATTAACTATACTCTTTTTTTCTCTCATTTGATATTGTGTCCCGCTGAATTTTTGTCAAACAAAGTTTTTAACGGAACAATTTTTGTACAAATAGTCATCAAAGAATGTATGTTGTAAAATTATGAGATAATTATTGATGACTACTTAATTTTATTATGATACTTAGATAAGTCATACTTACTCTACAAATTTGTATATAAATTAGTTGGTAACTCTCCTTGGAATTCTATAAATATGGGTCTTATAAAATTAAAATTCACTTTGCATCTCTTATATTTTTCTCTTTTCTTACTTTAATTTATAACAGTGCGTGATTTATTATTCTTCAATAGGAAATATTTTGGCATGTACAATAAATAGGATATTTAGCAAATGTGTCTTACTTACCATTGAACAAATTTCAAGAGTAGTAGATGAAATGTAAATTTAAAAACAAGTTATGCAAAATATAAATACACCCATATAGAAGGTGTAAAGTATACCCATATTCGGGTGTATTTGTAAATTTCCCTAAATGAAATGTATACTAATTCAATAGGGTTAAATATATTCACAGTACATTTAAGTGTGCTATATTTAAATTATATAAAATGTCTATAATCTTTACTCATTATTATATTTATGTCTTTAACCTTTTTTATCACATTTTCATCATCAATTTTTCATTAATTAGTACATCTTGTCTTTGATAACGGTTTTCGTCAAAAAATCCAATTAACAGACAGTAAAAAGACTCATTTACCTATTGTATTTTTAAATAAAAATAAATAAATAAATACAAAATTACGACTAAATTTTGTCTTACATTTTAAAACACGTTAATAGAATCTTTGGACAAAAATAGCTATTAGAGACAATATGTTTTAATTAATAGAAGGTTTAAAGATGAAAATGTAAAAAAAAAGTTAAAGATATAAATATGACCATGAATAAATGTTAAAAAATTTTAATAAAATTAAAATGTGATTTATTTATAAAAAAATATTGTGTCAATATAACTTGAAATGAAATGCTATAACATTGACCAATTCAAAATTTAACGGAATACAATTTCAATATGAATTGAATTGTATATTCTCTTTTGACAATGGTTGTTAAGTTTGCCGTTGATGTTGGCTTTTTATATAAAAATTATTGAAATATTTGGTTTGTATTGTTCATAATTTTTGTTTTTTACAACTTTGGTATACGAGATGAGATTTTCAATAATAGATAACAATTACATCTTATCCTTTATTCATTTCTTAATTAAGTTCTCTTCTCTCACTAACAGCTATCTTTGAGATCTTCTCTCTCTGTCGTTTAGGATTGAAGTCACTCTCTTCAGAGAGTTCACTTTTCCTCTCTAGTTCATACTCACATGTTTTCCCCTCCAAGTCCCTCAATTTCTCTGCCATTTTCACAACAAGAATCCTCAATTTCCTTCGAGTTAACACAAACTTTTACTAGCAATTTTTGAATTTCGTGGAAAATTGTGTGACTTCCCACAGACGGCGCCAATTTGTTTACCACTAAAATCGAAGTCAACAAATCTTCGACTACCTCCTTGCTAAAATGAATAAATCAATCCTCCTATGAACTGCCGTATGAAGATTAAGAATTTAAAGAACAAAAAGTTGGCTAAGGTTTTTAATTGTTCTCTTCTTTCTTTGATTTAATTTAGGCTATTTATAGGTATTGCAAGCATTTGGACTATTTTGGATTTTTTCTTCTTTTGCCACGTGTCATCTTTTTATTAGAGGGCACATAATTCTAGAGGATTCTATGTCTCATGGCAGCAGGGTATTGCATCAGCCATCCTTTTATCCAGATTTGGTTGTTATTCTCAAATGAGCTCTTTATAAATGACTTAGCCACGTGGATATCCATCTTGTGTTCCCAGGGATATTTTTTGCCGGATAGGTGTTCTTAAGGCAGCGAAGGGTTAGACACATGGTTGGTTCTCGAACTCTATACATTTGCCTAGATTGAGGTATGTACGGAAGTTTAGGTTTAAGCGAGCTGTGAAGACTTCGCTCAATCAATATCCAGGCTAACCTTGGCTTCGACTGTTTTGGTGAGGTATAACAATAGTCCCCGAAGTCCAAGTCTAAATATTCATATTGTGCTAAGGACTTAAAATTGAGACAACGGTTTTAGAATTATTTGACGTCTTTATTTATGCGAGCCTTTTAAAAGTTCCGTCTTCGCACGAACTTATCCATTTATACTCCATATATGTAAGTATAACAATAGTCTCCGAAGTCCGAGTCTGAATATTCATATTGGGTTAAGGACATAATTAAAGGCGAGGATTCAAACTTGACGTTCATATGTTTTTCTTGTCAAGGTAGTGGGACGCGTGTCAGCTTCTCCTTCAGAGTTGGAGTGTAAGCATTTAATACGTGTCGTTTGCGTGTACATTGGGAAGGGTCACCTTTCATGATTGCAGCTATTAATTGTCTAATCGATGATCACTCCTCACGCATCTGAAGGCGCGTAAATCACATGTGTCAAATTTGAGCCCTCTATTTGAATTTGAATATGGCGCCTTTTTAGATTCAATGGTAGGGATGAGCTACTGCTTTTGAAGGCTGGGATCACATCTTGGTTGATCTAACGGCACAATTAACTTGGTAAAAACTATAAATAGGGCCATCATGTACAGGTAGACGCTTTTTACTCTTTACATTAGCTTTCAGTTCACTTTGATTTAACGCAAATTCGTCATTTTCTTTTCCTGCTCCTCTGGTGGTGTTCCTCGCTATTCTTTTTCTACTCTAAGTAAATTTCTGTCATTTTCTTCTAATTCTTCTTTTAAACGAGAACATGTCTTCCCAAACCGATTTCCAAAATCCATCTGATGGGGTTGGGGTTGGGGTTGATGTTCGAGAGCCAAACTGTCCTTCCCAGACCACTAGTTCGTCTGCAAAGGTGATAGCCCTCAATGTCATGCCAAGTCTAGGAGTAGGACGTGCGGGCGAAATTTTAACAAGAGAGGACTTGGATAAAATGAGGTCCAACAGGGTATTGGGAAAACCAATTTTCAAGTGGACGAACCTATATCTTATCGAATGAACCAAGAGGAAGAGGAAAAGAAAGAGAGAAAGACGGATGACGAGGAAGTATTCCAGACTAGTGAGAATTTTTCATCTATCAAAACGAACAAACAGGCGAACAGCTAGCCCAAATTTGAAACCTTTACAATATTCTGAAAGACATAGAATTGATTCTCTCTCGACCTCACCAAATCACTGATAGAGCTCCCCTGACTCAGTATCAGTTCATGCTATGTCAATGGAGTTCGGCCTTCGGTTACCCTTTCATCATTTCTTTCAAAAACTTTTTAGTAGCTAAAGGCTAGCTCCTACTAGGTCCGATTATCTGGGCTATGATGGCTGTCTCCTTCCTCTTATGGAATAAGGCTGGTTTTGACGACGAGCTATTGCTCGATGTCTTTCATTTTTTCTATCACCCCGTACAGAATGAGAACAAAAAAACCCCCAACCCAGATATTATTACCTTACACCCCATTCAAAATCGACTCCGAATTTAGTTGAAACTCCAAATAAGGTGAAGGACTTGAAAGAGTCATTCTTTTTCGTGAGTGGGAACTGGGAGTTTCAACCAACGAACCTAATCCACGAACCTCCATGCCTCGCTTCTATGGCCAGCTCCGTGAGCTCCTCCTCTTCTCTTTTTGACACTCTTATATCCCTCTTCCTTTTTATTTGTTCTAATTATCTTTTTATCTTTGTTAGGCAAAGACAGGAGACCTCGATTCACAAAAAAATCAAATAGTAAGCATTTTTCGCCATATTCAGGCCCTATATTCGACAATCCATGCCTTCCGAAGGAAACGAAAGTGATATTATTGCCAAGAAACACTGATTATTACTACGCTGGTCTACAGATGGCTCTTCGTAAGTCCACTTTACAACTTTTAAGGCTTCGTCCATCCTTTCGTTTAAAACATTTATTACTTCAACATTCTAACACTTTACTGACATTTTGCAGCTAGAATTAACTTCTCTCGACCCAAGAAGAACCATTCCTCTGAACCTAAAGTGGTTCAAACAAAACTTCTACTCAAGACGAAGAGTCCGCCTCCAGCCAAGGAGTGGTTACCTGGGAGCCTTCGCCCAACACTAGTAGGCCCATTGCTGAGGATGTTGCAGGCAAAGATAAAGGAAAAGTCGTGGAGCCTCCTCCCAAGGTGAAACTTTCTTCCAGTATCTTTCCTATTCTTTTAGGACAACCCAACCAGGGTCTTCTTCAGAAGAAAAAAAGGCCATCTTCGGACAGCAGGGCCAGCCCTGTAAAGAAGCAAAAAACTTCATCCTCCTTTAGACCTCCACTAGCTGACCTGTTCTAGAGCCGCCCGAAGGGTTTGCATACCTCTCTAGTCAACTCTCTCACTGGTTTCATGTCCAGGCATGCATTTCACTCCTCTGAACTTTTAATCAGAATTGGAAAGATTTTTCAACAACGATAACAACTCACCAGAGGTCGCATCTTTCCGAAAGTCATTTCGCACGGGCCTTTGTTCTTATGCAAGATCGAAATCACTTGTGCGAATATCTTTCTACGATGACAGAGAGATATGGGGCCGAGGTGGAGGAGATACAAAAAGAAAGTTGATTATTTAACTTCTCTCGTTGATCGCCTGGAGGCTGAAGTGGAGAGAAGCGAGAAAGAGGTGGAGAATTACTAGAAAAATCCTGAGGTTGAGAAGCTAAAGACCGACTTCATCGCATGATGAATGACCTTGAAGCTTCTCGCCAGAGGTCAGCAGAGAGAGAGGAAAAACTTCAACAAGAAGTTGAGAAGAAAAGAGAAGAGATCAACATGTTTTATGTCCAGCAAAAATCCAAGGATGAAGGTTTGGCCCAAAAAGATGAGGAGCTTGGTGTTCTTAATGGAAATGTAGAGGCCCAGGATCTTGCCTTGGCTGAGATGGCAGCGAAGGTAGAGACCCTTCAGAAGGAGTTGTTGAATTTTAGGGATTCAGACGAAGGGAAGCAAATTTTTGAAGACGACAAGCAGGTTGGAGGGACTGATCTCCTGGACTTCATCAGTAACGAACATCCTGACTTCAAATTTGACTTCTTTTTTGAGGAATGAGAGATTGCCGCACTCACTCTTCCTCTTGGTGACACCGAGGCCGAAGCTCCTGAACTGTCAGCTCCTTTTGAGGCTAACACTTCGGACCTACTAGCAGTTTTCAAAGCCAAAACCTCGGATCCACTAGCTCAGGGCACGGATCCTTCTGTTTTCGAGAATTTGAAGGATTTATAGAAGGATTGTTCTGTTGTATTTTTTGTAATATTTTTTGGTTCAATGAAAATTTCTTTCCAAGTATCTTTTCTCACACTGTACCTTTCAATTATTACTAATAGATATAACTCAAGTATAATAGTTCGTAATATTTCTTGAAAGAAATTAAAGCATCAGTTGTCGTAAAGCTCGTTAATTCCAAGATAAACAAAGCTTCATCAATTGCTCGTTTGTAAGATAGCTCACCTAGGTTTGAAACAAACGAAGAACCTTTAACGATTTGTCTGAAGCAAGCAAAGCATAATCTTCAATAAGCAAATCATCATCGAAACGTTTGTACTTTGTTAAATGCACTTTAGAGCGTGTGAAAACTCGTAATGCATATTTGAAGAACTTTAAGTATTAACGAAGGTTGGGGCAAACACAATAGTTTGCTAGTGAGACAAAAAAAAATGTTCATGACTCGTTTGCAATGATTGAAGTAAATAGAGAGCTGTTGAAATGTAATAACTTTGATAACTTTGATTGTTCACAGATAAGTGTAATGGTTCGTCTGAAGTAATCGAAATGCAATCACTTTGAATGTTCAAGGATAAAGTGTACTGGTTCGTTTAGAACATCCGCACTATAATATTGCTCGTTTGAAATTAAAACTATACAACATCTTTAAAGAAATCATTGCTCGCAATTGTTACCGAACCTTACAGCTTGGATGCCATTTTTTATGATCAAAAGTATAATGGTTCGCTTAGATCAAACAAAACAATATTATAATGGTCCAACTTCCACCAATTTTTTTTCATATTACATTGCCTTTGGTTCGACTGGCGACATCATTATACAGTTGGGGTGGTTTTTAGGTGAGAATTGGCCCAGTCAAGGTCCCAACCTCAATACTTTTGTTCGTAACGATGATTCGGTCCAATCAAGGTCCCAACCCTGTTACCTCATATTCTTATCAAGATGATTAGCAGAAAACAACCCTTTCATTAACAACAAAACATCGTTTCTGGATTTACATTCATGCCAATACAGAGGAAAATAAATAAAGATAGCGTTCCTAGGAATCATTGGTAATACTATCGCAAATGTAGGACATTCCATGGATTCTTTAGTAGTTTACCTTTACCATTGGCAAGCCTATAGGTTCCAGGGACAATGACTTCGTCTCCTGTGTGGGGTCCTTCCCAATTGGCTCCGAACGTTCCAACCCCAAATTCTTTGTTAAATTGGAAAACCTTTTTTAGGACGAGGTCTCCAACTCTGAAAGATCTGAGGTGAACTTTTGAGTTGTAATACCTGGCCATCTTCTTCTGGTAAGACGAAAGTTTCAATTGGGAAAATTCCCATATTTTTTCTAATAGATCTTTCTCCACTCCCGTGGCCTCATCGTTTTGATTTTCATTGAAGTATAACCTTCGAGAAGAAGGTAAATTGACCTCGATTGGGATAATAGCTTTGACGTCATAGGCCATCAAGAAAGGTGTTTTACTAGTCGGGGTTCGAACAGTTCTGTGATATGCCCACAAAATCAAAGGCAAGTCGTCTATCCATGTGTCATTTGCACTGTTAAGCTTTCTCCTCAGAATGTTTTTCAGGGTTTTGTTTACTACTTCTACTTGGCCATTGGCCTGTGGATAATAGAGAGTGGAAAAATGCTTGTGAATGTCCAGCTTGTCACATATCTTTTGTAGCTTTCATCCTAGAAGAGTACCGTTCTCTTGTCCCCAAGGGGCAGGATGTGATTTCCCCATCTGCTGATGTGGCAGCTCCACGTTAGCAGAGCTGCCACTTTAGCAAATTGGGTGGGTGGGTGGAAAAAATTAAAATGTCCATTTGGGCAGCCCATAAATTGGGCCAAACATTCTGAAAATTTGAATTATTCTCTCTCTACGTCTTCCCTTCTCGTGCGTCGCCATCGTGACCCATCTCCGGTGACCCATTTTTACTGCAAAATCAGTGAGCATAGCTGATTTTCCTACCTTTACCGCGCCCCTCCGACTCTAGCTTGCTGACATTTCTTGCAAATCAACCAAGTGTTGCTGATTTTCTAGCCCGAGGGTTGTTCAAATTTCGGCCGAGGGTTGCTAAAATTTTGGCTAAAAAGTTGCTGAATTTTTTTTTCTGAAAAGGTATCTACTTCCATATTTTTTTGTGGGCTTTGATGAGGGAGATGAGGATTGGAAATTTTTTTGAAAAGTTGTTACCCCTCATCGTGCCCAATGATTTGTAAATGAATAACAACCCTTCGACTATAGCGTAATTGATGGATATGTGGGCTGCGTGTTTTTCTGGATAGTAGCTTATGAAGCCATGAATTTGTTGTTTCTAACTTCATGGGACAGTGAGAACGGTTCTCATGTGTTGAGGCTATGATGATGTTCTGAATTCTTGCAAAAATGAGCAAATAATTTTCGGATAGGAGACTATAAAAATCGTATCTTGGCTTGGCAACCCGAATAGCATGAGATTAGGAATTAGGAAACTCTAATCCAAAATGCAACCAGTAAAACGTAAGTTTCTTCGCCCGTTGCATTCTTATCTGAGCCTCTTTTCGACCGAAATTTCAGCAACCCTCGGGCGAGAAAATCAGCAATGCTTAGCCGATTTGAAATAAATGTCAGCAAGCTAGATTCGGAGGGGCATGGTAATGGTAGGAAAATCAGCTATGCTCACTGATTTTGCAGTAAAAATGGGTCATCGGAGCTGGGTCACCCAAATGGGCATTTTAATTTTCAGAATTTTTGGCCCAATTTATAGGCTACCCAAATGGGCATTTTAATTTTCCCCTCTCCCATCTGCTGAAGTGGCAGCAGCTCTGCTGACATGGAACTGCCACGTCAACAGATGGAAAAATCACATCATGCCCCTTGGAAGTAAGAGAACGGTACTCATCCCTTGAATTGTGTATCATTATCTGACACAAGCGATTGTGGTAATCCGAACCTACATATGATATTTTTTCACACAAATTTGCAGGTGTTAGCTTTAGTGATTTTGACAAAAGTCCGTACTTGACCCATTTGGTAAAATAATCAATTGCTACTATAGCAAATTTAGTGTTCGTCCTACTTCGAGGCAACATGCCAATGAAATAAATTTTCCACTTGGCGAAAGGCCAGGGGCTAGACACTGTGGTGATTTCTTTCGCGTGTTGCATGGGTAAAGTAGCGAATTTCTGACATTTGTCATATTTTCGAAAGAACTCAAAAGAGTCTTTTCGCATGGTAGGCCAATAGTAGCCTTGTTTTAGTGCTTTTTGTGCGAGGGAGTGACCCCCAGCATGATTACCACAGATCTCTTCATAAATTTCCCAGATAATATAATTAGCTTCGTTTTCTCTAACACACCTTTACATGGGTGTGGTGTATCCTCTTTTATATAAAATTTTGTCAATGAAAACATACCTTGTAGATTTCAAGTGGATTTTTCTGGCTTCGTCCTTGTAGGTGGAGAGTTTCTACTTGTTCAAGTAATCAGCTATTTCTTGTATCTAAGGAGTCACTCCTTCGACCCATAGGGTCTCGTCAACCTTCTCTGAAGTGAAGGGGCTAGGAAGTAACTAGACCAGGACATTTTGAATAACTCGGCGTCTTGCAAACTAGCGAGCTTTGACAGGACATCAGTGAAAGAGTTTTCAGCCCTCGGAATCTGCGTAAGTTCGCATTTTTCAAAATTTAGTAATTGATCTTTGGCTTTCATGAGATAAGCAGCCATATTTTTATCTCTGGTTGTGAATTTACCAGTTATTTAACTTACCACCAACTGAGAGTTGTTGTGGATCTCTATTTCATTGGCGCTCATTTCTTTTTCTAGGCAAAGTCCGGCAAACAGGGCTTCGTACTCAACTACGTTGTTCATTGCTTTAAAGCTAAAACGAAGATTGCAATTGAGCTTATGTCATTCTAGACGTATCAGTACGATTTCTGCCCCGAAACTAGCTTCGCCAGATGACCCATCTACGTATAGCTTCCATCCCAGTAATTTTGGTGTGCTTGAGGCCAGGCTAGATATGTCCCCTTTTGCCAGCTTGACAATTAAAGCTACCAATGCTTGCCCTTTAATGGTTGCTATGGGCTTAAAGGTTATATCAAATTGACCCAGCTTAATAGCCCACTTTTTCAAATGACCTGAGGTTTTGGGCTTCTGCAGTACCTGTTTCAGTAGGTGGTTCTTTAGTATTGTGATTTTATATAATTGAAAGTACGGGCGAAGCTTCTTGGAAGCTATGATTAGGGGCCAGAGTTAGGTTCTCCATTTATGGGTACTTAGTCTCTACGTCCTGAAACGCCTTACTTACATAATATACAGATAGCTGTAGCTGATTTTTTATATCTCACAAGTACCGAACTCACAACTATTTCAGAAATTGCGAGGTACAAAATTAAGTTTTTGTCCGGGTTTGGTTTAAAGAGTATGGCTTTCCAACTCATCAAAGGCAGCGTCACATTTCTTCGTCCATTCAAACATCTTCCGAGCTTTTATAATTTGGAAGAAAGGTAAACATTTATCGGTAGCTCGTAAGACAAATCGACTTAAAGCGGCGACCCTACCGGTGAGGCTTTGAACTTCATTTGGCTTACTAGGGGGTTGCATGTCAAGAAGAGATAGAATTTTTTTTGGATTAGCCTCTATACCTCGTTGGTTCACCATATAACCCAATAATTTGCCCGATACGACCCCGAAAGCACACTTTAAAGGGTTTAGCTTCATTCTGTACTTTCAAAGGATAGAAAACATTTCATCAAGGTGTTTAAGGTGATCAACAACTTTGAGGATTTTGACTAATATGTTATCGACATATACTTCCATAGTTTTCTCAATTTGGTCAGCAAACATTTTATTAACAAGTTTTTGATAAGTTGCACTAGCATTTTTTATACCAAAAGGCATTACCTTATAACAATAGAGGCCTCGATCAGTAATAAATGAAGTGTACTCCTCATCAGGACCGAACAAGGGTATGTGGTTGTACCCTGAGTATGCATTCATGAAACTCAGTAATTCATGTCATGTCTTGGAATCTACCAGCTGAGCAATCCTTGGTAGAGAGAAACTGTCCTTTGTGCAGGCTTTGTTTAGGTCTGTGAAGTCCTGGCAAGTCCTCCAAAGTCCCCTCTTCTTTGGCACTGGAACAGGGTTGCATACCTAGATTGGTTATGGGCCTCACATATGAACCCGTTGGCTAGCAGTTTATTGACCTTTCCCATCATTGCTTCATACTTTTCCTTGCTCGTCTGCCTTCACTTCTAAATTCTTGGCTTGATCTGGGGATAGATTTTCAATGCACGGCATGCCACTTGGGGATCTATCCCAACCATATCAAAGTATTTCCATGCGAAGATATCCACGTTCGCCTTGAGGAAGTTCTTCAAACTTATTTTCATCTCTGGCGCCAACCCACACCCTATGCGCAACTATTTCTACTAATCCTCTTCGCTTACTATGAATTCTTTGAGCTCCTCCACCGTGATGACTTCAGAATTAGACTCAAGAATCCGGGGGCCAAGAGTATCATCCATGCAAATCTGACCCTCCGCCTCTACCTCTGCCTCTGCCTCTGCCTCTGCCTCTGCCTCTGCCTCTAGGATTGTCATATCAACCATCACAACTTCATTAGCAATGGGGGCTCGCAAAGTTTCATTCCTCAACGCATTGAGATAACATTCACACACTGACTCTTAGTTTCCCTATACAGTGGCGACCTCTGTCGAAGTCGAAAATTCATGGAGAGGTGATGGATTGATGCGACGGCCATTAGCTGCTTCAATGCGGGGTGACCCAAAATTCCATTATAGACGGACCTTCTATCAATGATTAAGAATTCCATAAAGTTTTTTGCTTCCAAGGGCTCTTTCTCCATTTCTACTACGAGGGTAATATTTTCTCGAAGATGATGCTATCTCCTGTGAATCTATACATAGATTCAGACATCGGCGTCCAAGGATGGTCGACCTCTATCTGGTTGAAAGCAATTTCAAATAAAATATTCACTGAACTTTCATTATCAACTAACATGCGCTTGATGGTATTTCGGGTAATCACAACCTGGATCACTAGAGCGTCACAATGGGGGTAGTGGACATTAGCTTCGTCCTCATCTCCAAAAGTTATAGTGGGAGCTAGAGGCTTCGTCTCCCTACTAACCCAATAGTTTTCCAACATGGGCCTTTTTGCTCCCATTATATAATTCATCTTTGCATTGTTACTCTCTCTGCCAATGTGGGGTCTGCCCATGATGGTGTTGATTTTTTTAACGGAGGGCTGAACTACTGGTGGCTGTGTATTAGGTCTTTCCTAGTTAGCTTGCTGTGGTGCACGGAGCACCAGGCGGTAACCTCCGTCCCTTATTCATTTGTCGTGCTCCATGTTGTATGTATAGTTCGTTGGCCGTAGTTGCGAAGGCTATCCTAATTGGCTTCCGCTAGTAGGCCGGTATTTGTTTTCCACCATCTTTTCGATCGTAACCCTCACATCAGGGCATTCCTCTATGTCATGGTTATCAAATCGGTGTATTCTGTAGAATTTAGACCAAGGATGGGACGCGGAGATCTCACTCGGAGCTATATTCCTCATAAGAGTAACTTCGTTCAACTCCGCCTTATAAGCCTGATTCTGGGGAGCCATTTGCTGACCATGGTTGTTCTGGCTAGGAAACACACCCTCCACACCTTCTTAGGCCACCATACCTCTCTCTCATTGGTGCTTCTTTTTGTTTTCGATTGTTTCCTCCATCTAAATCACCGCCTTGATAAGGTCTACCAACTGATTGTATGTCAAAGGATTCTTTTTTCGAAAGTCTCGCCAGAAAATAGTTTCCATCCTTAGCCCATTCCACAAGGCATCCAGAGCCTTCTCATCAGAAATAGATTCCACTATAATTAACTCATTCTGGAACCTGTTGAACTAGTTTTTGATAGACTCACTTACACCTTGTCTGATGTCATTCAACCTCGTAGCAGGGGATTCGCCTAAGGTATGGCCTGTAACGACCAATGACTTTTCTCTACGACCTTTCGTCAAGGGACTATTCTGTGTGCCATTAACTTACGTATTGTCCGCTGGAGATTGGGCTCCAAAGTAGATTTTTTTCGCATCTCCAGTGATTCGAATCGCTAGGGATGCGAAAGAAATCCAGTTTGGAGTCCAACCTCCAGCGGATAGTACATAAGTTAACGGCGCACGAAATGGCTCCTAGGTGAAAGGTCGTAGGAGAAAGTTCGTTGTTGTTACATGGCCCATAAAAGCACTCATAAAGGCTTTCTTCAGTTGTGGCTAGCTCCGAATGAAGTCAGGCTTCAACTTCATGTACCATCTTATGGCTGTCCCAATAAAGGCCATATGGAAAGCCATGCATTTCAACGAAGGTAAAGCATTTTTTAGCTTCATTTCTATTTTGTAATCTGCCAAGTGATACATGGGATCACCTCGCCCGATGTACTTATCCAATTTGGGCCTCACGAAGACTCTAAGGACATGAGTGCTTCGTATCTCATGGAAAAATGGGAGATCTTCGTCGTCGTCGTCGTCGTCGTCGTCGTCGTCATCTTCTTCGAAGGATCGGGTTGGCCCATCACCTTCGTCGTCATATGAATAACCTGGCTCATACTGGAGATCCCCTTGGAGTGATCACATCCTTCACCCATCACAGAACTGGGCCCTCCTTTGGTGGGATTCAGCCTCATCACCAAGCCGATCGAAGACACTGCGGACCTTGTGGGTCTACGCTCTCGCTCTTTGAGCGAGTCACCAGGCTGATAATGCCTAAAGTCCCGAAGATCGATATAAGGATGAGATTAGCTTGCTCTTAGGGCCCTGATTTGATATCCACCATTTTCTTCATCTTTGGTTCGCCTGCCAGCCACGACACCATTTGTTCTATTTTCCTGTGCTAACATTTGAACTTGTTCGGCTAGATTAGATATTGTCTATGCTATGGACATCTTCTTATGTCACATATTTCACTTTTTCTGGGAATTTTTCCTCCCTCACTAACAGCTATCTCCAAGATCTCATCTCTCTATCTTTTAGGATTGAAGTCACTATCCTTACGGAGTTCACTTTGCCTATCTAGTTTATTCTCACCTATTTTCCTCTCCTGTTCACTCATTTTCTCTGCCATTTTCACAACAAGAATCTCCAATTTTCTTCAAGCTAACACAAACTTTTACCTGCAGTTTTTGAATTTCGTGAAAAATTATGTCACTTCCCACAGACGACGCCAAGTTGTTGACCACTAAAATCGAAGCCAAAAAATCTTTGACCATCTCCTTGCTAAAATGAATAAATCAATCATCCTATGAATTGCTGTCTGAAGAATAAGAATTCAAAGAGCAAGAATTTGGCTAAGGTTTTTAATTGTTCTTCTCTTTCTTAGATTTAATTAGGCTATTTATAGGTGTTGCAAGCCTTTGGGCTATTTCAGACTTTTTTTCTTCTATCACGTGTCATCTTTTATTAGAATGTGCATAATTTTAGAGGATTCTATGCTACATGGCAGCAGCAGGATATTGCATCAGCCATCCTTTTCTCCAGATTTGATTGTTATTTTCACTTGGGCTCTTTATAACTGACTTAGCCACGTAGAGATCCATCCTGTGGTCCCAGGGATATTCTTTCACTTGGGATCAATGGGTGGTGCAAGGGCTTAGGATCGTATCCTTCGTCGAACATGTGTTCTTAAGGCAGCGAAGGGTTAGACAGTTGATTGGTTCTCATACTCTATACATTCGCCTAGATTGAGGTATGTACGAAAGTTTAAGTTTAAGCGAGCTGTGAACACTTCGCTCAATCAATATCCAGGCTAACCTTGGGTTCGATTGTTTTGACAAGGTATAACAATTTCATATTGGGCTAAGGACTTAAAATTGAGACAAAGGTTTTAGAATTGCCTGATGTCTTTATTTATGCGAGCTTTTTAAAAGTTATGTCTTTGCACGAACATCTTCCTTTATGCTCCATATACGTAAGTATAACAAATTTTAATCACATGGATCCTTCTATTGGAAATGATAACACAGTGCATGCATAAGTTGTTACAAGAAGTGTTAAAATAAAGATACATATAGTATATTAATCGCATTACCGGTTAAGTAACAAATTCTACTACATAGAATAAAGATAGAAATAGAAATTAATATATAAGGAATTGGGTTACTCAGAAGGTTGATCTTTTAAGGAAAAATTCAGGACGATTTATTGATCATGCACTTATGGGCTCTTATTGTCCAAACTTAATTCAATTAAGGTCACATTTCAGTGCTAAAAGATCAACGTGCTCCTACAATTTTAAAAGGAGCTAATTCAAACACGATACTATTTTATTATGATACTGTTTTCTATAATACTTGTTTTATTATGATACTATTTTCTATGATACTGTTTTATTTTTAATATTGTACATTAATTTATGTTACATTATAGCATGTTTGGCCATATTTATTAATTCTTTTTTTTCAAACTTATTTTCAACCACATATTTCATGAGACCTACAAATTTTATCAACTTTTAAACCACACATTATATTTTACCAACTTTTTTTAAAATCTAAAAAAAAACTATTTTTAAACTCTACCAAATAAATACACATTCAAAATTAAATATTTTATGGTTGAAGTGATGATATTGTTTCAAAATGTTTCATTAGTAGTACAAGATTATTGATACTGTTTTCATTCAAAATGATTTATACTGCTTCAATCTATGATATTATTCTTCTATTGTGTTGTAGTTTGTGTATGTAATAATATTTTATTAAAATATTGTAATGTATGATACTGATATATTAAGATATTTTTATCTATGATACTGTTTTATTAAGATATTGTACTATGATTTCTATTAAAATATAACATTTGTGCTCACCTAAGCATGTGTTTTTGATGATAATGTGCTTCTGATATTGTTATATTTACTATCTTTAGCCATACGATATTATTATTTATGATACTATTATTATAATATTGATACAATTATCCTTTTGATACAGTGTTCTATGATAATGTTTTCTATGATATTGTTTTATTAAGATACTATTTTTTATAATACAAATCAAACAACACACATGAATATGTGACAGTAACATCCTGAAACACATAAAAATTTTGTTTTCTTTTATTCAACAAAAAAATGATTACAAAACAATTATGTTCCTAAATATAAAAAAAAAATATCTCCAACAAAAACAACCTAATTCAAGAAAAATAAGAAAAAAAAAACATTCATAAAAACTGAATCCACTTGCAAAATAACATTCAAGAAGCAATTGTTTCCAGAATTTTGCAATCTAGTGATAGTCCAACACTTCTCAAAATCGTCGTCATATTCTGATAACAATAGTAGGTTGTTAAAGTATAAAATTTTATCTTTTACATGATTGGAAAGAAGAAGAGAAAAAATTGTAAATCCACTATTATCACTTACAAAAAACAGTGAAAAAGTTTGGGTGGTCGGCGGCGAGTCGTGAAACGCCGGTGACAAGGTGCAATAGTCGACGGGGAGGCGTAAGAGAAGATGATGGTCACGTTCGTTGCTGATATAAAGTTTAAAGATGGATCACATGGGTAATTTCGGAATTAATATGAAATATGGTTGAAGTATATGACTTAATGACAATTTTGAAAAGTGTTTTGACCTAACTTGGAATAAATCACATATAAGTGACTTATAAGCAATTTCTCC
Organism: Forsythia viridissima; assembly: GCA_030279155.1. NCBI lineage: Eukaryota > Viridiplantae > Streptophyta > Magnoliopsida > Lamiales > Oleaceae > Forsythia > Forsythia viridissima. Next base: position 11,042,907 of record CM059037.1, on the reverse strand, counting down.
ATTTTTTAAGATACAACCCAAACCCTGAATGAGCATACGGATTCTAAGATACAACCAACGTTTTGTGGGATCATGTTAAGAGATAAATCTCACAACAACGAATACATAAAAACTTGTGCTACTCCTATTAATAAATTTGTTATTTTAAGATTGAATCGCAAATCTTAATATAGTATCAGAGCCCAATAAGCACAAAAGAGCATTTTTGATATGTTTAAAGCTCAAACATACAATCGAATTTCAAGATTGGTGATAACAGATAAGTCACTGTCATACGGAGCATATTAAGGAATAAATCCATATCGGATAATGATGAAATAAATAACCAACATATAAGAGTTTGAACTACCTCTTTTAACAAAATTAACATTTTAAAATTGAACCCTCAAATCTTAATATTAGCTTATTTCCTCTACATGGAAGAAAGAAAATTAAAGACCTCGCAAAAATTGATGAAACAACAATTATTGTTAACCAAGGAAAATGATTCGTGGTCCTTGGGGGCAGAAGTAATTTTTTTAGCTTTAATTCCGTCCAAATATATCATTTCTAATACATTGTTGGGACACGCTAAGACACATTGAGTACATTCTATACATGTATCATAAATCATTATTGAATGTGACATTGGATCTATACACTTTTTTCGTCATAATTTGCGATCTAGTGAACTTATAAATGAATCATATATTTAGATATCAGATGAAGTGATTAGAACAACTTACTTGCGGATTGGTTTGTAAGAGTGATTCTACTTGCGGATTGGTTTGTGAAAGATGACCAAAATACTTTGATTTTTTATGTTCTTACGACCACAACCTTATATGTAGCAACATGTTAATTCGAATTACTTTATGTATAATTTATGAATAGTCGAATATCTATTTTTATAATTAATACGGATGGCCCTGAATTCTGACGAGACCCAAGATCAACAATGGATTGACATTCTTGCTTGAAGATTCCTTACCCTACGTTGTCTGTTGGTTCGCCTGGGTAGTATCACGATCACTCATTGTGTGAGTATTTCTTCGAATCAAAGACTTTAGTTTAAGTTCAACTTTTTTCCTTGCTTGCAAAGGGAATCTTTTCCAACAAACTTACTTGAACTAAGTCCTTCCTTTTTGCAAATGGGTTTTTTAAAACAAATCAACTTGAACTAAGTTTTTCTCTTTTTTACAAAGGAGATTTTTACGTTTTTTAAAACAAATCAACTTGAACTAAGTTTTTTCTTTTTTACAAAGGAGATTTTTACAACAAATCAACTTTAACTAAATTTTTCTTTTTTTGCAAATGAGATTTTTACAACAAATCAACTTACACTAGATTCTTCCTTTTTTCAAAGGAAGTTTTCATTACAAAACAACTGACACTAAATCCTTCCTTTTTCTTAAAGGATAGGGTTAATTTCTGGTCACTAAAATTTCATTGAAATTACAAAATCATCACTGAAGTAACAAAGTTTCAGCGATGGTCACTGAAGTTTACTAAAGCTTGCATCAAATGTCACTCGTTGAAATTCTTCAATTAACTTGATGACGTGTCACTTGTAAATGTCCATGTAGCACACATTTGGATGACACGTGGCAAAATTATTGACATATGGACTTTATCCACTAATTATAATAAATTTGGACATCATGAATATCTCTATAATATAAGGATCTAGCTGAAAATACTTCAAAATAAATTTTATAATAAATACCTCAAAAATTGCTTCTAAGGTCCTTCAACTTTTTATATATTCAAATTTTGGTCCTCAAATTTTCAATTATCTTTCAGTTAAGTCCTTCAAAAATTGCATCTTAGTTCCTTCAATTTTTTACATCTTTACACTTTGGTCTCTAAATTTTTAATTATCTTTCATTTAAGTCCTCCAAAAATTACATCTTGGGTCCTTCAACTTTTTACATCTGTACACGTTGGTCTCTAAATTTTTAATTATCTTTCAGTTAAGCCCTCCAAAAATTGCATCTTAAGTCCTTCAACTTTATATATCTTTAAACATTGGTCCCCTAAAACTTTAATTTTAGTGGTCAAAATAAGTACAATTTTAGTGGTCAAAATTATTATTTACAATTAAATTCTTGACTTTATACTCAAATTTTTACCTAAACGAACAAAATAATATAGTTAAATAATAATTGTACTAAAATAATATAATTAAATAATAATTTTGACAACTAAAATTGTACTTATTTTGACCACTAAAATCAAGGATTTATGGGACCAAAGTTTGAATATGTATAAAGTTGAAGACCTAAGATGCAATTTTTGGAGGGCTTAACTGGAAGATAATTAAAAATTTGAGGACCAAAGTGTACATATGTAAAAATTTGAAGGACCCAAGATACAATTTTTGGATGACTTAAATGAAAGATAATTGAAATTTTAGGGACCAAAGTGTAAAGATGTAAAAAGTTGAAGGACCTATGATGCAATTTTTGAAGGACTTAACTGAAAGATAATTGAAAATTTGGGGACAAAAATTTAAAGATATAAAAGGTTGAAGGGCTTTAGATGCAATTTTTGAGGTATTTATTATAAAATTTATTTTGAAGTATTTTCAGCTAGGTCCTTATATTATAGAGGTATTCATTGAGGTCCAAATTTATTATAATTAGTAGGTAAAGTCTACATGTCAAGAATTTTACCATATGTCATCCAAATGTACGCCACATGGACATTTACAAGTGACACGTCATCAAGTTAATTGGAGAATTTCAGTGAGTGGCCTTTGGTGCAAGCTTTAGTAAACTTCAGTGACCACCGCTGAAACTTTGTTACTTAAGTGACAATTTTGTAATTTTAATGAAACTTCAGTGATCATCAGTGAAATTAACCCCAAAGGATATTATCTCTTACAAAATCCCTTTTTCAGGGGGGTTTACTAACAGGATATTCATTTTTTCAAGAAATCCAGATAGTTTATCAAACACTTGTGTCACCAATTGATATCAGAATCCTTCTTCGATGTTCATCAAGAAACTCTCACACCAAAGCTTTCTTGACTTAGCACAGTAACTAAATCTTGGTCAGCTTATGGTTGGCTAGGCTTTTTCATTCGTTTTACAGTGGTTTTGAATGTCGTTCCCACAGACGGCACCAAAATGTTGATCCTGAATTCCTGCGAGACCCAAGATCAACAATGGATTGACATTCCTTGCTTGAAGATTCCTTACCCTACACACTTTACACACGATTGTTAGCAAGTATAGACAGTCAAGATAACCACCATATGTTCTCCGACACTCAAGTTAGGATTCTTATTTTATCCCAACTGGTCATACTTGGTAATAATGTAAGAAAGTTATATAAAAGTTTAATACGTAAATAGTGGAGAGTTTGGTATCTCACTTGCCTTCTTTTTTGCTATGTTCCTCTCTATTTATAAAAGTTGGGACGGATTAAAGTTTTTTGGGATCTTCTACGTGTTTAATTGATGTACGTGTCCATCATGCAATAATTGCATCCATCCCTTTATGCGTCTGTTTCTATATTTCCAATTAATCATTTTATTTTAATTACACTCTTTATCCCTGACACGCTATTAGAGTGTAATTACAGATGTCACATCAATCACGTATATTCAGTCTGCACCTCTACTAGGCTCCTTCAATAGTTAGCAATCCAGACTACTTACTCAAGTTTGGATAAATGACAAGTTCCATCTAGATGTTAATGTTTAATAGTTCGAGTTGGAGCTGATTTGCCAATTAAAATGATCTAGCATAGGTGACTATATCCACGTCAACAATAGGTGTAACAAATACTATTTATTCAACAAATTTGATTTGTTAATAGGAGTTAATTTTCTTTTATAAGTAAAAATGGACCTGCATTATTGTGAAAAAGAAAAGATTCTTGACAAGTCTTTAGCTGGCAAATTAGGCAAAAATGGACCTGCACCAGTACTAACCATTATAATAATTAGCAACTTGCTTGACCTTTCTAGGTTTTTATAATTAGGACAAGGAGTAGTGATTACTGACCTTTATCAATTTAATTATTGATGGGACTTAGATTTTTGAATCATTTATACGATATTATATTAATTTGATCTTTCTAATTTTTTTTGTTTTTTTTCTTTTAAAATTATGTCTTTCTATCTCTTATATTTTCTTTCTTTATGTTATTTCTGTATTTTTTTTAGCATTCTCTTTTTGCACGATTTCTGCATCAAATATGCTTTGCTCCATGGTCTTTCATCTCAATTTTTAAATTGGATCGTAACTCGTACTATAATTAATTGTATTTTTGAGTAATAAATTACATTGGAAACATGCATGTATTGTATTTTATTCTTACTTTTGCTATCATATTGTTCCTCTTTTAAAGTAATAGGGATAAGAAAATGGTCACTATGAAATCATTAAGTGAATAAACAAAGCCTAATTCATTTGATTGGTGCTTAACTAGTTCTCCAACGTGAAAATTGCAGTCGTGGGCTTCAACTTTTTGGGACATTAACACTTTGATGCATTTAAGTAATCCAACAACGAATAGAAATTGAACAAAATTTGTCACTTGGCAACATGAAAATACAAAATGTTAGCACAACAATCTCCAAAACGACCATTAACCAATACTTCGCTTATTTCATGTGAGACGAGAAAAATCGCAAATCATGCATGACTCAATATATAATGTAAAAGAAAAGTACATTAGATAATGCATGTTGTATACGCACATATAAGATGTTTTTATATCTTTATCTTTATATGCATCAATAATTTGCTTTACCATATAAACGAGAGAGAATTGGCCATGCAAAGCCGATTAACCAATGTTACTTTGCGGCCAACGGTGGAAGTTGGGGGGTCCCTGGGGACTAAGACCCCAAACATTTTGGGGAATTTTTAAAAAAAAATTGTTAATATGAAATTATATAGTAAACAATTTTGACCCAATATCAATTTAATGAAATGCAATTGAATCCATTGGCCTAATAAAATTAATAATACAAAATTGCGAATGATTAGCCAATTTCTCGATTTCAGTGCACGTTCACCCATCTAAAATCTGAATCTCACATTTCTCCTCTCCGTTTCTACGCTAAATAAAGCAAAAGTTGGATTACGACATTCCAATATCTACAAATCTCTCTCAAATCACTCAACAAATCACCTTATATTAATTTTCTCAAAATTATAAACTCAACCCTTAAATTTTACCATAAAATTTTTAATTGCTAGATCACTGAAAAAATCAAGACTCTGAAGCACGGGACAATTTCATGCTCGTCATTCCACTAACAAATTTTTTTAATGTAAAGAGAATACAGAAAACAAGTCGTCTTTTTGATAAATAAAAATTAATAAAAACACTTTGTTTGTGAATGCATATCGTGTTCAATTGATTTTTTTTTATTTTTTTATTTTGAGTGATATTTAATTTCATTTGTGTGGTCTTCCTGTTTTTGGAGGATAATTTTATAAAAGACAACGTGAACAATAAAAGTTTGATATTTTATTTTTTTGTGGACTTATTTTAAACATTGTGCATCAATAGTCTAAGTCATATGTTTAGAAGAAAATCCACATATTGATACGTAATCAAGATCAAACAATAGTGCAAGTGAGTTTGTTTATTTATTTGTGTATAATATAATGTATAAATAAAATAAAGTATAAGAATTGTTAAAAACACTTGTAATAAGGTATAAAAAAAATTCATCACTATTATATTTGTTTCAATTTTCTTTACATGTTAATTTGAGGGAAAACTTGACAAGAGCCTTACTTTTTGTAAAAAAAAATTGAAAAATACCTCCTTTTCAATTTTTCAAAAAATACATCATTTTCATGGGTTGCTTTAAAAAAATACATCATTCCATTAAAATCAATATTTTATAATTCAATAAAAAAAATACATAATTTTTATTTAAAATCTATATTTCAGTTTATCATTATCTAAAATTATATTAATTTTTTTTAAAAACTTAATATTTTCGTTTTTCATTATCTAAAATTTATTATTTTTATCTCAAAAATATATTATTTTTATATAAAAATATCATATTTATATACTATTTCAATTATAATTATATTTTATAATTTATTTTCTTTAATAATCATTTAATTGAAATCAATATTTTCATTCTTTTCATTTGAAACAATATTTTTACACGAGTAACATATGTGTTACTTCATCATTTTCATTGAAATCAATACTTTATAATTTACTCATTTTATTATTTTTAAAAAATATATTATTTTCATTTAAAATTAATATTTTAATTTTTCATTGAAAAACAACATTTTTACATGGGTAACATATATGTTACTATATGTTATTTTCTCATTTTTCATTAAAATCAATATTTTACAATTTCTCTTTTTTTATGATTTTTTTAAAAATATATTACTTTCATTTAAAATAAAATTTTCCATTTTTTCCATTTGAAAACATATTTCAACACGTGTAACATATGTGTTGCTTCATCATTTTCATTAAAATCAATACTTTATAATTTATATCATTTTATAATTTTTTTTTAAAAATACACTAGTTTAATTTAAAATCAATATTTCAAATTTTTTATTTAAAAACAACATTTTTACACGAGTAACATATGTGTTACTATATGTTATTTCCTCGTTTTCATTAAAATCAATAATTTATAATTTATCTTCTTTTTATAGTTTTTAAGAAAATACATTATTTTCATTCAAAATTCATATTTCAATTTTTTTTGAAAACAACATTGTTACTTCATCATTTTCATTAAAATCAATAATTTTTATACTGGTAACATGTGTTACTATTACCAATCGCCTTCTACCACTACTAATTCACGTCTTATACTATCACCACAATCATGTTCAAATCTGCTATCACTGTCCACAACTATAATCACATCTACCACAAATGTGTTAACACATGTGTTACCATATTTTAAATTAGGATAACACAAGTGGTACTAGTATTATCATATTTTAAATCAATATTTCAATATTTCATTTGAAAATAAAATTTATACACGAGTAATATACGTATTACCATTACTAATTGCATTCCACCAACATCACCACAACCAAATTCAAGATCCACTACCACCATCCACAACCATAATCACATCTATCATAACTAGGTAACACATGTTTTACTGTAATTTAAATTAAGGTAACACATGTGTTACCAACATCTTTCTCCACCACCTCAACCAATTTGTTTCCCTAATTTAAATTAGAGTAACACATGTCACCACTATCTTTCTCTATTGCCACATAATTTCAGCACCACATCCATTAATTTAAATTAGAAGAACCCGTTTTTTTTTTCACTTTTATCTCGTGTATTCTGTATGTCAAGCAATAAATCAAATCCCAATAAGAAATTTACAGAAGCAAAGGTAAAAGCCAACTAAAAATGAAACCAACTACAAGGAAAATCAAAATGGATTCATTTCTAAAGTGTAACAGTTTTTAGTCGCCATCAATTTCTTCACAACTTCACCTAGAACCACCACTTCCTCCGCCCAATCAAACGCCTCCGCCACCAAATCACCAGCATTTTCCCCATCTATATCATCTCCTCCACCACCAACTGGCCTTACCACAACCAGCGTCGCCCCCTCCAGAACCTCTCTGAATTTCGACAACTCCAACGTTTTCACATACCACATTTTCATTCTCAATGCAGGCACTCTACTCCTATACTCAAAAATTGAATCATTTGCCTTCAAATTCCTCAACTCTTCAATTTGTTCCTTGTTCATACAAAGCCTCCCCTGATCGCTTTCATCTGTAACCTCAATTTTCTCAATCATTTCGCGTTCTTTAACAATTTCTTGTATCAAATACAAATACTCACTGAATTTTCACCATGTTAATACTTACTCACTGTACTTTGAAGTGTCACTAATAACTCACTCAACTTTGGAATTTGTCTACCATCCATCATCCGTTAAAAAACTGTTAGAAGAGGATGACGAAAAATGCCTACGTGTCCAACGGCAAACACGTGGCACCAATAAGATGTTGGCATTTATCCAACTTAACAAAAGGGGTGCCACGTCAACAAATTCCAAAAGTGATGAGGACCAATCTTCATTACCTTCAACTAACACAGGGACCAGAGCTACAATTTTCCACCGCCTTCACCAGCGGACTCCTTATACTCCGACACCTCCTGCGACGGAGAAAAGTCACGCTTGACGTTCGAAACCGCGGTGGGAGACGACATGGCGCAAACAAGTAGCTAAGAAAACGAGCGGCAGTCGTTTTCGGGCTCGCTCCCGGACCACCAACATAATACCCTTCTTCTCCCCTTTCAGTCAAAAAATCAAATAAAATCTATTTTCATTCCTAGAACTCCTCTCTCTCATAGCAAGTAAAAATCTTGAATTTTCTGGATTACATTATGAGATTGAAGCACCATTTTGCTTTACGAATCTCTTTTCCCCTCTCTTTCTCTGTGTATCTGAATATTGTTTTTGTTTTCTTGAATTATCTATCTCTGATTTTCTTGAATTCGTGGAGAGATTACAAATATCAAGAAGTTTTTGAATTTTCTATTATATTACAAAGAAAGATTACAGTAGAAAAATTCTGGGTTTTGATTTTCTTTTTCTCTTTAGTAATGGCTCCAACACCATCATCAAAATTAAAAACACCCCACCAATCAAAGACGCCCTAGTCAAAGCACCGCCTGAACTTTGCCAAAGAAATCGCCTCCGCCACAACGACCGCCATACTAGCCGAGCTGTAAATTACAACTCTGGTCGCTTTCCATATTCGGCGAAGGCAACGAAGTTAAGGGCTAGGATTTTGACAAATTGCAGCTCCGGTCTCTGTGTTAGTTGAAGGTGATGAAGATTGGTCCTCATCACTTTTGGAATTTGCTGACGTGGCACCCCTTTGTTGAGTTGGATAAATTTCAAAGTTGAGTGAGTTATTAGTGACACTTCAAAGTACAGTGAGTAAGTATTAACATGGTGAAAGTTCAGTGAGTGTTTGTTAAATTTACCCTACCAAATAATGTCTGGCTGATGCTTCCATGAAGCATAAAATTGTCCACACAATATGGCTGGCGACTTCATATTTCAAATTTGAGGTGAAAGATTTTGAGATGGATATCCATGGTGGTGGTGGTAGCGGCAGTGGCGCTGCAAGAAGAATGTCTGGCGATGGTCCTCAGCAGAAGCATCGGTGGTGATGGTTGTGGAAGTCGCCAGAGATGGTGGAAGGTGGAGGTAGTTGAGGGTATTGAGTATTTTAGTTAGGGAAGTAATTAAATTAGAATTAGGATTTCGCATATATTTGTATAATATAAAAGATGTATTTTTCATTAAGTCTTTTTTTTTTATGTATGGTATATATTAATAAGATTTAAAATATAGTATATTTTGATTTTTTTTCTTTTAATAAAGGTAGGTATATGAGTTAATTAGCTATTAATTTGAGATCTCCAATTCAAAAGATGTGACTCTCCCACTGATTGTAGCCCATCTCAAAGGAAGTGGCCATGGCCTTCACCATCAGATAGACCTATTGGGGTTGGGTGGGGACCCCATATTCCACTATTGGGTGAGTAGGATGTTATTTTGGTCATTCTAACCTTCCATTTTAGGCGTGGTTTGGCCCGATTATTATGTAAATCTTTTGCACTTTATGGGACCAGAACGCGCTATTTGGATTATTAGCAGCAAATTTTCTTTTCTTAATGAATAAAAATGGAAAAAAAATATATTATTCCAATTTTTTTTTAAAAAAAACTGCTTTCTTGCTTGACAAATTACGAAATGTCAGGTATATTATTTTTAAAAAATCCTAGTTGACTCCTTCGAATGGGTCCATTTGAACTAATATTTCATGTGAAATAGATTTTTTTTTTTCTTATTGTCTATCTACGTGCAAAAATAAAATAAAATCATTAACTAAAACCAAATTTCCATTTCTTTTGTTTACTTCCCTCCAAAACCATCATAATTGTTGTAGGGTTTAAGCAAAAGAATGAAAAGGAAAGAAAGAAATTTGTTTTCCCTTTAAATGAAAAGAACAAGTTTGTATTGCGAAATATTACTACCAAAAAAACATTATTATCAATTACTGTCAATTTGAGGTGGTGATCTACTTAATCATTTTTATAAATACAAATTAAAACGTTGTAAGTAATATGTTTACAATTAAGCCCGAATTGAGAGAATTATTAGAAGAAACCATAACAATTTCGCCCAAATTGCGACAAACACACATATATGAAAGCATGCTAATGCAATATAATCTCTATAAATTAACAAGTTAGAATCGAATAATCAACGCATAATCCCGTCTCACCCTTCGTCCTCAACTTACCTATTGCAAGTACTTTTGTACACATATTAGTCGTGTCTTCATCAGTTGAGATTTTTAACAATGCAACTTAACATGTAGCTAACTTTTATCTTATAAAGTGATATTTCAATTTAATGTATTTTTATTTTCATGATATACTTGATTATTACTTAATATTAAAGTACTCTGTCTATCAATAAATATAACAGCATGATCTTGTAAAAAATTCAATTAAGTTACTTAACCATAAATATTCTTTGTCACATTCAGTTATTGCCACATATTGAGACTCGGTGCTTGACAATGTAACCTAGGATTGAAGTTGAGACTTTCAAGCTATCCAATTATCTTGCAAGGTAAAAGAGTAAAAAATGGTAGACTTCATTTGATCTTTGTTATCAGCAAAATTAGAGTCTATATACCCTTTAAGTGCTAGTTTATCACTTATTTTTTTATAGAAAAAATTTTGGGCCGATCACTGTTAACGTCATAGTGGGTTGAAAAGTCATATGATATAATCTTAATTCAACTAAAGTCATACTTTATTACTAAAAGACCAATATACCCTCCAATTGTAAAAACTGTCATTTAAACACGTAAAAACCAACAAAATCATTTCAATAGCTGTTTAGAAATTCCTTCATTTACTTTTAACAATTTTCATCTTCTTCTTGTGTTTGATTCTTCTCACCGTAACCTGTAACCGCATACACACAATTCGAAAGCTGATATTTCAATGGCGAACATATTTTTTTATTTTTTATTTTTTGTATAAAGTAACCATTTTCGGTTAAAAATAATCATGAAAATATTGAGATATTGTTCCAATTGAAACATATGCAATGCAGTTAATAAATGGAGTTTGGATAAACCGATTCAACTAGTTTTTGATAGTGTAGTTGTTGTGAGTTAGGATTTTATGTTGGAACATGTAAAATGCTTGATACTGTTTCAATAGATGTGTTTCAATATATGATACTGTTTCTAATGATAGTGAAATTTGCTGATTTTTTTTCTCTGTTTTTAATGATAGTGAGCAGTTATTCTTTCTTCATCTTGGCATTGCTCTGAAGTATGTGTTTGCTTGCTTTTAAGGGACTCATATATCTTGGAAGAGCTTTGATTTGCAGCAAAAGGATGTACATTAATCCGTGATACTGTTTTAGAGGATTTGTGATACTGTTTTGAAAAAAAAATTAAAGATTGTTAAACCTATGATTCTTGTAGTGAACCTTTATGATTCTTGTAGTGATAATGAAGAACTAGGATCTGATCAATCAAGAACTGGGAGTGTTAATGAAAAAGGATCAAGTTCAAAGGATGTTCAACAAGAGAAAGATGAATGGTGGCTTCAATAAAGATATATTTATCCGTGATACTGTTTTAGAGGATTTGTGATACTGTTTTGAAAAAAAAAATTAAAGATTGTCATTTTAAGCTAAAGAGACAATTTCAAACATGTTAAATCCATCATAGGCAGTGGCAAAGCGACTAGTCTTGACCGTCTCGTCAAGGCCATTCCGAAAACATATTATAATAAAAATTCTGAGCACGTGTGCAAATTCTATGTTCATTTCTATTGTGATATTATTTTTTGTGATACTGTTTTGCATAATACATTATCAAACAACACACATGACTATGATACCATGCTTTTATCTTTGATACTGTATTATGCAAAACAATATAATGGATTAGAACATGGATTAAAACAGTATAAAAATTACTAATGCACATTATCTAAACAAAACAGTATCATAAATTAAAATAGCATCATAGATAAAACTAAGACATTCAAACAGTATCACAGGTTCAAACCTTGGCATAATTAGACAGTATCAAAGAATAAAAGCACGGTATCATAAATAAAACTCATTCCACATAGAATAAAACAGTATCATGGATTAAAATAGTATCAAAATATATTAATGCACATTACCTAAATAAAACAATATCATAGATTAAAACTAAGACATTCAAACAGTATCATATGATTAATACATATGCCTACATAGTTTTAGATGACTTCCCTTTAACTTGAGAATGATTGGCAGTTCTTCTTTCTTCATTTTAGCATTGCTCTGAAGTATGTGTTTGCTTTTAAAGGACTCAGATACCTTGGAAGAGCTTTAATTTGCAGCAAAAGGATGTACATTTATCCGTGATACTGTTTTAAAGAAATTGTGATACTGTTTTGAAAAAAAAATTAAAGATTGATATTCCGAAAACATATTATAATAAAAATTATGAGCACGTGTGCAAATTCTATGATCATTTCTATTGTGATACTGTTTTTGTGATACTGTTTTACATAATACAGTATCAAACAACACACATGACTATGATATCATGCTTTTATCTTTGATACTGTTTAATTAGTCATATATTTTGTTTGATACTTTATTATGTAAAACAGTATCATAGATTAAAACATGGATTAAAACAAATATCAATTTATATGAATGCATATTACCTAAACAAAACATTATCATAGATTAAAACTAAGACATTCAAACAGTATCACTTATTCAAACCTTGCCATAATTAAACAATATCAAAGATCACATAGAAGTATCACAGGATAAAAACAGTATAATGGATTAAAACGGTATCAAAATATACTAATTACCTAAACAAAACAATATCATGGATTAAAACAATATCATAGATTAAAACTAAGACATTCAAACAATATCACAGGTTCAAACATTGCCATAATCAAACAGTATCACATGATTAAAACACTATCATAGATTAAAACGATATCAAAATATACTAATTACCAAATTAAACAGTATCATGGATTAAAACAGTATCATAGATTAAAACTAAGACATTCAAACAATATCACAGGTTCAAACATTGCCATAATTAAACAGTATCAAAGATCACACACACACACACACACACACACACACACACACACACATATATATATATATATATATATTCAAACAGTATTACAGAATTAAAACAGTATCATGGATTAAAACATGTTTCAAATTATAGTGAAATATTATGACAAAGTTTCAATCTATTAAACCTTGCCATAATTAAACAGTATCATAGATTAAAACTAAGGCATTAAAACAGTATCATGGATTAAAACTAAGACATTCAAATATTAGATGATGGAACATTCAAGCTCCTATTTACAACAATTCTATGTCCATTTATATTGTGATACTGTTTTCTGTGATACTGTTTTGTATAATATAGTATCAAATAAAATACCATGACTAAACATTAGATGATGGAACATTCAATCTCCTATTTACAGCAATTAGATGGTGGAGCATTCAAGCTCCTATTTACATAAGATAGTAGAGTATTCATGCTCATATTTACAGCATTCAAGCTCATATATACAATATTCTATACTCATTTCTGTTGTGATACTGTTTTGTTTAATACAATATCAAATTGCTATTCTATAATACAGTATCAACAACATATGTTACCTCATTGTTTATATAACTGGGAAATGTTCATTGTTTACATAAATGCTAAAATACTCAACATAAATACTCAACCCAGGTTAATCAGATTGGTCAGCCTCTCTTACAGCACGGATAGATCAATGCTAACTGTTAAGACATTAAAAATAGAGTACAACCACAGAAGATGAAGAAATAAAAAAGCACACAAACCAAAGATAAAGATTCAAACACTGTGACCAAAGTCCATAAAACGTTATTTTTTTAGTTTCACAGCTAACAAAATCTTCACCAAAAAAACTGCCTAAAAAGTGATCCAAAATCTTCACCAAGAAAAGTGCCTAAAAAGTGACACTGTGCCTTAGAAGCACTCGCCGGAGGTCGCCGGAGGTGGAAGCGGTGGTCGCTGGAGGTCGCCGGAGGTCGAGGCGGTTGTCGCCGGAGGTCGAGGAGGAGGTCGCCGGAGGTTGTCGCCGGAGGTGGAGGAGGTTTGTGGAGTTAAAAGATTGTGTCAATGAAAAATATGGTTAAAAAGGGTGATTTTGGAATTAATATAAAATATTGATGTGAAATATGACTTAATCACAATTTAAAAAAAAGTTTTGACCTAATTTGAAACAAGTCATGTGGAGATGACTTATTTGCAATTTTTCCTTTTTTATATACTAATTAGAGCTAGCAAATGGGTTGGGTTGGGCCAGCCCAGCTCACCAGAGCTGGGCCACACATGAAACTGGACTGGGTTGACCCAGCCCAGTTTTGTATGGGCCAAAAATATGCTAGTCTAATTCAGCCCATTGGTCCAACTTGGTATATTTTGAAATTTTTAAAAAGATTAATTTATAAAATTGGGGCTCTCATGTATTAGTCAATAGATAAACGTCTATTTTCTTTCAAAATAATATTTTTTTTTTGGTTAATTGTATACTATTTGTAGACACTTTTTAAAAAAAAAAAATACAAATATTAAAAGTATGATAGTCTTATTGCTTTGAGATATAAGTATGTTTGGCTTAAATTAAAAAGTTTACTTATAAGTAAATTTAAAATAAATAATTTTCTTGTCACACCAAATATATTTTGGATTGAAACTTAAATTAAACTAAATTTTAATTAAATCTAAACAATTTTATGTTGGATCTTATGATTTTTGGACTAATGTTTATTGGAGACTTGGGCTTAGATCATTTTAGATTCATATTATTTAGATTATATATTGGGGTTATTCACAAAATGAGCAATTAGTGTTCGTTTGGTATGGATTATAAACAATTTATTTTACCAAAATGGTTTATTATTTTTTACCATTCTTGATCAAATAAACTATTTTAGTCAAATAAATCAGTTTATAATCTACACCAAACAAGCTCTTAGTGTTAAGGAGAAAAAAAAATCAAAACAAAATAAAAGCAAAAAAACAAAAAACAAAATCAAGCCGGCCCAACTAGCACCCGCGGGCTAGTTGGGCCGGGCCAGATTGGCCCGGTTTTATTTAGGTCAGGGCGAGCCCAACCCAAAAGTCCGGGTTATATGGGCCGGCCTGCGGGCAGGGTCGGTTTTGCCACCTCTAATACTAATCATATATTTAAGATCCAGCTAGATACCTAAATAGCAACTAGCCCAATGTGATTTACTTGGATTAGACATAAACCTGCTTAAGATACTAAGTGAATAAGCTGAATTAGGTATGGTTGTTATTGAGTACATGATCGATACTATTGCATTTGCATAGGGCACATTTCTCATTTCTTGCATGTCTTTTTCAAACTTAGGTGAGTGTGATGAAGACAAGTTCATAACTGCAACTAATCATACATTAATAGACTTATCATATTTCATTCCAAACTTGGTTACTTCTTTATTCAAATAAGCCTCGTGTGTAATAGTTAACATATTTCTTTTAATAACCATTCCAAGAATTTTTCTTGCTTCACCTAACTCTTTCATATCAAATTTAGATTTGAAAAGACTTTTCATTATTTTAATTTCATTCTTGCAGTTTTAACATTTAGTTGTTCCAATTTTTAATTGAAGTGAACAACTAATGCTAAGGCTAATCTACACATTAGGTTTGATGTGTCTTCTTTCCCTATCCCTTACTAATTAATAATTTTGCAGATTAGTGCTTTCAGTTTCATCTTGATTAGGTATGGGTATTGAGTCATCTTGATTGGATATATGTATTGAAGTCAAAACTGGTGCAACTGGTTGTTCATGGCTCTCTACTTATTGTTCTATTTCAATTTCAGTTTCTATCTATTTGAAGATCAACTTCCTCTTGTTCAATAGTTCTTAGGTTACCTCAATTTGAACTTTCTTTCTTTAACAAGTTTCAAATTTTTTTTTCTCATTTTCATTTGATCACTTACTAATTTTAGGCAAGGAATTTCAAATTTATTAAATTTTACATATATACTATTAATTTTCTTAATGACAGGTTTTCCTAAAACCTATAATCTATACCCCTTAATCCCTTCTTGATAACCTAACATGATACATTTAGTTGCTTGAGATAGCTGAGATGATGAATTGAACTTTAGTGAATAAAATCAAGTGTATGTTACTTAGTTGTGGTCTTTCCAAAGACTTTTGGGGTGAAGCTGTGTGCAATACTGCATATTTAATAAATAGGTCTCCTTCCAGTTGAGTAAATTTTAGAACTTCTCAAAAATTGTGGTTTGGAAAGCCTCCAGATTTGTCACGTGTTAGAGTGTTTGGTTGTGCAACTTATGCACACCAAACTGAGAGAAAGTTAGGTTCCATTTTATTGGGGTGTATGTCTCAATGTTATATGCCTCAAAATTTCATTTTGTTTAGAAAAGTTATCAAACTTAAAATTTCAAAATTCTAATCAATTATTTGTTCTAAGAGTTCACATTTTTTTCCCATTTGATTTTCTACCAAAGTATGTTTTAAACTTATTAAAAGTTTCAAATTTGAATTTAGGTAAATAAACTCAAACCTTCCCGGAGTAATCATTAACTAGGAATAGAAAGAAAATATTTCCACCATATGTTGTGTATTTTTCTAGACCCCACAAATCTACGTGAATATAATCTAAAGGCTTTTATATATTATGTAAATATATATCAAAACACATCCAATGTGACTTACCTAAGACACATATATGACAAAATCTTAAAGGTGTTATTGTCCTTTCCAAGTAGCTCTGATAACACAAACATTTTTACCATTTATTCTCAATGTGTCCCATATTTGTGCCACAATTCAGACCTATATTCATTGATTGAAAATATGCTTGAATCCTTGCCACTTACAACTTCACCTAAAAAGTAATATAATCCTTTTTTTTAATCCTTACATTACAACTATAGTTGTAAAATATCCTCTACAATTTGTGAATTATTATCTCACACACAAAAAAATAAAAAAATAAAAAAAATTATAGGTTCAATTTTCCTATAGTTGTAAAACATGACCTAATAGAATACATACGAAAAGTGCAATCTGAATCTAATATACATTCATGATTTGTATCATCATCAGCAATAGTCATTACATATAGACCGTATGAACAGCAATAGTCATTACATATAGACCGTTTAGTTCATACTATAGCAATATTTTGATTTTGATTTGTATGTTCTTTTTGGTAATTTCTTTTGAAAGACTTCAATTTTTCACAATTGTAGCATTTCTTATTGTTTTTATCCCTAGACTTTAATCTATCATTTGATTTTCTTCTATTTTTTTACTTTAACTATTATTTGTAATATCTAGTGTTATACTCCCTTTATCAGTACTACTCCTAGACTCTTTTTGACCTCAAATTTTCTAGATCTGAAAGCATTAATAACAATAGCATGAGCCGAATAATCTCTTGCATATGATTCATTGAATGAATTAATGGATTACTGCCAAGTCTTCATTAGTAAATTTCTAATCATTATGAGCTAAGCTTTTAACAATAATGTCAAAATCACCTAAAATTGATTCTAAATCTTTAGTGAGTTCTATCTTAAAACTAAACAATTTTCTAGCAATCTTATTTGATAATGTTTTAGCCATATCTTCATGTCCTAAATTTTAGAAAAAAAGGGATCCGACTCCCAAATACATACTCGTATCTGATACCCGAGTCTAAACAACATAATTTACAACATGTCGCTAACCTTAATAATAGGAGATTAATTACAATCTATTAACAACTATCATAAATATAAAATAAAGATCCTAAAACAACAAAGTTTCAACACTATCTAATAAGCAGCATGATTAGAACGTTCTAGATGAATTGCTCAGGGGAATGTGTTGAAAAAATATATATCATATTTTTTATCTTTTTATATTGGCTCACTTAATTAATATTATTGATTTTTAATGTCAAAAGTGGATGTTAACTTTTATTTATGACTGGTCTAGATAACACCAGTCCTGACTGACTGCATTGATAAATAGATTATTTTTTTCAGATCAGTAAAGCTACGATTTTATTTTGTTTCTATACACGATATATTCTGATCACATGAATATTATTAACAGCTCTTTTTGTAGGTTAAATGATCTTCTTTTATTGTTTTGGATTTGTTTAAGAATGAAATATTTAAAGATAATCTTGAGTTTCTTAAATGTTTTTCTTCTACAAATCTAGAATATCTTTTTGTATATATTCTTTCCTACTAATTATCTTACCATTATTATTACAGATTTGTAAGTAAGAAATAATTTCTAAATTGATTATTACTTTACCTATAAGTAGGAGTACAAATCAATAAAAAATTATGCTTTGAAAAATATTTTTTGCTCTTGTTTCTCCAATCTCCAAACTGTCGGATTCTTTGTGAAAAACAAGACTCGAAGTTTCATTGGTTCAACTTTCAAAGCAAAAAAAATTTCTTCAAACTCATTAAAGAATCAAAAACAAATTGATGCTCGACGAACAATTTCATATCTTGATTAATCTATTTAGCGTGAAGTTAAGAACGAGAGTTTTTAATCCAAGTGGTAGTTGCGGCCAAAGTACAATAGGGAAGTTGCGATAAAGTCAAGATCGGTGGGTTTGATTCCACTTCATCAACAAGTTAGAAGAAAAAGTATCAAAGAGAGTTGATCTGTTTTCTTTCGATTAATATTTTGTTAATTTTTCGAAATTACAAAAATCGGATACTATTGTATTTTTAATCAAGATTATTAGTGGATTATTTTTACCCATAGCATGGGAGCCCGTGGATGTTTTCTTTCGGGGTTTACCACGTTACATTTTGTGTTCGTATTTAATTCTTTAAATTCCGTACTTAACAAGATTAGGTAAACGAATATTGTTGTGTGAGTCAGAACTGTTATCATTGTCAATCGTTACTTCTGATTGCAATCTGTCCACTGCTAGTTTAATTAAAATTAAAATTATTATTAATTTAATTAATTTAGATTTTAGAACTTTCAGTAATCAAGGATTGCAGGCAGGGCCGGAGAGATGCTGCTGCTCCTGCTACTATGTAGGGTTGGCATGCCCAACATCTTTCTTGTCATGGCGAGGTTGGTGAGGCAATCATCTACGTATGGAAATTAACATCTTTAGGTCATCTCATGGGTTTTATTTTTGCCCTCGTAAGAAATGCCCAAGTAATTATTTAAATTTTTTAATAGGACAATAATTTAATTGTTGATTTTCTTTCATTTTTCTACTTTGAATATTATTTTCTTTTTTCTCAGTTTTGGCTCTAACAAATATACTTTATTCGTTAATGTTGAATATTCCTAAACTCATTTTTGCCCTCTAATTCTCTAGATCTCAAGACATCAATTTCAATGATCTGAGTCCAATCATGCGTAGCATATGAAATGGTATTTCTTATGTTTCTATATAGCAGTGTTCTAAAAGGCGCAAAGCGTGACCTCCACGCCTCGTCTAGGCTCTAGGCGCACGCTTTTTTGGTCAACTATTTTTTTAACTAAAAAGATTGCGCCTAGGCTGGCCTAGTCACGCCTAAGCACGCTTAATTTCGCATAGTCTCGCTTAGGCGCGCGCTTTTTAGTTAAAAAATTTATTTTTATCTTTTTAAAAAAAAAAATTTAAAATGATATTAAAAATAAGAAAACGCTTTTCCACGCTTCGCTCTCGCTTCATCCTCGCCTAAGCCTCGTCTAGGTCCAAAAAGCTTGAAGCTTGGCCTCCATGCCTAGCCACGTTTTACGCTTTTTAGAATCTTGCTATATAATGATGGCAACGGGGCGGATTCAGATCGGATCGACTTGATCCGTAGCCACCTCGGATCAATTTTAGAAAATCCAAATCCGCGAATTGATCCGCCATTGATCGGGGCGAATCGGATCCAAATCGGGACGGATCAGTGCTCTGATCCGCATACTAATCCGTTTATATTTTTATATTTTTTATTTTTTTGTCAATTGTCATTCAAAAAATTAAACAAATTTTACTACTTTACTACTTTTTTCTAATTTTTTTCTTTCTATATTTTTCAAACGGGGCAGATCGGATCAGATTACACATGATCTGATCCACCCCAGATCGCCCCGATCTGCCCCGCTGATTCGCAGATCGAGAATTTTTCGTTCCATTCGGATCGGGTATTCATCGAATTTGGGACATATCAAATATTTTTGCCATCCCTATCTCTATATATTCAGAATTTAATAGGATTACTCCCAAGTCGTCATTAACAAATTTCTTATTATCATGAGCTAAGCTTTTAATGATAATGTTAAAATCACTTAGAGCATGTTTGATTCCCATTAAAATGGGTTTTTTCTTTCCCATTTTTTGACTTTTGGGTCAAAATGACCAAAATGCCTTTTTGCTTTTCAACGTAGCCATAATATTTGACTTGAAAAAAGTGACATTTTGGTCAACTTTTTCCAAAAATTAAAAAATAAAAATAAATAAACCCATTTTAATGGGAATCAAACAACTCCTTAATCTTAAAACTAAACAATTTTCTACCATCTTATTTGGTAATATTGTAGTCAAGAACAAATTATTAAGAGCAGTCCACAAGTCCCTAACAGTCTTGACATTATCAATTTTTCTAACTGTATTGTGAGATAAGTACAAAATTATAGAACTATATACAATTTCATTCTTCTATGCAATTTCATCAAGTTTGATTTTTAGTACATCTGAAAATATTGTTGGATCATCAGGGCAGACTTCCAAATTGCATAGTCATCATTTTTAATGAATTGAGTCAATTTGACCATCCAACCATGGAAAGTTTTGCAAAAGGAGTTGCTATCTTGGATGTCATAAACTGATCATAGTCAACATTAGATTTGTCTAATGCAGAAAATGAGTCACTAAGTTATCTACCTTGAGTTTTCACACAGAAACAGGCAGGCGATGACAACAAAAATGGTTCAAGAACACACTAATTGACTTGAACTGCAAATTAAAATTAATTGCAGAATTGCAAATAAACTATACTTATCAAGTTCTATAATAACTTATTAATTTATGGAGATTATATTGTAAATTTATTTTTTTATCTATTTATTTATGCATTAAATTGGTCACCTACTCGCTATATTTGAGAATGTATTAGGTTGACTTTAAAAATTATTTTTCTAAAATATACAAGTCTTTGCTCACTTTTTAGAAGAGTATAGTTTGATAGTAAAATATTAGTTTTAAAAATCAAATTTGATAAAATAAATAGCTTAAAATACAAATTTAAAAAATAAGCTTAATTGAGAAAAAAATATTCAGAGGTCCCAAATGAAATTTTTGCTTGTATTGCATGAATTTTGTCACAGTCGTTAGTAACTAGCTTGGCTTGGTTTGGTATTACTGTGTTTTTAAGAGAATTAGATTTTGCTATGCTTTAGAAAGAATCATATAAGCGTTTGGTAAACTCTTATTTCATAATTGCTGTATGTTTCAAAACCAATATTTAAGCATTGGGTAACAAAAGTGATTTATTGCTGTGATTGTATAAAATTACTAAAATGGACATTGATTATAATAATAATATTTTATATTATTATTATCATGAGTAGTATTATAAAATTTCTATAACAAAATATTATTTCAAGACAATGCATTTACCATAATTATTTTAAAATAAAAATAATATATATCTATTGAATCTTAAAATTTTAAAACATTAAAAAATAAAAGCATATTAATAAAATTTAAATTTAAATTATTTGTGGAGATGCATTACAATTAGAATACTAATAAATATGTGACATAAAAAAATTACTTTAATTAATTAATGTCAAAATTGGTATTTTAATAATAGATAGATTGAAAAGTTAAAAACAGAATTTGAAAAGCTACTATTTTTCTGCTTATCAAAACCTGTAGTCAGATAATACGAATTCTTTTAGAATCAATTTTTAAAAATTTGTCAAATGCTTAAAACAAGTTGAGCTTCAAAATCAATCACAAACAGATCATAAATGGGTTCCATTATTTTCATTTGACTCGTATATATCAGTACTTGTATAGATATTAATAATATCAAAATTTAATTAAATGAAATTAAAAAAGAGAATTACATGATCCTCAAACCAAGTTGTAAAGCTCTTTAGAACTATTACTCGTCTTGGTAAAGCTCTTTAGAACTATTACTCGTCTTGGACCTAGATGTACCCGTTATTTATTTTCTGTGTTTTTTTATTGTAGTTCGTACTACTTTTCTTAATTTTGACGTTAAGATTCATAAATATAAGGACTCAATGACAAATAGTCAATGTCGTGTTAGATATCATTTTTAATGTCTCTATAGCTGTCTAGGATTAATTCATCAAAATTACAGCTAAATGTTCCTCAAGATTCTTTGAACATTATTCACTATTTTTATGGGACTAGTTTGTTAAAATCATCTAGGTGCACTCGAGTACTCGAAAGAATTCATTTTAAAACTTCAAACATGTTCTAATACAAAAGGTTTATTAAGAAGATCAATTTGAGTGTAATTGAGTCTATTAGAAACAGTATTCTAAAAAACGTAAAACGTAGTTAAGTGTAAAGGTCGAACTTCAAATTTTTTGAACATAGACGAAAGTTAGGCGAGGATAAGGTGTAAGACATGACTAGGTTTGGAGACCGCGCCTTGCGCTTAAACGGAACCTAAGCGCAGTTTAGACGAACTTTTTAGTACAATACTTAAGAATAGTAGCTTAAAAATAATCTACTTACGTATAATTCATAAACTTAAAGTATAATCTGCAACTCGAATAAAAGTAAACATCATGATAAATATTTTTCTCCTTCTCCAAGCACGGCGGTGACAGTGGTGGAGACCTGTAAAAGGTGACAGGGCTTTTTTCCCCCGTGTCCACTCCAGTGTGATAATCAGTATAGGATTATAACATATGTGCAGAATAGCAATATGGAGTATATAATAATTGTATGTTCTGTTTTTACCTAGGGGATTGGCCTTTATTTATAGGGATGGCCAGCAGTTATCGATGACGGGTGTCCCTTCATCTCCTCCATTATTAGGAGTTAATGAGGGATATTTCATCTTTCCAATTGTCAATGGTAACTGCCATTTTATAGGTTGCTTGTCTGACTTGCCTAATAGCAGTTGGGTCATTGTTGTCTATCTATCATAAACGAGCTTATGCTACCAACGAGGTAGGCGAGTTGATGAGACGAGCGTACTAGGACGTGTCACTATTGGCAGACAACATATAGCAGCTGTCATTATTTCTATCATCATAAGTCCCTCTACTTTTCATAGACCGTCGTCAATGAGAAGTAGAAATAATCTACCTTACATGCTTTTCTCTAAATTTTTCAGACAGATGCTCATCGTTTTGATTTTTAAACAGAAGTTCATCGTCTTGTTTTTCGGACAGAGACTCATCGCCTTGATTTTTAAACAGAGACTCATCGCCCTATTTTTTAGACAGAGGCTCATCGCCTTGACTTCTAAACATAGGCTCATCGCCTTGTTTTTCATACAAAGGCTCATCGCCTTGATGATAAATATAGGCTGATCACCTTAATTTTTAAATAGAGGCTATCGCCTTAATTTTTAAACATATGCTCATCGCTTTGTTTTTCAATAGAGGCTACCACCTTGATTTTTAAATATATGCTGTTCACCTTGATTTTTAAATAGAGGTTATCACTTTAGTTTTTAAACATAGGCGCATCGCCTTGTTTTTCAATAGAGGCTCATCGCCTTGATTTTTAAAGATAGGCTCATCGCCTTGATTTTTAAACATAGGCTCATCGCCTTGTTTTTGTTTTTAAGATAGTAGCAGCTAGCTTTGTTTTTCAGACAGTAGCAACTGTCATTATTTCTGAGTTTGTTTTTTAGACAGTAGCAGCTGTCATTGCTTTTCAAACAGTAGCGGTTGTCATTATTTTTCAAACAGTAACAGCTGGCCTTATTTTTCAGACAGTAGCAGCTGTCATTATTTTTCAAACAGTAGCAACTGGCTTTATTTTTCAGACAGTGGCAGCTGTCATTATTTCTGGTCTTGTAAGCCTTTCTACTTTTTATAGACTATCGTCAAAAGTAGATAATCTATCGCACCCGCTCCTCTCTAAAAAAAAAAAATTTTTTATTGAGGCTCGCCTTGCCTAAATTTTTTTTAAGGCTTGACTGTTGTAGTAGTTGGGAATATTTTTGTCACAGGTCAAGCCTAGTAAGTGTGTCAGGACTTTATAGCTAGCCTGATCCTTCTTTGATACCCTCATCATTTATTTTGCCTTAGATGGTTTTAATTTCTGTTTGTCTTTATTATCTCGAGGTTTGGGCTCGCCCGAGTCTTTCTTTTATTAGACTCAGGTTCCTTTCGATCTTTCATGTCTTTGGTAATGAGATACGCTTCTTCAGCATCCACATACTTATCCCCTCTTCTTAGTAACTCATGCATCATATCCGACGAATTTTTGGAGAGTGACATCTCGAAAGGGCGACTTCGAGTTCCACTCATCATGGCAGTGACTACAGCAGACATCTGCAGATCGTTAATTCTCAATGTAGCCATATTGAATTGGGTAATGAAATCTTTCAGCATCTCATATTTGTCTTAGGTCAATTACATCAGGCCGATGACAGTTTTCTTAGCATGTTTGCTGCTGGAAAAGTATGCAGCAAAACTCTTGAAAAAATCGTCAAATGTGCAAATCGATTTTGGGTGAAGGATGGCTACCCAGTCCTTGGCCTCCCGCCTAAGTATTGACAGGAAAGCCCTGCACATAATCGCATCATGGGTGGTTTGTAACCTCATCAAGTCAACAAGAGCTCTGAGGTGATCAACAGGATCAGAGGATCCGTCGTACTTTTCTATTTTTGGCTGTTTGAAGTCTCGTGATAAGGGGACTGCCATCACTTCTAGAGAAAAATGATCTTCTTCCAACATCATAGATTGTTGTCTACTACTTTTGTTAGACACAACCTCAGCTATTTTGTGACCCATCATGTCTTCTAATCGCTGTTCCAGGCTTAACACTGGTATCTCAACCAGCGTAGGCGTGGACATCCATGACGATTACCCCTAGTGTGGATTTGGGCCAGATGTCAATGAATGAAAGTGGGGTGCGGAAGGTGGAACCAAAGAAATTAGAGCCAGCGGTGGAGCTGCTATTGGCGGTGTTTCCATTACTGAAAAGTTAGAAGTCTGGGGAGGAGCCCTTGGTGGTGAAGGCCCTACCGGTGGAGGGTTAGGACCCTGGGACGGAGCCCCTGGTGGTAAAGATCCTACCAGGAGAATGTTAGGACCCTGTGATAACTAAGAAACCGCAGCGTTCCGATCTTGGAGTAGAGCCGTTAAGGCCGCCACCTGAGCTTGTAGTGCCGCAAGTTAAGCGGCAAAGGCAAATTTTTGCTATGGGTGATTAGTGGCGGCATTAGATTCGGTGTTTACATTCTCGAAGGGGCTGATGGAGTTGTTACATTCCTAGCTCTTCTAGTTCGAGCCATGACTTTTTGTGCAGTTTCCCACAGATGGCGCCAAATGATGATAAATATTTTTCTCCTCCTCCGAACACGACGGCGATAGTGGTGGATACCTGCAAAAGATAGTGGGGCTTTTTTCCCCCATGTCCACTCCGGTGTGATAATCAGTATATGATTATAACATATGTGCATAATAGCAATATGGAGTATATACGAATTGTATGTTCTGTTTTTACCTGGGAGATTGACCTCTATTTATAGGGATGGCCAGCAGTTATTGATGACGGGTGTCCATTCAACTCCCTCATTACTAGGAGTTAATGAGTGATGTTTCATCTTCCTAATTGTCAATGGTAACTGTCATTTGCCTGTCTGGCTTGTCTAATGACAGTTAGGTCACTGTTGTCTATCTGTCAGACGAGCTTATGATACCAACGAAGCGGACACGTCGGTGAGGCAGGCGTGCCAAGACGTGTCGCTATTGACAGACAACATATAGTAGCTGTTATTATTTCTATCATCAAAACATATTATTCTTATATCAAATCCACATACGTCATAGAATAAAATTTTGAACACTAAAAATAACATAATAAAAGTTGGGAAATTAAAATTATCTTGGCCTTAGAAATATTTGTATAGGTTCCAACAATAATAATTTTTGACAATATGCTAAGATATTTGATTCACTTGTTGAACGAACATCATCACATACTAACTGAGATCTCAATATCATTAGAGGCATTCTAGGTAGTTACAATTTTTCTCTGTACTGAGCTTAGTAATTAGTAAATAGAAATAATTATATTCGTAATTGGACCATGACTTGTTTGTCAATCTCGCACACCAATCTCGACAAAGGCACATTGACACAGCAACAAAGGGCTAAGGTTTCATTAATGTTTTAAAAATGATTTCAGACATAAACTCAAAAAAGAAAAGAATTAAAGATCTTGATTTTTAAAAATTACAAACATTACAAAAATTACAAAATAAATTCAAGAAATGAAAAATCACAAAAACTGTTCCAAACAAGATTTTTGATTTTTTTTTTTTCTTTTGACCGATTCCGCAGAGAGAAAGAGATATTTATATATAAATTTTATAATTAATTATGGAAAAAAAATATTTTTTGTTTGTAGAATTCTCTCTTTAAAATAGGTATTTTCTACATAACCAACCGGGTTCTCGGTTCCTAATTTCACGGGTTGAATTGGCCGGGCCGATTCGGCACTAATAACACAGGGTTTCATAATGAAGTTTGGTTTGCAGGCATGAAAAAAGAAAATTGAAGTGACTAAAATGAAATTTAAGTGAAAGTTGAGTGACATGCTGTGTTTTTTAATCTATTCACTTTCACATTCTCCACAGTAAATATTTTAAATTGCGTAACTCGATACATTTGTCATCATAGTAATTTACTGCACAATTTACTCTGTCTCTGCCTGCCTTTCTCAGAAGTCAGATATAATTTCAATATCTGTACTCCACTCATTTCCTTCTAGGAAGCTTCCTTTTTCTTCTTGTTCTTTTTACTTTGTGGGTTTGAAGCTAAATTCGTGGTGTTATCAACTGTGTGTAGGCATGTAGCACAAGAGGTTCTTGAATATTGCTGTGTTGTGGGTTATTTTTCTTGAATTTTGGCTGGATTCTTACTTTTCTCAGAGTTGATGTGGGGATGGCTGGGTATGAGAAAGGTTCAGGTTCACATCAGCTTCCCAAAGACTCACCGGAAAAGGACCACAAGGCAGAATCCGACACGGCTGCCACCACCAGCTCTGGTGGCACGCCCAACACCAGCCGCCGTCCTCGCGGCCGACCTCCTGGTTCTAAGAACAAGTCCAAGCCTCCAATCATTGTGACCCGAGACAGCCCCAATGCCCTGCGAGCTCATGTTCTTGAAGTTTCACCTGGAAATGATATAGTGGAGAATTTGGCAGTTTATGCACGTCGGAGGGGAAGAGGAGTCTGTGTTCTAAGCGGAACTGGAACTGTCGAAAATGTTACACTGCGTCAGCCCGCCGCCGCTCCTGGCGGCAGTGTGGTAACACTGCACGGACGATTCGAGATACTTTTCCTATCGGGAACGGTGCTTCCGCCTCCTGCGCCGCCGGGTGCCGGTGGGTTGTCCATATTCTTGTCCGGTGGGCAGGGGCAGGTGGTTGGTGGGAGTGTGGTGGGGCCTCTAATGGCTTCGGGTCCTGTAGTTTTGATGGCTACTTCGTTTGCAAATGCCGTTTTTGAACGCTTGCCTTTGGAGGAAGAGGAGGGTATTGCTGCTCAGGTTCAGCCAACAGCGTCGCAATCTTCAGGCGTCACAGCCGGTGGCGGTGGCCGGAATGGTATTGATGGTGGCGATAACGGTAGCGGCAGCGGCGGTGCGGGTTTATTACCTCCAAATTATCCATTTTCAGCTGATTTACAAGTGTGGGGTGGAAGGCCTTCAGTATAGGAGTTTTACCTTTTCTTGGAATTTTGTGATGTATTCAAGCTTTGGTTAGTAAAAAATGCAGGCAAGTGGTAAAAAAGGGGATAAGTGGGTTTGAAAATAATTTAGAATTCTATATTAATTAGCAGCGGTGAATGGTGATTAATATAAAGTTAATTAACATAATTAAGCCCTTTTTTCTAAAGATTGTGATCAATCATTCAATTGGAAGCTGAATTTTCATTTCTTGTGATTTAAGCATTTTCAAGCTTTTTGGTAAAACTTTTATGTGGATAAAAATTGTGATTTTACGAAATAATATTTGACTAATTTATAAATAATTATAAGTACTTTCAAACAGTCATCTTGTTCTATCAAAGATAGTAGGGTTTCAAAATTATTAAAAGCCAATATGTGTTGAATTTTTTAAAGATGAAATTATAGAAAATGTTAATTTGCATGTTTTCAAAATAATTTGAAAAATGATCATTTTTTACAATAATTATTCTCAATCAACTATTTAAAATCTTAACATATCTTATTAAAATTCGATCGAAAGTTAATTCCACAAAAAACAAATTTATAACAAGATACTGGATCTTGATCTGCTGCCCCCAGTGGGCAGCAATTTCGTGCCCACATGCTGACTTGTCAGCATGTGGGCTGTTGATGCAAAAAGCAACAGTCCAC
Source organism: Forsythia viridissima (assembly GCA_030279155.1). Lineage (NCBI taxonomy): Eukaryota > Viridiplantae > Streptophyta > Magnoliopsida > Lamiales > Oleaceae > Forsythia > Forsythia viridissima. The sequence continues at coordinate 11,014,235 of CM059037.1, read as the reverse complement.
ATGCTGAGCCCACATGCTAACTTGTCAGCATGTGGGCAAGAATTTCCTGCCCACTGGGGACAGGAGATCTTTTCCCACAAGATACTACCCAAAAAAGTTTAACTAACACTTTGTGCCCCAAGTAGATAGGTTAATTTGGAGTATAAAAGAATAAAAATTCTATATGTTTAGAGTAAGTTAGTTTGAGCTTGTTTTTACTTTTTAGATACAACTCTTATTGAAAATATCTTGAATATGTTTGCAGAAAACTTGTTCAAAGAAGTTGGGTTGATATGTAGTTGAAAAAGGAAGAAATGTCGTTGAAGATGGCCGCAGAAATAAAAAGTTGAATCGTCTAAAAGACGATCCAACTATTTTTTTGACATTTAGACATTGAACTATCAAAACGATAGTTCAAGTGTCTTTTTTATGTATACTGTCTTTTTGACAGTTGGATAATTCAACTGTCTTTTTAACAGTTCATAATAAAAATGAAAATATGTTTACATTTGTGTTTATGTTTGCAGATAATTAGAACTATCCATTGGTTAATTGTTATAATCATAGCTAATTTCTCTTGGGGGGGAAAAAACTTGTCATATGACTTTTTGCTTATAAAAGTTGCAATTTTTGCAAATGTTATTAAAATTTGTTATTCTCCAAAATCACCATTTGCACTTGACTAATTTTCTAAATTCCCCCTTTTTAAGTATCTATTTTATGTGGAAAACATAAAAATGTTACTAATGTTTCTTTGGTATTGCTTTGAATATAAACAATAACAAGTCTACCAACATAGAAAAATCGTTTCAATATATCTATCATCCTTTTCGATACAATTATACCCGGTAACTAAAGAAATATGTGAATTTGCATTACTTTTTATTTAGGAAATACAAAAACAGATCTAATTTACAAGATTAAAAAGATTTTTTTTTATTATACAATTTTTTTTCATATCATTAATTTCTCTATTTTCTCTATTTTTTGTCTTTTTATTTATATATATGTGTATTTACAGGAATGCCACTAAGCACGCAGTCTGCGTGCACCACAAGTGCTGCCAAAATTTCATGTAAATAGACATACAAGATCACCTACCCAATTTTGTACACCTGTTCTCTAACAAATTCTATGTTCCACAAATTTAGACCAAACATCTTGCACAGTTCAACCCGTCTTTTCATCGTAATGAGTTCAAAAGATCAATAGACAGTACTAGATAATATTAATAAATAAATAAAAAATAAATTTTATCTATTTGTAAAGTCCAATTTCAATACAACTTAATGTTAAGTATTAAACATGCACTTTGTCTTGATAATTTACCTATGTTACAAGACACTTCTTGACATTCTACCCTTTGAATTAGTTTCATAAGCTTTCTATTATTAAATGACGAAGTAATACAAATCTTCCATTAAAATACAAAAGAAAACACTGTAAATAGACTTTACTCAAAAACAGAGGAATCAGGGAACTCAAAGTTCAACATCATATTGAAAATGCAAGTTAAATAGCATTGCCAAAGCACTTAGGCCATATTTGGTATGCAGTACTTGAAATGGAATGAAAATCTAACAACAATCACATTTTTTCTTTCCGACTGTATAGTGAAGCTATTGGGGAGGGGAGGGCTGCAGCTGAAAAAGTCTCCATGCTGTCTTACTACTACCTTAAATATCTAACTAACTTGGACCTCTAAGAACTAATCTACTGATCGAAATCATTCACATTTAATGGTCACACCTAAACATTCACAAAGTTAGAAACTTGTGCCAGAGTTTGTTTTCTGCCATGATTCAACCAGTTGCTCAAAGAAGTTGTTAATAAACCTTGATATTAAGCAATATCACTGCTCAAAAGGGACACGGACGAAGAGACGCCCATGCAGGCTAACCACAGCAGAAGTATGAACCGGATCAATTTTTGCAGGGAAGCTCACCACCTGAAAATCATCAAGTTTGTTAATTGTAATGCTTTACTGTTCAAAATTAGATAAAAGTTGCATACTTGCACTAATATGCAACTGACCCAGCCATTGAATAGGGTTCCCTTTTAAATTTTACCGTGTGGCACTCAAAAAACTCAAATTTAGATGGTGGGTATTAACAGAAGATGAAGATACAATGGGGGCTTAGCTGAAGGAAAGAGAAAAAAATGGCCAGTCAGAATAATCACAAAGTATGGTACATCATGGGATGCTACGGTGTAAACATTATGTAAATGTCATAAATTTCCTGCTAAAACTTAGAAAAAGAACACAACACGTACCTTTCTAAATGCTGTAATACCCCAGGGATTCTCGGGTTGCTCTGGCTGACCTGTTATGACTAAACGTCCAGCAGGATCAGATTGAACTCGCACCTATGTTCACCAATAAGGGCATGAATATCATCTTGTAATTTTAATTCACTATCTCATATTGAGCATATGAGAAAAATGCATCTTATATAAGGTGTTGGTGGTTAACATAGGAATAGAAACAGATGGAAAACATCACTAGAAGTAGATTCCATGTTCGTAGACCAAAGTTTACGCATCCTCCAAACCAAATACAAAAAGTGGATGCAAAAGCAACATGAATGGGAACAATATTAGCTAAAACACAGGAAGTGACATTGATTACAAAAAACCAAAAGAAAATTGAATAGCCCTACAAATTATGAGACAAATAGAAACCAGAAAAGTGTAGAAAGCTCCATTATGACTATCATCAACTCATCGTACCTGCAAACACTGAGAAGCACACTAGAGGACTCTACCTCAATATAATGGGGAAGCTAAATGAAAACATTAATAAACAAAACCAAGAGATAGTGTGAATCCTTCTGCTGTCTTAGCCATCATCATTACCCTCTAAGAAATGTCACTATTGGATTGATTGGATGCTCACTAGATTCAAATGTAGCATTTTCAAGTAATACGTTATGGCAGTCATATTTGTGTCAGCCATGAGGGAATAATTCAAGTGCAAAGATCTACTTGGGTTCTTCCCAGAATATGCTATCCAAAATAATGGAACATAATCTTGGGTTCTTCCCAGAATATGCTATCCAAAATAATGGAACATACACCTCAGTGAAGGGAAAACAACTGATGAAAGGACAACCATGAACAATCAATATGAAAGTAATCTATATTGGTCGGACAGCTAATCAACAATAGCCATGAAATAAAATAAGGCTTGCAAATCACAATAACATTTAGAGTTTTCTTTACAAACCTAATATCATCCAAAACCAATATAGAAAAGGATGTGTAAAGGGTGACAAAGTCGCACAATAATCTAATGTTTAAATATGAAATAAGAAGAGGATGGGGGCAGTCAACAGCCATGAAAAAAGGGAACTCTAAGACAGCAGCACACACCTCTTCGCGCAAAAGCCCAGGTACTAGGGCATAAACCTCGAAACAATCTTTCTGCACATAAAGAACCAGTTGAAGTCAGAACTTATCTTTGTGCATGTAAGCGTAGATGTGGTTCACATATAAGAGAAGGAGAGGGAGAGGGAGGGACGGGGGGGGGGGGGGGGGGGGGGGGAGGAGATAGAGAGATTAAAATGCTGTTAACAAGAACTTACAGTTTGTCGCACATTGATCTTCACCCAATCAGCTGGGGGGCCAACATCAATGACCGATGCAACCAGTCTGGCAAACGAAGGTTAATTTAGTCAAGCATCAGTCGCCACATAATAATATAAGGAGCCTTAACCTTTATAATAGTAACTATCTTCCAGCTAAGGTCAAAACTGCAGGATCAGGCTAGATAATTTGGCATGAAGCTAATCGCAAGCTTTTCCAGATATTATTTGGAAAACAGAAACAATGCATAACAGGCTCAAATTGCCTAATATACTAAGATCTAGTTTAAAAGGTCAATTGATAAGTTAAAGCTGGAGCAACCATCAAAGGAATTAACTTTAAATAGTAGCATTTTTCTGTGGCTAAAAGATTACAAAGGTATGACCTAATACATATGTACTCAATTATTTGTGCAAATGGATGTATATTCTGATATAGTGAGAAGGATTTATAACATCCTCATTTAGCATTCATTTTGACTACACATCTAAACAGTCCTCCTTTGAAACTGATACGAGGAGGTTTACCTACCAAGTGTATCTCGTTTTCAACTTCAACATTATTCCAAGCTTAAATATACCCTATCCACAGGAGCCAGTAGCCAGAAAATCATAAGCTTGGTTTGCTTGCAGGGATACAGCCATCATTGTTATAATTATTTGTGGAAAAACAAGGTTAAGCATACATACTCGTATCACCTCATACCAAGTTCTAGTCGAATACGTCAATTTGACAACTTAAGATGCAGAAACCATCGAAGGAATTATCTTCAAAATAGTAGTTTGTTTCTGTTGCTAGGAAACACAAAGGTCAGACTTAGTACATCCGTGCACCAAATCATCGTGCAAATGAATGATTAAACTTCTGACACAAAAGTATATTATCCCGTTTAGCATTCATTTTGACTGCTCAGCTAAACAAACATCCTTTTAAAGTGAGACAAGGAATTCACCAACCAAGCGGAATTCGTTCTCACCTCCAACACTATTCCAAGCTCAAATAAGCCATAAATCATCCAAACTGAACCAGGTATATAGAAAATAATAAACTCTGTTTTCTGGAAGGGCTACGGCCATCGTTATTGCTATGAGGGCATTGACAGCATTCTTACAAAGAACAAACTGAAACGGGTATGATACTAAATCTAAAACGGAACCCAAGAAGAGATTGAATGACGCATGTGGTGATCTTCAATTTCAATTCTCAGTCAACAGTAAACATAGTGTACTAAACAAATAGATCAGCCTACTTTTGACAAACAAATCAAAAGATGAGTACTCATGGTAAGCCAAGACTTAACTGCTTAGATGTTTCAGTTCGTGCTGCTTTCACTGAATGCTCCTCTTCATTTGGTCTCTTCTGTTTGAGTGAGCCTAGATTCAGATATATCAAAATACAATGAAGCTTTTCATTTATCAAAACAAAAAAAAAAATGGGAGATACATATGATATCTATCAGATCTTGCTCTTGTATCTGACTTTCAGGATGACATGGTTAATATCATTCCTTATTCTACAATCTCAAAAATGTTTTTTAAAAAAAAAAAGAGCTTATATATAAGAAAATTTCACACTGAAGCAAGCTTACCAATGCTTTTGAGATTTTTCTCACGCTTAGCCACATTGTTGAGATTCTTGTCCTATTAAAAATGTAAATAATTACTTGGGCACTCCTTATGAGGGAAAAAATAAAACCCATTAGATGACTTGAAGATGTTAATTTCCAGACCTTGATGATTGGCTCACCAACCTCGCCCTGACCAGAAAGACGTTGGGCATGCCAACCCTGCATAGCACGAGCAGCAGCATCTCTCCGAGCCCTGCCTGATCCCGATCCTTGATATCCATTTCCCTGAGCAATTCATCTAGAACGTTCTAATCATATTGCATATTAGATAGTGTTGAAAGTTTGTTAATTAAGATCTTTATTTCATATTTATGATAGTTGTTGATATATTGTAATTAATCTCCTATTATTTAGGTTAGTAACTTGTTGAAAACTATGTTGCTTGGACTCGGGTGTAGGTGTCAGATACGGGTATGTTTTTGGGAGTCAGATCCATTTTTTTCTAAAATTTAGGACATGGGGATACGACTAAAACATTACCAAATAAGATTGCTGGAAAATTGTTTAGTTTAAAGATGGAACCAGTAAAGACTTAGAATCAATTTTAAGTAATTTTAGTGTTATTGTTAAAAGCTTGGCTCATAATGATAATGATAAGAAATTTGCTGATGGAGACTTGGTAGTAATCCATTAATTCACTCGATTAATCATATGCTAGGGATTATTCGATGCAAGTCATTGTGATTGATGTCTTGAGATCTAAAGAATTAGAGGTCAAAAAAGTCTAGGAGTAGCACTAAGGAAGAGAGTGTGTTTGCTAGAGGCAGAACTGAGAAAATAGAAAATTATAGTCAAAGTAAAAAAAATAGAGGAAAATCAAAAAGTAAGTCAACGTCTAGGGATAAAAACAATAAAAAATGCTTCAATTGTGGGAAATTAAGACATTTCAAGAGAGATTGCTATGACTTTAAGAGGAGATAGAAAAAAAGAACAATGAAAATCAAAATATTGCTGCAGTACTTATTGAACTAAACGCTCTACATGTAATGATTGTTTTGATAATGATAGAAATCATGAATGGATATTAGATTCAAATTGCACAATTCATATGTATCCCATTAGGTCGTGGTTTTACAACTTTAGGGAAATTGAACCTAGAATTATTTTTTTTTTTTTTTTATGGGAGATAATATTTCACAAATTGTGAAGGGAATAGGTCATATTTCCATGAGGATGCAATGGCATTACAAGGTCCCTTCTTCACATAAGATGTGTACCAAATCTTAAAAGAAACCTAATATCATTAGGAGTTTTAGAATATAAAGGTCATGTATTCAAATATGATAATAACACCCTTAAATTTAGGAGTCGGATCCTTTATTTCTACAATTTAAGATATGGCTAAAAGGGGGTCCAAAATTTAGACACGGGTATGTTGACTTATAAACAATTTTTTTATATAAATTTATATACTAATAATTTTAGATGCATTTTTAGGAATATGTGTATTGTATGATTGATTGAAATAATACAAATTAAAATTTTATTATTATTATTTCTAATGGTAGTTTTGGGGGAAAAAAAATTCTTAAACGCCTGAGTGAGTGGGTCAATTTGGTTGATTGTTTCTATTGGGTCCAATACATAATCGGAATGGGTCCTCAAATTAATTGGCTCAAAACCCACCTCAACATATTCTTATCCCACATTCCCACCCATTAACTTATTTTCATCAATTTCCATAAGGTTCAATCTGCCTCTCCCTCATCCCTATTCACTGCTTTCTCCATTTCCCAAAGATTTCTTTCTCCATTTCCATAAAGTGTATTTCTTTGGGTTATTCATCCACAAAAAAGGGGTTCAAAAGTTATCATCCTCGTACAAAAAGATTTGTTATCACTATGGATGTCAAGTTCTTTGAGAATCATTCTTATTTTTCTTGGAGAGATCTTGAGAAAAAACGTAATGAAGATCTGCCCCTCCCTAATCTACAGGATCCTTAATGCTGAACCTGATCTGCCTGTCAGTCAAATTGATGCCATTGGTGTATCTCAACCAGAATGAACTACATCTGCAGCAAGTTTCACTAGAGGAACGAGAAAAAAATCAGGATCCTAGCTTGGTAAATGGTACAGCTCCTCAACAGGTTTCTAGTCCCTTGTATACTCTCGATCAAAGAGAAATGCATCCCTGAAACTCTCTCACGGCCAGTCTTCAACTCCGGGGGAAGGTAACTCTAAAGACCTATCACCCATTAAATCCTTAAGTGAAAAATGACCTTGATATTCCCATTGCTATAAGAAAAGGAGTTAGGAACTGTACCAAACATCCCATCTCCAATTTTGTTTCTTATCACCGCCTTAATTCTTTGTACAAGGCCTTTACTTCCAGTTTATCTTCTGAGCATGTCCCAAACAATGTGCATGAGGCCCTAAAAGATCCAAGTGGAAGGAAGCTGTCTTGGAAGAATTAAAAGCACAGAAAAAAAATGAAACCTAGGAGGTGGTTGAGTTACCTGAAGGAAAGAGACCAGTGGGCTGCAAGTGGGTCTTTACAATCAGGTATAAAGGATATGGGTCAGTTGAAAGGTATAAAGTAAGATTAGAGGCCAAGGTTTATACCCAACACATGGAATTGACTACTAAGAGACCTTCGCTCTTGTTGCCAAAATGAATTTAATCCGTGTTATTCTTTGAGTTGCTAGTAATCTTGATGGGCCTTTGCATCAATTTGATGTCACAAATGCTTTTCTCCATAGAACCTCAGAAGAAAAAGTATACATGGATCCTCCATCTGGAATTGCGATAAGGTGTGCAACCTGGAAAAATCTCTTTATGGGCTAAAACATTCTCCAAGGGCATGGTTCGAAAGGTTTGCGAAATGCATACGATCATACGGGTACTCTCAAAGCCAAGATGATTACACTTTATACATTAAACACTCGATCTTCAAGAAAATCATTGCACTAATTGTTTATGTAAATGACATAATTGTTACAGATGATGAGGAGGAGGAGATCAAAAACTTGTAAGATAGACTAACAAGGGAGTTTGAAATCAAAGGCTTGGATAACTTAGAGATATTTTCTTGGAATTGAAGAAGCTAGGTCTAAAGCTGGAATCTTCTTGTGTAAATATGTTATGGATTTATTGAAGGAAAGAGGTGGGATGCAAACTAGCTAAAACACTAAAACACCTACTGATCCAAATCACAAATTGCGTTCCATTATTGATGGGAAGCTTATTGAAAGGGGGAGATTTCAAAGACTTGTTGGAAAACTCATTTACTCATGGTATAGCTTACGCTGTAAGCATGCTTAGCCAATTCATGCATGCACCATTAGACTGCCATATGGATGTTGTTCAAAGAAGCTTTTGGTATTTAAAAGTGACGCAAAGAAAAGGGTTACGTTTCTCAAAAAATGGGTATTTACAGGTTGAAGCATACACTGCCGCTGCCTGGGGCTAGCTCTGTTTCTAATAGACGAAGAACATTAGGTTAATGTACATTTGTTGCAAGAAACCTAGTAACGTGGATAAGTAAATCAATTGCTGAAGCTGAATTTAGAGCCATAGCACATGGAATTTGTGAAGTTTTGTGGATCAGAATTATTCCCAGGGAACTCAGGTGGGTCCTAAAGAATCTATGAGGATCTATTATAACAACAAGGCTGCCATTAGTATTGCCCAGTGTTCTAAAAAGCGCGCCTAGGCGAGGGCAGAGGTGTGACCTCCACACCTTGCTTAGGCCTGACCTCCACACCTCGCTTAGGCCCTAGACGCGCGCTTTTTTGGTTAATTATATTTTTAACTAAAAATTAATCTTTAGGCACACACTTTTTAGTTAAAAATTTTTTTTATCTTTTTTATTTAATATTAAAAATAAGAAAACGCTTTTCACATCTCGCTCTCGCCTAAACCCAAAAGGTTTGAAGCTTGGCCTCCACGCTTAGTCACGCTTTACATTTTTTAGAACCTTGGTATTGCCCACAATCCAGTTCGAACAAAACATATTGAAGTTGATAGGCACTTCATCAAAAGAAAAATTGACAACGGGCTGATCACCACACCTTATGTGACTACAAAACACTACAAAACAACTCGCAGACATATTCACTAAAGGATGCTTATATTTTTTATGCAATTGTTAGCAAGCTGGGTATGATTGATATCTTTGCTCCAACTTGAGGAGGAGTGTTAAAAGTTTGTTATTTTAGGATTCTTTATTTCATATTTATGATAGTTGTTGACATATTGTAATTAATCTCCTATTAATATAGGTTAGTGACATATGAGAAATGAAGAGGAGATTGTAAATAGGTGATAGTACGGAGAAATGAAGAGGAGGTTGTAAACAGGTGAGAGTCTGGGAAATGAAGAGGTAGTACAAGGAAGAGAAGAAGTATTATTTTTTTGTCCTCTATGGTAGTATTTATATTGCATTGTCTTATTATTTGATATAAACAGAAAATATTTTATTATGTTTGTTTCTCACAGATAATATTAGGCAAATACTCCTGATACATACTTTTACCGTTATATGTGCATAAGCACACAAACACACGCACATATTTCTTACATGACAAGCTATGATAGACCAAATTGTGAGTATTAATATACACACGATTCCATAAATAAGCTTTACATAAAAAATAATTTAGATAACAGGCATATTATTTTCAAAGAATATTTTATAAGAGGGTAAAATAAATAAACTCAAAAAGTAGTTACTCCAACAGAGAAATAGGTAGCTAGGGTGAGAGGTTGAGTAGATGAAAGAGTAGTCAATGAGTAGAACAAGTGAGAGGCTCAAGAAAGAATAGGCCAAATTAATTTCCCCCCACAATCTAAATAAGTAAATAGGTCTAGTTACACGCACATGTACAACTGATGGGCACATTTTCTCCAGAAGTTCTTGTGTAAACTCGTGAAACAAATCCAGATTTCCCATTAATGTATAACAAGCATATCTTACAATAAGGCAGGGAATATGTGGTAAGTAAAATTAAATGTGAACTTACCTCACTGTAAGCACCTGGAGCTTCAGGCAGAGCAGGATCTGGGAGTTGAAGCTCACCACTTTGTGTCTTGTGTCGTTCATATTCCAGAAGTGACTAGCACATATACACATTGGCAGGAGAGATTATTTTTTTTATTTGTTTTTTGAGGGGGGGTGCTGGGAATCAGGTAATTGAATAAAACAGATAGCGTAAGACCTAATGATAACAGATAAAATAAACATGAACACAGAAATTACAAAAGCAATCAAAAATAACGACGTGTGCCTTTTCAAACATCTTTGGAATATCCATATCTCATTTCTTTCAAATTTTTCCAAGGGATAAATATTTAGTCAAAACAAAATTTCCAGCAATCACTTCAAATGCACACAATAGACAAAACCAATAACACGCAATAACATGTTTGAAACATAGTGAACGAGAAGAAATAGATTCAGGATGGGTGAGGTCCTAAAATCGACCAATTGTTTAATTAAATATGCCAAGAAAAGTTTGCTCAGAGGTCCATGCAGTAGAACATAAACTCTGCTGATGGGAGAAAATCACATGAACATTGCAATGACAAGAAAATGGAAAGTGAAGTTGCGAGAGTTGCCTTCTCATAAAAAATACGAAATGTCCATGAAACAGTTGTACAAGTCCTGCAAGAGAAAAGAGGATGAATCAGTTTTCGGAAACTGTTTTCCAAATCAAATTTAAAAATCTGAAAGCCACTAGAGATTTTCTTTGAGTTTATTTACTACAAAATTATTTAGCACCGATCATTCACCAATCATTTAACCGATAAAAGCTATTCCAACAGTTCTAGGAACATGTGCATTCTCATATAAAGTGAAATACATAATTAAAAACCAAAAGCAGTCCAAACAGCACTATATTTAGAGATATAACTTTTTACATACAAAATTGTGTTAAAAAGCCAAAAATAAAGAAAAAGTGTAAAAGTAATATGAGAGCCTTTACTTTGGGGGATGGAATGACTCTCCCACTTGCCGCCACAATTTTAATCCAGTCACCTATATTGGAGATCAATCAAATTCATAAACACTAAAGCAAACATCTGATAGCATTGTCATCTGACACATTGCTATAGTTAAAATGCATTTATGCCAAGTAAAAGTGAATGCAAGTACTCAAAATGAAAATACTCAAGGTTCTAGAGCAATATTACGGCATAAAGCACGACTTGTTCATACAGGTTGTAGAGTCTGCTAGTTACTGTGATTATACTTCAAATTTTCTGCAAGTTGGAACGATAGATACATATATATAGTGAACATAATTTAAGTTCATCTTTATCATATCACAAATAACGAATCACTTATGGAAACATAAAAATGTTTGTGATTGTACAGAAGGTCACGCAGTTTGTACTACATGTGCTGCATGAATACAAGGGAGAGAAACCCCCCGCGGGGGGGTGGGGGGTGTGAATGTCGCGTGAAGCAGGGAAAAGATATACAAGGAAAGAAGGCTTTTAAATCAATTTGGAAGCAAAAAACTCTGGGAATAGTGTGAACTGTGTTCTAAAATTGGTACAAGAATTTTAAATGAGAAGCATGTTATGAAGATTTCCAAATTATAGTCAAGTTGGATGGTGCAGGTTCTTTACCACATGTGAATATGGTTATGCAACTTGCTCATGTAAATGGGGACATTGTCAGACAATCATTTACCAAAAGTGACTATGAGAATGTTTTGGCTCCACCAACGGGTCTAACCAAAAGACAGTGATTGTAAGGAGACATAATCATAACAACGATATGTCTGCATAATTAACTTTTTATGCATACTGTAATGATGAATTTGTCAGAATACAAGAACTTACATTGAACCCATAACACCAAAAGACAGGTTTTTATATCAAGGTTGGTTCCTTGCCTTTAATTGGGCACAAACTCAAATAGTCCTTTGTGTGACAATGAGGTAAAATATGTAATATGTATTCCTTCAAGAGAGTAGCTAGCCATGTGATTATAATGTTAATTGCTTAAAGTTACAATTCTTGTATTGATGGCAAGAAGCAAATAAAAAATGCATAAAAGGGTTCCAGCATGATAGAATCAACAATGTAACAATCTCATAGAGGCTATGTATCAAATTTCAAGTGCTTTAGCAGGTATTTCCTCAAATGTCAAGTGTTTTAAGATGTAAAGCTGTTTGAATCATGCACCGCAGTCAATCAAAAACTATTGGTTGCGAGATAAAAGCTTATGTTCTCTTCAGTGAAGCTTGAATGCTCATATGAAGTCATCCGACGGCAGATCCAAAATTATTTCTTCACAGCATATTTACATATATAACATGGACTATCCACACAATTGCAAGGCAAAACATAGAAGGGCAAAAAATGCCACGTTCATGAGATTGTGCAAGAAGAAAAAGTTCAACTTGTGCCCTACTGTAAAACTTGATCCAATCACACAAGAAAATCCTTTAATCAAATTGCACTGCTATTTCTAATTCTGTATGGGAAAAATAGTGCAGGCATGTAAGGAAAAAACAGTAAGAATAAACTAAATCTAGATTGGTATTATTTTTCTTTTGCTGGATTTTAAAGTACTACTTTTCACCTGATATTACATTTCAACAACTTATTATCCCCATAATACAAAACACAGTTCTTTATATCAAGATAACTGTGCCACACTAGATGCACCAGCATGTAAAGTTTTTTACATGACCAGGACTCAAAAGTTGCAGCATAATATATAGAAAAGTAAAAGAATAAGAATACGACATGCATACCCGATCGTAGCCACCCAATCTAATGACGGCTCTCCACAACCTAGCAGTCAGAAAGCAAAATGATTGGTTACACAAGAACAGACTCAGGCTCGAAAAAATCAATTAACTGCAACCTTACTTTAGACAATTTAGTGGCTGCCCATAAAATTTGAGAGGTTTAAAATCCATTGACTTCTCCCGATAAAACCTTTCAAGTTCCTTCATAAATGCTACTTGATCTTCTGGTGCTCCGTCGTCGCCCTCCACCATCTAACACTCAAAGAGAAAAATCACAATCAAAATCTATGATGTTTGTCACTTCACATCTGGACTCATTTTTTTCAATTCAACTGGAATCTTCTTTTTCCACTTCTAATCTAGTTACCACAAGTACCTCTGCTTGACTAAAAAAGGTTTTGACTGTTTCTTCACTATGATCTCCAGCAATTGTTGTTGAAAATTTGACAAGGGAATTGGGTGTAGCAGATTCTAGTGTGGTTGGAAGGGAAGCATAATCAACTTCACTTTTCATTGCAGTTCCACTCAACTTGGCATTTCCATCAGTTACAGTACTAGCAGAAACAATTTCATCGACTGGTTCTTTCAGCTTATCTTTAACTGTTTCATCCTCATTCTCATGAACCACATCTGCCATCTTTTCATCCTCACCCTTTGCAGGATCACCCTCATTTAGAGGAGTTGCAGTTTCACTCGACTTGGCTTTTCCATCCGTTGTAGCACTAGCAGAAACAATTTCATTGTCTGATTCTTTCAGCTTATTTTTAACTGTTTCATCCTCATTCTCATGAACCACATCTTCCACCTTTTCATCCTCACCCTGTGCAGGATCACCCACATTCAGAGGAATTGCAGTTTCACTCAACTTAGCATTTCCATCAGTTAAAATACTAGCAGAAATAATTTCATTGCCTGGTTCTTTCAGCTTACCTTTAACCGTTTCATCCTCATTCTCGTGAACCAGATCTGCCATCTTTTCATCCTCACCATGTGCAGGATCACCCCCATTTAGAGGAGACTCTATTGTAGATAATTCAGCTGGAAGTCGCCCGTTTTCACGAGAGCTTTTCTCCACCGAAGTATTTTCCCTTAGTTTTTCTTCTTCCGAAACATTTCGAACTGGGTTTCCATCCTCTCTACCAATTAGATGGGGCTTTTTCTCTGCAACAATTTCAGCAGGCTTTTCTTCTCCCATCATATTTTCAATAGCATTTCCACCCTCCATGCCATTTCCAGCGAAGTTTTCTTCTTTAACTCCTCCACCATTGGTTTGAGCAGCAGTTTGTTCATTGACCTCATCAAACCTGTCGTCAGCAACATTTATAGCATTGTCTGCCTCATTCACACCGGCATTTGCTTTGTGTGTACCAGAAGCTGCAGAAATCAATTCTTCTCCTCGAGATTCAACTTTTGCGTTAAGCAGTTTATTCTCCGAATTTTGGGGCTGCTTTTTAGCATTCTCCATCTCTACATCACTTTTATCCATCTTTGAAATCTAGCCAAAAACAACCATCATTCCGTCAAAACATCAAAGAACCTATTTTTCAACCTCAGGAAAAAAAAAAAGGAGAGACATTGCATGCACACACACACAAAATAAACCTAAATCTAAAACTAAAAAACACGAATTTAAATTTAATTTGATCCTCCCCTAACAATCACAGTCTTTTAACTTATTCCTAAATTAGATAAGAAGAAAATCCAGAAATCATAAATAAGACGAAAAAATTATGTTTTTATTTTTCAATGTTGTAAATAGGAAGGAAATTCCAAAAAAAAAAAAGGTGAAAAACACAGATCCATGCAATGGCCAGATATTAAACTTGCCTGAAAAGAAACGCGGTGCCTGCCTAAGCTTTGCTAGGAGCTTGCGGTTTCAATAGTGCAATATAATCAGTGGTTTGGTTATTTTTCAGTAAGAGGGAAAGGAGGATGTGCATCCAGTGTGAATCTATACGTGAGTGTATAATAGAGTTAAAATGGTAAAAATCAAGGGGTAAAATTGAGAAAACTGAAGGGCGTTTATATAAAAGGTAAGTAATCGATACATTTGGATTATTGTTATATGTCAAAATCTTGACAATGAGATTTTCTGTGTAAATGCCAGAGAGAGAGACAGAGAGATGCCGCAACAATGCAACGGTTTCAGAGTTTAAAAGGCTAGTTTTGGTTCATTTGGATATGAAGTCTGGAGTCAGCCGTAAAAAGGATACTTTAAATTTAGATTGAGGAAAATTGTTAGCTCTTGTGTGATTGTTATTATTACCTTTGCTCTCAAATTAATTAAAGGTAAAAGATTAGAGAAAATAGATAAAGATAAGAAAATTTGCTAGTGCAATCATTATTTTTCTCTATATATATCTCAAACGTTGAATGTTTTGCTCTATGAAATGAATTTTAATTTTTGATCATATCTTTTGAGATTAATAAAAATCTCCATGGCCAAGAACAGTTGAAAGAGTATTTATGGATTCCTGCCAAGAATCTTGCTACATTCAATAATGAAACAATTATTCAGATATTTTCTGTTTTCCTTTTAATATCATGTGCAAAAAGACTCTACTCTTATTGTCATCACTAAATGAATGTACAAATATCTTATCTCGTGCTGACGTTATTGAAGAGTCACTGTGGTCATACTAATTGATATTAGTATAGTTTAAATTGTTGACAATCGTAGTCAAACTCTGGTACAAACAAACATGTATTTTATAACCAATATTGGTTCAAAGTATTGATTCCATTTAAGAGCTAAACAATCATCTGTAGTGTTTAAGAAAATTTTGATGGACTCATGTTATAATGTTCAAGAAAATCTCATTACTTCACAAGAAACTTTACAAATCACGGTGGAATGTAGAATGTTAAATATTATTTAAGAAGAAAAGGAAATTAAAATATTGTTCATGATACTGTCTAATAATGTCCAATACCACACATTGAACGTGCTCTAAAAATCTGTAGCAAAGCTAAGCTATATCATCTCAGGCCTAAGGGCTTCTCCACTCCATAAAAGAAAAGGGATCAGTGAACCTCTCTAAAAACGATCTAAATTCAGAACACTAACAATTCTTGTACATCCGAGCACACATACAAAATAAACCTAATTTTAAAACTCTAAAAACATGAATTTAAATTTAATTTGACCCTCCCCTCTAACGTTCTAATTATATCTCATGTCGCTTGTGAAAGGCATGCCCCATAGGTTTATAAGCACTTTGAATATCTTCCCCTTACAAGCCGGTTTTTAGGGTGAGTACTATCCAAAGTAATTATTACAATTAGTACCAGAGCAGGCACCCCACCTTGGGACCCTAGTTGCCAACACAGCTACCTGGGGAGGGCTTCTTCGAGTAGAATCAATAGAGTCACTCGGCTGGGGAAAATGGGCCACCGTGGGCATCAATTCTGAAGATGGGTGGAACGATCTAACTGTATCCCACCACAGATTTATAAGCACTTTGGGCACCCTGCCCCTGCAAGCTTTCTACCCAAAGTGGTTGTTACATCCCCTAACAATCACAGGTTTTAACTTAATCACAACCGTAGGGAGTTTTCACCTCTCCTCGTGATAAAAGACACTATACATCTATCTTTATATCTTCCCTATTCATCAATTCTCATCTCCTCAAATCAGATTGTCAAATCCATCTCATTATTCATTCTTCATCTGCTGCTGAGTGTACAGTCGGATCCCACCTCGTGTAAGCGGTATACTAGTCCTAAATTAGTCAAGAGTTGATACACTTTCATGGAAAGTACCAGACTTTAAAAGAAACAAGAATTACCAAAAATCCAAAAGAAGAAAATCCAGAAATCGCCAAAAAAAAAAAAACGGAAAACAATTGGTGTTTTTTTATTTTTATTTTTTCCGGAGTTTGTATACAGTACAGAAATTCAAAAAATGAGAAAAACACAGAGAGATACGCTCAATGCCGGATATTAAACTTACCTGAAAAGAAACGTGGCGACCGCCAGAGCTTCAGGAGGAGCTACCTTGCAGTGGTGCAATATAATCTGAGGATTTGGCTATTTTCAATAAGAGGGAAATGAGAACGCAACAAGAGATGAGTACACGTATATGTGCGTATAATCCGGTAAAATGGTAAAAATCAGGTGGTATAAATAGGAATATTGAAGAGTGTTTATACCAAAGGTAAGTAATCAATAAATTTGATTATTGTTATACGTCAAAAGCTTGAGGATGAGAGATTTTGCTGTGTAAACGCCGGAGAGAGAGAGAGATGCCACGGAACGGGAATGCCTCTGCTTCTGCGGTTTCAGAGTTCAAAAGAACCGGTTATGCTAGTGGTATACCTTGAGTTGTCAAGACCGGCGGACGGGCCAAGCCCGCATCTTCCCACCAGCTTCAACCCATAATTGTTGGTTGGCCCGTGAATCGGGCAAGCCAGTCACAGGTCGAAGATGCTGGACCGTCAATCCAAGCGGTTCAACATCCAACCACTGGCCTGTTAATAATAATAATAAAAAAAGTGTGAATTTCAAGTAAATATTTTTTATTATAAATAACGAATGTAAATTTATTATTATTATTTATTTTTATTTAGTAATTTAACATATTTTTTACTGTAAATGTATTTTTTTTTTTTTAAAGTACAATAAGTTAGTAAATTTTTTTAGTAATTTTTAGAAAAATTAATTTTTATTTATATGGGTCGAACGGGGTCGAATCATGGTTCACATGGGCACGACTCGGATGAGATGATAGGTGGGTCGGACTTGTGTTCAATTTTCGTGGACTGGGTTGACCCGACCCGCAATTCGTCGTGGTGCGGACTTTTTCTACTGCCGGCCGTCACCGGACTTCATCTGATATGGGCCGACCTTGCCTATCTGGCCCGGATTGACACCTCTAAGTGTACCAAGAGCGATCTAATCCAATTAAAAACTGAACCGAAACTGGTCCGGCTAAATTTGAGTGGATTTATGGACTGGTCTGTCATAATTAATGAGTCGAATTGTTTGGTCCGATAATTCATGATAACCAGGCCGATCAACCTAATCTATTAGAAAAGAAATTAAAATGTAAAGAGGAAATGGGAGAGCTCTAATTCCCCTCATAGCACTTGAGTTTTCTAAATTAAAAACAAAAAGAATAACAAGAACTCAAAAAGAATAACAAAGGATAGGTTGTACCAATTCAGGCCTGCAACAGGTCAGAAGGCGGATTCGGGAAAATTTCACTTTCAAGCCTAAAAATAATAATTTGAAAATTTTTGAAGTAGATATAATTTGAAAAATTATGTACTCCTCGAAATGTCATCTGTTACTTTCTCATCACAAAGGCACGTCTTTCTATCATAAATTTGTATAAAAACGTTATATTCTTTTTTACTTCTTCATCCAAAATTTGTATCATAAATTTGTCTAAAAATGTTACGTTTTTTTGTTATTTTTTCATTCAAAATTAAATACTGAAATTTTCTTACCTCATCACTAACTAATAAGAAATTTACTTGTCTTAGAATGTCACATTCTTTATTGCTTTGCATTAAAAGGTCACGTATTAAAACAAATTTATCTTCTATTACTAGTTTAAAATGTTACTTTTTACGCCTTCAATTACGTGGACATCAGTTCACACGCCAGGTCATCATAGTCAACCAAATCAACTCCAGCTATGATCATTTAAACATTAATACCAAGGGGCATTTTCGCCCATTTGGTAAGTAGTCCAAAATGCTTGCATGTAAGGAGCCCGAGTGTGTATCCGGACTAAGGTGTTGATTGATTGATGTGACACCTGATATAATAGTTTGATAGCATGTCATAAACAAAGAGTGTTGTCACACATCAGAGTATTTGGTTGTGTTGCTTATGCACGCCAAACAAAGAAAAAATTAAATCCAAAACTTTAAAATGTGTACTACCAGGCTATCTAAACGGTGTAAAGGGATATATACTTTGAACTTTAGATGTAAAGAGCATTAACATTGTTACACCTTTTAATAACGTAGACATCATCTCATGCAACTAGTCATCATAGCAGTTAAGTCAGCTCTAATTAGAACTATTTGAACATTGACACCTCGAATGTACTTTGCCTTTGTTCGGACCATTAGTTAAGTGGTCCGGAGTGCTTACTCTTGCGGAGTCTCAATGGTGATCTGGACTGGGTTAATGACTGATTGATATGACGATTATCATGATAGTTTGTTAGTGTGTCGAAACAAAGAGTGTAGCAAGGAGGAAATGATAACTTGGATAGCAAAAGATGGACACATGTGAGATGACTATGATGCTTACATGAAGGACATGCGGATCTACTAAACCCATGGAAGGACTTAAAACCCACATTCAATTTAAACTTTGGTGATAAATAGTTCAAGGCAAGGCAAGGGGAGAACAAACTCTAAACTCTGTACTATTAAAACAAAAAACACATCTTTTAGATGCTTCTTATATTTATATCAAAACTAACCACTCCAGCCAAAACATGAATTTTAACTTGAGCTTTAGAGTACGTGTGGTAGCCATCCTAGCTGTCTCTAATTGTTGATCATTGTGTTGAAAGTGTGCAGGATACACCTCTAAGGAGGGAAAATTCTTCAATCGCTGATTTTGGATCCCATCGGATTCCAAGGTCAACAAAGATCATTAATAGTAGATATAATCTTTAATGAATAAGAAATGACATGTCTTAAAAGTTAGTTAGATGAAACTAAGAAAGAATAACATCCTTTGACTTTTGAAAAACTCATATTGAGGTGAAGATCTTCAAGGGAAAAATTCACTTTTTATAGTGTAAAAAAAAATTTAGAGCTTGTTCGGTAGAGATTTTTTGGGGGAAAAATGAGTTTTTTTTGTTACTTTTTGACTTTTCAAAGGTTTTGGTAGTGTAAAAATGGTTGAAAAGTCAAAAATTGTAGACAAAAAAAAGGATTTTTTTGAACAAAATGGCTACCGAACAAGACCTTAGTAACAGTCCGGTCTTAAAGTGCAAATTTTTTTTTTTTTTTTGTGACTACCTGGGTTCCAAAATTTTCTGGATCCGTCTCTAATTATACATCTTTGGCCTTTCCACCACAATTATATAATATATATGGAAACTAGATTGATATGACTAATGCTTATTAAACTAAATTTTCTCTATTTTTCTTATTGTTCCTGCAAAAATTTAGTAAATTCAGTCGCCGACATTACTACAATTTACAATTGTAGTATTTAGCTATTATATTACTCCAAGACATGAATTTTAACTTGAGCGTTAGAGTACATGTAGTAGCCATCCTAGCTGCCTCTAATTGCTGACCGTTGTGTTTAAAGTGCGCACGATACACCTCCAAGGAGGGAAAATTCCTCAATCAGTGATTTTGGATCCCATTGACTTCAAAGGTCAACAAAGATCAATAATAGTAGATATAATCTTTAATGAATAAGAAATTACATGTCTTAAAAGTTAGTTAGATGAAACTAAGAAAGAATAACATCCTTTGACTTTTGAAAAACTCAAATTATCTTTAAGATCTTTAAGGGAAAAAAATCATTTTTTATAGTGTAAAAAAAAAAAAATAGTAACAGTCTGGTCTTAAAGTGCAATTTTTTTTTTGTAGCAACCCGAGTTCCAAAATTTTCTGGATCCGTCCCTGATTATACGTCTTTGGCCTTTCCACCACAATTATATAACATAGATGGAAACTAGATTGATAATACTAATGCTTATTAAACTAAATTTTCTCCATTTTTCTATCGTTCCCGTAAAAATTTAGTAAATTCAGTCGCCGACATTATTATAGTTCACAATTGTAGTATTAGCTATTATATTTCCCCCCAACCCCAACTCCCCAAAAAAACAAAAGTTAAAAATTTCAACGAATATTTCTTTAAAAAAAAATTCAACCAACAAAATTTGAGAGCAACTCAAATAGGTACAACATCTCAATTCAACAAATAATTGAACTAATTTTATTCTAAATCTTAAACTAGTTTTTAAATATGCAAAAAGATATAAAGAAATCTGCTAGACTTCTATGTAAAAATCAATTCAATTGTCACCTTACTTCAAATATTGTGATTGGAGTTGAAAGCAAAAAGAAATCGTCAGATCAATCAACAAATTTGAAAGAGGAAGAAAGAAATTAGAGAAGATGATAGTGAAGAGATGAGATGAGATGAAGAAACATGATGGACATAGAGATGAAGAAACATGATGGACATAGGGTGAAGTCTTTGTGTGGATTGAGAATTTTTTACAGGGTATTGGCCAATTTCACAGGGAATTCTTAATAGAATCTATTTTTATTTTCATATGGGATTCTTGATGAAATATATTTTTAAAGAAAATGTTGAATTTTATTTATTTTATGTTTTTTGTGAAAATTTTGTGGGGTTAGTTGACCCCATATAGGTCCGCCCAATTAATAATTCCATATCAAGGTCAAACTGATACTACTGATTTTTAAGATTATCAATTAGTAAAAGATAGGGAAAAAAATTGTATAATTAAGTTTGATTTCCCTTCTTATGAAGGGGCCAAACAACTCAGTGTTTGTTTGGTCTAGTTTAAAACTAGTTTTTAACAAAAAATAGTTAATTTGATCAGAATATTACTCTCATAACATGACATATTTTACTATTTTGTGTAAAAAAACACTAATTTTTAAATTAGACCAAACGAGCACTCAATTAAAGTTAAAATGATTTAACATTTTAAAGTTAATTTAAAATGGCCTAGCCATTTAAAAAAAATAAAAAAAACATTGAGCTTCATCACAAGCCAGATAACCAACTCGAATGGATCGAAGATTCTTCGGTTTGATTTGATTTGATAATTCATCAAATCAAATTAATCCATTCGATTCTCGATTGGTTTGTGTTGACCTCCAAAAATGGCTGCCAACAGGAACCCCACGTCTTGTCTTTCTATGTGTATTTCCCTTCTTGCTTGGAATGTCTCGTGATTTATTCAACCATGTAGATAAGTTTAAGACCTGGTGGATATGTAACATGAGATAAAGAGAGAAACACACTATGGTAGAAGTAATAGCATGAGAGCTCCTAACTAACGATTTTTCAAGTGGTTATAACACTTGAAGAACAATTAGTATAGAAGATTTGATATTTCTTGTGAGAGTAATGATTTTCAACATCACTTTCTTATGGGAATGAGTTTGGTATTTATAGGCAAATTCTATTAGATTGTCTTCCCTTCGATTCGCGATATGTGGCTTGATCCAGAGAGCTCTAGAGTCACGTCTTGGGTGTCAAATCATTAGCATTAATGCGAAAGTCTCTTTCAGTCGTAACCTAAGAGGCTATGATGGTGACAAGCCACCTTTGCAGACTGTCTCATCAGTTTTTTCGAGTCTAACTTGTAGTGTGTCAGGGAGAAGTTAACACGCAATGAGGGTCAGACTTTGACAGCCTCGGTTGTCCTAGCTCCTCAGCACAAATAGCATCTGAGTCAAAGCATGTTGACTTTGACCGTGCCTACGTGGAGCCCAAGTGGGATTGCCCTACCTATGTAGAATGCTAGGTGGGATTGGAGCATAACAATAGTCTCCAAAGTCTAAGGTCTCATTATTTATGAGGGGTGCTGGACTTGGTAAGACGCTCGACAATTGTGTATCCCAAAAATTTTAATTTCAAGTAATAATAGTCCCACAAGCTCAGGACCTGTCATTCATGTGGGGTGCTGTGCTTGACATAAGCAAATTACATTGTAGATTCCTGGTTGGGAAGCCCGGTTGGTATGTCGGGGTCTTAAGGAAGAGGCACACAGCAAAGGCAAGTCCCAAGTGGGACGCCTGGCTGGTGTGTCGAGGCCTTGAGGAAGAGGCACACAGTGGAGGCAAGTCTCAAGTGGGACGCCTGGCTTGTGTGTCGAGGCCTTGTGGAAGGGGTATGCAACGGAGGCAAGTCCCGAGTAGGACGCCTGGCTGGTGTGTCGAGGCCTTTAGGAGAGGCACACAGCAGAGGTAAGTCCCAAGTGAGACGCCTAGTTGGTGTGTCGAGGCCTTGAGGAAGAGGCACACAGCGAAGGCAAGTCCCAAGTGGGATGCCTGGTTGGTGTGTCGAGGCCTTCAGGAGAGGCACGCAGCAGAGGCAAGTCCCAAGTGGGACACCTACTGGTGTGTCGAAGCCTTGAGGAAGAGGCACACAGCAGAGGCAAGTCCCATGTGGGACACCTGGCTGGTGTGTCGAGGCCTTAAGGAAGAGGCGCATTCAAACATACCTGGGGATGGGAGCGACAACGGTAGTAATGATTACATAGGTATAGGAAGTATGGAACATTTTGTTGGGCGTGCTAAAAAGACGGCTGTAGGCATTTAATGCGCTTTAATCCTCAGAGGCAAGTTCGATAGATTTGACGCTTCTCCACGCGCGAGTGGGTATCACCGTCGGATCTGGGACATTGATTGGGGTTAATTTGCGCGGCCGTTTGAATTCAAAGGTTCAGATGATCGTTTAGTTTGGGTGGTTGAGATGGATCTTGATTTTGATCCAACGGCTAGGGATGGGATTCTTTTGTCTAAAAAAGGAAAGAAATCGTTCATATTAACATTTCTCTTAACATTGCGTTTTTGTGAGTCAAGCAAAAAGAGAGAGAATTTTCGACGGAGAGAACTTCCAGTCATCGTGTTTTGAGCGATGATGAGTATTTCCGACGACATTTCGTTGGGAGAGGACTTCTAGTTTTAGGTACCCACTAAACTCTATCTCTTTGTCCCTTTAATTTTTGTTTATGTTTGTGGAGAGGATGTCTGATCTGGGAGAGGTTCCTAAGGCCTCCGGAGAGGCAGTTATTACTGTAGTTTGTAGTTCTCCAGAAGTGCCTCTGTCGGTTGCTGAGGTGAGACCTATTCGAGGTGTTAAGGCTATTACCGGAAAGGAGTTGGCCATCATCTCCAAAAGCAGTGGGAGTTCCGCAGCAGGTCCGTCGGGTGGTGTCTCTGCTGAGAGCTCCTCTTTTAGTAGGATATTGGCTATAATGGATGTTCACTCGGTTGTGAACGAGGCAGATCTGAAGAAAATCAAGAGTATGTTCTGGGTCCCTAGTGACATTGAATTTCATGTGCCTGGAGCCCATGAGAGAGCTTTCCATCGGAGGAAGGATTGTACTGCACTGCATTTTCAGTCTTTCAACGCCAGGATGAGGCTTCTTCTTGACCCATTCTATAGGAAGATACTCAGAGCGTATGGTTTGTCATCGAACCAGGTATCTCCCAACAGTTGGAGCCAAATAGCTGGGAGCCTCTATCTCTGGTTCAGGCATTCTCTTGGGTTTGAGATGCCCTTGCACATCTTCCAGACCTTTTATCTCCTGAAGAAGCTGCCTAAGAAAAAGGACGAGGGTGAAGAAGTGGGGTGGTACTACTTTGGTCCATGGAGATCCCATAAGCCGTTCGTACTGGACTACCCCTCTTCTTTAAAGCATTGGAATGAGGAGTGGTTTTGGGTGTCTGGAAACTAGCAAAGGGTGGTCGATGACCCCGAACCTGATCTGAATGTGCCCAGCTTCTATGGCCTAGCGAGTGAGTAGTTTAGAGGTTTGGAAATTTAGTTTATGTGAAATATGAAGCTAATGTCTCTTAATTGTGTTTTGTAGACGCACTACCTCATTGTGAGATAAAGGATGAGGAGCTTGACATCCTCCATGCAATTTACTAGCAGCCGGCAGGAGAGAGGATTTTGACTCATTCCTGAAAGCACCTAGGCGTCTGATTGAACTTGGGCAGATGTCTAATAAAGGTATGGATCTCCTTACTTTGTGTTGTATCTGTTTTAAACCTCATACCTCTTCTTATTCTTATTAACTCGGTCTTGTCCCTACTTATAGCTGATTATGAACAAGGAAAGAGGCTTACGCCCCCTCTTGCTTGGCTGATGGCTTCTAAGGTGAAGGAACTTCGACTTGGTTCTTCTGAGGATGGTGGTCAGAAAAAGGCTATCGAAGAGATTAGCCGGGCAGCCTCCAGAGAAGAAGCCTAGCGGGTGGCGTCTGATATCGTGGCTGAGGATATACCTTCCAAAAAGGACGAGCCTCTGGGTAAGAAGAGAAAAATTGATGCTCCTATCCATCAACCTACGTTGTCCATACTGGTGAGAGGGGTCAAGCCAGGCGGGCACGCACCAGGAAAGGGTAAATCAATCGAGGTAATGGAGACTGTCACCGTTCTACCTCCTTATTAGGAGGCAATGCAAGTTGGCTGTCACTCCAACTGGGATTGTGGTGACATTGGATGATGCAGCCATTGGTGCCCAGGAGACAACTGGTGGGACCTCTACAGGTGGAAATGAAGGAGGAGGCTTTGAAGCCGAACCTAATCACGCAATTCAGTTTATGGCCTTCGGGGCTGGTAAGAACCATCTCGTCTCCTGAACCCGTGTTTTCCGAGGACCCGTCGATAAAGAGGCACCACGTAGGTGGTTCTGCAGACGTAATTGGAGAGTCTACTTCGGGAGTGTTGGCAAACTCGACTACGAAGTCAGCAAGGGCTTTCCGTTTGATGGCCATTCTGGGCTTAAAGATAATGTCAAACTGGCTGAGTTCAGCAGCCCACTTCAACAACCTCCCTGAGGCGTAAGGTTTCTGCATCACCTGTCTCAGGGGGATGTTGGTTAACACGTGGATGCTGTGGGCCAAAAAGTAAGGCCTCAGTTTTCTGGAGGCAGTGATGAGCGATAACGCTAGCTTCTCCATGTCTGGGTAGCGTGTCTCCACTCCCATGAGGGCCTTGCTTACGTAGTAAATAGACAACTGGTGTTCTTCTTCTCAGATTAGGATCGAGCTTACTGACTCAGAGAATACAGCCATGTATAGTAATAGAGCCTCTCCCACCTTAGGCTTTGAAAACAAGGGGGCATGGCCGAGGTGTTCCCATTGGAATCTGTTAACTCCTTTTAAGATTTTGAAGAAGGTGAGGCATTTATCTGTAGCTTTTGAGAC
Organism: Forsythia viridissima; assembly: GCA_030279155.1. Classification (NCBI taxonomy): domain Eukaryota; kingdom Viridiplantae; phylum Streptophyta; class Magnoliopsida; order Lamiales; family Oleaceae; genus Forsythia; species Forsythia viridissima. The sequence goes on along the minus strand of CM059037.1, from coordinate 10,988,429 downwards.
GAACCTGCTAAGTGCTGCCATTCTCCCGATGAGGCATTGCACAACCTTCGGCCTCCTGGGCGACTTCATTTATGTCAAGGCCTTAATTTTCTCTGGGTTGGCCTCGATCACCTTTGGTTCACCATATAGCCTAAGAACTTTTCAGAGGTGGCCCATAAGATGCATTTTACAGGATTAAGCCTCATTATGTACGCTTGTAAGACCTAGAAAGTCTTTTCCAGGTGCTACACATGATCCTCGACTTTCAAGTTTTTAACCAGAATGTCATCCACGTACACCTCCATGGTAGAACTGAGTTATTCGACAAACATTTTGTTGACGAGCATCTGGTATGTTGCCCTGGTGTTCTTCAAATTGAAGGGCATGACTTTGTAACAGTAGAGGCCCTTATCCGTAACAAGCAATGTGTGTTCCTCGTCCGGTAGGTACATAAGGATCTAATTATAGCCTGAGTAGGCATCCATAAAGCTTAGGAGCTTATGCCCAGAAGTGGCGTCCACTAGCTGATCAATTCGAGGTAATGGAAAACTATTCTTGGGGCACGCTTAGTTGAGGTTGGAGAAATCTATGTCAATCCTCATCTTCTCACCTGGTTTTTTTACCAAGACTGGATTGGAGACCCATTTAGGATATCGGGACTCTTGTATGAAGTTGCTTTGTAGGAGTTTTCCAACTTATTCTTTCAAGGCCTCGTATTTTTCGGGGTTTAACAGCCTCCGCTTCTGCCTGTGTGACGAAAATTTAGGGTCGACATTGAGGTGATGACAACTTAATTTTGGGTCAATCCCAACCATATCCTCGTGTTTCCATGCGAAAACCTTCAGGTTGAGGTAGATGAACCTTTTCAGGACCCTCTTGGGCTCTTTGAGAAGGTTCTTTCCTACTTGGAGCCTCTTTGTTGGGTCATTAGAATCCGCCACGTAACTTTCCAGTCGAAGACTGATGAAGTTTGGAAGTTTTTGTTACCCTTGGATCGATGTCCTCGGAGAACGCCGCTTCTTCCATTGTGGTATCATCTAGTGCCTCTTCTGAGGATTCTGTCATTTCAACGTTTAAGAACGTCATGTTTATCTCTTTCTTCTATGTCTTTCTCAAGGCATTCCTGTAGCATTTCCTAGCCTCAGGCTGGTTATCTCGTACAGTGGCTACGCCTCCCTCAGTAGAGAATTTCATGCAGAGGTGGAGAATGGACATTACGGCCCAAAGTTCTTTCAGGACTGGTCTGCCCAGAATCCCATGGTAGGCTGACCTTCTGTCCACTACCAAGAACTGCATGAATGTATGGACAACTAGAGGCTCTTCTTCCATTGTAATAGCTAGGCTTACTATCCCTTTCGGGGTTACGCAATCACCTGTAAATCCGTAGAGAGGATTGGTCAAAGGTTCCAACACGGTGTCTATGTTCATTAGCTCACAGGTACTTAAGAAGATGACATTGACGGAGCTGCCATTGTCTACGAGCATCTTCTCCAATCCGTTCTTAGCCACTACTGCCCTTACTACAAGGGCATCACAGTGCGGGTGGTGGACACCCTTCACGTCATCTTCGGTAAAGGTGATAGGGTCTATCTTTTTTTATCCTGAAAGTCGACTTTTGATAAGCCAATTGGTCATTAATGTCCATTCAGCTTATTTGGCGTAGCTTTTCTGGGCATTCCGAGTTTGGCCTCCAATATAAGGACCTCCGTAATGGTGTCTATCTCTCTAATAAGTAGTGGTGGGCAAAACCTGACCCAAACTGGTCGGATCGATCGACCGATCGACCCGACCAGTTTGGGTAAGTTTTTTAGATTTTGTGGGTTGGGTTTGGGTTTGTATTTTCATAGTTTAATCGGGTTGGATCGGAGAACCCGACCCGACCCAACCCAACCCAACCCAATTATAATTAAAAAAAAAAAGCCCATATATGATATAACAACAAACAACTAAACTCACGTTAAATAGTAAAAACCATAACTCACACCTATCAAATAGTCTCAATTCATACAATCAATGTGTGTGCCCTTCTTCTACTCACACCCTTCTTTTACTCACAGAGCCGTCTCTCTACCGCCGGTGAAGACATCCATAGCACGCCTTTCTTCTACTCACGGCACCGCAGCCCCGGTTGTTTCCACCACCATCCCACCTTTTCGATCTTGATTTCCACCCTTCTTTCCCACTTAGCTACCCCAAGAATGAACTTGAACTTTGCATTTGTCTTTCTTTCTTCCACCATCAGATGCCTTGACACACTCTGAGTGTGGGAGTGTCTCTTTTATTGTTTTGGGGGTGGGGGTGATGAATGGGAGTTTCTTATGTAGAAAAAGCTATGATTTTCTTATTGTTTGTGCAGATTAAAGTCATGGGAATCACTCGAAGAGGTGGGATGATGGTGGAAACAACCGGAGCTGCTGATTTTATGATGAATTTTTTTTTGCTGATTTATTGTGATGTTTTTTTTTTCTGAATTTTTTGTGTTTTCATGATGATTTTTAGCTGAATGTTGGGTTGCTTGGTTCAATTTTGTTTTGGTGTATGTTAAAGTGAAAAAAACCAACCAAACCGAACCGACCCGACCCGACCGAAACACCCATGGGTCAATTTGGGTCGGGTTTTTACCCATGGGCAGGTTGGGTTGGGTTCAATGTTCATCAAACCGACCTAACCCGACCCAATCCAACCTAATCCAACCCATGCCCAGCCCTACTAATGAGGGCCTTTTCAGGATCCTTGATTAAGCGTGGTTCTCGGCCACTCTCTAGTCGAGGCTGCCTTGCTGGACTCTTGGAATTACCCATTATTTGTTGTTCTTGGCCTACTGGCCTCCTATTCCACTGTTGGGGGTGCCTGTCATAGAATGGTGGTCGACGACCTTTTATTGGGGACCAGTCCCCGCGTCTGAGATTCGTCCCGCATCTGTGCCCCAAATTAGCCTCTTTTCTGTTGGCCAAATTTTCCACTATGCGACATTCTTCTGTGCTATGACCATAACTCCAGTGGACGCGGCAATAGTTTGTGGGGACCTCCTGATGGGGAGGAAGCACTGGGGGTGTGCTGGTCCCCGCTTCATAATACGTTCGATGGGACATACCATAATTATAGAGTCCAGCAATGGAGCCTGAAGTTCTTGGAATTGTATAAGAGGAAAGTAGGCCCTCTTCTGTAGAGGCCACGTAGCTCATCCCAACATTTAGGTTGGATGGGAAGTTTCTTCGACACTGATTTAGTTGGAGAAGGGGTCTGCTATGGCCTTGGCCATATTCGGCTCTTGGCGTAGGGTTGGCACCCACTCCACCACGATTCCTGTGAAGGATTATGTTCTCGTTTGTTATCTCTTCCGTGATCATCTCTACCTGTTGGTCGAAGGTGGCTAAGTTTTTGTTGGAGACATCTCTCTAGAACGAAAGGTTCATGTCCAATCCCACTTTTAAAGTGGATAGGGCCTCAGCATCGGTTATCCTTTCGCAGAAGAGCATTTCTTCATTGAAGCGGCTTAAATAACTTTGTAGTGGCTCATGCAGAGTTTGGCTTACGTTATGGAGGCATTGAACTAGAGCCGAAGCAGGCTTCTGTGATGATAAGTAATTGATGAATGTCTTTTTCAATTCTGGCCAGCTGGAAATGCTTCCAGAGTTTATTATACCATCGTTTCGCTCCCTCCGATAAGGTAGGGTGAAAAGCTCTGCATTTCAAAAGCTGGTGTCGCTCATCGGAGGCTCGTCTATGTTTTATAAGTGTTCACGTGGTCCAAAGTTGGGTCCCTCCTGCCTGTATAAGAGGTGATTTTAGGCACATGAAACTCATGGGAGATGGATGCATTCCTGATCCCAACCGAGAATGAGAGTTTCTCATCATCGTTGTCTATTTCAAACGATCTTGTTGGCTTCGAATCTTCTCCACCGACATTTGTTTCTAGGAGGAATTGTGGGAGGCGTTGAGCCTGCTGATCATTCCCGTAGTATTGGGGCTGCTGGTGCATGGTTTGATGAGGCGGATAGGGCTGGAAATCAGACTCTCCCCTGGCCTCTGCCTCTTTCGCTCTCATTTCCTGTCTATTTCTAAGAGGACTTTGAGGCTGCTCCCTTCTCGGGACCAATTTCTAGGTCCATGTTTGCCTAGTCTATCAAAGACACTGGTAGACCCTATTGTTTACGGCCTTCTGTCGCCTATTAGGGGGTTGGCCCCTTCCATGTACATCCTAGCGCGCGAGGCTTTTCCCCTGACTTGAGGATCATGGAGATGATCGCTGTCTACTTATTGTTTTTCATTGGGATCGTCTGGATCAGATCCGTGAGGCCAGTTTCCTCCTTGCATCTGCTTCATTTGGATATATCCTTACATTTGGGCATGGTGCTGGGCTAGCTGCCTCACGCTGGCGGCCATGGTCCTTATTTCTCTCTCGAGATTGGTGGGAGCTCTCCTCCCACGCCTTCTCCAATGGACTTCTTCGACTCTTGCTCATGCTGCGGTTTCTCCATTCGTTGCAGGCCTGGTCCTTCTTGGATTCTCATCCTCATTGCTCCCGCTCATTCTTTTCTTTGGTGGTTTGATTGATCCCTTGTTCAGGGAGACTCATTTGTCCAAGGAAACTTAGGCTTTTAGTCCCGTTTCATGCGTGGTTGAATGTGTGGTTTCCCAAAGACGGCGCCAATCTGTTGCTTGGTGTTTATTTCTCTTCTTGCTTGGAATGTCACGTAGTTTATTCAACCACGTAGATAAGTTTAGGACCGGGTGGATATGTAACAGGAGATAAAGAGAAACACACTATGGTAGAAGTAATAGCTTGAGGGCCCCTAACTAACGATTTTCTAGGTGGTTATAACACTTAAAGAATAATGAGTATAGATGACTTGATATTTCTTGTGTGTGTAATGATTTTCAACTTCCATTTCTTGTGGGAATGAGTTTGGTATATATATGCAAGTTCTATTAAATTGTCTTTCCTTCGATCCAGAGAGTTCTAGAGTCACATCTGGGGTGTCAACATCAAGTCTCTTTCAGCCGCAAGCTAAGAGGTTATGATGTTGACCCGCCTTTTTACAGGCTGTTTCATCAGTCTTTTCATGTCTGACTAACTTGTAGTGTGTCAGGGAGAAGTTAACAGGCAATGAAGGTCGGACTTTGACAGAATCGGAGTCAAAAACATGTTAACTTTGACCGTGCCTACGCACAAGTGGGATTGCCTTGCCCTCGTAGAACGCCAGGTGGGATTGGGGCGTAACAATTTGAAATCCTATCCAACCTAAGTCACCCCTACCCCTACCCCTACCCCTACCCCTACCTATAATAATTTGACCAAATCATTGTTTGACACATAAGAGGACGTAAGTGTGGTGTAAGTGTGAAGTGTACAACTAGCATTATCTAATTAATAATCCTTGGAATTGAGAACTTGGGAAAGGACTATTAAAATATTTTGGAAAATCTAATTACTTGACTAGATAATTCATCATCAAGGTGGATTGTGCAACATCAATATTAAATCATAAATATTTATGAAGAATTTTTTTTTTATAATAATTTTCATTGTGTTTTTGTTAATATAGCTGCATTGTGTCAAACAATGATTTGATCAAATTACACATAAAAGGACGTAAGTGTAGTGTAAGTGTGAAGTGTACAACTAGCATTATCCAATTAATAATCCTTGGAATTGAGAACTTGGAAAAGGAATAGTTAAAATATTTAGGAAAATCTAGTTACTTGACTAGATAATTCATCATCAAGGTGGATTGTGCAACATCATTATTGAATATTATTTACGAAGAAATTTTTTTTTATAATAATTTTCATTGTGTTTTTGTTAATGCAGCTGAATTTTGTAGCAAAGATTAGCTGAATTAATAATCATTGGCCCAAGGCTTCTTTCTCGAATCCCGGTGCGGATCCAGAGGGAGGCGATTTTTTTTTTATTTATTTATTTATACCTAACTAATATAGGAATTATAAAAAAAATTGTTTTTTTTAAAAAAATTCATATGCTAAAAAAAAAAAAAAAAATTTGGGGCGGGGGGGGGGGGGTGACTGGCAAAGTGGAGTCCCTGTATGCTCCAAGTCAATATCCATAAAGAAAAGGGATCGGTTCATGGACTTGCAGCATGTCTCACTTTGCCTCGGCAGTATGTGTGCCCAAAAAAGACAGAAATAAGCAGTTATTTCCATCGTTTAAGCAAAACCAAACACAGAAGAAAAAGAACAATAACAGCAAACTCACAATAAGCAGAACAAAGAACATGGTGGTCTCTCTCCACTTCAATTTTGGAAAGCATTCAAATTAGATTGCATCAGAGACAAGTCTAAACATTAATATGTGTCTGAAAACATGATTAAGAAATGCTTGAGGGAAGCAATTAGACAGTCTTAAGAGAATTTCTAATCCAGGGACCGACCAGTGATTGTACTTCCGGATTAATTTCTCTAGAGATAAGACTTGTCAAGATCGTCGAAGTAACGATGTTCCATAGCTTTCTTCGCTGAAATCCGTTTTGATGGTTCATATTGTAACATTTCCTGGAAAAATTGAAAGTTTGGAAAGGTTAATTGGCGTATTTGTCTCTAAGCAAGTGACCAAGTTGTATGCAAAACTTACAGATAACAGGTTCAGCCCATCTTCATCCAGACCAGGGACGGCCGATGAAAGTGGCTTAGGGCTCCATTGAGGGTATTCGTGCCAGTTTACTAACTTGCTCACTCCGGGCCAAACTTCTTCATTTGGGGTCCCCAACAATCTGAAAATGTGTAGCAGCTGCTGCAGCTCAGAATCTCCTGGGAAGAGAGCTTGCGTCGTGATTAGTTCGGCTGGAATTACAATTCAGAAATGCAAAATTAGCATACTTGAATAAAACCCTAAGATTAATGATTCAAAGATAATAATAAAGAAGAGAGTCAAGAGTCGAGAAACTCACCAAATATACAGGCAACAGACCACATGTCCACTGCAGTTGAGTAATGTGTGGCTCCCAAAAGGACCTCTGGAGCTCTATACCAAAGCGTCAATATCTGGAAAACCAAAATACATTGTTAACCGTTTACTCAACTGCTTGACAATTGCCAATGATTTAATTGCAGAGGATGAAATACAAATTTTGTGGAGTACCTCATGAGTATACTTCTTGATGGGTACGGTAAACGCTCTGGCCAGTCCAAGATCTGCTATTTTAAGCATCATTGTCTTACGATCCATCAGAAGATTGTGAGGCTTCAGATCCCTGAATCATTGCAAAATCAAGAAATGGATTTAGCTACCAGATGGAGGATATATCATAGAGAAGAAAAACCCGAGATTTACCTGTGCAACACTCCGTGACCATGGCAGAAAGCAACGCCCTTGCAAAGCTGATACATCAAGCTCTGCATTGTGATAAATAAAAATTTAAGACGGACAAGAGAAAAATTTGCAACAAGATTTACAAATTTAACCAACAACAAAATATGCCATCTATACCTTGACAGTATTAGTCGGCATGCTTCCCCCCACGTGACGGAAGCTGCGAATGTATTTCTTGAGGTCGGTATCCATGTACTCGAACACCAAGTAGAGAACTGTCTTTCCTTCCTTGTTCTGCCCTTGTTTCACATCCAACAATCTGTAGAATTGTAGTTGAAAGAGAAATTTATGAAAGGAAAAACTAAAACATATGCAATACAAATTTCCAGAAGGTGAAATGTTTTCATGAAATAGTAAAAAGGAAACCTGTGCCTAGCTTTACATTAGATTCTACACTAACAAAATCTAATAAAAGATCAATTCAAAAAGAGATCCATAAATTCAAAAAGGCTACAGATATCATGATAAATCGATCCAACACGAAGCTACACAGAACACCTGATTTTGCTACACTGGGCATATATATTTATATACTTAGAAGTTTGTTAGCTAAAACTCTAATCATAGTTCATTATTGAAAACTTAGATCAGAACTAACCTAATTAATCGAAGAAACAAAACAATCTAAAAACAAAATGTGTAAAACCCAAGAACCAATTAGCAGAATCAAGAAAATCCTAATCCAAAAACTAATACAATGACAAATGACAGATTGCTTTGGCACAAACAAGAAATATATATTCTTCAAGTCTAACAAAATCAAAATGAAGGTGAAAATGGAGTAAGCCCTAATTATAAAATCACAAGAAAATGAATCAGAGTCTCAAGAACGCAATAAAAAGAAAAATGACCCAGTGCAACTAGAATCAAGAAAAAGTAAACCCATAAATCATGCAGTACAAAAACTCTTATAGCCCTAGAAAATCAACAAATAGAAATAAATGACAAATTCAAGAAAATCCATTAAAGATCATTAATTGTTAAGTAAAATCGAATATATAATTAAACCCAGAACTTAAATAATTGAAATAAGCATGGCATAAAAAATAATTTTTGGACAAAGAAATGGAAATAAATTAGAAATTTCTAAGAAAAGCCATTAAAAATCTTTCATTATCCAGTAAAATGGAATAAATTATAAAATGAAGAACTTAAATAAATTTAAATAAGCACAGCATAGCAAATGAAATCTATACTTGACGACATGAGGGTCTCTTGAGAGCATGCGCAATAAGGAAACCTCGCGAAGAGTGGTGGGGGGCACGCCTTCTTCGTCTTCGTGGAGACGGGTTTTCTTGAGGGCTACAATCTTTCCAGTGGCCTTTTCCCTGGCTCTGTACACTTTACCGTACGTTCCCTCTCCCACTTTCTCCAGTTTCTCAAATGCATCCATTGCAGATTTGGGTTTCTCCTCCATTTTTTGTTTTTATCCTCTTTCTTTTCCCTTTCTGTGTGAAAAATCTATCAAGATAACAAGCAAATTTTGTTATCAGTTGGGTGTGAGTAAATATATAGCCGTTGGGGGAATCTGCACTCGTTAGGTAACGGAAACATTTTTGAAATTCAAAATGTGAAAATATCTTTTGAAATTCAAAATGCTAACATACTTTAACACTGGCAAAAGGGAAGGGGGCGCGCATAGGGGGGAATAGAGGATCAGAGCATATGAAATTCCGCAATTAGCACACCAAGTGCCCAAAAATTAATTTTGACTTGTTTGGAAGTAACTTTTTAAGTTTTGCACACTTATTCAACTTTAATACCTTACAATCTCTTTAGAATTAATAATTTAAACATTTAAAAAATATGATCGGCACATTTCAAAATAATCATTGAGTTTTGACTTACACATTTCAATCAGGATTTTAGTTATCGACTTCTATAATTTCCTTATCCAGTTGAAGTATAAGTGTGATTGATAGAGTTTCAAATGGTATTCAATAGCATTGGATCATGTGACAATTGAGGGATCAAGAAGATTAATTTCATCTGAATTTATCTAATTGGTATCTTAATTGACTTTGTTTACTTGGCAATTCAATATGATCACATAGAGCTATCTAGAAGTCAAATAGTTGTTCACTTGAAAAATATTTTGTATTAGACAACTCAACCCTAACTAAGCGAGATAAAGTTGTATATCATAAGTATAATAATTTGTTAGCATTTTCACAAATTTAATTGTTTATTAAATTGATTTTTACATGTGAGTTAATTGAAATTTAAATATTGTTATGAATTGGAAATGAAATGCGTGTAGGTGGGCAAAGACAATCCCCAAGTTGAGGCTATGATTTACCATAAATCATTACAAGTTGTTATGGGTTTTCAATCACGTTGAAACCAATTTGCTTCTTTCGTCAACTTATGCATCAAATATTCCTTGATTCAACGAGTAATGAATTGACACTAGAACAATGTAACATGTTCATTAGCACCATTCATATTGGTCGCTAAAAGAATGCAACATGTTTACAATCATGCTCTTGACACGATCTGCAAAATTGCGGTAGGTTTCTTCAAACACACGAGATTACTGCCTTAATACAACATCATAGGTTGATGGACACATAATACCAGTATCAAAATCTTACACCAAATAATTATATAACAATCACAAAGCTGGTCGGTTAGATCTCTGAGACATCAAAGCTTGCTTTCATTGGATATTCTCAATGTGAAACCTCAAACAGGAAAGGAGCCCTTACACTATATAGCTTGACACAATCAGAGAAATTGTAGGTCAGAATGTTCCAAATGAGACTAAGCAATTACAAGTAGTTCTCTGCAGTTGATCATGAAACTTGGCATCCATGTATCCTGCAATTACCACACCATCAACAGAGAAGAATTTGTCTGTTTGAATAGAGAAAGTAAAGCCAAGTGGTACGCCGGGACTCTTATTCTATTCCTCATTTCTATGTAGAATAGTGATGACGGTTAGAAAAAATTCTATTCACCACAACAAACCACTACTATGCCAATTGGTGGATGTTTTCAGTAAGAAATTTTGGTAGGTAAAGTATTTTCCTTTCGTTTGAGGCCTAAAATTTCGGCTATATACGACTGTTGGGTCTTCTACTTACTGAATCACCATTAAATAAGATTGAAAATAGTCTCTTCTACTGCTACCAGTTTGATGATCCAGAGAACTTTTGGTAAATGGTACAAAGTCAAAATTTTAAATTGATGGCTCTAATTTTTTCATCTCAAATTGATAGCTCTAGTTTCTTCATCTCCAGTTGCAACATTTCCTTGTGTTTAGCTTTTACTCTGTATAACATAAAGTTTTGATTGCAACTGCTTTACAAGGAGACGACTCTTCCACTTGATTGAAGACAAAGAAGAATAGCCAGACTAACAAAGTATGCAGGCATCATGTGTGCATTCTATGTGAAGCTTAACATATAAAATGAACAGTAATCCAGTGAGGATCCATACAATAACGGCATACACGACAACTTACCACTTGTTTGTGCAGTATTCTAATTCCACGACAGGAGTAAAAAAGTCTCTCTTATCTTCCTCAATCTGGAGAGTAAAGAAAGGCAAAAATGTTATTGCAAACAACACATTTAATTTTCTGTTTCACATTGCCATAATAATAACAAATGCCTATGCCTCGAATACCTGAGCTGGATCATCTAATTCTGGATGAAAGAGAGCCACAAAACATGCTTTACAGAATGTGCATATTCTGACTCCACAAGCCGAGCGAGTCTCTCTGTCTAAACCCAGAGGAAACAGGCAAAAGATTATTATGAATGACCAAATTAGTATTTTCCACTTTACATTGAATTCTTATATCTGGGAATTGGGATATATGGTGTGAGATAAAATATTCTGGACAAGGGAGGAACTGTAATATTTTGTAATGACATTGAAGTTGAGATAAGAAGCTGTCCTTGTATGCACATACTGACTTTCAAGTGAGCCATGTTAAAGATCTTTTTTAAGGCATTGCGAGTCTAATTAATGGATTGAGTGAAAGACTGAAACTACATAGATAAAGTGAAGTTTCTGATTTGGAAACAAAAGCAGCGGAAACACACAGTTTTCCTCTACTAGCTTCCTGTTTCTGGGAGCAGCAGTGGTTTTATTGTTCTTATTTTCCCTTTTATCCCCTCGGGGGAAGGAAGAATTCAAGAAAGCAAAGAAAATTACCTTTAATGACCGTTACCACAGAGGTTATCTAAATGATGCTTTCCGTGAGCCACTCCAGAATGCCAGATAGGATTACACCAAATCAATTGTCTGAACAGAATCTGGCCAGAAGATTATAGTTGTAACATCTCCATTCACCAGTAATTACCACAGGAGCATCGACCATCCCTGAAATGGTGGAACCTCTTTCCATCTCGCACAATAATCTCTCTAGCCTCCGCCTTAGACATGAACTTGAATGCATTGTGGCAATCCCCACAGATTCGGAGGTTCTTGAAGACTCTAATTGTGGCTCCACGAGGAAGTTTTAGGAGTCCAAAAACAACTGCAAGCTTCTCACTATGAGTAGACAAGGCATATTCTTTTTGCTCAGATTCCATATCATGCAACACATACTTTGTGTCTGGAACATATCCCAATTGCCTGAGCTTTAGTACTAATTCTTTCAGATAACTGTAAACTGCCTGCACCTCAGGATGCACGGTGTCATCGACCAAAAATACGTGGACTTTGTTTTCAATGTCAATCCAACTGCAACCCGGCTCTTTCTTAACCCCTCGATCTCTCATAAATTTTCGCACCCTGGAAACATCATTCCACCGGCCTGCGGTGGCAAACATATTGGCCAAAAGGATATATGTTCCATCATGTTGTGGAATAAGCTCAAAGAGCTGATCTGCAGCGTCGACCCCCAAATCAATGTTTCCGTGAAGCCGACAGCCAGCAAGTAGAGCTTCCCAAACAGGTGCTCCAGGCTCAAATGGCATAGTCTGTATCACATTTCTTGCTTCTAATAATTTTCCAGCTCGACACAGTAAGTCAATTAATCGGGCATAATGATCTTCACCTGGCTGTATTCCATACTTTGGATGCATCGAGTCAAAGTAGCGCTGTCCTTGTTCAATTAGACCCGCGTGACTACAAGCAGAGAGAACAGTGAGGAATGTTATCCGATCTGGCAAAATCTCTTCTTTTAACATATCTTCATAAAGTTGAAGTGCATCAACACCATGTCCATGCTGCCCAAGTGCTGCTATCATTGCATTCCAAGACACAGAATCCAAACAAGGCATGGTAAGAAATGCAGAGTGTGCTGCCTCAATCACACCACATCGTGCGTACATTGTTATTAAAGCATTTCCAGCAGAAAGGCTTGAATCAAAACCCAGTTGGACAAGCTGAGCGTGAAGCTGACGCCCTTGCTCCAGTGCTGCAAGTACAGCACAAGAAGTAATAGCTCCTGCAAATGCATAGTCGCAAGGTTCAAGCCCATTTGTTCTCATTTGATTGAAAAGCTTCAATGCTTCTTCTGCAGACCCATATTGTGCAAATCCTGATATCATAACAGTCCATGACAACATGCTCCTATCTGGCATCTCATTAAAAAATGATTTAGCTTCAGTGATTCTCCCTGCACTCACGAATGCTGATAAAATTGCATTCCATGAAACGAGGTCCTTGCCCAAAATTTTATCAAAAATTGTCCTTGCTTGGTCAATCTTACCACATTTCCAATACAATGTAATCAATGCATTATTCACAGACACCGGAAATTCCCTTTTAGAGTTTGCCTCTGTGCGGATAATATAAGCATGAACCTGCTTACCATGAAGAAAGAATCCAGCATCAGCACAGGCACTGAGCACATTTGTATAGGTAAATTCATCATGTTTAATCCCCAAAGAATGCATCTTCCTAAACATTTCAAACACTTTAGACACAAAGCCCTTGTGCACATACCCAGAAATCATTGCATTCCATGCAACCACCAGTTTCTCCTCCATCCCATCAAAAACTTGCTGAGCTGCCTCAAGATCATCGTTCCTCACATACCCCGTGATGATTGTTGTCCATGACAACTCGTCCTTCGCAGGCATCTCATCAAATAACTTCCTTGCCGAACCCATCAAAAAAGAAGAAGACGCCAATGGTGAGGAAGAACACTTGACATAAACTGATATGAGAGCATTCACCACTGAAGTAAGCCACAAGGTTCCTGACTTAACAACAGCAGAATGAAATTGCTGGCAGTGCTTTTCGTGATCAGCTATAAGTGCCAAAGCACCAAGTACACTCGTGTAAGTAAAATTATCGGGCTCAAAACCCTTTCGCCTCATTTCATTAAATAACTGAATAGCAGCATGCCCGTCATTGTTATGCGAATAGCCAGTGATCATGGCATTGTAACAAATAGTATCACGAATTCTTAACGGCGTTTTGTCAAATATATCCCGTGCAAACTTGGGGTCTCCTGAAGCAGAGTAAGCAGAAATCAAAGTGGTTCTCGCAACAACATCTGGTTGGGGAATTTTATCGAACAGCCGTTTCGCGTGGGTGAAGTTGGAAGATTTGCAGTAAATGTCAATTAGACGGTTGAGGATGTGGCCTTGAGGCTTGAACCCAAAAGTGATCATGTGGGCATGAATGGTGGAGCCGAGAGAGTAGGAGGTGGGGCCATGCTGGTAGCAAAGTTGGAGCTGCGCTGCAAAGCAGTTGGCCACAGCGTGGTAATCTGGGGATTGGCGAAGGTTCTGAGAAGGGTGTAAATATCTGGCGGCGGTGGCTGCATTTTTCATGTTGGCAGTGGGAAAAAAAAATTATAGCATACTGGACATTGGAATGTCCAGTTTGCCGGGAAGATCAAAGCTGGCGACAAAAGGTTGTTCTATTCCAAATATACATGTGGCTTTTGTTAATTATTGAAAGAACCCTCTAAGACTGGAAAATTTGTATATTTGTCCTGAATTTGCATATCAATTTTCGACATTCATCTCTATTCTCTAGGTAATGTTATTGAGAGAACAATTGGTTTGCTTAAAAGAATTTTGCATATTTGAGGCATCAACCCTATCACGATATTGAAACACAAGTAAAGATAGTCCTTGCTTGTTGTGCCGTCCACATCTTCTTAAGGATTGATAATGACGTTTTAGGTCAATTTTTTCTTCCACTGACGGAGGCGCACACGCCTAATATCTGAAAAAAGTGGCGGGGATCTTCTCTCTCGAGACCACACCGATGTATGAAGCAGTAAGAGAAAAATATATCGAAAATCATATATAGAGTACGAGTAATCAAAAGTTTTTCCGAGAGAATGCCTAAAAAAAGAATGGACAACTATTTATAGGTGATTTCTCTAGTCCACGTGGTACAAATCCTGTAAAATTAGGGAGACATGTGTATCCATCCTTGAAAGCGCGGCGTGAATGGGGCAAAAATATCTTTCTACTATAACTGTCAGATATTACGCAAGTGGAGGATCTTCAGTCCCCTAACCTATTTTCATATTGGTCGATCGAGCTTGTGCAGGAGGATCGACCAGAGCCTTACATCAATCGACACTTATGCAGAGTCCACAATCTTTAGGCTTCTCAATCATTTGGTTCTTAGTCTGGGTGTGTATTTTTTTTGTGATAGATGGAGGTGTCGGTCAGTTCTTATCATGTCTCTCTATGTTAAATGATAAGTGTGGTTACACTTATCCAGACCATCAAAAGTGAATGATTGTAAGAACTCTTAAGTGAATTTCTACTTAATTGTGTGTTGATTTGATTGATATAGGTTAAAACCCAAGTTTAGATGAAATTGGAGAAAAATAAAGCAAAATAGGCAAAAAAAAATGACTGAAAGTGCACTAAGACTTGGAATGGGGACCAACTTACAAATATCTAAAAGATGAAGGACTTATCGTACAAATAATCAGAGACTTAAGCGCAATTTATGACCAGAATTCTAATTTTCTTATTTTAGTCAAACTCAAATTTGGTAATTCTTTGAGGACAAGACTTCAACATTAAATTAGAGTTTTTGGGACATATAAAAGGGGATACCATTTGTCATATTCTAGATTCCAGATTCCATATACCACAATACCATATTCAAGAATCAAAAGGGAGAAAACATAGAGCAAAAAGGAGAAAAAGAAGAAGAACGATCAAGATCTTGAAGATTGGAACATGAAGACAAAGAATTCTTGGTGCAAGATATTAAATTTCTTCTCATCTTTTATTCAAGATCCGGTTATGTATTCCAAATTTTTCATATTTTTTTTCTCCCGAATTATGAGTAGCTAGATCTTAATTTTGGATGAACGATGTAACCTAGTTGACCTCTAAAAATAGCTGTTAACAGGAACCCCACCCCTCCTCTTCCTACGTGTATTTCCCCTCTTGCTTGGATTGCCACGTGATTTATTCAACCACGTAGATAAGCCTATGATCGGGTGGATATACAACGAAAGATAAAGAGAAACACACTATGGTAGAGATAATAGCTTGATGGGCTCTAACTAATGATTTCTCAGGTGGATATAATACTTGAAGAATAATTAGTATATAGGACTTGATATTTCTTGCGAGAATAATGATTTCAACATTCCTTTCTTGTGGAAATGAGTTGGGTATTTATAGGCAAATTCTATTAGATTGTCCTCCCTTCGATTCACGACACGTGGCTTGATCCAAAGAGCTCTAGAGTCATGTCTTGGTTGTCACATCATTAGCATTAATGCGGAAGTCTCTTTCAGCTACAACTAAGAGACTATGATGGTGACAAGCTGCCTTTTGCAGGCTGTCCCATCAGTCTTTTTAAGTCTGACTTATAGTGTGTCAGAGAGAAGTTAACACGTAATCAGGGTCGGACTTTGACAACCTCGGTTGTCCTAGCTCTTCGGTACAAAAAGCATCAGTTGTCTAACCTCCTCGGCACAAATAGCATCGGAGAGAGGGTTGAGTCAAAGCAGGCTGACTTTGACCATGCCTACGTGGAGCCCAAGTGGGATTGCCCTGCCCGCGTAAAATGTCAGTTCCCAAAGTTCAGGACCTCTATTATTTATGAGGGGTGCTTGACTCGGTAACGAGGCCATGCTGTAGCATTTGGAAAATGGTAGATCCCCAATTGGAAAATTGGAAGAGAGTTGGTCCCACAAGGTTAAGACCTCTCTCATTTATGTGAGGTGTTGAGCTTGGAGTAGGAAAAAAATTCGAAGTGGTAAAGGATTGTTGTGAAAGAGCCTAGTCCCAAGTAGGAGAGGCTTAGTAGCAGAAGCGACTCTCTAAAGATGGAGAGGCTTGCTGTGGAAGAGCCTACTCCCAAGTGGGAGAGGCTTGGTAGCAGAAGCGCATCTCCCGAGATGGAGAGGCTTGCTGCGGGAGAGACTAGTCCCAAGTGGAAGAGGTTTGGTAACAGAAGCGCGTCTCCAAAGATGGAGAGGCTTGCTGCGGGAGAGCCTAATCCCAATTGGGAGAGGCTTGGTAGCAGAAGCGCGTCTCCAAAGATAAAGAAGCTTGATGCAGAAGCATTAATGGCTGAGTCCACGAGTCACTAAATAATTGGGCATACTGTCATGTGTTTCTTCGTTCGTGGTGAAAAGATAGATGCAGGCAATGATGGCATTGAACTTTGGGGCATAGACGCGCCCATGATAAACACGCCCACATCGTGGCCGTTTATTCAAAAAGATTGTTGGCACATTTTAATATTTGAAGGTGGGGATGGTTTGACACGTTTGACGGTCCAAATAGATCTTGAATTGATCAGACGGTGGAAACTCATCGCCCATTGTCTATACATATAGGAAAAAGTTTTATTTCCTTTATCTTACACGACTTTGAGAAATTTTGAGAGAGTCAACGTTCTAGGCTTTTTGGCGAGAATCCTCCGGCAACAGCTTTTCTGTTTCTATCTCCGGTGAAGGCTTAGATTTAGGTAAACACTTTTTCCCAATCGCTTTTACTTATTGAATTTCTTTTATTAACAATATCCGTGAGAGTTAATGAGGGAGAGGCTTCTGGGTGTATTGTGAATGAGGTGTCTCTTCCGGTGTCTCTGTCCATGGCAGGCGTGTTGCCTATCCGAGGAGTTGATACGTCCACATGTGAGGAGGTGTCTATAGCATCACCAGCGAGGTTGACAGAGTGTGAGGATCCATTTAGATCCGAACTGGTTAGGTGGGCTGCTTTGGATTTCCATCGATAATGGTGGAGGAGAACTTGAATTACTGAGAGAGTTGTATAACATCTCCGGCGATATCGAACTTATTTTTTCGTGGGTGGGATGCGTTTGAGGAGATGATGTACTTCCTTACATCTCCGGCCTACCGAACGAGCCTGTCGTCCGAGGAGATGATGTACTGCCTTACATTTAAACTCTTTCGTGGGTGGGATGCGTTTGACTCTACACTCATTTTTTTTAAGGATTTTGTGTGCGTATGGCTTGGCTCTGATGCAGGTGGCTCTGAATGGGTAGAGTCAAATGGCTGGAGGTCTGTACTTATGGTTCAGACATTCATTTGGCCTGGAAATGCCTCTGCACGTATTCCAGACCATATCCCAGCCAAGGAAACTACCAAGAAAGAAAGGCAAGGATGAAGAAATTGGGTGGTATTACTTCTGCCCCTAGGAGTCTCATAAGCCTTTAATGATGGATTGCCCTTCCTCCATCAAGCAATGGAATGAGTCATGGTTCTGGGTGACGGGCAATTGGCATAGGGTAGTTGACAACCCAGAGCCTGATTTGGACGTGCGTGGTGTTTACGGAATAGCTAGTGAGTAGAGATCGGGAGAACTGGTTGTTCCTAATGTTGATGGTTATGTATTCTAATCTGTTCTTTTTGCTTTTTGTAGACGCTCTTCCCCGTTACGAGTTGTCGGGCGACATTGTTGAAGTGCTTCGGGTGATATATCAGTCGTCTCTATTGAATATGCGGTATGGGTTTCTCTTAAACAAATATCATTACTTGACTGAACTGGGTTTGATGGCCTCCAAAGGTAATGTCATCCGATGTTATTTGCTTCATTTTAGTGCATGCTATTATTTGTACTTGTTCTTTTGTGTAGCTGAAATGGACCAAGGAAAGTGCCCTAGGCCAATGATGGCCAATTTGGCGAGTTAGAAACCGAGGGCCTTGGCACCGGGATCTTCTGAGGACTCTAAACAGAAGAAGGTTATAGAAGACCTAACTCGAGAGGAGAATAAAGAGAGGGCTAACAAAGCTGACGTTATTGAGGTAGATGATAGTGTAGTGGCCACTAATGGTGAGATTCCTCTATCAAGAAAGAGGAAGGTTGGGGCTTCTTCTCAGGCGAAGAAGAAAACGGTTGAGATTGTTGATAACTATGTTGTTTGCAGTCCACCGTCTCTTCAATGGATGCTATCAATCACTACTGCTGGAGAGGTTGTTTTGGAAGCTCCTCTAAAATTTCTTCAGTCTTCGATGGGATCTGACGGAGGATCCTATTACTCGAAGAGAAAATTGAGAGAGCTGATTGGATGTTCTGGGGCGAGGATTCCTGAAGACGTCATCCGCAACCTCCATTTTATCTGACCATGGAGAATCAGGCTTTCAAAAAAATACTTCAGCCCTAAGTGGAAGGATTTTGCTACCCACGGGGATTTGGAGGACGCGTTGGAAGCCAGTTTGGCTGCGGTGGTGAGGACGACTGGGATGCAGGTAAAAGTGTTGGGAGAGTTTAGACAACAGCTGCAACGACACAAGAAGCTAGTGGCTGAAGCTTCGAAATCGGAGGAGCATCAGCAAGCTATGGAAGGACTGCAAGCTACCGTGGAAAGTATACGCGCAGCTTATGAGCAGCTCGAAGCGGACTTGAAAGAGTCAGATTTCAATGTTCTGAGTCTGACTAAGAAGCTGGACGATGCCAACGCTGCACAGAATGTCACCGCCAAAGCCCTTAAGGCCGCAAACGAAGAGAAAAGACGGCTGCTGGAGGAGTCCACCACCGATTGGAAGCCGAGGGTCTAAGGAAGAGTTTGGACGCTTCCGATAAGGGGCGAAAAGAGGCCGAGGCTGAAATAGCCAGGATTCTTGGCGAAAAGAAAGAAATGGAAATGAAGCTGGAGAGTATGGATGTAGAGTATGTGGCTAACTTTCATAATACAGAGGCTTATACAAACTTCTTCGACTACTTTGCCAAGGTTGGACGTGGGGAGGTGTTGGAGGTGCTTAGGTCCGAACATCCGGATTTCAATATTGGTTCTTTAGAAAATAGGTTTCCCTCACCTGATGCTGAGGGCGAGGAGAACACTTAGCCACCCCTGTACTTCTTTTAATTTAAGTAATGAAGTTTTTGTTTCCTCAACAGAGGCTCTCTATACTTCTTCTATTTTAAGTAATGAAGTTTTCTTTCCGAAGTTTATTTTGCTTGTGGAGTATAACAAACGTATCATATGGCTATTTCATGCAAGTGTGGCATACATGAGGGGATTCACTAGCACATTGAATAAAAAGATAGGATCTTAACATAATATAAATTCAAAGTCATACAATTACAGGCAGTCCCTTAGCCTAACACATCACAGAGTCTCATAGCCTAAAACATACCTTTGTCATTGATAATACCGGCGTAGATGCTCGGCATTCCAAGGATGAGGTTGTTTTTTAGCGTTCATGTCCTCGTTATTAAACGTTCTGGGGCATGCTTCTTTGCTGATTCTATAAGGTCCTTCCCAATTAGGGCCGAGAGTTACAACTCCTGGTTCTTTAGATGATAGGAACACTCTTCTCAGGACTAAATCACCAAGGTGGAATGACCTCTTTTTCGCCTTCTTATTAAAATACCGAGTCATCTTCCTTTGATAGGAGGCTAATTTAGCTTTAGAGTTGTCCCTTCGTTCCTCCAATAAGTCGAAGTTGGTTTTCATAAAGTCGTCGTTCTAGTTTTCACTAAATAGCAGTCGACGAGGTGAAGGGATGCCGATTTCCACTGGACTCATAGCCTCAGATCCATATGCCATAGAGAATGGGGTTTCTCCGGTTGGCGTTCTGGCTGTGGTTCTGATTGCCCATAGGACATGTAAGAGCTCATCGACCCATGCCCCTTTGGATGCATCAAGTTTTCACTTGAAAGTATACTTGATAGTTTTGTAACAGCTTCTACCTGACCGTTGGCCTGAGGATGATGGGGGCTGGAGAAGTGTTTGGCGATCTCGAGCTCTTCGCGTAGGTTCCTGATCCTTTTGTTGTCGAATTGTTTTCCATGGTCAAAAACTAGAAATTGGAGAATCCCGAACCTACAGATGATGTTTTTCCATATGAATTTAGAGGTATTAGCCTCGGTGATCTTCATCATTGGTTCTGCCTCAACCTCCTTTGTGAAATAGTCGATGGCGATTATGGCATGGCATGTGTTACCCTAGGCATATGACCTATGAAATCTATTCCCCATTTGGCGAAAGGACAAGGGCTAGATACTGTGGTGAGTTCTTGGTGGGGTTGTCGCGGGATTGTGGCGAAGCGCTGGCATTTATCACATTTCTTAGCATGAAGCAGAGAATCTTTATTCAGAGTGGGCCAGAAGTAGCCTTGCTTGAGGATCTTCTGGGCTAGGGCTAATCTCCCTGTGTGGTTGCCGCATATTCCTTCGTGGACTTCTCTGAGGATGTAGTCAGCCTCATTGGTTTCAACGCACCTGAGGAAGGGCATGGAGTAGCCTCGTTTGTAGAGGACTTCGTTTGACAAGACAAAGTGCCCGGCTCTCCTTTTCAGCTTTCGAGCTTCATCTCTATCAGTAGAGAAGATTTGGTCTTTCAAGAATGCCAGGATGTGGTCCATCTAAGTAGAAGTCTCTTCAACCAACATTACCTCTGTGACAACATCTATGGACGGTTTGACGAGGTATTCGATAGAAACCAGCCTGAGGAGTTCTGAATCTTTCCTGCTTGTTAGTTTAGATAGTGCATCAGCGTTGGCGTTATCGGCCCTGGGTATTTGGAATAGTTCAAACTTCTCGAAGCAAGGAATAAGATCCCTTACTAATTTGAGCTAAGAAGCCATTCCTCTTTCTCTGGCAGCGAAGCTCCTATTAACTTGGCTCACAATCAGTTGGGAATCGCTTGCCACTGAGAGCCTCTGCACTTTCATTTCTTTGGCCAAGCGAATGCCAACAAGTAAGGCCTCATACTCTGCAACGTTGTTCGAAGCTTTAAAGTCGAACCTGAAGGCGCAATTCAACATATGGCCATTGGGGATGGTGAGAACTACCCCAACGCCTGAGCCCATATCCTCCGATGAACCATCGATAAATAGGCACCACGTAGGTGGTTCCACGGGTGCCATTGGGATATTTATTTTGGGGGTGTTAGCAAATTCTGCCACAAAATCAGTAACGATTGTCCTTTGATGGATGCTCTAGGTTTGAATACAATGTCAAACTGGCTCAGCTCGACAACCCATTTCAATAGCCTCCCTGAGGTGTCAGGTTTCTGCATCACCTGCCTCAGGAAGAAGTTAGTCAGGACGTGGATGCTATAGGCCAAAAAGTACGGCCTCAGTTTCCTGGAGGCAGTGATGGGTGATAATGCTAATTTCTCCATGTCTGGGTAGCGTATCTCTGCTCCCAAGAGAGCATTGCTTACATAGTAAACAGGCAATTGGTGCTCATCTTCTCTGATGAGGACTGAGCTCACTGACTCAGAGGATACAGCTATGTAGAGCAATAAAATCTCTCTTAACTTAGGCTTTGATAGTAGGAGAGCATGACCGAGGTGTTCCTTTAGGGCCCGGAATGCGGCTTCGCATTCCTTTGTCCATTCAAATTGGTTACCTCCTTTCAAGACTTTGAAGAATGAGAGGCATTTATCTGTAGCTTTTGAGACAAACAAACATGCTAAGGGCTGCCATTCTCCCAATGAGGCATTGCACATCCTTCGGCTTCCTAGACGACTTCATTTCTATCAATGCCTTAATCTTCTCCAGGTTGGCCTCGATCCCCCTTTGGTTCACCATATAGCCCATGAACTTTCCAGAGGCAACTCCGAAGACACATTTCAGAGGATTAAGCCTCATTTTGTAAGCTCGGAGGGTCTGGAAAGTCTTTTCCAGGTGTTGCACATGATCTTCAGCTTCCAAGCTTTTAACTAGCATATCATCCACGTAGACTTCCATAGTGGAACCGAGCTGATAGGCAAACATTTTGTTGACGAGCCTTTGGTATGTTGCCCTGGCATTTTTCAAGCCAAAGGATATGACTTTGTAGCGGTAAAGGCCCTTGTCTATCACAAACGATGTGTACTCTTCGTCTAGTGGATACATGGAAATCTGATTATAGCCTGAATATACATCCATGAAGCTTAGGAGCTCATGTCCAGAAGTGGAGTCCACATCAATCCGAGGCAATGGGAAGCTATCCTTATAACAAACATGGTTAAGGTTGGAGAAATCTATACAAATTCTCCCCAACCCTCTGGATTTTTAACTAGAACCGAATTGGAGACCCACTTAGGATAACGGGCCTCTCAAATGAAGTTGCTTTGTAGGAGTTTCTCCACATCTTCTTTCAAGGCCTTGTACTTTTTTGGGTTTAACGGCCTTCGCTGAGACAGAAATTTAGGATCGACATTGAGGTGGTGACAACTTACCTTTGGGTCGATCCCAATCATATCCTCGTATTTTCACCCAAAAATATCCAGGTTGTGGCAGATGAACCTTTTTAGGGCTCTTTTGGATTCTTCTGGGAGATCCCTTTCTACTTGGATCCTCCTTGTTGGGTCATTAGGATCCACCGCGAAACTTTTCAGCTCCTTGACTAGTGAATTCTGGGAGTCAACTCCCGTTACCCTTGGATCGATGTCCTCGAGAGACGTAGATTCTTCCATCATGGCATCATCCGGTGCCTCTTCCGAGGCATATGTCATTTTGACGTCAAAGAACATCATGTTTATCTCTTTCTTCTCTACCTTTCTCAAGGCATTCATGTAGCATTTCCTTGCCTATGGCTGGTTGTCCTGTACAGTGGCTATACCTCCTTTAGTAGAGAATTTCATGCATAGGTGGTGAATGGATGTTACGGCCCAAAGTTCTTTCAGGGTTGGTCGGCCCAGAACTCCATGGTAGGCTGACCTTCTGTCCACTACCAAGAACCCCATGAAAGTGTGGACAGCTAGAGGCTCTTCTCCCATTGTAACGGCTAATCGTACTATCCCTTTCGGGGTTACGCAATCACCTGTGAATCCGTATAGAGGCTCAGCTGAAGGTTTGAGGGGGATATCTATGTTCATTAGCTCATAAGTGCTCAAGAAGATGACATTGACGAAGCTGCCATCGTCTACGAGCATTCTCCTCAATCCATTCTGAGCCACTACTGTCCTTACTATAAAGGCATCGCAGTAGAGGTAGTAAACACCCTTCATGTTCTCTTCGGTGAAGGTGATAGGATCTACCTTTTGTGATCTTGAGGATCGACTGTTAATGAGCCAATTGGTCATTAGGGTCCCTTCAGCCTTTTTGGCATAGCTTTTCTGGGCATTCCGAGTTTGGCCTCCAATATAAGGACCTCCATAAATGGTGTATATCTCCTGAATGAGGGCCTTTTCAGGGCCCTTGATTAAGCGTGGTTCCAGACCGCTATCTAGTCGAGGCTGTCTTGCTGGACTCCTTGAATTACGCCTCATTTGTGGTTCTTGGCCCAATGGCCTCCTATCCCACTGTTGATGGTGCCTGTCATGGAATGGTGGTCGACAACCTCTCGTCGGGGATCGGTCTCTGCATTTGAGATTCGCCTCATGTCTGTGTCCTGAATTGGCCTCCATTCTGTTGGGCCAAATTTTCTACTTCGCAACATTCTTCAGTGCTGTGGCCATAACTCTGGTGGGCGCGGTAATATTTTGTGGAAAGCTCTTAATAGGGGGGAGGAAGCACCGGAGATGCGCTGGTCCCTGCTTCATAATATGTCAGAGGGGACATACCATAGTTATAGAGTCCAACGGCAGAGCCTGGAGCTCCTGCGATGGTATAAAGGAGAAGTAGACCCTCTTGTGCAGAGGCCACATAGCTCATCCCAATATTTAGGTCGGATGGATAGTTCCTCCGACGCTGACTTTTTTGGAGAAGGGGTCTGCAGTGGCCTTGGCCATAACCGGCTCTTGGCGCAGGGTTGGCACCCACTCCACCACGATTTTTGTGAAGGATCATGTTCTCATTTATTATCTCTTAGGTAATCATTTCTACCAATTGGTCGAAAGTGGCTGGGTTTTTGTTGCAGACATCTCTCCCGAACGGGAGGTTCATGTCCAGTCCCGCCTTTAAAGCGGATAGGGCCTCGACATTGGTTATTCTTTCGCAGAAGGGCATTTCTTCGTTGAAGCGGCTCAAGTAGCTTTGTAGCGGCTCATTTGGAGTTTGTCTTACGTCATGGAGGAGTTGGACCAGAGCTGAGGCAGGCTTCTGTGACGAGAAGTAATTGATGAACGTCTTTTTCAATTCTGGCCAGCTAGAAATGCTTCCAGCGACAAGTTTGTTATACTATCACTTTGCTCATCCTGAGAAGGTAAGGTGAAAAGCTGTGCATTTTAAGGCTAGAGTTGCTCTTCGGAGACTCATCTCCGTCTTATAAGTGTTTACATAGTCCAAGGGGTCTTCCCTGCCTGTATAAGGAGTAATTTTGGGCACACGAAATTCATGGGAGATGGATGCATTCCTGATCTCGGCCGAAAAGGAAAGGTTCTAGTCATCGTCGTCTATTTCAAACGATCTTGTTGGCTTCAAATTTTCTCCCCCAATGTTCGTTTCTGGAGGAAATTGTGAGAGGCTTTGAGCCTGCTAATCATTCTCATAGTATTGAGGCTGTTGGTGTATGGTTTGATGAGGCGGGTAGGGCTAGAAGTCAGATTCTCCCCTGGCCTCTGCCTCTCTCGCTCTCATTTCTCGCCTATTTCTAGGGGGACTTTGAGGCCGTTCCATTCTCGAGAGATTTTCCCGAGGCCAATTCCTGGGTCCATGTTCGCCTAGTCTTTCAAAGATGCTAGCAGACACCGTTGGTTGAGGCCTTCCGTCACCTACTGGGGGGTTGTTCCTTTCCATGTATGTCCTAGCGCGCGAGGCTTTTCTCCTGACTTGAGGATCATGAGGATGACCGCTGTCTACTTCTTGTTCTTCATTGAGATCGTTTGGGTCAGATCCATGATGCTGATTTACTCTTTGCACCTACATCATTTGGATGTATCCTTGCATTTGGGCTTGGTGCTGGGCTAGCTGCCTCACGCTGGCGGCATGGTCCTCATTTCTCATTCGAGATTGGTGAGAGCCCTCCTCCCACGCCTTCTTCAAGGGGCTTCTTCGACTCTTGCTCTTGCCGTAGTTTCTCTGTCCGTTGCAGGCCTGGTCCTTCTCGGATTCTCATCCTCATTGCTCTCGCTCATTCTCTTCTTCGGCGGGTTGGTTGATCCCTTGTTCAGTGAGACTCATTTGTTCAAGGAGGCTTAGGCTTTTAGTCACGTTTCACTTGTGGTTTTCCACAGATGGTGTCAATCTGTTGACCTCTAAAAATGGCTGCCAATAGGAACCTCACGCCTCCTCTTCCTACGTGTATTTCTCCTCTTGCTTGGACTGCCACGTGGTTTATTCAACCACGTAGATAAGCCTATGATCGAGTGGATATGCAACAAAAGATAAAGAGAAACACACTATGGTAGAGATAATAGCTTGAGGGCTCCTAATTAATGATTTTCCATGTGGATATAACACTTGAAGAATAATTAGTATAAATGGCTTGATATTTCTTGTGAGAATAATGATTTCAACATCCATTTCTTGTGGAAATGAGTTGGGTATTTATAGGTGAATTCTATTAGATTGTCCTCCATTCGATTCTCAACTGTGGCTCGATCCAGAGAGCTCTAGAGTCACGTCTTGAGTGTCACATTATTAGCATTAATGTGGATGTCTCTTTCAACCGCAACTTAAGAGGCTATGATGGTGACAAGCCACCTTTTGCAGGCTGTCCCATCAGTCTTTTCGGGTCTGACTTGTAGTGTGTCAGAGAGAAGTTAACATGTAATAAAGGTCAGACTTTGACAGCCTCGGTTGTCCTAGCTCCTCGGCACAAAAAGCCTCGGTTGTCTAACCTCCTCGACACAAATAACCTCAGAGAGAGGGTTGAGTCAAAGCAGGTTGACTTTGACCGTGCCTACGTGGAGCCCAAGTGGGATTGCCCTGCCCGCGAAAAACGCCAGGTGAGATTGGGGCGTGACAAGATTCATTAATTTCAACTCTCAAGTTTTATTTATAATTTAATTACGTATTGATTTTACTTCTTCTCTTAATGTTTGAAATAATTGGACATTATTTTTCATTGATTTGTGGATTGTAACAAACTGATAGGTAAGTTATTAATTTAGACTACGTAGTAAAATTCGACAATTGAATAAATGATAGAGATACGCTTTTACTATTGTTGCAGTCTTGAATTGAATTCTTAAGAGATTTAATGCATCTAATTAAAGATCATTCTGACTTCATAAGTTGACTTAATTAGATATGACTAATTTGAACTCGAGAGAGAAAAATTAGGTTAAATTCGTGAATTCGACCGAATACAACATTAGGAATAAATATTGAGAGGAGAAATTAGAGATGACAACTATGGTGAACTCGTGAATCCAAATCCTTTAATAATTATACTTGATAAATTCTTGATATTTGCTTTCATCCTTTTGTTCTAGAATTAATAATTATAGTATAAATCTTCAAATTAACGTAATTCAAAGAATTTTAAATAAATTATGACTCAGATTAATTAAGCTAGTATCTAAATAAGATAGTTTTCGTGGGAACGATAATTCGGACTCAATATGTTCACTTTATTACTTGTTTGCGATATTATTCACTTGCAATTATATATTTTTCACAATATTAAACACCTGGTCTTACTTTGCTTTAACTGGGCTCACTTCATTATCTTACTTCATTATGTTTTGGCTCACTTCTTTTCGCCTAGTCTCACTTCTTTGTGGCGGGGTTCAATTTTTTTCACTTGACTAGCATCAGATGATATAGAAGATGTTTGTGGTGATGACTTAGATAGTAGCGATGATGAGATTAACCATACACATGTTGATGTACCCGAAGATGAAACTTCAAATGTTTACATATCTTTCATAGCTGAAACATCATGGTCTAATAATAGGAATACAATTGCTAATTTAATGTGGGTTGATTATCATCCCAACCATGATGCCGGAGTTGATTGTATTTTTAGTTATTTTCTTATGTAATTGTTGACATAAAATTGCTAATATTTTACATGTTGTAATTGGAATTGTTGAAATTGGTTTGCTATTAAATGTTTTTATTAATTTTTTTTAATAAGTGACCATAAACTTTTAATTTGCAATACATATTTCATGGTACATAATTGTCAAAGTTCTACGGCACATGTTGAGTCCCTAGACCAACCACTCTTTCAGATGTGGATGATATTAATCTTAGCTCAACCCAAGTGGATCATAATTCTAGAACTCGACAGGTACGTTGGAGTGATGCAATGGATGGTTATATGATTCGCTCACTAGTTCACCAAGTGTTGGCCGGTCATTAAAGAAGTGTCAATGGTTTTACCACATTTCAAGTGTCCAAAGCAGTTGAGAGAGTGTACAACGGATGCGGAGTCGTGGTGTCAGATAAGAATGTAAGGGCGCGAGTGAAGACTCCAAAAAAAGATTATGTTGAAGTTCACGAGTTATTAAATATGAGCGGTTTTGGGCTGGATCTTGACAGTGGACGTGTCACAACCGATACACTATCTTGAGAGAAGTTTCTTAAAGTATAATATTTCATCCATAAATAAATATATTTGTATTAGTAATATAAGCATAAAACGTACTTCTCCACCAAATTTTTGTTTTTTGTTTTTAGTTTTTTTGTAGGGAAAACCAAATTTGTAAAGTGGAGGAACAAACTTTTTCCTTGTTATGACAAGTTTGAGGCTATCTTTGGAAATGATCCTGCTACAAGAGATCGCTCTATAATCGGCAATGACAATTTCTCCCCCATGCATGGTGTTTAAAGGATTGTAAATATAAATATATATGATTCATATTATATAAAAGAATCTAACAAGATCTTTTATGTTTTTGGTAACGGATGAAAATGTGAATAAGGTTGACGGTCACAATGAGGATATGGATCCAAACCCAATTCACACTCTCTAGCATTACTCCGGCGTAGATGTACCCAACCCAATGATGAGAGTTTAGTGCCCGATCGAGCATTGCCAAATCGTCTAAAAAAATTTCTCATTCTATGGAGATTCAAGCAACGTTAGATACGCTAAGTCACATCAATAGGCAATTGGTTCTAGACAAACTAAAAGGCATGAGCATAAACAAGCGTGACATCATGCAAGTCATGCAAGTATTTTAATCGGACAATAGTTTGGTTAAAACATTTATGAACTTGACCGATGAAGAATTCATGCGTGATTGGATATTCGAGAAGCTTGGCAGTGATCCACCTCCACTACTTTAGGATGCCATTGATAGCTTAATTAGTAGTTTAATAGGGCAGAACCTAACTTATATTTCTATCTTTTTTTGTAATATGTATGTTATTCTTTTAATTTTTTTGAATGTTGACGACTTCTACATGAGGAGTCAAGATTTATATTATTTGAAAGATACATACATTGTTAATTGTTATATAGTGGGCTTTTGTTAAAATCTAATTATGCCATCTAAAATTTAGTTTTATAATTTGTTATGTCATTGTTGAATTCTTGTTGGGAATTTTTTATTCTCTTGAAAATCCTTTTTTAACACGTGTTTTTGAAATAGGGAAGGTTATAAAAAAAAAAAAGGTTTTGTGTTACCATTTTGTACATACAAATGTTTGCTACCATTGCAAGTATTAAGTATCAATGTTATAAGGCACCTACTATTTCTAACAAATTTTAAGTTCTATGGAGAATAGGTACAAGTTTCTGGAAAAAAGTGACAATTTATAGAAAATAATGACTATCAAACAACAAAAGCTGGAAAAAATGACTATTTTCATAAAAAAATAATAGCTATCAAACACCAAAAGATGAAAAGGTACAACGATTTCTAGATTGAAAATTAAGCCAATCAAACATATTTAATTGAAAATTTCCTTATTTTCTATGTGTTTCTTATGTGTTTCGTGATTGCAATCAAATGCACCCTAAATAAAATGAGTTTTATATTCTTGTATTTTAATGAATATATCATTTAATACTATCACAATTGTCATTTACACGAGTGATAGTCATAAATAGCATTGTTTTTTTTCTTCTTAAAACATTGGTGCGTTACACTTATTCCTATTTATTTATTTTTCAAATTTGACTTAATGTAGACTTTAGTTGACTATTATATAAATATTTTTTTTAATAAGAAATTATAGAAATATCTCACGTAACTAAAAATGTAAAAGTAAACACACGAATTTCATTTTACACTTTTACCCTTCATGTTAGATTTGAAACAATATCTTTTCTCGTTTTTTTTTTCTCGTTATTAATTTGAGAGAGAGAGAGAGAGAGAGAGAGAGAGAGAGAGAGAGAGAGAGAGAGAGAGAGAGTTGTTTTTAACTTAAAAATGAAGTTTTTCTTTTTTATTTGTGTGCATTTCTTAATAGTAATTATTTGCAAAAGAATCTAGAGCCTGATGAATTGTTCGATTTAACGGCCACACACATAACATAGGCATCGAAGCCATGTCCCTTCTCCTCCCACCTTCGTCGTTCCTCCGTTCCAACTCCGCCGCTCAAAATCTGCTAACTGTTCATGCCACCGACTCCTTTTCCCGCTCTAAAGCTTCATGGCAAGAGGTATATATGCTCACGACGAACACTTATTCTACTACTGTTTCTTTAGATTTTATTGGCTTTTAGTTTATCCAACACGTGTTGGTTTGTAGGTTGCCGGGGTTTTGGTTTTCTCGGCAATTCCATTCACGGCGGTGAAAGCCATTGCCAATAGTCCTCTCGGGGAGGCGCTACAGAGGCGAATGGAGGAGAAGAAGCAGTTTTACCTGGAGAATTCTTCAAAGTTTAAGGCACTTGCGGACAAGGCCAGAATGGATAGGTGAATCAGCTTATTACACATTCACACTTGTGCCTATTTCTTCCATTGCCTTTTATTATTTCCTTTAGATTTTTCTTTATTATATTATGAGTAATAGTTAACATGCATAATAGAATTTTAGCGGGAAAAATTACTAAAATTGCCAATTTTTTATTATTATTATGTACTTCCTCCGAGATAAGATTAAGATTGTACTATGACATTAGCAATATTTGTTGTTGTTATACCTCGGACAAATAATCGAAGCAAAGGCTAGCCTAGATGTTGATAAATCTACGCATTTCGCTTAAGTCTAAACCTTCGTCCATCCCTCAAGATAGGCGAAGGTATAGGATTCGAGAACCAACCATCTAACTATTTAAATCTAATCCTGACATACATTATTTTTACCTTCGTCATATTAAAAAACCTGTTCGACGAAGGATGTGAGCATAAGCCCTTGCACCACCCATTAATTCCAAGCAATAAAATATTCCTGGGACCACATGGTGGATCTCCACATGAATAAATCAGTTACAAAGAGCCCACGTGAGAATAACAACCAAATCTGGAGAAAATAATGCCTGTGCAATCATGCAATATTCTTTTGCCATATATCATAGAATCTTTTAGAATTATGGGTCTTCTAATGAAAAGATGACACGTGGAAGAAGAGGCAAAAAGACTGAAAAAAAGTCCAAAGGCTTGCAACACCTATAAATAACTCAAATTAATTAAAGCGAAGAAGAACAATTATAAAACCTTAGCCAAATTTTTGCCCTTTGAAATCTTGATTTTGGGACGACAATTCATAGAGGATTGAGTTTAACATTTCAGCAAGGAGGTGGTCAAGGATTTGTTGGCTTTGATTTTAGTGGTCAACAGTTGTACATATGCATCTGAATAATTAACATCTTATTGGTTTAGAGTTTCAATTTTCTATTATCTATTCAATATATCTATTGAGCTTTGTCCAACTTCAGTCAAATTAATGTCTAATGATTAGTAATTTGGCTTTACAGCATGTGGTATGGAGAGGATCGCCCTCGCTGGCTTGGTCCGATCTCGTATGACTATCCTACCTATCTCACCGGCGAACTACCTGGGGACTATGGTTTTGATATTGCAGGTCTGAGCAAGGATCCCATAGCCTTGCAAAAGCTTTTTAAGTGAGTATGCCTAGCAATATTTGCTGTTGTGTGATTACTAATGTTAGAGTTTAGATGGGGACTTAATTAATTTTTACTAAAGAGTTAGTAAATTTTTTTCTTTCACAATTTCTAGATACCATAGTGTCTTTTAGCTAAACATTTATATCAACACTTGAGATTAACTTTGTAGATGAATTGCAGACAAGGTGGTTTCTGTATCCTTCCCAAATTGGAATAAATAAATGAATGAATAAACGTGATTGTTATGCACAGCATATCATCTAACTTCTACTTTAAACATGTATAAGAAGCCTTTCAAAAGGAAATTAAAGCAGCATATTTTGGGGATTTAATATTTTATAAGAGATCAAACATAAAAAAGATTTCTTTTCACAAAGAAGGCATCCCAGTCTAGGTTTACATAGCTACTTATTATTCTAATCTCTGTTATTTGACAGTTTTGAAGTACTGCATGCCCGGTGGGCTATGCTTGCTGCCCTTGGCGCTTTAATTCCAGAATTATTGGACCTAACAGGAACGTTTCATTTTGTGGAACCTGTTTGGTGGCGAGTGGGCTACTCAAAGCTCAAGGTTAGCATTTTTCAATCTTTTGTATCTAGATGAGTTAGACATTGTTACTTCTGGTTTTCTTCTTGGCCAACAAGTTTGTTGACCAATTCTTTCATAATAATTGGTGTAATCAACCATGGTATCCTACTTAGTCTGAGCCTTGTTCTTTTTCAATGTTTATTATTGTCCAAAGGTCACATATTTATTCGTGATGAAGTTTTGTTTAGTTAATACGCGGTGATAGCTTAAATTGGGGCTCGAATTAGAGCCTGAGACTGTTTATGTTTCATACAATTCTTAAACAGTGAAGAAATGGGCTTCAGTTCATTATGCAGAGGACTGTAGTACATATCAAACCTTTTCTAAATTGACCCAACTTGGTGTCTAACAAGAAGTTATAGTTATAGTTATGGTTCTTTCTTGAGTGATTGCCTTTTTGTAACTAGGGATGGCAACGGGGAGGGTGGGGCCGGGGTGGCCCTTACCGTCCCCACCCATCGGGGATTTTTTGGCAGGCAGAGAGGGGATTAAAATTTTCTCATTTGCTGTCTTTTTTAATCAATTATTTATTTTTTAATTTTTTTTTAATTTTTTTTAAATACGATTAAAATTTTAAAACATAAAAATAAAATAAAATAAAAAGATTTGGGGTGGGTTCAGGGAATTCGGGGCGGAGACCATGACTTGTCCCTGCCTCGATCAGATCACCTAACAGGACGGAGCAAGGCGAGAGTTGGGTATTTTGCCATTTCTATTTGTAACATATGGAGTTCGGAAAAAGGTAAGGTCTATAATTTTTCTGTGAGCAATTGAGAAATTCCTGTAATGGTTATCGTTCTTAGTGGATTTATTGTGCTAGCCATGGACTTAGCTCTCATATGGCAAATGCACATAACTGAAAACTTTATATCCTCTTGCTTTTCCAGTTTTGAGTTTAGTCTATGTTCTTTTCTTGGGTAATTGGCACAAAACGTCCCTATCTTTTGAAGCGATTGTGCAAATCATCTTTATCTATGAAATTTTAGCATTTTTACCTTCAAATTCACCTTTGTTTGCGCAAAATATCATTTCCATCTATTGCCATCTACGAAGCTTCGTTAAGTGGCCTCCTCAACACGATTCGTACCACTTTGAAAAGATACTTTCCTCTACACACTTATTTTCCATTTCTTCCCGCCTAACTGGTCTATTTCTCTATTTCGTTGACGAAATTCCCAATTTCTTCTCTATTTCGCCGACGAAATCTCCCACTTCTGGCCACAAATGTAAGCAAAATAGAAGATACATATGTTTCAAGAATGAGATGCAAATGGGCGCCACCAGCACCAAATTAGTGCTTCACATTCTGGATATTTTTCTTTTGCCTTTTGCACCTATATTTTTTTGCAATTCAAATCATTTTAATTGGTATTGAATAGATTTGGGCTTTTTGTACATGTCTGTTGGTGAATGTTTCTTTAGATAATAATTCAACTCACATATGATTTTTTTTTGGTAATATCAAATTGTTGTTTTTACTCATTTAAGTTTTGTTGGTTTTGCTGTTTCTATTTTCTATTGTAAATCAATTTTTAAGTAGGGACATTTTAAGCCAACAATGCAATTACATAAAGATTTTTCACAACAAACAATAAAAAATAGGGACTTTATATAAAAAAACAACAAACATAGGGACGATAAGCGCAATGTTATTAATAGGTTGGGACGTTTTACACAACATCAATTACAAACCAAAATAGTACATAACATTTCCAGTTCAGCAGACTCAACACAGTGCATTCTTCACCACTAAAACTTGATTTCGGCAACATTACAACAAGAGTCTTACATAAGTAGTCACATTACTATAAGTCCACAAATAAAATATAACTACAAAATACCCATTTGGATTTTGCATCTGCAGATTGACAATCAATCTGCCATTATTCTTGGCGAAATATGGTCTGTTTTATGTTATTTTTCTTTCTGGAATATTTGCATCTTCTATTTCGCCTACATTTGTTGCTGGAAGTGGGGGATTTCGTCGGCGAAATAGAGAAGTAGACCAGTTGGGCAGGAGAAAATGGAAAATATGTGTGGACGAAAGTACCTTTTCAAAGTGGTACAAATCGTGTTGAGAAGACCACTTAACGAAGCTTTTTAGGATGGCAGTGAATGGAAATGATGTTTTGCGCAACCAAAGGTGGATTTGAGGGGTGAAATACCAAAATTTCATAAGTGAGGATGATTTGCACAATCACTTCGAAAGGTAGGGACATTTTGTGCCAATTACCCTTCTTTTCTTATAAAATGATGTTTTTGTAACATAAGATGCCTTTTATAATTCTCACCCCAAACATTTGTGTGTTTAGAGGAAAAATAAGTTATATGTATTTTGTATTAACAGAGCTTATTAGCAACAGCTCAAGAGTCAGGGTTGAGAATCCTTATTGGAGAATCAAGTGTTTTTCTGTTTCCTCTATTTTTGGGTTAGGCAGTTACTTATCCCCACTTATATAGTTTGAAAATCTGAGGATGAGAACCAAAGTTGGCTATGAAGAATCATGTGTGCGTATTTTTCTATATTGTTTGGAAACATATGGATGAATGATGTAGGAAAGGAGTGTACGAGATAGTGTACAAGAGAACTCAAAGGAGTGCTGGGTCATATAAGAGAATAGAAAAGAGGCTAGTGTGGAATTTTCTATAACAAACCTTAGGACGATGAAGAGAGAAATATATTCTAAGGCTGTCCTAGATGCCTTGGCTAGGAAAATAAGATGAAATGACCCAAAAGACTTCAAGGGAGAGGATGCACAAAATCCCCAAATATAGCTTTTTAGTCAGAAGTGCCTATATGAACCTTTTCCACAAGGTCAACTTATGCCTTTTCCCGAATTCGTTCCAAAATTTAAACAGTATGGTATGCGGTTGAATTTTTTGGGGAGTACATTTTATTTCAATTTATTCTTAAAGATGTGTTTTTCTGGGGAAGAAAATGTGGTATTATTCCTCATAAATAATTTTATGATATATGTAGTTCACTTCAATTTCTGGATCTTCCTTTCTTTGTTTCCCCTTTTTCGTAAGATATGTTTTCTTCTATCTGTTTGCTCACCAGGGCGATACATTGGACTACCTTGGCATCCCTGGTCTCCATTTGGCCGGAAGTCAAGGAGTGGTTATCATAGCCATCTGCCAAGCCCTACTAATGGTAATCACATACTCTCTTAGAGTACATTTCTTGTTCGTCATTTTAAGTCATATGTTTGAGAATGATACTTGTCACTGATGCGATATGACTGCCTCGTGTTGAAATGGTCTGATTTTGGTTTTAGCAATCTCAGTGGGATGGCTGGATTATGTTTTTGACACTTCAATCCACAGTCATGATATTAATTGGCATATACCATAACTGTATATCATGACTCTAGCCCAGCTTGAGCCGCACATTTTGGGCACGTGACAATTACCCAGTGCGACTCTCAAAACAAAATATTCATAAAATTATATTAAATAATTTACACTTCCTTTATTTGTCCAATACGTTACTAATGTCTCCAGTTCATCATACAAATCAACATTTTTAATTACAAGCCTTTATTAGACATAGGAGATGGCAAAAGAATATTTTCTGTCCAAATCACTTTTTTTCAAGTCTTAGTAGCAGAAGACAAAAGGCTCAATTTTCCATGTTTCTTTAGGCTAAGTCTTCTGTCTTGCTCATGGTTTCCTATATCAATCAGTCCTCTTGTCCATGTAGCCCCAAAACCTCTGTCCGTGATAGTCTTTCCAGGTCTTCAGCTTTTATAAGCCTTGAAGGGACTCCCCTCACCACTTGGTTTTCTTTGTTCTGTAGCCCCTTATTGTGGCTCATCTTGTGTCAGTACCATCGTGGTGCTGTTCTGGTTAATATTATTTAAATGGTGAATCTTATATCCATAGTTCTTTCCTTCCTCTTTATATCAATAATATGCATATGCTTGTCGGCAATACCTTATGTGTGGCTGTCCCAAATCAGTTGTGGAGGGTGGGAAGTGCCAACTTATAAGTGGAAGTTGTGTTTAAATTGTAACATGGGTTAGGCATTTTGGGAAATAGGAAATACGTTCAAGTCCTTATTGAGTATGGTTCTCAAATTACATTTGTTGCCCTGTGGTGAACCTAGGGTATGATATGTCGTTCCTCAATTAATAGAAAGTAAAAAAAAAAAAATCATGAACTCCATGAATGTGTGCTTAAGATAAATCTTTTCGGAGTTTACTGGCGACGGTTATTGTTTTAAAGAAGTGAATGCAGTGAAACTGTTCTCGAGTCTAGCACCACTGTTTCACTCTATTCGTTCTTTCCTCCAAGTGTTCCATCAGTTTTCTTCAGTTCTACCTCCAATCCCCAGTTATGGTACAATTGATTGCCGTGTCCTAGACCTCAAATGCTTGATGCCCAGCTAGGAAAAACCTTATTTCATGTAGTTGGATTATTTAAACAAGTTCTTCAAATGTTTATTTGGTCTAGCAACATTTTGTTCTCTCTCTCTCTCTCTCACACACACACACGCGCGCGCGCACGCGCAAGCGCGCACACAGTTGTACAAATAAGCCCTGTTACTGCTATTTGATCTTGAATAATGCTATTTATCACCACTAATGATTATTACCTGTGTGACAGTAGGGTCACTATCACATTGTTCAATAAAGTTGAGATATATTTTTATTCATTGGACAATATGACAGTGACTCCACTGCCACATAGACTGGTGATTATTCCCAGTTGTGACAAATAACATATTTTGATCTTAGGCAATGTCATGATATTATAATTGTGGATAGTGAATACAAGTATTATGTTACTTCTTAGATAATACTCCAAATTTCTTGGATTTCTGGCTCCACTACCACATAGACATAGACAGGTGATCATCCTCAGTTGTGATAAATAGCTATTTTGATCTTAGGCAATGTCATGATATTATAATTGTAGATACAAGTATCATGTTACTTCTTAGATAATACTCTAAATTTCTTGGATTTCTGGTTGCTCGAGAAATTCAAAACAAATGATAAATTCATTGAATTCTATAATGTGGTGGGAAATGTATTCAAAATAACCGTTTCATTCTTCATGTCTCATGGTGGTCATGAATTCGATATCAACAATTCAAAACCTTTGTTGAGAGGTTAAAAACACTGTTGATCACTGAACTTTAAGCGAGATTTCACTTGGGTCCATGAACTTTATTTGTTCACAGTCAGTCACCTAAGTTCGTCTTTGGTTCCATTTACATGACTTTGTCTACCTCCGTCATTTCACCTACAGGAAATTTGATGTGGCGTATAGAAAAGTTGAGGTGGACATGTAATACCAGAGTTGAATGTGACACATTTACCTCGACTAGTGGGTTGAATTGGTTGAGTTTTTACAAGAAAACAATGGAGAGAGTTTCAAAAAATAACAACGTTCTAACACCTCATCAAGCAAATGTATATGAACATGTTGAAATTAGAATTTGAAAATCACGTGGACAAAATAATACCATATGTATTGCAAATATGGGAATGCAAAATTTGGCAACATCATCTGCCAGACTTAAAGATAGTATCTACTATGTAGCAAAAAGATAGTATGTTTTGAAACTCTCTCTGCCTTTTTTATCTCGTAAAAAATCTACCTGGTCGATTACTAAGCTGTCGACCCTCTCAACCATTGGGTTGGTCGAGATGAATGCGTGTCCACCTCATCTTTTCGGTGTGCAACTGACGTTCGATTTCCCGTAGTGTAAATGATTGTGACAGAATAACATTAATGGAACCGACGACAAACTCAAGAGTAACTAGAAACGAAATCAAGTGTAGTGACCTAAGGGATATGTCTGTCGCTTTAAAGTCCAGTTCAACTTTGTTTTTAACCCCAATTTTTTAGACAAGGCACATCTCATTGCTTTTCATTCTTGCCCCCATGCTCATTCAGTGTGTAGTTTTGTTATTATAAGACAAAAGGCCAAACATTTGTTTGTTCTGATATTTGTTCAAGTTTCTATATAGAGTTGAATTTATATCTGCAGGTTGGTCCAGAATATGCAAGATATTGTGGTATTGAGGCTCTGGAGCCCTTGGGAATTTATTTGCCTGGTGACATCAATTATCCTGGAGGCGTGCTTTTTGATCCTTTAAATCTCTCTAAAGACCCTTCCGCTTTCGAGGAACTGAAGGTGAAAGAGATTAAAAATGGGCGCCTAGCAATGGTTGCATGGTTGGGCTTCTATTTTCAAGCTGCTTTGACAGGTAAAGGCCCTGTACAGAACCTTCTTGAACACATCTCAGATCCCGTCCACAATAACGTTTTTTCAGTACTGAAATCTCTTTAAGATTTGTACATGAAAAACTGTACATTCTATTATCTATATACCTCGAAAATGATTGCCATATATATATATATGATACTTTCATCATGGGATTGACCACCCTACACCCCGTTTGGTTTGCTTGTATTTACTATATAGGTCTTACACCCCGTTTGGTTTGCTTGTATTTACTATATAGGTCTTGTCTTATTCCACGTTTTGGTTTGCTTTTGGAACCTTCAAACTTCTAATTGCCAAACAAGGTGTTTGGTAAATATCACAAAAATAAATAATAATAATAAATTGTAACATCTTTCTGAAAAACAATAAAAGAATAATTTCTTAAGTTAAGCTTTACTTTCTTCGAGGGTATGTTTGTTTTGTGGATAAATATTTGTCTGGATAACAGGTTTATCTTTATTTTGTTTGGTTCAATTAGGTATAAAATGAAATAAACTAATGTTACGAGTCAAATTTTTGTAAAAAATAAAATTTATAATAATAATAATACGTAAGGAGATCATTATAATTAATGTTCATTTTAATAAGAGTAATT
Source organism: Forsythia viridissima (assembly GCA_030279155.1). Classification (NCBI taxonomy): domain Eukaryota; kingdom Viridiplantae; phylum Streptophyta; class Magnoliopsida; order Lamiales; family Oleaceae; genus Forsythia; species Forsythia viridissima. Next base: position 10,949,548 of record CM059037.1, on the reverse strand, counting down.
ATATTCACACTACAGTTTTTATCATCTATACCATGTTTTAATTGCAATAAAGGTCCTCCAACCTTTGACATTTACGTCTCTAACTTTTTTGGTCGTATTTTTTCATTAATTTTCATATTGTCTATGATGACTATTTTTGTTTAAATATTATACTAATGTACATTGAAATGAAGAAAAAAATATTTTGTCAAATTTTTGAATTTGTTATTTATTTTGTTTATTCGAAAATACGAGAGACAAATAAATTTTTTTACGCAATTCTAAATAACTTTTTAGATATAAAGATAGAGATAAGATGTGCAAATTAATAAGTCGGTGATAAGAATATGATAAAAAATTGAGGACATAAATACAAAAATAAACAATAGTTGAAGATTTTTATTGTAATTAAAATGTGGTGTGGTTTGAATATAATTACTCTTTCAATAATTGTAGGCGTTGTAGACGTGTCACATTAATAAAGTTATTAATTTTTTTATAGCAAACATTCAAATACTGAATTTAAAATATAAAACAATTTTGAAATAAAATTTTGCTAAACACTTGCATTAATTTTTCTGCAAATAATTATTTCTTTTGTTAGAACAGATTGTTTTAAACTCTAGAATGATAGCAAACCAATATAGCAACTGCATTTCATAGGTTATATTAAAACTTGTAAAAACTTTATTACATGTTAACACTAGGATTTGTATGTAATCATTTTAATCTCCAATTGTTGAAGAAAGAAGGCTTTGATTAACAGAAGAGGAAATGTAAAAATAAACACATCCCGTGTATTGATAGTTTTGTTCTCTGTAGTTTAATTATCTGAGAAATATTATGTGAAGTTTTTTATTGTCGAATTTGTGTATAATATAATATTTGTTGAACAATTTCATCTAAAAATTTTTTATTTATAATATATTTTTTGTAGAAAATACAAACACGTATCTAAACAAATCAAGCTCGTGGTTTCTAAATCTTTTATGTTCTTCCTCTCGTCATCGAGGTCTTATTAGATAAAGTTGAGAACTTAAATACTAAACTATATAAGTTGAGGATCTAAATTCTATATTACCTATAGGTTGGGGGTTTTCATGGAAAATTTACTCCAAAGCAGAAACTGAAATGGTAGGATAATTAGCACAGTATATCCACAATAGGAGGGGCCCACCTAATCAAAAAACTGTGGTAAGTGGGGCCCAAAAATTGTTGTATCATGTATCCACAACGATACGACATGAAAGGATAAGAATGAATTAACAAAATAGTTTCTTTTTCTTTTTCTTTTTTTGTAATATAATTTAATGTATATTGTGTGGGCGGACACAGGACTCTGTGTGCTGGAATTCTTGTTAGCCAATTTTTTTTTTTTTTTTTTTTTAAAGTATAAGAATTTTTTTTTTGAAAAATTAGTAATATTTTAATTTTTTTTATATAATAATTCAGTCAAAAAAAATTTAACTCCCGTCTAAAACTACCCTAGACGTCAAATTAAATCAAAAAAATTGATGCATAATTTATTTTCCTTACATAAATTCATGGGAATTTGGTCCCAAAGATTTCTAAGATTTGTCCTCATTATAGAAATAGTTAATGACGTTTTTTTTTTTGGCACAGAAAATTATTAAAAAACATGATAAATAAAATTATTATTTTTTATCATTAAGTAATTGCATTATTCAAAATTTAAACTTTTATTTTATCTTTATAGAATGCAAAAAAAAATAATTTTGTCACAAATTTGATATTCAAATACTTTTATTTAATTAATCTATTCGTATATTAATTACAAATATTAGAGTTCCAACTGTATTCTTCATATTTGTTAATTTATTATTTTATTATAATCCAAAAATAAAGAACACGTAAGGTGTAAATTAATTTTTATTAGTATTTTTATGTTAAAAAAAACATAATAAAATTAGATTAATGTCATAAAATTATATTTTATTATTTTATTATTTATTTAACTTAATTTTTATTTAAGTTTTTCACATCACATAGCAATTCCATATACTTGAAGTACAATATTTTTTTCTTATAAAGAATTTAATTGACATGATTATAATAATATATTTAATATGTTAAATTAAATATTATTTAATAAATATACTGGACTCATTTACACATTCTGTAAATGTTCGAAATCTAATTGTAAAAACTTTCATATCAATTGCACAATAAAATACAAAGTTTAAGGACGTTCGTGTTAAAAAAATAAATATTAGTGACCATTTTCACACAAATTCCCTAAATTCATTTATATAATCATTGAAACAGCCTACATACAATGTGCAAAACGCGTTTACATTAATTAGTATACAGCTACCATTTAGGTTATTGGTTCAATGTTGACCCACTAATTTAATTAGCATCAATAACTATCTAATTTATTATGTGCTAACTGCTAAGGTTCAACTATCTAATTTATTATGTGCTAACTGCTAAGGTTGTAAGTGAAAGATCTATAGGTCATAGAAGAATCTGTCCCGAAAACAAATATTAAATTTAAATTATTAAATTCGATATATGATTAATTTAATTTTTTTTTATAATAAATAAATAGAGTTAATTAAGATATATGTTAATTAGTTCATATAATTAATCAATTAAAATGTGACATTTTATGATCATCTATAAACCAACAATCTCATAAATATAAAAGAGTAATATTATATATAGTCGTTCACTATCAGTAATCATCTTATGTGGCATTACTCAATTGGATGAATTATTCATAGTTGTTCACTATCAGTAATCATCTATCATTTAATGTCAATATAGTTATCACACATATTGATAAATAACATTATTCAAATAAAAATTTATAAAATAATTGTTTAAATTATGTTAGGATAACGTTTACATCTCAAATTTTTGTTAACAAGATTTTCAAATTAATACTAAAATTCCCATTAGAAAAGCATTTACATTTTAATATTAATCATTTTCAACAAAATCGAGATTGTCTTCTTTTTTTTTAATAATCGAATACCAGTTTGAAAATCGGTGCAGATAAAAGTCAAAATTGGAAATTTAAACCTCGTTAGAATCACCTAAGAACGATTATTTCAAGTCCAAAATTAGTCGGGGCAAGTAAAATCGATCGGTTCAACACCAAAAATTTATTTTTCACCATTTGCTTTTTTCGAGTCTATATTTTGGAATCCCTTGTTATTATATATATATATATATATATATATATATATATATATATATATATATATACTAGTTTTAAAGCCGTGCGTTGCACGTAAGTGACAAATATAGGAAAAAATTTTAGGTTTTAAATGTAATTGAAATGACCAAAAAAAAAATATGAAATTAAAATTGTTAAACAAATTTGAAAAATGTAACAAATCTAGTAACTCGACAAATCTAAATTTGAGTTCCACGAGTTGGTTAAAAAATAACACGAAAAAACTAAAAAATAAAAAAATTTAAGTGTATTACATAATTTAAATACAAAAAGTAAACTATAAAATGAACAATATGCATTGTTGAAGTTACTCGAGTAACTCGATAAACCCAAAATAAAGTATGTCGAGTTACTCGATTAAAAATGTGATACGAAATCAATCTATTCAATAGCTCAAGTAGCTCGACAAATTGAAAATCGAGTTGCCGGAGTTACTCGATGAACGAACGAAATTTAAAATTTTCATTATTTTGTTTCCCTTTTTTATTTAAATGATGTCATACATTTAAATAATTTTTTATTCTTATTTAGTGCTGTTATTTTTCAAGAAACTCGTGAGTCTTAAATTTGGATTTGTCAAGTAACTTGATAAATAAAGCATATACAAAATTTTATTTAATGTTTCATTTATTAGAATATAGTAAAATAGAATATATATCATAATCAATTAATACAATATATTTTATTTTATTTTATTTTAGCAATTAGTATAAAAAAATATTTGTAACATTATTGGTAAGAATGTTATAATTAATAGTTATAAAAAATAAAATATGTTGTTGATTTTTTTCATTGAAAAAAAAAATTAGAAATGTAAAAGCTCACCATAAAATTAAAAAAAAAAAAAAATATTTCATGAACAGTAACTTTTTCGAGTTACTATTCACCTCGTAAAAGTTTGTCGAGTTGAATAGTAACTCGACAAACTTTTTCGAATTTAAAAAAAAAAAAAAAAATTTCATGAACAGTAATTTTTTCGAGTTACTATTCACCTCGAAAAAGTTTGTCGAGTTGAATAATAACTCGACAAACTTTTTCGAATTTTAAAAAAAAAAAAAAAAAAAATTTATCATGAACAGTAACTTTTTCGAGTTACTATTCACCCCGAAAAAGTTTGTCGAGTTGAATAGTAACTCGACAAACTTTTTAGAATTTTTAAAATTAAAAAAAAAAAAAAAAAAATCCATGAACAGTAACTTTTTCGAGTTACTATTCATCTCGAAAAAGTTTGTCGAGTTGAATAGTAACTCGACAAACTTTTTCGAATTTTAAAATTTTTTTTTTTTTTTTTAAAGTCGAGTAACTCGACAAAAGTAAAAAAAATTTTTTTTTTTTTTAAAGTCGAGTAACTCGACAAAAGTAAAAAAAAAAAATTTTTTTTTTTTTTTTATAAATTCGAGTTACTCGACAAAAGTAAAAAAAAAAAATTTTTTTTATAAATTCGAGTTACTCGACAAAAGTTAAAAAAAAAAATTTTTTTTTTTATTTTAAAAATTCGAGTTACTCGACAAAAGTAAAAAAATTATTATTATTATTATTTTTTTTAAATTTGAGTAATTCAACAAAAGTTAAAATTTTTTTTTTTTTTTTTTTTTTTTTTTTAAATTCGAGTAACTCGACAAAAGTTAAATATTTTTTTTTTTTTTAAATTCGAGGTACTCGACAAAAGTAAAAAAAATTATTATTTTTTTTTTTAAAATTTGAGTAATTCGACAAAAGTTAAAATTTTCTTTTTTTTTTAAATTCGATTAACTCGACACAAGTTAAGAAATTTTTTTTTTTTTTTTTTTTTAAATTCGAGTAACTCGACAAAAGTAAAAAAAAAATTTTTTTTTTTTTAAAAATTCAAGTAACTCAACAAAAGTTAAAAAAATATATATATTTTTTTATTTTTTTTAAAATTCGAGTAACTCGACAAAAGTTAAAAAAAAATAATTTTTTTTTTTTAAATTCGAGTAATTCGACAACATTTTTAAAAATTTTTTTTTTTTTTTTAAAAATTCGAGTAACTCGACAACATTTTTAAAAAAAATTTATTTTATTTTTTAAAAATTCGAGTAACTCGATAAAAAATTTTTAAATTTTTTTTTTTAAATTCGAGTAACTCGACATAATTTTAAAAAAAAAAAAAATTTTTTTTTTTTTAAATTCGAGTAACTTGACAAGATTTAAATATATATATATATATATATATATAAAATGTCGAATAACTCGAGAAATTTAAAAAAATATTTTTTTTTAAAAAAATGTCAAAATAAAATTGGGTTACTTTTTAAAAGTTGTAGGACTTCATATACATTTTTATTTTATTTTGTTGTTATTTGTTTTTTTTATTATTATTTAAAGAGGTGGACAAAATAAAATTTGAAACGAAATTTAAAAGTCGGGGATGGCCAAAGTCAAAAAAAAAGATTATGGGTAAATTTGTTATAAAATGAAAAGAATGTGGACTAAAAGTGCAAATTACAAAAAAAAAAAAAAAATTTAATGTTTCCACTTTGTCGAGTAATTAAAATGTTTTTAATTTTCCCACTTTGTCGAGTAACTCGACAAAGTGGGATAAATTTAAAAAAAAATTTCCCCCACTTTGTCTACTCGGCAAAGTGGGGAAATTTTTTTTTTTTTTTTTTTTTTATATTTGTCATGAAAAAGTCCACCTACAAAAAAAAAAAAAAAAAAAAAAAAAAAAAAAAAAATTCTTAAGCAGTCACTTTTCCATTGCACGTACGTGGGAAAAAAAAACTTCAAAACTTCATTTAGTCATGGATTAACAAAAATTCATTTCACATAGAAAACGATCACCGAAAAATATGAAATTTTCAGGGAACATAGAATACTCATATTGCTACCACATATCAAAATTTGACAGTCCGACGGCATATTTCGGCTTACTAAAATGCTAATCGAAACAACCTAGTTAGTTTTTCAGATTTATGCTGTCACAGCTTACAAAATTGTCTATAAATTGAGTTATATAACATGAAATTATGTAAAACCAATGCCAATGGTTAGATAACCCATAGGGCTATCGTTTCCAACTGGAATTATGTAAAAATAGTTGAATAGTAACTCGACAAACTTTTTCGAATTTTAAAATTTTTTTTTTTTTTTTTATAAATTCGAGTAACTCGACAAAAGTAAAAAAAAAAAATTTATAAATTCGAGTTACTCGACAAAAGTTAAAAAAAAAAAATTTTTTTTTATTTTAAAAATTCGAGTTACTCGACAAAAGTAAAAAAATTATTATTATTATTTTTTTTTTTAAATTTGAGTAATTCGACAAAAGTTAAAATTTTTTTTTTTTTAAATTCGAGTAACTCGACAAAAGTTAAATATTTTTTTTTTTTTTAAATTCGAGGTACTCGACAAAAGTAAAAAAAATTATTATTTTTTTTTTTAAAATTTGAGTAATTCGACAAAAGTTAAAATTTTCTTTTTTTTTTAAATTCGATTAACTCGACACAAGTTAAGAAATTTTTTTTTTTTTTTTTTTTTTTAAATTCGAGTAACTCGACAAAAGTAAAAAAAAATTTTTTTTTTTTTTTAAAAAATTCAAGTAACTCAACAAAAGTTAAAAAAATATATATATTTTTTTATTTTTTTTAAAATTCGAGTAACTCGACAACATTTTTAAAAATTTTTTTTTTTTTTAAAAAAATTCGAGTAACTCGACAACATTTTTAAAAAAATTTTATTTTATTTTTTAAAAATTCGAGTAACTCGATAAAAAAATTTTAAAATTTTTTTTTTAAATTCGAGTAACTCGACATAATTTTAAAAAAAAAAAAAATTTTTTTTTTTTAAATTCGAGTAACTTGACAAGATTTAAATATATATATATATATATATATATATATATAAAATGTCGAATAACTCGAGAAATTTAAAAAAATATTTTTTTTTAAAAAAATGTCAAAATAAAATTGGGTTACTTTTTAAAAGTTGTAGGACTTCATATACATTTTTATTTTATTTTGTTGTTATTTGTTTTTTTTATTATTATTTAAAGAGGTGGACAAAATAAAATTTGAAACGAAATTTAAAAGTCGGGGATGGCCAAAGTCAAAAAAAAAGATTATGGGTAAATTTGTTATAAAATGAAAAGAATGTGGACTAAAAGTGCAAATTACAAAAAAAAAAAAAAAATTTAATGTTTCCCACTTTGTCGAGTAATTAAAATGTTTTTAATTTTCCCACTTTGTCGAGTAACTCGACAAAGTGGGATAAATTTTAAAAAAAAATTTCCCCCACTTTGCCTACTCGGCAAAGTGGAAATTTTTTTTTTTTTTTTTTTATATTTGTCATGAAAAAGTCCACCTACAAAAAAAAAAAAATAAATAAATAAAAAAAATTCTTAAACAGTCACTTTTCCATTGCACGTACGTGGGAAAAAAAAACTTCAAAACTTCATTTAGTCATGGATTAACAAAAATTCATTTCACATAGAAAACGATCACCGAAAAATATGAAATTTTCAGGAAACATAGAATACTCATGTTGCTACCACATATCAAAATTTGACAGTCCGACGGCATATTTCGGCTTACTAAAATGCTAATCGAAACATCCTAGTTAGTTTTTCAGATTTATGCTGTCACAGCTTACAAAATTGTCTATAAATTGAGTTATATAACATGAAATTATGTAAAACCAATGCCAATGGTTAGATAACCCATAGGGCTATCGTTTCCAACTGGAATTATGTAAAAATATTTAATATATAAGATGCAGTAAATGTTTGAGTTGGACAACAGAAACTGTATCTTAGAAAAACATGAAGTTTAGCAAAACCTTTCAAGTTCACATCATTAACGTGTAACCAAAACATAGGAATCCACTAAAACTACCACAAAACCAAGGTCCAAAAATTTTTAAGAAGATATTTACACTACTTAAAGTTTTTTTATTGGTTTATAATAGCGAATCCGGCACGCCGACAGCATAAATCTGAAAAACAGTCTAGGAAGTTTCGCGGTAAGTATTTTAGTATGCCTAAACATGCCGTCGGACTACTAATTTTTGGTATGTGGTAGCTACCTGAGTATTCTATGTCCCTTGAAAATTTGGTATTGTTCGGTGATCGTTTTCTTTGTCAAAAAATTTTTTGTTACTCCATGACCAGGTGAATAAAAATTTCAAAATAAGGGCACTGTTACAAAAATTTCTTCACCCGGTCATGGAGTAACAAAAATTTGTTTGACATAGAAAACGATAACCGAAAAATATGAAATTTTCAGAGAACATAGAATACTCATTTAGCTACCACATATCAAAATTTGATAGTCCGACGGCATGTTTCGGCTTACTAAAATGCTCACCGAAACACCCTAGGCAGTTTCTCGAATTTATACGGTCGTAGTTTACAAAATTGTCCATAACTTGAGTTATATACCATGAAATTATGTGAACTCAAAGCCAATGGTTAGGTAACCCATAGAGCTATCGTCTCCCACTGGAATTATGTAAAAATACTTAATATATAAGTTGCAGGATATTTTTGAGTTGGTCAACAGAAAGTGCAGTTTCGAGAAACAATTCACCCAGTCATGGAGCAAAAAATATTTATTTGACATAGAAAACGGTTACTGAACAATATAAAATTTTCACGGAATGTAGAATACCCATGTAGCTAACACATATAAAAATTTGATAATCCGACGGCATGTTTTGACACACTCAAATGCTCACCGAAACATCACATGCAGTTTCTCGGATTCATGCTATCGCAATTTAAGAAATTGTCCATAACTTGAGTTATATAACATGAAATCATGTGAAACCAAAGCCAATGGTTAGGTAACCCATAGAGCTATCGTCTCCAACTGGAATGATGTAAAAATACTTAATATATAAGGTACAACATATTTTTGAGTTGGGGAACAGAAAGACAAGTTAGAGAAACAATTCACCCGGTCATGGAGTAAAAAAAATTTATTTGACATAGAAAACGATTACCGAACAATATGAAATTTTCAAGGAACGTAGAATACCCATGTAGCTACCACATATAAAAATTTTATAGTCCGACGGCATGTTTCGGCATACTAAAATGATCACCAAAACATCTAAGTCAGTTTCTCGGATTCATACTGTCGCAGTTTACAAAAATATCCATACCTTGAGTTATACAACATGAAATTATGTGAAACCAAATCCAATGGTTAGGTAACCCATAGGGATATTGTCTCCAACTGGAATTATGTAAAAATACTTAATGTATAAAGTGCAGCAAATATTTATGTTGGACAAAAAAAACTGCAGTTTAGAGAAAATGAAATTTAGCAAAACCTTTAAGAATCGATTGTATTTCGTCATTTGTTCTCCATAGCAACTGAGATAAAAAAGCACCAAAACATGGGAATCCACTAAAACTACCACAAAACCAAGGTCCACAAAAGTTTAAGAAGATATTTACACTACTTAAAGTTTTTTGATTGGTTTATAATATCGATTCCGGGACGCCGACGGCATAAATCCGAAAAACTGCCTAGGAGGTTTCGCGATGAGTATTTTAGTATGCCTAAACATGCCGTCGGACTACCAATTTTTGATATGTGGTAGCTACCTGAGTATTCTATGTCCCCTGAAAATTTCGTATTGTTCGGTGATCGTTTTCTATGTCAAAAAATTTTTTGTTACTCCATGACCAGGTGAATAAAATTTTCAAAATAAGGGCAGTGTTACAAAAATTTCTTCACCCGGTCATGGAGTAACAAAAATTTGTTTGACATTGAAAACAATAACCGAAAAATATGAAATTTTCAGGGGACATAGAATACTCATTTAGCTAACACATATCAAAAATTGATAGTCCGACGGCATGTTTCGGCTGACTAAAATGCTCACCGTAACACCCTAGGCAGTTTCTCGGATTCATACGGTCGCAGTTTGCAAAATTATCCATAACTTGAGTTATATACCATGAATTTATGTGAAACCAAAGCCAATGGTTAGGTAACTCATAGAGCTATCGTTTCCAACTGGAATTATGTAAAAATACTTAATATATAAGGTGCAGCATATTTTTGAGTTGGTCAACAGAAAGTGCAGTTTGGAGAAATAATTCACCCAATCATGGAGCAAAGAAAATTTTTTTGACATAGAAAACGATCACCGAACAATATGAAATTTTCAAGGAAGGTAGAATACCCATGTAGCTACCACATATAAAAATTTGATAATCCGACGGCATGTTTTGACACACTAAAATGCTCATCAAAACATCCAAGGCAGTTTTCTAGTAGGATGTTTCGGTAAACATTTTAGTAAGTCGAAACATACCGTCGGAGTATCAAATTTTGATATGTGGTAGCTACATGAGTATTCTATGTTCCTTGAAAATTTCATATTTTTCGGTGATCGTTTTCTATGTCAAATGAATTTTTTTTAATCTATGACTAAGTGAAATTTTGAATTTTTTTTTTTTTTACCTTTTTTCCCACTTTGTCTTATAACTCGGCAAAATTAGTAATTTTTTTTTAAAAAAAATTTCCCAAATGACTTTCCCGAGTTACTTGATAAACAAAAAAAAAAAAAAAAAAAAAAAAAAAAAAAAAAATTAAATAAGGCCACAACAACTAAAAAAAAAAAACATAAAAAAAAAATAAAATTGGTGACTTTCTCGAGTTACTCGAGAAAGCCACAACAAAGTTATTTTTTTTTTGTGGCTTTCTCGAGTTGCTCGAGAAAGCCACCAAAATTTTTTATGTTTTGTTTTTTTTTTTTGGTGGCTTTCTTAGGAAGCCACCAAAATTTTTATTTTTTTTATTTTATTTTATTTTTAATTCTGGAGAAAGTCAAAAATTATTTAAAAAAAATTTTTTTTTTTTTTACTAATTTGCTTAGTTATGAGGCAAAGTGGGGAAAAAAGGAAAAAAAAATTTCAAGACTTCGCTTAGTCATGGATTAACAAAAATTTATTTATGTTCAATTTGCTTATAAAAAAATTAAATAGTAAAAAATTAAATGAAAACTATTCGCTACTAAATTATAGAAAAAAAAACACACCAAAAAAATAATAAATAAAGGTCCAAATGCGCTCGACAAATACATACCCAAATTAAAAAATTATAAAAATAAAAATAAAATTAGTTTAATCAATAAATTAATGTTGAATAACTTGACAAACCAAAGACATTAATTTTATTATAAAAAAAAAATATTTGTCGAGTTACTTGAAAAAAATCCAAAAAAATGGTCAAATTGGACTTTCAAAAAAATTTAAATATTCGGGATGGTCAATGACATAAAAATAAAAATTATGGGTCAATGAGTTAAAAATTTAAAAAGTTGGGACCAAAAGAATAATTTAAAAAAAAAAAATTTTAACCTTGTCGAGTCACTGGACAAAGTTCTTGAAATGTTTTTTTTTCCAACACTTTGTCGAGTAACTCGACAAAGTGGTAAATGTTGAAATTTTTTATTATTATTATTTTTTGGCCACTTTGTCGAGTTCCTTGACAAAGTGGTAAAGTTGGAATTTTTTTTTTTTTTTAATTTTTTAAATTTTGGCTTACTCGACAAAGTGAGAAAGGGTTTGAAATAATTTTTTTTTTTTTTTTGACTTCCTCGACAAAGTCTTTGAAATAAATTTTATTTCTTTATTTTTTTTTATTTTACGTGGGCTTTTAGCTCAATTTTTTTTGTGATAAAAAATTATTTGACATAGAAAACAATCGTCGAACGATACGAAATTTTCAGGGGACATATAATACTCAGGTAGCTACCACATATTAAAAATTGGTGGTCCGACGGCATGTTTAGGCATACTAAAATGCTCACCGAAACCTCTTAGGCAGTTTTTTGAATTCATGCCGTCGACAGTTTACAAAATTGTCCATAAATTGAGTGATATAACATAAAATTATGTAAAACCAAAGCCAATGGTTAGGCAACCCACAGGGCTATCGTCTCCAACTAGAAATATGTAAAAATACTTAATATATAAGGTGCATTAAATTTTTGAGTTGGACAAAAGAAACTGCATCTTAGAAAAATATGAAAATTTAGCGAAACATTTCAAATTCACATCATTAACGTGTAACCAAAACATGGGAATACACTAAAACTACCACAAAACCAAGGTCCACAAAAGTTTAAGAAGTTATTTACACTACTTAAAGTTTTTTGATTGGTTTATAATATCGATTCCGGCATGCCAACGGCATAAATCCGAAAAATTGCCTAGGAGGTTTCGCGATGAGTAATTTAGTATGCCTAAACATGCCGTCGGACTACCAATTTTTGATATGTGGTAGCTACCTGAGTATTCTATGTCCCCTGAAAATTTCGTATTGTTCGGTGATCGTTTTCTATGTCAAAAAATTTTTTGTTACTCCATGACCAGGTGAATAAAATTTTCAAAATAAGGGCAGTGTTACAAAAATTTCTTCATCCGGTCATGGAGTAACAAAAATTTGTTTGACATAGAAAACGATAACCGAAAAATATTAAATTTTCAGGACACATAGAATACTCATTTAGCTAACACATATAAAAAATTGATAGTTCGACGGCATGTTTCGGCTGACTAAAATGCTCACCGTAACACCCTAGGCAGTTTCTCGGATTCATACGGTCGCAGTTTACAAAATTGTCCATAACTTGAGTTATATACCATGAATTTATGTGAAACCAAAGACAATGGTTAGGTAACCCATAGATCTATCGTTTCCAACTGGAATTATGTAAAAATACTTAATATATAAGGTGCAGCATATTTTTGAGTTGGTCAACAGAAAGTGCAGTTTGGAGAAACAATTCACCAAATCATGGAGCAAAGAAAATTTTTTTGACATAGAAAACGATCACCGAACAATATGAAATTTTCAAGGAACGTAGAATACCCATGTAGCTACCACATACAAAAATTTGATAATCCGACGGCATGTTTTGACACACTAAAATGCTCACCGAAACATCCAAGACAGTTTCTCGGATTCATGTTGTCGCACTTTACAAAAGTGTCCATAACTTGAGTTATAGAACATGAAATTATGTGAAACCAAAGCCAATGGTTAGGTAACCCGTAGGGATATCGTCTCCAACTGGAATTATGTAAAAATACGTAATGTATAAGCTGCAGCAAATATTTATGTTGGACAACAAAAACTGCATTTTAGAGAAAATGAAATTTACCAAAACTTTTAAGAATCGATTGTATTTCGTCCTCTGTTCTCCATAGCAACTGGGGATAAAAAAGCACCAAATTTGATGACTTATTAAGGGAAAAATGAATATGTATTGACTATAATATATAAGAAGTCAATAATTGCGGCTAAAAGATACTAATATATGTATATTAAAACAAATGAAAGAAAAGAAAAGATGAAGAAGTCAAAAAATGCGGCCAAAGATATTAATTTAATATACAAAAAGTGTTAAAAGATTAGGACAAAATGGTGAGATTTGGACAAAATTAAGGCTAATACAACATCAAAACGACGTCGCGTTGGTTGAAGGGTGAATAGTAAACATGGCATAGACACTTACACTATAATATAGATATATAAAGAAAAAAGAAAAAAGAAAAAAAAAGAAGAGGAATAAAGATAAAAAGGTGGGATGTTGGGAGGTAATTTTGAGTTCAAATAGAACACACTTCCGCTAGACTTCCACCAGCTCTGTATCTCTCTCTTTACCTCTTTCTCTCTATCTATCTCCATTCTTCTTCTTCTTCCAGGTGTTGATTCGGATTTGCCCTCCCGATCATACTATTTGATGTAAGTTCATTCCTCTGTAATTTTATTTTCTCATTCATGCATGCTTTTTAATTCCGTTCCTTTTCAAATTACTTTAATTTTTGGTATTCTGATTGACCTGAATCTTGTTAGAACTTTGCATGTATTTATGTGAACGAATTTCATTGCTGTAGATAGTTCTTCTTCATCCACTGTTAAAAATTCAGAAAATGACGGAGGTGGTTATAAAACCTAGCTCTTGCCAGAATGATCTGCCCAAGCCTGATTCTAACTTGATCATCCTCCATAATCACCAGAATGATCCTGATAAGTCGAATGCTTTCACAAATGGAGCCAATGCTCTGAGTGAGGATCTTGTGGATAATAAGGATGTTGTTGTGTCGAATTCGAGTGTTTTAACTGATTCCGAGCTCGTTGAGGTTCAAGCTGTGGAATTTGATGCTCAGAGTGGAAAATTGGATACTAAAAGTGAGGAAATTAGTGAATTGTTGGATGGGGAACGTGATCCTGTGGAAGGGACTAATGTGATTTTCCCGGTGGAAAATGGCACCCCCCAAGGTCAACAGAATTCCCTTGCGGGTGAGGGACATGATGTTGCGAATGGGACTAATGGGATTCTTCCCGTGGAAAATGTCATCCCCAATGATCAACAGAATTACCTTGGGGATAGGGGGCATGGCATTGCGAATGCAACTAATGAGATTCTCCCGGTGGAAAATGGCATCCCCCGTGATCAACAGAATTCCCTTGGGGTTGCGGTCCAAGTTTCTACTGTTGATACTGTGGAGGAACAAAATGGAAAAACTGAGACTGAGGCAGAAGTTGAAATAAAGCAGGTTCAGGATCAAAGTGGAAAATCAGAAAGCAACGCAGAAGATGAAATAGAACAGATTCAGGATCAAAATGAAAAAACTGAAAGTTCAGTAGAAGCTGAAATAGAGAAAACTGAGGATCAGACAGAATCGAAGTCCTTCCCTAGTACAATTGAGAATCAGGAATCTCAAGCTAGGGTTTTGGGTTTGGGTACACAATTAGGAGATAGTGTGGAATTAAATAATTTGTTGTCAGACATTAATGTGTCTGGTGATGCTAATGACAAATGTGAGGGTTATAATCTAGAGTTAGCATCTTCAAATAAGTCGGAAGTGGAGCAGGGATCTCTCGATGTGGTTACAGGGGCCGTTGAATGTGAAGATGCTAATGACAAATGTGAGGATCATAATCTAGGGGTAGCATCAGCATCATCTACTAAGTCGGAAGTGGACAGGGGATCTCTCGATTTGGTTACAGGGGGTATTGAACCTGAAGATGCTATTGACAAATGTGAAGATCATAATCTGGAGTTAGTGTCATCTACTAAGTCGGAAATGGACCTGGGATCTCTCGATGTGGTTACAGAGGCTGTTGAATGTGAAGATGCTGATGACAAATATGAGGATCATACTCTAGAGTTAGCATCATCTACTAAGTCGGAAGTGGACCAGGGATCTCTCGATTTGGTTACCGCGGGTGTTGAACGTGAAGATGCTAATGACAAATGTGAACATCATAATCTGGAGTTAGCATCTAAGTCGGAAATGGACCAGGGATCTCTCGATGTGGTTACAGAGGCTGTTGAATGTGAAGATGCTGATGACAATTATGAGGATCGTACTCTAGAGTTAGCATCATCTACTAAGTCGGAAGTGGACCAGGGATCTCTCGATTTGGTTACCGTGGGTGTCGAACGTGAAGATGCTAATGACAAATGTGAACATCATAAGCTGGAGTTAGCATCATCTACTAAGTCGGAAATGGACCAGGGATCTCTCGATGTGGTTACAGAGGTTGTTGAATGTGAAGATGCTAATGACAAATATGAGGATCATAATATAGAGTTAGCATCATCTACTAAGTCGGAAGTGGACCAGGGATCTCTGGATGTGGTTACAGATGCTGTTGAATGTGAATCACGAAAAATTGAGGTTGGGGAGGTGAGCTTAGAGGACCAGGTTGAGGAGCTGGCTGGAGAATTGGTGGAAACATCAGAAAGTCAAGTTCGCGTCACAACTTCCATGCATTTGGATCCCAAATCTTGGCCACCCATTAACGAGGAGTTGACAAAGACAGAATTAGATTCAGATGTAATGGAAAATCAGAAGTCCAAAGCCATTCTTGGCGACAACGTCGAATGTAGGATAGAACATGGACACGAAGCAGAAAAGCAAGCCATGTTTTCCAGGCGCTGGGCTGATATGGTGAGAGCTTACCCAAGTAAAACTAAAATTGTTCATGACCCTGTTTTAAAAGAAAATAAAGAAAATTCCCCTCTATCTTATGCTGAAGATTGTGATCCATGTCCTGTAGAACCTGATGAACATCCTGATTGCATTGAAGAATCCCCTAAAGCTGTGCAATCTGAAACTGAGAGTGATGTTTCTCTACCAACTGACAACTTTCCAGCTTCAATTGCTGGGGTTCACGAGCCTCAAACTGAAATTGAAAATTCTGATTCTAAAAGCACTGAAGAGTATACTTTTCCTATTGGTAGTCCAAAATTAGAAATTAATGTTGAGAACAACCCAGTTGTTGACGACATCATGCTAAGTTGTACCACCAAGGATGCAAGATCAGGATCCGAGAATTTAGTATTACAAGAAAGTGAGGACCCTGGAAAATTGCATTGGAATGGAATTTCAACAGCTTCTCCAAAAGGTTCTACTGCTGTCGTGCTTGCTGGAGAAAACGTTGTTGAGGCTGTGACAAGACCATTCTCTTTTGTCAGGATTCTAAATTTTAATGAGAGAAAACTGGGAGAACAGATAAAACATGCTCAGCTAGAAGTTGATGAGAAGACTCAGCTCAGGGGTGCTATTCAACTTGAAATCCAGAAGACAAGGGTAAAATCTCCATCCATAGAAATTTTTCTTTCACATATGATTTCCAAATGAGTAATATTTATGAAGTTTTTGGGATTCTTCTATTAAAGGCAAAATGTCAAACTCATGGTGTTGGATACGAAGCTGCCATGTTTGAAAACAAAGCTGCAAGGAACTTAGTGAGATTGAAGCACTCGGAAATAGATTCTCTTCATTCTGTTATTAACAGAGCCAAGAATGTGATGACTATTGAGGATTTGGATAGCCGGGTAAGCTCTTTCACTCTCTCTCTTGTCTGCGTGCATCCGTCTTTCAATTTACCGTCAGAAATATGTTTGCCATATTACAGTTTATTTTCTTACATGACTGAATTATGCCCTGGGCCAGATATGCAATATGGAACATATGATACAGCATGAAACCCTTCCCTTAAAGGAGGAAAAGAAGCTCATTCGTGAAATCAAACAACAGAAACAGCAGCGTGAAAAATTGTCCCGTAGCATGGGTAGCCAAGATGAAATCCAACAGGCTTTGGACAAGAGAGAGGAAGTTGAAGAGCATTTGAAGGTATGAATATCTGATTTCTGTTGTGCATAATATAAAGACATGCAGTTTGCATATGGCATCATTTTTCTTGCTAGTCTATAGAACCAAAAGGGATAGAAAAATATAAAGACTCCATCTTGTTGTATGACAGACATTTCAATTGTGCTTTCTGTGTCTTCATGTAATTTAAACCAGATTTGTTTTATAGTTGTCTGTCACTTACTCTTTTTAGTTATTAATATGGTATCATCATCGTACGCAGATCTTAAAGAATGAGCTTGATGGCCTCAAAGATAGGATCTCAAAAACTAAAGAAGCTGCTATTGCCGCAGATAGGAAACATGAAGATGAATATAGAAATGCTGTAGAACTACAAGCTCAGTTCAGAGCTGCGGATAATATTCGCCAAGCAGCATATGCTCGATTGCAGATACTGAGAAAAGAACATTTTGAGAAGGTCAGTTGTCATTTTTAGCATTGTGTGTTTACTTTTCTCAAGTTTAATGATTAAGTTGGGGAAATTTTCTCACTAATAGCAATCTATCTGACTATAACGTTGCCATGCCAGCTGAAAACTGGCCTAAAATTGTGTATAAAAATATCGATTTAATTGAATTCTGAAGTCAGATGATGCCTTGCTTCTTTAATATGTAAAGAAACATACCCCTTAGTAACCCTTTATAACTCATATCACCTCGCTTGTTCGTAGTTTTTTATGATTTCTTCACACTCCCTGATGGAGAGGGATATGAGAAACTGACCTGCAATAAGTGGTGCAAAGCCTCCTGGTTCAACCTCACATCGACAGCCAAGAGGGAAAAACAACACAGAATCTGTCTGTAAAGGGATCTCTCTAGAATTTCAAAAAAGTGTCCAAACTCTCAACTACCTTCCTCTCTTCCTTTCCCTTCTACATATCCAATCAAAAGAACTAAAATCTAGGAAAGAAATAACAAACGAATAACTAGATTTGGAAATAACAAAATATGCATCCTAAATATCCTCTGACAATCAGTGGAACACCATGTTTTAAGGAATGATTTCCTGATTTGCATCAATAAGCTGTGGCAGGGTGTAATTATTTGGAAAAAGATATCCTGTGTTAACATATTAAAGCTGCACGTATCATAAATAAACATCTAGTTCCATTATTGCTGTTGTTGACTTGTTCTCTAAACAGGCTCTTTTGATGGTAACATTAGCACTTCTCGCTTACTTATTGTTTGTATTAAGATTTCATTTTGAAGAATTGCTTTATTAATTAATTGTTAAGATCCTGAGCCCTCCCTCTCTTGTCCCATTCATTTTAGACACACGTACAGATACATTCTACCTTGTGGTTAATTTAACATGGATATGGATGGACAGTGAAGGTATTTATGCGGAACAGATAAAAAAGATAGCACAGTAATGAACATATCTCATGATTTTTAGTTTAGCTCTTTGTGATGATTTTCATCAGCAAGATGAGTGAACCACATAATATTATGGATGCTGGTGCTTTATAAGTTACTAAAAGAGATTTTAAAATGCTAGAAATTAGATTCACTAGAATCAACACACAGAAATTCACGCCTAAAACTAGGGAAACACGATAAAAAATAGAAATCTGCTTTAAATCAACTTTAAATTGCAGAACGAACATCTTCGCGTAAATCAAGTTAATTTTTGGTTTCTTTTGTCTGTCTTTGACATGAAAAGGCAACCTATAACTTTTTTTATTTGTTCGGATTGTTTAGGTGGAAAACATAATAGAACTATGGCACACAAGCGATGAGTTCCGGAAAGAATATGTGAAGCAGAATGCAAGTAGTACTCTCACGAGATTTGGAACTCTGGATGGTAGTTCACTAGGCCCTGACGAGGCGCCACCTATTCTTCCCGGTTATATGAATGAAAGAGTTGATAAGCTGGGTTTAACACCAGCCAAGGCCGGTTCCATACAAAGTTCACATCTGGAATTATCAGAACCCAAGAATAGTACGGTGACAGATAAGAAACCTGCTAAACCTGTAATGGGCAATGGATCGGCTACTGTTTCTGGCGAGGATGTGATTAATGAGATAGAGAAGGAAGCTATGAAATCAAAGGAAGAGGTGGAGCTGGAAAGGAAGGCGAAGGAGGAACTGAGAGTGGAGGCTGATGCCAAGTTGAAAGAGCAACTTAGGCTGGAGGAAATAGCAAAGGCTAAGTTGGCACTTGAGAGGAAGAAGAGGAATGCAGAGAAAGCACAAAGGAGAGCTGAACTACGAGCACAGAAGGAAGCCGAACAGAAAGAACAGGTGAGTTTTCTTTTTCTACAATGTGCGGCTTCATTTTTGTATCCATGAAAATATCATGATGGAGTACCATGAAATGTCTTTAATTATTGATGCTGTTGACTAGTACTGATCAATGAATGTGTTTGTGCAGGAAAGGGAAAAGAGATTGAGAAAGAAGGAAAGAAATAAGGGTGCTTCTGCAGCTGCAAGTGAAGTCAATGAGAACACGAATGTTTGTGAAACCGCGCAAAGCTCTAAAAGCCGAACGGAAATTGTGAAGGAGACCAATGGGATAGAGGAGACGAACTCTGCAGAAGCAGCAGCAGCAGCAGCATTAGCAACTACCAAAAGACATCCAAAACAGAGCAAGACGAAGTATATCCCTCCACCAATTATTCGCAATCGCAACAAGAAAAAGTTTCAGCATTGGATGTGGCTAATATTGGCATGCTTCATTGTGGTTGCTCTATTCTGTCTGGGAAATACAGGTATCTTTACACTTGTAAATCACAAGTGGCGACGCCATTTTTTCTAGTTGCCTGCCTATTAGTCTTGGAGTCCAACTCAGGTTGGTGTATAGGCAATTCTTTATTTGTTCTCCACTTAGATTTTTGTTTTGTGTTTAGAGCATCTCCAATGCTAACGTGGATTGCTAAAAAAAGTGGCAATATGAATTGTTAAAATAAAAATCCACATAAGAGAAGTAGATATTGTTTAAAAAAATGAGTAATGCTATTTATCACTACGAAGATCATCATGTTATGTGGCATTAAATGATATGGACAATAAATTGGGTGCTATATCCCTACATCTCATTGACCCTACCAATTAATACCACGTAACATGCTACGTAGACGGGTGATCATCATAGCAATATTAAAAATATATATATATTCTCCAATGCGACTTTGTCAAGCTGACGTGGCACGTAGATCGAAAGGCTTTCAAATTCTTTTACCACCCAAATAGCAATTCATAGAATACATTGGAGATGCTCTTAGACTTCATATTGACATTAGATTTTATCAAGTTTGCTTTTTCGGGTTTATACTTTTTTTTGCCCTTTTGCGACTCAAACGTATTTTTAAGTGGCCAAACTTACTGTTGCCATGCATTAATTCTTCTATCCCCAGTGAAACCAAACCGTATTTTCGTTTACGTGCGTGCTCGTCTTGTGAGAGACCCAAACTGACATTTTAATCAAATCATGTAGTAAAATAATTATGTATCTTATAATTTGTATTGTAGTTATAAATACAAGCTCAAGTGGGTATGGGTGGATTCAGTTCGATTTCAACCAGAATCAAATTAAGTCGAGTACTATTCAGAATTTACAATAAATTCTGGAACCGTTTAATTCTGTGTTAAGAGTTATAAATTCGGACTGGACCAAAACTCGGTTAGGTTCGATTTGATTCTTTTATGTCTTAGAAAAAGTGTTTATTATTTTAAATGCCTATTAATTCATGTAAATTTATATAAATTAATTTTACAGCGACTAATGCTGTACAAACTGAATCAAGTTATCATTTTGAAATAAATTGAAGTTTGGTATCCACATGAGATTTTGTTACAAGTTGAGGGACTAGAAATGAGATTAACCCCACGACCAAAAACAATGCCATTTGAACTGGGGTAATTTGCACCATTCTTCCCCAACCTTTGATACAAATAACAAACCTACTCCCAGCCTTTGAGAAGTTTCGAACATAAAAAAGGTATTAGGACTTCAAGTTTACCTACATGTATCTACTTTAGTTCAAATAATCATGCAATTGACTATTCATTTATGTTGTGTATCGATGTCCCTAAAATATTTAACAGATTCTCTCAAATAAAGTTAAATATAATTCTACTAATGAACTTCTTATATCTCTAAGAAAGTTGCGAATAAATAAAAATGCAAGTATAACAACTAAACATCAATCAAAGATCGCATAGACCATAACGGTACATTTATATCATTTATTGACATCTATGTTACTTAACATTTGGTCTAAACATACAAGAACGTTGTCTTAGCTATTGAAAGTTTAGCTACCCATATTCGAAGTAATCAAACAAATAACAATTGAGCTCGACATCGCCAGGATTTAAAAAATAGTAGAAAAGATAGAGTTGTGGAATCTTCAAGCACTAATCTTCAAATCATCAGTTCTTCTTCATCACACTTCAAACCCTGATGTAAAAGTGTGTGATGTTGTCTTCTCCAAGCTCCTTTATGAAATGCAAAGCTTCTCGTATATATAGACGTGAATTTAAGGTGTAAAAATCATGTTTAAAGTGACTTAGAAGGCCCCAAGTATACTACTATAATTAAAAGTTTTGAGGCTGGAAATAGGGTGTCTCGCTCAAGTGCGAAAATTTCCCACCCAAGTGCCAGATTCTTCTCAACTTGGCAGTTCCGACGAAAACGCTCATAACTTTTGGTAGGAAATTTTGTATCGAGCTCTAAAAAATGTTTTGGACTTCTAATTCGATTGTTTTTCAATGGTATATATTATTTGCCTTGTGGAGATTTTTGTATCAAACTCAATATTCTATTTTCTCCACATGCTCAGCGAAAAGGTTTGAATTTCTCATTTCTTTTGATTTCCAATTTTTTTTTTTGCCAATTTAACCAAAGTAGCTTGAATTCGAAGATTTCATCTTACAATAACAAAAATAAACTAAAATCAATCAACACACTCAAAAGACAAGGGAAAAGCACGCTTTAGAGAGTTAAAATTCAAAACACTCAAAAGACAATGGAAAATCACGCTTTAAAGAGTTAAGATATGTGAGTCTTGGTGGTGTTGACAATGACGATGGCTAGGACTGGAAGTTGGTTAGCTTAAGTGAGGTATAGAAGATATATTCAGTTTTTTTTATTTGTTATTTGTTATTTTTTTTTATCGCTAATAGCGACATTTAATCGTTCAATTAACATATGTTCAAGTCATATGATTGGACTTAACGGCTAAAATGGACGGAAACCATCAATAGGGACTAAATTTGCTAATTTCTTAAAGATTAGAGTCAAAAACCAAACCAAAAAAAGGGTTTACTTAAAGGTTGAACACAAATAATGCAATTTACACTAAACACATTGATAATAATTATGTATGCTCAACATTATCTGTTGCCTTTTCCAAATTACATAGCAAACCCGGGAATTACAAATTATTATTGTTTAAAGTGAACAAATAAACCATAACATAGATCCAACCCTGAACACAACCATAAAATCAACATTACATGTGTTGGGTTTTGTGCTAAACAATTCCCAAGACAATGAAAATATTTTATATATATATATATATATATATATATATATATATATACATACTAGTTTTAAAGCCGTGCGTTGCACGTAAGTGACAAATATAGGAAAAAAATTTTAGGTTTTAAATGTAATTGAAATTACCAAAAAAAATATGAAATTAAAATTTTTAAACAAATTTGAAAAATGTAACAAATTTAGAGCGAATTGTGTACAATTTGCTCATACACACCAAAAAAATAAATAATTAACAAATAATAAAGAAAGGTCAAAATTTCTTCAAATGTTTTGTCTAATTTTCGGCCATTTATTTAAAATATATTGATATTTTTTTCTTGAGTACACTTGATATAAAAATTGTAGAATAATGGCATTTTTCTTAATTTTTTGATTCCTTTTCATATATGAAATAGAGGATTATGAAAATGTTAATAATTCTTTGAATTGTTACCTTGGGTTTACTCGAAGACTTACACATTAATCACATACCCCTCACGTAAATCACTAAAAGAAAAATTAATTACACCATTAACAACAAAACCTGGGTCAAATGCAAGGAAAATATCTGTAAAATGAGGGAGGACCCCAACAGTGAAAAAGACAAACGAATTCAAATTTGAGTGTACTAAAGCTCAAAACTCCAGAAGTATCCTCATCGAACGGAACGTTCAATAAATTAAAAAATTGGAACGGATTTACTGAAAATTTCACGATCAAACAAACAACTATAAACAAAATTACAATTTACAATTCCTAATGGACTGATAACAAACAAAGCACGTGTGTGTAAGAGATTTGAACCTGACAAACTTCATTTTATGGGTCTTCATAGTCCCATAAAATGTCTTTTGGGTCATTAACCAGGGCACTGTTTATTTCGCAGCAAATCAACAATTTTGGTTTACTCGTATGATTTGTAAATTGTAAGGAGAAGAGTATGGTCTTTGTTTTGGTGGAAGAAAAATTAACACAGAAATGGCGGCGGTGACAAAAGTGGATGACATGTCTAATTCCGAACGGCGGTTCCTATTTTTTTCCTTAAAAAAAAAATATTTGACGATCTGATTGTGGATGAGAATACATGTCCACATAATTTTCTCAATATCTAATTCAGAACGGAGGTTTTTTTTTGTGAGACTCCAACGAATTTGTCGAGTTGCTCGACAAACTGGGACAAACCCCAGTTTGTCGAGTAACTCGACAGGGAAGGGGATAAATGAAAAAATATATATTAATTCCATGGAATGGAGTTTGTCGAGTTGTTCGACAAAATGGCGTTAGGAAAAAAAAAAAAAAACAAATTCCAATAGTCAAAATCAAAGCTAGAGAAAGCTACCATTATTTCATTCAAAATTCAAAATGACTAATCTCAAATAATCTATAAACAACATTTATAATAAAAGTGAAAAACAAATCTAAAAATCTGCAAAGAAGTTACATTTTTTTGTAAACAGTAAAATAATTAAAAAATATAAAAAATAATAAAAATTATAATAAAGTAAACAATAAGCCAAATGGGGGAAAAAAATATTGTCGAGTAATTCGACAAATTGTCCAGTTTGTCGAGTTCTTGACAAAGGGTGAGACATGGGCTTTTGTCTTTTTTTTTTCTTTTTTTTTCAAGTTACTCGATAACAATGCTTTTGAATATTTTTTTTAATTGTTGTCGAGCAACTTGACAACATTAGTTTTGAATTTTATTTTTGACTTTGTGGTATGTGTCATTTTATTCATATAAATAATTGAGCAACTCGGCAATCTCAAATTTCAGTTTGTCAAGTTCTTTGATAATTTAAGCACATGCATAGTTTTTTTACCCTATCATTTATTATAACATTGTATAATAAATTATATATGATATAAAATTATTATAATATACTTTATTTTAACAATTATAATAACACAGTGGAATGCAAATTTATTATAATAATTATGTCAATTTATTATACTAATTATATAAATTTTATTAAAATAATCAATTTTTAGTATAATTAATAATTATAATAAAACTTAATATGAATTTATTGTAAATAAAACATTTGTTTTTTAAAGTTGCAGTTGGTGGCTTATAACTGATCGATATATTAAATTATTATAATATATTTTATTTTATTTTATTTTAACAATTATGATAACACAATGGAATGCAAATTTATTATAATAATTATGTCAATTTATTACAATAATCAATTTATTATACACTGGAATAAAACGTTTACACAACAAATCTATAGAACAAATTTAACATAAAATGTTATCAAATTATTTAGAAAAAAAAATAAAATTCAAATGTTATCGACTTAAAAAATTTATTTTTCAAATTGCATGTGTACAATTTGTTTATAACATAAAACAAAAAGTTTAAGCATTATCATTAATTGTTGATTTTTTTCTATTTTTTTCCTCTTATTCCAGTAGGATGTTTCGGTAAGCATTTTAGTAAGCCGAAACATGTCGTCGGAGTATCAAATTTTGATATGTGGTAGCTACATGAATATTCTATGTTCCTTGAAAATTACATATTTTTCGGTGATCGTTTTCTATGTCAAATGAATTTTTTTTAATCCATGACTAAGTGAAATTTTGAATATTTTTTTTTTTACCTTTTTCCCCACTTTGTCTTAAAACTTGACAAAATTAGTATTTTTTTAAAAAAAAAAAAATTCCCAAATGACTTTTCGAGTTACTTGAGAAACGAAAAAAAAAAAAATTAAATAAGGCTTTCTCGAGTAACTCGAGAAAGCCACAAACAAAAAAAAAAAATTTGGTGGCTTTCTTGAGTAATTCTCGAGTTGCTCGAGAAAGCCACCAAATTTTTTTTTGTTTTGTATTTTTTTTGGGTGGCTTTCTCTGGAAGCCACCAAAATTTTTATTTTTTTTTATTTTATTATTTTTTTACTTTCTGGAGAAAGTCAAAAATTATTTAGAAAAAATTTTTGTTTTTTTTTTTATTTACTAATTTGTCGAGTTATGAGGCAAAGTGGGGAAAAAAGAAAAAAAATTACTCGAGAAACAAAAAAAAAAAAAAAAATTGATTTAATTTTTGTAAAGTTATGTTGTTCCAATGGTGGGATTTTATTTCTAATTGTCTCATGCCTTTGCTAAGTTAAAAAATTCTAACTCTTTGTTTAATAATCTAATAAGCTTAATAATCAGTTCTCCAAAAACAGCGACAAAAAATAATACAACTCTTAGCATTTGCAGTGAATCATCTTAGATATGCACGTATGAACTCTCAAAGCTGTAAAAAAATCCTCCCTTTTCCCTTGTGAATAATTTTAAATATTAAAAAGTGAAAAAATATACAGAGAAAGATGGTCATAATATAATTAATTTTTGTTTACACCTACTCTAATCAAATTTTAATTTATAAAAAAAATTAGAAATGTAAAAGCTCACCATAAAAAAAAAAAAACTAACATTTTCCTTTAACAATAAAAGACTATCTATGTGGAAAACGTTTGTCGAGCTATAGAATGGGAAATTTTAAATATTGGGCAAGCATTTGGTCTAGTTAATTGACGGAGACAGAAAAAAAACAAAATAATTTTAATGTATTATTTAGTATAATAGACTATAGTAAGCAGAAAATTATAATAAAGTAAATATTATATAAATATAATATGTATCACAATGAACTAATACAATATATTATATTTTCTTTTCTTTTAGAAATTACTATTACATACTACAATAAACAATTATTATAATAAATTTATAACATAACAAAATTAATTTTGTACTATTAGATTATTAATTAATTATAATGATTTAATGAGTGTAATCAATTTATTATAACAAATTGATATTAAATAAATTTTTTTATAAATTGTTATAAAATTTATTAAATTTTTATTTATAAATTGTCTTCATGAATATTAATATAAATTTTGTTATAAAGAATATTATAAATAGTAATTATAAATAAAAAATGATTTCCATAATATAATTTCATATAATTATTGTAATAAATAAAAATAATTATTATAACAAATTTTACTCCACTGTGTTTTTATATTTCATAAAATTAGATATGATATATTATATTAATTTAAAATAATATATAAATTTTTTTATAATAGCTAATTTATTATTACATATTATATTAGGTTATAGAATATGAAATATTATTGATATAAAAGAACTCATTATTCATTGTAGAACATAACTCGACAAAGTTAAAATCGAGTTTCCCGAGTTACTCAAGAAACTAATGAAATGCATAATTTTTATTTTTTGAAGCTTATTTTATTTAAATTATTTAATACATTGACTATTTTGTTTAATTTGAATGTTGTAATGTTATTATTCGAGGAACGTGTAAACATGAAATTTGGATTTGTTAACTTATTTGATAAATGAAGCACATACATAATTGTATTTAAATGATTATTTATTAGAATATAGCAAAATAAAATATATATTATATAAATTTAATATATATCATAATCAATCAATAAAATATATCATATATTGTTTTATTATGATTAATTTATCTAGTAACTCGACAAATCTAAATTTGAGTTCCACGAGTTGGTTAAAAAATAACACGAAAAAACTAAAAAATAAAAAAATTTAAGTGTATTACATAATTTAAATACAAAAAGTAAACTATAAAATGAACAATATGCATTGTTGAAGTTACTCGAGTAACTCGATAAACCCAAAATAAAGTTTGTCGAGTTACTCGATTAAAAATGTGATACGAAATCAATCTATTCAATAGCTCAAGTAACTCGACAAACTGAAAATCGAGTTGCCGGAGTTACTCGATGAACGAACGAAATTTAAAATTTTCATTATTTTGTTTCCCTTTTTTATTTAAATGATGTCATACATTTAAATAATTTTTTATTCTTATTTAGTGCTGTTATTTTTCAAGAAACTCGTGAGTCTTAAATTTGGATTTGTCAAGTAACTTGATAAATAAAGCATATACAAAATTTTATTTAATGTTTCATTTATTAGAATATAGTAAAATAGATTATATATCATAATCAATTAATACAATATATTTTATTTTATTTTATTTTAGCAATTAGTATAAAAAAATATTTGTAACATTATTGGTAAGAATGTTATAATTAATAGTTATAAAAAATAAAATATGTTGTTGATTTTTTTCATTGAAAAAAAAAATTAGAAATGTAAAAGCTCACCATAAAAAAAAAAAAAAAAAAAAATCATGAACAGTAACTTTTTCGAGTTACTATTCACCTCGTAAAAGTTTTGTCGAGTTGAATAGTAACTCGACAAACTTTTTCGAATTTAAAAAAAAAAAAAAAAAAAATTTCCATGAACAGTAACTTTTTCGAGTTACTATTCACCCCGAAAAAGTTTGTCGAGTTGAATAGTAACTCGACAAACTTTTTCGAATTTTTTTAAAAAAAAATAAAAAAAAAAATTTTTAAATTTTTGTCGAGTTACTCGACAAATTTTTTTTTTTTTTTTTTTTTTTTAAAGTCGAGTAACTCGACAAAAGTAAAAAAAAAAAAAAAAAAAAATTTTTTTTTTTTTTTTTTTATAAATTCGAGTTCCTCGACAAAAATAAAATAAAAAAATTTTTTTTTTAAAGTCGAGTAACTCGACAAAAGCTAAAAAAAAAAAAAAAATTTTTTTTTTTTTATATAAATTCGAGTTACTCGACAAAAGTAAAAAAATTTTATATATATATATATATATATATATTTTTTTTTTTTATAAATTCGAGTTACTCGACAAAAGTAAAAATTTTTTTTTTTTTTTTTTTTAAAATTCGAGTTACTCGACAAAAGTAAAAAAAAAATTTTATTTTTTTATTTTTTTTTAAATTTGAGTAATTCGACAAAAGTTAAAATTTTCTTTTTATTTTTTGTTTTTTTTTTTAAATTCGAGTAACTCGACAAAAGTTAAATATTTTTTTTTTTTTAAATTCGAGTTACTCGACAAAAGTAAAAAAAAAATATTTTTTTTTTTTAAATTCGATTAACTCGACACAAGTTAAAAAATTTTTTTTTTTTTTTTTTAAATTCGAGTAACTCGACAAAAGTAAAAAAAAAAAATTTTTTTAAAAAAAAAATTCAAGTAACTCGACAAAAGTTAAAATATATATATATATATATATATATATATATATATATATATATATATATATATATATATATTTTAAAAAATTCGAGTAATTCGACAAAAGTTAAAAAAAAAAAAAAAAAATTTTTAAATTCGAGTAACTCGACAACATTTTTAAAAAAAATTATTATTTTTTTTAAAAATTCGAGTAACTCGATAAAAAAATTTTTAAATTTTTTTTTTAAAATTCGAGTAACTCGACATAATTTTAAAAAAAAATTATTTTTTTTAAAAATTCGAGTGACTCGACAAAATTTAAAAAAAAAAATGTCGAATAACTCGAGAAATTTAAAAAAATATATTTTTTTTAAAAATGTCAAAATAAAATTGGGCTACTTTTTAAAAGTTGTAGGACTTCATATACATTTTTATTTTATTTTGTTGTTATTTGTTTTTTTTTATTTATTTAAAGAGGTGGACAAAATAAAATTTGAAACGAAATTTAAAAGTCGGGGATGGCCAAAGTCAAAAAAAAAAATTATGGGTAAATTTGTTATAAAATGAAACATTTTAATTTTCCCACTTTGCCGAGTAACTCGACAAAGTGAGATAAATTAAAAAAAAAAAAATTCCCCCACTTTGCCTACTCGGGAAAGTGGGGAAATTTTTTTTTTTTTTTTTTTTAATATTTGTCATGAAAAAGTCCACCTACAAAACAAAAAATAATAAATAAAATTCTTAAACAGTCACTTTTCTATTGCACGTACGTGGGAAAAAAAAATTCAAAACTTCATTTAGTCATGGATTAACAAAAATTCATTTCACATAGAAAACGATCACCGAAAAATATGAAATTTTCAGGGAATATAGAATACTCATGTTGCTACCACATATCAAAATTTGACAGTCCGACGGCATATTTCGGCTTACTAAAATGCTAATCGAAACATCCTAGTTAGTTTTTCATATTTATGCTGTCACAGTTTACAAAATTGTCTATAAATTGAGTTATATAACATGAAATTATGTAAAATCAATGCCAATGGTTAGATAACCCATAGGGCTATCGTTTCCAACAGGAATTATGTAAAAATATTTAATATATAAGATGGAGTAAATGTTTGAGTTGGACAACAGAAACTGTATTTTAGAAAAACATGAAGTTTAGCAAAACCTTTCAAGTTCACATCATTAACGTGTAACCAAAACATAGGAATCCACTAAAACTACCACAAAACCAAGGTCCAAAAATTTTTAAGAAGATATTTACACTACTTAAAGTTTTTTTATTGGTTTATAATAGCGAATCCGGTACGCCGACGGCATAAATCCGAAAAACAGCCTAGGAGGTTTCGCGGTAAGTATTTTAGTATGCCTAAACATGCCGTCGGATAACTAATTTTTGGTATGTGGTAGCTACCTGAGTATTCTATGTCCCTTGAAAATTTGGTATTGTTCGGTGATCGTTTTCTTTGTCAAAAAATTTTTTGTTACTCCATGACCAGGTGAATAAAAATTTCAAAATAAGGGCACTGTTACAAAAATTTCTTCACCCGGTCATGGAGTAACAAAAATTTGTTTGACATAGAAAACGATAACCGAAAAATATGAAATTTTCAGAGAACATAGAATACTCATTTAGCTACCACATATCAAAATTTGATAGTCCGACGGCATGTTTCGGCTTACTAAAATGCTCACCGAAACACCCTAGGCAGTTTCTCAGATTTATACGGTCGTAGTTTACAAAATTGTCCATAACTTGAGTTATATACCATGAAATTATGTGAAATCAAAGCCAATGGTTAGGTAACCCATAGAGCTATCGTCTCCCACTGGAATTATGTAAAAATACTTAATATATAAGGTGCAGGATATTATTGAGTTGGTCAACAGAAAGTGTAGTTTCGAGAAACAATTCACCCAGTCATGGAGCAAAAAATATTTATTTGACATAGAAAACGGTTACCGAACAATATAAAATTTTCACGGAATGTAGAATACCCATGTAGCTAACACATATAAAAATTTGATAATCCGATGGCATGTTTTGACACACTCAAATGCTCACCGAAACATCACAGGCAGTTTCTCGGATTCATGCTATCGCAATTTAAGAAATTGTTCATAACTTGAGTTATATAACATGAAATCATGTGAAACCAAAGCCAATGGTTAGGTAACCCATAGAGCTATCGTCTCCAACTGGAATTATGTAAAAATACTTAATATATAAGGTACAACATATTTTTGAGTTGGTGAACAGAAAGACAATTTAGAGAAACAATTCACCCGGTCATGGAGTAAAAAAAAAATTATTTGACATAGAAAACGATCACCGAACAATATGAAATTTTCAAGAAACGTAGAATACCCATGTAGCTACCACATATAAAAATTTTATAGTCCGACGGCATGTTTCGGCATACTAAAATGATCACCAAAACATCTAAGTCAGTTTCTCGGATTCATGCTGTCGAAATTTACAAAATTGTCCATAACTTGAGTTATATAACATGAAATTATGTGAAACCAAAGCCAATGGTTAGGTAACCCATAGGGATATCGTCTCCAACTGGAAATATGTAAAAATATTTAATGTATAAGCTGCAGCAAATTTTTAAGTTGGACAACAAAAACTGCATTTTAGACAAAATGAAATTTACCAAAATCTTTAGGAATCGATTGTATTTCGTCTTTTGTTCTTCATAGCAACTGGGGATAAAAAAATACCAAATTTGATGACTTGTTAAGGGAAAAATGAATATATATTGGCTATAATATATAAGAAGTCAATAATTGCGGCTAAAAGACACTAATATATGTATATTAAAACAAATAAAAGAAAAGAAAAGATGAAGAAGTCAAAAATTGTGGCCAAAGATATTAATTTAATATACAAAAAGTGTCAAAAGATTAGGACAAAATGGTAAGATTTGGACAAAATTAAGGCTAATACAACATCAAAACGACGTCGCGTTGGTTGAAGGGTGAATAGTAAACATGGCATAGACACTTATACTATAGTATAGATATATATAATGAAGTTTGTACCTTAAATTAAAATATATGATCTTTTTTATTTCATGTTAGTGTATCAAATTGTTGATCCATTCAAATAAAGAAATGATAAATCAAAATTATGGTTGCTGGGTCGTACTTGATTGTAGGATAACGATCATTTTTTGAAGTGTAACCATTAATTGTTGCTCAAGTGATCGAATTTGTTGTAACTACTTCCATTCCTCTTTGAATTATAAATATATTGAAAGTCCTTTTGTGGCAGGATAGAGTTTTTTTTGGAGGTTAAGTCATTAGTTGACTTATTTTAAAGGAGCCCAACCCCAAGTGAAAAACAAACCCCCACGCCTTTTTCTTGTGGCTGCCTTTTCTCCTTTAATGCTTTTGCTGGTCGAAGTTGCTATCTCTTTCTCCCTCATTGCTAGTCTGTTTCTTTGTGAAATTTGCCCCTTTGTTCTTTGTGAAATTTTTTTTGGATGTTTAGTTGAGATTGGGATACATTTAGTATGGAATTAGGGTTTTAATCTCAATCTTAAATTGAGAAAAAAAAGTTTGTACTTTGTATCTATCTATTGTCATAACTTCTTTGATTTCTACTCATACACCAACGATTATATTGTCACAAATTGGTATCAGAGCGTTAGGTTTGAGTGTTTAGATTAGAAATTAAAAAAGAAAATAATTTGGGTGAATTATTTTTCTTGCAACCGAATCTAAAATTCAACTTTTTGAGGCTAATTAGTCGGAGTTAAGGTATGTGAGTGGTACCATTGGATTCTCGGTGAAGTGGGGCCCCTCTATAGACATTGCATGCAGCACGTGGTAGACGTCAGGTGGCGTGTGTCAGTGTGTGGCGGCACGTGCTGGAGCGTGACAGTGAATTGTTCATTGTTTTGTGACCTATTTGGTGTAGCAATTCTTGTTCGTGGACCAAAAATTGCAAAAATTAAAATCTAGAGCGAATAGTGGTGGTCCTAGAATTAAAAATTAAAATTTGCATCTCTCTGGTAATCAAACAAGTAGATTTTGTTCGTTACGGTATATCTGACCATACTTTTAATTTTTCAGTCAAATATAGCTCCTTGCCGATAGTAAACTGCTTTGCAGATTAATAGTTGTTTCTGTGTTTTGTTATTCTGTCTGAAATTTATTTTGTTGGTATAATTATCAACTAATTATATTATTCTACTTCACGTTACTTATTCTATTAAATTAATAGTTAACAAATCCCCAAACTTGCATGATCTATATTTTTCCTTTATTTGACCTCAGAACTTGAATATCACAGAATCTTGTGGAATATAGGACAGAGTATAATTTTATGACCATTAATTGCATGATTATTGTTCTTTGCGATCATTGTTTTTCCTGGTGTTGGTTACTTCTTGTGGCTTTCTGTTACAATTGTTTGAGTCTGTTTAGTTAATTATGTGCGAATTGTTTGATTTGTTAAAATTCAAAAATGACTACCCATAGTTTTGATTTGAGTGTGTTTAATGAAAAATGTGATTTTTCAGGCAACAAAAAATAAAGAGAATTTTGGTTCAACAAAAGGTTTCTAAAGCTATATATGATTCTTTTGCTATAACTATTATTGATGATTAGAAAAAAGAATTTGACAAGCTAGCTTACACTTCAATAATTTTACATTTGTCTGATGCTGTTTTGAGAAAATTTGGTAAATTTATTCCACGCAAAAACTTAGGAAAAAGTTAGAAGTTCTGTATTTATCAAAAACTAAACTTTTTTAGCTTGAACGATTCTTTAATTTTAAAATTGACTCTTCTAAATATCTGGATGATAATTTGGATGTCTTTAACAAACTAGTTCAATATATTGTTAATTGTGTTGAAACTATGTCTGAAGAATACAAAGTAATTATTTTGTTATATATTATACATGAAACTTTTAGGAGGTTTAAAGTGTCATTAAGTATGATAGAAACATGTTAACACCTGAAATTGTCATTGATTATTTGAGAAGTAATGAGTTAGAATTAAAAGCGGAAAAAATGGGGGGGGGGGGGGGGGGAAGGTGGAAAAGTCCATATGATAAGGGGTGGATCTCAATACAGACATGGTGGAAATTACTAGAGTTAGAATAGTAATGATAGTGGTAAAAAGAAGGGTAATGGAAAATCTAGGTCAAAGTCTAGATCAAAAGGAAAGAAATGCTAAGGTTGTGGTAAAAATGATCACATAAAGAAAAAGAGAGAGATGGAGCAAATATGGTGTCTTTTAATTATGATTCAGAACTAGTGAGATTTCTATTTTAATAAACTATGTTGATGACTATGTGGAATTATATTTATCTGTGAAATCTCATCTCATCTACGTGAATTGTTACTTAACTCTAGTGCATCTTTTCATGTTACATCACATAGCTTGTAGTTTGAAACATTGCATGAAAGTGATTTAGGTCGTGTTATTATGTATAACAACCTAAGGTGCAAAGTTGCTAGAATTGGTAATATTTTTGTTAAATTTAATAATAGTTGTGTGTTTAGTTTAAAGGGAGTCAGATATATTCCTGAAATGACTAGGAATTTAATTGTCGTTGGTGAATTAGAAGAAATGAGCTTAACTAGATAAATTTGAAAACAAGATGCTCAAAAATAACCAAAGGTGTTCTTGTAGTTTGTAAGACATAAGAAATATGTCATTGTAGGGAAAGTATTTCAAAATTCAAGTTTTTCTGTTTTTTCTGTCAACACAGATGACACACAAGTGACACGCTGGATTAACTTATGTGAGCAATAAGATGTTTAATGAAAAAGAGGTATTTGGTAAAGACTGTGTCTAGTATGCCTATAACCATGTGTGCTTGGTAAATAACACAAACTGTCTTTCTCGCCTGGTGTTCATAAAACAAATGTAATCTTGATTATGTGCATTCTGATTTGTGGATTTTTACCAATAATCCTACCTTGGGTAGGAAAATGTATTCACTATTTATTATTGATAATTATTTTGGGAGAGTATGGGAGCATCTTCTAAAAGATGAATCGAATACATTTGAAAGTTTCAATAATTGAACATTTAACTGATAAAAAGATAAAATTTATAAGGACTGATAATGAGTTAGAAATTTGTAATGCTGAATTTGATAGTATTTGTGTTGAAAATGGAATAACAAAATATAAAATTGTTCATTACACTCATCAACAGAATGAGGTAGCTGAAATGATGAATAAAATACTGTTTAATAAAATTATATGCATGATGATTAGCTTTAATGTCCCTAAATCTTTTTGGAGTGAATATGTGATGACTACTTGCTATTTAATTAATCTTTTAAGGTATCCCGATGGTAAAAAGGAGTATAGGTTATGGAATACAAGTCAGAAGGGAGGAAAAGTCATTGTGAGTAGATGTTACATTCAATGAATTTGAAATGTCATGTTTAGAACCTAATCTAGAGAAATTAAGTGAAATGATCTTGATAATAGATAGGTGGGGTCTAATAAGATTAGTACATATCTATACTAATCTAAAAGGAATTTAAAGGACAAATATGTCCTCATTAATATTTTATACTTCCTAAATTGTCCTTGAGTTAATCTTATAATTAAACTCCTAATTTAGTATTTATAACCACATATAGTCGTTAGAAGTTGAAAATGTTAAATCTCCATTTATTATTTTTAATTACTGGATTTTGAAAATATTTTCTTTAAATTGTGAGAACAGATTTGGTCAATTACAAAATTAATAGTAATTAACATTCCACCAACAATCTATTCAGCTTATTTAAGGTCTAATTTGAAGTTTAATGTTATTTTATTTGAAGGTAATTATGTAATTTGTGATGTCCATAAAGACGTCATTTGAGTATTTGTATTTGTGATTGTGATTTTTGTTAGTTAATGTGAATAATCCTCTCTCAATACTCTTCTTTTTTTCAAAAAAATAATAAATTGCATTGGACTATAAAAGTTACGGTGTATTTTTTAATTATTGTGCATGCTCATGCGTATTTGTATATTGTTTACATATCTAATTGACTTGCGGCTTCAAATTTTTTAGACGAAAAAAACTTTGTGGACTAACTTCAATAATAGTTTCAATCCACTATTGATACGTATCTTATTTCTATTATTCTTTTTTATGCTTTTGAATTGAATTGTTATCTATTTTGCTTAAACTAATTTTTCTTAACTATTTATGCTCCAACGTGATTAAGACGCTTAAATCGCCATAATATTTAGTTTTGGTAATATTGTTTTATTTCTCCATTACAATTTGAATAAGTTCACGTGAAAACATCTGGGCACTGTGCAAATGAGAATGTTTAATTTTGCCAATTTCTAATGTAAATGTTATTTTGTTTTCTTTTATATACTGATTGATAAATCTACCTAACTTGAGGTGCTACGAGCCCAAATTGCATGTGATATTTTGGGTTAAAATTTCTTCATAGTTGGAGAGCTATATTAAATTACAAAGATTTGTTATAAATCATTTGTCATCTCATAAAGCAAGAAAATTTAATGGGTTTGAGTGCTCGATATATTTAAGAGCTTATGTACACTATTTTTTATTCTTTTTGTTTGTGTTCTTTAATTGACATTATTTGACTATATTACAGATCTTAAAAAATAGATGTTCAATATTGAGCACACAATTGTAGAGAGTATTTTGTTTGAATACAACAACAAATATTATATTTCACCGTATTTTCTAATGTCAAATTTTTGTATTTTAATGCAGTATTAAATTAAGTTATAATTATTTAAATATTTGAATAAACATATATCTCACAACACCATTATTAAATCACGTGCAATGCACGTTTTACATACTAGTATACCTAAACATGATGATTGTGATACGCTTATTGTGAATCTCTACCTTCTAGTGAGGTAGCTATTCAGCGTTCGGTTGAGATTGTGATACGCTTAGTGTGAAATTAGGGTTTTAATCTAAGTTTTGGATTGAGAAAAAAAAATTCTTAATTTGTGTCCATCTATTTTTATAACTACTTTATTTTCTACTCATACTCCAACGATTATATTGTCACGACATAGATTTCATAACTCGAATTTCATATTAAATGTGGGTACTTTTTCCAAAAAGAATAGATGTAATTTGTATTTACAATTAGTACAAAAATGACCCTGAATAATAACCATTAGCGACGATTACTGGCCGAGATAGGGCTGGGCTTTATTGGCCACGACCCAACTCTATTTTGGACCAAAAACTACATTTATAAAAAAAAAAAAAAATTATGCCATAGTCCAGTCTATTTTAAACCACAACTCGTCTCTATGTTCAAATGTCTGATTGTGTTAAAAATGGCTGCAGTTATCAAAATGGGCTTTAATTTGTTGCACATTCCAGTATTTGGTGTTGAAATATCATTTTATTTTTTAATTTGGTTGTAATATTATCTTGTTGTGTATGAATTATTTATATGTCGTTTTATGAAGTATATGAGATTACAATATTATTGTATATAACACTATTAAAATGATTTAAATATTTTGTGCATCGACTACATAGCTTAGTTTTATATAAAAATTAAAATAGATATAGATTCTATGATAGAACAATTTTATCAACTACATAACAATTTTTGTTGAAAGAGACTTTGTTAATAAAATAAATATAAATTCTATTATAGAATAATTTGTAGCTGTCGGACACAATTTTCTTTAGCTAGTTTTGGATTTTGAATATTTTTATGCAATGACTTATTGTAATTTTTTTAAAGATTATGACTTATTTAAAAATATTATATTTTCATAAAAATGGCTCGGTAATTGTGATTTGAGGGGGAAAAAAATTTTGGGGCCCTCTCCTAGCCCACACTTTTGCCATATCCTGGCTCTGTCCCTGGAGACGATCAATCGTTCTCCATGACAACATACTTGTATGATTAAAAATGAAGTCGATTAGAGATATTAGGAAAAGTTCTAAAATTTTGATGTGTCCCCAACCAACAACAACTCGGAGGATAAGAAGAAGATGAAAATAATGAGAAATGATAGAATTCAAGGTTAAATAATTAATAAAAGATGTGTAATTCAACAAACACTTTTAGCTAAGATTGTGTTTTAGTTTTGATGACGGGGCTTGAGCTGAAACATAGGTTTAATATTCATAGGAGTGGGCACGATTCGATTCGATCTGATTTCAAAGAAAATCAAATTGAACCAAGAAATAATAGGTATATTGTAAATGCAATCGCCAGTTCTAATTTTAATTATGGAACCAAACCAAAACCGAACCGTTCAATTCAATTCAGTTTCATAGTTAAATTTTTATAATTACAATAATTATTTTCATTCTTTGAAACAACACAATAATTTAACAAATCATAACTTTCAAACTTCAATCCATGCAAAAAAGAACAACTAATATGATATTTTGAACACAAAGTTCCATCATAATACAAAAAGCAAATCTAGTCCAAATTTAAAAATACAAAAACAAGTTGTCTAACAAATTAAAATCATTCGCTAATATACACAAATAATAATAAAAAATTGAAAAAAAATATGGGTTGGTTCAGATATGGGCCTATAACCAATGACTGAATCATAACCATTCGGTTTTTACTTCTAATACCCATTATCTATTTTAAATTTAAAAAGAACTGAATTAAATCAATTTAAATGAATATTTGTGTCCACCTCTAAATACCCATGTCAATGTATAACATTAACACGATTGGCGAAATTAAATGGTTGAATCCATTTGCGTTGGATTTGGTCAAATTGGATTTCAATCCATGCACAAGTCCCAAATCCATCGTGTGGCGCATGTTCTCAGGTATTATTATATGTACATGAAATAATGAGACATTAACCAAACAAGAACATATACCGACCGGACATAATCCCAATAATTATGTACTAAATCAATTATAATCTGTGGTTCGATTAACAAAACCGGATTTGGGTTATGATTAATCTAATAATGTGGTGTGCTATTCAAATAGACTGCATTAAAAAAAAAAACAAGATATGTAGATAAAGTTTGACCCATGAATTCCGACCAATTTTTAATGTTTGATTACGCGGCCTTATTTTCCCGACAGGATTTTGTCGCAGGCTTCCTAATGTTTTGCTGCATGAGGGATTATATGTTGCACGAATTCGTGCAACATATACAATACCGATTGCCACGTGTCGGATCACTCCTTTCTCCCAAAAACAATCTGCACCTCTCTCACCCCACTCTTATTTGGGTCAACAATTGCGGCCACCTCACCTCACCTCACCTCACCTCACCCCACCCCACTCCACTCTCACCCACACCCACACTTACACTTAAAGAAATCTAACACACCACTGTTTCAATAATGATAATAAATTTTAATTTTTGACCATTATTTATTCTCCAATATACGTAAATAAAATTGCATATTATTGTACAATATTTCAACTCTCACCTTTTCAATAATGATAATAATTATTAACTTTTATCCATTATTTATTCTTTAATATTTATTCAGCTATAAATATATGTGAATAAAATTGTATAGTATTTTAGGATATTTTGTTGAAAAATTCAGAGACATCTTTGAAGTTACTACTATCAATACTCATAAATCTATCGTCCGACGCATCGTATGAGTACCGTGGGTCTGACACGTCGTATGAGTACTATATGTTTTGTAATTTATGATTTAAGATTACGTGTATTATTATTTTGTATAAGTTTAATATATTCGAAATATCGTAAAATACTATACAATTTTATTCACGTATATTTATAGCTAATAAATATTGGAGAATAAATAATGGACAAAAGTTAAAATTTATTATCAATGTGGGATTTGAAATATCGTACAATACTATACAATTTTATTAATGTATATTTATAGCTGAATAAATATTAAAGAATAAATAATGGATAAAAATTCAAATTTATTATCATTATTGAAAAGGTGAGATTCGAAATATTGTACAATAATATGCAATTTTATTTACACATATTTATATTTGAATAAATATTGGAGAATAAATAAGGGTCAAAATTTAAAATTTATTATTATTATTGAAAAAGTGGGGTGTTAGATTTCTTTTATTTATTTTTAATCGGAAGGTGTTATATTTCTTTAGGTGTGGGTAGGGGTGGAGACGTGGAGTGGGGTGGCCGCAATTGTTGACCCAAAATAAGGGTGGGGTGAGAGAGGTGCAGATTATTTTTTGGGAGAAAGGAGTTGATCCGACACGTGGCAATCGGTATTGTATATGTTGCACGAATTCGTGCAACATATAATCCCTCTTTGCTGCATATTCCCCATGTGGACAAATCAATCATCTACTTTCTGCTGCTTAATCTCAACTTGACCAAATTTCTTTACGATGACTACACAAAAATAACAATTAAAAAAAAAATACAAATTGAATCAAAGAAACGTATTTAAGTGTATGTATGGTAAATATTTTTATATATTATAAATAATAGATTATATGAAATATGTGAATAAAAATTATGAATCTTATAAAATATGTGGATAAAAATAATATTTAATCAACTTATAAGTACTCAGGGGAGAACCAATATTTTTTTGAAACCAGACTACTATTTAAAAAATTACATTATAAAATTTAATTTTTTTCAAGGTGGGATCGAACGCCCCTGCTTAGATCTGTCCATGTAAGTATTTATAAGCACTAACAAACATATTCTAATAATAATTGAAGAAGTAACTACATTATGCTGGGCACGTGAAAAGTTCATATACTTTTGGTTGTAAAAATTTAGTCACTTAACTCACGATAATTTATTACATTATTGACAAACAAAATGTCAAATATAACCACTTTTAATCACAACTAGTCGTAATTGAACATGTGTTGCACGTTATTCTGAAATAATTTATAAGTGCTATAAAAATAATATTTAAATGTGTTGTGTAAATATAAAAAATATTTAATACAAATTGTTTATGTAGAATAATTTTTTTATTCGATGAGAATGTCTTTGTATATAATTTTTTTTTTTCAGGCAAGGAGTATCTAATTTAACTAAAATCTTTGTTGTTGCCATAAGAATTCCTCTTGAAAGTACAACGTACAACTGTCAATACGAGAATACATGTTGTGGAAGATATATTTCGACATGAGGTATTTTATGTCATTGTGCCTTGTTGATTGTCATTGTAAAACAGAGACTATGAGTAAATTGTTTGCGTATAAATTTGAATGGATATCCTTCATCATTTGCAAGGGTCGACGGTATGTGCGGAATGAATACATGTTTACCAAAGTGTTGTCCATCTCTGCATGCATAACATGTGTTCTGAATTGATAATAAACCATTCTATTATTACAGATATTAATTTACTGATATAAATTCCTCAAGAGTGTTATCGATTTTTTTTCCAATAATAATCGATGAGGTGGAACACCATTTGGTAACAATGTGTTAGGAAACTCTTGCTGTTTGTGCCATCTAGTGTATGATTTTAACCAATGTTCTAAAAAGCGTAAAGCGTGGTTAGGCGTGAAGGGCGAGTTTCAAGCTTTTTAGGCTTAGGCGAGAGTGAAATAAAGGTAAGGCGAGAGCGATGCGTGGCTAGGCGTGGATGCTGAGCTTCAAGCCTAGACTTTGCCTAGACGAAGTTTAGGCGGACTTTTTGATCACTTGGGAAAAGATTTCTTTGTTGAATTTTAAATTATTTAAGAATAGAGTAAATTATTTATATTTAAATTTAAATTGTAAAAACATAAAGTAGTTTATTAGTTTATATTTTATTATCAAGACAAATGAAAATATATTTCTCAATCAGTGTAAAATCAGTA
This sequence comes from Forsythia viridissima, assembly GCA_030279155.1. Taxonomy (NCBI): domain Eukaryota; kingdom Viridiplantae; phylum Streptophyta; class Magnoliopsida; order Lamiales; family Oleaceae; genus Forsythia; species Forsythia viridissima. The sequence continues at coordinate 10,907,908 of CM059037.1, read as the reverse complement.
CCTTAAACTTCATTCAAATCAAAGCCCATGAAATGTGGATTACAGTTGACGAAGACTAATGTTTACTTGTAGTATTGTGTAGTACAATCACTTGAAAGAGATAATACTTCCGAAAATCTTAGAGGTGTCAATCTGGGTCGGGTAGGGTCGGGTCGGGTCGGGTCGGGTCGGGTCGGGTCGGCACGCATCCAATGAAGTCCGATGACGGCCCGCATTAGAAAAAGTCCATGCTACGGCGAGTTGCGGGCCGGACCAACCCAACCTGCGAAAATTGAACATGAGCCCGGCCCACCCATTGGCCCATCCGGGTTGAGCCCATATGGGCCACGGTTCGGCCCGGTTCAATCCGCATGAATAAAAAATTAATTTTTTTTTTAAAATTATTAAAAAAAATTAGTAACTTATTGTAATTCAAAAAAATGTTTACATTTATAGCAAAAAATGTGTGAAATTACTAAAAAATAAATAAATAACAATGATAAATTCACATTTGTTATTTATTTTTAAAAAATGTTTACATAGAATTTATATCTTATTTTACATGAATTATTTCTAACTTTGTAAAAATAAATGCGAACAAATAACAATTTGGATTTTGGCTCTGGCCGCACATTTTTTATGGCATTTTTTATTTTTATTTTTTTAATTTCTGATTGGACAGCAGCAAGCAGCAGATTGTGACAGCTGCATTACTTTATCATGGCAGCTCTGCCATTTGAATTTGAAATTATTATTATTATTTTTTTATACGGACCAGTGGTTAATCGCGTCTTGCGTGAGCTTGAACAGCCGGGTCTGTGGTTCAAGCCTCCACGGCCCGTGAACTGCCCGCCCAGTTCATGGGCCGGCCCGTGGTCCTGGGTCGAGGTGGGTGGGTCGATACGAGTTCGACCAGCCCACCCGCCTTGACACCTTTAAAAAATCTGGAGATTGTGAATGTTATATTCAGTAACAAATCTACTTCTCAGTTTTTGTTCTTCATGAATGTTAGCATGATATTTGGAATTCCACTATTTTGGATGGTGATTACCTTGATTATCTATGACACAAGTTCCTTTAATCTTCAAACAATAATATTATAATTATAATTCTTAAAATGTCTGATAAGTTTTTAAAGGTATTCTCCAAAAATATAACTCTGATGCAACCTCGTACTAGTTGAATATTTTGATATTTTCTATGTAAATATTCGTGTTAATTTCCAATCTCATGAACAGATCCACTTTTTCCTAATGACTGTCACCAAATCGTGTATCTACTAATCCTTGTTTTAAAAAGCTCGTATAAGTTTCGTCTAGACTCTGTCTAGATTTGAAGTTTGGCCTCCACGCCTAGCCACGCTTCACCCTTTGCCCTCGTCTTTCCCTTGTCTTGTTCTCGCCTAGACTTCGCCTAAACTCGAAAAATTTGAAACTCAATCTCTACACATAACCACACTTTATGCTTTTTAGAACATTGCTACTAATTCTTCAAAATTTAGAAGCAATAGCAAATATGAGATACTTACACTCTTTTGCTTGAGAACCCTCATACCTCGAGCTTTGATGGCTTCTTGTGCTGGACATAGTCGGGTCCTCTTAATCTTATTTTTGTATTTAGCTAATTCAGCATCAAGCTTACTCATCTTCTCCTCATCCGTATCACCTCTCTTATTGATTTGATATGATATAAACAATGGAAGATGTCTCAACATCACTTAAAATTAGAATTTGGATATGGTTACATAATTTGAGGGTGCAATAGAACGTTAATAATAAGTTGAGAATTTTAGGGGACAATATTATTAAGTTATAAAATATTATAGTTGAAATTTATTAATTGAAGGGTGGAATTGTGGAATTGTGACTCTCCTCAAACTCGATAGTAATTAAAGTGATTAAGATTTGTTGAAAAATGGATGTCCAAATCCTTGGATTAAAATGAAATTGAGATTTAGGGAGAAATCAATGAATGTATTAAAGAATCATAATCATGTCAATTATTAGTTAGAAAAGTAAAATATTATTAAAATAATTTAAGTAAGAGTACATTCGCCCAAATAATGATTCTCGTTTCATGTGATTTTTAATATATTATTATTATTATGGACGATTGATGATAGATGATGCTGGGAAAGAGGAAATTACTTTTTATTTTCTTATTTATTTATTATTATTTTAATCTTTTCAAGATAAGGTGTACTTTAATGTAGAGAAAATGTAGTGCTTGTTCAGCTGCTATTTTCTCAAAAAAAAATTTATTTTTTTGTTTACAATTTTTAATTTTTCAATCTTTTTTACACTACCAAAAAAATTAAAAAGTCAAAAAGTAATCAAAAAATCCATTTTTTTCCCAAAAATAACTCTACCGAACATGCCCGTAGTTACATAAAACTTCATTACTTCAGCTTGCTAACTTAGCTTCACCATCACTGTTAGTATAAAAGGCAAAATCTATTTTGTAGTTTGTTTGGTTAAGTTTAAATTGATCAAATTAATTAAATATACTTTTTATTCATATATTTCATAAAAAACGTAATTTTTTTATTCATTTATTATCTATACATTCTATATGATCTGTTAATCTCAGAAAACGAACGGTATCTCTTGAATCAAAAAGTCAGAATGGAAGGTGAATATCCCCACACAATGCCAAACAGACGGATTTCTAATATATTGTATAATCTCTATTTATATAGTCAGCCTTTGTATATGATTTCTTTCTATAAAATTTGTGAACTCTTCTTCTATCATTCAACCGCATATTTATAGGAGATTATTAAAGGTAATTAGGCCATATCCATTTTAAATGATTTGACATTCCATTTTATGTGATTTGACATTCTTTCTATGCTTCGAATTTCAAGATAAATTGACTATTGTCCAAAATATCTTATCCGACGTAAAAATTTATGTTAAGGTCTAATCCGACATAAGCATGCAGAGTCTGAGACTTGCATCCGATGCTTAGGCCTGGAAGCAAGGCTACTAATTACTTCATTGGTGTCGAGGCTTGCATCTTCAGCCCCATGCTTGTAGGCATCTGATTAGGCTCATCAATGCGATCAGTCTACCATGCCACGTGTGTCCTAAGTCTGACGTGACATCCAAGTGGACTAATGATTTTTGGACATAACATGATCCACAGTTTATAGGCAGGGCCAGTTTTTGGCCAAGGTGAGTGAGGCAACCGTCTCGACTCTCGGGTCCAAAACCGAAGGAAGAGCCCATTTTCATAAATAAATAAATAAAAATTACTTATGATTACTGAAATTGCCACAAAAAAAAATTTATACAAATATGGCTCAAAATCGAAAGGAACTCATATTTAGACGTGTGAGTTTTGAATGCATACTACAATTTGGGGTTCATTGAGCCTAATTTATGGAATTTGACTTGCACTCTAAAAATCACATAATCGACCCTATTTATAAATATTTGAAAAAATAATTTCAATACTATTAAACATGCATGGTGACTAATAGGATTAAATAAAGTTATGTGAATAAATTTTTACAATTTAACGAGCACTACGCAAAATTTGGGAGACGAAATAGGTCCTTATATAAAGGTCTCCAAAGTTGAACTTTTAGTCCCTTTGTAGGTCTTTAACCCTAACGGTTTCCAAAGTTGAACTTTTAGTCCCTTGGTCTCCACGCAACAATTTTGATGCAGGGCTTTTCTTCGAAGCTGACATATTGCATCGCGTGTTATATTTCGTTATGTCATCGCTGATTCCGCCTCACTTCCATATACATTCTTCAATTACGGCCTCGCTTCCGTCATGGGAGCGGCGGGCCCGCCCCACTACCGCACCCACACATTTCTCCCACGGTTCTTTTTAAACCCATTCACCGCCTTAATTTTCGCCATTCAGTCCGTTTTCCCTACGACTCTTCTTCTCCCCCAATCTCCAATTCTCTCTCCAACCCTAGAATCAGTACTGCCATAGAAAGTGAAAATGGGTGCTTGTTTGTCTTCAAAATCACTTGACTACCAAAACCCATCTGCGAACGTCGTTCAATTGAATGGAGAAATGCGCCAATTTTCAGTTCCTATAACAGTTTCTCAAGTTCTTCTCCAATTGGAAAATTCGTCATCAGATTCATTCATTTGCAACTCGGATTGCTTGTATTTCGATGATTACATACCGTCTTTGGGACCTGAAGATGTGCTTGAGGAATCCCAGATCTATTTTGTGCTACCGAAAACTAAGCTTCAGTATCGTCTGAGTGCGTCTGACATGGCTGCTCTCGCCGTGAAAGCCAGCGTCGCTCTTGACAAGATTAACTCCGCCGCCTCCACTCACCGGCGGAAGAGGAAGGCCCGAATTTCCCCCGTTATGGTGCTAGATCAAAATATCGAACCCTTTCAGAAGAAGAGTTTTGTTAACAATAACAATACAATGAAACCCTCCACGTCGGCCCGATTAGGGGTTTCTAAATCCGGTTCTGTAAGGAAATTTCAGAGATACTCTTCTCGGCGGGCTAAAATGGCGGCCCGATCCTTCAAGATTAGGCTTAGCACTATTTATGAAGGATCTGTGGCCTATGCTCCAGTTTAACTGATTGTCTCATTTTTCAAATTATTTTTTCATTTCTTAGCTTGGGAAAAAGCAAAACGTTTAGGAAATCCATGGGCGCACACAATTTTTTTTTTTTTTGTGGGACTCTTTTGAAGAAGGAACTCCGTATGTAAAAATTCGTGTGGGAGGTGTCATTCCATTTTGATATAAAGAATATAATCAATTTATGGAAATTGGAACTTTTCTATTTTTCTCCATTTTTCTTGTCGAACATATATATTGGTTCTTGAATTTTCGTGGGGTTATGGATACTTTTTGGAATCATAAAATGAGTTTCACATCAAAACGTCCCCATATGTTAAGATTATACCCTTCTTATCTCGCTTGTATAAATTGAACAAATGCTCTTGTCAATTAAATTCTCATTTGATTTCGAAAGCATTCCTCTCTTAAGATAAACTTCTAGTGTTTTTTCATGTAAGAACATAACAATGTCTTGCGTGTTTCAACTTTTCTAAGAGTATGTTTGTGTGTAAAGTTGGTCAAACATTATTTTTATCTACACATTTTGTAAGATCCACAATTTTTATTTATTTTTTATTCATATATTTCGTAGGACCTACTGTTTATAATCTATAAAAAATTTTATCAAACAAACTCTAACACAACATATTAATCGTATGATTTTTATATACTAGACATCTAGAAGTTTGTATAATATTTATTTGAATGAAATAGATATGGATGTTGTAATGTTTGAACCCTTCATGGAAAGTTTGAGCCTATTCATATTGTCTTTCAAAACTTGGACTTTTTAAATTGGTGGTGTTGGACATTTGAGTTTGAATTTATATAAAATAGTATTTAAAAATAAGTTTTATCTGACTTTAAATTTTTCAAATATTAGATTTCGATGTACAAAAATTGTAATAACGTTCAAACTTTAAATTAGCTTTTAATCGATATTTGGATTTTGGAGACTTTGTCACTTGATCATCAAATGCCTTTTAACTATTATTAAGATTTTGAAACCTTGGTCTACATCTAATTCAACAATCAAAATATTGGTCCACTATATAATTGGTCGAGTACTTTTACCTTATCATACCAAATATACCAAGGGATTAAATTGAAATCTAAGCTAAAACTTGGGCACTAAAAATGAAATTGTATCAAACTAAATTTTAAGTCATATATGTAATGGTCCACTCCCCTTCTGACCCTTATGTTGGCATTCTCCCTTGTTGCGTATATATATTTTGACTGTTGACGTTTTTTTGTGTTTGATTCACTTTGTTGTGTACCTCGTAATTGTTTGTGCACGAAATTACGAAAAGTCGTGCTACAGATTGAAACGTGATAAATAACCTACTTATGAATGAGTAAAGACGCATTATATTATATTTTGGTGTATCACTGTTTTTCTATGTACTGTTGGGAATTGAGACCAATTCCTTTATTGTCCACAAGATCTTTGTTCAGAGAAATATAACAAAACAGAAAAATATAAAGATAGAGAAAGATTTACGAACTGTTAAAGTTTTCACTATATGAAAAATTGTTACAATCATATAGATTTCATCCACTCAAATCTCCAAGTATCTCAAGAAAAATAATATCCTAAGCTTTACTGCACCCACCAATTTCTACTCTTTGTACAACCCACAAAGAAAACAAGAAAAACAACTAGGATGCTAGGCTTACAATTTTTCTCTCAGAAAACCCTCAATTCACTTCTACAAAATAGAATAAACCACGTTAATTTATAGTTAACGAATGACCTAATTTCTTACAAGTTTAAACTGCCAAGGAGTCTAAGATTTGGAAACTTGTTCAATTTTAGTTGACCTAAATGTCTTTCAAGTTTCGACTACCAAAGTGTCCAAGATTAGGAAACTTGTAATTTTAGTCGACCTAGAAGTATTCCCTTTCAACAATTGGTGCATCTTTTGATTTTTTCTATCCCAACGTGTACATCATTTGTTAAAATTCCAACCCTTTTTATTGTCTTTTCGAGATAAAAGCACTTGTGCAAATAGGACTTGTTCACCTCTAAAAATGATTGCGAGTAGGATCTCCATTTCTCTTCTATCTACGTGTATTTTATCAATACACTTGGATGGCTTTGTCAGCCTGTGGATCTCAAGAGTGAACTGGAGTATAGGAAGAAAAATATATTTGAGTGTGGGAGAGACACGTAATAATCGAAAAAGTGCCTGGCTTCTAACCACGGATTCCTAAGTGAGTTGAATAATACTTAAGTTAATGGAAAATTGGCGCAAATAGTCCATAACGTATAACATTAGTGTGCAAATGGTCCATAACTTTTATTTTTGGCGGAATGGTCCCTAACCTATCTATTTAGGTGCGCAAATAGTCCTTTTTGACAGATTCCGTTAAAAATCTGTTAAAACCTTTCCATTTAGGTGTGCAAATAGTCCCTCTCATTTTTTGTTTTTGTCTTTATTAGTGGGGGTAAAATTGTCAAGTTACATTTTTTCTTTCAATTGGCGCAAATGGTCCCTAACATTTACCTTAGTGTGGAAATGGTCCATAACCTATATGTTTTGGTGCACAAATGGTCCTTATTTGATGAAAAATACAAAAATATCTTTAGTTTTAGTTAAAGAAATTTACAATTGGATTCCTAACTTTTGCAAAAAGTGAAAATGAGTCCGATACTTTAATTTTTTTAATTAAAAATTAAAAAAAACTAACAAATTGATAATATACTAAATTATTTTGTATATTTTATGAACTATTATAAAATAAATAAAATTTAAGCTCATAATTACTAACAAATGTACTAATTAAAATTATTTTATTATTATTAAGTAATTTAAGCTCATAATTTTTATTATTTGATTATCATAAGGTAATATTCTTGTTTAAACTAGATCTTAGAAGTTATTGAATTTGCCAATCTTTGTGTTATAATCTTTCAATTGTTCTCCAATTTTTGATCTCACATTGCATTCTCTCAATTTTTGGTGATGTTAGTTACTCACAATGGTAGCAATTCAAGATCCAAAAGCAGAATTAGGCTTTATTTCTTCACCCCTAAAGCGGCACATACGTGACCAAAAAGAAGTCGCTAAACACTAGAAGAAGAAACTAACAATCTCTGTTTTAATACTAGTTCTTGCTACTATACATTGTTATAGCATTCACATGGACCGCATCTTGTGTCGTGTTAATATTACTTAATATCGTTATACTAGGACAAACAAGCTCTTATATTCCATTTTTTAGCAATCTACAGTATCAAACTCTGAATTGGAATTTTTGGACAATGTAAGTGAATTTTAGCATATTTATTGAGCAAAATAAATTTATATTGACTATAATTTTGTTGAACAATATTTGAATTTTGAATTTTAATTTTGACAATATTCTTGGATAACAACAAAATGAAACGGCCGAGTAGATAATTTAGATGATAACATTGCTGAAATCAAGATTTCATTAGAACTAGTATTTTTCAATTAATTAGTTTGCTATGAGTATTTTTTAAGTTTTTTTTTTGTTTGAAAATTCAATAAATTTCAATATCCAGTTACAAGTAGTGTATATAAGTAATTTTCCTAACAAATAATCTTTAGTGGAAATTACACCCATTACTTGTATTTTTAAAAATAATTTTAATATTACAAACATTGTCATTTGTTGTTAAAAATATTGAATATTATTTTATAATTTTTTTATTAAATTAAAATAGATTGAAAAACATGGAAAACAGTTTTATCACATTCATACATTGTCGCACACAAAATTAAAGATGAATCTCTAAATTGCAGCAATTTTTCATTTTGAATAGAATCCACAAACTACAAGTGCCTTCAAATTTGAAGTACTATATCCAGATTTCTTCTCCATTTTTTAATTGTGAAAACCTAAAACATCTCGAATTCCATTATCATCTTCTTTAAAAATTTGAAGCTCATAATATGGAGAACAAAAATTACAGTATTGGATACCCAAAATCACAGGGTTACACAGTCCATAACCAAAATTGAGTCACCGCATGAAATATTCAACATCAAAATAGTCTCCAAAAAATCAAAAGGTCTGATACAACGAAAGAAGACAATGCCTAACAAATAATGATAACGAAGAAGATTCAAGAGCGACAGAAATTTGAACCCCATGTACCTCAAACTATTCGTAGATGTGAATTTAATTGCAGTTATTCCTTGCCTTTCATAGTAATCCATATAGCATGTGTAACGGCTAGTGTTATAAATAGTCTTCAAATTATAGTTATGTGGTTGTCAAATGTGTGTTAGTGTTTGTGTAGAATTGTCCACATTAATGTTTCATGGTGTGTTACAAATGTGATTTTTGTAATAGTTCTGTAACATGAGGAATGTGTATTCAATTGAAACTTTTATAGACTTTTGTATAATTCGTGGACTTTAAAGTGACTTTTATGGATTTGTTGAGAATTAATAAAAGTCTTCTTTAAACTTCTGTAGGCTTTTATTAAAGATATCTGTAGACTTCTATAGGCTTTCATTTTTTTTAAAATATTAAGCTAAATTTATAAATAATATAATATTATTTTGAGTAACTTCTCGCATGTCTAAATCATCCAAAACACATATAATTAAGAATTTAAAGTAATAAATTATATTTTTCATGTCAATAAAAAAATTTATTAAAAAATATAAAAAATTTTAAGCCACCTCAATTAAATTAACAAATAACATAAATTTCAAAAAAATATTAATAATATTTTAGTAATGTTCAATAAAAAATATCAAATATTTCCAACATCTCAGGGTAAACGAGAGAGAGACATTCTTTATTTTGGGGGCTTTGGAGTCTTCACAAATATCAGGATAGATGAGAGATTTTTTTTTTTAAGATTTGTTATTTATACTTTCTACCAAAAAGTTTCTAGAACTCTCTAGAAGTCTAGTAATTAAAGAATCCCTGAAAGTAATTCTCAATTTGAATACCTCATGATTTATATAGACTTTTCTCTAAAAGTCTCTATTGAATACACCAATACTTTTAGAGAATTTTAAAAAGTCTACATTGAATACTCCTAAACGTTTAAGTCCTTAAAAAGTTCTTAAAAGTCTCAATTTGGAAACACTCCCCGAATTGTCACAATTGTGGTTTTATCTGTTACACTTGATAGTATCATATGTATTACAAATTGTAACAAATGTGTTCATGTGTAATTTTTTGCCATTTTATGCCAACTGATTGTGTAGGCTTATTGACATTTTATCACAAAAGATTATGCAGTCCTGGATTACAATAATTGTCATTTATTTAGTTTCCAGTTATGATATTAATGTAATTAAAAAATAATATTAGTAATTAGAAATAAAATAATGCTACCAGTATTTTTGTACATCTATCTTTAAAAAAATAAGATAAGAATTGTTCTCTTCATCATATCTTACCCCTTTATCAAATCTTTCTTCTCAAATCAAAGTCTTAAATCTATCTCATTCTTCTACTTCATGTGCCATTGAATTGAAATTTTACGATCGAATCCCTGCAGTATACTTACTAGCTTTTAAAATCCCTAATCTATGGCAAAATTGATTAAAGTGCCATAGAAGCCCATTTTTTAGCTTTTACTTATCACGAGCGTATGAAATTTTTTCTGGTACGAGAAGAAAAAAGTACTTGGAGGTTAAGGTTTTTTATTTATTTATTTAAATGGGTGATGTGGCACAACGACACGTGCCAATAAATAAAGAGATGATTGGTTGGGATTGCTGGCAAGAGAACGGGCCTGTCATAACTAGTGGATATAATTTCCGGTATAAGTCATGTATGGCAGCCCACTTTAAAGCCCAATCTTCTTGGTATAACAGTAATCCACAGGTGCATATCCAGCTATGTATCGAATGCGGAATGCCTGTATTAAGCAATAGAAGGGTACAAGGGGCCAAGGGTTTTTCTTTGGTATTGCACTAAAACTTGGGAACAATTTACCGTGAAGGAGAGGCTCTTGGCACCAATTTTATCTTGTGTCGCTGTTCATCTTCTTCATCACCAAACTTGGAAGGTAATATGAGATTTATTTGTGTAAAAACATGCTTTAAATTTGTTGATTTTCGCACTGTGAATATTTAATTTCAACACAACCTCGATCTAAGATTCCGTCCAGCCTTATCGCTGTTCTCTTCTTCTAGCTCCTTAGAATTTATATTTTTCCAATATTGTTGTTTCTTGATGGTAACCTTTCTCGCGCAACAGCGATTTTCTCGACAATATCTCTCTTGAATTTCGACGTGGTTGTTTATGGTTTTCTCCTTGCCTTTGGAACCGCCGCTCTCAAGTGTAATCAATGAAATACCCAGGACCAAAATCTAGTGGGGGCAACTGCCCTCACTAGACCCCAGGTTGCTCCGTCCCAGCTTGACTTGCCCTAGTACTGTTACTGGTTCAGTTTCCTCACTGTTAAATTCAATTCTGCTGCAGCTTTAGTTTTAGTAGATTGTGGTAATTGTGCCATGGAAACTGGAGGTAATTCTTTAGCATCTGGACCTGATGGGGTGAAGCGTAAAGTGAGTTATTTCTATGACCCGGAGGTTGGCAATTACTACTATGGCCAAGGCCACCCAATGAAACCGCACAGGATTCGAATGACGCATGCTCTTCTTGCCCACTATGGATTACTGCAGCATATGCATGTTCTAAAGCCCAATCCTGCCAGAGAGAAAGATCTTTGCAGATTTCATGCTGATGATTATGTTTCTTTCTTGAAGAGCATCACCCCAGAAACACAACAGGATCAGCTAAGGCAGCTGAAGAGATTTAATGTCGGTGAAGATTGCCCGGTTTTTGACGGTCTCTACCCTTTCTGTCAAACATATGCCGGTGGTTCTGTTGGAGGGTCAGTGAAGTTAAATCATGGACACTGTGATATAGCAATCAATTGGGCTGGTGGATTACATCATGCTAAGAAATGTGAGGCTTCTGGTTTTTGCTATGTGAATGATATAGTGCTGGCAATTTTGGAGCTCCTCAAGGTGCACGAGGTTGGTTGTCTCTGTTTATCCCTTAATGTCGATATCTTTTAGCTCCCATGAATCTTGTTAAATTAAATGGAAATCATATATGAAGAAACTCGTTTGTCAATAATAAGCCTGTTTTTCAGTTTCTTGCTTTGATGTCAGTTTGCCTTGTAGAAATACAGTATTTGTCTTACTACCCTGAATTCAGAGTTTGAAGGACACAGTTTGGAGAGAAAGTAGTTGGACAGCCTACAATCACTTTAGAGATTGGATCATTCTGAACAAATAAGTTTCCATTACAACTGAAATTCCTGCACAAGATAAAATTATGTGTGAAGGTGGTTAGGTCTCTTGTGTTTGAGTCTGAAATTGTTTAAAATCCTTTGCACATTTTTAGAATTACGCCTAAACAATAAACCGTGTTCTTTTCATAAGCTTGATCTGGAACAATTTGACTGATACTCAGGTACTTCTGCACGTTCTTGGCAATGTTCAGACCTGTAAACAGTAGTTGTTTCCTAATGATAGTCTATTTCAGGAAATATTCAAATTGTATGTAAATTTATTTGAAGCTAGGAATCTCAATTTTATCATATTTCGGGGGACCTTCATATTCTAAAAACTTAGAATTTGTTTTGAATTAAAATCACAAGCTTCCTATTCTTATCATAGAAGTACGTGGTTTTTCATATTTTGGGTTTTCCACGTAAATCCTAGTGTTATTGCGTTTCATCATGTTAATGTTTCTTCCATATGATTGTTTGTGTGAACATCGACCTGTACAACTCATGTACATATTAAATAAGAAGATAAAGAAGAAGCTAGCACAATTAGGAATTTAAAAAAAAAAAATTGAATCACAACTTATTTAACCCCGTTCTAGGTTGTTGAGACCGGATCAAACCAACGAGTGGTTTCCTTGAGTAATAGTTTATTTCATAACATCATGATGCATATAAATTTTTTGACAGCATTTAGTAATTCTCATGTCTAAGCTAATTATAGTACTAATTTTCGGAACAAATGTTAATGCTTGACTATGATACTTCTATCCTGCATATTAGAATCCTCATTTGTTGCTGCTTAACGTACACAAGAGTTCTTTTAAGCATATGAACCCAATCATTACCAATGCACTATAATCCTTGCGTTGATTTTTTTTTTATTTTTTTTGTCAGCGTGTATTGTATGTAGACATTGATATTCATCATGGTGACGGTGTTGAGGAAGCATTTTATACCACAGACAGGGTGATGACTGTTTCTTTTCATAAATTTGGAGATTACTTTCCTGGTACAGGGGATATACGAGACATTGGATATGGAAAGGGGAAATATTACTCCCTTAATGTTCCACTAGATGATGGAATTGATGATGAAAGCTATCAGTCTTTATTTAAGCCAATAATGGGTAAAGTGATGGAAGTTTTTAGGCCTGGTGCTGTAGTTTTACAATGTGGGGCAGACTCTCTGTCTGGAGACCGATTGGGCTGCTTTAATTTGTCAATTAAAGGTCATGCAGAGTGTGTCAAATATATGAGATCTTTTAATGTGCCACTACTCTTGCTTGGTGGAGGTGGTTACACAATTCGGAATGTTGCTCGCTGCTGGTGTTATGAGGTAAGAGGCATATTCGTAGTGATTACAACTTGCAACTACTAAACTCTTCTATCTTACTTAAAAGTTCTATTTCATGTTTGATTTTAGTTATCAAATAGTGCACGTACTTCAACTTTCGAAGACACTAAAAATGGTTGTGCAAGTGTGAAATGCTTCATACATCTCTGAACATTTTCTGGGACTAAAGCATGTTATTACTGGGATATCTTTTGATGTCAAAGTTTATAGAACTCGGACATACTACTCTAAAGACACATTGAGTAATAAATTTATTTGTTGTAATCACGCATATGCAGACAATGCAATACAATATGGTTTTATAATATATAGTGTTTTTAATCATTTGACGTGCCGCAATTTTAACTTGTCCATATGTGAATGGCATGTTTTATGTACGCCCATGCTTACTGATTTAAGTCATACCTTTGCATACAGAGGTTCACATTGAACCAAACTCTCACTCCACCATAGTCTAAGTTCTCAGATTAGGCATGCATTCTCACTTGGATGGTTTCTAAGAGGCCTGATTGCAGAGATATACGATTTTTATGTTTTTACTTCTGTTAATGTTGAGGTTGTTGACACTTAACACGTGAAGATTTATGATAGATTCCACTCACCTTGTCAGTTGGAAAGAAATTTCCCTAAGAGACTTGGAATTACATGCCACAACTACTGGACCATTTAATTACTCGTAAAATGTTGTTTGAAATTTATTTGATTATTTTTTTATTGGGTGTGAAACTTCAGTAGCCTGTTATATTAAGTTAATAGATTTATTTTTTCTTCCCACCTGCTGACACTTGTATGTATCACATTCTAGAGGATAGAAGTTATTGTCATTTGTCACTCCATCTCATTTGCGCCTTTGCTGACATCTTTGAACATCTGACATGGCATATGGGTATACCGAAGTCATGAGTGTCATGACTAGATTAGAAATAATGACGATGACTACAATGCAACTAAACTAGGACTCAAATGATTATTCTTCTTTTGTTTACCTTCATTAGAAATATTGATATCACCACAGACACGTTAGTAACATTTTTTAAATTATTTTTATACTATGAGAAAATTCCTTTCAAAATTTTATTGTTGTTTGAGCTCATAAAGCATTCAACATGAGTCTGGAGAACTTTCTAGAGTACATTATGGGTTCACCAAAAGACTGTAGCTGTGAGCAAGAAATGGCGATCCTCAGTAGTTTCCAGAAAAGAAAAAGGGTCTATCATGAATTTCCGAGTGTAAAATTCATCTGAATGAACATTTCCAACTTCTACGAAACCCACTCCGTTCTTTGTTGTTGTTAAAAGGAAGTGAAGAAGTAGAACCGATTTAATATTTCTGTTAGCACAAAATGGTCATTTGTGACCATTTCTTGAACTCATAACAAAGGATTGTTTGGCTGATTTGGATTTTGAACAGAAAGTAACAACACAACTTTTGAAGGAGAAGAGGAAGCAGTAGCTGACCTATGGGATAATGGGAAATTTTGTCTTTGTACCAGGGGAACCTTCGGAGGAGGGTCCTCTGCAGAGTTCCTTGTCGTTAGAGCTGGATAGCTAGAGTTTGAGTTAGATCTAGATAAAATTTTGTAGTGTCTTCATGGGTTTCTATAGATTAGAGTTCAAGGGTTTTTCTTTCTCCTTAATCATTCTAGGGTGGAAGGTATTGTGCTCTTAATTTTCTCTCTATGCCTTTGTTGTTAGAGGATACCTTGTCCCCAACCAGACCAGAATGACGGCAGAAATCTCTGAGGAGATGGACCAAGCCAATATTCCTACTTCCTTTCTTGGGATTGGGTTCTTTGTAGAAACGCAGGCTGTCACGATTGAACGATAGAGTAGAGTGGTCTCTCATAAATGTAAATTTGTATTTTAATAATAAATGATAATTATATATCCAGAAAAATAAAGGAGGAATTTCCATCCCCGCAAGAGAACAAACCAAACAAAAAAAAAATGAAATGGAAAAAGAAAAACATATCCTTAACTTATTTAATCCTCTGGTTGTTTTCTGGGAACAAGATTCTAGTTTCATCTGTGTGATTTTATCAATTTATTTTCTGTTGTTTGATTCCAGTCTCTTTTACTTTTGCTAAATGGTTTTATTTATGTAACAGACAGGAGTGGCACTTGGGATTGAACTTGATGATAAGATGCCACAACATGAATATTACGAGTATTTTGGTCCAGATTATACTCTTCATGTTGCTGCTAGTAACATGGAGAATAAGAATTCTTGGCATTTGTTGGAAGACATCAGAGCCAAACTCCTTGATTATCTTTCAAAGCTTCAACATGCACCGAGTGTGCAGTTCCAGGAGCGACCACCTGATGCGGATCTTCAAGAGGTTCGTTCTCATCAAGAACCTACTTAAGTTTTATCATCTAAGATCTCGCTGTTCCCTTCTTTGTATCTTTAGGTCTCACATTCTTGGAGATCTGAGGGTATAAATACTGTAGTTCAAATTTCACATTTCAACAATCTTTACCTGACTTTTGATCTCCATTGCATTTGAAAATAAATAATATCCTTTATACCACTTTAAAAGGTCAGAATTTGTATTTCAGTTTCCAGAAATTGAATCTATTCAACTGGTTTAACGATTTTCATTCTTTATATCTGATCCATTAACTTTTTCTTGTTATTAGTTTTCTTTCCTCTTGTTAGATTTTTTAACCTTATATGCCACTGCTGACATAACATAGGAATTAACAAAAGTCTATGTTAAAATATCCTCTGAACTGTGAGGATCATTGGGACAGAGTTCCATATTAATGATACTAGGACCAATGCAAATGACTAGTCCTCTTTTGAAGCCTAGAAGTAAAATAAAATGGTGTTCGTACCCAAAATAATTATAGTGTGGCCGAATCCAATAGTGAATAATGACATGACTGTGGAGCAATGTGGAAAGGGAAAATATAGTGAAATATGGACAGGACGTGCTGAGACTAATGGAGAATTGTAATTAGCGTTGATAATAAGTCTTAGGCTTGAGATTCCAGAGTCAAATTTGTCAGATATACGAGTAGTTATCAGACATTTGGCTGATATGATGGGTTGATTTTAGTAATTTTATGGGACCTATACCATTCAAAATTCATTCCTTTACTGCTGCAGTGATAGACAGTAAGACAGCAAAAGATGCAAGATTTTCTTGACGATAAGTACTAGTTATGTTTTTGCGCGCATGTGAAATGCATTCTTTGCTGCTTATTGTACGAGAGGTGAAGTTGTTGAAACTAGAATTGTGTGCTTATCTCTCCTCAAGAAGATTTGTAATCTTAGTCTCTATCAGCCTTAAAATCTGTCTTTGTGAAGAGAAATTAAGAACTGCCTCGCATATGGTCTCTGTTCACATCTGTGAACATATATAGACATGTATGTGCTGTATTGAAAGTTATTCTGTACATTTTTGCAATTTGGTTTCAGCTTCCATTGTTTGTTTTAACACCATAATTCTGCTACTTGAGCATTAATAATTACTTTGATGCATATTATTGAAGATGCTACTCATGGGTCTCTCACTTCACGTTTCTCGGAAACTTATTGGGATGGGTGGGTTGCTATATGTAGCAACAGATGTTCTATAACTGCATCCGTGGCCAGTGCTTCACTTGAATAGCGAAATATGATGAAAAGATAACTTCCTACCTATATATACTTGGTCCAAATTAGACGCATGACACTAATAGAATGAAGCTCACTTCTAATTTACCATGAAATCTAGTCAGTTCTAGCAATCAGAAATATGATTTAATAAAAAGAATGCAGGCAAAAAACTGTTTTAGTTAGATGCTTGTCATGCAGGTGGATGAAGATCAAGTTGGGGAAGATGAAAGATGGGATCCTGAATCTGACATGGATATTGATGATCAACGGTACATTACTTCATTTACTCTCTTATCTTCTTCTTCTTCTTCTTCTTCTTCTTTTTTTTTTTTAAATTCTAATATCTAATTGCATGTGTGCTTTTTATGTTCACACAGTAGGCCTTTGCCTAGCAGAGTGAAGACAGAATTTCTTGAACCTGAAGCAAAAGATGTGGTATTTGTTACTCTTTCTTTTAGGGTAAATTCTAGTCATGGTAACTATTCTTTCACTCTAGTGTCAATAAGGTAATTGTACTTCAATTTTGTTGAATCGGGTAACTACACTTTAACTTTATTTCAATTGGGTCACTTCGTCCAATTCTGTCACTTGTACGTGGTAGTCAATAAATGACAATGGTCATATGTGAAGTTGTACTTATTCCACATCAGCAACTAACGGTTACGTGTGTTGATTATCATTATTGACCATCACGTCATCGAATTCCATCAATGGAATTGGACGAAGTTACCTTAATTAAAATCAAATTAGAGTGGAGTTACCTTATCGAAATCATATTAGAGGGTAGTTATCCGATTAAACAAAATTGAAGTACATTTACCTGATTAACGCTATAGTGAAAATATAGTTACTGCAAATGAAATTTACCCCTTCCTCTTATTTTGATTTCAAGGAAATAGTTAACTTAAAATTTGCAGGAGTCTTGTAGTTATCTGTTAGCGAATCACACACTTCTTTAGTTCTTTTCTTAAAGATAAAATGATATTTCCATTCTCTTACTTTTTTGCTTCAACTTCAATTTCCGCGGCCATGATTTTCTGATTTTACTTACTGTTGTCTAAAGAAAATAGTTGGTTGGAATTTGCATAAGACCTTCATTGACTTTATTATGTTAGTAGGAATACAGTGTACTCAGAATAGAGGATCGTGTTGACCTAAAGATTGATAACTTTAGATATTAAAGTCCGATTATATATAAGGATTTGAAGAGGATGTAATGCATATGATTACAGTAGGTTAGATGAGATGGAAAATGCTAGAGTGATTCTATATGATCGAAAAATAACTACCAAGTTAAAAGGCCGAATTCTATGCACCAAGTGAAGGCAACATGAGTAACTGAGTTGTCGTTATATCAAGGAAGCAACATCTAGATGCTTGAGACATGTTTTGTGTAAACCTAAAGAAGCTACTGTACTCAAGTGCATTACAATCATACCGTATTATCAGAGAAGTACATGCTGATCTAAAATAACAAGGTTTGAGTTGGTTGCAAAAGATATAACAGCTGTTGGCCTTCCAGGATTGAATGGAATGGGAAAAAATGATCAATATAGTAGATACCAAGTTTATTAGAAGTCAGATTTAGATTATTTTTGGGTTTGTGAAGAAAAGACGCTGATTATTTTTAGTGGTGAAGTAAAAATACATAAAACTGATTGCTTTGATATTTTCAGAAGTCAATTGTCATGAACTTCAAAAAAATATGAGTTAAAAGTCATCTGTAAAAAAAATGTCACGTCTCTTTCATGTGTTACAAGATGCTTAATGGCACCCAGAGATATATTTTCAACAATTGAACCCTTGAGATTTGAAAGACTTACCTATGTGTTTCGTATAAGTTGTTTGAAACTGGAAAATTCAATTTTTTGTTTTCAGGGCGACAACATGAAAGAAGATGAACATAATAGAGAAGCAGAGCAGGCATCTCAGGGAGCTCTTGCTTAAAGGTGTAGCTTCATGTGCCTAGCATTGTTCTGAATTTGGATTGCAAACCCTGTATATTAAGACAAATTTAATGTTATGTGTTAACAAGCCAAGCCTGTTGGTGATGCCAAAATGTTGTATGGATGATTTTTTTAAAAAAAAATTATCAACTTTCGAATTCTCCCATCTCCATTTTTTTCCAATTATATTTCACTTTTAATGATTTATATTTTTTCTTTACGGAGCGATATTAGTACAATTACAATTTCTAAAAATTAAATTTAATAAGTGAAAAAACAATGCAAGTATGCAATTGAGTATTGTCTAAAATTTTTTGTGACAGACTCGAAGAATTTGTTCTTTTTTTTTTTCTTCATTTAAATGTGTTATTTTTGTAATACAACTCAAGCTTTGCATATTTGATGTACTCTTCAGGTAAATTTTGGGGAATTGATCCTCATCCATTCACTTTCGTTGCATCGATAGTCTAATGATCATTTTGTCATATTTAAATTAGCAAAATTTTGTAGGAACGACAATTTTGTTCTTTCGACCTCAATTGAATTAAAATGATAATGATAATGAGCATTTTATAGGGTCGTATTTTAGACAATGTTTAATCATTCGAAACTCTAATTTTACTTTTCCATACCAAAAATAGCTAGAAAATTATCAAGAGTTCAAAAAGATGGTTCGTATATTTTTCTGATGCTCACATCTTGAAATTGCCAGAAGTAAAAAAAAAAAAAAGTAAAGTGAACGTTTGTTGAACTTCTTAAACTTGCAATTTAGTTCCGAATTTCTGAGAAATCTCAAAAGAGGTCCAAATCAGCTTTCTAGCAATTAATGATTCTATGTTTCACTAATTGCGTGAAATTTATAATTTTCTCAATCAAAAGCAAATATTTTTCAGTTTACATTCAAGTCCCTAAAAAACTAAAAATTTCAACTTGACCCAAAACACGACATTTTCGCAATTAATAATAATTATTTACTTCTTAAGTAATTTCTTTATACTATTTGGATATTTTCACTTATTTCGATTTAATCCTGAAAAAATGAAAAAAGAATTCTTTGAACCGTAAACTTTTTAAACTACGTAAGTGAAACCCATAACTTATAATTATATATTCTTCGTCCTATTTTGAGTGTCAACTAAAAACTCAAGCTACTACTCGTCCACTTTTACCTCTTGTCGCACATGCGATTTTAATGACGTGGCAAAACGACTCTTATACTCGCATTTTATGTCGCAGCTTTTAATTGTAAATTGTAAAAGAATGAATGACGCAAGGATAAACCTTATCTTTCTCTTAAATTGGATTCTTCTATCAGCTCTTTTCGCTTCATTCTACACAGAAAAATAGTGTGAAAGAGAGCGCAAAGTTGGTGAATCTTGGTTCCTTGGTTAGTCTCCCTATTTCCATGTTTATTTTCCTCAATCTTGATTAATTCTTGCTAATTAATTACTGTTTGATGCTTTGGTCGCTCAATGTTACATTTTGAAAATGAAACCGCTTTTGTTCTTGAACAAGAAGAGAAATTATATTTTTTTGCCATGTATTCAAGATTTTTTCCCCGTGTTGCTCGGGCATTTTATCAGGAACTAAATAATATGCAAATATTCAATTCAATCAAGCAATTTTGTCATTACAGGAAGCCGCTGTAACTGGATATTAGTTGAATTGTTGGGCAATGGCCTCCCCGCTTGGTGCTTCTATCCAATCCAGGTTAGAAACATGCTAACAGACAACACTTTTGCAGAATATATGCACACCTACTCGCGTGATTGTTTTGTTTTGCGTCCTTGTGTGTTATTCTGAGGCTTTTGTCACATTATGGCATTTTGTCAGTAACTTGAGAAGCCCTTTTCTTGGAGAGGCAAATGGAATCTGTGTGCCAAATGTAGCTATTTCTCGGGTTGGTTTTATGAGAAGGACTGTGGAATGCAAGGAATCAAGAATTGGCAAGCAACCCATTCCAGTGCCTTCCAATGTGACAATCACAATGGCAGGCCAAAATTTGAGTGCAAAGGGCCCGTTGGGAGAGCTTGCTATTACTTATCCACGAGAAGTCAAAGTTGATAGGGAAGAGTCGGGACTACTTAAGGTGAAAAAGACAGTGGAGACAAGGAGAGCCAATCAAATGCACGGTTTATTCAGGTACATTTTCACATTTCTCCTTTTTCTTTACATATCCTCTTCGCATTTTCTTTTCTCTACAATGTTAGGTCATAGTGAAAGACACAACACTCTGCCTGAGGCTGGTGAGAAAATGTTAAGCATTCCCAACTTCTTAACTAGGTGACCAGAGATAATCTTGAAATTCTTTTTGTGAAAATATTTTTCAGCGTTTGTTTGGTAGTCAGACAAGGTGTGGTGATTTCTCCATACTTAATATTTTGTTTGATAAAATGTCTATTGATTTCAACATGATTGGTCTGATCACGATGAATTGGGTTGTGGTTAATATTGATTGTAGTGTTGTCACAATAAATTCTCATTAGTGTTTTAGGCCCCAACTTAATTCTCTAAGTATGATCCAGAGCACCTTACATATTCCTTCATCCATTGCCCAAAATGTCTCAGCACTCTACAGAGCCACTACTGGTTGGTTCTTGCTTCTCCACGTGGCCAGGTTACCTCCAACAAATGTGCAATATCCGGCTGTTGACCTTTCATATGTAATAGATCTATAGCCTAGTCTGCTGCTCTGTATGCTTCAACGAGGTGACCATTCTTTGATAATAGTGGCCTTCAAGAATACAAGTATTCTAATGACTGCTTCCACGTGACACTCCAAGGGTGAATGCATAATTAGACTTACCGGTCCCTGTGTAAGATAGGTGGATCAACTTCCTAACTTGTCTGAAATTTCCTTTTATCTAGGGAAGTTCCTTCGATGAGCCACTAGTTTGTGATTACATTCAGTGTGAATCCTAATGTTTGCAATCCAACATTCCCGTCCATTAAATTCTTGTATCAAACTTGGGTCTTCCATGACTATGCACATGAACAAATGCTGGACAAACAAAGATTTATTGTGGTAGTGAGGTGAGAAATTCAGCATCGGAAACGGGTCTTTTGGGAGCTCGGTGGGACTTTTCAGATTTAGAGCTTTTGATGGCATCTTGTTAAAAAGATACGTAGCTGTCAAAACCGCATTTGACCAAAAAAAACTCTGGAGCATTTCGAGAAAATAGCAATGCTTGAGCTACCTCCAACAAGTGTGTTTTCTTCCTTCAACCACTCCTTTTTGTCAGTTGTATCACTGCAAGAGGATTGATGAATTCTCACATTTGCATGGAAGTATGATTCCAAAATATGGTTGAAATATCCCTTCTAATTTTCTATTTAGATCAAACTGAATTTTTTGAATTCATCATGTGGCGTGACTTGAAAATTGCAGCACCTTTGAATTTCTCATTGAGAAGATAGATCCATGTAATCCTTGTACACTCGTCAAGGAATAAAGTAAACCTCCATGGGTACAATAAAAAACAATTAGAGAAGGACCCTACAAGTCATTATGGACCATAGTAAATGGAATTTGAGATCTCTTATTACTCGAGGGAAAGAAAAGTCAATGACTTTATCCATTTCACACACTTCACACTGCATATAGGTAACAACAATCAAATTATCCTTTCCCTATCTTCAATTGTCCGAGTAGCATTAGCTTGTACGTTCTTTCACTTCTTGATGTAAGAGTAAATACTTCCCTCTCTTTAGCATGAAAGTTCTCTTGGCAGGCCATGAAAAACAAATGAATTATTCCCTTTATCACCAAAATTTGGTTTTCCATGCAACTCTTAGCAGTTTTCTCTTCTATGCCTCGCTTTTTGACATTAGTCGCCCCATTTATTGTCTTTATCCCCATTTCTCTTACCACTTCGCTGATTTTGTCATGCAAAACAATACAGGAATCAACATCTAACTAGAGAACATGCTAGAATCATATCATTAGGATAAACACAGCCCAATTCTCTGGGAAGAGAAACAATGCATAGAGCCCAATTCTCTTACCTGTTGGTTTGTTGTCTTGAACAACTTTCATGACTAAATTTTTAGGTGTAGGGTGTCAATCAATTTTGTTGCATGTGAGACTTCCTAATGCAGAACGGGAGAGAGGAACTTCAAAATTCAAGAGAGTAACATTAAGAAGAACTTAAACTCTGCGAGCGATATCCTAGTTCCCCTTTAATAGTTGTATAGAGTTTATATTCAAGGGAGCTTCTAATAAATCTACACGTGTCAAAATCTCATCAGAACCAATCTAATCTAATAACATTTGATCTAAAAACTAAAGGTTTAAACACTTGTTTGGGCACTGCACTTATGGATGCCTATTTTTGTCACCGAACTTAATTTTCTTATGAAATTAGCACTAAACTTCTAATATCTTACCCCATTAGTCACTGTACTCAACTTCGTCTTTGAAAACTAACGGAACTTGCACGTGGTGAACGAAAATCCTACGTGGAATAATTTTTAAGTTAGAATAGTCTTGTGGCTATGTGGAAGAATTTATTACCCCATTAGTCTCTCTAATTTCAGACGCTCTTGTATCTGTTTACTGGTACTTGGTTGATGAAGAACCACTTTAATTGAGCTGAACTTTTGGGTGGGCTATTGTGTGGGCTGCAATGATGGATCTCTTTTCTTTTATTTTTTCTTTTTTTCTTTTTGTTGATTGGCTGATGTAGAGTCTCGTGGCCAGCGGCGTATCCAGGATTTTTTGGAGGGGGAGCTACCACTTAAAAAAAAAAAAATTGCACTTCAAAAATTTCTTTTTTCCAGAACAGTCCAGTTCCCCACACCACCCCCAAAAAAAAAAAAATTTCTGCCCATGCTTGTGGCTATGTGGAAGAAGGGACTTCAGTGTTGATGAAGGGGAAGGAAAGACAGGTATTCCAGGAATACTCTAAAATTTTGATCATTTTCAAGAAAGTTAAAAAGTGGTGGCCATTTTTCGTTTTCTTTGTCCAAAACCATCCTCTTGAAATTTCCTCTTTCATACATCCAAAATTTCTTTCTGCCGTATAGATTAAGCAGCAGTTTTCTCTCTGTCATTTTAAATATAATTTAGGACTTTATATCACTCCAAAATCCCAATATCATTTCATTCTGAAAAAGGCTTCTTGAATCTTAGTCTTCATATTAATATATTATTTTCTTTTCGCTTATCAACATTCACTCCTTTGCTACCAGCATTATTATTATTTTTTTTTCCCCAGAAATGGCATCCCATGACCCGCGAATCAACCATAAAATCCAATCTCGATTTACTTTCTGAACTGGACATTTTAGCATTTAATTTAATTCAAAAGTGTTCTCATTTCATCCTCTGAATAAATGTCTTTTTTTTTTGGTTATTGACAAGTTGATTTCAAGAAAAAATATGCATTTTTTGTTGGTGATGTCTCGTGACGTCATAAACAGCATTTCAGGGGCAAGAAACAACAAATGCTGCTAGAATAATTTATGTTCTTCCAACAAAAATGGAGAAAATTGTGGAGGAGATTAATCCTTAAAAGCCGAGTATTCCAAGACATTATGTTAATTAGTTCTATTATAAGTTGTAAGTAATTTAAAGCAGTATTGAGCTGCTGTCTATGGTTTTGTTATAGTACAACATGTCCTCCACAATACTAATGCAATCTCATAGAACACCGGTATCATAAAGATCTTATTTCCTCTTCACATTGTCGAAGATACTGAATAGCCAGAGCCCAGAGAGTAGTTTTGGCAGAAGTATTCACTCCGGTCCAATGACAAATCAATTTCGGTGGAGTTGAATTGTGATGAATTTATATTCGATTTGTGTGAATTTTTTTTAAGAATCATAAACGGTAACTCCCTTTGTTTTCCATCTTTTCTCCTCGTTTTTATAATCTTATATTGTCCTAATTCTATGCAATATTACTGCATCTTCGTCCCCTTACAAAACCCAATGGCCCTCAACAGCAGCACCAAATTTTGTGCTTCAAAAGTCATCGTTATTTGCAATTAATGAACAGTTTACTTTTTTTATTTTTTATTTTTTATGTTTTTTCCTCCGAAACCATTGTCCTTGTGAAAATTTGCTGTACTGATGTTTTCCACTCTTGGCCATACAAATGGATTTTGAACATCCTGTAAGGTGATCTGTTTTCTACTGCATAACATACATCGTGGATTACTTTGTATTTGAACTCGTATACTTGGTATGAAAACCAGTTCCTCGCGTATTTTAAGCATCAAGAGGCTGTCATTGATTTACTTGAACAAGATACAGTCTCCAGTCGAGCTGTTTACAATGATCTCTTGTTGATGTTGTGCAGGACCCTTACGGACAACATGGTGGTGGGTGTGTCTAAAGGGTTTGAGAAGAGACTTCAGTTGATAGGAGTAGGGTATCGTGCTACAATAGAAGGAAAAGACATAGTTCTTAATCTCGGGTTTTCGCATCCAGTTAAGATGAGAATACCAGATGGGCTGCAGGTGAAAGTGGAAGATAACACGAGAATAATAGTGAGCGGGTATAACAAATCTGATATTGGTCAATTTGCTGCTTCTATTAGGAAGTGGAGACCTCCAGAGCCATATAAAGGTAAAGGTGTCAAATATGCTGACGAAATAGTAAGAAGAAAGGAGGGTAAAGCTGGCAAAAAGAAGTAATTTTTCTCTTTATTCAATTCAAACATTATGTATTCTATTTCTATTTTTTTTTTTTTTTTTTTTGACAATCCCACCTTTACTATTATTTCTAGCTTTTATGTACTACAAAACATCTACTCAACTTGCTACGTTTGTTTCAAATTGGTCGTTCAAATTTTGTTTTTTGTGTTTTAGTTTGGTCATTCAATTAATATTTTCTATTCAACAATATCACGACTTCTTCTTGGAGCAGTCAAAAAAGTATTACTTGTTATTTATGTTCTTTTTTTCATGTTTGTTACTTGTTACTTGTTACTAATTATTTTGAGCTCAATTAAAATATATACTCTATTTTATCTGTCAACAAAGAAACATTAGTGAGACCAAAACTCATCCAGCCTCCATCTTGGCCCAATTTGTTGTTGCTCAAAATATTAAGAAATAATGAGGTTTTACCCCCAAAAAGAACTTGAAAGAAACAAAGAAACCTCCCAAAAAAATGTCAAAAATTTCTACATTCTAAAGCTTTATGCTGAGCTTAGATTCTACAATACCACCCTTTACAACTCAACATCAGCCAACCTGCCTGTAAAACAATATGTCTGAGTCGTAATTTTCCAGCTCTCCCCTCAGCTAGAGAAGAAGGGATTCGTGTTACAAAATAACTCCTTGTCCATATGCGACTTCACGAGCAGCTGGATCATCATATTATATTTATCATTCATCACAATCGGGGTTGTCAGTTGATTCGATAAAAAGATTCTGAGCCAGCAGTCTCTTCCTCCAATGGCATCATATTTAGATCTGGTAGAATGAAGCCTCCTTTACCGGAATCAGATGAAGCCAATTCAAAACTTGGACTATGTCGATGCTCAGTTGTTGATGCCTCCATCTGGTTGTATTGTTTGGAAACTGCACCCTCTTCAAATGTTGCACCCAAAACACTCGTTGACTGTAGGTTTAGATCCAACTGCAAAATGAGAATAAGAAAGAGTATAATGTGATAATGATGCATGTAAAATAACCAAACATATTATATTCAAGTTTTATAAGCTAAAATATTTACCTTCATTCTCTTTATGTTGTGGCTCCAGGCACTCTGTTCACGAAAAGTCATGCGAGTTGAAGTTAATTCCTGTTTGATAACCAGTTACAGTGTCTTAGTCAAAATGAGAACGAACAAGAACTACAAATTTAGTAGTTTAAATAAACCTACCTTCCTCGAATGAAGCTTCTCCTTCTCTTCCTCTTTGAGCTCTGAAAATACCTGCCAACAAAAAGATAATCATTCATTAACATCATAAAATACACGTCATGCACGAAAACCAGCAGCTAATTCTACAAGACGTGCATATTTCAGCAATAATCGAGTAATAATTCAATTATCAACAGATGACTGTGCAAAGAAAGTATTGATTGAGATAAAATCAATTATAAAAGAAAAATAAGACAAAGCTATATACACTCCCTGGTGGAAGGGCTCCACCTGAGTTGAGGGCTTAAATAGGAAGGTGACAGGTTACTAGTCATCCTTTCACATCCATTTCAACTTTACTCCATATGATGCCATTTATAAAATTTCCACAAATTTCAGCCTAGACACCTCTCATAGGCCAAATTAGTCCTAACCCAAGTAGTAAAATATATAATATGATGACCTAAATCAAAGATTAAAATTAGAAGGAAACTCTACGAGATCTATACATCCTCTCACGGGCCTCGGGCAGATACAAAACGTCGAGACAGCCTAGCCCATGTTTGGCCTTGCGGCCCTCATTCACAAAAGAAGCAAAAACGTGGCTTTAGACGGCAACACTAACACCAGGGCCAAACACGAAGGGCACATCCAAAAGAAGCCGCTTAGAAAAAGCAAGGCCAAACATGATCTAAGGGCACATCTGGATATGAGACACTCCAGCAGTCGATCCATCTTGAGGGACAACCACAGAAGGCACAACAAAGTAGTCGACATGTGATAGCCAACGATCATGGGGTAAACCCAAGATAACAATAAGTGAAAAGCAAACAACCCACTTCACCAAACCCAAAACGAAACAAAAGGAACCCTACCCCCCCCCCCTCCCCCTCTTCCTGTGGGCCCCAACGGACCAGCTCCTTACCCATCTATTCAGCGAGGTTGAACCCATCAAGCCCGGACCCAAATTTGACTATTCAGCAGTGGCATTTTCGTCATTCAAAAGAAACTACTAGCTTAAAACACAAACACCCACACACGTGAAAAAGAGCTAGTGGATCTGGTGTTTGGAAAAAGAAAAAGGCACTGTTAACGATAAATATTGGAAGCAGTTGAGACGATGAAAGACGAGAAGAAATCGGGATTTTTCTTTTCACGGGTATTTAAAATTAATAAATTCGTCCACACTCCAATCGCAAAACAAAAGGCAGATTACAAGTCAACCACTGATGTCATATACAATCCGTAACTTGCCGGAAATTTCCCTTGAGCTATAAACAGACAAATCGAGGAGAAATGGAAGGGAAATTTTTTGAAAATGTGTTTTTAATGGGAGAAAATTGAAGAATAAAAATAAAAATAAATCAAAACTGTAATTTGGAAAAAGACAGCCAGAAATCACGATAATTTCTTTTCTTTTCTTTTCGACAACGAGAATGTTAATTCGACCAAGGAGGAGCTGAAATTAGTAAAATATGACCCAAATTCCAATAGAAATTCTATCGACCTGAAAAAACCACGGCCATTTTATAGATCGGACGGCCAAAAATCTGGCGTGAACATCGAAAAACCGGCGGCGACGTGATGGAAAAACGGAAGAAGAATCCTCAGAAGAGATGAAAATTACGAGCAAAATCTCTTTAATTCTCATCGTTGGTAAAGAAGCGGATAGAGGCGATGAAAAAGACGTAATTAACGTCATTCTGAAAAGAGTGTAAAGGTTAACTGGGAAAAGAAATGGCACAGGTAGAGATCTACGCCGACCAGAAACTTGTGAAAATTCGTCAAGTACGGAGGAAAATGAGACTACAAACCTTG
Source organism: Forsythia viridissima (assembly GCA_030279155.1). Classification (NCBI taxonomy): domain Eukaryota; kingdom Viridiplantae; phylum Streptophyta; class Magnoliopsida; order Lamiales; family Oleaceae; genus Forsythia; species Forsythia viridissima. The sequence goes on along the minus strand of CM059037.1, from coordinate 10,879,605 downwards.
GATCTGACGGAGGAGGATGGATCGGAAGGGAGACGGCTTGACTCATCGTAGCCGCCATCGCTCGGGGAGGTAGCACCGCCACTCCACGAAGAGAGTGGAGTAGTGGGGCTAAATCTCGTGTTCGTAGTGGTGGTGGTGGTGGTGACGGACTCCTTTCTCGTCATAGTGACCGGCTTCGACCGCGTTTGGTGGAGGCCCCACTTTTGCGGCGGCAAAGGCACAGAGCAAGGAGGCTTCAAAGAGGGTTCCGATGAAGACTTCCGGAGACGGAACAGTAGTTCCACCACCACCGTGTCGTCCGTCAACGCGGCACTTATCCAATCGTCCTTCATCACCACCGGGTCTTCTTCTTCAGCTATAAAAGATTCAATAAAGATTATAGATGGGATTTTCGGGGAAGAGTAGAGAATGTTGAGAGAGAAAAGGAGTGGTGATGGAGAGAGAGAGAGAGAGAGAGAGAGAGAGAGAGAGAGAGAGGGTGGATTATGCAAACAGGGGAGGCGGAGAGAGAGCGTGTGCGAATATATATATGTGTGAGACTATGAGAGCGAGAAAGTGAAGAATTCGATAAAAGGAAAAATTAGACTTGTTTCGTCAACTTGTGGGATTCCTTTCCAAATTTTCAATTTTGTTGACAGTAGGTTCAAGTTGTACATTTTTATTTATTAAAATATTAAAATCTAATGTTTTATAAAAATAAATAGATTGCTATACTTTTTTTTGGAATTAAAATAAAATCAAAAATTAAAAAAAAAATCAAGAAATCAAAAATTGAAAAATACTTTTTAAAAATAAATTATCAAATTTTGATAAAAGTTGATGAAATATATACTTTAAAATTTTATACTCCTTTCGTCTAATAAAGATCTGCTTATTTTTCTTATTCATCTGTTATGGTTTAAAATTTTATACTCTATCCGTTTCATAAATATATGTTTATTTTTTTTATTCATTTGTTTTAAATTATAGACTATTTTCTTTGTTGATAATATAGTTAATTTTTTTATTTTTTAATATGTCTATATTTAATGTAATATTATAATAACTAAATTTTTTTATTTGTTTAAAAATAGAATTGTGCCTAATTTTTATGAATTTCATGAGATGTACTAAATCAAACATGATAGGTATATTCGAAGGTAGGGACTAGGGAGCAAATGATCTTTAACTTAGAGGTCTTGAACTTGTACTTTTAGGGTATTCTTCAGAGTTTTGGACAATCAGCTACTAGAGTTTTTTTAAGTACTAATTTTAGACATTTATGAGTAAAACGGCTTTTAGGGTGTATTTGATTGTTAGCATGGAAAAAAGGTGGAAAATGAAAATATTTTTCATAGAAGTGGGAAAATAAATTCTACTATCTAGGTGAAAAAAAATTTTCCACGGAAGAAGGCAAATTCATGCTTTAAATACTTGTACCTAGAAAATGTATTTTCTTTTCCATGGCCAATCAAACACCAAAGTGGGAAAATAAAAGTGTTGGATTTGACAACATTTTCTATGGAAAATGTTTATTGGTAGCATGGAAAAAGGGTGGAAAATGAAAATATTTTCCATGGAAGTGGGAAAATAAATTCCACTATCTAGGCAAGAAAATTTTTTCCAAGAAAGAAGGCAAATCCATGCTTTAAATGCTTGTACCTAGAAAATGTGTTTGCTTTTCCATGTGCCAATCAAACAACAAAGTGGGAAAATAAAAGTGTTTGATTTGACAAGATTTTCCATGGAAATGACATTTTCCATGGAAAATGTTTGAATCAAACACACCATGTATGCATGGAAAATGATAGACAAGGAAAATATTTTCCATGGAAGGTGGAAAATAAATTCTAGTATGTAGGTGAGAAAATATTTTTCATGGAAGTGGGAAAAAAGGTGCTTTAAATGCTTGTACCTAGAAAATCCATTTTATTTTCCTTGTGCAATCAAACAACAAAGATGGAAAAGAAATTTTTTGGATTTGACAACATTTTCCATGGAAAATGTGTCCATCAAACACACCCTTAGTGATTTCTAGCAACGATTTTTTAAACTATCCAACCAATACTTAGAAGTTTATTATCTAGCGATTTTAAAAGTTTTTTAATAAAATAAAATTACATATATGCCTATATATAAAAAAATTAAATTAAATTTTAAAAATTTTATATATCCACATATCATTGAAAATATAGAATTAAGTTTATGTTTTTGCATGTGTGTGTGTGTGTGTTTTTTTTTTTTTTTTTTTTTTTTGTACATGTTCTTTTATTTTTACAAATATTAAACTTAACATAGTTTTGAAAATAATTGTTTGAAAGTGGGTAAATTTGGAAGAAATTTTGAATAATGGCAAAAAACTACTGATTTGGAGAATTGGGAGATACGCTTCAAATTACACTACACCAATTTTGGGCATTTGTAAACTAACAAACACTGATTTTCTCAACTTTTCATAAACAGTACCACATAAAATCGGTCAAAATCAGTGAGGAAAAAAAAAAAATCCCAAGCAGGCCCTTAGGTACCAAATGGTCTTTTTGACAGATTTACCTTCATTTTATCACTGAGGCAAATTTAGAAGAATAAATAAATAAAGGGGTTTTAAGTTAAAAGGACTTGTCAAACAATAAGTTTAGTAAAATAAGTCCAATTCCACAATGTTTTGATAAATAGCCTTCCCATTAAATAAAGAATAAAAACTATTACACAATATCCAAAATACCCCCAAGTGCTTAAAACAAAAAATACCCTAATTTTTTCATTTCATCTTTCGTTCTTCTCTTTCTCTCTCTAGAAAAATTATTGCAGCCATGTCTCTCTCTCATCACCATCTTCATTGCACTTGTTCTACCTAGAAACCCAAAAAATCTTTATGTTTGTCCTCTTTCTTTGTCCATTGTAATTTTGAGTGGTGTGTAAACTTGTTAAATTATCTACATTTTAGATTTGTAGTTAAAGAAGATAAAATATATATACTAATATCAATTGCTGCAATTTTTGGCTCAATTTTCGTTCTGGTTTACAGCACTGTTGCTGATATATGCATTTGAATAAAAATCTGCCATAACGTCATATATGCCGTTATCTGTGATCTATAACGGCATCCATGCCGTTATCTTATTTTTCTACTGTCATCATGTATATAACCTTGGACCTTTACAATATTGTTGCTGGTATATGCATTTGCCTAAGAATCTACCATAACGTCATATATGCCGTTATCTATGATCTATAACGGTATCCATGCCGTTATCTTATTTTTCCACTGTCACTATGTATATAACCTTGGACATTTACAACATTGTTGCTGATATATGTATTTGTTTAAGAATTTGCCATAACGCCATATATGACGTTATCTATGATTTATAACGGCACCCATACAATTATCTTATTTTTCCACTTTCAGCGTGTTTATAACATTTAATGTGATAACTTTCGTTAAATATATGTTTGTTTTAGTGAGTTAATATGTGAGGGCATTACAAATTTAAAATAAAGACAAATATGTCGTTATTCACAATGTATAACGGGACCAGTGGCATTATCTAATTACTGACTATCACCATCTACCTAGCATTGGGTTTGATATTTGGCTTTGAATATATAGACTAGTTAAGTGCTATTGGACGTAGGTTAGTAGTTAGCACTCATCTATAACGGCAACAATGCCGTTATGGGTACACTAAAACGGCATACTTGCCGTTATGGTCCTAAAAGTTCTTATCTATTGTTCACTTCGACATTGAACATCTTATTTTTGATAAAATCACTGTAACAAGTTAGTGTATTAGTTTCGAAGTCATTCCGAACAATTTAAAAATATAACGGCAGCAATGCCGTTACGGGTACACTAAAGCAGCACGCTTGCCGTTATGGTCTTACAATACTAATTTCTCGCTTAATTCGGCCATAAAGATGTTATTTTTTAACAAATAAGCTAATATGTGTCATATTTGTTATAACGACCTTAATGATACTTAATTTAGTTGATTTGTTAGCAAAGAACTTTAGTATGTGAAAAGAATTCATGCATATTGTGTTCATAATGGAGAAGATGCCATAGAATAGTTTTAGAAGTAGAGAGATTGCTTATGAATCAGTATAATAACTATTCTAACATTGAATAAGCATATAAAATGCTTGAAAAATATTTGCGAAAGAGATTTGAAGCATAACGTGACATGTGCCGTTACGGTATCACTAGAACGGCACGCCTGCCGTTATAGAAACTACTTAAGTATTTCTGTATTCCGGAACTCTCAAACATCATATTACTGTTCAAATGTATCTAAATTTACTACTTTAAGAAGTTAGAACCTGTTCGAGTTCATTTATAGGCATAACGTCATGCATGTAGTTACGCTATCACTAGAACGGCATGTCTGCCGTTATGAAAACTACTTAAATATTTCTCTATTCTAGAACTCTCAAAGATCAAATTGCTGTTCAAATATACCTAAATTTACTACTTTAAGAAGTTAGAACCTGTTCGGGTTCATTTATAGGCATAACGCCATGCATGTCGTTACTGTATTACTAGAACGGCATGTCTGCCGTTATGAAAACTACTTAAGTATTTCTCTATTTCGGGACTCTCAAACATCATATTGTTATTCAAATGTACCTAAATTTACTACTTTAAAATGTTAGAATCTGTTCGAGTTCATTTATTAGCATAACGTCATGCATACCGTTACGGTATCACTAGAACGACATGTTTGCCGTTATGAAAACTACTTAAGTATTTCTATATTACGGAACTCTCAAACATCATATTACTGTTGAAATGTACCAAAATTTACTACTTTAAGAAGTTAGAACTTGTTCGAGTTCATTTATAGGCATAATGCTGATAAGTGCGGATTTTGCATTTATTTTAGCTACTACAATGGATATTTGTGAGTTCTTTGAACTATTTTACTATTTATTTATAAATTTTGGAGACTGAAGTATAAAGAAGCAAAAAGATGGAGGACGTGTGCTACAATTTATGGAGGACTTATCCGAAATAAATAAAAAAATTCAAGGACTGAAGTCAGTATTCCACAAAGTTTAAGGACTGTAATTGTTATTAGTCGAAGTTTAAGGACTGTAATTGTTTAAGGACTGAAGTCATATTTTTCAAATGTTAGTAATAAATTATTAATTTTTTTTTTATTTTGGTTTATTTGTACAGATTTATTTTTTGTAATTTACGAGTTAGTTGTAACATTGTTAACAATTTCTTATGTTTTTAACAATTTGGACGTTATTTTATTAACATATGATGCACGCTTTAACTCTCGTCGTTAATTTATTATTTCTATTGTAATATTACTTTCTTCTTTATATATGTAAATTATCAATTGGAGCAAATTTATTATGCACACTTTATTTATTTTTATTTTTAAGTAAAATTTAATTTGTTACTCAAATATAAACTAATTAATTAGTTTCAGTGTAATCTTAAAAATAAAATTAACGTTAACTATATTATTTATTATATGATATAAATAATATATATAACTTATATATTATATTTTTAAAAAACAAATACAATTAATATAATAATAAAAAATTTATTTTTAATTTAATAAATTTAATTATATTAATAATGTGGATATAAATTTGGTGGTAAATAAATAGGTTGTGATTGAAGAAAGTGGGGGGTTAAGAGTATAAATAAATGAGTGGAGGGTGAGGGACATTTGTAATTTGTTTGGGTTTTTGCGGGGTGGGTGGGTGGGGGGCGCTGGGTGGGTGACAAATTTGTTTGGGTTTTTGCGGGGTGGGTGGGGGGCGCTGGGTGGGTGGAAGAAGAGAGATGAAAAAAGTGTGCAAAGTGGAGAGAGAAAGGTGAGTACATATATTTGGAATAAAGTGAGGAGATTTTTGTCATTTACTTATTATTCAATTTTTGACATTAATTTTATTTGCTTATTTCTGGTCAAAGGCCATTTGCCAAAATATTTTGTATGCAAGGGTCATTTAATGGTATTCCCCATAAATAAATTATTTTCATCTTCCCACACGGCACAAGCACAACCTTACTACCACCAGCAGCGGCGGCAATTTCCGCAGCCTGTCGCCGGAAAACAAAAAGAAGAAGGAGTTAATCACTCTATAAGTACAAATCAGATGTATGTATATGAGGCCCAAATCACTCTCTCCTTATCCCATTTCCTCTCTCTCTCTCTCTCTCTCTCTCTCCAGACTCTAAAACTGGTTCTGAAGGTTTTTGAGAGTGTATGTATATGTGTGTAGAGTTCAAATTCCAGATTTCTCATGAATCCGTTAGTGCATAATGATGAAATGTAATGGTTCCTGATTCTTCTGGCAATGAAAGGATTTGAATTCAAGTGTGCTTTTTTCTCTTTTAATTTGCAAAGTTGTAAATCAACTGGCGACGGGCTGCAGAAATTGCCGCGGACTGGTGGTGATAAGGTGAGAGAGAGCATGATGGAGTGGGAGTGGGGAAGATGAGTTTTATTTTTATCCTTTTCTTTTTTTAAAATTTCCCACCGCAAAAATAGAGAAACGTAGAACTAACAAAATAATTGAATAGAATATATTCAAAAGGACCGGTTGGACACGTAAAGGCATAAGTTTATAATATTTCCACAAGAAAATAAAGATTAATGATTATTTGCACCATTATTCTTCATTTGATCTGATTCGATTGTTAATCCGAACAAGTTATAGAGTTAGTTGGGTCAAAAGTTTTTATTACCAAATGGCTTTCTTTTTCTTGTATTTATACCTATTGTTTATGTTTTTGTTTACTCCGAGTATCATGCTATAGTAAAAAATTGCTAATGAGTCAATTTGAGTTTGACCGTTTCTAATTTCTACAAATGTTATCGGTTCAGATGGTTTTTGACAAATTCTAGTGGTTTTTCACTTGTTCTCATGTCAGACATTCCAATTGTTCAATATAAAACCGTCACTGGCCGTTTCACTAGTTTTCGAGCCTAAGAGTGCGTTTGTTAGAGATTATAAACAGTTTATAAACCAATATTGGTTTATTTGAGTTGAAATTGTTGACTTTTCATGTTAAAAATGGGTTGAAAAGTCAAAAATTACGGTTGAAAAAAATTAAAATGGATTTTTAATCCCTACCAAACGCACGCTAATTGATCCAATCCAACTTTTATCTCTCAATTTACTGAATAAATCATTGTTAAACTACACCATTGCCTCTCATAATAAGCAACAAAATGTTGAGAACACTCTCAAAATCTCTATTTACTTCAATTACAATTTTCATTACGTACATAATGAATCTACAGTAAAATAAACGTGTTATGCATATGTACTTTTATACCATTGATTCAAATGACTCATTCTCACCTTTACCAATTTAATTAAATAAAATGGCTCCAATAACTTGAACGAGGAAACACGGTGGTCAATCACCTAGTTCTAATTGAAGACTTCAACCTAGTTTAATTATTGATTTGCATGTAAATGCTTAATTTGATTCACCTTATCATAATGGGACGGCCCTCCAAGCACTCCAATGGGTCCCTGCACTGATAAGAGATAATCGAAATCACCTGGCTTGTTAAGAGCCAAGCTACAAGAAGGAGGCTATTATTCATTAGGAATCATGAGAACATACCATATTACTTGGAATAATTACCCTTGATAATATCCATACAATTACTGGAAATATTATTTACACAGAGAGGCCTTTTCTTTCATTTCGTTCAACATGTAGTCCCTTAATTTGAAATATACATCTTTGTTTAATTCTCCATTAACAAAAGCAGTTCCCACTTCCCACATCAAAATAGTATAATTCAAGATTCATTTTTGCCACACGTGAACTGTAAACACTAGAGAATAGAGATAGTCTACAAATTGGGTATATTATATTTGTCTTAATTATTATTTGAAAACGAAAACATTAAATTCCGGTATTCTTTAAGTCAAGTTACAATACACGTTCACAACTTAGATGATTATAGCGCCCTTGCCTTTTGCTCAAATAAACTGAGATAAAAAGCTAGATTATTCCATGTGCACCAATGATCTCCATAAATTAATTAGACCACAGAAAGTAATTATTTTATACAAATTTCTTGGAGTTAACCAATTAAGTTAGCAATAATGAATAATATAAAAGAAATGAGAACCCAAATTAAAACTTCTTTGTCAAATAGGCCCTAAATTCCTACTCTACCAATTTATGTACCCATTGATAAAACTTCTTGAAACAAAATGTATGAATAAAAAATAATTATAAATAATAAATTTTACGTAATACAAAAATAAAAATAATATTTAATCAAATTATAAACTCTTTTAAAAATATAAATATATATTATTGATTACGTTTTGGCTTTGACTAATAATAAGTGCTTTACATAGCTCGTCGCTGTTACATCAATGCACAACAAACCAACACGAAATACACTAGACTAGACACACACAAGTTGATCGACTTTTCTAATATATATTATCTAAATATTCACTAGTAGCAACAATACTAACGTCCTAAAAAAAGCTAGCAAATACGAGATCACCTCTTTCATACTGAGTCATGGAGGGTTGCAATAGTCGAGTTCCACTTTAGTAGTCATTAGGAAATCTTCACTTGCCTCCGACCCGACCCTTCCCCTTGAAGAAATAAGGGCAATTCTTTAGCCGGATCGGAGCATAAAATTATATGAAATCTAACCTATAAACCAAAAGCACATTCCTTTAAAGCTTCATACTTTGGAATGCAACAAAGCCTAAACGGACTCAATCAAGATCGAGCTTGAGGATCTGCTCAAATCACATTTGACATCATTGCTGTTGATGTCAGTCAAGGCTTTTCTTTTTGCAGAACGACGGTAGAGGAAGAGAGATCGGGGAAGGCGATGTAAAGTAAGACGACCCGGCGTAGAATTCGTAAGTCTTCATTTGTTTCGATAACATCTTGGGCAATGGACCCAGCAGACCAGCCGAGGTCGGAACCACCAAATCCTTGGCGACCGCCGCCACGATTTTGGAGTTCTCCTCTTTCTTAAGTATTACATCGGTCAAAGCTTCACCACGTTTCAAAATCTTGACCTTCCCCAAAATCATATTCTTGCTGTCGTTCTTTGAGGGCGAATTGGATGAATTCCTGCTATTAGAAGAACGCCTTTTCCGGCGACTAACTTTGGGCGGAACAGTGCTAGGATTGGGGTTAGAGACAACCAAATTTTTAATGGGTTTCTTGGATCTCATAGGCGGTTTGATTAAATTATTACGATGACTGCGATTGGATTGATTCTTCAAAATATCTTGTGGTTGAAGAACTGCAATTTCTCCCATTGAATGTCGAGAGATCTTCACAACAAAATAATTTGAAAAAGTAAGGGTTTTATGAATCAGGGGAGAAATGAACAACTCTGTAAAGATCTAGATGAGTTTGATGCAGCTAATTGTAATTGAATTGATGAATAAATGCGTGGGAATCTATCTAATTTATAAGGAGCCAACCAAAGCCGGCAATGGGAAAGTTGAAAGTCAATAGGATTACGAGTCCATAACGTGTAAGGGTTTACGTGTCCCAGTATTACGTGGGGTCTCCAATCTATTATTATTATTTAGGCGGTTACAGTCTTCAACTTTTATTTCTATAGCACTCAAGTCCCTAATTGTCAATTTATTTTATTAGAAAGATAATTGTAACCTTTTCTTTAACTAAGAGAAAAAAATAAAAGAAAATAAATACAAAATTGACGCTTTTATTTAATTAAACATACAATAAAGTTGATTTTTAAGTTCAACACAAGGGTAAAATTGTCAATTTTGGAAAAATATTACAGAAATTAAAGGTTAGGGATTGAGGCTGTAAAAATAATAGGTTGGGCACGTCAGATGTAATTTTGCCTTAATAATTATTTCACCTTTTCTTTTTCAAACTCCATATTTTTCGGGAATTTGTTTGATAGGACCAATTTTGAGAGATAAACTTATACAAGGACTCCGTCAAAAAGGTTGTTTCGACGATTTATTCCTAAACTACCCTTCTTTTGCCAGCACAACTTTCTCTCTGTGTAGGAAAGGAAACGTCATATTGGGTTTCGGTTTCTTATCCCTTTACTCGTCTGGGTCCCATGTAGGGTTTTCTAATTACTTTTTTATGTAACGTTTAGATTCTTTTTAAAATTTAAATGGAAATTTTGCACAAATAATTTTAATCTTTCTCTCCAATGCAAAAATAGTCCCTAATATTTATTTTTTGACACGAACATCTTTAAGCCATGTGTTTTGCTACGAAATTGGTCAATAATGCTCTTAATTTAATTAGAAAAAATTTGCAATTGGGTTCCTAACAACATCTCAAATACAATAATGTGGATTGTCATACATATAGCAAATAAAATAGAGATAGAGAGTGGAGCATCTCCAAAAGAATTGTGAATTGAAAAAATTGTGGTTCACATGTACAAAAGAGAGGTAGATAAATTATAAAAAATAAATATAAAAGATGATTAACATACATTCCGATAGAGATAAATTATAAAAATTTAAATAAATAGAATACCACACATTTAGATAAATATTAATTATAAAAAAATAAATAGAGGTTGTCTAGCGAACAATGTGCTAAAAATCTTCTACTTTTTTATTTGTTATGTAAATAATTTGGGATGACATGGCACACTTTTTAGTACAAATTCACAGTTGCATTGGAGATTTTCTAATAGTATGTTTTGAAGGGTTGTTTTGAAGTTTAAAAGCACTTCCAAAAGAGTAAAAGTACTTTTTGTTATTTTTGTTGTTGTTTGGTTAAAGTTAACAAGCACTTTTTGACCTAAAAAACTGTTTTAGAGAATCCCAAATTTTGAGCTTCTCTAAAAAGTTCTAATTGAGCTTTTACAAAAAATTGTAATTAACATTTAATGAACTTAAATATTAACAAAATTACTATTAATACATAAAAAAAATTATTTTATTTACTACATTAATTACTTATATCATATTGTCACTTCATATACTTATATAAAGTGGAAAAAAAAATTGGCGTGTTAAATAATATAATACAAATTATACATAATATGTTTGATTTAAATAATTAATTATTGTTTAATCAAATATACTAAAATATTCATGATATTATAATTGAATTAATATATTAATTTTAATAGTTATTATAGGATATAAAAATATATGATTTTTAAAATAATAATAATAATATGAGCTATACAATAATTAATTATTATTTAGTCAAATATAATAAAATAATCGTGTTATTATAATTAAATTAATATATTAATTTCAATAGTTATTATAGAATATAAAAAAATTATTTATTTTAAAACAAAAAATATGAGATATATAATAATTAATTACTATTTAATCAAATAAATATAAAATTTATACAAAAGTACTTTTATAGTTATGCAACCAAATACTCAATTTAATATTCACAGTACTTTTTGAATTTATATTCAAACAGTCAACAGCTTTTTAACAAAAACTCTACTGCTAAAAGTTCTACTATCAAAAGCTCTATTAACAAGTCACAACAGCCAGTGGCGGATCTAGGATTGTCAAGTCATGGGGGCCAAAATAAATTTTGAGGGAAGGGGGGCTTTGACGGGGCTGCCCCCGAAATTTTTTTTTTGGCCAATCTAATCAATCTGTAAACAAAATATAATAACCAAATTCAATTTGCAAATTCACATCACAAATATCAATATACAAAGCAACCAAACAATCATTCATCCATTGACTACCCATCTTCATTTAAAAAACAAAAAAATATAACAAAGTTACGTCGTAACATTAATGTATTATATCAAAAAACATCGCAAAGTTACGAATAAATTAGAAACATCTATTTCATTACAAAAAAGAGTAGTCTTTCACAGTTGCTCTCGCCGAGTCTTCATATTCTGAAAGAGCTGGATGATTTTTTCGTTTTCAATAGCATCAAATATATCACCCTCAATATATGTAACCAAACAATCATTCATCCATTGATCACCCATCTGATTCCGCAACTCATTCTTAACTATGTTCATTGCTGAGAATGCCCTTTCAACAGTTGCAGTTGCAACAGGTAAAATCAAGGCCAATTTCACAAGCATATACACCAAATGATAAACACCATTCTTTCTTGTTTGAACTAATTTCTGTGCAAGATCACTAATTCCATTAACTTCTGAAAATTCATCATTGGATCGCATATCAATTATGTAAGTCTCCAATTGACTATCAAGTGCCATTAGATCAACTTTAGAAAATTCTAATGAATAAAATCCAGCAAGACGAAGTAACTTATCTTTATCAAAAGCACGGAAAGAGTCATTTGGATTCAAACATGCCACACAAAGAATTAGATCCGTAGTTACCTCTGTGAAACGATTGTTGAGTTCATGAAGTTGTTTGTCTATCACCCAATAAAATAGTTCAACTTTGTAATGATGCATATTGGTGTGATCTTGAGCATTACGCCTTGACCGTCCTGGAACTACATAAACATCATCCATGTTCGGGATATCAATTTGATGCTTCTCACAAAATGATGTTACTTGTCCCAGTAACAATTCCCACCCATCATCTCTCACCATTTGTAGACGTTGCTTCGACAAATTAACCAAGGTAATAGCATTTACTATATCTTGATCCTTCCGTTGCAATGCTTGTGACAACTCATTTGTAATTCCTAAAACAGTTTTCATCAAATGCATGTTGAGCACAAACTCAAAAGATTGAAGTAAACTCGATAAACAACAAGCTTCGCCTCTTTGATCTAAATTGATAGCATCTTCTGCAACAACTTCAAGTACATCAATAACAGGGGAAAATAACACAATCAAATTCATCAATGTACCATAATGTGATCCCCATCGTGTATCACTGGGTCTTTGGAGGTTACTTTCTTGATTCAAACCTCGCCCACTTGTAATATCACCATTACTCAATCCTTCAAGAACTTTATTTGCTTGCTTCTCTCTTAAAATATCTCTACGCTTACATGAACCTCCAACAACATTCACCAATTTAGATAGAGTATTGAAAAGAAGAGATATTTGTTTGTGACTTTTTGAAACTGCCACAAGAGCCAATTGAAGTTGGTGTGCAAAGCAGTGAACATAGAAAGCAAATTCATTTTCTCTTAAAATAAGACTTTTAAGACCATTGAATTCTCCACTCATGTTACTAGCTCCATCATAGCCTTGACCACGTAATTTAGATAAACTCAATCCATGCTTTGAGAACAATGACATTATTGCTGTTTTTAGTGATAACGAAGTTGTGTCATAAACATGAACTATTCCAAGAAATCGTTCAACAACGCTACCCTCCTTATTCACATAACGCAATAGAATGACCATTTGTTCTTTGACGGACACATCACGAGACTCATCAATCAAAATAGAAAACAAATCATCTCCAAGATCATTGATTATTGCATTAGTAGTTTCAATGGTTGCTGCATGCACAATTTCCTTTTGGATATCATGAGCAGTTACTTTATGATTTCTCGGAGCATTTTTCAACACAACACCGTTGATGCTATTATTATGATCAGCAAGAAATTGTAGAAGCTCAAGAAAATTACCTTTATTTCTTGAATTTTCTGATTCATCGTGTCCGCGAAATGACAACCCCTGCCGTAAAAGAAAGCGAACACAATCTACTGCTGCAGTCAAACGAATTCGGTAGTCCTTTCGAGCTTGTTCAGATTGTCTATAATAAGCAGTTTCAATATGTTGGTTTTGATTCATTAGATCTTGACACCTCCTCCAAGCTACATTATGAGCACTGTTGGACTTTCCTACATGAACCCGAAGTCTGTCTTTTTTCTTCCAATTAGTGAATCCATCTGAAATAAAAGATTCACCCCCAATCTGCTGCCCCCCAACATCAACTCTCATAAGATAGCAACATAAACAAAAAGCAGCATCCTTTTCAATGCTATACTCTAACCAATTGCTAAAATCCTTAAACCATTCTGGCTTGAAATGACGATTTCTCTCTCCAAATTTTCTATCTGGAAAAGTATGTCCATGAGGCTGACATGGACCTCTCAGCAAATAGGCTCTTCGAATTTTATCTCTATCATTTGGATGATAATCTGACATTTTACACCGCAATCCTGGATCTGTTGGAAGAACTTCTAAATCAATTTCAACCCGTCTATATTTGGAATGAGCTGCTGAATCCTCACTTTCTACAGCTCCTTGACTAATTGAATTTTGCTCCTGATTTGGTGTCTTGATAAGAAATCTATCCATTTCTAAAAATAGAAAATGAAGCAATAATTAATAAAATGAACCATGATAGTCCTGGCTACTTTTACTTACTTGAAAAAACTGGGTTTATGCAGATAAAATTTGGTATCTCATACATTCAGATGAGAATAAAGAGACGGACATTGGATTTTGGAAAGACAAAGGAGAAACTATGAGATATATTTGAATTCTGAATTAAGTGGTTGGAGAACTACTCTGGAATTTTTTGAAGGTCAAGCACCTAATGGCCGACGAATTGGTTGGCTTATGCAAGAATACATGATAACACAAAAGGGACTATGACATAGAATTCAGCCAAAGGTATTAGCTACAACTAGCTGGCATTATAGTCCTTAATGTCTTCTAATTACATCATAGCCAACCTTAGCAGTTGGAAGCCGGTTTGGTTGGATAATGTGCAGGACTCTAAATCACTTTGCAGAATCTACTAATAAATTCAATTTATTTACAGCCATGAACAATGAGTGTTGACAATGAACAAAACCCAAAACATTAAAATCAGGATCCCATATATACGTAATAATCAACGAAAAAACCCTCTTTAATTTAGGATACAACCAAGGAAATGAAAAATCATGAAATAAAATAAGAAAAAATACAAACCTGATTGAAATTGAGACTCCACGACCAATAAATTAACAGATTTGTGAGAAACAATAGCCCGACTGTGGTATTGAGAGAGAATATCCGCCAAAAAAAAAAAAATCGTAGATGGATGATGATATCAAACTCACAAATCGGAGATTTGAGAGGAGAGGAGATTGGAATCAAACTAAAAAATCGGAGATTCGAGAAGAGTCATGATTTTTGTGAGACTTGAATTGGATGATTTTGTGATTTACAATTTTCCATTTTTGATCCAACATTTTCGGCAGTGATAGATGAAGATGAAGGAAATAGGTTGGGTCTTGGGAAATGAAAAGAAAAGTTGTGAATTGTGTTGTGGGCCATTTTATTATTATTAAAAAAAAAAAAAAAGTCAAAATTTCAAATGGGTGTGGGGGCCATGGACCCCACGGCCCCCATGCCACATCCGCCACTGACAACAGCTGTACCAAACGGATCCTAAGAGCATCTCTAATGCATTTAATGAATAGACATTCAAGTTCTTTTGTCTTCAATACAATATATGGATTTTTATTTAGGTGGAATTTATTTTATTAATACAAATACTAGATTACATTTAAATCTACATATAAAATTTAAATATTGCTGAGTCAACATATCTAACGGAGCATCTGAAACTAAACAGAGTGTTAGATATTGTCTATTTTTTTTCTACCACGTCAGATTGACAGAATGCCTGACAACTTGCATTGGGGAGGAATTTTTTAGACATTGTCTATTTTGTTTACATGAATTAATTTTTTTAAAAATCCACGGTTGCATCGGAGATACTCTGACCTTTGCAAAATTTGTCAACAAATCCAGTATATTTATTTAATAATATTTAATTTAATATACTAACTATATCATTATTATCGTGTCAATTAAATTTTTCATAAGAGAAAAAATATTTAATTATTGTACTTTTAAGTTTTAAGTATAAGTAATTGCTAGAATAAAAATTAAGATAAATAGCTAATAAAATAACATATATAATTTTATGATATTGAACCAATTTTATTATATTTTTTTAACGTAAAAAATACTAATAAAAATTTAATTTACAAATTATTTGTTTTTTATTTCGAATGATAATGAAACAATAAATCAAAATATGAAGAATACAATTGGAGTTCTAATATTTGTAGTTGTTATCACCCGATTTTGATAGGACCTCCACGTCAGCAAAGGTCCAGCGGGAGCCCCATTTAGGCCCAGCGAGGGCTTCGTAAATTCTAAAAAGGCATCGGAGGCCCATCAAATATCTTAGCATTCTTGAACTAGAATATCGTGAGGCCCAGAGAGGGCTTCGACATTTACGGTCGACCCATAGGCCCTCGCCGGGCTTCGTATTTACTATAACTAGCAGGCATCACGATATTCGGGAATGACCAGAGAGTTAATTGAAGACAGATTGCGTTAGATTGGCACACGGATCCTCACAAGGAAACCAAATTGTAATCTCCTAGAAATTAGGCAACGTGATAAACTCAAATAAGGTAGATAATATTGGAGATTACCTTGACAATAGATGATCCCTATCCCGCAAGGAAGGAGGATCCGATCAGATATCTGATTGATTTGTTTCCTAAATCAATTAGAACTCTTGCGCTATAAATACAACGTCTCCGGTTGTTCCAAGGTACGCTCTCTTTGCACTTAAAATTTCATCATAAACCCTGCTCAAATCTTTGCCTGCTTGTCCCTCCCACACCCAATTACTTTCACCCCCTGTGTATTATTTTTATACCGGCAGTTGACTTGATCGTCGGAGTACCAACGATCGCCGAATCCTTTTTCTCCAGAGATCTTAGTGCCTAACGATTGTCCGAGTGTGCAGGTAACATACAAGTTGGCAGAGGAGTGACTGGAGATCTGTTGACACGTGGACGGTGCAGGTTCCAACGTCAACAGTAGTTAATAAACGAATAGCTCAATTAAATAAAAGTATTTGAAAATAAAGTTTGTTATTTTTATTTTTTAAGTAATGCAATTACTTAATACTAAAACTAATAAATTTATTCAACGAGCTTATTAATAATTATGAGCTTAACTTAAATTTTATTTATTTCATAATAGTCCATAAAATAAACAAAATAATTTACGTATATTATCAATTAAGTCAATAAAATTTAATTCAAAATAAAATAAATTAAATTAATCTTTATTTTTCTTTATTTTTTTATAAAAAATAAAGGTACCAAACTCATTTGCACCTTTTACGAAGGTTGGGAAACCAATTTCAATTTTCTCTAATAAAAATTAAGGGTATATTGGTCTTTTTTATCAAATAAGAGCCAATTGTGCACTAAAATAGGTTATGGACGTCTGTGGCAAAAAAAAAAAAAATAGACGTTAATGACCATTTTCTTATTGAGGGCAAAGATTAGGAACCATTTGCACCAAATTCTCAATTAAAATCTCCTCAAACTTTTGAACAAGCACTCGAGGAATTTGCATGTTTACTAGTGTTAAAATATTTTTTAGTGTTTATTAATTGTGGATCCTATTAAATGTGTGGATAATAAATAGCAAGTTGTAGGTCCTACAATATGTGTAGATAAAAATTATGTTTAATCAATTAAACCAGCTTAAATTATAATTCAAGCTTTGCCAAAGATGCGCTAAAGTAAGTGCATGTTTGGTGGTGCTTAAATTATTATTTTTTAAGAGTGTGTTTGATTGCACAAGTGGAATAGAAAATGAATTCCAACTTCTATGGAAAATAAAAACCAATCCCCCCCTAAGAATTCATTTTTCTTGTTTTTGAGGAAAACAAGACTATTTTTACATGGAAAATGTTGGCAATCAAACAGTTAGATCTGAAAAATATCCATTTTCTATGGAAAATGTGTGCAATCAAACACACCATAAGTGTTTATAAAATGTGAATCCTATAGAATGTGTGGGTAGTAAGTTGTGGATCATACAAAATGTGTAAATAAAAAGTATGTTTAATCAATTTAAATTATAATTTAACATATGCAAACAAGCACTGAGACAATTTGAGAATTGTATGGATGGAAAAAGTCAAGATTCGTAGAAAATGATTAGAAATACACTATATCCTAAATTAACATTCATTAAATCTTATTTTCGTCGACGTTATAACTAGAGAGAATGTAGAGAAATTGTATATTTTATTATAATGATGAATATATATAGGATTTCAAAGACTTGTAGGCAAGTAAGACATATCTAAATATGGTAATCAATAATTTCCATAGTTTTACATCAGTCTTAATGGTTTTTCTATATTATTTTTCTTATTTTGTCTTATTAACAAAATTATACTTTTTTTATTCTTTGTAATGCTTTAATGATTAAGCTTGTATTGATATCAATAAGGCTGGGCGTGGCGTGGCGTGGCGTGGCGTGGCGTGGCGTGGCGTGGATTGGGTCGGTTTTAGGTCCAACCTGAACCCAACCCAAAAGAATCGATTTAACGAAAATTCAACTCAACCTAACCCGCCCGCAGATTTGTACCCGACCCAACCCGACCCGATCAAGTTTCGGGCGGGTTAGGTCGGGTTGGAGGTTTGGACTTCAACCCAATTCTCAAAAAATTCAGATATACAAATTATGCAAACAAAATTCAAAAAAATAATTTCAGCTCAAAATTCAGCAAAACAATTCAACAACAAAAATTGAAACAAAACCAGCAACTAAACTTGAAATTTGGAGACCTTATATTAAACTAAAAATTTCCATAATTACGTGATTATATTAGAATTCATTTTCTAAACAAGATATATAATTGTCAATTTGTCATAGAAAGGCAACTGAACAAGATATATAATTGGAATTCATTCTCTGAACCAGCAACATAATGTAGAAAAATAGAGGTAACACAGCATACATGAACTCTTCTCAACCTTTTATTACTCAACCATATAAAGGAAAATCGGATATTAGTGAAGGGTCAACACACACTAATATTTTCTTAATCAAGTATAAATGACTTCGACAGAATCGGAGAATCAGAGATTGACGAGGAGATACTTCATTAGCTGGTGGTGGAATCGGTGTAAATGATTTCGACGGAGACGATTAGTGGCGACTGGCGACTGGCGAGGCTCTTCACAGTGTATGGTGGTTGCATTTTCTGTTGGAGACTTGGAGAGGAGAGTGGATGCTGGAGGACAGTTGATTTTGTGGAAATGGGCTTACGCACGCCTGGCCCTTTTAGTTTAGGGCAATGCCTTTCAGCCAAATTGTTTTTTATTAATTAGATCGAGTCGGGTCGGTTTTCTCGACCAAACCCACAACCCGACCCGACATTATTTTGGATTCCCGAACCCAACTGGATCCAACTCAAAAATCGACCAAAACTGCTCGGGTCAGTCAGGTTGAGCGATTTGGGTCGATTTTTGCCTTGCCCTAGATATCAATATATTCGATAATGTAACATTTATGTTTAGAAAATTCCAATTTAAGCATTTTATTGATATTTAAAAATATACATATACACATATATATACTTTAACTTGTTTGAGAAGTGTTAATTTTATATCGTTAGGTAAATCGTGGTTTAAAATCAAATCAAACTGCTAAAAACAGTTTTTTTTTTTTTTGGAATTATTTCAAACCGTTTTCAATAGTTTGGTTTGAAAATAGGCCAAAAACAATCTAAACCAAACTGTGTGCACTCTTAGCTCAAATGTGTGGCCTAACTCGATAAAAACCCCACCCAAACTGATGTGTCTAACACAAAAAAAAAATTCTAATGAAGTCATTTTTAATAATCACTTTCAATTGAAACCAAAATGAACTCCATATGCTTCAAACCCTCTCTACCTTCATGAAATTAGAGAAAACATTAATACAAAACAAAGATGGTCAAACATATCTTCAATCACTTTTCTATCAATTTGTAAGTTACCTGCACACTTGAACAGCCATTAGTCACCAAGATGACCGGGTAAAAAGGAGCCGGCGATCGTTGTCACTCCGACGATCAAATCAACTGCCGACACGAGATTATACGGGGGACCTTAGGGTGTGGGAGAGACAAGCAGACACGATTTTGACTAGAGTTTTGGGTAGAAAATAATACGTATATTTGAATGAAGGAAAGACAAGTATTTATAGGAGAGGTTATAGCCTATTAAGGACTGCAATCAATTTGTTCCCTGATTAGATTCTCCTTCCTTGTGGGGATAAGCTTAACCCTTGATCGATTCCCAAGATTTTGTCCATTATCCATGCCGGTCCACAAGAGTGCATTGTTGATTTATTGGGGTTGGCACGATGTTTCCTTATGGGAGTTATTTTGTCAATCGAGAACAATTTTTCCCAAATTAACTTTCCAATTGTAACTGGAATTATTCCCAAGATTCTGGATTGCCTACGGACTATGCAGGCGTACAAGGGCCTTCGACAGAGGACTACACTAGATAGGGTTAGTTCTAGCTATGAAGGCCATTCGTGGGGTTCGCTAGGTAGAACGTGGCCCACTCAAACGCAAATATCCATTGCATTGGGACCAAATATTGCCACGTCTAACTCAAACGAACGTTGATTGGCCTTCGCTGGGACCCGCAAGTTGACGAGGGATCTTCGCCAAATCCAAGTGGTAACAGTTGGGGACAGTGTTGCCAAGAAAAAAAGTTGGGGACATAAGTGTAAAAGGATAAAGTTTGGGGACGTCGACTGCTATTTACTTGATTTAAATTGTGTTTGGACACTGATGGCGTTACTTAATTGATCATATGAGTAACACGTGACCATTTAACAGATTTTTTGAATGAAATCTATCAATAGGAACATTTGATGCTAATAAATGAAAGGTTGAGGATAACATTGCCAAGAAAAAAAGGTTGGAGATAGAAGTGCAATATAAGGTAAAATTTGGGGATAATGGCTATTATTTACTTGATTTAAATAGTGTTTGGACATTCATGACCTTGCTTAATTGATCATGTGAGTAACACATGACCACTTACCAGATTTTTTGGGTGGAATCCATCGGTAGAGATAATGGATGTCAATAAATGAAAGATTGAGGTATCATTGCCAAGGAAAAAATTAAGGATAAAAGCCCAAAAGAGGGTAAAGGCTGGAACAATGACCGCTATTTATCCAAAGAATTATTTATCTTTAATTTAGAAATTGTCTTGTAGTTAAATAATGATTTGTAGATAGTTTTACTTATAGTTCGTTTGTGATTAATTTTAGAGTTAACTTCTAATTGTCAAATAATTATAAATTTTTTAGACGTTTGAATTTTTTTTAATAATGATTATAAAAGAATTTGTACATTTTGGCAGTAGAATTTGAGAAAGCAGCGAATGGTAGATTCTTATATTCTACTTTTAGCTATTCTACTGATCTATTATTAAAATACTAATTTTAATCTTAATTAATTAAATTAATTATCTTATGTCATATGTTTATTAGTATTCTAATTACAATACAACTCCACGAATAATTTAAATTTAATTAATTTTTTTTATCATATGACTATACTTTTATTTTGTAAGTTTTATAAATTTAGAGATTTAATAGTTGTTTATTATTTTTATTTTAAAATAATTATGACAAATGCATTGTCTTGAAAAAATATTTGATAATATTACATATTATTATAAAAGTAAAAACGAATTTTACATTACTCATGATAATAATAAAGGTAATTATATTATCACAACATTATTTGTTAAGTACACTACATTCTAATTGTAATGAAAGTTTCTAACTATTAGTCACTTTTGCATTTATGACTCTAAATTTTTTAGCAAATTTTTATCATTAACCTATTAATTTGCATGTCTTATATTTGTATGATTTTTGTCCAAAAAATTAATTAGGAGAGCGTAAATTTTTTTTTTTCCTCTAATATTTTTACATAATAAGTTTGACAAAATATTTTTCTCTCATTTCAATGCACATTAGCAGAATATTTAAACAAAAATCTTCATCGGAGACAAGATGTGAAAACTAAATGAAAATTAATGAACAAAACACAATGAAAAAAATTGGAGATATAAGTATCTAACTATCAAATGTTGGAGGACTTTTATTGTAATTAAAACGTGGTATGAATAATAAAAACTGTAGTGTGAATATAATTACCCTAATAATAATACAGAAAAATATTATTATAATCAATGTCTATTTTAGTAAATTTATATAGTCGCTGCAATAAATTGCTTGTTTACCGAACACTCAAATGCTGATTTTGAAACATATATAAATTTTGAATCAAGAGTTTATCAAATACTTATATGATTTTTTCCATAACTGATTCTTTTTGCAGCATAACAAAAATTGATTCTCTTAAAAATACAGTAATACCAAACCAAACCATAGAAATTAAAACTGTATCTCAAAAATTGTGCACATACGAACTATAAATTATATGACATTTTATTTTTAAAAAGGTCAACCATAAACTTGGCATTTTACACGTTAAAATGACCATTTTGCAAATATTTTCAAAAAGTAGCTATATTTTTTTCTCTCTCTTAAAAAGTGACAAAAGTTCAAGAAAACCCCACCTACATTCCTCTCCACCCACTCCCTCCTTCTTTTCTATCATCTACAATAGGTGTTAAATAGCATTAGAATCTATCATGCAACTGTGAATTGCTAAAAAAAAAAATTGTTGTAAAAGTAAAATAAACAATGTCTAAAATAAATTTCCTCTAACGCAAACTGTCAAAGACTTTATCAAGTCGACAAGAAAAAAAATAGACAATAACTAGAACTCTATTAAATATGCTTACTCAGCAAAATTTAAATTTCCTATTTTTAGTTTTTATTTTACTAAAATAAAATACATTTAAATAGCAATTCATAGAATACATTAGAGACCAAATTTAAACTTAAATGTCTATTCATTAGATATAGACATTGTTCTAAAAAGCTTGCCTAGACGTGAAGCACGACCTCCACGCCTTGCCCTCGCCTAGGCCCAAAAAGCTTGAAACTAAACATTCATACTTAGTCACGCTTTACGTATTTTAAAACACTCGATATCAATAATACGTAGATTATAAGTCTGCTCTGAATGCACAGTTATATTTGTACTTCAATAATTTATTTTAGTTCATATACAAAAAGATTACCTTTTGAATAATTTTATATCATTGTATATTTGTGCTAATTTGAACGGTTGTGATAAATTGATTTATTTCACACACAATCTCGAGTTATTTGTAATTTCGTATTTATGAAAAAAAAAATTGTAAATTGATTTAAGTCGATATACTTTGTAATTTGGTAATAGAATACACACACACACACACACACACATAAATTAATAATACAAAATTTGTACGAGAAATATCAAATAATTAGTACAAAACGTTTCTACCTTTTGAAGTGATTGTGCAAATCATCCTTACATATACAATTTTGGTATTTTTACCTTAAATTCATATTTGCTTGCACAAAACATCATTTTCGTCTATTGCTATTCAAAAAGCTCTGTTAAGTGGTCTCCTCAACCCGGCTCGTTCTAATTTGAAATGATCCTTTCGTCCACACACCTATTCTTCATTTCTTCCTGCCTTACTCGTCTACTTCCTTAATACTAGTAGTAATTATTTATTTTTTAGTGGTTATTCGTACATAAAATAACGTTAAAAAAACAATATTTCACCAAGAATAATGGCAAATTGATTGTGCATATGCGGAATTCAAATTGTGATGAAGACTTCATGGACGCATGCAAATTCTGTTAGACACTTCTTTACATGCCAATATCGTCGAGTAAGTAATTTGAAAATGAAATACTGTAGCTATATTTTATAGTTATATTTTGTTCTGAAATGGGTACTTTGTATAACAAAATGGAGGTTGTGGCTTTTTTGCCTGGTGCGACCCATCCATGTGTCCAAGATGTGCAAAAATAATACATGTACTACTTAGATTCAGAAATGAATGTGAACAACAAATGCATCATTTGCAGAATGAGAAAATGGTGTACTTTGTTCAGAGCTAGTTTTTCAATTTTGTTTGTGGGTTTATAGTGATGTGGCTATTCATGTAAGACGCTTGTTGCAATGTTGGTGAAATCATAATCAAGCATCAGTGGTAAATAATGCAGTGCATTGGGTCTGTTGAATTGGAACTATTATGTATCATTTTGGTCTATAATTGATGTTGTGTAAAATGTCATAACCTATTAATAACACTGCGCTTATCATCCATACTAGAGGCGGATGGAGGGAGCTTGGCCTAGCTACAACCCGGGTGACGGCCAGCCTAAAGCCAAATATGTTAGCCAATTTTTTTTTTATTGGATATAGTCCATGCAAAAATATAATAAGCCGTGTATATAAATGGCCCAAGTCCAATTTTCTAGCCCAAATATTTAAAATTAAATTTAAGCCCAATTTATATAATAAAATTTAGGGGTTTTTTTTTTTTCAGAAATAACCACAATAAATAAAATATTTCTTAAAATACTGTCATATTTTTTTAATTCTAAAAATACCGTTTTTATTTTTATTTTTGTAACCCTTGTTGTTACATTTGTTATTTTAGTTATAATAAATGTGTTATAGAAATAAAAAATAGTATTTTTAAAATAAAAAAGTTAAATAGTATTTTTTAAATTATTTTATATTTTTGTAGTAAACGGTGAAATTATCACTAAAATTTATATGAGAAAATTGCAAATAAGTCATCTCCACATGACTTGTTTCAAATTAGGTCAAAACTTTTTTTTAAATTGTGATTAAGTTATACTTCACATCAATATTTTATATTAATTCCAAAATCACCCATTTTAACCATATTTTTCATTGACACAATCTTTCAACTCCACAAACCTCCTCCACCTCCGGCGACAACCTCCGGCCACCTCCAGCACGCCTCCACCTCCGGCGACCTCCGGCGACAACCGCCTCCACCTCCGGCGACCTCCAGCGACCACCGCTTCCACCTCCGGCGACCTCCGGCGAGTGCTTCTAAGGCACAGTGTCACTTTTTAGGCACTTTTCTTGGTGAAAATTTTGGATCACTTTTTAGGCAGTTTTTTTGGTGAAGATTTTGTTAGCTGTGAAACTAAAAAAATAACGTTTTATGGACTTTGGTCACAGTGTTTGAATCCTTATCTTTGGTTTGTATACTTTTTTATTTCTTCATCTTCTGTGGTTGTACTATATTCTTAATGTCTTAACAGTTAGCATTGATCTATCCGTGTTGCAAGAGAGGCTGACCAATATGATTAACCTGGGTTGAGTATTTAGGTTGAGTATTTTAGCATTTATGTAAACAATGAGCATTTTCCAGTTATATAAACAATGATGTAACATCTGTTGTTGATACTGTATCATAGAATAGCAATTTGATATTGTATTAAACAAAACAGTATCACAACAGAAATGAGCATAGAATGTTGTATATATGAGCTTGAATGCTGTAAATATGAGCTTGAATACTCTACTATCTTATGTAAATAGGAGCTTGAATGCTCCACCATCTAATTGCTGTAAATAGGAGATTGAATGTTCCATCATCTAATGTTTAGTCATGATATTTTATTTGATACTATATTATACAAAACAGTATCACAGAAAACAGTATCACAATATAAATGGACATAGAATTGTTGTAAATAGGAGCTTGAATGTTCTATCATCTAATATTTGAATGTCTTAGTTTTAATCCATGATACTGTTTTAATGCCTTAGTTTTAATCTATGATACTGTTTAATTATGGCAAAGTTTAATAGATTGAAACTTTGTCATAATATTTCACTATCATTTGAAACATGTTTTAATCCATGATACTGTTTTAATTCTGTGATACTGTTTGAATATATATATGTGTGATCTTTGATACTGTTTAATTATGGCAATGTTTGAACCTGTGATATTGTTTGAATGTCTTAGTTTTAATCTATGATACTGTTTTAATCTATGATACTGTTTTGTTTGGTAATTAGTATATTTTGATATCGTTTTAATCTATGATAGTGTTTTAATCATGTGATACTGTTTGATTATGGCAATGTTTGAACCTGTGATATTGTTTGAATGTCTTAGTTTTAATCTATGATATTGTTTTGTTTAGGTAATTAGTATATTTTGATACCGTTTAATCCATGATACTGTTTTTATCCTGTGATACTTCTATGTGATCTTTGATATTGTTTAATTATGGCAAGGTTTGAATAAGTGCTACTGTTTGAATGTCTTAGTTTTAATCCATGATAATGTTTTGTTTAGGTAATATGCATTCATATAAATTGATATTTGTTTTAATCCATGTTTTAATCTATGATACTGTTTTACATAATAAAGTATCAAACAAAACATATGACTAATTAAACAGTATCAAAGATAAAAGCATGATAAAGCATGATATCATAGTCATGTGTGTTGTTTGATATTGTATTATGTAAAATAGTATCACAAAAACAGTATCACAATAGAAATGATCATAGAATTTGCACACGTGCTCAGAATTTTTATTATAATATGTTTTCGGAATGGTCTCGACGAGACGGTCAAGACCAGTAGCTTCGTCACTGCCTATGATGGATTTTACCCGTTTGAAGTAGTCTCTTTAGCTTAAAATGTCAATCTTTAATTTTTTTTTTCAAAACAGTATCACAAATTATTTAAAACAGTATCACGGATAAATGTACATCCTTTTGCTGCAAATTAAAGCTCTTCCAAGGTATCTGAGTCCTTTAAAAGCAAACACATACTTCAGAGCAATGCTAAAATGAAGAAAGAAGAACTGACAATCATTCTCAAGTTAAAGGGAAGTCATCTAAAACTATGTAGGCATATGTATTAATCCTATGATACTGTTTGAATGTCTTAGTTTTAATCTATGATACTGTTTTATTTAGGTAATGTGCATTAGTATATTTTGATACTATTTTAATCCATGATACTGTTTTATTCTATGTGGAATGAGTTTTATTTATGATACTGTGCTTTTATTCTTTGATACTGTCTAATTATACCAAGGTTTGAACCTGTGATACTGTTTGAATGTCTTAGTTTTGTCTATGATACTATTTTAATATATGATACTGTTTTGTTTAGGTAATGTGCATTAGTAATTTTTATACCGTTTTAATCCATGTTCTAATCCATTATATTGTTTTGCATAATACAGTATCAAAGATAAAAGCATGGTATCATAGTTATGTGTGTTGTTTGATATTGTATTATGCAAAACAGTATCACAAAAACTAGTATCACAATAGAAATAAACATAGAATTTGCACACGTGCTCAGAATTTTTATTATAATATGTTTTCGGAATGGTCTCGACGAGACGGTCAAGACCAATATGTTTTCGGAATGGTCTCGACGAGACGGTCAAGACCAGTCGCTTTGCCACTGCCTATGATGGATTTAACCCGTTTGAAATCGTCTCTTTAGCTTAAAATGACAATCTTTAATTTTTTTTTTAAAACAGTATCACAAATCTTCTAAAACAGTATCACAGATAAATATATCTTTATTGAAGCCACTATTCATCTTTCTCTTGTTGAACATCCTTTGAACTTGATCTTTTTTCATTAACACTCCCAGATCTTGATTGATCAGATCCTAGTTCTTCATTATCACTACAAGAATCATAAAGGTTCACTACAAGAATCATAAGTTTAACAATCTTTAATTTTTTTTTTCAAAACAGTATCACAAATCCTCTAAAACAGTATCACGGATTAATGTACATCATTTTGCTGCAAATTAAAGCTCTTCCAAGATATCTGAGTCCCTTAAAAGCAAGCAAACACATACTTCAGAGCAATGCCAAGATGAAGAAAGAATAACTGCTCACTATCATTAAAAACAGAGAAAAAAAATCAGCAAATTTCACTATCATTAGAAACAGTATCATATATTGAAACACATCTATTGAAACAGTATCAAGCATTTTACATGTTCCAACATAAAATCCTAACTCACAACAACTACATTATCAAAAACTAGTTGAATCAGTTTATCCAAACTCCATTTATTAACTGCATTGCATATGTTTCAATTGGAACAATATCTCAATATTTTCATGATTATTTTTAACCGAAAATGGTTACTTTATACAAAAAATAAAAAATAAAAAAATATGTTCGCCATTGAAATATCAGCTTTCGGATTGTTTGTATGCGGTTACAGGTTACGGTGAGAAGAATCAAACACAAGAAGAAGATGAAAATTGTTAAAAGTAAATGAAGGAATTTCTAAACAGCTATTGAAATGATTTTGTTGGTTTTTACGTGTTTAAATGATAGTTTTTACAATTTGAGGGTATATTGGTCTTTTAGTAATAAAGTATGACTTTAGTTGAATTAAGATTATATCATATGACTTTTCAACCCACTATGGCGTTAACAGTGACCGGCCCAAAATTTTCCCAATTTATATTCCCAATCCAAGTTCAACTAAGACCCAACCCAAAACAAATGTCAGCCCAAACAAAAGACCAAGCCCAATTCCCCAAAAAAATATGTTTAATTGATTTTCAGCACAAAAGAAAACATTCAGCCGCTCAAAATTTCATTCTCAAATCCGAGAAATGTGTGCGGTAGCTCCATTACTTATTTTCTCAAATTGAAGCTCCAATCACTCAAAATCAGTCGCAAATCCGTTAACTCAACTTGGTGTCTCTGTTACCCAACCTTAAATCAATAAGAAATTTTTTTTTGTCCGCCGACAACAGTGTTGCAGTGCCCGTACTGAAGGACGTGTATTTCTCATTTTTTTTTGGTTTTTAACATTTGTGTAATGTTTATTATTATCACTTCGATATTTTTAATGAAGTGATAAATTTCGTACTGATGGAGTCGGATACAAGATTTAATGAGACATCAGTTGAACTCATTTATCTCATTGTGACTTTGGATCCTAAAGATTCATATAAATTATTTAATAGTCTTGAATCCTGATATTTGCTCACTTGCAGAGAAGTTTCATTCTCAAGATTTTTCAACTCAAGATATTCGTAGTTTAAGATATGAGTTGCGACATTATGAGCTATATATGAAGCGCGACCTTCAGTTTCAAGTATCTACACTTGTTGAGTTATGCCAACAGTTAACTAAGAGTGGAAGGTCAGAGTGTTACATTACGGTGACTACATTGATTCGTCTTGTGTTGACATTATCTATTTCTACCGCGACTAATGAGCAGACATTTTCTGCAATGAAACATGTGAACTGATATTCGGAACAAAATAGAGGGTGACTTTCTAGCTGATTGTATGACACTCTTCATCGAACGAAAATTTGTTGAGAAAATTGATGTAGATTCTATTATAGATGAATTTTATGTTTCAAACCTCGTTGGGAACAACTTTAATAAATAATATTTATTTAGTGACTTTTTATGTTATATGTAAATTTTATTAAATTGACTTTTATATATTTCAGCCTCCACAGACTAAATTCTTGGATCCGTCCCTGGTCCATACCTTTGTTGTTCTTTTGCATATAACGTCCATATTTTTTTATTGCTTGTTGTGAAGAACATCTATAAATAATTGTATTGTTGGTTTAAAATATCCCTACTTAAAAATTGATTTACAACAGAAAATGAAAACAACAGCAAAACTATCAGAACTACAATGAGTAAAAATCAACAATATGATATCACTAACAAACAATCATATGTGCGTTGAACAAATACATCATTGTCTAAAGAAACTTTCACCAAGAAACATATACAAAAATCTCAGAGCTATTCAGTACCAATTAAAAGAATTTGAAATGCAACAAATTTCACAAAAAACCATCTTTGCAAAAGAGAAAGGACAACAAAAAAAAATAAAAAATACAGAATGTGGCTCTAATTTGGTGCTTGTGGTGGTTCTCCTTTGCATATTTTCTTGTTGTGGCATCGTTCACCACATTTCGTATATGTCATTATCAGTCTCGTTCTTCTTCTTGGAACATTTGCATCTCCTATTTCGACTACATTTGCAGTTGGAAATGGAGGATTTTGTCGGTGAAATAGAAAAGAAAATGGGGAGAAATTTTACTGTTCACGTGTGTCGGTTTATTTTTCTCCGTTTGAACAATAAGAAATGGGGAATAGATGTGTGGATGAAAGTATCCTTTCAAAGTGGTACGAGTCGTGTTGATAAGGCCACTTAATAAAAAATTTGTATGGTAATTGACGGAAATGATATTATTTGTATAAGCAAATATGGATTTGAGAGTAAAAATATCAAAATTTCATAAGTAAAGATAATTTACACGATCACTTCAAAAATAAAAACGCTTTATGCCAATTACTCAGAAATATCCTTTAACACTCACGGGTTGTTGATACGTAACAATATGATTCAGGACTGTCCAATAAAAAGTGCAATTATGAATGCAACTTCAATCTTTTATTAGGGTGAATCTGAAATTAATAACCAAACCCATTTCTCATGGGTTATTGAAAGTTTCAATTACACGTGCCTACTAAATCCGTAGTCTAAATGATTATTATATCAGAAATGTATATGAATTATAATATATACATATGTTTGTTAGTAATTATAAATTAATCAAATAATATTTTTATTCATATATTTTATAGTATCTACAATTTATTTATTTTTTATCCACAATTCTAATGTTTGTAATCTAATTTTTTTTAATCAGATATAATTAGAATTGTAAGATAATATTAGGGCAGAGAAACAGACCACTCGCTAATGGACTGGATTTGGATCCATCATATATTAGGAAATTGATGCAAATGGTCCTTGACCTATTACCTCTGTGCAATTTAGGTCTCTAACGTTTTTTCTTGGCACAAACATCATCAACTTATAGATTAGGTGCGCAAATGATCCTCTTTCAATATTTTTGTCCATTTGCCAATTAAAAAGTCAAATTTTCGAAAAAAAAAGACTACTCATTAATTTTAGTTAAATAAATAGAAAAATAAAAGAAAATGAAAAAAAAATTTGACGTGGCATTTTATCTCAATCATTATTTGTACATCTCATTGTCCTCAAAAATAAAATAAAAAACTATACAAGGAAAGAAAAAAAATATTTCATCGTCTTCTTGTTTACGATGCTGCCGCCGCTGCCACCAAACATCCCCCACTATGCACGTAGGAATGTCATAATCGATTTTCACACGAGACAACAAAGACCGAACAATAATATACATCTGATTATGGATTTTAATTTGGAAAATTTTCAAAAGTGCTCAAAAGTAAAAGATCGATCGAAAATATGACAATTTTTTATGACATTTATAAATATGGTTATTTTTAGATACAAAATATCAAATATACCCATTTGTCTATATTTTTGTGTGATTAAGATTTAACAATATTTGACACTTATACAATAACTTCGAGAAGAATCTATCAAAGTAAATCTTCTAATCACATACAATATAATTCGAATTAACTCATAGTCAAAATATATATCTTAGTTTTATAATATATCTTCATGATTAAACTAAAATGGAAGGCGAAAATCCACTTATTGCGGGATGAAATAAATTGGCATTTCATTCCTCTTGGAGAACTGTCAAAAATTCAACAATTCATCAATGTAAGTGTCTATTCCAAAAAAAAATTAACTGTCGAAAATTCAACAATTTACCAAGGTAATTGTCGATTCCCACCAGTGTTACTGTAAAATGATGAATTGTCTTGAAGTTGGCTGACAATTCTATCGAGTTTTGTTCACTAGCAAATGAGTCATCAATTTGTTTTGGCTATGTGTCCTACGAATTACAATCAGGAAATAATATTTTATCCACTTGTCTTTTCACAAATTTTTGCGATTGAGAACAATGGTCAAATATCATACAAAATAGGTAATAACAAATCGATGAAATTTAAATTCAATTGAGCGAACATATGAAAAGAACAAAATAAATGCATCCAAATATATTTGGGGAACGTTACTCTTACTAATGAATTTGACAAATAATCACGATTCTTAATTTAAGCTAATCTAATGATCTAGATTTATTAGAACCTTTAAAATCTTTATACCCGTATCCAAATACATCTCAATAAAAATTCTAATACATCTAGATCGTTAGATTAGTTGAAAAGAAGTGTCGTGATTATTTGTCAAATACATTGGTAGGTAGAACAGTTTTCAATATATTTAGAGTAAAAAATAAAAAAATTATTTTGTCCAAAATTCGACATAATGAAGGTGAGAAAATAGTCGGTTGAGTGAACATATATTATGGACAAAATAAATGCACCTAAATATATTTAGAGTAAAAATTAAAATTTTATTTAATCCAAAATTCAACAATGGTTGAGTGCTTGAGTGTACAACAATACGGTGTCTGTATCGGCGATTTAAAGTAGGGATGGACAAAAGTATCCAATCGATCAAATTGAGTGGTTCGGCTTGGTTTTTCTTACGTTTAAATCGTGTAAATGGATATTAGAAATCAAAACCTACCATTTATGGTTTCGGTATCGAATATAGACTCAAAATCGAAGAACTGAATAGAACTGAAATGACCTTATTTCTTTTCAATTTTTTCTTAAAATTTAGTCTATAAAAATAAAATATTTATTTTTATGTTTGTTGTTTGTATTGAGAAGGAACATTGTGTTCAAAATTTGATATATTGTTGTTTTATAAATAGATTAAGGTTTGAGAATTATGAATTTTTAGATTATTGTGTTGTTTCAAATCAGGAGAATAAAAACAGTTGTTAGAAATATGACGACTTCGAAAACTACAATTATAGAACCGAACTGAACTGCACTGAACGGTTTGGTTCTAGTTTGGTTCCATAATTTAAGTTGGAACTCACAATCCCAGAGACAGAGAGATCATAGGACTGTGGAGAGAAAATTAAGGCATTGGTCGTCTATTGTGGACATTGGAATTGGTTCTTTGGCTTTGGGCTTTGGCTATCGTTTTCAAGTTCTGCTTTTGATTTTTTTTTTTTTGGTTGGGGGACTATTGTTACATCTCGCAAAAATAGCCGAAACAAAAGGCTAGTCTAACATATGAACGAAGCCTCTACATCTCGCTTAAACAAAAACCTTCGCCCATTCCTCAGATAGACAAATTTATAGGATTTGAAAACCTACTAGGTGGCTACTTAAGTCTAACCCTGACGTATTATTATTATTTTTTTACCTTTGCCATCTTAAGAAAACCTGTTCGGCAAATGATACGAGCTTAAGCCATCACACCACCTACTGATTCCAGATGATAGAATATTCTTGGGACCACATGGTGAATCTCCATGTAGCCAAGTTAGTTACAAAAAGCTCACGTGAAGACAAAAAGCCCACGTGAAGACAACAACCACCAAATCTGGAAAAAATGATTGCTGATGCAATACCTTTCTGCCATGCGTCGTAGAATCCTCTAGAATTATAAGTTCTCTAATGAAAAGATAACACATGACAAGAAAGGAACAAAAGACAAAAAAAACTCAAAAGCTTGTAATACCTATAAGTAGACTAAATTAAATCAAAGCAAGAGGGAGAACAATTATAAACCGTAGTCATATTTTTGCCACTTAAATTATTAATCTTTCGACGACAATTTATAGAGGATTAATTTATTTATTTAAGTAAAGAGGTGGGTAATGATTTGTTGGCTTCGATTTTAGTAGTCAACAATATCCATCCAATTATTGAAAATATTATTTACATAAAGAGGCCTTTTCTTTCCTTTCGTTCAACTTGTAGTCCCTCAATTTGAAATATACGTCTTTGTTTAATTCTTCATTAACAAAAGCAGATCCCACATCAAAATAGTATAATTCAAGATTCATTTTTGCCACACATGAACTGTAACACTAGAGATTGTCTGCAAATTACTTATATTATATTTGTCTTAATTATTATTTGAAAACAAAAACATTAAATCCCGATATTTTTTAAGTCAAGTTACGATACGCGTTCACAACTCAAATAGTTATAGTGCCCTTGCCTTTTGCTCGAATAAACTGAGAAAAAAAGCTAGATTATTCCATGTGTACGAATGATCTCCTTAAATTAATTAGACCACAGAATGTAATTATTTTGTACAAATTTTTGGAGTTAAAATAATTAAACACAATAATAATCAATCAAGTTAGCAATAATGAATTAATAAGAAATGCTAACCAAATCTCTAAACATTAAATTCGAATTCTAGCTGCAAAATAAACAGTCCAAATTCACTCATAAAGCATCTAACCCAACATATTTTATGACTGCATAGAACAAATGAGGCTGAAAGCCAAATAAATTTCTAAAAATTGATGTTTATCTTTTTAATATATATATATATTTTATTAATTAAAAATTAATAATATTAATTACTGCTTTAGTTCATTTAAAAAAGTACAAAATTTAAACTTATTAACTTCAACTAAATTACTTATATAAGAAGTGCTTTTCGACTTAAAAAATTCTTTCAAACATTTCTTTGTTAAATAGCCCCTAAATTCCTACTCTACCAATTTATGTACTCTTAATAAAACTTCTTCAAACGAAATATATGAATTAAAAAATAATTATAAATTATAAATTCTATATAATACATAAATAAAAATAATATTTAATGAACTTATAAACTCCTTTAAACATACAATATATATTATTGATTACGTTTTGGCATTGACCAATAATAAGTGCTTTACATAGCTTGTGTTACATCATGACGCAACAAACCAACACGAAATACACTAGACTAGACAGATACAAATTGACCGACTTTCCAATATATTATCAAAATATTCGCTAGTAACAACCATACTGACGTCCTAAAAAAAACCTAACAAATACGAAATCACCTCTTTCATTCTGAGTCATGGAGGGTCACACTAGTCGAGTTCCACTTTAGCATTCATTAGGAAATCTTCACTTGCCGCCGACCCGACCCGACCCTTCCCCTTGAAGAAATAAGGGCAATTCTTTAGCCGGGTCGGAGCATAAAATTAAATGAAATCTAACCTATAAACCAAAAGCACATTCCTTCAAAGCTTCATACTTTGGAATGCAACAAAGCCTAAACAGACTCAATCGAGATCGAGCTTGAGGATCTGCTCAAATCACATTTGACATCATTGCTGTTGATGTCAATGCTTTTCTTTTTGCAGAACGACGGTAGAGGAAGAGAGATCGGGGAAGGCGATGTAAAGTAAGACGACCCGGCGTAGAATTCGGAAGTCTTCATTTGTTTCGATAACATCTTGGGCAATGGACCCAGCAGACCAGCCGATGTCGGAACCACCAAATCCTTGGCGGCCGCCGCCACAATTTTCGAGTTCTCCTCTTTCTTAAGTATTACATCGGTCAAAGCTTCACCACGTTTCAAAATCTTGACCTTCCCCAAAATCATATTCTTGCTGTCGTTCTTTGAGGGCGAATTGGATGAATTCCTGCTATTAGAAGAACGCCTTTTCCGGCGACTAACTTTGGACGGAACAGTGCTAGGATTAGGATTAGAGACAGCCAAATTTTTAATGGGTTTCTTGGATCTCATAGGCGGTTTAATTAAATTATTACGATGTCTGCGATTGGAATGATTCTTCAAAATATCTTGTGGTTGAAGAACTGCAATTTCTCCCATTGAATATTGAGATTTTCACAACAAAATAATTTGAAAAAGTAAGGGTTTTATGAATCAGGGGAGAAGTGAACAGCTCTGTAAAGATCTAGATGAGTTTGATGCAGCTAATTGTAATTGAATTGATGAAAAAATTTGTTGGATTCTGTCGCAGTTATAAGGAGCCAACCAAAGCCGGCAATGGAAAGTTGAAAGTCGATAGGATTAGATATCCATAACGTGTAAGGATTAGCGTTTACGTGTCCTAGTATTACATGGGGTCTCCAATCTATTATTATTTAGGCGGTTACAGTTTCCAACTTTTATTTCTTTAGCACTCAAGTCCCTTAATGGTCAATTTATTTTCACCCTTCTCTTTTGATTAAAAACTAATTTTTTATTAAAAAGATAATTGTATCCTTTTCTTTAACTAAAGGAAAAATAAAAGAAAATAAATACAAAATTGACGCTTTTATTTAATTAAACATATAATAAAGTTGAATTTTTAGTTCAACAAAAGGGTAAAATAGTCAATTATGGAAAAATATTACAGAAATTAAATGTTAGGGATTGGGGCTGTAAAAATAATAGGTTGGGCACGTCAGATGTAATTTTGCCTTAATAATCATTTCAATTTCTCTTTTTCAAACTCCATATTTTTCGGGAATTCGTTTGATAGGACCAATTTTGAGAGAGAAACTTAAACAAGGACTCCGTCAAAAAGGTAGTTTCGACTATTTATTCCTAAACTACCCTTCTTTTGCTAGTACAACTTTCTCTTTGTGTAGGAAACTCATATTGTACTGGGCTTCGGTTTCCTACCCCTTTACTCTTGTGGGTCCCAAGTAGGGTTTTCTAATGGGAAAATTGTCTTAAAGTCAAATTAGGTCAAAACAAATTTTAAAATTGTCAATAACTCATACTCTTAATCAAATTTTTATATTGATCTCAAAATTATCCATGTGATCCATATTTCCCACACACCACCACCACCACCACCACCACCACCACCACCACCGTCGCCAGCGCTGTTGCTGGCGAGTCAATAGAACATTCTGAGATCTTATTTAGATCTGAATGATCTGAATCCATCATATCAGAATTTAGCTCGTTAGCCGACAAATACAATTCGAGAGACATAGACCATTCACAAGTGTGGCATGCCACAAAAAGTATTTTGCTGGTAGGAAGAGATAATTGCCTGCAATAACGAGAAGTTATAGCATAAAAGTTCATCGGAGGCAATTCTAATTGAATTTTGTAGGCAACATCAGCTGCCATTGATTCCAACTTCTGTGGTGAAACAACATGGATGGGTCTGAACATATGACTGACACTGATAGGACATGCCTTGGAGTGAGATCCAAGCTGTTTCTTAATTTCAACAGAAGCGGAAAAATATGAAAGCTTTCCTTAAATAGCCCACTTCAAAATATTTGTAGGCAAAATTGCCTCTCTGATCACGTGACAAACAAAAAAAGAGATGGCTGAAGAATAAGATAATGAGATTGTATTGCTGAGAGATCTATACCATATCATTACTGCACGCTGGCCTGATAGATTAACTGGTTCTGCACCAGGCTTAGAACCAAGCTCAAATTCATCGTCTTGGTGATGAATGATCTGAATCCATCATATCTTGGTGATGGACTGAATCCATTATATCTTGGTGATGGACTGTATCCATCATTTCTTGTTGAGTGCAATAATCTGTAGATCAAATGTTGAATTGGAGTTGTCTCAGTGCTGGAGTGTCTATATGGATGATTTGTTTGATTAGGGCTGGGCAAAATAACCGTCAAACCGACCACAAATTGTGAAGGATACATTTGAAACAAGTTCGCAAGAACCTGTGGATATTCAAAATCCAGTTTCAAATCCCCAACAAAAAGACACTACTTGTTTACGATGATGCCACCGCGGCCACCAAACACCCCCCCCCACTCCGCACGTAGGAATGTCATAATCGATTTTCACACGTGGCAACAAAGACCGGACAATAATATACATCTGATTATGGATTTTAATTTGGGAAATTTTCAAAAGTGCTCAAAAGTAAAAGATCGATCGAAAATACGACAACTTTTAATAACATTTGTAAATATGGTTATTTTTAGATACAAAATATCAAATATACCCATTTGTCTATATTTTTGTGTGATTAAGATTTAACAATATTTGACACTCATACAATAACTTCGAGAAGAATCTATCGAAGTAAATCTTCTAATCACATACAATATAATTCGAATTAACTCATTGTCAAAATATATATCTTAGTTTTATAATATTTCTTCATGATTAAACTAAAATAGAAGGCGAAAATCCACTTATTACGGGATGAAATAAATTGGCATTTCGTTCATTTTGGAAAACTGTCGAAAATTCAACAATTCATCAATGTAAGTGTCGACTCCAAATTTTTTTTAACTGTTGAAATTCGATTCCCACTACTGTTACTGTAAAATGATGAATTGTCTTGAAGTTGGCTGACATTTCTATCGAGTTTTGTTCACTAGCAAATGAGTCATCAATTTGTTTTGGCTATGTGTCCTACGAATTATAATCGGGAAATAATATTTTACCCACTTGTCCTTTCACAAATTTTTGCGATTGATAACAATGGTCAAATATCATACCAAATAGGTAATAACAAATCGATGAAATCTTAATTCAATTGAGCGAACTTATGAAAAGAACAAAATAAATGCATCCAAATATATTTGGGGAACTTTACTCCTACTAATAAATTTGACAAATAATCACGACTCTTAATTTAAACTAATCTAACGATCTAGATCTATTAGAACCTTTAAAATCCTTATACCCGTATCCAAATACATCTCAATAAAAGTTTTAATACATCTAGACCGTTATATTAGTTGAAAAGAAGGATCGTGATTATTTGTCAAATACATTGGTAGGTAGAACAGTTTTCAATATATTTAGCGTAAAAAATAAAAAGATTATTTTGTCGAAAATTCGACATAATGAAGGTGAGAAAATAGTCAGTTGAGTGAACATATAAAATGGACAAAATAAATGCACCTAAATATATTTAGAGTAAAAAATAAAAAATTTATTTAATCCAAAATTCAACAGTGGTTGAGTGCTTGAGTGTACAACAATACGGTGTCTGTATCGCAGTGGTGATTTAATGTAGGGATGGACAAAAGTACCAAATCGAACAAAATCGAGTGGTTTAGCTTGGTTCTTCTTACGTTTAAATCGAGTAATGGATATTAGAAATCAAAACCTACCGTTTATGGTTTCGGTATCGGTTATAGACTCAAAATCGAAAAACTAAATCGAACTGAAATGACCTTATTGTTTTTCAATTTTTTTCTTAAAATTTAGCCCATAAAAATAAATTATTTATTTTTATGTTTGTTATTTGTATAGAGAAGGAACATTGTATTCAAAACTTGATATATTGTTGCTTTATTAATAGATTAAGGTTTGAGAATTATGAATTTTTTGATTATTGTATTGTTTCAAATAAGGAGAATAAAAACAGTTGTCAGAAATATGACAACTTCGAAAACTATAATTATAGAACCGAACCAAATTGCACCGAACGGTTTGGTTCTAGTTTGGTTCCATAATTTAAGTTGGAACCCATAGTCCCAGAGATAGAGTGATGAGAGGACTGAGGAGAGAAAAGTATGGCATTGGTCGTCTATTGTGGACATTGGAATTGGTTCTTTGGCTTTGGGCTTTGGCTGTCATTTTCAAGTTCTGCTTTTGATTTTTTTTTTTTTTTTTTTTTTTGAGGCCTATTGTTACGTCTCGCAAAAATAGTCGAAACAAAAGGCTAGTCTAACATATGAACAAAGTCTCTACAGCTCGCTTAAACAGAAACCTTCGCCCATTCCTTATATAGACGAATGTATAGGATTTGAAAACCTACTAGCCAGCTACAGAGCTACTTAAGTTTAACCTTGACGTATCATTTTTTTTTTTTTACATTTGCCATCTTAAGAAAACCTGTTCGGCAAATGATACGAGCTTAAGCCATCACGCCACCTACTGATTCCAGATGACAGAATATTCCTGGGACCACATGATGAATCTCCACGAGGTCAAGTTAGTTACAAAAAGCCCACATGAAGACAAAAAGCCCACGTAAAGATAACAACCACCAAATCTGGAGAAAATAATTTTTGATACAATATCTTTCTATCATGTGTCGTAAAATCTTCTAGAATTATGAGTCCTTTAATGAAAAGATAACACATGGCAAGAAAGGAACAAAAGACAGAAAGACCCAAAGACTTGTAACACCTATAAATAGACTAAATTAAATCAAAGCAAGAAGGAGAACAATTATAAACTTTAGTCATATTTTTGCTACTTAAATTCTTAACTTTTCGAAAGCAATTTATAGAGGATTTATTTATTTATTTAAGTAAAGAGGTGGGTAAGGATTTGTTGGTTTCGATTTTAGTGATCAACAATATCCATGCAATTATTGAAAATATTATTTACATAAAGAGGCCTTTTCTTTCCTTTCGTTCAACTTGTAGTCCCTCAATTTGAAATATACGTCTTTGTTTAATTCTTCATTAACAAAAGCAGTTCCCACATCAAAATAGTATAATTCAAGATTCATTTTTGCCACACGTGAACTGTAACACTAGAGATTGTCTACAAATTACTCATATTATATTTGTCTTAATTACTATTTGAAAACAAAAACATTAAATCTCGATATTCTTTAAGTCAAGTTATGATTAGACCAAAGAATGTAATTATTTTGTACAAATTTTTGGAGTTATAATAATTAAACACAATTATAATCAATTAAGTTAGCAATAATGAATAATAAAAAGAAATGCTAACCCAGATCTCTAAACATTAAATTCGAATTCCAGCTGCAAAATAAACTGTCCAAATTCACTCATAAATCATCTAACCCAACATATTTTATGACTGCATAGAACAAATGAGGCTGAATGCCAAATAAATTTCCAAAAATTGGTGTGTATCTTTTTAATATATATTATATTAATTAAAAATTAATAATATTAATTACAACTTCTAGTAAAAATTGAATTAGAACTTTTCAGAAAATCACAAAATTTAAACTTCTCTAAAACAATTTTACAAAATTGTTTTTCAATAAAAAAATACTTATTAAATTCAATCAAATTACTTATATAAGAATGCTTTTAAACTTAAAAATATCTTTTCAAACACTTCTTGGTCAAATAGGCACTAAATTCCTAGCCCACCAACTTATGCACTTGTTTGATAAAAGTTTTTGAAACGAATTGTATGAATAAAAAATAATTATAAATAATAAATTTTACGTAATACAAAAATAAAAATAATATTTAATCAAATTATAAACTCTTTTAAAGATACAACTATATATTATTGATTACGTTTTAGGTTTGACCAATAATAAGTACTTTACATAGCTTGTAGCTGCTACATCATAGCACAACAAACCAACACGAAATACACCAGACTAGACACACACAGATTGACCACTTTTCTTTTCTAATATATTATCTAAATATTCGCTAGCAACCATACTAACGTTTTAAAAAAAACTAACAAACACGAGATCACCTATTTCATTCTGAGCCATGGAGTTCCACTTTAGCAGTCATTAGGAAATCTTCACTTGCCTCCGACCCTTCCCCTTCCCCTTGAAGAAATAAGGGCAATTCTATAGCCGGATCGGAGCATAAAATTAAATGAAATCTAACCTATAAACCAAAAGCACATTCCTTCAAAGCTTCATACTTTGGAATGCAACAAAGCCTAAGCGGACTCAATCAAGATCGAGCTTGAGGATCTGCTCAAATCACATTTGACATCATTGCTGTTGATGTCAAGGCTTTTCTTTTTGCAGAACGATGGTAGAGGAAGAGAGATCGGGGAAGGCGATGTAAAGTAAGACGACCCGGCGTAGAATTCGCAAGTCTTCATTTGTTTCGATAACATCTTGGGCAATGGACCTAGCAGACCAGCCGATGTCGGAACCACCAAATCCTTGGCGGCCGCCGCCACGATTTTCGAGTTCTCCTCTTTCTTAAGTATTACATCGGTCAAAGCTTCACCACGTTTCAAAATCTTGACCTTCCCCAAAATCATATTCTTGCTGTCGTTCTTTGAGGGCGAATTGGATGAATTCCTGCTATTAGAAGAACGCCTTTTCCGGCGACTAACTTTGGACGGAACAGTGCTAGGATTAGGATTAGAGACAGCCAAATTTTTAATGGGTTTCTTGGATCTCATGGGCGGTTTGATTAAATTATTACGATGTCTGCGATTGGATTGATTCTTCAAAATATCTTGTGGTTGAAGAACTGCAATTTCTCCCATTGAATATTGAGATCTTCACAACAAAATAATTTGAAAAAGTAAGGGTTTTATGAATCAGGGGAGAAGTGAACAGCTCTGTAAAGATCTAGATGAGTTTGATGCAGCTAATT
Organism: Forsythia viridissima; assembly: GCA_030279155.1. Classification (NCBI taxonomy): domain Eukaryota; kingdom Viridiplantae; phylum Streptophyta; class Magnoliopsida; order Lamiales; family Oleaceae; genus Forsythia; species Forsythia viridissima. The sequence continues at coordinate 10,837,888 of CM059037.1, read as the reverse complement.
GTAATTGAATTGATGAAAAAATTTGTTGGATTCTGTCGAAGTTATAAGGAGCCAACCAAAGCCGGCAATGGAAAGTTGAAAGTCGATAGGATTAGATGTCCATAACGTGTAAGGATTAGCGTTTACGTGTCCTAGTATTACATGGGGGTCTCCAATCTATTATTATTTAGGCGGTTACAGTTTCCAACTTTTATTTCTTTAGCACTCAAGTCCCTTAATGGTCAATTTATTTTCACCCTTCTCTTTTGATTAAAAACTAATTTTTTATTAAAAAGATAATTGTATCCTTTTCTTTAACTAAAGGAAAAATAAAAGAAAATAAATACAAAATTGACGCTTTTATTTAATTAAACATATAATAAAGTTGAATTTTTAGTTCAACAAAAGGGTAAAATAGTCAATTGTGGAAAAATATTACAGAAATTAAATGTTAGGGATTGGGGCTGTAAAAATAATAGGTTGGGCACGTCAGATGTAATTTTGCCTTAATAATCATTTCAACTTCTCTTTTTCAAACTCCATATTTTTCGGGAATTCGTTTGATAGGACCAATTTTGAGAGAGAAACTTAAACAAGGACTCCGTCAAAAAGGTCGTTCCGACTATTTATTCCTAAACTACCCTTCTTTTGCTAGTACAACTTTCTCTTTGTGTAGGAAACTCATATTGTACTGGGTTTCGGTTTCCTACCCCTTTACTCATGTGGGTCCCAAGTAGGGTTTTCTAATGGAAAAATTATCTAAAAATCAAATTAGGTCAAAACAAATTTTAAAATTGTCAATAACTCATACTCTTAATCAAATTTTCATATTGATCACAAAATCATCCATGTGATTTATATTTCCCACACATCGCTGCAGCCACCACCACCACCACCACCACCACCATCGCCGGCGAGTCAATAGAACATTCTGAGATTTTATTCAGATTTGAATGATCTGAATCCATCATATCAGAATTTGACTCGTTAGCCGACAAATACAATTCGGGAGGCATAGACCATTCACAAGTGTGGCATGCCACAAAAAGTATTTTGCTGGTAGGAAGAGATAATTGCCTGCAATAACGAGAAGCTATAGCATAAAAGTTCATCAGAGGCAATTCTAATTGAATTTTGTAGGCAACATCATCTGCCATTGATTCCAACTTCTGTGGTGAAACAACATGGATGGGTCTGAACATACGACTGACACTGATAGGACATGCCTTGGAGTGAGATCCAAGCTGTTTCTTAATTTCAACAGAAGCGGTAAAATATGAAAGCTTTCCTTAAATAGCCCACTTCAAAATATCCGTGGGCAAAATTGCCTCTCTGATCACGTGACAAACAAAAAAAGAGATGACTGAAGAATAAGATAATGAGATTGTATTGCTGAGAGATCTATACCATATCATTACTGCACGTTGGCCTGATAGATTAACTGGTTCTGCACCAGGCTTAGAACCAAGCTCAAATTCATCGTCTTGGTGATGAATGATCTGAATCTATCATATCTTGGTGATGGACTGAATCCATTATATCTTGGTGATGGACTGTATCCATCATTTCTTGTTAAGTGTAATAATCTGTAGATCAAATGTTGAACTGGAGTTGTCTCAGTACTGGAGTGTCTATATAGATGATTTGTTTGATTAGGGCTGGACAAAATAACTGTCAAACCGACCCGACCCGACCCGACCCGGTTTGGGTAGTTTTCGGGTCGGGAAAATCCAACCTGAAACCGACTCGATTTTTTTAAAAAAAATAGCTATACTTGGCCCAAAACCAAAAATCCGAACCGACCCGAGTCGGTTTGGGTCGGTTTCGAGCCAAAAAAATATTTTTTGGTTTGGTTTCGATTTAGCTTTTTGCCAAACCGAATTTTACTCTGTTTGGGTCGGGTTGGGTCGAAAACCGACTCAACCCGACCCATGCCCACCCCTATGTTTGATGAATTTCTATAGGGAATGATACAGTATTATACTAAACAGTAACATAATAAAATAGTATCATAAAATATAGTATCATTATATTAGTTGTGGTCATGATTTGCAGTTTGATATTATATTATAGAAAAATTTGATAATGTATTATAGAATAGCATCTTGATACTATATTAAATTGGCCATTAGATTATTTCTTTGTGTTGTTAATTAGTCACGTGTGTTGTTTGACACTGTATTATACAAAACAGTATTACAAAAAACAGTATCACAATAGAAATGGGTATAGAATTTACATATGTGCTCATAATTTTTATTATAATATATTTTCAGAATGAATTATAACGCGTACGATAGATTTTATCTGTTTGAAGTCGTCTCTTTAGTTTAAAATTGCAATCTTTAATTTTTCTTGTCAAAAAAGTATCATACATCTTCTAAAATAGTATCACAAATAACAAGCGGAGTTGGTGCATCATAATCGTTGCTCGAAGAAATGAATTGAATCAGAAATGAATTAACACAGTCCTGATGGTTAAATCAAATCAAATACACAAAAATAAGCTGCTTTTAAGCTTAACCAAAACATACTCAGAAATGAATTGAAATGAAACAAAATGCAGAAATTATAAATATCACTTACAGCACACTGAAGCGCAAAAATTTACAAAGACCCAATAAAAATTCAATGAATCCAGCCAGATATAAAGTTTGATATATTAGTATCATAGTTGAAACATTATCTTAATAAAACAGTATCAAAGATGAAAGTATGATATAAGTTCACCAATATATATTATCTAAATAAAAACAGTATCATGGATTAAACAATATCAGAGATAAAATAGTATTATGGATTAAACAGTATCAAAGTATACTAATGCACATTACCTAAATAAAACAATATCATAGATTAAAATAGTATCATAGACAAAACTAAGAGATTGAAACATTGGCATAATTAAACAGCAGTATAAACAATAAAACTAAGAGATTGAAACAATATCATTGGTTGAAACTTTGTCATAATATTTCACTATTATTATAAATAAGGAAAAAATTCAGCAAATAGAAACAGTGTCATATATCGAAAGAGTATCAAGTATTTTGTATTATATTCTTAGACAACCTTGTCATAATTAAATAGTATCAAAGATAAAACTAAGAGATTAAAACAGTACCATAGTTAAAACTTTGTCATAATATTTTAGTATCATTAGAAACAAGGAAAAAATTCGACAAATAGAAACAGTATCAAGCATTTTGCAATTATAGGTTGAAACATTAACATAATAAATCAATATCAAAGATAAAAGTATGATGTAAGTGTACCATATCACATTATATATATAAAATAGTATCATAGACAAAACAGTATCACGGCAAAATAGTATCACGACAAAACAGTATCACAATTAGCATTTTTTTACAATTAAGGGTATGTTGATCTTCTAGCTCTAAAATATGACTTTAATTGAATTAAGTTTTGACCATATGACTTTAGAGCCCATAAGTGCCAAAACAGTGACCGGCCTTGAATTTACCCTTTTCTAATTACTTTTTTTGGTTTTGTTCTAATACCCATGGTGAGCATTGTTATAATGCCCACCGAGACACTTGTCCAACATTTATTGAATGAGTGTAAAGTGAAACTTTACACTCATTCAATAAATGTTGGACAAGTGTCTCGGTGGGCATTATAACAATGCTCACCATGGGCATTAGAACGGGAGTGTTACTTTTTTATGTAATGTTTAGATTGTTTTTAAAATTAAAATGGAAATTTGGCACAATTGATCTTAAGCTTTTTCCACAATGCAGAAATAACCTCTAACGTTTGTTTTTTTTTTTACACGAACATCTTTAACCTACGTGTTTTGCTGCACAATTGGTTAATATGCTCTTAATTTAATTAGAAAAAATTGCAGTTGGATTCCTAAGAATATCTCAAATACAGCAATGTGGATTTTTGTACATGTGGCAAATAAAATAGAGAAAAATAGTAGAGCATCTCTAATAGGATTATGGATTAAAAAATTTGTGGTCCACGTGTACAAACGAAGCTACTCCACTTCACATCATCTATAGCTGTCAGCAACGTAGCGCGATAGTGCTCTCAGAGCCAAACTAATGCACTATAAGCTCAATCTCTGAAGTCAGCATTTGCTGCTCTTAAAAGGATGCCAACTGATACTCAATTGATTTTTGACATCCCCAAAATCATGCACCATCTGCAATCGGAACTATTGAAGCAATTTAAAGCTCATCGCAACAATCCATCACCCTCGTGTTGCAAACTGGCACAATTCTGCTTTTTGAACCTAGGTTTCAACCACCGTCTTTTGAAAATTTCTTTCGGTCAATTCCATATTTCTTGCTCTGATACCAACTATCATGGGCCAACTCTTTCAGTCGCGTGGAACGACTATTTTTACCCCGTGCGGCAGTAGTCTCACTCTATTTAACTACCTTCTGCCTTCTCCATCACGAATGTAAACATAATCCGTTGCTCATTTCACCTACAAAGCTTACTAGCGTGTAAACACTCGAACGCATCCTTGCGCTGCACTTGGTGCCAAGGCGTTCTCTTATTCTCAATGCACATCATCATCGATGTTTTTCAACTCTGTTGGACCCGACTTAGCTAGCTTGCCAGCATGCTCATGCAAAACATACGGTCCTCTCGAAGCATACTCGACGGAGGAGAGCTCTTCTAGCTCCACCCAAAGCATTGAGGGTCATTTGCATGCCCTACAATACAATCCTTGTGCTCATCCCTTCTTACGGACATATTGGCTAACTGCGTGCCACAATGTCCTTCGTTAGGGCCTTACCCAAGCATGGCCAACTGATAATCCATGGCTAACTTGAAGTGCCTTCATAGCATACTCACTCCAACAACAACAGCATCTTGCCATATTCACCCAACTATGCGGCGTCGCCCCACAATCGCATTTCTAGCCAACAGAACCCCGCGGCAAGGCTAGAACCCATAGCCAAAGCACATGAGTTAGCATATGAGGTATTAAAAGTGTTTTCCTCGATAGCTCATTCGGCCTAGATGTGTTACCGTATCCTTAGCGTAGCCCTCGGGCATATCAATGCTCTATCGGTAACCTCAGGCCTCTTTCGGGTGCCCAACGAAGGCCTTAAAAGCCAACGCCGCCCGAAAAGTTCCCAAACTCAAAAAGTACTTTAGCCCTCTCTTAAGGTGCCTAAAGCAGGCCATTAGTTGCCCCCGCGGCTCCTAAGGATTGCACATTTAGTGCATAAGGTTAGCCACAAACTGACCCTCCATTAGGAAGGAAGCACAGGAGAGGCTGACTGACTGTTCACCAAGCATGCCTCCCTTGTAATAGATGCGGAGAAATAACTCAAGTGACACCATTAGACGTCTTTGGCCGAAGAATCATAACTTTCGTAACCGGTGTTCTCGGCCTCCAAATGATGCTCCGTTTGATCCGTAGCGTAGCTAACATCTTCAATATAAAGTTCAATAAGTTTCAGCCCCAACAGATACTCGATCGCTGAGCTATTGCCCTTGCAATGTTTTGAAATTACGACAATGCCACTGTACAACGCTGTCGCCTTTGGCCCCTACGATTCATAGCCAAACGGACTCCGCTTGTCGTCTGCCTTGGTAGGAAGCTTTCTAACTCCTTAGGGAAGCTCTCCATAAAATGGCTTCTCCAAACACTATTATTAAGATTCTCTGGTCTTCACACGAAGTTGCTGCCATTACGATCATCTATAATCTCATGTCAAGCCAACTTCACCCGTCATTCCCGACATTCAAGGATATTAGCGTTAAGCCAAGATGCGATTCGTGACACTCCGTCTATCTGTGCTTATGTGGCACGCTAGCATCTCTAATGCACTCCGTTTATTGCAGTTTACGTGGCAAGTCAAATAGACGGATTTCAAGTCCATGTGGCACTACTTCTATAGAATAGGCAATCAAATTAAAATTCATCTCCAATGGATCTAAAACTAATACTACCACTTATGTGGCATTAAATTTTTTATAAAAAAAAAGTCCACACAACAATGGAGATTTAAATTTTCTGACTCACTCCGTCTAGAAGTCCGTTTAAATTTAGACGGACTTCTAGATGGAGTCTATTTTTTAGTGTGCCACATCAACTAGACAGGGTCCTCGTCAGCATGTATTGGAGATGATTTTTTACAATTCCATCTATGTGTGCTTATATGGCACGTCTAAAAAACTATAGACAGAGTGTATTGGATATGCTCTTAGAGATGTTATTATATGGATTGCTATTTATACGTGGCATTAGTATCTAATAGGTAGCATTCAGGCTCAAATTTGATTTCCAATACATTATACGAATTGCTATCAATGTGGATTTTATTTTATTAAAATAAATACTAGATTACTTTTAAATTTAAATATTGTTGAGTCAGCATATCCAATTAAGAGTCTGAAATTAGACAGAGTATTAGACATTGTCTATTTTTTTTCTGCCACGTCAGCTTGACATAGTGCGTGACAACTTGCATTGGAGCAGATATTTTGTAGACATTGTCTATTTTACTTACAATGCAAATTTTTTTTTACAATCCACAGTTACATTGGAGATGCTCTAACCTTTACATGTTCAAATGGATCTGATACCTTTATTTATAATATTTTATTTAATATACTAAATATATCATTATTGTGATGTCAATTAAATTTTTCATAAAAGAAAAATTATTTAATTATTGTGCTCTTAAGTATAAGTAATTGCTATGTAATGTTAAAAATTTGAATGAAAATTAAGATAAATAGCTAACAAAATAACATTTATAATTTTATAACATTGAACAAATCTCAATATATTTTATTTAACATAAAAAATACTAATAAAAAATTAATTTCCAAATTATTTGTTCTTTGTGTCGAATGATAATGAAACGATAAATCAAAATATGAAGAATATAGTTGGAATTCTAATATTTGTAGTTAGTAGATAAATAGCCCAATTAAATAAAAGTATTTGAAAATCAATTTTGTGACAAAGTTATTATTATTTTTTATCATAACCATAAAATAACATTTTAAATTTTCAGTAATGTAATTACTTAATAATAAAATTAATAATTTTATTCAACGCGTTTGTTAATAATTATAAGTTTAAATTTTATTTATTTCATAATAGTCCATAAAATAAATAAAACAATTAATGTGTATTATCAAATTAGTCAATAAAGTTTTAATTCAAAATAAATAAATAAATAAATAAACACATTAGTTTTTTTAAATTTTTTATAAAAAATAAAGGTACCAAACTCATTTGCACCTTTTGCGAATGTTGGGAAACCAACTTCAATTTTCTCTAATAAAAATTTAGGGCATATTGGTCTTTTTTATCAAATAAAGGTCAATTGTGTACTAAAACACATGTTATGGACGTCTGGACAAAAAAAACGTTAAGGATCATTTTCATACTGATGGCAAATGTCATGAACAATTTGCACCAAATTCTCAATTAAAATCCCCTCAAAATTTCGAATGAGCACTCGAGAAACGTGCATGTTTTGTAGTGTTAAAGTTATATTTTAAGTGCTTATAAATTGTAGGTCATATTAAATGTGCAGTTAATAATAGATAGCAAGTTATGGGTTCTACAACATGTGTATATAAAAATTATGTTTGATCAGTTAAACCAGCTTAAATTATAATTCAAGCTTTGCCAAAGATGCACTAAAGTAAGTGTGTGTTTGGTGGTGATGAAATTATTTTTATTGTTTATAAGTTGTGAACCTTATAGAATATGTGGATAATTAATTGGTAGTAAGTTGTATGTCCTACAAAATATGTAGATTAAAAGTATGTTTGATTAATTTGACCAATTTAAATTATAATTTAAAGGGTAATTTACAATTTTAGTCCCCAACCTTTCAAATATGTTAATAATTTACTCTCAACTAATTTTTTTAGCATCAGACATTCCCAACATTTCAAGTAATTGCAAATCACGTCTCAATCACATATTTTGATAGATTTGCCCTCCTATTTAAATAAACTAAAATAGAAAAAAGCTAAAAACAACAAAAGATAAAAAAAATTGTAAATGAAGTCTCATAACTTTTAAAAAGTACAAAATAACTTCATCGTCTCCAAAAATATACCCCACCCCGTGAGCCAATTCGATTGACGCCATTGTTGTTACATTTGCAAGAGCCAAAGGGTATTGGTGTCTGAATCAGTGACATTGTAGAGAGAATGTTGCAACCAACCAGTGAAGCAACAACCTTCGTCTCACTTATGATCAACCTTTGCGGGTTTAAATTTCCAATTTTATGAGTTATAGGGGAAAACTTAAATGGTAATCCCAATTTTATCAGCTGGGGAGACTGATGTACCTGATCATTTGAATTAGTAACCATAGTTGCAGGCACAGTGAAACAAACACTGGTTGGGATTGCGGTTACTACAATAGGATTTATTCGAAGGTACTGGCTGTTCTCTAAAGCATTCGTCGGTAGAGTAACAACCGGCCAACTTAAGTGTGGATTCATGGATTCGGAAAGGCTATGAGTGAACAAATTGTTGTCCACATACAGCTTGAGCCCTGAAGTGCCTACCTGTAACTGCCCTTGCCCATGCTGGTCCTGTCTTTGTAAACTCGCCAGAGGCAAAGCTCTTTTCCTATCGGGGTAATTTAAAACCGAATCAGTATCAGTAAGAGAACGAAGCATGTATTCAAGAACGGCTACAAGATTAGGGTTGCAAGGGTGGATAATCCCTTCTTGATTTCCATTGTTTGGTAAGGTTATGGTATGCCCATTTGTTTGTTGTGGACCAGACATAGTGCTCAATAGAGAAAGCCAAGGATTCCACTGTTGGGTAGTGATTTGGCCATGGGGTGGGGGAGGTTTTTGAGAAAAATGAAATTATTTTGTACTTTTTAAAAGTTATAGGAGTTTATTTGTAATTTTCTTTTATTTTTTGTTATTTTTAGTTTTTTTGTATTTTTTTTATTTAAAGAGGATAACAAATCTGTCAAAATATGTCAATGGAAGCGTGATTTGCAACAAACTGCAAATGTTGGGGATGGCTAATGCTAAAGAATTTGATTGGAATAAATTAGTAACCAGCTGCAAAGGTTGGGGACCAAAAATGCAAATTACCCTAATTTAAATATATGCAAAGAAGCACGGGGACAATTTTAGAATTGTATAGATGGAAAAAGTTGAGATTTATAGGTTTAAATAATATTTAATGGCACTATAAAATAGAAAACATGATTAGAGATAAACTAATTCTAAATTAACAAAATATTCATTGAATCTTATTTCCGTCTATATTGTAAATTATAAAGAATAGGAAGAAATTGTATATTTCATTATAATGATGTACCCATATATATAGGATTTCAAAGATTTGTAGATAAGTAAGATATATCTAAATATGGTCATCAATAATTTTCTAAGATTTTACAACAGTCTTTTAATTGTTTATTATTATTATTATTTTTTCTAAATTTGTCTTGTTAACAAAATTATACTTTTTTATCCTTTGTAATGTTTTAATAATTAAGCTTGTATTGATGTCAATATATTCTATAATGTAATATTTATGTTTAGAAAGTTCCAATTTAAGCATTGTATTGATATTCTAAACAAATATATGTACATTTTAACTTGTTTGAGAAATGTTACTTTTATAGCATTAGGTAAATCGTGGTTTGAGATCAAATTGAACTGCCAAAAACAATTTGGTTTGGTTTGAAATTATTTCAAACCGTTTTAAATAGTTTAGTTTGAAAATATGCCAAAAACTGTCTAAACCAAACTGTGTTTACTCCTAGCTCAAATATGTGGTCCAACTCGATGAAAACCCCACCCAAACTGATTTGTCCAACATATAAAAAAAACTACTATAATGAAGTCATTTTTTTTAATAAACGCTTTAAATTGAAATCAAAATGAACTTCATATGCTTCAAACCCTCCACCTTCACAGAATTAGAGCAAACATTGATACAAACAAAGATGGTCAAACATATCTTCAATCACTCATCTATCAATTTGTATGCTATCTACACACTATGGCCGGTAAAAAGGGGCCAATGGTCTATGTCACTCCAACCGTTAAGTCAATTGTCGACACGAGATTAGGGTGTGGGAGAAACAAGCAGACATGAATCTGACTAGTGTTTTGGGTAGAGAATAATGCATACATTTGAACGAAGGAAAGACAAGTATTTATAGTGGAGAGTTCTAGCCTATTAAAGACAGTAATCTGATTAGATTCTCCTTCCTTGTGGAGATAAGGTTAACACTTGATCTTTCTTAATTCCCAAGATTTTGCCCATTATCCTTGCCTCTTCCCAAGATTGCGTTGAAGATTTTGCCCATTATCCTTGCTTGTTCCCAAGATTGCGTTGTTGATTTCTTGGGGTTGGCATGAGGTTTCCTTGTGGAAGTTATTTTGTCAATCGAGAATAATCTTTTTCCAAATTAACTTTCCAACAGTGACTGGAATTCTACCCAAGATTTCGGACTGCCTAGGGACTTTGCGGGCATGCGAGGGCCATCAACAGAGGACTACACTAGATGTTCTAGCAATGAAGGCCATCCATGGGGTTCGCTAGGTAGAATGTGGCCCACTCAAACAAGAATCTTTGGTGCCTTATGACCAGAAATTTCTGCGTGTAACTCAAACGAATGTCGATTGGCACTTGCTGGACCTACAAGTTGATGTGGCATTTTTGACAAATCCATGTGGTAACAGTTGGGGATAGCGTTGCCAAGAAAAAAAAAATTGGGAACAGAAGTGTAAAAGAGGATAAATGTTGGGAAGATTGGCTGCTATTTTGCCTGATTCAATATTATTTGGACATTGATGGCTTTACTTAATTAATCATATGAGTAACACATGGCCACTTAACAGATTTTTTGAATTCATCAATAGGGACAGTGGATGCCAATAAATGAAAGGTTGGGGATAATATTGTCAAGAAAAAAAAGTTGGGGATAGAAATATAAAATAAGGTAAAAGTTGGGGATGGTGGCTGTTATTTACCTGATTTAAATAGTGTTTGGACATTGATGACCTTGCTTAATTAATCATGTGAGTAATATATGACCACTTAACAAATTTTCTGGATAGAATATGTCAATAGAGATAATGGATGCCAATAAATGAAAGATTGGGATATCATTGCCAAGAAAAAAAATCAAGAATAAAAGCCAAAAAGATGGTAAAGGTTGGGATCAATGACTGCTATTTACCCAAAGAATTATTTATCTTTAGTTTAGAAATTGTCTTGTAGTTAAACAATGATTTTTAGATAGTTTTACTTATGGTCCATTTGTGATTGACTTTAGAGCTAACCTCTGATTGTCAAACATTCAGAAGTCGTTTAAGCAATTGACAAATTTTAAAAAAATGATTATAAAAGAATTTATATATTTTGGTAGTAAATTTTGAGAAAGTAGCAAAATGATAGTTTTTTAGATTCTACTTTTAACTTTTATACTAATCTATTATTAAAATACTAATTTAATCTTAAGTAATTAAATTAATTCATTTTGTGTCCTATGTTTACTATTATTCTAATTACAATGCATCTCTACGAATAATTTAAATTTAATTAATTTTTGTACTATATGACTATATTTTTATTTTGTATTTTTTATAAATTTTGAGATTTAATAGATGTTTATTATTTTTATTTTAAAATAATTATGGAAAATATATTGTCTTGAAAAAATATTTGATAATATTACATATTGTTATAAAAGTAAAAACGAATTTTACATTACTCATGATAATAATAATACAAAACAACATTATTATAATCAATGTCTATTTTAGTAAATTTATACACTCACAACAATAAATCGCTTTTGTTTACCAAACTCTCAAATGATGATTTTGAAACATACATAAATTTTCCAAAAAGAGTTTACCATATACTTATATGATTTTTTCCATAGCTGATTCTTTCTGCAGCAAAAAAAAAAAAAAAAAAAAAACTGATTCTCTTAAAAACACAGCAATACCAAACCAAGACTTTGAAGTTAAAACTCCGTGTCTCAAAAAGTGTGCACCTACGAACTATAAATTATATGACATTTTTTTTAAAAAAAGGTCAATCGTAAACTTGGCATTTTACAAGTCAAAGTGACCATTTTGCAAATATTTTCAAAAACTAGCTATTTTTATTTGTCTATGTTAAAAAGTGACTAGTTCAAGAAAACCCCATCTATATTTCTCTCCACCCCTCCCTCTCTCCTTCTCTATCTTCTAGAAAAGGTGTTAAGTTTAGAAAGAAGAATTGGGAGAAATGTATTTATGTATTAACATTGCTCAATATGATACAACTATTTATACTTACACAAAGAAGCTATTATAGGTAAATGAGCAAATATAATTCTTTTACATAATTACAAAGATCCGATTCTATAATCAAGGGAAGTCAAATATGTTGATTGGCGATATCTTCTAATAATAAATGCTAAATAGTCCAGTGTTAGAGCATTGGAATCTCGCATACAACTGTGGATTGCTAAAAAAAATTTGTTGCAAAAGTAAAATAGACAATATTTAAAAAAAAAATCCTCGAATGTAGGCTATCAAAGACTTTGTCAAGCTGACGTGATAGAAAAAAATAGACAATATTTAAAACTTCATTAGACATGCTTACTCAGCAAAATTTAAATTTTATATGTAAATTTATGTAAATTTAAATTTTAAATTTCATATACATATTTAAATGTAATTTAGTATTTATTTTACTAAAATAAAATACATTTAAATAGCAATTCATAGAATATATTAGAGACCAAATTTGAACTTGAATATATATTTATTAGATATTGACACTGTTCTAAAAAGCTCGCATAGACGTGAGGCATAACCTGCACGTTTCGCCCTCACCTAGGTCAAATAAGTTTGAAGTTCGACCTCCATACTTAATCACGCTTTAAATTTTTTAAAACACTCGATATCAATAATATGTAGATTATAAATTTTTCAACATTCGTGACACTATGCTCTTAGTAATAATGCTCCGAATGCACAGTTATCTTTGTACTTCGATAATTTAATTTAGTTAACATACAAAAAATTACCCTTTGAATAATTTAATATCACTGTATATTTGTGCTTATTTGAAAGGTTATGTAGTTGTATTAATAATTAATTTCATTATAGAGTAGGGTTTTGTTACTTGTAGAACTCTACTTACACCTTCACTTTTGGGGTAGAAAATTTGGCCAAAATCATTATTTATTTGGTCAAATAAATAATAATTTGGCCAAATCATTATTTGCCACATAAGCAAGTGTAAGTGGGAGTGTATACGTAGAAAAATTCTATAGAGTATATGTATTAAAAGATATACACGAAATAAATTGATTTACTTCACTCACAATCTTGAGTTATTTGTAATTTTGTATTTATGAAAAAAAAAAATTAAATTGATTTAAGTCGATATACTTTGTAATTTGGTATTAGAATATATATATATATATATATATATATATATATATATATATACATATAGTAAGATTATGAAATAATAATACATAATTTGTACAAAAAATATCGAATAATTAGTACAAAATGTTCATACCTTTCGGAGTGATTGTGCAAATCACCTTTACCTATAAAATGTTGGCATTTTCACCCTTAAATCCACATTTGCTTGTGCAAAATATTATTTTTGTCCATTGCTATCCAAAAAGCTATGTTAAGTGGCATCTTCAACACGACTTGTACAATTTTAGAAGGGTACTTTCGTCCACACACCTATTTCTCATTTCTTCCAGCCAAACTGGTCTATTTTCTTAACGATAGTAGGAATTATTTATTTTTTTAGTGGTTATTTATATATAAAATAATGTTAAACATGCCATTTTTTACCAAGAATAATGGCAAATTGATTGTGCAAATATGGAATCTAAATTGAGATGGAGATTTCGTGGACGCAAGAAAATTCTGTCAGACGCTTCTTTACATGCCAACGCCGTCGAGTAAGTAATCTGAATATGAAATTGTACAGTTATATTTTATAGTTATATTTTATTTAGAAATTGGTACTTTGTACAACAAAATGGAGGTTGTGCCTTTTTCGCTTGGTGCGACCCACCCATGTGTCCAAGATCAGTGGAAATAATACATATACTACTTAGATCTAGAAATGAATGTGAAGAACAAGTGCTTCATTTGCAGAATGAGAAGATGGCGTACTTTGTTCGGAACTGGTTTTTCGGTTGTTTGTGGGCTTGTAGTGATGCAGATACTTATTTAAAACTCTTGTTGTAATGTTGATGAAATCAGAATCAAACTTCAGTGGTGAGTAATGCAGTGCGTTGGGTCTGTTGAACTGAAACTTTTATGTACTATTTTTGTCTGCAATTGATGTTGTGTAAAATGCTACAACCTATTAATAACATTGTGCTTATTGTCCATACATTTATTGTTTTTTTGTATATAACGTCCATATTTTTATTGTTTGTTGTGAAGAACACCCATATGTAATTTTATTGTTAGCTTGAAAAGTCTCAGCTTAAAAATTGATTTACAGTAGAAAATGGAAACAACAACAAAACCAGCAGAACTATAATGAGTAAAAATAACAATGCGATATCACCAACAAACAATAATATGTGCGTTGAACAAATACATCACTGTCTAAAGAAACTTTCACCAAGAGACATGTACAAAAAGCCAAAAGCTATTCAATACCAATTATAATGATTTGAAATATAAAAATTTTCACAAAAAGGCATGGCAACAGGCCAAGCTCTACCCGTCCAAAAAACATGGGCCAGGACCGGCCAGTGGCTCTTGGGCCACACGGGCCCACGTGAAATTATTTATTTTTTAGTTTTAGAAGTTAAAAAAAAAATTATTCACCAATCCACGGGTGGCCTGGCCCTTTTGCCATCCCTAGAAAAAATTATCTGTGCAAAAGGCAAATGACAAAAAAAAAATTCCAAGATGTGAGGCCATAATTTGGTGGTCGTGGTGGTGGTGTCCATTTGCATCTCATCTTGTTGTAGTTTCGTTCACTACCGATCGTACATGTCATTACCACTACCGTTCTTCTTCCTGGAACATTTACATATTCTATTTCGCCTACATTTGCGGCTGGAAGTAGTGGATTTCGTTGGCAAAATAGAGAAGAAAATTGGAAAAAATTTTATCGTTCGTGTTTGTCAGTTTATTTCTTTCCGTTTGAATAGTAAAAATGAGAATTAAGTGTGTGGACAAAAGTAACTTCCAAAGTGATATGAGCCGTGTTGATGAGATCACTTAACGGAGTTTTTTTGTATAGCAATGGACAGAAATGATATTTTGCGCAAACAAAAGTGGATTTAAAGGTGAAAATGCCAAAATTTTATAGATAATGCGAGAGGTAAAAATATTTTTGCCAATAACCCATGAATATCTTTTAAACGCTTGGGTTCTTGATACATAACAATATAATTCACGATTATTCAAGAAAAAGTAAAATTCTGAATGCAATTTCAATCTTTTATTGGGGTAAATATGAAATTAATAATTAAACCCATTTAGAGCATCTCCAATGCATTCAATTGATTGAAAAAAAAACATGTGCCACATCATCAAATAGACAGTGTCTATTAAAAACACTTCTCCAATGCACAATGTGGAACACTATGTCAGGCTGACATGGCACCAGAAAAAATAGAAGATGTAAGGTACTTCTTCTATAGTTAGACGTTCTGTGAGATTGGATGAGTCAGCAATTTTTTTAATTTTGACTTAATTTTTTAAAATTTTGTTAAGTGGATTAGTTTTATTTTTTTTTAAATTTAAAAAAATAAATACCACATAATCAACATTATTGGATTGTAGAAGAACCCATTTGAGAGAATTTTTAGATTTCACCGTCTATTCATTTGACATAATCTAGAATTCCATTCATTAAATTGCCACGTCAACTACAATCCATTGAGTATATTGGAGGTGTTCTTATTATGGGTTATGAAAAGTTTCAAATACACATGCCCTCTAAATCCGCAGCCTAATTGATTATTATATCTAAAATGTATATAAATTATAATATATACACTACTGTTATGAAACTAGAAAAGTAAAGAGAAAAAGAGAAAAGAATATATAGAGTCAAAACTCAAGTCTGTTAATTTACTATAACAATGACCCTTATTTATAGGTCCAAAGGGAGTTACAACTTGATTAGAATACACTCTTCTGGAATAAGTAGATAATTACATAGACATTTAGATACAACTAAATAGTCATTCATCATTATCTATAATTTTACAACACTCCTCCTTGAATGACTTATTACATAATAACTGGTTCATTCTTTGGCAAAAACTCAATGGGACAAAAATACCAATAGAAAGAAGAAAAATTATCAAAAATTGGAGTACTCAAATGCTGCCTCATTAAAACCTTGTCAGGAAAATTCAATGGGACAAAACCTGATCGAAGGAAAAAGAGTACAGCTACTCCAATTGATTTCAATCAATGGAAAAAAAACTTGTATCGAGCTATCTATATCTTGTGCGTCAATGTCTTCAATGTCGCCATCTTGTTAAAATTTGTATAAAACAATTCTGGTGAAATGTGCTCCATGTTATAACCTCCAGCAATATCATCTTCATATACTATCTCTGGTTGACTGTAATCAGCATGATGGTCTGATGCAATTATATTAAAAATAGATCTTGTTGTTGTTCCCTTCAGGGATCTCATATACAATTTATAATACACGGGAGTATAACCATAGGGTTATGATTAAGGTAAATATTTTGTAGGTTATAGACATCCACAACTATAAGAATTATAACACTTCTAATTGGATATCATTTACACAAAGAATATGCTTCATTAAAACCTTACTATGAAAAAACCCTGTGGGAAAAAATCATAGTAAAGGAAAAAGAGTACATAATTCTTTTAATACGCCATGCAAATTGCCTCATTAAAAACATTGCCAAAAAAATTCAATGGGACAAAACCTCAGTCAAAGAAAAGAGTACAATGCGTTTTTACTCCCCCTCATTATAATATTAGTTCAGATCTGTACTTTGATCGATTGAGTTCTTAAAAAGTTGAACTATATGCTCCAGGCATATTAAATCCTCCAGGGATTTATATACATTGTTTTATTAGTCATGCCAAATGAGTTGGTTATAACAATATTCACTATATGCATATATGTCATGCATTGACAGACTAACAAGATATCAACTTATAATTGCTTTACATAAATTTTTGCGAAATTCATAATGTTAAAAGTCGTGCATTACATGTTACGACTTCATTTTCCCATTTCATTTTCGCATAAATATACACCTTTAGGTGCTCCGACTATAGGTCCAGAAACTTCAGGTTTCTCTAGTCAGTTCAATTTACTTGGACTGCATCTATTTATTTTGTCAATTTATTCTTTGACAGATTTCTTTCAATATCCTCGCTACCTTTCATTCATAATATGAAGCGCTTCTTTATATACAACAATGTTGTTAACAACATTTATTTTTGAATCCATTTCTTTTTCATAACGACATAACTTAACGAGATCTTTTTGTTTTATTATTTCAGTTAGCTGAACCTCTTCTGGAGTTTTATAATTAGTAATGTCTATATACACTTCAAGAGTATACACCTCCTCAATAGGACTATCTTTATAATTAGCTCTATTTTTTATTTGAGAATTTTTGGAATCAAATGTCACCACGCTTCAGGCGTGTCATTAATTTTCCTGATATAATGTTAATGGATTGTCCTTCAAGTACGCTAATATAAACTGGAGCATTTAGAGCTGGTATATGAGATTTGATTTAATCTCTTTGGTCAGTAAATACATCTGTCAATTGTATAACTTACAAGTGAGTTATTTGTCGAACTCCTGGTTCATATTGTCTTGTGCAAGGATCTAGAAAATATAATATACAACATTTTCATGTATTCTTTCTATCTACTTAATTTCTCTCCCCTAATGTTGAAGAAACTATCTTATCAAAATGACATTCGAAAAATCGTATTATAAAATATCACCCATTAAGACTTAAGATATTTTATAATGTTCCATACTAAACATGTATTCTCAACATTTTTCAAAGCCCATCTCAGTGCACTATGGTAGACCGATTATACATATATTGCACTATAAAAAAATCATTAGATAGTTAATATTAGGCTCTGACCATAAGCCAACTATAACGGGGTAACTTTGATGTTGACATGATGTATATAAGTGTTTCTGCATATAAAATAGCATTCCCTAGACAAAAATGGAAAGCGCTTTATTCTCAATAGTTATGGTTTAGAATTTAATTGGAGGCGTTGAAAAACAATATTGCTAAACCATTTAAAATCATCTCAACTGATATTTATTAAAAGTTTGAGATTTAGACTCACTAATATTGACAAGACACATCACCGTCTTGGTTGTATAATCTGAAAATTATGCTCATAATTTAAAATTTGAGCAAGTAATCTCGCAAACTTCAAGTTGCGAATAATAACACCATACAATCATCTATTAGATACAAATAATATATAGATGGTCAACATGGAGGGTGACGGGGCTCCATAAATCACCTTAAATAATTTTCAGAAATGTAGGGAATTCAGTCCCGATTTTACATAGTGAAGGTCTACTAGTTTATATACAATGAGAACAAGTATTACGTGAGAATTTATTATATTGAAAATCTTGTGGTTTTCAATAGATATTCTCATTAATAATTTACATCGTATTGATCAGGATAGTCTAACCGATAATGTCAATCAATAAAATTTTAGGACATTGAACTTCTGGTTCAACATAGTACTTGTTTAATTGTACCAATATTTGTGTAGTACAAATTAAAAGAAATGAATAACATAATATTTGTTTCATCATTCTTGTCTTTTTCCTTCAGGGATTCATGATGCATGTATATACAATATGTACGTGACTATTGTTGCCATATCTGAAATTTAAATGATCTAAATATATCAAAACATAATTTTTTTTTTGGATTAACGAACTTCGTGTTCGCGACAATATTTAATTCAATGATCTTATAATATTACTTTTTCGAAAGCAAGTAATATTCTAGTAAAGTATAATATGAACATAATATACAATTGTACTTCTTTAGGCATAACAACAAAATATTCTTCTAGAATATTTATAGGCTTAGGTTGTATTTTTTTTTTTCAAAAACAACAACATAATATTTTTCTAGAATATTAATAAAATTGTAAAATTGTCTTTGTTCAGAAAAAGAATAATTAAAAATAAATATTCTAATGTACGCTCATCAGGAGCAACAATACAATATTTCTATAAAATATTGATATGTATAAAGTTTATGAATCTTTAAAAACCACAACATGATATTCTTCAAGAGTATCAACACAATATTTGTTCAAAAATATATTTTTCAATAACAATACAATATCTCCAAGAGTATTAGTATATATAAGAAATAATGTTTCTTCGAGAACATTAACCAAATATTCTTCTAGAATATTGATGTATTTAAATTTGTGCCTTTTAATTGAAAACATCATAATATTCTACCAGAACATTAATTTATGTAGTAAAGTTGCGATTATCAAAAGAAACAAAATAATATTTTTCTAGAATATTGATTTGTACAAATTTAATACTTCTTCAAGAGCAATTATTTAATAATCGTTTAAAGAAATTGTGCTCCTCTAGGAGCAACAACACAATATTTTTTTAAAATATTCTATATTTTGTGTTTCTTCAAAAAAACAATATCATTTTCTTTTACAATATTTGTATTCATAAAGTTATACTTCTTAATGAGTAGTAATAAAATATTCATATAAATATTAATATACAAATAATTGTTCTTCTTCAGGATGAACTCAATATTTTTCTAAAATATTGACATGTATAAATTTTATGCTTTTTTGGAACAATAAAATAATATTCCTATAAAATAATAGAACGCTCATCGAGAGCAATAACTTACTATTAAATCTTACACAATTACGTTTTTTTAGAGTAAGTAATGTTCTACTGGAATATTAATATAATGTTGTGCTGATTCAAGAGCAACAACAAATTGTTATTTAAGAATATTAGATTATATAAGAATTTACTCATTATGAGCAAAAATATAATAAATGTTTAGATCTTATACAATTATGTTCTTCGAGACAAGTTATATTCTGCTAGAATATTAATATAACATTGTGTTTCTTCAGGAGCGATAAAAAATTATTTTAAAATATTAAGCTTTATAAAAATTTGCTCTTCTGGAACGATATCTTAATAGTAAATCTCATAAATTACTCTATTCATGAGCAAGTAATATTCTGTCAGAATATTAATATAATATTGTACTTTTTCATGAGAAACAATAAATTATTTTAAAATATAAAACTTTATAAAAATTTATTCTTTAGAAACAAATAGTTTAATATTAAATTACATAAATTATGGTCAAATCATATTCTGCCAGAATATGAATATAATGTTGTACTTTTTCATGAGCAATATTATAATATTCTTATAGAATATTATATTTTATAAAATTAGACTATTCAGGAGAAATTAATATTCTACTAGAATATTAATATAATATAAAATTTTACTTATTCTGAAGCAACAATAAAATATTTTTCTAGAATATTTATATGTTAGGTTGTAACATACAATACAATATTCTTTTGGACTATTGATAAAATTGTAAAATTGTGTTTCTTCAGAAAAATTACAATTAAAACAAATAAACAAATCTTATTGACTTTCAACAATAATTTCATGCTAACTTTTATTTATAACTACATATGAAAAAATAGATAAAAAATAATATAATAGTTAATTGAATACTAAAAAATACTGTTACTTCAAGAGTAATAGTTCAATATTATGCTCTTCAGGAGTAATTAATATTTTGTCAGAATATTATAAAGTTGTGCTTATTCAAGAGCTACAACAAATCATTGTTTTGATGTAAATATTTACTCTTCATGAGTAATATTATAATATTCTTATAGAATATTATATCTTATAAAATTAGACTATTTGGGAGCAATTAATATTCTACTGGAATATTACTATAATATAACGTTGTGCTACTTGTGAAGCAACAAAATATTCTTATATAAGATACTAAATTTATTAAATTACGCTCTTCGAGAGCAATAGCTTAATAATAAATCTAACAAATTATGCTCTTCGGGAGCAAGTGTATTCTACTGAAATATTAATATAATATAAAGTTGTACTTCTTCTGGAAGACCAACGAAATATTCTTCAGGAATATTAATTTGTATAAATTGATATTTTTCAGAAATACTAACACAATATTATTTTAAATATTGATATATAATAATTAATAATATTCAAACAATATAAATACTGAAAAATATATAATCAAAGATGATATCAAATAGAATACTGACCTTTGTTCATGAACAGAAAGTAAAGATCGCTTTGTTAACTCAATTGGCTTCATCTCCATATACACAATTTAAACTTTACTTCTATTCATGTAGTGATTTCTCTCGAATGAACCGTTTGATCTTAATTGTAGCCGTTGGATTTCAAGAACAATGAGTTTTGAATGTTTTGTCCAAATTTTACAACGATCGGACCACGGAATGTTGAGATATCATTGTTTGATCATAGATGCGCAGGCTGCCCAAATTTTGCGAATTTTATAAACTATTGCTTTCAGATTTTCTCTCTATTTTTGGTGAGATTCTTCGTGCTAATAACGTGTTATGAAACTAAAAAAGTAAAGAGAAAAAGAGAAGAGAATAGAGAGAGTCAAAACTCAAGTCTATTAATTTACTATAACAATGTCCCTTATTTATAGGGTCCAAAGGAAGTTACAACTTAATTAGAATACACTCTTCTGGAATAAGTAGATAATTACATAGACATCTAGATACAACTAAATAGTCATTCATTATTATCTATAATTTTACAACAACTACATATTTGTTAGAACTTATAAATTGATCAAATATTATTTTTATTTACACTTTTTGTAAGATTCATAATTTTTATCTATATATTTCGTAAAATCTACTGTTTAAAATCTACAATCTTTTTAATCAAGTATAAGTAGAATTGTAAGATAATATTAGGGCACATACATAGACCACACGCTAATGTACTGGATTTGGACGCGTAATTAGAGCATCTCCAATAGACTCTCTATTTATAAAGAGCATATTTGACATTTTAGAGAACATCTATACATTTAGAGAGTAAAATTTTTTAAGTGCTCCAACAATCTCTTTATCTTTAACACTTTATTTTACTTCTTCCAATAAATATTTATTATTTTTTCATTTATTTTCTTTTAACATGTCTCTTTCCTCATTAATATATAATTTTATTTTATTTTATTTTGTATACACTATTTAATTCAATCATTATATGGAGTATTGAAAATTGAAATTCTTTGAATACATTTAATTATAGAGAGTGAGTAATTTGGAGAACCAAACACACTCTCTATTTTAAGAAGTTAATTTAGAGAGTTTGTTGAAGCATAATTTTAAAGTTTGACTCTTTAAAATAGAGAGTATCTTATGTTTAAAGAGCATATTGGAGATGCTCTTAGATAATGATATATCCATTAGATATTAGAAAATTGATGCAAATGGTCCTTGACCTATTACGTTTGTGCAATTTAGGTTTCTAATTTTTCTTGGCACAAACATCATCAACTTATAGATTTCGTGCGCAAATGGTCATCTTTCAATATTTTTTGTCCATTTGTCAATTAAATAGTCAAATTGTCATAAATAATAAATACTACTCATTGATTTAGTTAAATAAATAGAAAAATAAAACAAAATGAAAACAAAATTGACGTGGCATTTTATCTCAAACATTATTTGTACATCTCATTGTCCTAAAAAGTACAAAAAGAGGGGAAAAAAAAAACTATACAAGGAAAGAAAAAAGAAAATAATTAAACAAAATTTCATCGTCATCTTGTTTACGATGCTGTCGTCGCGGCCACCAAACACCCCCACTCTGTACGTAGGAATGTCATAATCGATTTTCACACGAGGCAACAAAGATCGGACAATAATATACTTCTGATTTATGAATTTTAATTTGGGAAAATTTCAAAAGTGCTCAAAAACAGAATATCGATTGAAAATATAACAAATTTTGATAACATTTGTAAATATGGTCTTCTTCTTCTTTTTTTTTTGTGGTTAAGGTTTCACAATATTTGAAACTCATACAATAACTTTTACAAGAAGCTATCGAAGTAAATCTTCTAATCACACACAAGATAATACGAATTAATTCATAGTCAAAATATATATCTTAGTTTTATAATATTTCTTCATGATTAAACTAAAATAGAAGGCGAAAATCCACTTATTGAGGGATAAAATAAATTGGCATTTCCTCTTGGAGATCTGTCGAAAATTCAACACCTCACCAATGTAACTATAGTTTCAAAAATTTTTTAACTGTCGAAAATTCGATAATTTACCAAGGTAATTGTTGATTCAATTTTTTTTAACTGTCGAAAATTCGACAATTTACCAAGGTAATTGTCGATTCCCACCAAAGTAACTGTAAAAAAAGAAAAATTATCTCGAAGTTGGCTGACAATTCTACCAAGTTCTGTTTACTAGCAAATGAGTCACCAATTTGTTTTGACCATGTGTCCTTGAAATTACAAACGTGAAATGATATTTTACCCACTTGTTCTTTCACCAATTTTTGCGATTGAAAACAATGGTCAAATATTATACCAAATAGGTAATAACAAATCGATGAAATATAAATTCAATTGAGTGAACATGTGAAATGAACAAAATAAATGCATCCAAATATATTTGGGGAATGTTACTCCTATTAATGAATTTGACAAATAATCACGGCTCTTAATTTAAGCTAATCTAATAGTTTAGATCTATAATAACCTTTAAAATATTTATACCCGTATCCAAACACATCTAATTAAAAGTTTTAATACATCTAAACTGTTATATTAGTTAAGAATAAATGTCGTGATTATTTGTCAAATGCATTGGTAGGTAGAATAGTTTCCAATATATTTAGAGTAAAAAATAAAAAATTTATTTGGTCCAAATTTCGACTGAATGAATGTGAGAAAATAGTTAGTTGAGTGAACATATGAAATGGACACAATAAATTCACATAAATATATTTAGAGTAAAAAATCAAAAATTTATTTGGTCCAAAATTCAACAGTGGCTAAGTGCTTGAGTGTGAAACAATACGGTGTCGCGTCGCGGTGGCGATTTAAAATAGGAGTGGACAAAAGTACCCAATCGAACAAAATCGAGTGGTTCGGCTCGGTTCTTCTTAAGTTTAAATTAAGTAATGGATATTAGAACTCAAAACCTACCGTTTATGATTTTAGTATTGGGTTTAGACTCAAAATTGAAGAACTGGTTCAAACTGAACCGACTTTATTGCTTTTTAATTTTTTTTGAAACTATAGCCCGTTTTTATTTTTATGTTTGTCATTTGTATTGAGAAGGAACATTGTGTTCAAAACTTAATATATTGTTGTTTTATGAATAGATTAAGATTTGAAAATTATAAAATTTTAGATTATTGTGTTATTTTAAACAAAGAGAATAAAAACAATTGTTAGAAATATAATAACTTCAAAAACTATAATTATGGAACTGAACCAAACTGCACCGAACGGTTCGGTTCTGATTTGATTCCATAATTTAAGTTGGAACTTATGGTTCTATTTACAAGATACCATAAATCGAACTACACTCACTCCTAGTTTAAAAACGATGGATGATAGATATTGCAATATATTTGATTCTTGCGACAACAATAATAAAATCTGACAAAGAAAATGAGAGAGAGAGAGAGAGAGAGAGAGAGAGAGAGAGAGAGGCGGGTGATGTGAAATAGTAAAGTTAGGGAGTGAAGTTGTAAAAGTTGGAGAGAGATAATGGTAAAATTGAAACTTGATTGTTTGTTAATGACACTTTTATCACTTTTTGTTTTTAAAATTAGACTAATTGGTCAAATCTTTTCAAAATTTAACATATTTCAACCTTCACATTAAAAGTAGATATTTTGTCAAATTCTCTCATTTTTTATTGGTTTATTTGTTTTTTGTTTTCTATTTTAAATATTTTTGGTATGTGCTTTAATATAAGTGGAAATTACATCCACTGCTTAACATTATTAAAATAATTACAATTTTATAAACTTAACTAGTTTATTTTAACAAGACTGTATTTATATTATTATATTAATAAATAAAATAATAGTTTAAAATCAAAACAAAATATAATTAAAATACAATAATTTCTATAACTGAAATTCGCGTTCTCAAATTAAGGTAATATCTCCAAGATTGAGCACACCAAAATCTTTCAAAATCAATGCAAATCATTTCCAAAAATCTTCACGAAATATTTGTAGCCCTAAATCTTCACGAAATCTCAGTACATTCTTCACTATTTTTTGGACTGGGTTGAACAATGGAAAGTCTGAATCGTGACGTAATAATACACTGTTATATAACCGAATATAGATTATGTTATATCTCAATTTGTTATTACGATGATTGATTATTCCGTAACAAAGTTACACAATAGGCTATTATGTAATACTGAATGATAAAAATGTTACAATACACTATTTTGTAGTACTGAATTTTATATGATATTATGTAACAAATGTTACACAATAGGTTATTATGTAACATTGAATGATAAATATGTTATAACACACAATTTTGTAACACTGATTTTTATGTGATATTATGTAACACATGTTATATAATTAATTATTATATAACAATGAATGATACAGATGATACTACTTGTTATTAGTACATTATTGTTTAATATGATATTTGTAACATTGATGTTTAAGATGATACATATCATACAATTATGTATATCATGAGTTTTTTTTTGTGTGAAAACTGGTATTATGTTTTATATCTCAATTTGTAATACAGATTGTTACAAATGTTGAAATTGAAGAGAACATGAGTTTTGTTTGTGGATGTTACAGATATTTCTGATAGAAATGATATATATTTGACAATTATGTTACACTATGTTACAAATCTGATCAGAGTTGTTTTTCACCGAGGATCGCACATCATGATCTGAGGGAAAAGTTTTTTTTTTAAAAAAAAATTAAGCCAAAATCAATCAGCTACAATTTCTCTCCAACTGATAACAATTAAAGATTATGTAATATAAAAATTCCCATCAAATCCGATAATTAATGATCTTGTAAAAGATTTCTCCAATCAATTTTGATTTTTACGTATTCAATTACCATATGTTATTTAATATAAAAAATTAAAATAAATGTTTTTAAAAAACAGTATTTTTAGAATATTTATAACAGAAATAAATTTTTAAAATTATTTTAAAAAGGTAGTTTATTTATGAAAAAATCCTGTAATTTAAAATAAAACGCTTATGTGGCTAGTTGGGCCCAAATTTCCATGATCCACCCCCAATTCCCTTAATTTCAGTTGGTGCTTCCCCGACTCGGCAACTGAATTAAATTCGAAGAAAAATTTCAATTGAAAACCTCTAGGTTCTTTTGAGGTAAAGATTGAAGAACAATCTCCAATTAAAAAATACCTTGATTGAAGCAATGTAAAAAAATTCAGGTATTCTTATTTTTCTTGGCCTTGAGTTCGTACAATTACCTTTTATTTTCCTTATTTGCTTTTGAATTTATTTCGTGTTTGGTTAGAATGGAGGATACGACTCTGTTGATTTAGTTTCCTAGTATGGAAATTTCTCACAGTAAACTTGTGCTGAGAGCTTGATAACTGTCTTTTGCTATTTGTTTCTCAGTTCGTTTTTATTTTTATTCTGAATTGATGGTGCTTTTTTCTGCTATTTGTGGAAATTGGTATTCTTTGTCAGACAATTGTTAATTGAATTAGATATTGGTGTAGTTTGAATTGATTAAATGAATAGCTTTTGTATCTTGACCTCTTCCATTTATGTTTTGCCGGACTAGAAGGAAAAATAAGATTTAACGGTGAGAATTTGAAAGTACGAAATGAAGTTTTTGTTGGATTCCTTTTCACAGTTTCTGATACGGGTGTTGGAAGCACACTTGAGGAATTTCCCGATTTATAACTACCATATAGGGCTGGGCACGGGTTGGGTCCAGCCCTATATGGTTGGGTTGGACCCAACCCGACCCCCAAACCGACCAATCGGTTTGGGAAATCTCCAAACCAAACCGACAAAGTCTGTTGCACTAAACCGACCTGACCCAAACCAATTTGGTTTGGGTTGGATCGGGTCGGGTCGGGTCGGTTTCTTGGGTTGGGTAGTGGCAAAAAAATAAGTAAATTCAAGGCCGGTCATTGTTGTTGTACTTATAGACTCAAAATTTAGGCTAAAAGATCAATATACTCTTAAAATTTTCAAAAAAGCGTTGATTCAATGATATTGTTTTTTATGATATTGTTTTATTATGATACTATTTTATCTATGATATTATTTTTTTTAGATTATGTGCATTGGTATATTTATACCATGCTTTTATCTGTAATAATGTTTCAACCTATGATACTTTTATTGAATGCGAACAGTATCAATGATTTAATAGTGGAGCATTTTAAAAATAGTATCATTACTTCAACCATTAAAAACATCTTATACTTAGTTTTATATATGATACTGTTTTATTTATGATTTTATCTTTGATACTGTTTTATTATGATAATATTTCAACCTATGATACTGTTTTAATATATGATATTGTTATTGAATGCATACACTATCAATAGTTTTGTACTACTAATAAAGTATTTTAAGAACAATATCATTACTTCAAGCAGTAAAATATATCTACTTAGTTATATCTATGTTTATCTAGATAAAGTGTTATATGTGATACTGTATCATTACTTCAACCATTAAAAACATATTGTACTTAGTTTTATAAATGATACTATTTTATTTATACTTTTATCTTTGATTCTATTTTATTATTATAATATTTCAACTTATGATACTGTTATTTAATCTATGATAATGTTATTTAATTGAGTTGTAGTTTGTGATACTGTTTTATTAAGATACTTTTATAAATAAATGTATCTTAATATTTCAATATTATACATAAAGAATAAAAGATTGCTATTTGAAGTTAAAAAGAGGACTTCAAACGACTAAAATTCATCGTACGCAGTAGCTACTAGTCTTGACTGGCTCATCGAGATGGTTTCAAAAATATATTATAATAAAAATTCTGAACACGTATGCGAATTCTATGCCTGTTTTTGTTATAATATTATTTTATGTGATACTGTTTTTCTATAATACAGTATCAAACAACATACATGACTAACAACATAGTAAATAATCTAATGGCCAACTTTCGTCTTAGCACGCCTACATCAAACATTTTCATTTCTACAGAAATTCAAGCTACTATTTACAGCAACAAATTATGGCAATTCTACAGAAATTCATCAAACAAATCTTTTTTAATATTTTCTATAATACAATATCATGATACAAATGTGTTTATGATACTGTTTCACATACCACAAAGGTCAAACCCTTTCAATTCTCATACCTACCTCAATTCTGCAATAATTTACACAAAATTCTACAATATATAATACCACAATATCTATCTACCGTGCAAATACAGAATACATTTGTTACATGTTTGCTTGCGGTCTTGGAGCAACAACAAGGTATTACAACAAAAAAAGTACCATGATTTTTGAATTTATCAAATATTTTCTATTATTATTGTTTCTGCTAAGTGTCATATCCATTCTTGTAGCACAAGGGTCTCTAATGAGTTGGGAGCCTGGAACCACGATCGAGCTAGACGTGCCATGGCCAACACTCTGAAGTTGGCTATGGAGGAGTCCAACTGACGCAAATAGTTTTTTGTTCTCCCATCATTGTCTTCACCATATTCTGCATCCTTTAAAATATTTCTTAAAACATCCAGCTTAAACTTCCTGCTGATTATGGCAATTCCATTGTCACTTCCAATGAGATTTTCTCGCTACATCCTTAGCACAGAGTCATAATTTTGGGGGACATCACCCTCTCTTTTAATTTTCTCTTTGCAACAGAGATTATTCATAGCCTACAATCTCTCCTCGTAATTTAAATGCTCACATTTTTTCTCACACAAGTCCTGCAGGTCGTAAAATTCCTAAATTCCTTCTCATGTAACTGAAGAATTTCCTTACTTTGTTGTGCTTTCTCTTCACTAGCAAATGTCCAGGATGCCAATAGTTTCCCACTCGAGGGACCTGTATATATCTAGGACAATAATGCATCTGAATCAAGCACGACATTGTTGTTCTCATATCAGACGCAAAATGAAGTTTCTGAACTAGAATCATCATTACAAGCATCATCACCTAATGAAGAATTGAGGTTGCAGGGAAGGAAACACTCATCAAGCCCCCAAAACTAAATCATCTAGAGTAAAAGTTGTTTCCTTCATAGTTTCAACAACGTGAGTGCAACTGATTGAATCATGCATCAAGTTACTTTTATCAGAATATTTATCAGGTTAACAAGAAAAAATATCACGAAAAAATTCTTTCAAGTCACGAAAAACTTCTTTCGAAATAGTCAGGATTTTCTGAAGATTGGTTGCACCCACAAAGCAAATGCACATGCACCGAGGTGTTTGGTCCATATTGAAGTTAAGAAGATGAGAACCATCAGCAAGACCCTGCAGCTTCTGAACTGCAAAGTGTATAACGTTGCTAAGATGACACTAGGCGAGATAGTTGTGTTTGATAAGGAGCTCAAATGTAGAACGAATAGTTTGCAGAAGCCTCGCACATTCTGAGTCGTCAGTTGAAGGCCAG
The DNA here is from genome assembly GCA_030279155.1 of Forsythia viridissima. Classification (NCBI taxonomy): domain Eukaryota; kingdom Viridiplantae; phylum Streptophyta; class Magnoliopsida; order Lamiales; family Oleaceae; genus Forsythia; species Forsythia viridissima. Next base: position 10,808,154 of record CM059037.1, on the reverse strand, counting down.
CTTTTGTAAAGGAAACTTCTCTTACGGGCATAATATTCATCACTATCCATCCACTTAACGTCTTCTAAATTCTTGGTTTCCTGGGTACTACTCAGGCACTTATTGCCCAAATTTTTTTTTTTTTTTCCAGATGATGAATCCCCTTCATATTTATTGCAGTAAGGGTCCACCAAGCATGCACTGGAATCATCTTTATCATTTCTTAGGTACGACTCGTCAAGAAAATTAGTTGCCTCAAATTTTCACTGTTGTTCCAGCATCTTGATTGCATCATTTAAATCCAATGGTTTCCAAGAACATTTAAGAAGCATCTCAGCCCAATCATTATCTACTCTATCGGTATAAACGACTACAATTTGGGTAGCAAAGTCTTCATATGCTCCTGCTTTACATGCTGTCTATATGAATCTGCATCCACAAATTTTACGTGGCAGCGACAAATTCATAACTTATGTTCTTTCTTAAAAGATAAAGCCTCATCAAGCACCTCACTCACTGACCATTCATTTGACAAACTAAAATGTGTCTTTACATCTAAAATAAAATTAGTAAGCTAATTGTGTCTACTTCACATCTGAACTTAAACTATGATTAATTATTATTAAAGTTAGGTGTCATTGTTATGATGAAAGGCTACATTATTCTGATGGATATATCATTTATTGGTTCCAAAAGATGAATTATGTGCCTAAACATTAAGAGAAGGCACTTAAAACAATACACTTAGACACTAATCAAAGTGTGTCAATCTGTAGTCAGATTTGCATATTGTTGGGATTTTGATTTCAGATTTGGTTGTGTCATTTGAGCATTTATGTAATTATACAATGTTTTCAAAGTACGAAAACGCGCAGGGAGCTATTGTAGTAAGATATTGAAATATCTTCATTACTTTTATGTTGTCTCCGGCACTGTTTGCAGTATACTGTATATTTTACCTAGATGTTGTGAAAGACTATGTGTAAGTGAAGTTTTGAATCTAAATTCGTAATGTTTCAAAGTGGGAAGCAATGGATCTGAGACCAACTTCATATATTTCCATCTGGAAATCTTGGCTTGAATTTTAGAAGCTTTTCACTTACTTTTTCAGCCCTGTGTTGTCAGATTTTATTTTGTATAAATTACAATCACAAGTATGACAACTGAACTCAATCTTTTGATTATTTTAATCTTTATACTTCTGATCATCCAGTATTTACTTGTAATCTGTAGTTTTTGACATTTTTGTATAAAGGCTGGACCTTTAAATTCATATTCTAATTGATGATCAGCTTCTGTAATGGTTTATGTCATTTGGGTTTAAACTGATGACTTGAGTAATTTAATGTAGAAGGCTGAAATACTAAGAGCTTCTTGCAATGGATGATAGCAATGACTGTTGCTTTGTCAACATGGCATTCCCAAATGCTTTTGTCCTTCTAGTTATTGGTATCATCACCTTGATTATAGTCCGAATTTTTTACGTTATATACCGGAGCAGCAAACCACTGTACACTAGATCACCAGGACCCCTCAGTACACTCGTCATTCTGGGCTCAGGTATACAGATTAGCCTGTTTCTGTATTTTCATAGTTCAAGTTTGATTGCGGCCTCTGCAAAGGAGTTGGTTGGATTATAGTTTCAATTTTGAAGCCCCAGTTCAATGACAAAGTTTTGAGTTTTGTATGTACTCGTTCGTAGATTTCTTCAATCTTCAATATTAGTGATATTTGATCCTGATGTAGGTGGGCATACTGCAGAGATGCTAAATTTGTTAGCGATGTTGCAGAAAGACAGATTTAAGCCAAAATATTGTGTTGCTGCTGCAACTGATAATATGAGTCTTCAAAAGGCTCGTGTTCTCGAGGATTCGTTGGTGGATAAGGTATATTACGTACTGTATATCTTGGACAGTTGGACTTCAGTACTGTGTGGATCTAGGCATCTCAGAGATGTGAATTGTTAAAACGTAGGAGTCATTAATGGATTCCTGGGCAGGGAATTCATGGAATTAGTATGCTAGTATTAGGATGCTCTAAAGTTGTTTAACATACGATAATGGAAAATAGTTCAATGGGCATGTTTGGCAAAAAGGTTGCTTTCTTATAAGCTGGGGACTCACAAATTTTTAGGACCAAAATCCACACAACTCTCGTCTGTGGTCCCGCAGCTTATAAGCCAAATAAGTAGAGAATTCCCAACTTATTTGGCTTATAAAGCTGCAAGATCTGGACCTACAATTCTTTGGATTTTGGTCCACATAATTTGTATATAGAACAATATATTTTTGAAGATCAATATCTTAGGATAATTGTCACCACCCGCCGCCTCCACCACCGTCCTCTGCCGCCACCCCCGCCACCATGCTCCGGCCACCACCACCGCCACTGCCATTGCCACCGCCAATGAACGCACCTCCGCCTCTGTTGCTCCACCCATTTCTGTTTTAGTTTTTTTATTTAACATTGTTCGTTTAATTAAAAATAAATATCAAAAACTGAATTTTTAACAATGACTTTTTTATTCTTATATCTAGTTGAACCAAACAGGAGTTATTCGATAACTATTATCTAGATAACTTTTATTCAGATAAATAGTCACAAACCAAATGGGCCCTCAATGTCAAAGAAATATTTTTTTTAACTGGAAAAAAGGTATGATAGGTCAGAGGATGCATGATATGCAAAGGTCAAGATTTTTTTCTGATGGTTTATGGAATTTCAGAAATTGGATCTTGATCGATGAACAAACATAGAAATTTAATATTCAAGAATTCAAGACACAATTATGTGGTTTGATTTGATGAATGCATAGTTTATTCACATTAGGACTTCCTCTCTAAGAAGCTATCATACTCAGCTCTTTAAAGAAATACTCTTCTTTTCTGGATTGATTCTCACAAGTGAATTGCAATGTATGTATGCTATCTATTTTCTACCTTTACGGTTTGCAGCCTTTCATAACCAAGCCTTTACATGCAACAGTAAATAATGTAATCACCAAGACTTAACTGCCTTTTTAATTACCTCTACACCTTTCTTGTCTCATCATCTCGCAAGTTGGATGTCGAGATATCATAACTAGCCTTTTCAGTGCACATCTTGTTTTTTGTTAATAAATTTGATTGTATCTTAACTCATATCTTGGGACTTTATTCATGTATCGGGGAGTCATTTTGCATCTGAAGGATCTGCAGTTGTGTTGGTGTCATGTTGTATTGGACATGGATTACTTTTGGCAACTGAAGTTTGCTTTAAATACTGTAGATGCTCAGAAATTATTGTTGTTTTCTTTTATGTTCATCCTGCTGTGAACTAGAAAGGTTCTCCTTTTCCTTTAGGCAACCAACACATTGAATGAGTAAAGGGGAAAAAATTTGAGAAACTGGAAATGAAAAAATATTCTCCTGTGGGGAAAAGTTTGCAAGAAAAGCCTTGCTCTTTGTTTCCTTAAAATAATTGTTGATTTGGTATGAATTTTATGCATTCTGAAAATGGATTTTTCTTGTTGTAGGCAGGGGTTGATGCTGTAGGAACTGCTAGTTTCATGCAAATATATAGGAGCCGAGAGGTTGGTCAATCGTACATGACTTCTATTGGAACAACCTTGATTGCTATAGCGCATGCATTGTGGCTAATGGTCAAGATGCGGCCCCAAGTGGTAACTGTCCTTTTTGTTTTTTCAAATTTTATCTCTTCTATATAACAATATTACCGCTACATTCTTTTCTCAGATTTTGTGCAATGGCCCTGGAACTTGTATACCCCTATGTGTAATTGCATTTCTGTTCAAGGTTTGAACACATTAAATCAATCCATTTTATTTCTTAATCTTAGAGGCCATTGCACTTTGCAAAAGTTAAATCTCATACTGACTCCCTTATGTTTGGGGAGAACCCATTAATAAATTTTATTTATTAATTAATTTCAAATGCATCTTTCAGGTTTTCAAGATTAGGTGGTCATCCATCTTCTATGTTGAGAGCATAGCTAGAGTGAGAAGGCTATCTTTGAGTGGCTTGATTCTTTACAAACTACACATGGTTGATCAGTTATTTGTGCAATGGCCACAACTAAAAACGAAGTACCCTCGAGCTAATTATGTGGGCTGTCTTATGTAGTTGGTTGAGCTTAAAAAAGTTCATAAGTTAGTCAAACATCAGTTTTATCCATACATTTCGTGGGATCTGTTGCTTATAATCTATAAAAAACTTTAATAAACAAGCACTTACATTATGCACCTGCTCTTACGTGCTTCAAGCTAGTGCCTATTCTTTTGAATCATAGCATAATATTTTGCCCATGGAAGGGTTCTTTCTGAAGTATCATAGATTCATAGTTGTCATCTGAACTTCTTGTTGCTGGTAGGTATTAAGTTATTTTTCATACTGGGAAAATACCCATTATCTCGTAAATGAAAATTACTTTTAACTTCCATCAGAAGATTCTCGTCACATTTATGGAATACTTGTAACTAGAACATAAAAGTGAATAAAATAAAATTCAACAAAATATATGGATTTGTAACACAAACAAAACAACATCCTTACAACGATAAAATTGAAGCTTTAATCCAACCAACATGAAACATTATGACTTTCCTTAAATTTTGATTCAGAATTCGCTTGATACAGTCTTTGATATCATCTGGGTTATAAAATATAAAGATTTATCACAGAGAAAGAGAACGTATTCTTCAGTTGCTTTTGTGTGATGTTGATGTTAAGTCAAAATATTAAAGGGGCTTAAGCAAGTGGCTTAGTTGGGTTGAAAAGTGGAACTCAATTCGCATGCGTGCTAGATAAACATGGGCAATTGGGTCAAGTATGTTTGTATGTGTGTTTATAAGCACTTATAAATCGATCGAATATTATTTTTATCTACATAGTTCGTATCACTCACAATTTTTATCCACGTATTTTATAGAACATACTATTTATAATATACAAAAATCTTCAAACATACACTCATAGAAGGTAGATTGAGTTAACTCGCCGTTGTGGTAAATTTATAGAGCATCTACAAAAACTTTTACACACTATATATTATTTCTTTATTTTTTTTCTGTTCAGAAACTAATATAACTCAACATTTTCACTCGTTTTTGCACCAATAACAAAAGAAGTGGGAGTATCATCGTCTACCTTCAGTAAAAAAATTAGAAGAATATAATTAAATTAAAAATAAAAAATTTGATAGAACCCTACTGAAGGAGAAAAAATCTTTCATAAAGTCTTTTTCGCCACGTGATTTTTCTCTCTTGTTCCTAACTATAGTCCTCCCCCAATTTGACCTAAATTCGATCTTTATGTAGTGTTTTATCAATCTTAAAACTTGTGTACGTGAAAGGATGAAAAAGTCCCCAACTTAAAATTAAAAATAATACAAAATAAGTTCAAACGGGCCGCGAACGAATCGTGGTTTGCTTGCCTAGCCCAACCGCGACAAACAGCAACCAAAATTTATTGTCCAAAAATGTGTTCAATTCCCAATTTTGTATGTTGCTCCTCAAAGTTTCAATAGTTTTGCAATTTGATCCCCACTTCAAGTTTTACTTCCATATTTAGTCCTTTTTGCTCTAAAGCTTTAAACTTGATCCCATATTTTCAAAAACTTCCATCTTAGTCTCCGAATCTTCATAGTCGTTACAATTTGTTCTAATCCAAATAAGATATTAATTATTACTTTTATCAATAAAAATTACTAACAAAATAAGATAAGCGGATAACATGTATACCAAAATTGCGCTCATCAGTTATCTATAATTAATTTTATCTTATAACGAGTAACGTGTTCTCTATAATTGTTTTTATCTTGTCGTATTACATTTTGTTCTTCAAAAATTAAAATCAGTCATTACCTCGATATAGTGTCTTGTTATTATCATAAAAAAAAAATTTAAAAAAAATGTATTGTAGTTAAAAATTAGTTACAATCAATATTTACAAAATAAATGCTAAGTACAAATATTCAACATAAATATGGACTTTTACACCTTTTTCCTTCCTTATGTTCTCTGCTTTCCTTTGTGGTCGACATTAATTACGAGTTGTCGATTGCTTTAAGGTTTTGATTTCGTTTTTGTCTTACTCCATCGATTAACAAGTCGTACAAAGAGTAAGACGATAAAGGCATATTTATTAAAAAAATTAAATAGTATCATATAACATTTAAAAACAATTTAAAATTTTATTTATTATACTGTTTAATCTTATTCAATACGATAACATTGTCACGGCACGTGAAATCGCGTAGGGTCGGGGGGTGCACCTGAGTTCTCACCCCATGTTAGATTTTCAAAATTGGACCCACCTCTCCTCACGCGTTTCCGAAAAGCACAAATGTTAAGACTTTTTTTCCAATTTTAGCATAACATTAGGAAACTGTCTAAATAAAATCGAGTTGGGGTCATTTTCTGAGTTTAGTTCATTCCACAATAATCTCTTTTTGTTTAAATGTAAATTAAAATATATAAATTCATATTTTATTGTCAAATACCTCTAAGCTTAGCCAAGCAAGCTCATAAAGTTCTTTTGTCTTTTGTTACTCTAATATACCTAACCAAAGAAACAAATGTGTCACTAAAATCTACTGTAATTGATTGATTTGGAGACACAATACAATTATGTAGCACAAATTAATAACAATGGACCCTACTGCTACATAAACTGATGATAAATGACATTGTTCTTTTATGGTGGAGTTTTGAGCTCTAACCTTTACTATAAAATGGTTCATGCAACACGACGTTTTGATTGAATTGTTTTATCTCGAAAGATAAGTAATAAAAATCTCATTAACTGATTTTCTTGAACGGTCTAAATCATAAATAACTTAGATAAATCTCTTTAAAGATAGTAAAATAACCGCACCTCATTCTAATTTGTAATTTTTCAATAATTTTGAAGAGGAACCAACAATCGTGAGAAGATCAAAAAATTTGATAGTTTGTCTGCCCAATTTGATCCTTGTTTTCATTTAAAAAATGAATTTGGCATAATTAAATTAATTATTAGATTAGTTCAATTATTTATTTTATTTTTATTTGTTGGCATTCAAAATTTTGATTGAATCATAATATACACTCACATGAGAAGTATCTACAAGACTATGACCAAAGATATTGTATAGGATTGAGATGTTTGTCAAACAAATTAAATGTATATTATTATAATTTATAATCATGTGACTATATATGAATTGAATTTGGCCAACTTATGAATTTTTTTTTCATCTTTTAATTTATTTAATAATTAAGTCACTATAAGCCAACTGGTAAAATTAGTAAATACAATAGATATGTAGGACCCATTTTCTCAAACTGCTTGCCAGTAGGCCCAAAAAAAAAAAAAAACACTTTCAACAAATTTTGACAAGTACAAAAACCCCCCCTCAGACCCCTCCTTCCCTCCATGAGTCCCTCTTTGATAATTCAGAACAGTAGATTTGCTTGCAGTAGCTAACAATGGCCCGACCGCAGCAGCGATATCGAGGTGTTCGACAAAGGCATTGGGGTTCTTGGGTGTCTGAAATTCGCCATCCTTTACTGTAAGTTGGTTAAAATTAGTCTTTCTATGAAATCTTGTGCACAAGTTTCGATTACTAAGAGATGTCTTTAATTTTGTACAGAAAGACTAGAATTTGGCTAGGCACATTTGAGACAGCAGAAGATGCAGCAAGAGCCTATGATGAAGCAGCTAGACTAATGTGTGGTTCAAGGGCTAGAACTAATTTCCCTTACAATCCCAATTACTCGAATCACTCTTCGTCTTCTTCGTCAAAGCTTCTTTCAGCTACATTGACAGCAAAATTGCACAAGTGCTATATGGCTTCTCTTCAATTGGCAGCCAAACAATCAATGCAAGAGCTACGTCCACAAATAATCCCGTCGCGCAACACGATCCCAAGCAGTGCAAGTGCCATTAAACTAGAGAGTGGTAACAATTATGAAACCAGTTTTTGGTCAGCAGATTATGAGAAGAAACCAATGATGCAAATGCAAGAAATCAAGCCACTTGAAGAAGACCATATAGAGCAAATGATTGAAGAGCTTCTTGATTATGGCTCTATTGAGTTCTGCTCATCCCATCAGCCTATGTAACCGAGCATGTTTAGCCCTGCTGCCGGCTTATTTCGATTTTAAAAAAAAGTCAAAAATAAACTATTTTTTGACTTTTAAGTTAGGCCAAACATGCTCTATAATTTAACCCATTTTTCTAAACCTTAATGATCTCCGGGACTTCACATGTATTAGACTAAGATTATGTACATTGTACTGTGTTACCATTATTGTTCGAGTTGACGTAGAAATACTATTGTTAATACTGCTCGTTCAATTTATACGCTTTATTATTAAGATAATTATATGCTGGTTAGATATTGTTGAACAATACAATTATTAAAAAATTAAGTTAAAATATTATCTATTATATTGTCATGTCGACTATTGTGTACGGTGTACCAAAAGTGGGGAGATTACGTGTACGGGTGGTAGGAAGAGTGAGAAAATGTCATCTAATTTTCAAGCCATATTGCTTTTGCAAATGAAACGAAAAGATGCAAGAAAGTGATTAATTTTTGTGGCATGTGGAGTGTCATGTGTGTTTGCTGTGGGATTGCTGCTTGTAAAAGCAAACAGACACTGAAAGCAATTACTTTTTGAGCTTTTTCAATTTCAATTATGTAATTTTTCTAAGTCACAATTACACCTTAAGAACATGTTTTATTTTTTAAATATTTATGAATTATGGATCTTATGGCAGATAATAAGTGGATAGTAAATTGTGAATTCTAAGAAATGTATGGATAAAAATCAGGGGAGAAGCCAAGATTTTTTAGAAGGGAGACTACTATTTCAAAGGAAAAAAATATTACTAATTGAATTGTATCAGAATAGGTCTAGTCCCGCCCCCTAACTCCCCCTTGGTAAAAATTATGTTTGACTAGTTTAAACTTAATTAAATAAGAAGTAAATTGAAGATAATTTTTTAAAATTTTGAAGCCATTAAGGGTAAACTTAGCGCACCACTTAAGTGTGGAAACAATAATCAATATATAAAAATTTGAGCTATTTTTGTTTATAGAGTTAATCATTTAAAAAAAAAATCGACTCAATAGAAAATTCTTTCACTGATTTATGTAGTTAGAAGTAACTCTAATTAGGTGCATAATCAGTCGAGTTTGAGTACCCATACACCATTCGTCTCAACAGAAAACTAAGGAGTAACAATACTAAGCAATTGGTTTCAGTAATTGAGACGAATTTGTTTCAAGCATTGATAGAATCGGATGGCAGATAATTTTTATAGATTATTTAATTTAGAAAAGAAAAAAAGAAATGATAGAAAATTGTGGATTACAGTCCAAAAGCAGGTTGTCCATTTCTAATTATGAAACACAATCATGCGGCGATTAGAAATATAAAACAACTTTTACTTATCTTATTTTTCTAATTTTACCTTATAATTGGTTGAATCTCATTTTAACCTGTCAAGGGAATTAACTGGTCACTTGTGAGCAATTTAATAATTGTTTATTCATTTTCACGTCATTTCATATTTAAATCAGGTTGTGATTAATTATTGTATCTCAGTCGATAAATTGGCCGTTGATGAATTATCTCTACAAATATATTATTCGTTTCGAGAGATTATTGGTTTCTTGAAAATCAATATTTCAAGAGTTTCGAGTTTCTTCGAATAAACTTTTATTTTTATTTTTTCACTTTTCATTATGAACAATTTGCGTTCGTAACATATTCTTGGTCAAGAATGTCCAAATAGAAAGCTACTTTTTTATTTTTTTCCTAGTTTGTTTGTTTAGAGAAGTTAGTATGGATACAAAGTTGCACAACCAACGAATCTTTCACATGGAACCATAATTTTAAATTGTTTTTCAATTGTATTGATACCAAAATTCTATTTTAAAGACACGTCGTCAATTGTTCTATGTTGGGGGTGAGCATTTTTCTCAGAACCGTCATAAGTGGATCAAAGTGTGGCCGATTTAGTTTGGTTCTCAATTTAAGATACACAATCAAAATTCAATTCTAATTTTTCTTATAATTTCTTAATTAAATAAGCTATTGAGTTAATATGTGTATATAATTATTCACTTTTACCATTTGAAATAAAAAATATATATAATAGTAAAGTTAGAAAATTTATTCAAGAGTTAAAGTATAAAAAGAATCAAATTGAACCAAAGCCTATTGATTTTGGTCTAGTTCGATCTTATCGTTGCATGTGGAACCGTTTTGTTCTATGTGTAGACTTTATATTGATATTTGGTTAAGTTCTCATCGCAATCAAATCAAATCGATCTATATCCACCTTTAATCTTGTCCCATCAAATTTATCGAGCTCGACATTACATTAATATATGTGTGTGTAGTAATTGATCTAGATTATAGGTGTTGAAATGCGCAAAGGATGAATAAAAAACATAAACATAGCTTTATCAAGATTAAATCATTAACTCATATTATATCAAATTGAATATGACAATTAGGGGCGGAGTAAAGATTTTTTTGAAGGAGAGAACTACTATTTTTAAAATTAAAAAAAAAAAAAAAGTTTACACTTCAAAATTAGACTGATACTAAAACTATAAAAATTAAATTTTTTTTAGAACGGGACCGAATTGTACGCCTCCACCTTGATGACAATATCTTTTATCCCATATATATTGTAAAAAAAGACTACCATGCGTACCATTATTATTGGATTGTTATTGTTTTTTTCAAAATGCATGCTCACTATTTTTGGTGTCCCATCTTCTCCATTGTAGACTCATGATTGTGCCCTGTTTGGAAATTGATTTTGCTCCCCACAATTGAAATACTTAATAGCTATTTAATCTCATTATTTTTGTTTTTCACTTTTTCATTCACTAAAGTTGTCCAAATCATTACATTGCCAGTAAGTTTACCATCATTATTTGTTTGAATTTTGTGTCCATGAAATTTTCACCTGACCAACCAACTTCCTCAATCTCAAGACTACATCAATCACAATAATAATGGACGATTAGCTACCACCCTTCATTGACTTGATCAAACTATAGAGTTAGTGACCCGAATTTCGAGTCGATCTGTCTTTATATATCGAGTTGAACTGATCATACCATGTGTAACGTTTATTAATATTAGTTCATTAATGCTCTACTGTTTAAGCTATTTCCTCCTCCTCAACTATGAAAAAGATCGAAATGAGCTCAAAACTCAAAAGCCCCAAACCAAAAAATATGAAAATGAAAACCTTTAGATTTACTTTCCATTCTCATTTAAATAAATAAAGTTTGCCCTCGAGTCCTGGGTCGGTTGGACAAGTTGTTCGTTGTTGTTCTATTCAAGTTCACAAGAATCATACACGAAAGAAGTTCGTTGCCTTCTCTATTGTTGTGTTCCTCTAACTCGTCGTGTCCCACCCTAAATAAAAAATGAAGAAACATAATAGGAGTTTAGATATTGATGCAATATATTGAGGTCAAATTCAGACCAAGCTCAAAGGTACAAAGCATGTTGAAGTGTTTTTTATGACACGAGACTGTATTGGGTGTATTCAACTAATAATGCCTTGCCTAGCAACAAGCCAACAAGGGGGGAGGGAGAGAGAGAGAGAGAGAGAGAGAGAGAGAGAGAGAGAGAGAGAGAGAGAGAGAGAGAGAGAGAGAGAGAGAGAGAGACTGTTGATGGATTTAATGTTGATTTCTTAACAAAATTGATGATAGCCAAACGTACGAAAGTGATCAGACCTGTCAAGGATATTTTTAAGCAGTTAGTTATATCCATAGTTATCAGACCAAGCTTCAACATTGCTCCGAACAAAAAAGTGTGTCATCGAGTTGCTAATTTAACTAGTGATTCAATAGTTGAACCGATGAATCAATTCATGTCGAATCAATTCATGTCGAATCAATAAGTCTATTTTTGTTAAATATAACATTAAATCATGAATTATTACACTCTAATAAATTAACATTATATTAATTTTGTGACTAAATATCATTCTGCAAGTCCAAATCAAACAAAACACTATATACAGGGGCGGATTTACAACATGGCGAGGTCCCGCGTCCGCCCGTGCTGGAATTTCGTGAAAAAATGGTCACTAAATTTTGAGAAATAATGGAAAAATGGAGAGTGTATCACTCTCTGCGTGTAAGTATATGTGTGTATATAGATATATGTATATAGGTTACAGAGAGTGAAGAGGAATACAAAACATATTTTAAATTCAAAATTTTACTTATGGTTCCTGAATTTTGAAAAATTAAAATGTAAGGTAATTGCATGACTAAATCCTCAAGTAAGGATTTATTAATTTTTCTTAAAGTGGATCAAAATTAAATAATACAGAAAGTATTTTTAGAGTTTTTACTCTCGATTTTTTATATTTATCATCAATTGGAGTTGTACTAAACATTTTTTAGTATTATTACGACTTGTATCGAATTATATTTTACTATTATATGATTTTTTGTTGCTTGATAAATTAAGTATTTATTAAAAATATTTTCACATTATTTTTTCACAAGCATCGGCCGTTGACTAGTCAATGGTCAATATTTGACCGTTGACCAGTCAACGTCCACCCTAGCTGAACTTTAATCCTAAATCCGCCACTGACTATATATATAATAGAAAATCATCACAATCAAAAATATATTTAGCAAAATAAGTACGAGACTACTAGTATCATCAATTAATTCTTGTAAAAGAATAACATTAATTATTGTACTTCATTGCATTAATATCTCATTAATAGAGTAGATAAGTACTTGGTGCATCTTTGGGATAGAATAATGTAATAAAAAAATGAAATTTTTTATTATGTAATGACATGGACGGGTCACCGGGTTGTTTAAAAAATCGATGGTTTTTTCGGGTCATAAATGGATCAATTGCTGGGTGGTAAAATTAAGAGAACTGGACTGATTGGGGTACCGGGTAGTCGGTTTTCCAATCAGACTGGCCCGTTTAATAACACTGGTTATATCTATTACAAAATTTCATTTAAAAATCAACAATTAAATGCTTGTTTTGTGGAATTTAAAAGTAATTTTTTAATAAATTTTGAAAAAAGTTGGTAAAATATGTATTTGAAAAGTTGTGAGTCTTATGAAATATGTGATTGAAAATAAGTTTGTTCTAATTATAACCACACATTTTACGGCACTCACAATTTTTATTAACTTTTTAATCACATATCATCAACTTTTATCAAATTTGGTAAAAAAAAAAAGGTTAATTTGCGGCATTCATCCACAACCTTTGAACTTTTGGCACTTTTATCTCCATTCTTTATTTTTTGGCACCCATATCCTCAACCTTTCTTATTTTGGTGGCTGAAGTCTCCAACCTTTGAACATTTGGCACTTTTATCCTCATTCTTTATTTTTTGGCACCTATATCCTCAACCTTTCTTAATTTGGTGGCTGAAGTCTCCAACTTTTGAACGTTTGGCACTTTTATCTTCATTCTTTATTTTTTTGCACCCATATCCTTAACATTTCCTAATTTGGTGGCTGAAGTCTCCAACATTTGGACTTTTGTATCATATTTTTTAATTTTTTAATTAAAACTTATGAAAAGTCTATTTAAAGACAAGTTTTGTGAGTAATGTTGTCTATAAATATTGGTTTATTTAAAAAAAACTTATTTTTAAAAAATTTATGATATTTTTAGATTAATTTTTAATTTTTTAATATAAACCGGTTCGACCTTTTGACCCTTGACCCGTTTTTTTTTCGGATCGATGGTCAATCCTATTTTCTAAATATTGTATTATTCAAATAAATAGTTTTATTTAGATAACTATATTTTGATTAATGCTCCATTTGGGGATATTTGTGCAAAAAAATGAAGAATGAGGATATGGGTGCAAAAAATTGAATTTTAATTGAAACCAGGTCGACTTTGGTTCGACTTGGTTCAACCTTTTAATATTTGACCTGTTATCTTTTTTGGGTCGATGACCAGTCCTATTTTCTGAATATTGTATTATTCAGATTAAATTGTTTTATTTAGAAAATTATATTTTGATTAATGCTCAATTTGAGGATATGAGTGCAAAAAAATGAAGAATAAAGATATAGGTGCAAAAAAATGAAGAAAATCTCATAAAATTTGTAAAAATAAGTTTTTTTTAAATAAATCAACATTTATAGATAAAATTACTCATAAAACTTGACTTTAAATAAATTTTTCATAAGTTTCAATTAAAAAATTTAAAAATATGATACAAAAGTCCAAAGGTTGGAGACTTCAGCCACCAAATTAAGAAATGTTAAGGATATGGGTGCAAAAAAATGAAGAATGATGATAAAAGTGTCAAACGTTCAAAGGTTGGGGACTTCAGTCACCAATAGGTGCCAAAAAATAAAGAATGAGGATAAAAGTGCCAAACGTTCAAAGGTTGGGGACTTCAGCTACCAAAATAAGAAAGGTTGAGGATATGGGTGCCAAAAAATAAAGAATGGAGATAAAAGTGCCATAAGTTCAAAAGTTGGAGATGAAGGCCGCAAATTACCCAAAAAAAAAACCTTATCAAACAAGCTCATAATGTTGTAAAATAAGTCTTTAGGATTGATTTTCTGTAAAATATAAAAGAGAAACAACACAAAAATTTGCATAGCTCAGTATTTGACTTAGATTTGCAGACGTGAGAAGAACATTTTACTAATAATTGAAAGTGGATAATACAAAAAAGTTCAAAGTACTCGATCTCTAGACTCCGAGCACCCACATTAAAAAAAAAAATCAAAGTACTCAATCTTTAAATTCTTGTAGAAGCATGAAAGGAGGGGCTAATTGATCCTCGATAGACAAAAAGTCAATTATATCATACATTAAAATGTCAAATCTTATTATCCCTAGGATTGTCTCCAACCTCGATTAGCAAATTTATATGTGTACGTGAAAGAGGCCACGTTGTAGGCCTAAGTAAAGACATAAAATGTAAGGAATAATGCACCAACATGGCCTAAGATTGAATATCTTGTACAAGTTAGCATACCAAAATGCACATAAATGTGAATAATAAAGTGGGAATTTTCTTTTAAGTTACTTATTTTGTTTAATGTGATTTTGAAATTTACTTTTATACTAATAAAAATTACATTTCTAAAAAGTAAATATTAACTTATTTTCTAAAAAAATAACTCATAAGTATGCTTAAACAAGCTAACAACTGGATAGTAGATTTTGATTTTTCAAAGTACATATTACAAAGAAAAAAGAAAAAGAAAATGGTCTCTTTAACTTATTATTTACTTATTTTATATAACTTATAACTTATAAGTACTAAAAAAAATAATTTGAACATGCATAACATACTATTATTAATATAGTGGTGAGTGAAGTTTCATAATTAGTGGTCAAAACCAATGATGATGCGTATGGAATCTCATGAGGAAATGTTGGAGAAGAGACAAAACGAAAAAAGGCCTTGACCTAATTTATATTTCTGTATATAATGTGGGGTTTATTATCATTTTGTTTTAGATTCTTCAAATCAAGTGAGTCATGCTTGCAAAAAAGCCAAAACTCACACAATAAAGGTTTTTTATTTTATTTTTGTTTTTTCGTTTAAGGTTTTCTTGAAAAGAATTGTTACAAAAAAAAATCATGTTTAACAATGAAAAATGTGTTATAAACAATATTCTAAAAAGTGTAAAGCGTAGTTAGACGTGAAAGTTAAGTTTCAAACTTTTCAAGTTTAAGCGAGGCGTGAAGTGTAGTATCTACGCCTATGTTCTGCCTAGGCGAGCGTTTTAGAACAATAATTATAAGTTGATAATAATAAACTAAGAAATCGTTAGATTCATATTTGTCTATACTTAAAAATTATTTAACCAAAAAGTAAGTTTAGATTTATTTTCTGAAAGTAAAAAAAAGTAACTTTTTAAAAAATAAAATTTGACATATTTTTAAGCACTACCAAACATAGTTGAGAAAAAAGGGTATTTACATGGCATGTCTTTATCATGTGGCATGTTAAATTCCACATGGTCTTCTAATTGCTTTTTGTCATTCATTAAGATGAATGACAAAACACACCCATGTGCATGTGCTTCTTCTTCCTCCCATACTCTAATTTTCAACAATTTTTCACAGGAAAGATATATGCATTGATTATGATATTTTAGGCATTAGAAACATAAGAAATTATTCAGACATTATTTAATGTTAATCATACAAAATATTAGAAAATTCAATCATTAATATACCTTTTAATAGTTATACTAAGTTATTGTCTAACGGGTATATATAGTGTATATGGTCCTTAACTTTTGTTTTTAGTATGAAAATAGTTCTTTATTTTTATTTTTTGGCACGAATGTCTTTAATCTATATGTTTTGGTACATAATTGTTCTTTATTTGATGAAAAAGACTAATATGCCCTTAGTTTTAATAAAAAAAAATTACAGTTAAATTTATAATCTTTGTAAAAGGTACAAATAAGTCTGGTGTCCTTATTTTCATAAAAAGTTAAAGGAAACTAATGAGTTCTTTTTTTATTTTTGAATTAAAATTTTATTGATCAAATTGATAATATACATAAAATATTTTGAATATTTTACAAACCTATGAAATAATTAAAATTTAAGCTCATAATCATTAACAAATGTATTAAATAAAATGATTAATTTTATTATTAAGTAATTACATTATTTAAAATTTAAACTTTTATTTTATGGTTATAACAAAAAAACAACAACAACAATAACTTCAAATACTTTTATTTTAGGAGAATTTATAAAAGTAGTCAAATGCAAGAGGTAATTTTCGAGAATGACAATTTCTAATAACATTTGTAAAAATAGTAACTTTAGCTGTAAAAAAATTATATATACTATTTTGAGAAGATAAAAAGTTTTTCTTTCTAACTTTTAAGAAAAGTTATCTACTGACTTTTTTTTTTTAGAAAAAAAGCGACAGTAGAACTATCATTAGTTTTTTTTCGAGAATTAAATTGTATGTAAAAATAAATAAATAATTGGCAGTTGAATTGTAGAAATTCTGAAGAAAAATGATAGTTGAATCTGTAAAAAATAAAATCGACACTCAAACTGTCTGATCGATAGTTGACTGTCGGTCAACGGTAATATATATATATATATATATATATATTACAGATTCAACTGTCGTTCTTTCAGAATTTCGACGGCAAAAGCATCAAGATGCTGTTCGACAGCAGCTCAACCCAACATTTGCGTTTCCACATTCTTTATATTCAATCAGATATTAATTCATGAACCTAATTTTTTTTAATAATTGAGTAATTATATTCAACATATTTTTAGAAAACTACCTAAATTAATCTAGCACAACACTTATTGAATTTCTTTTCTTTTATAAATCAAATTAATCTAGTATTTTTATATTAAATAAAAATATAATAAGATTGGTTGAATGTCAGAATTTATTTACATCATTTTTTTTTAATTTATGTATTTTAATTTTTATTCAAGAAATTTACATCACATAGCAATTATATATACTTAAAGTACAATAAATTTACATTTGTTCTCTTATAAAATGTTTTAATTGACTCGACTATAATGATATTTTTAGTACACTAATTAAATATTTTTAAATAAAGGTACCAAACTCAATTGCACATTTTACAAAAGTTATGAATTCAACTATAATTTGTTCTAATTAAAATTAAGGACATATTAGTCTTTTTATCAAATAAGGACCAATTGTGCACAAAAACACATATGTTAAGGGTGTTCGTGTCAAAAAATAAAAATTATGGACTATTTCCGTACTAAGGGCAAAGGTCAAAAACCATGTAAGCCATATTCCCTTGTCTAACTATAATAGAATTATGTCACAATTGAAAATATACGATAACGAATAGTACACATTACATGACTTGCACCATGTTGAATATTTTATTATCGACTGGAAAGCAGTCGTTACTCATTAGATGTCTAGTAGTTCCGTGTTTGAGTAGCTACATTGAAAAAGTTGTGTACAACTTTTTAATTATTTTTTAAATTATATCGATTATTATTTATGCTAAAGTATTAGAATCATTTGTTAATGCTTTGTTGTATAGTTGAGAATGATCATCTCATGTTTACAAGTGATTTGATATTTACTCTTGGCAGCAAGTGTAGAGTGTGAGTCTACTAATCCTTGGGAAGGGGAAGTGGAAGAGGAAGGGGAGTGGGGGTTTTCAATTCTTGAACCTGTGACTTCAATTGCGGAGAAAGAGAATTGAGGTTTACCATATGAATAACATTTGAGAAATAAAGATATTAAGATTATATGTCGACATAATAGAATAAATAAAATAAATAAGATAAGAAATGTGAATATACAATAGGGAGTGAATATGTCAACAATCAAGAGTTACAAGAATGGTACGTCCTAGTAGAAAAGTTAGAATAGAGAAAAGACTGAATTAACAGAATTTTTTGTGATTGTACGTGATCTAATTATATTTAAAAGTAATGACTAAATACTTCGTTATGTAGTTTAAAGCAATATTCTAAAAAGCGTAAGAGTAGTTAGACGTAGAAGTCGAGTTTCAAGTTTTTCAAGTTTAGACGATGCCTAGGTGAAAACGAGATAAAGACAAGGCGAGTACAGGGTGGCTAGGTGTGGAGACCGTGCCTCACGTCTAGGCGAAGTTTATACGAAGCTTAGACAAACTTTTTAGAACTAAACCAAATTGTAAAATAAAATATATATATCCTTAAACCTCAACTAAAATAGAAAGAGACATTATTAACAAATTTATCCAAGTAACTAGCGAAAGTGACTTTAACTTTCTTTGAGTTTTACACTTTCTCATATGTAAAAACTAGTCTTTATGACTGAATCATTCACAATTGACACATTGATTCACACCAAATATCACGACTCATAACTGCTTTTTGGTTGTCACTGCCACCAATATCAAGAAGGCTAATTTTAATATATAATAAAGGGCAAGGACCATTGAGCCGTATTCCCTTGTCTAACTATAATAGAATTATGTCATAATTGAAATATATGATATCGAATGGTTAACACATTACATGACTTGCACCATGTTGAATATTTTATTATCGACTGGAAAGCAGTCATTACTCGTTAGATGTCTCGTAGTTCCGTGTTTGAGTAGCTACATTGAACTTTTTAATTATCTTTCAAATTATATCGATTATTATTTATGCTAAAGTATTAGAATCATTTGTTAATGCTTTGTTATATAGTCGATAACGATCATCTCATGTTAACAAGTGATTTGATATTTACTCTCGGCAGTAAGTGTAGATTGTCAGTCTACTAATCCTTGAGGGTGGGTAAGGGGGGTATCAATTCTTGAACCTTTGACTTCAATTGTGACAACAAACCCTAACCAATTGGGACAAAGAGAATTGAGGTTTACCTTATGATTAACATTTGAGAAATAAAGATATTAAGATTATATATCGACATAATAGAATAAATAAGATAAGAAATGTGAATATACAATAGGGAGTTGATATGTCAACAATCAAGAGTTACAAGAATGGTACGTCCTAGTAGAAAAGTTAGAATAGAGAGAAAACAAAATTAATAGAATTTTTTGTGATTGTAAGTGATCTGATTATATTTAAAAGTAATGACTAAATACTTCGTTATGTAGTTTAAAGTAATATTCTAAAAAGCGTAAAGAGTAGTTAGACGTGGAAGTCCAGTTTCAAGTTTTTCAGGTGTAGACGAGACCTAAGTGAAAGTGAGATACGGACAAGGCGAGAACGGGGTGTGAGACGTGGCTAGTCTCACGTCTAGACGGAATTTAGATGAAACTGAGACAGAATTTTTAGAACTAAACCAAATTATAAAATAAAAAGAAAATGATCGTTAAACCTCAACTAAAATAGAAAGTGCACAAGACTTTTTAACAAGTATTGTAAAAAGGACATTCTTAACAAATTTATCTAAGTAACTCGTGAAAGTGACTTAACTTTCTTTGATTTTTACACTTTCTCATATGTAAAAACTAGTCTTTATGACTGAATCATTCACAATTGACACATTGATTCACACCAAATATCACAACTCATAACTGCTTTTTGGTTGTCACTGCCACCAATATCAAGAAGGCTAATTTTAACCTATGAAAATAATTAATAGATCTTTTTGGGTAAATTCCACCGAGGTCCTCAACTTATTTGTAAGTGTAGCACTCATGTTCACAATCTATCATTTATTGCATTCACATCCTTCACATTTTAAAATTATGGCACACATGTCCCCAGTTAATGGAAAAAATCAAACTTATAAGAGTGTAAACTGTATAAAAATATTTCTTTTATTCCAAAACAATTCAAACAGTAACTTCAACTTTGATTTAGAAATCTGAATAAAATAAAATTCATCAATATTCATGAAACTTATGCACTTCAACACATGTTCTTTTCACGATAGGTAATATTTTCAATCCAGTCGCACATTCATGATTTGATTTAGAGCATGTTATTTTCACAGTATGTAATTTTCTAATCAAATCGCATATTCAAGATTTGATTGAGCGATGAAAGTGACATTGACTATGACACTTTAATCAATTGTTTGTAGTTGATAAAGGTGAGTTGTTCAGATTCAAATCCACAGCCATATGTGACTTTACTACCATGATAATAATTCGATCGAGCAAAACCTAAGGGCTAAGTTATAGTATTAATTGGAGAAATTTGAAATGAATTTTTAGATTCACTTATTTTTAAATTCACATACACCTATTTATACAACGAGTTACAATCGTGACTTTTTTCTATAAACATATCTACACAACACGATACTGCAACCAAAAAAAAAAAAAATTCACAACTCAACTTTTTTGGTATTTTGTTATAAAAATTGATAACTTTTTTTCTTAAACGCTAACATGAAATTCATTGTAATTAATTTTAACAAGTTAATAAAGTGGTGAAAAAAGTAGAAAAGACTTCTTTTGACTATTTTCCAACATTGTGAAAACAAATAAAAACTTTTAATTGCCATCTTCTAATTATTAAATTTTGATAATAGTTATTATTTTGCAGCAAAAAAATTATTTGTTATTCATTTTAAGTTGTTCTAATCTTGCAACTTAAAACATTGTCAAGGATGCATGCATAATTTTCTTGGTTTTTGCTGCAGATTATTATTTTTATTTCCTAAGAGGAAGCTTTCATAGACAAGTAAAAAATGAAAATGGAAAATAAATATGTAAATGATGTGTAGTCAAAATACTCGACTGAAAGTTAATTTATAGAAGAGATAAATGAAAGAGAAATAAAAAAATTAATTTTAGATGAAATTGAAATAGTATTTAAATTTGTTAATTAAAAAAATAGTTAAAAATTTATTTGTAGAGTGTTACATAATATAATATAAATGTCTAATTATTTGTTATTTTAATTAAAAATATTTTAATCTATTTAACTATTTATAATATCATATTTATAAATTTTTGTATAATAAATGTTTTGTAAATTTCTCGTTCGACTAAAATAGGGGTGAGTGTGGGTCGAATCGGGTCGGGTCGGGTTTCAATCCAAATTGACAAAAATTAGGTTTAGCAAAAGCCAAACCGACCCAATTTGAAAAAATCAGGCCCAAATCGATTCGGGTCGATTCGAGTTTTTGATTCCACGTCCAATTAAAGCTTATTGTAATTTATTTTATTTTTTTTAAAAAAAAAAATGAGTCGGTTTCTACTCAAATTTGTCAAAAATCGATCCAAAGTTACTCAAATCGGTTTGATTTGACGGTTTTGCGATTATTTTGTCCAATCATAGACACAACTGTGCCTTGTTTTGTAAATAAGCACATGGTGGGTCAGCCTAGGTTAACTTTTTGAATTTGTATTAGTTTGCTTTATAAAGAAAAACTTCCAAGTTTGGAATATCAAGCTTTAATAATTATTTTCTACTATTAAATAATTAAACTACGTGAAGTTTTAAATATTACAATAAAATCCCTTAACAAATAATAATGTTGAGATTGAAAAAAAAAATTAGAGAAATAATTAATTTATCGATAAATGAATAATTTATTAATTTATTGATAAATAAATATTTGTTAATTTAGAAAGTATTTTATATTTTTATAATTTGTATATATATTATTTGTCTTAAACCTTTCAAATTTGTTATTAATCTATTCAATTAATAGGAGAAGATCATTTAAAATATTGAAATAG
Source organism: Forsythia viridissima (assembly GCA_030279155.1). Lineage (NCBI taxonomy): Eukaryota > Viridiplantae > Streptophyta > Magnoliopsida > Lamiales > Oleaceae > Forsythia > Forsythia viridissima. The sequence goes on along the minus strand of CM059037.1, from coordinate 10,785,999 downwards.
AAATAAAATAGAAACTAAAATAAAAATTATAAATAAAAATATAAAAATTAGAACCTCAGAAATAAAACATACTAATCAAAATATAGAAGACTTTAAAATTCAGATTAAAGAATTGTTAGAGTTAAAAGTTATAAGACATTCTACTAGTCCATATATATAAGCAACTTTTATTGTTAGAAATCATAGTGAAATCAAACGACGAAAAGCTAAATGGTTATAAATTATAAAATACTAAATGATAATACAATAGAAGATGGATATAAAATACCAGATAAAGACGTGATTTTAAATAAAATACAAAATAGCAAGATCTTAAATCAGGATTCTATTCCATGGACAGTTTTTTCAACACCGCAATGACATTTTGAAAAGATTGTCATGCCATTTGGTTTAAATAATGCTCAATCTATATTTCAAAGAAAAATAGATTCTATTTTTAATTCTTTACCATTTGTTTGTGTATATATTGATGATATTCTAGTACATAGCAAAAATCATAAAGAATATTTAAAGCATTTAGAAATTGTTTTAAATAAATTTATAGAAAATGGGTTAATTATTAGTAAAAAGAAAATGGAAATTAAAAAAAAAAATAGAATTTCTAGAAATAATCATAGGAGAATGAAAAATTCAACTTCAACTCCATATAGTAAAGACTATTTTACAATTCCCAGATAAAATAAAAGAAACTAAAAAATTGCAAGCCCTTTTAGGAATATTTAATTATTTTAGAAGTTTTATTAAGATTTAGGTAAAAGATTGGACCTTTATGCAACAAATTATCAAGCAAGTGACAAAATTATTTTAACCAAACAGACATAGAATTATTAAGACAAATAAAAAATGAAGTCCAACAACTACCACTTTTAGAATTACTTTTACATAGTGAATATAAGGTAGTAGAAATAGACCGATGTGAATTATGATGGGGAGGAATTTTATATTCCAAACCAAATAAATATTGTGATAAAAAGGAAGAAAAAATTTGTAGATATGCTAGCGGTAAATATAAAATAAAAGAAAAATACTTAACCAGTTTAGATTATGAAATAATGACTATAATTCATAGTATAGAAAGTGTTAAATTATTCTTAAATACGTAATTTACTATTAGAACAAAGTGAAGCAATTGTTAAATTTATTAAAAAGACTAATTTTGATAAAATTAGACATAAAAGATTGTTAAAATTGTATGAAATCTTAAATAGCACTAAAGGTGATTAAGGCTCCGTTTGAAATCAATTAAAATTTTGTTAAAAAGCTGAAGTCAAAGTCAACAATCAATTTTAACCACACATTTCATTGGCCCACAACTTTTTACAATTTTTCAACCACACATTTCATTAATTTTTATCAACTTTTACAAAAAATCTGATTTTAATCAAAATCAAACACACCTTAAAATATATTAATATTTTACCAATAATTTATTGTTCATTCTTATGTTGCTTTAATTCCTCATAAATTTGCTCTTTTGCTTTCGTGTTCTTGTTCTTCATTCATTTTCATAAATGACAATCCAAATATGGAATGGAGGGTATGCAGATGTGGAAATCACATGGATCTAAAGACATCATGGACGAATGCGAACCCAGCTAGAAGATTTTTTGTCTGTAAGGTGATAATAGTACTTCATACCCTCAATTTTTCATGATTTAAGTAGTTGAAACTCTAAATTTTTTGTGTAGGAAAATCATTGTGGTTGCTTTGCATGGTATGACCTTCATATTTGTGATTGGGCAAAGCAGGTGATATCCAAGTTGTTGAATTCTAGGCGAAGAGATGAAACAAAGATAAATCAGTTAGAAGCACATATTAAGAGACTGAAAACAGAGATGCAGAAGCTATAAGCAAATATCAAGTGTCTCGAAGAAGAAAATATAGAACTAGAAGCAATAACAAATAGTAAGGTGTTGGTTGAAGAAAGAAAATTCCAAAGAAGTTATTTTTGGATTTACTTAGATATAATCGGGATTATTGTAGGTTGGATTTCATGGTCTTAGGTTAATGTCAGTAAGAACTGCGTTAAACTATGTAAACCAGTTGTAATTATTGTGTGTAGTGGAATGTTTTCCAGATTGTTTGTTAATTACGTTAGTTTTGCAAATGTCGTTGTTTCCAGATTATTTGTTAATTATGTTGGTTTTGCAAATCACAATGTTTCGTCAAACATGACATTGAGGACCTATTTTGCAACAGCAATGTAAATGTTGGGGAAAAAATGAAAATAATCTACAACGTTGGGGACGTAGTCTGCAATCATGCATGAAGGTTGGGGACGTATTTTGCAAATTACCTATAAAGGTTGGGGGCCTGTTTCGCCAAATGTTTGTCTAACAAAATGGACGTATATATTCTTCTTCTCAATACGACTCCCTGGTCAAAACAACAATCAGATTCACAAAAATGCAAGCAATGAAAACATTTCATTTCATTCATCACATTAAAAAAAAGTTTTACATTCAAAAAAGGCAAGGAAATTCATCTATTATACTTCAGTCATTCAAAACATAAAAATATCTTCACAATCATTCAACACATTCAAAACAGCCTTTACATTCATAACATGTTTTCATTTTCACATTCAAGATTTTTGTTTCTTAAATGTAGCTCTCTTCTTTTTACATCCGGATTCTTGGCTAGACCAATGTCTTCACAAATACTGCAAGTCATGTCCATCACTTGTCTCCCTCTCTTGTTGTTTAACTTTGAAGGCTCATCTTGTTCTCTTTTTTTTTTTAATTTCTTAGGCCTTATCGATTGTTTTCGATAAGAGTGGGGTGGGAGCAATAGGATTCTTACCCTTTCATGCCCAAAATTCAAGTCCTGCCATTGGATGAATAAATAGATTGTAAGCTTTCATAAACATCTCCTTGCTATAATACTCATCAACGTAATCATCAACCTTCAGATGCCTGCTTTGAATGTGTTCTGAACTAGATCAACAACATATGTTTTATCGTTGTTATCTTCTACCTCGTACTCCTACCCACCTGCCCATGTAGGTCTACACAGCCTTGAGTCATTCACATTTTTTTTCAATAATTTCCAGATTTTAGAAGCAAATCCATCATGCCATTTGTTCGTTGATTCTCTCTTAGTTGCCATCCGCGTCATGAGATAATAGTGTATCTTCTCCAGCAAGCATATAATTGGTTTGTCCCTCGCCTGTAAGATTGCGAGACATTAAAACTCTCACACATATTGTTGAGAAAAATGTCACATTTGGTCATGTCTCTGAAATGTGACCTACTCCATTGCAATGTCGGCTTGTTCTCCAACCATTTAAATGCTTATTCACTTACAGCCTGTATTTTTCCCCATACATTGCTCGAATTCTGCCACCGTTGTTGCCTTAGCAGCTGCCCACAACAACATCTTCAACTGAATACCCTAGAATTTTTCTTTGAAGTTAGAGTGTAGATGTCTAACACAGAATTGATGCTCCACGCCACTTACCCACTTGTCAAGCGCATCTATCAAGCCATTTTGTTTATCACTAATGAAAGTCCACCACTGAGAGTCTCCAACACCAATGTCATCTACCAAAAGCTCCAAAAACCAATTCCAACTACTTTTGTTCGCAGCCTCAACTATCGTTTATGCAATAAGGTACATTGCATTCTCACCGTCAATACCAACTGCGGCTAATACATGGCCACCAAAATCACCCATCAGAAAATACCCATCCAATTCTACCAACTTTCTATATCCACTTATGAATCCTCCTTTCAAAGCAGCCAAGCATATATAAACTCTTCGAAACTCTCTTACCTCATCAGCCATCATGGTCTTCAACAACAAGATTTGAAATTGTTCCTTACTATTCCCTCTGATAACCTCCAAACATTTGGTTTTCGTTCTATAAAACTTCCATTTCGAAGCATTAGAAGAACAATCCTTCTTCGTACGCTTTGCAAACCCTCTCATTCTCCAACCGGGCTCATTCCTAAACTGATCCATGTAACTCGCTGACAAGAATGATGTACATGCATGCCTAATTTCATATGTCATAGCATAAGAGTGCTCCAAATTCAAAGTATTGCTAATGTATGAACAACTTCTTATTAGAATCGATCACAAATAACCCACTTGCAATTATTGTCTTTGCATACAGCTCAAATGCGCAACTTGTCGTCCTTTGCAAACTTCACCTCTCTAGAATGGTTCACGGAGTACTATTTAATGGCCTTCTTCAACACTTTCTTTTCAGCAAACTTCTGACGTGCATTCACACAACAAAGTCCAGAAAACAACAACTCTGAGAACCTAAAGGTTGGGGACCCATTTTGCAAAATACATAAAATTACAATATTAGCAGTTGTCAATTTGCATGAAAATATACCTGCTTCAAAATGTGGGTCACTGAAGTCATCGTTTTCAACAAAGATATGATCTTTGTCCTTCTTCTCTCCGATAGTTTCATCACTATCTAAACTTCGTAGTTCATCTGAATCTTCTTCGTTATCTTTGTTTACTGCACCATCCTCTTGTTGGTAATCTGTGTACTTGTCCCAAGTGTAATGTCTCTCAAAGTTTTCATCATCATTCAATTGCGCATCCTCCTGCTCGTAGTCTGAATCTACAAGACTGTCATTCTCACCCACATCATCATCTCTATTATCATCTTCATCATTTATAGCATGATGTTCACTAATTCAAGTTGCTCCATCTTGATAACAACTAGTACCTACCCCCACTTTCGCAGACTCCGTAAGTATATCTACAAATTGATCACTAAAGTAGTTCCCACCATCATTTGCTAGGATGTCATCCCACTCCTTAACAATTTCCTCGTATTCAGTTCTTTCAAAATGGTTGTCTTGGATGCAATCGGAGGTTGCGAACCAGTTAGTGGATGCAAGTGGCATTCAGCCACTTGCACTCCATCTTCCAATTGGCCAGCATCCTCCTCCAAAACAACAGTCCCACAATAATCATATGATTCATTTTCTTCCACATTGACACTTTTTGTTTCCATTTTTTCACTTTCAAAAAATTTTACGATGCCATCAATGTCAGGATGTGAAATTGGGAGATTTACATCAATTTATGCCCCTAATTCTAACTCAGTAATGACCACATTCTCCTCAAACCTTGAAAGGCAATTGAAGTCCACCCAGTCAATATACTGTGTCTATCCATGCAAGTAGTTGATGTTTGTCATTCTCATAAAAAACCCACCTCCATGGATGCATTTCATTGTGAAGCAAAGAGATTCGTCGGCTACCCAAAAAATGCAATTTTGGGTTAGAAAAGTTGAACAACAACTACATATTAACGACAATGAACCAACAAACATACCATATTGTGGACCATCTTCGTCTTGTCTACGATATTGGTATTCTTCGAACGGCCTCATTTCTGGTTTATTAGCGATTGTTCGACTGATCTTCTCCAAATGTACGATATGAGTGCTCTTTTGAAATTGAGATGTGCGTCGTCTTCTGGTCGGGTATGGGTAGTCGTCTTCTTCAACGAATGTCGCCGGTTTGTCGGAGTGAAGATGGTGCAAGTGATCTTCAAACTGATTGTAGAACAAATTTGAGGGTTTCTATCTGATTTGTAATATGCCCACGTAAATATTGGTTTCAAACTTCAAATCAAGCATTTTGTGAATGGACCAAATTGCCCTTAAGTGCTCAGACGCACTGGTTGAGAAAATATAAACGTGTGAGATCCATGCTAGTGACATAACGGTAGATTTTAATGAAAATTGTTATTGGAGACGTGATTTGCAATCATTTCAAACGTTGGAGATGTCTGGTGCTAAAAAAATTGGTTAGAGGTAAATTAGTAACAGATTTAAAAGGTTGAGAACTAAAATTGCAAATTACCCTAAAAGTTAATAGGTAGATCATATATAAAGTCGTAGCTTCAAATTTTAATATCTTGTTTCAAGTTATTTCACATAAATAGAACATAATTTCTAGTCATCGGATGCATATTTTGAAAAATAGAAAATTAAACAAAAAAAATGTCAAAGAAAAAGTTTCTTAATATATATTATGAACTTTTATGTATTATATAGTTATTGTTTTATATATCTCATATAATTATGTTATACTTTTTCGTGGGGTTATTATTTAGTACATTGATGTGAGTCGAGACTGAGGAATTTTATTAGTTAAACAAAATTATTAATTTATTGAACATTCATTCATCGAGATTTTACGGTATCTTTTCTTATCAACTTATTGTCTATTTTCCTCTTTTATTTCCAATCCACCTATGCTAATTAATTTTTGAGGTTTTAGTTTTTATAATAATTGTAACATTTTTATTTCAATTTTTTTATTTTTAATTTTTTCTCGACCTGGATCGAGATAATAATGTAACTTGGTCAAGCCATACTTTTGATTCTGATCGAGATCCTCAATCACAGTCAAGAAATTATTTTCATTTCTCGATTTTTAATTTTTCAATCCGAAATAATTTTTTATTTTTGAAATTGAGGTTGGGAAAACAAATATAAACAAATAAAAATATATTTCACTTACAGTACTAAGAATTGCAAGAGATACCAAGATATATTTTCTTTCGAGATCGAGAAAATACAAGATAATTAAAACTAAATTTCTCGATTAAATAAACTCGAGAGCATCTCTCAACTAGGGTTTAGATTCTCAACCCGGATTGGGTAAGTAAATCTATTAAAAAAAAAATTCAACTCAAATCTAGAATCTTGTAAAAATAAGTAAAAATAATTGCAGTACAATTAATTTTGTATAGGCATCAAGTATGACTATATACGTTCACGTATTTATTATTGTTGTTAAAATCATATTAATCTAGCCAAATAAAGTGTGTATTAAAATCCTTTCTAAATCCCTTATACTTTCCCTTTTCCGAGTGAAAATGAAATCATAAAACAGTCTACAATCATCAAACAAATACACAACTAGATAGTAAAATGAATATCACATTTTTCTTAATACTGTGAAGTACTAAGCCGGAATCCAATAAGACAAGACCCCCTAAGAGCTTCTTGTATACCAATTATTCGATCTGGAGATCCCAGCAAGGCTGCAAGAGACATCACTAAACCCATATGTTCAAATCTTTGGCATACCTACTCGCCTGTGTGACCCTTTAACTTGCTTTTTCAACAGAAGCAGATGTATGTGATATTTTTCCAAGGTAACAAGAATTGTTCATTCAACAGGAACTGTACACAGAAAATAAACAACGCAAGACTTGTCATGCAGCTGTTTCTGTGATCAATGAAATTACGGTCACCAAAAACTAAAACAAGATTGTGAAACATATTTATAATTTCCAGATCGTACGATCCATCTTGCAGTTTGAATAGATAATTAAAAACCCTATGGAATTAAAGCTTTGTCGCTGTCGGTGAAGTAGAACGCTTTGAAGATGAAGAAGAAGGATGATGGTTTTGGTGTTTGCTACCTCTTGAAGGATTTGCCCGTTGATGTGTATCAGAAGATGCAAACCTACTGGAATTGCTTCTTAACTTTTTCTTCTCATAAACCCTATCTTCAGCTCTAATGTGCCGAACCTTTGTCTCATTCAAACCCGCTGGTAGAACACAGTTGCAAAACAAGCCTGCAAGGTTCAACAGATACATTAGGGTTACTCGAGGCGAGGATTTGTAATTTTGGTGACAGAATCTATAAACTGCAAAGAGTATGGGAAAATCCCAGGAGCTACTGGGAAAAATCCCCACCATCCATTGCCACTGATGTTCTATACACTTGACGTAGAGAAATGAGATTCAGAATGCAGTTCGAGTCATGTAAGGACCTTTAAGATTCAACAAGAAAAAACTACGCATTGATCCTAATAAATTTGGAGTCAACAATACGAATCATTTTTCATCACTCCGTTCGGTTCATTGCTAGATCTTTTGGAAGATCGCCATTATGATTTAAAACTCCATAAACCAATTATGACCTTCAAACTCACGTCTCCAACTCCACCCGAAACAACTACGGTGAACGTTATTTTGGGACAGGTGGGTTAGCAAATCAAGTGATCCAAGTCTATCAGATCCAGAATTTGTAAGAGATAACTTAAACTTTAGTATTTTGTTGAATCAGAAGGACCGCCTACATTAATAAGAACCCAAGGACCAGCTAATTCTGTGTAGGTCAATACGGGCTTTGGAAGCAATAGGCACATTGATCAAAGTGCCCAGATCGACAATTATCCCATCCAAACTCTGTTAATTAAATGTGGAAAACCTTACTACACCTAATGAAGCATTCTTTCAACTTTATTTCCTCACTCTGCTCAAAAGAACACGAATAAAAATAAAAATAAAAGAAAAGGCTAACGAAGAGAATCTAATGGCATAAAGAATAAATACAGCAGTACTAAAAAAAATGCTAGAAGCGTCTTAGCTGTTAAACTTCAGTTACTTGTGCTAAAAGTTAGAATGAAACTATACAAATCCAAAAGGTGTTGAAGAAACTGACACATTCCAACATGATTAGGTAAAGGGATAGCATCATGCCAAGGATTATAATTCAGATCAAAAATAAAATGGAAGACTCAAAATAATTCAGATAAAATAAAACGAAACAACTCAAATTCTCAGCTTGCAATAAGTAATTACCAAGACGAGCAAGTCGATTCACCCATTTAGGTATTGGTTTACTGGTCAACCGAAGACATACATCATTGCAGAAGTGATTGCAATTCTTTGCAATGAGATTGTAGGTATTTCCGGAGTAATCATCTGATAGTTTCTCCATGAATGCACGGACCTCTTTGGGACCCAAATCCGTTCTTCCAATCAAGATTGATTTTCTGAATGTGAATCCAGGGCATTGCTTTGGTTCCACTTCAAATATTCCAGTTGTTGAATGTTCATGAGCACCAAATGCATATTCAACCCCATGAACTGCCATATTGAAGAAAGGAAAAAATTTGTCATAAAATTTCTGAGTTTCAATTGGGAGAAGCTTCTTTTTTTTTTTCCAAGCCAAACAAAACTCATTCACCCAGTAAAGATTAGCCATATTCAAATTCTTCAAATAAGCTACTCATTAACAAGATAAAAGGGAACACAAATATCCAAATTGACATAGCCCCTCATCTCAATTTCCTCAGCCAGCACCCACAAGGTTAAGATTTTAGAACTAAATCCGATCAACAAACCAAAAAAGAAAGCAGAGAACTACTTCAAAAGCAAAATAACCGGAGTAATTAATTGGGATAAATCAAATCCCATCTTTAAAAACTAGATTCTCAGAAAAAAAAAAAAATATGGTATCAGAATTCAATTTCCCATAATCTAACAAACTTATATAGAAACAGAAACTACAAAAATTTCCAAGTAAAGCACACACATCTGATGGATCAAAAGGGAAATTAGAGAGCTAACCTTGAACCCCAGAATGGTAGATGCCGAGGCCAAGCCAGTAAGCGTACTCATTCATGGGAGTGAGATCGTACACGTTAAGGTACACCGGTACTGCACCCGTCTTCCTCTTCCGCCCCATTATTCTACACAGCATTTTTTCACACACAATTTTTCTTTCTCTATTTAATAGGGTTAATGGGTTGGGAATTGGGATTGAAAAAGACGAAGAATCAGAGGAGAAATCCCATTTCACTTTCCCTGAAATTCCGATTCCCTCTTTAATCTTTATAATAATAAATTATTTTATTATACCAACATTCTACTGCACCTCACTTGACGACACTTAATTCACACGCACGCGCATGAATTGTACCAGATCATGCGAAAAATCCAAGCCCAAATCCAATTATAGTAATATAATTACAGAATTAATTAAATAAAATTTTAGGAATCAACGGCGAGAGAGGAAGAGCTTGCGGCTCGCTTCGTTGTCTTCTGAAAAAGGTTAAACGTAACTACTAAGGATGTTTTTTGCCCTTTTTTTCTACCGTTTGTACTGTGAATTCCCCACTGTTACAAATTGGGAATCTTTGAGTGTTAACTACGGAAGGCGAGACGCCCAAAAAAGCAAGGCTGTTCACATTCTTATTTGGAAAATTTGCATATGTGGTTCTCAAACTATGTCACTTGTTGCAATTGAGTTCTATTCAATTTTTTCTTCCATTCAGGTCTTCAAACTATGACTTTAGATGCAGGTTAGTCAAAATAGATGGGAAAGTCAAAACTTCTGTTAAATTGTTACCTGCCATGTATGAACCCCCCTTTTCAAAGGTATTTGGTTATGCTCAAGTTTATTTCCTCACAATCATCATCTACCATTGTTTCCATCACGATCAGTGAGGTAGTTGGACTCAATAAATTTGAAAAAAAAAAATACGTGCAACAAAATATTAATGAATATGCGGGGGAGGAATTAAATTCAGAAGTGGGATAGTGTTTGCACACTTTGCTCGTTTAAATATTTGAGGTCTTTTTGACAGCAACAAATAGTATATAGACTTGGACAAGTAGATGAACACGAATAATAAGTTTGAGATCTAAGTTGCTATTTTGAATTGATTTAATTGTGGATTTACTTTAAATTATATAGGTGGTAAATATTAATTTCACCTTTTCAAAGTAGAATAAATAGATATAAATTATATTCATAATTTTTTGTCCAAATTCAGATATTTGTATGGATTAGAACATCTCGCTCATTAAACATTTAGATCTTTTCTATTTTAGAAACTCTAAATTAACTTTTAAAAATAGAGAGTGAGTTTGACTCCCTAAATTTGAAGAGTCAAACACGCTTTTTAGCAATTTTTTATGATTTTAGAAGCCTTTGTTACTCGAAAACGCAATTTTTCTGGACAAATCTACTATGATCATTTTTTTTTTTTTTTTGGATATACGATCGTATTATTTGGTATCAGAGCCATACATGAATTTGTTACTTGAAAATCCAATTGAACAATTGAAGAAGAGGGTTGAGTTTATATTCAATTGTCAAATAGTGATATTAATTGTGAGCGATTAAAATAGTGAGTATCTGTGACATTCATTTATATACTATATAATTGCCATATAAACTCACTATGATAGTCGCTCACTATAAGTATATGTTTAGTAGTGTTGAAATTATTTTTTAAGTGCTTATATTATAAGTTGTAGGTGAATGTGTGGATAAAAAGTGAGTTGTAAGTTATAGGTCTCGTGAAATATATAAATAAAAAATATATTTGACTAATTTGACCAACTAAAATTATAATTTAAACAATAACAAACATTTGCTAAATCAGGTTATTTATGAATAGGTTTCTGGCTTCTAAGTACAACTAGGGTTCCTATCTGATTTCTCGCACAAATGTCAATAAATTCTAGGCCAGGCTTGATTCTGTGCCACACAGGGTATAAGATTTTTTTGGAAATGCATGGAGGCTACTTTATTCCAAATGATGGCCATTCATCGATTTTACTTGACAATTGCATTGCAATATTTTCATCATTTACAACGCCCAAAGATGCAACAACCGTTACAAAAACTAATTTTCATACCTCAACAAGAGTTGTTTGTAGATATATATTTAAAAGATTATGTATATATGCATGTTTATAAAATTATGGTCGACATATACAGAACCTTGAAAGATGGGTTCTAATATGACGTGGTCCAAAAAAATACTCGATAAAACTACCACAAAAGAGGGTCGCACTGCTTCTACTACTTCTCACAACAAATTGGGCACCCCAAGATTGCTAGGCTAGCCATTGAGCGAATGGAGTATTTATAAAAACCATTTCACATTTGATCATGTTCATTTGAAATTCACAAGTACAAGTAATAAAAAGTGAGTAGAGTATCGTTCTCACAAAAACTATGTATACAACTATGAAGTCAATTAAATCTAACATAACTTAAACTAGCCAAATTTTTAAATGAATGTGATTTTAACCAAAAATTGACTAAAATTACTGGAATAAAGCTCTTTAAAAGTTTCTACCATTTTGGGGAAAAAATCAAGTTTATGAAGGTATTAAGACTTCGTTTCCACCTATGTTTTCCACTTTAATTGTCAATTCCCTTTACTTGACCATTCCTAAGTTGAAGCGATGATCAATGTTCTCAATTTGTCTAACGATCTCTTTTGAGTATGCTTAAACTTATTTCTACTCTTATATCCATACGGAAGTTGTGAATACGTAAAATGGATTAAAAATTATCACATTTGTTTCATGGATCACCGAAGCATATTGACATATCTCTATCCCTTATTACTTTACTATGTTTGCTAAAAGTGCTAGAACTCTTTTTCAACTTGTCGAGAATAAAATAACTCATAAGTAATTCAAATATTGATCAAGTATTTTGAAAGCTTTTAAACCAATAGCAATCATTCAATCAATTAAGTAATTAAAGCCAAAATGGAAAAAAAAAAATTGAATTAAAGATTCAAAACAAGTTGTACATCATCGTTTCGTTGTTCTTCGTGTTCTTCGCTGTTATTTTCTCCAAAAAAATCCACCTTCTTTTGACTTCGATTAGGTCTTTATATAGTATTTTACTAATTTTAAAATTCATGTACGTGAAAAAATGAAAAAGGCTCTGATTAGAGTTGAAAATAAGCCAAAAAAAGTCCATACGAGCCAGCAGCGCATTTAGAACTGGGCAAGAACTGACCCAAACCGCTCAACCCGACCGATCTGAGTGGTTTGGGACGGTTTTTGAGTTGGGTTTGGAAATCCAAAATAATGTCGAGTTGGGTTGGGTTGGGTTGGGTTGGGTCGGGTCGGGTTGTAGGTTGGTCGGGTTTCCCGACCCAACCCAATTAATAAAAAAAAATTGGCTGAAAGGTGTCGCCCTAAACTAAAATGGCCAGGCGTGCGTAAGCCCATTTCCACAAAATCATCCTTCCTCCAGCATCCACTCTCCTCTCCAAGTCTCCAACGGAAAACGCAACCACCACACACTATGAAGAGCCTCGCCAGTCACCACTAATCGTCTTCGTCGAAATCATTTACACCGATTCCGCCACCAGCTACTGAAGTATCCCCTCGTCAATATCTGATTCTCCGATTCCGTCGAAGTCATTTCTACTTGATTCTGCAAAAATTAGTGTGTGTTGACCCTTCACTAATATCCTATTTTCTGGTTGAGTAATAAAAGGCTGGGAAGAGTTCATGTATGCTGTGTGTTACCTCTATTTTTCTACATTATGTTGCTAGTTCAGAGAATGAATTCCAATTATATATCTTGTTCAGTTGCCCTTCTATGACAAATTGACAATTATATATCTTGTTCAGAGAATGAATTTCAATATAATCACGTAATTATGGAAATTTTAGTTTAGTATAAGGTCTCCAAATTTCAAGTTTAGTTGCTGGTTCCGTTTCAATTTTTGTTGCTGAATTTTGAGCTGAAATTATTTTCTTGAATTTTGTTTGCTAAATTTTTGTTGCTTAATTTGTAGATCTGAATTTTTTGAGAATTGGGCCGAAGCCCAAATTGCCAATCCGACCCAACCCACCCGAACTTGATCGGGTCGGTGGGTCAAGTTCAAATCCACGGGCGAGTTGGTTTGGGTTGGGTTGGGTTGAATTTTCGTTAAAAGTAAAATAAATAATGGGAGTGGGTTGAAAAAAATGATTCTTTTTTGTTGGAAAATAACACATATCTATATAAAATAAAATAAGTTAAGATTTATTTGTAGTTTTGAAAAGGTTAAGGGTCTAATTGCAATGCTTTCATTGTATTTTTCTTTCTACCATTTTAATTTTATTTAAGTCAAGGAGTAAAATTGTCAAAGAATTGTTAGAATAGCGAAAAATAGTGATTTGGGGACCATCTGTAAGAATAAATAGAAGAATGAAGATGATATATACTAAAAAAAATAGGAATGAAATCGTTACAAACCTGAAAGAATTGAGACGATCAGTGTAATTAACCCTTTTGTAAACAATTAAACATGTATTTATTGAAGAAGAACGAGTTAGAACAAAGAGAATTGATATTACTCTAGCTCTCTCAAGCACGCAGCTCAGGAAAAGTGTTAACATATATTACATTACTTGGATAAATTGAGTCATGCTATACATAAGGTGAAGGTAATCTTGCATAATAAGTGGTTTTATGTGATAAGTTAAAAATCATGAATTTTTATTAAGAAAGAGATTGTCTAACTATCTGGTTGTTTTGAATTTTCTTGAAATTTATTAATATTTCAATTGGAATTGCGGGAAAGAATGCATGAAGAGTGGGGGAAACCCTTAGTTTATGGATGCATTAAAACTGAATGGATATTGCAGGTGAAATTATTCTTTATCCTATGTCAAAGAATTTTGGGATTTTTTTATGAGAAATAATTACCTAAAATGCTAAATATTTTGTTTTAGTGTGCTTTTTATAATGATATGAATATAGAAAATCAATGAAAAATTGTTTTCTACCTACTATTTTCACATATTTTAGAATTTGATACTATTTTTATAAAAGAAAGTTGCTTTTTTTTTTTAACACGCCATTAGATATATGTTTTAAATTATAATTAAAAGAGTATCAATAATCTTTCAAGCTTAACATTCACGTAGGTCGTTTACTTTTTAATAAACCACCTATTTTATAAAGAAACTTGAATATTATTCATTAGTTGGTCATAATCATTGATGAACTTATGATTGAAAATGAGTTTCATTTAAGTGTTATATTTATCGATGATTTAAAAAAAAAATTATAATATTATTACAAAATTACATACAACGTACGTATTATTAACTAGTATAACTAAGTGAACCATCACCCGAATTGAGAAACTAGAAGAAAACGAGTTAAATTTTTGATGATCACTTCGATTCTTCAGCTATCTCCTCCACCTCCTTTGTTCTTCAAAAACCTAGGTGCTAAATTATGTGTTTGAAAGTGTTTTTCTCCAAAGTGGTCTACCTTTTGAGTCTAGGAGCAATAATTTGTAGAGAATAGGGTTGAGGAGCTAGCTTTTTCCATAAAATACCTAAAGTCAACCCCATATAACATCAGCAGTCAAAAACTTGAATTTTGATGTTTAAACCTTCACTCTTGTAGTATTGTAGTAACATTTTATTTTTTAAATTTAATTTTATTGTTAGAAGATGAAATGTTAGAAATTTTATAATATGATTATAGTGAATTATGTGGGTTGTCATTGTGGAAGATCATGAATCGTGAGTTTATGTGAATTGTTATTATAGAAGATCATGGGACATAAGTTCTAGAATTAAGTTTAGGAGATTTAATTTCTTATTAAATTTTTTTGTCTTCTTAATACCTATAAATACCATTATTTTCTCTCCAACTTTACACAAGAAAATATATGAAATTTTATACATTTTTTCTCTCTAAAAAGTTAATATATTTGCTATAAAAAAAATATTCTTATAGTGGAGCTTTAAGTTCATCTTCTAGTGCAAAAGATATTGAACTAAACAACGTTTCAGTTTAATTGTTGTATCCTGGAGGTGACAAGTCAAGAAGATAGATGTTGCACCAGTGATTGAAGATTTCCAACACTGCAGAGGGCTTGAATCTCTTTAAAGAGAGCAAGATACCCGCACCTCAGCCTAATTGGTTACGAGTTTGCTTCTAAATTTAGTTGTAAATTTTTATTTTATTTACAATTGTATTTTGACTAACATGAAGAAAAATATTGCAGCCTCTTATTTTGATTTCTATTCCTTCTTTGGAGCAAAGGCAATGCTCGCTTGAGCGCACTTTTCTTAGCTCGAGATAGTCGATAATAAGTCGCACATAACATTTTGTGCAGATATCAGAATTGAGATCAATAAAATACGTTGGACTCTTAATTCGACAAATTTTCTTGCAGTATCATATCATATACCTTGTAGAGATCTGTGCATCAAATTTTACACTCTAATTTCTCTAAGTGTTTCGTGCATTTGCTTCATTTACATAACTTCATTCTTTGTACCTTTTATTTCATTTCTTCTCATTTTCTTCCTCTTTGTCACCAATGCACCTAGATCTCGAGTTCCTCCTAAATAAATAAAAACACACCCAAACTAATAGAAAGTTATCCCAAAATGCCAACAAAATTCTCGAGATAAGTGTAAATTTTATACTTATCAGATGACAAAACGTGATTGCAATAAGTGGTAGAAGTGCTATAATTATTTATTTTCAAAATTAACTTGCTCATTTTCAATATTTCATTATAACAACAATCAATTTAGAAAAAAGTAAAATTTAAAGGAAAAACTCTACTTGGGAGTGTTTTTTTTTTTTTTTTTTTTTTTTTTTTTACACCGATTTTGGATGGTGGTGTTCATGAGAGGTTGGTAAAATCAGTGCTTGTTAATTTTTTGAGATACTGGTTTGGGTTAGTTTAAAAATCACCCAAAATCAATGTAGTGTAATTTGAGTTGTTTTTCTCAATCCTCAAAATCGGTGGTTTTTTTTTTTTTTTTTTTATCATTTTTCAAATTATATTCTAATTTTATCTTCTCTAAAATAATTATTTTCAAATCTATCCTAAACTTAAAATAAATACTTCATTCTTCATCTTCTCTCCTAATAATAATTTATGTATATGTCATTGAATTATTTTTGAAAATCTTTGCAGCCAAATATATATTTACTTTTAAATTTTTACATACTTCATATTTATATTATTTACACATACTTACTTTTTTTATACATGATTATTACGACCATAATAAATTTTCTCCGTTATGGAAAAAATTACTTAAATATCTGTATCACTATATCTTTAATTTCTCTCCTCACTAAATCATCTCTTCCAAAATTTGCTAACTGCTTCAATCTATCTACTTCAACCGATCATCTCCAAAATCTGCTCACCTCCTCAATTCATCTCCCACAATTAATCATCTTCCTCCATCAATCGTCTTCAAAATCTGTTCACTACCTCAATCCATCATCGTAATAGATTATAGAGCATACGTTCGGATGTCACCGCAAATGAGCGGTATATTAGTATATGTTATTTTATTCCTTTAAAAATTACTATTTAAATTTATATATACTCTTTAAAATGATAAAAATATTTTTAAATATAGATAACTGTTGTAGATGTTGTAATACACATACGGGTTTTGTTCTCCTCCACCTAGTGGGGAACTTATTTTACTCATTTGGATAAGTGTTCAAAGGGGATTGGAGGAGGAAAAAGTGAAAAAGTAAAAAAGTAGAAAAATGAATCGCTTTTTTCTCCTCCAATCTTATTTAGACAAGTGTCTAAATGAATAAAATAAACTCGTAGAGGACAACAGCTCTGATGTACATACATTAAAAATTCATTATAGCAGGTAGTACAAAAGTCCCAAATAGATCCTAAAAGTAAAACCCTGGTTGAAAGTTAAAACCCTCTCCTACCACTTTAGACTCTGAACTCCCTGAAGTTGGGGAAAAATGACCCGCGCTCTTGTCCATGGCTGTCGTAGATCACAAATCTTCCAGAAATTTGCATCTAGCTGCTGCTATAACATTACCAAGAACAGGGATAAAGAACATTTCATCAAACCCATTTCATGTTTCTCTCTGAGCCAATGTCGCGAGGCCCATGACACCTCGCGCAAGTCCCGGAGTGCCGCCCCTCAAATTCAAACACAAGGGCAGACAAAACCATCTTCGCCATTCGAATCCAAAATTCTTAGACTCGTCAGGGATGAGATTCAGTACCAGTCGGATTACGCCCCGCCCCACCAGGTTTTTCTTTTTCTTTCTTCTGCTTTATTCCTTGTAGCATGTTTGGTAAGTTAGATTAGAGAGCGTTGGTTAGTATTAAGGAAAATGAAGAACTTAAAATCTTGTATATATTGTGCATTCCTGTCCGATATTGTGGTGTGTGGACAAACATGCTATCAATGCGTTTTATCACGGTTTGGTCTCTGATTGCACCTTGTCAGTCATTAGATACTTTAATGGGTATAGTTTCACACGATCCCCTTTTATTTGGCTCATAAAACGAATCAAATTAGAACTAAGAGATTCACAGTTTTCAGCTGCCTCAATTACAGAATGCGCATAAGACTCATAAATGTTTTGCCCCTTTATGTAGCCGATCCATACCAAGTTGCTATAATGTTAGAGTGCGGTAATCATAACGGAAAATCATCACACTTTAGGTTGTAGTAAATGGTACTTCCAGCATAACAAGCTAGATTGCAGCGATAAAGATGACTAAATGGAAGCTTATTTTTTGACAACATCTAGTCTAGTAGGCAGAAAAAAATCCATTAACTCATTGAGAACTTGAAATTTTTGACAAAGTAAAAAAGGCTCCATTTGATTGCAAGGGAAAAAAGGTAACAAGTATATCCTTAAATCGAAAACAATTCTTCAAAAATTTAGAAGATTGTGAGTGGTTGATTACTATGATATAGGTAGTTGAAATCAACTTCTAACCATGTTCTTCGGCTACGTAAATCTTTCTGCATCACTAAGTTGAAACCAGCTTCAACATTCATTAAATTTCTTAAGTATCAATCATAAGAAAAAAAAAATTCTGCAAGAAAATCTAAAGATGGTTTGGAGTTTGTAGCACTGCAAATTGCATAAGTGGAGAACGGCCTCGCAATGGCATAAGGTAGATAAATATGAGTGTGGCTGTTGTTTTATGAGTGAAGGTGAAGTGTATAGAGGTTGGATTATTATCATAATAGAGTGCTGGTTTAGTGGTTGGTAGGGACTGTGAGAAGGAAGCATGTGTTACGAGGTTCGAAGTGTTTGGATAATCATTTAATTGCTATTGTTGCTCATTCTCACATATGGCTGTCAGACTCGGTCACTTGGGTAGGATCTTAGTGTTGGACATGTGAGTTATCAAATTTTAGGACTTAGGAATGTGGTCAAAAAGTATCTCAACACTAGGCATGCTAGTTAGATGCTCCAAAGATGTTCCGTATGAAGTTGACATTAGAAACTAGATATTGTTATGCATTTTTGGAAAATGATAAGCCATTGTAATTGGAAGAACTATGCAAGAGAAGACACATCTTGTTATTTCATTAGTAAATTCTAGTTGTGTGTTAGCGTATGGCACTTGTAGAGGAGTCAAAGTGTGTTTTTCAACAGCAATCACGTATGTCGTTTTGAGTCGACATGATTTTAATGTTAAACCATTTCAAGAATATTTAATAGAAATGAAGGGCAAAGCGAAATTGATTAGAAGGCATAAAATGTTGATGTAGTCACTCTACTCTATATGCTAGTATTTTTTTTTGCGGGCATCCATTAAGTGAGAGATATTTTACCTAAATGTCGCGTCTACTTTGAAATTCTCACATAAAAAAAGGATCATAGATGACAAAAGAGCATACTATTTTGAAGCAAGTGAAATGTCATTGCTGAATCCACCATTCTTGGGGCTCTTAAAAGTTGGCTTCTTCCAATAATTGACCTACTGTGTTTTTCTTGTTTAGCTTCAATATATGCTTTCACTTGTCCAGGCTTCTAAAAGAATGTATATAAACTAAATTGTCATCCGGCAAATCCCTTTCACTAGGAATTCAGTGTGAGAGTGCAATAGTCTTAATGACAAGGGCAGAACACTAAGTTTCATTAGGATCAGCAGATATTTAAATCTGAAGTATAACTTCACCTAAGGACCATTCCAATCTCGCTATAAAATATGGATTAAGGGATATGAACATTACAAGGCTCTTATATGTCTCTAGGAAATATACAATTTTTTTTCCAGTTAAACCACTTCTGCTAATTGGGTGTTGTTCTGGTAGTACATGGCAATAATCAAGAAGCTATGTTGAAGGAAAATAAATAACAATGACATCACATGCAGCGGCAGCAGAAACTACAATGATGGCTGATATTAAGTCCAATAACTACATTATACATGCTGAGGCTTCTTTGCATGATTTTGAGCTTCATGGTTTCATAATTTTTAATAGTGGGCATTTTATATGCTTTCTTTGTCTACATTATCTGATTCTGAGTACACTCAGTGATAACTAATTTCACTTCTGCTCATTATTTTCTTTTATTTATGGTTTTTTTTTTTTTTTTTTTTTTTTCTGTTTTACAGCCTGCTGCAAAGTTCGATAGATTTATGGTGGAAGATCGACCTGGTGAGCAGTGGGTTACATTGAAGGGCACAACTGCAGAGGGCGAGAATATTAAAATTGAGGCTACAATGTTTGATGGCTCAGTCAGTGCTCCAAAATCCGGTGATGAAAGTTCTGGAGAAGAGGTGCAGCTTCACATTAGCTTGCTAGTTGATATATGGAAGGGGGAACAAAGTGACTTACTGGAGTTTGTGTGTTCAGCCTGGCCAGATGCTTTGGAAATTCAAAAAGTTTACATATTCAGGCATGGTGGACTTCAAACTCGGCCTTACATGGGACCAAACATCAAGTATGCTCGACACTCTCTCTCATTGTATTATGCATTGTGCATTCTAGAAGTACCATAAGTTCACACCGTGAGATCTAAAGATAAACCTGAGAAAACCTATTGACATGTTACTTTTCTTTCGTTGTGCCTGAATTTTTTAATCTGAACTGATGTTGGTGATCTTCAGTCCCTCCTTTCAAATACTCAACTGAATCTTCTACTGTCTTCTGGACTGTCAATGTGAATAAAAACTGTGTCTTGAAAATTATAGTCTGATAAAGGACTTTTCCTTTTGATTTCAAAAAAATAAAATAAAGGATTTTTCTTATGGATCTTTTTTAACTTGCCTAGTACAAGTTACTGCATTAAAATTTGAGAAGGCTTTGTAAACTCAGGTCTTGTCTAGTAGTTAACCTTTGCATAGTATCGTGAAAGTCAGAATCTCATTAGTTCAAAATTAAGCTTCCACTTGGGGTTGTATAGCACGTTATATTGGTAATCATACCACATATTTGGAAAGATCATTTATAATTATTTGCTGGCTTTCAATACATAAGCTGGTTTAGAATTTTTCCACATGTAAATAATTTTACCCTACCCATGTGTTGGTGACTGTGTGGTAACAGATGATTACATGGTACTGTTCTCAGACTCGTTTTCTCAAAAAAAAAAAAAAAAAAAAAAATTACATTGGCTGTGGATAGAATCATAGAAATTCTCTTTTAATAGTTTTGGTCTTCAGCACAACACTTGGTGGTGATCCTTTGACTTGTATATTGTTTCTTTCAGGGATATGAACACCAAGCTCCATAATGGATTTTATGAATTTCTGGAGACAAGGGGAGTAAATGACAACCTTTCTAAATTTTTGCATGAATATATGATGAACAAGGATAGGATTGAGCTTATCCAGTGGTTGCAGAAAGTCCAATCTTTTTTTGAAAACTAGGAATATGCTTCTCATTTTTACGCTGTTGTATATTTTACTTCTATCATCTGGAAATTTTGCAACTTGCTCTGTCTGGTGCTTAGCATCGTTTCAGATAATTGAGACATATACTACATGTGAATACTGCAGTGCCAATATCAAGAAAATGTTCTACATTTTTCCACTTTCCTTTTTGTATTCATGCTTTGATTTTACGTCAGTTAGCTGGAAATTTATGTTGTTTAGTGCAATTTCGTCTTATTCTGCTTCATTAGAAATCAAAATGTTCTAGCCATGGTTTCATATGATTATTCCAGGATGGACACCATATTAACCATGAATAACATGTTAGTTTTCTGTAGTTCTTGTTTCTATGTAACTTCACCATATGCCACGAATTTTTTTGAGCAATAAATTGAAATTTGTCTGCTAGCCATGTATTATCTTCATTTCCAGTTTTAGCCAGATGCCTTAAGACTTGAGAGTGATACTTCATGAAACCAGGAGACCGGTCTGGTTTCTCCGAGACCTCAAAATCTAATTTGGTATTCTGCCGGGTCTTGGATCTCAACGCCAAACCGGTTCCCTAGAGTACTCTTCGACTCCCAAGTCCCTACTCACACGATGCAAATAGCATCTCCATTTGTTCGAAACAAGTTCTACTTGGGATAACATGATTCATATCCTGTGTAACCCGTTGATATGTTCTAAAAGTCTATATTTTAGCAGCGTGGTCAAGGTTGATATTCTGCCATAAAGTTTATTCACCAATTGCTGATTTTTGTGTTGGCCATAACTTTTCCACGGAAAGCGAAAAAGAAAAAGAAAGAGAGAAAAAGGATGTAGTTTTCTGATCAAAACCTTTTGAACATGCATGGGTAGAGGCTTGTTTGATACCATACAATTTAGGCACACTGTGCTCTATGTTGCTAGGACTCGGTTGTGGCTGTCTAATACAGGTACATGTTTAGGAGTCGGTCTTTTTCTCTCTCTAAAATCTAGAATATAGGGATGCAGCTAAAAAGGATCTAAAATTTAGATACGACTACGTGGATATATCTTACGAACTTAAATTTTTTTTAGAAATTTTATATACCGATAATTTTAGATGCATTTTTTAAGGATATATATAAAATATGTTTGGCAATAAATTTAAACAAATTAAACTGCAAAATGTAATACTTCAGTTGGATTTCATTTCAAGTCAAGAAACATGAGATATAATTTAGAAATCATTTTAAATTCAATACCAAAATAACAAAAACGATATAAATGTTCCTTTTCTTATTCAAAGCATCCGACACAGATCCATATCCTTGTTGTGTCGACAAAGGTACTTCCTAAAAAATAGAGAGTGAAAGTCCATTTGGTGTGGATTATAAACCAAACATTGGTTTTTTTGAGCCACTATTTTTTATTTTTCAAACCAAATAGAGTGTGAAATGACAAAATTGTCCTTAATCAACAAAATGCTACTTCAAATGATTAAGGACAATTTTGTCATTCCATGCTCTATTTGGTTTGAAAAGTACAAATGGTGGCTCAAAAAAACCAATTTTTGGTTTATAATTCACACCAAACAAACTGAACAACATAGGGGGAACCCCTGGGAGAGGGTTTACCACTGGATCTCTTGCTGTTATGTGTGCTGAATGTTGTAGAATAAGGAATAGAAGCTCCTAAGATTTTGTGCACTAGAATCCTTGCTCATTACACAGGGAACTCACACAAATTGTGTGGTAAGAGAATGTAAATGAGATAGTAAAAAGAAAATTATCACTGTATTAGGGAGTTCTATGGAGTGGAGTGCTGGCATTGCCTAAAAAGATTTATTAGGTGCTTAGCTTCACTTGTGAAATCTTATGGAAAGAAATCTAAAGAACAAGCGAATAATAAAAATAAAATAAATTTCTACACACCAAATTGAAAGGAAGAAAAAGAAGTAAGCTGGAAAATTTAGAGCTTGAGTGAGAGATCAAGCTTTTGCAAGTTGTCTTGATTAGTCTCCCAGTGAACAACCCCCGTCCTCCTTGACCTATCCAGAGTACAATCTGTCGTTGTTCTCACTATGCTGCTTGTCACAGTATTGCCTTTAGGAGATAGTCCAGTTGATGCACTGACATTATACTTTTGCACGGCTAGCTTCCCTACAGAGGGTTGCTGGTCTATAGGTGTCCTGGACCATCCATTGTGCCAGTAAAAACTCTTGTATCCTGAAGTACCTAATGCTTGAGAAGGCTTATGGATCAATGAGTGCAGTTGAATTCCGAGGGAGTTATGGGAAGAACCATGAAGTGGAAGAGTTGACATGCTGGGATAATGGTGGTTACTTTGACCAAAAGCTGCCATAAATGATGTCCCGAGCTTGTGTCTTCTCTTAGCCAGAACCCTCTCCCTTTTATGTGCATTCTGATGTCCTCCTAGTGCTTGAGAGCTATAAAATGTTCTTTGACAGTAGTTGCATGAGAAAACTCGCGGCTCATTATCTGATGCTTCTGGTGTATGTGTATCTGATGGAGCCATCTCCAAGCAATCAATTAAATTCAGCTCCAGATTCAACTTGTGATTGGAGTCTTGTCCAGGCATGGTGAGTTCAGGCTCTCTTTTCGACACTGTATTCTGTAGTTGATTTTCCTCTCCATCTAAAATATTTTCTTGTAGATTTTGGCAACAGGGAGCCTCCAGAGTCGAATGAATGCAACCTTCTCTTGACATATTCATGCTACTTTTCGGCTGTGAAGCCATTATTAGATCCAAAATGTATGAGATTTCTCGAAAGTAAAACAGGTACGCCTTCGGAGGAGGAGGAGGAGAATAGAGATGTACCACTGCCTTGTTCATATAGCTAAGGTTTTAAATATTATAAAAACATTCAACAGTAGATTCAAATTTAAATAAATAGCCGAAAGTTTAAAAAGATTGAAAAACTTGCTTATTTTTCTTCTTGTCTTGTTATACCATTTGTATTATAGAGAAATTTGGACAAGTAATGTAACATTTAGTCAACACATTAAAATACAATATCCAGGTTAAGGGCATGAGAGAGTAGTCGAAATTCTTAATACTTTTATTAGGACACAAACATGGACTAATTTTGAATGTGCATGCATGTCAATTGTATGGCGAGTGGGATTCCAAATCCAAACATGCTTGGAACAATTTCCATCAGAATCAAACTAAACAGAATATAAACGGGAGTTCGACATATGGAAATAGGGCGGAGTTAAAGATTTTTTAAAAGTAAGACTACTACTTAAAAAAAATTGCATTTCGAATATAATCTTTAGAAAGCTTTTACAAAACAAGATATGACAATGTGGAATGATAGGAGAAGAAAACAAGTGGCCGACAAATGAAGGCGGTGAAGAGGATGTGGACCTTCTTAAACAGTGTAATTAAATGCATATTTTGAATATAATTATATTAAAATCATCATCAGCAAATCTTTAAAGTAAACCCTTGAGATAAGTATAATCTTGGGTATAATGATATTTTATAAACATAATGGTGTCTTTTCAAGCATTTTCTTGACTAAGTGCAGATATATGTGAAAAGGGACCACTGGATGCAGTTTCACATGAATTTTTCATGATTATACTCTTTATCATAAAATGTGTGTTTTATCTTATTTAACATTCAATGGATCAAAATGTTTTCAAATTTTGAAAACATCCAATCTTCTTGTACACCATTCACGAACTCTTTTATATGGTGTCATCATCCCTATCACTTCCACACTTGTTTAATCACCTCACATTTAATCAAAACATGCAAGATAGTTTCCTAACTCCCATGTTTTGTGAATCCTGCATGCGTACGAGTTCAATGACAAGTAATAATAAAATTGAATAAAATAGTATTGTTGTATGAAGATTTAGATTCTAGCTTAATTTCGACAAATTTGAACTTAAATTACAATAAATGATTGAATTAAGTGGTTGTGATTGTTTCTACGCTATAACAAATGAGTTAACTAGTTGCAAATATGATTTTAAAGAGAAATCAAGAGAACGATTATGTTAGGAATTCGACTCTACTATTAGTATCGATTATAATTCTCAAATTTTTACTTTTAATCTAATTTATGCTTAAATTGACAATCAACAATCCTAAGTTGTCTAGCAATCTCTTCCAAATAAAATTAAACCTAGTTTATATACAACCTAAAATATTTTTATTCTGAATTTGAATATACAAAAATACATTCAACAACAAGATTATTTATTTCAATTGCACAAAGCATAGAAAATTATGTCTAATTTCATAGGACTTTGTGTTGGTTATTAATAATGAACTAACATCCAAACTGAACCTCCCAAGAGCAAAATAGGTTGCGACTATGTTCAAAAATTAATCATTCATTCAAACGGAATTAAGACTTGACACAAATCAATAAACATAAATTAAGATTTAAAAAGGAAATTCTTGAATTAAAATTTCAACATATGGTTTACATCATTATCTTTAGCACAAAGGATTTTAGCCTATCCCAATGGAATTACAAAAATACATAAACAACTGGAATTGTATCACCCGAATTAATGAAGATGGAAGAAAATTGAAGAAAATTCTCGACCTATTGAATGACTTCAACAAGCTCTTGAATAATCTTCTTGTCCTTCTTACTTATAAATCAAGAAAGTCAAAGTTGATGGAAATTCTCCAAGAAAATTCTTGTGTTTATGCTTCTAATGTTCTCCAATTTTTTGACCCCCATTGAAGTACAAGAGTTTTGGTATATATAGGTGTCAATTTAGGATTAAATTTTTTTTGTCAAGACTCTCCAAACTTCCCCTTAAATGAGTCCTAAAATAACTCAAGTTCTACCCCTCTGTGTCATCTGCTCGAGCAGACAGAGGCATGCAGATTTTTCAATTAAGGCCCACTCTAGCGGATATAGAGTCTTCCATCGGTGACTGATATTCAGACAGCCATAACTTCTCATAAGAAACTCTGAATTGCAATTCGTAACTACACTTTGATCGAATGGCCGGAGTAGGGTTTTGCATGGGGCATTTCGGGTCGCGTTAGATTTTATTACAATATACGTTTCAATGGACGTGGCATACGCTACTGAGTTTCTTATGTGCAAGATGCGCTACCCACATGATTGTACGGTAAGCACTCTCATCTGTAGGCTTTAATTAGTAAGGGTATAGGCGCCTTACCAAGTGCATGTCCAGATTCAGGGTAAAAACATTGTACTTTGGGCTCTAATTTCCCCACATACTCTGATCGTAAGTTTCTCAATTTGCTTATTCAGCTTTCGGGTGCTTATTCCTTCACTCCAACACATCTTAAATTTTTTGATTTTATCTTCAACGTTCGGTTTTTTATCTTTACTCCAAAACCTCAACTTCTTCTCATTTTCTTGTCGATTTCACCAATATAACTCAAATTCAGGGATTTCATCCTAAAATCACAAATATGAACTAAAATTCAATAAAAAAAACACTTGGAACTATACGAAAACTCTTCGTTAAGGAGTCAATATAAGTGTATAAATTACACTTATAACCCAACATCTACAACAACGTCATTCCCTCATTAGTTTTCTTCTAACTGAAGTTGAAATAGTAGGAATTGCCTCATGAAAGACACGACACAAAAAATTGCAAATCTCAGACAGGATATTCAATCACTATAGCTCCTTCCACCATCCTAAGTTAACAGAGTTACTTGTCCCTTCCTCTCTAGCTTGCTCATTTAATAAACACTAGTTTTGGCACGTGCGTTGCACGTTTTGTGGTTGTTGTTGGATCGAATGAATGAAGTATGGATAAATAACATTTGTACATATACCAGTTGGGATTAAAATAACAGAGTATCACTTCAACACATACACACTAATTAACCATTGAGTTGCAACAAGAATAAGGAGAAGATGAATTGAAACAACAAATAATTAGCCCAACATCATTCGTGTGCATATATAAATTGTACTTGGAATTCTTACTGTGGTTGTCCTATTACAAATGAGCAAAATATAAAATGAGAATTGTGCAAGTGAAATTCTCTTTCTAAAATGAAATTAGTAAGAGTTTGCTTGTGGAGTGGACAAAAGACTATTGACGTTTCGAAAGCCACTGGAGTTGCACAAGATAGACAATATTTGGAGCCAAGAATAACACAAAAAACAAAAAACTAAGCCAAAAAAGAGCGTGCCATTTCCACTCAATGTATTGCTAGACCCTTCTCTTTGTCTTCGATGGTTGATGTTGTCATATCAGAAAACTTCAAAATTGCATTATCAGTAGTGCTATGAAGATGATTTTCTTTAATGAGTCTTCTGTTTAAGGTTGAAATGGTTGGGAATTGAAATAGCATTCGTTTTGCTGATGGAGGCAGCCAAAAGCAAGGCAAGGGCTTAGCCCGAGCACGGAAGACAAAGCAAATCAAGATTATTCTAAAGAGAAAGGGGGTGGCTGTGGCACAAAGTTCCGTGTTTGAGAGGTAGAATTTGAATCTTGAGGATGAAGCACTTCTTGTATGTTCTGTGTCACTGTCGATGGTTTGATCATGAAAATAACATTATACTTTCATTGATCTATATAACCATCTTTTTTAACAGCCTTTAGGTAAAACAAATGGTTTTTTTCGAAGAGAGGACAATGGAAAATATGCATTGATCAAAAGGACGAGAAGCAAGGTCCCAAATTTCATTCGGGTGCAAAAACAAACCTTCGCATATCCATTCAGTACCCCCATGAAAGCCTTATCAAATGCACCTGGAATGTAAAGTAATACAACAAACAACTATTCCAATATTCCAATGTATTAATATATATAGAACTATATTATTTTGGCTCCAATTGGATTTAAACATGATAAGAATAAAGTTTGAGTTTCACAATTCGGACATCAATATGTCATGGTTTTATATCCCAATTTCAGTAAATATACTAAGAAGTTCCACAATTAACTTGTTTATCTTATATCACATTTGCTAGAGCATTATTGAAAACAACTGTGAAAACAACCATTAGAATCTCAAATAAATTGACAACGTTCAATCCAATATTCAATAATTAACATATTAAATTTAGAACAACTATAGAACAATTAGTATTCCCTTCATATTCTTTTATTAATTAGTTGTGTGCGTCTTATGAATTAGTTTCTTTATCAATATTCAGTACATCAAATCGAACCAAGGTTCGCCAATTTGTTCTGTAAAAACTGTTTACATCAAAAAGCACAAAAAGAAAAGCAACTGTTTAGCAAGCATAGACAATGAAAGCTTGAGGAAAAACAATCTTCTTGATGAACTTGTGTCTTGAAAAATATCAAGAACGTAGAGAGAGAAAATATTTTGCATAAAGAAATAATTATAAATGATCGAAAGAATTGATGTAAATACATGATAGTGCCTAACGACATTCGGATGAAGGAACTAAACACACTATTATCATGAAGATTTAAGTCAAACAGGTCATCAAGAACAAGTTAAAAATGAGAGGGCATGTAGCATTTGTTATAGAAATCGGAACTATTTAAGGACACGTACGTTCATGGAGAGAAGATAGTATCATAGTTGAAAGATCCCACGATTGTTCTATTCCCATCATAAAACATGAAACATATTACTGTAATGTAGTTTAGACTTTGCTTCACAAACACCGAGATTCGAGAAAAAAAAGTGTCATTGTGAAAAATGAAACCCCCACACAATTCCATAAAAATTGAAACGACTGTAATTTCACCTTTTAAACATACAAATTAAACGATAAAACACAAGAACATTCCATGAAAATCTTTTTGTTCTCCATAAGATATATAATCAATGAATTGTTGATTGACCCTGCAAATAATCACAGTTCTTAGTTTTGTATTAGAAACAAAACTTCATCCGTCATATATATGAGGAGAAAAATGAGGCAATGAAGAAAGGGCAAGTACTTAGATCATACCAGATTATCCTGCTAATATTGTGTGAATCATCAATTGCTACCACCAAGGATGCTGATGAAGAGACATATATTCATATGTAAAGAATTTGAACTCGAAGGTGTCTTGTTGTTTAGTTAGTTAATAAACAGGCCTTTTCGTGAACCTCTCTGGCATGATTATGTGGGTGTAACCATGACGTATTGTGCTGCCTCTCTAATCTTTTAATCAAGGATCTGTCAGGAAATTTTCACGTCCTTAAGAAGTTTTGAAAAAAATGACATCTTGATAAAGATTCTAACTCCTGCAAAACTCCACAAAATTACACATTTAGTACAAAAATTCGTGATTATTCCAAAACTTTGTCCAACACTTAACAAATAACACACGTCGAATTTTATTTTTTGGACTTCAATAATTTATAAATACATTGGAAACAAAGAAAACTACCATTCCAAAAGATGATTTTTCTATGTGCCTTAATTTTGTCAATAAAAGAGCATAAAAAATCATTGTAGCAGAAAAATAAAATAGACATATGTTTTCACTCGAAATCAAATGGAATGTGCTTCAGAAGAATCTCTTCGCACTCTTAACAGTGAACTTCTCAACTAAAAACCTCGATCATTAACTGGTTTCATCCCCACACATAGAAAATTCTATATAATTACGATATTCACTGAAAATAAATACAAGACCTGTGTGTACACAAAACTATTAGCATTTCCTCTACTCTTCATAAACTCGTTGCTAGAACCCAATCTTGAGCTGGGTTTCAAATCCAAATTGCTCCATCTTTCTTTCGAGATCTCGAACCCAACTTCAACTTCTCATATTCACCATTATTTCACTTCCTCGTAACAGTAAAAACATTAAACAAACAAAAGTAAATATCTATATACGCATATTTTTATTATAAATTCATAAATTAATACATCGGGAAGAAGGGGAGACTGAAAGCCAACTAATAAGATAAAACATATCCTTCTACAAAGAAAAATCCATTAAAATAAGAAGCAGAGCCATTTGATTGGCGGCTTTTCACTTTGCTCAACTTCTTTTTGTTATTAACACTCATAATAATTTATCTTCATGGATACAGATTCAAAAATATGTTAGAAGAGTAGAAGAAACAAAGGCTTTAATATTATGGTGAGATCAACTTGCCTTGCATGTTCTGTAACAGTATCAACCAGATCTACTATTTCCAAAACAATAAAATTCACAAATTTGTTGGTCCAAAACATAAGGCAAAAAAAAAAAAAAAAACACAAATTTGTTGAATGAAGATTTCAAGCACTAAATTAAGAAGAGAAGAAGAAGCAAATGCTCTACCATTATGGCAAGATCCATTTATTCCGTAATAGTATCTACCATATCTGTAATTTAAAAAAAAAAACACACACACACACACACACATTTGTTGAATGAAAATTTCAAGCAATAAATTGAAAAGAGCGGAAGAAGCAAAGACTTTACCATTGTGGAGAGATCGATTGATCATGTTGCAGGTTGAAACCCATATTCTCAAACCCACAAATTTTTGCTTGAACAACCATTTTAACTACTCCAAGATCAGGAACAAGAACCAAAAGAAAATCAAGATCGAGAACAAGAACCAAAAAGTCAGTTTCTGCTGACTTGCCTGAAAAGGTTCATAAATGAGGAAATTTTATAGATTGATTTTGGAGGATTTCTCGATTGGAAGGGATACCAGAAAACCACATTGACAAGCGCTGGATGCCACCACTTGCAATAAACAGAGGTCTACAACAACAAAGTGAATTTTAAATTTAAAGAAATAAACAACATAATACCCTACACAAACCTTAAAATAAAAATTATATCTCTTTCAATGCACAAAACTTGAGCACATGCACAAACAAAATAGGGTTTTAACATAAACACAAACACAGAGAAAATGGGTATTTGGATAAATGGAAAAACGGAGAAAAAGAGTTTTACAATGGCATTAACAACGGCGTAGATGGCAGAAGCGACGAGAGGCAGAGACACAGAATGCAAAAGGGAGAACATCAAAACTTCAATCTGAGGAGTAGGGCCCACCTCCATTTTCCCTTTTTACAGATTGCGTGAGAGGAGATGAGTGGAGTGTCAGCCATGAGGAAAAAAAGGAACATTAAACAATGGAGTAAAACGTGGGTGTCAGGAAGAAAATAAAGCGTACAAGTAACGAATAGAGAAGGAAAAATAAAAGGGTATGGCTCTGACTAAAATTAAAAAAATGAAGCCACCATGACGCCAACAAAACGAGGTCGTACTGGTTGATGGATGAACAGTGTCCGAAAACCAACTCTTATATGTTGTTAGGATTTATAATAATTATGCACTCTATATTGGCCTATGTGTTGTAGTGCCATATTAACTTATCCTAACTCCCATGGCTATTCAACATGATCGATAAGATTAATTATTGGTCAGCCAAAATAAAAATATCCGAGATCTTATTCATATACCAATGATAAGTGTGATTTTGTACTTATCTAGGGCATCAAAAATAGACGATTATGAGTGCTATTAAGTAAATTTTTACTTAATTGTATGTTGATTTGATTGTTTAAGGTCAAAACCCGAGTTCGGATGGAATTGGAGAAAAACAAAGCAAAATAGACGAAAAAAGACTGAAAGTGTACGAAAACTTAGAATTGGAGACCTACATGTAAGCTCATGAAAGTTGAAGGACCTAGGTTGAAAATAAAAGATGACAAAACTGAAATAAAAAAAGAAATCCAGTGACTAAAGTGGAGACATTAGAAAGATGAAAAACATAATGTGCAAATAATTAGGAACTTAACCGCAAAATTAGAGAAACTTTGGCCCATGCGATCACATGGGCCATTAACTTTACGATCGCAAGGTTCCCTTGTGTCAGACCCATAACCCACCATCTACAACTATGCGATCACAACTCACTACCCCAATGCAATCACATGGGCATTCCGTTGCCAGAGGAGTTCTTTCTTTTTTATACCAGGACTTTTTTTTGGTATTTTGGTTCCACACAAATGCTGAGGCGTTTTTAGGATTTTGGAGATACTTAAAAATGGAGAGAATCATTCAAACTAAAAGAGGAGAACCATATACAAGAATTTATAGAGATTATAGAGGAAATTTTCATCAAGCAAGCTAGGGTTTCAAGCTTTGCAAAGACGCGATGAATTCTTGGTGCAAGATCTCCATCTAATTCTTATTTTTTTCTTTTAAATCTGGTGATGTATTCAATTATACTCTTTTGTTTTTATTCTTTTATAATATGTAACTAAACTATAGTTGGAATGAATGATGTAACCTAATTTTGATTCTTCAATTTCAATTCTTAAGTTTTGTATATGTGTTAATTATGTATTGATTTCACTTTTTTTCGTAATTTGAAATAATAATTGGCCACTATTCCATTGAATTGTGGATTGTAACAAACTGAGAGGTGAGTTATTAATCTAGATCATGTAGTAAAATTCGATAATTGGATAAAAGGTATATGCTTTTGTTATTGTTGTGGTCTTAAATTGAATTTTTATGAGATTTAATACATCTAGTTAAGACTTTTTCTGACTTCACATAGAGATATAGTGAGTTGACTTAATTAGATATGACTAATTTGAACTCAAAAGAGGTAAATTAGGTTAAATTTATGAATTTGACCGAGTACAACGATAAGAAGAAAATTTGAGATGAGAGATTAGAGATGATAACTATGGTGAAATCGTGAGTTCCGATACTTTGACCACCATATTTGATTAATTTTTTATATTTGTGTTCATATATGTTATTACATTGTTTTCTTAAATTAATTTAATTGTAGGTTAATAGTTAAAATAAAATTATTTCGAATTATTTTCAAAATATTAAGATTATGATTAATTGAGCTAATATTTAAATAAAATAGTCTTCGCATGAACGATAATCTTGATTCATTAGGTCAACTTTATTACTTGTTAGCGATATTATACACTTACAGTTATTTTCACAACAAGTTTTTGACGCTATTGCCGTGGACTATTCTTACTTGAAATTAGTTTGGATTAATCTTTAGCGTTAGTTTAGTTTTTCTTTCTATAGAAAATGTATTTGTTGCATGATCTGTTCACAAGGTGGCAATCTCGAGCCTTTCAATATTGAGATTAAACGCATTTTCAGAAGAAGACGCAAAGAACACAACCAAAAATAGAAAAATTTGCAACAACTTCCAATGGCAGATGCACAAGATAGATCAGCAGCTGATCAAGAAGTTGTCAGGGCCGCCGTGTAGAAACAGTCAGCAAATTCAGCAACATGAAGAAGATGATGATGATGACAGAAATCTACCAATGGCTCAATTTTTAACTCCGGCAGCAGCACCTGTTCGTTCAAGCATAGTTTATTCTGATTTTGGTCGAAATGACTTTCAATTAAGGATCGATCTGATCAATCTTTTCAACAATAATCTACAATTCTATAGAAAGGCGCTTGAAAATTTGAATACTCATCTTTTCAGATTCCTACGGATGTGCCATAACTTTCAATTTCAAGGGATGAATGATTATGCCATCAGACTCAGGCTGTCGAACGACAGTGCAAGCTATTATTTATCAATTCAACTGTTGTTTTATTTAAAAAAAAGTCAGTATGTAGCTTCTCTTGGAAGCAAAAAAAAATTTGTCATTTTTACAAAAAGGTTTATATAATTTTTTGCATCTAAAAGTTACCATTTTTACAAATATTATTAAAAGTTATTGTTTTCAAAAATCACTTTTTGCATTTATCTAGTTTTATAAATGAGATTTTTTCATAAATAAACCACTTTTTGAAAATAATTTCAAATTTATCAACTTAACAAATTTATTCTAAAAATATTATATTCTTAAATTATATTAATTAATAAATTAATAAATTAAAATCAAATCTATACCTCAAAAGATATTTCCACGTGAATTCACCCAAATTTGTTTCTTGAGTATTTGATTATTTGTATGATAAGTCATTCATCTTTATAATATTTTCACTTTAGTCCATATACTTTCTCTTTCATTTCAATTTCGTCCTCTTTTATTTGCAACATAAGTCCTTCAACTTTTATATTTTTGTAACTTGATCTCCATATTTATACTTTTATATCAATTTAGTCCTTTATAGTATCACTATTTGATACATAAGTTACAAATGATATTGTGTATCAATGTTTGATACAAATGTTACAAATGATATTTTGTAAC
This sequence comes from Forsythia viridissima, assembly GCA_030279155.1. Classification (NCBI taxonomy): domain Eukaryota; kingdom Viridiplantae; phylum Streptophyta; class Magnoliopsida; order Lamiales; family Oleaceae; genus Forsythia; species Forsythia viridissima. Next base: position 10,751,740 of record CM059037.1, on the reverse strand, counting down.
AATCAGTGTTACAAATTGAAATGTAAAATATTAGTAATACAAAATATCAATTCATGTAACATGTGCTGTGTAAAATAACATAATATAATCTGTAACATATTCAGTGATACAAAATATCATTTGTAACATCTGTATCAGATCGCAATACTAAACAGAAACTGTTACAATTATTACAACTGCAAAATCAACTCTATACTTCAATAAGTTCGTATTAATATACACATTGAACTCTAAAAACTTATTACTACTATGTAACATCAGTATGATATAGATATGTAACACAATGTCAAATTTAACAAATAAAACTATTGATTTCATCATTTGTAATATACGTAACATCAGTGATACAGAATACCAATTCATGTAACATGTGATATGTAAAATAACATAAGATAATATGTAACATATTCAGTAACATAGTCAGTGATACAAAATATCATTTGTAATATCTATATCAAATAGTGATACTATAAAGGACTAAATTGATATAAAAGTATAAATATGGAGACCAACTTGTAAAAATATAAAAGTTGAAGGACTTGAGTTGCAAATAAAAGAGGACGAAATTGAAATGAAAGAAGAAGTACATGAACTAAAGTGGATATATAATAAAGATTGAAGACTTATCGTGCAAATAATTAATTTATTATTTTATTAATTAATATAATTTTAAGAATGTAGTATTTTTAAAATAAATTTGTTAAGTTGTTAGATTTGGAATTATTTTAAGGGAAAATTGCCAATAAGTCATCTCCACATGACTTGCTTCAAATTAGGTCAAAACTTTTTTTTAAATTGTGATTAAGTCATACTTCACATCAATATTTTATATTAATTCCAAAATCACCCCTTTTAACCATATTTTTCATTGACACAATCTTTCAACTCCACAAACCTCCTCCACCTCCGCCGACAACCTCCGGCAACAACCTCCGGTCACCTCCAGCACGCCTCCACCTCCGGCGACCTCCGGCGACAACCGCCTCCACCTCCGGCGACCTCCAGCGACCACCGCTTCCACCTCCGGCGAGTGCTTCTAAGGCACAGTGTCACTTTTTAGGCACTTTTCTTGGTGAAGATTTTGTTAGCTGTGAAACTAAAAAAATAACGTTTTATGGACTTTGGTAACAGTGTTTGAATCCTTATCTTTGGTTTGTGTGCTTTTTTATTTCTTCATCTTCTGTGGTTGTACTCTATTCTTAATGTCTTAACAGTTAGCATTGATCTATCCGTGCTGCAAGAGAGGCTGACCAATATGATTAACCTGGGTTGAGTATTTAGGTTGAGTATTTTAGAATTTATGTAAACAATGAGTATTTTCCAGTTATATAAACAATGAGGTAACATCTGTTGTTGATACTGTATTATAGAATAGCAATTTGATATTGTATTAAACAAAACAGTATCACAACAGAAATGAGCATAGAATGTTGTATATATGAACTTGAATGCTGTAAATATGAGCTTGAATACTCTACTATCTTATGTAAATAGGAGCTTGAATGCTCCACCATCTAATTGCTGTAAATAGGAGATTGAATGTTCCATCATCTAATGTTTAGTCATGATATTTTATTTGATACTATATTATACAAAACAGTATCACAGAAAACAGTATCACAATATAAATGGACATAGAATTGTTGTAAATAGGAGCTTGAATGTTCCATCATCTAATGTTTGAATGTCTTAATTTTAATCCATGATACTGTTTTAATGCCTTAGTTTTAATCTATGATACTGTTTAATTATGGCAAGGTTTAATAGATTGAAACTTTGTCATAATATTTCACTATTATTTGAAACATGTTTTAATCCATGATACTGTTTTAATTCTGTGATACTGTTTGAATATATATATATATGTGATCTTTGATACTGTTTAATTATGGCAATGTTTGAACCTGTGATATTGTTTGAATGTCTTAGTTTTAATCTATGATACTGTTTTAATCCATGATACTGTTTTGTTTGGTAATTAGTATATTTTGATATCGTTTTAATCCATGATAGTGTTTTAATCCTGTGATACTGTTTGATTATGGCAATGTTTGAACATGTGATATTGTTTGAATGTCTTAGTATTAATCTATGATATTGTTTTGTTTAGGTAATTAGTATATTTTGATACTGTTTTAATCCATGATACTGTTTTTATCCTGTGATACTTCTATGTGATCTTTGATATTGTTTAATTATGGCAAGGTTTGAATAAGTGATACTGTTTGAATGTCTTAGTTTTAATCCATGATAATGTTTTGTTTAGGTAATATGCATTCATATAAATTGATATTTGTTTTAATTCATGTTTTAATCTATGATATTGTTTTGCATAATACAGTATCAAACAAAACATATGACTAATTAAACAGTATCAAAGATAAAAGCATGGTATCATAGTCATGTGTGTTGTTTGATACTGTATTATGCAAAACAGTATCACAAAAACAGTATCACAATAGAAATGATCATAGAATTTGCACACGTGCTCAGAATTTTTATTATAATATGTTTTCGGAATGGTCTCGACGAGACGGTCAAGATTAGTTGCTTTGCCACTGCCTATGATGGATTTAACCCGTTTGAAGTAGTCTCTTTAGCTTAAAATGTCAATCTTTAATTATTTTTTTTCAAAACAGTATCACAAATTCTTTAAAACAGTATCACGGATAAATATACATCCTTTTGCTACAAATTAAAGCTCTTCCAAGGTATCTGAGTCCTTTAAAAGCAAACACATACTTCAGAGCAATGCTAAAATGAAGAAAGAAGAACTGCCAATCATTCTCAAGTTAAAGAGAAGTCATCTAAAACTATGTAGGCATATGTATTAATCCTATGATACTGTTTGAATGTCTTAGTTTTAATCTATGATACTGTTTTATTTAGGTAATGTGCATTAGTATATTTTGATACTATTTTAATCTATGATACTGTTTTATTCTATGTGGAATGAGTTTTATTTATGATACTATGCTTTTATTCTTTGATGCTGTCCAATTATGCCAAGATTTGAACCTGTGATACTGTTTGAATGTCTTAGTTTTGTCTATGATACTATTTTAATCTATGATACTGTTTTGTTTAGGTAATGTGCATTAATAATTTTTATACTGTTTTAATCCATGTTCTAATCCATTATATTGTTTTGCATAATACAGTATCAAAGATAAAAGCATGGTATCATAGTCATGTGTGTTGTTTGATACTGTATTATGCAAAACAGTATCACAAAAAATAGTATCACAATAGAAATGGACATAGAATTTGCACAGGTGCTCAGAATTTTTATTATAATATATTTTCGAAATGGTCTCGACGAGACGGTCAAGACCAGTCGCTTCGCCACTGCCTATGATGGATTTAACCCGTTTGAAATCGTCTCTTTAGCTTAAAATGACAATCTTTAATTTTTTTTTTTCAAAACAGTATCACAAATCCTCTAAAACAGTATCACGGATAAATATATATTTATTGAAGCCACCATTCATCTTTCTCTTGTTGAACATCTTTTGAACTTGATCCTTTTTCATTAACACTCCCAGTTCTTGATTGATCAAATCCTAGTTCTTCATTATCACTACAAGAATCATAAAGGTTCACTACAAGAATCATAGGTTTAACAAACTTTAATTTTTTTTTTCAAAACAGTATCACAAATCCTCTAAAACAGTATCACGGATTAATGTACATCATTTTGCTGCAAATTAAAGCTCTTCCAAGATATCTGAGTCCCTTAAAAGTAAGCAAACACATACTTCAGAGCAATGCCAAGATGAAGAAAGAATAACTGCTCACTATCATTAAAAACAGAGAAAAAAATCAGCAAATTTCACTATCATTAGAAACAGTATCATATATTGAAACACATCTATTGAAACAGTATCAAGCATTTTACATGTTTCAACATAAAATCCTAACTCACAACAACTACATTATCAAAAACTAGTTGAATCAGTTTATCCAAACTCCATTTATTAACTGCATTGCATATGTTTCAATTGGAACAATATCTCAATATTTTCATGATTATTTTTAACCGAAAATGGTTACTTTATACAAAAAATAAAAAATAAAAAAATATGTTCGCCATTGAAATATCAGCTTTCGAATTGTTTGTATGCGGTTACAGGTTACGATGAGAAGAATCAAACACAAGAAGAAGATAAAAATTGTTAAAAGTAAATGAAGGAATTTCTAAACAGCTATTGAAATAATTTAGTTGGTTTTTACGTGTTTAAATGACAGTTTTTACAATTGGAGGGTATATTGGTCTTTTAGTAATAAAGTATGACTTTAGTTGAATTAAGATTATATCATATGACTTTTCAACCCACTATGGCGTTAACAGTGACCGGCCCAAAATTTTCCCTTATTTTAAAATTGGTAAGCAGTGGGTGCAGCAATCCCTTTATAAATTCCCATACTTTTAATGGGCCGTCGGCAGGCGAATAGGCCCAGTTTGATGGCCTACTCCATTCGCGTGGGAATTGTGCTATATGGCCGAGTGATCTGGCATCTTTTCTAAATGTCCGTTGACCTATTTTTACAAGCAAATTATCAAATATATCCTTACATTTTCTTCCCCGCTTATTTCATTTCAAAGGATTTCAAATTCACTCTGCTACCTACACTGCCAGAAAAAAGATGATTTCAAATTTCACAAATTAATATCTCATTAATCTCGAAAGAAGCTTAAACAAGTGTAGAAAATTTTGTTTCAAGATTAGAATCTAATCCATCTAAATTCTTGCAAAATATGTGGTTATTTTTCTTTTCTTTTTTAATTTATGGTAGAAATTATAGATTTTATGGTATAAATCATGAAAATATATATACATTTGAGTATGAATTGTAATTTTTGTGAATTGTAATTTTTGCTTTAAATTTGTGTAAATTTGAGTTCATTTAGAATTAGTTAATTAAAAAATCAGTTTAATAAATATAAATTATCTCAACCGACCCATGGTCGGTTGAGTTGATTAGGATCAATTATGTTGGTTACTGACGAGGATATTTGAGCTTTTTTTAATATAAGAGTGTAGATTTTATAATCACAGATTGTGGGGAGGTTTTTTCCTCTGTGAGGAAAAAAAAAGATTATGTACATGTGTCATTACATCTTTAATTTCTCCCTTGAAACGAAACTCTCCCTCAATCTATCAATCATATCCCTCAAACGGTCATCTACAAACGCTACTCATCGCTTCAATCCATCATCCTAAAACTATAAATTATATTTTCTCTTTTCTTATTTTTGTTATAGTTACAACAATATATTTTTCTTCGTTCTTTTATTCCTAAATTTTTATTAATATTATTTTTAGTTTCACAACTAATATTTGAGAACAAATCATACATACACCGATTAAGCAGTATAGGTTAGCTCTTTTGCCATTCTTCGTACTTGACGCACGCGGCCCTCCATTCGCCTTTCCTCCAATTTCTCCTTACAACTTCCGTTACCAATTTACCACCACTGTTGACGGTTCCCCAAGTTTTCCGGCAAAAAGTCTCCGGTCGGCGTCTTCTATTTTGCGTTCCAACGTTAAATTCTTCCACCAGAAATAAGTTCAAACTCAATGTCTTATAGGTAAAGATAAAAATTTCATCATTCACCGCTGCTATATTCTTTTTAGGGTTTAGGGTTTTACAGATTTTTTCCCACAAAATCAGTATAATGTACGCGTTGCTAAGAGCTAAATTTGGTTATAAGAAAACCCTCAATTACGTCAATGAATCGCTTTCTTCTTCTTGCCTATTGAGGAAATTACGCTCATTCTCCGATGGTGGCGATTCCAGTTACCCTCCGGAACCCATTCCAAACAGGCCCTTGAGGGACGAGTCGAGAAAAAGGCAAGCATACCCTTCTCCAAACACCAGATTCCCAAAATTCAATCGTGTTGGGGAAAATGGAAATCCGAGTTCAGATAGGAGTGAAGGTGACAATTTTCTGGAAAGATTCAAGCTCGGGTTTGACGAGAAGATAGGAAATACGAAAGGCGTTTCTTGGGAGGACAATGTTAGTAGTAACAATGAGAAAACTGAAAATGTTGAGCCAATTTCGCCTCCGGGGGATGCAGATGAGATATTCAAGAAGATGAAGGAGACTGGGTTGATCCCAAATGCGGTGGCAATGCTTGATGGTTTATGTAAAGATGGGTTGGTGCAAGAGGCAATGAAGCTTTTCGGGTTAATGCGTGAGAAGGGTACTATTCCGGAAGTGGTTGTATACACTGCTGTAGTGGAAGGCTTTTGCAAGGCACAGAAGTTTGAAGATGCAGTGAGAATTTTTAAGAAAATGCAGAGTAATGGGGTCGTTCCAAATGCATTTAGCTATGGGATTTTGATTCAGGGGCTATGTAAAGGGAAGAGGTTGGAGGACGCCTATGAGCTTTGTATTGAGATGTTGGAAGCTGGGCATTCCCCAAATACGGAAACTTTCACAGGCTTGGTTGATGGGTATTGTAGGGAGAAGGGTTTGGAAGAAGCTCAGATGGTGATCGGGGTGATGAGGCAGAAAGGATTTTTCATTGATGAGAAAGCGGTTAGGGAGTATTTGGAGAAGAAAGGGCCTTTCTTGCCTTTGGTTTGGGAGGCAATCTTGGGGAAAAAGGCTTCAAAGAGGTCTCTATTTTGATGGCTCTATTATTATGTTTACTTTTTTGTTTCTTTGTTTTGTTTGTCTGGATGAATCTTAATGAACAATATTGAAAATTCCTCTCGTCTCCTTATCATTATGAGTATCATTTTGCCTTCGAGTATTTCTCTCACTGTATATTCAATTCCTTTCTGTGCCGATTATAGTGTTGAATCTGCATTTAGCTTGTGTAGAATCAGTTATTTGTAAATTTGCATTGGCTAAATAGACCAATTCCGTCAAGATCGATTAATTTTTTGTAGCATTCAGTGTCTTCAGAGTTCAAATCCAAGTGAATCTTGCCACGAGTGAGCAAGAAACACAGCAGCACAGCCAGATCCTAGGCTTGCATCAAAATGTGATGCTTATTTAAGCCCAGGCGTGCACGAGAAACTGCATCCTTCATAGTCACGACCATGTCAATTTCTGAAACAGAAAGAAACCATTGAATCATACTGACACAGCTCAAAAGTAAACTGAATTTCAAAACCTTGAGATCTTACTGAGAGTACCAAAAACATGCTTCTTGCATTCAACAAGCCGGGGTTATTATTTTGAAGAAAGGGCATTGATATCAGGATCATGTAAAATGTTAACTTAGCTTCTGCAACAGCAAAGGATTTACTTATCTGATGAATCATAAGCATCTATAAATAGTATGATTAAAGTTATGAAGATATCTTAATGTTCAAACAGAATGAAGTAGAACTGAATCTCAATTCTGTACGAGACCATACTTAAACATCAAATTCAATAAAGATAAACTGGCAGTGATATTTACATGTGATCACCCAAGCGTTTCAAGAACACAGTCCAACATGACATGAAAATCCTTGGAACATTCCAAACACTGGTTTGAATATAAATGCATCAAAATTCGTCAAAATTTGCCATGAAGAAGAAAAAAGAAAAAATACGTAGGGCCCGGCACAGCCCACAAGCAATGAGCCTAAGTTTTATTTTATCTTATATATTTATTTAAAATTATTCATGAGGAAGTGAAAGTATGGACAGAGATTTGGAAATAAAACTTCAAGGGCACATCTCTCTCTGCTCTCATATCAGATGCCTCTTTCATGTTCTTATAAATGAACTTTTGAAGGATTAAGAGGATTTGGACAATGTAGACTGGACCAGTTGATACAAAAACTGGCTCCTCTATAACATCAATGAGAAAGTCTTGATCCTTCTTAATATCAGCATACAATGGTCCCAAGCAATCGTGCTGAGAAATGTTAAGCCTCCAGTGACCATAACTCATCGTGGTTTTGAGGAAGACAGGAAGGACTTGAACTAACCCAAAGCTTAAACGAGTGACAGCCCATCCTTCCCGTGCTGATTATTCAGTAACCCATCCGGATCAATTCACGTGTGGTTTCCCCAAAAAAAACTCGCACACAGTAACCTGTTTTATTTAATACCTAGTTGTATAATAATCATCAGTAAATGACATTCCATCATCCTTCGACCCCGTGATTTCATATCACCCACGTAATTCTGAATATCAGTGGCAACCTCCGATTAGATATCTACTGCATCCTCCCTTTCCTTTAATCTCCAACAGATCCTACAATTTTCCAACAACACTTGGCCATTTCCTTTAAACCAACCAAAGTCACATTCGCATTATGGCAGAGCAGAATTTTCCATCCAATTCGTCACATTTCCCAAAAGGACGTGCTCAACCTCCGAGGTATGGGGATTCCCCGAACTGCAAGGACTATAAATCGATCCCACGTCACATTTGTTTTTGCAAACCCCCAACAAAGCTGTCGTTTTTATAGGCCTAATTCAGCCGTTGGTCTGAAATCACAAAACCCTTTCGCAGGTTTGGAAAGTAACCCCATCGACAACCCATCAGTGCATTGCATACCTCAGAAAATGTCAAATCTGGGTACCCTAAAGGATGTGCCAGCTGATGTGCACCATGGTGAGGTGTAGTTGAGAGGGGTACTGATCCATGTTGACGGTTTTGGGTGTGGCAGGTTATATGCAGAATTGCAGATATATGCATGTATTATGCGAGTATAACATATAACATATATGGATAGAAAGAAAAAGAGCGGGACGAAAGAAGAACTACCAACCTGGGGGTGCAGAAACCAGGAGTTCTCCGAGAATGGGAACGACTGGAAGTATTTGGAAGAACCAAAACAAAACAATGTAATTTTAGTAGATCACCGCAGTTAAAAGAGAGGTGGAATGTCAACAACACTAATTTTTGAGCTTGTTTAGTATAGTTCATAAACTAGTTTACTTGACCAAGAATGGTAAAAAATTTCATGCTACCAAGGCAAATTTTTTGGTCAAACAAACTAGTTTGTTTATAAACTAGATCAAACGAGAATATGTAGGGCCTGTTGTCATGCTATATTTTGATTTGATAAATATATTTTATTGTCAAGAAGAATGAAATCAGGTGACATATCTGTTTCAAAACACGTGGTTTCTAGAAACAACTAAAATTGCTAACGTAAAATAAAAGTCAAATAAGTTCATCTATGAATCATAAGAACGAGTTAGAAATGAATAAATTTAAGCAACCTCGAACAAAAATATTTCTTATTCATTAAGTACAAGATATTTGGATCAATTTGCCAGAATAGCGTTAACTGCACTCAGTAACCGATTTTTTGCCATGCTTATGGTCTTTAAATTCTAAAAGATGTGCCATCATGGTCCAAAGATTTGTTATCATATTAGAAAGATGTGTATTAAGATGAAAAAGTGTACGGAAAAGTGACTGCTCAACTTGCCTATAAAAGTTCGAAGCAACTTATAGACATAAATGATCAATGAATACAAATGCTAAGCCATGCAATCCAAAATAACATTGTATGGTTCATGATAACAAGTAAAGAGATCAATGATATCCATATGGAGGTCACAACAAGATCGTAAATTTAGCTAATTTAGGCATAATTATTCCAAGCAGCAAATAACATGTGCTATCCCCGTGAAAGAGAGCACAAACCACGAATAATTACTGACATACCAGTTCCCAGCAGATTATTGTGCAAGTCAAAGTGTAAAGGAAAGTGTCTGCTCAAATTGCTCATAAAAGTTCAAAGCAACTTATAGACATAAATGATCGATGAATACAAATGCTAAGCCACACAATCCAAAATAACATTGTAAGGTTCACGATAACAAGTAAAGAGATCAATGATATCCATACAGAGATCACAACAAGATCGTAAATCTAGCTCATTCAGGCATAATTATTCCAAGCAGCAAATATCGTGTGCTATCCCCGTGAGAGATAGCACAAACCACGAATAATTACTGACATACCATTTTCGAGCAGATTATTGTGCAAGTCAATTTCATTCCTGTTGCTTATCCTCCTCCTTGGCTCAAAGCCTCTGCATAATCAAGAAGCTGTTATGATCACATTTTAATCCCATGTCTCCTCTTACTCTATTTTGCCTTCGTACGACAAAAATAAATGAGAAACATAAATGCGAACGTATCAACATACATGCATTGTTGAGAGACGCTCTTACACATACATGGAAGGGAACTTTGCAGGGGCAGTTTTGGTTATAATGATTCTGTAAACATGGTAATCCAACTGCCGCTCCATTAAGCACAGCTATGAACTCAATTGGCAAAAGCACATCAAATAACAGGAAGGCATTATCCATTTGCACGGTAACATCGTTGACATGTACAATGCAAAAAATTTACAGAATGATAACATTAATCGAACACATGGATGCTTATGTTAATTTTTCATCTGCATGAACGTGACATTAAACTGAAACAAAACAGAAAGGTAAGAAGAACTGAGGAAAAGGTAAAAATGTTATTGCAACACTTACTGCCATATTTTACAGTATTTAAACTACAACACCCATCACGGGTTTCAGTTACAGGGAAGACGGAGTTAAAAAAGCAATCAACAGAACTAATGAGCAACAGCTCTCTGAAAATGTTTACAACCCACATGAGATTTCCATGCCTTACAGGTTACTACAGAATCGAAAATACACAGGAGACACCTACTTATTTTTCAGACCCATTCTCAACACCAAGCCCGTACAAAACGCCAGAATACTTTTCGGTGGAACCGTTAAAGAAGTTATCTTTCAACTTCTTGAATGCGGACGACGTAAGCAAACTGTCTGAACCTGCCTGGTGACAAATGCCAATCCTCTCAAGTTCCAGGAGCTCTGCCAACTTATTCAGCCCACCATGAAGGTTGTTGCAGAACTTCATCAAATGCTTGATATCATACACCATGGGAAAATACATGTTGAGCAAATCGAAGAAATCTGACTGAGACTCGGGCAAATTCCTACAAGTCAATAACTTAAGCAAATATCCAAAATCATAGCCACTGTGGAAAGTCACCCATTGCACGCCACCATTCAAAACAATTCCTGAAGACATCAAGAGCTCGGCAAAACGGTTTGCATCAATGCCCATCTCATTATTCTTCTTAAAATCAATCCCCGATTGCATCAGAAGCTCGATTGAATCATTGGCGAAAATGTCCTTGTTGACATCGAATTCACGGAAATTAAATTGCCAAATGCAGTAAGTATCAGTTCCACAAGTGGGTAAATTCCCATTTTCATCTGAAAATGTCAGACCTAACTGAATCAACTTCAACATATCAACATTATCCTTCAAAGTCTGATAATTATACTCGTTAATATGCTTAAAATTCCTGACGGGACGAAGAACCACACCCGGAAACTCAGTATCCATTGCAATATAAGGATATTCGTCCACGATTTCACGAATTAGAGCAAACTCTTGTTCAAGATTGTCATTCCATACCTCCCTAATTTGAATAGAATCATTTTTTGACAGCTCCGAGATCTCTTCCATTCAGGTCAACTTTTACTTGTATCGGCAGCAAAGAAAACAAATATTTGGAAACAAAACAACCAGGAAACGCGTAGTCTTCAACTCAACCAACCAGATCTGTAAATATTACAATAAAATAAGACAAAGCCAAGAAAAAATTTCAGCATAAAGATTCAATCTTCGACAGGAAACAGTAAAATACCAGATCTATACAGCAACTAAAAGTTCATAAAAAAGCCAATCAAATAGCAAAAACAAAGTTCAAGATCTGACCTTTAATTGGTGAATATAGTGTTTAATTGAACAGATCTTGAGTTTTGTGTGAACTGGTCTTTGTGTCAACGAGAGGACGATGAAAAGCAAGAGAGGAGGCTTGGGGCCAACCACGGAATCATATGAAGAGACAGGCAGCACAGAGGTAAAAGAGAGGAAAGTATTCGTAGGAGGATTGGCAAACGACAGCGTTAATTGATATGGGAAAGCAATACGACGTCGCTACATTGGTTTCTATTGGGATTCTGTCAATTGCTTGAGGCTGACTTTTAGCAGCCAAGATTGACCTGGTAAAACATTTGATCTAGTGGAACAAAATTTCTGCTCTCCTCAAAAAAAAAAAAAAAAAAAAATTAAAATTTTAATTTTCTTAATAAAAGTATTCAATAAAAATATTTTGTATTATTTTTACTTTTGCCTTTTTAAGTTTAGTCTAAGGTGTTGTAAATTGATTTCTTTTGTATTTTATTTTGAGAAATTAGCGCAAATAATCCTTAACCTTTATTTTCAATGCGGAAATAGTCTCTAATTTTTATTCTTTGGCACAAAAGTTCTTAACCTATGTGTTTTGATACGCAATTGGTCCTTATTTGATTTAAAAGACAAATACTTATTTTTAATTAAATAAAATTACAATTAGATTTCTAACCTTTGCAAATTGTGCAAATAAGTTCGGTACATTTAATTTAACATATTAAATATATTATTATATGTTACCACCTGATTTTGATAGGACCTCCACATCAGCAAAGGCCCAACGAAAGTCCCACATAGGCCTAACAAGGGCCTCGTAAATTCTAAGAGAGCCTCGGAGGCCCATCAAACGTCTTAGCATTCTTGAAATAAAGTATGGCGAGGCCCACGGAGGGCCTCGACATTTATGACCGACCCATAGGGCCTTGCCGGGCTTCGTATTTATTATGACTAGCAGGCACCACGATATTTTAGAATGACCAGAGAGATAATTGAAGGCAGATTGCATTGGGTTGGCATACGGATCCTCACAAGAAAACCAAATTGTAATATCCTAAAGATTAGGCAACGTGATAAACTCAAATAAGGCAGATAATCTTGGAGATTGCCCCAACAAGGAATCATCCATATCTCATAAGGAAGAAGGATCCGATAGGATATCTAATTGATTTGTTTCCTAAATCAACTAGGTCTCTTGTGCTATAAATACAACGTCTCCAATTGTTCTAAGGTACGCTCTTTTTTGCACTTGAATTTTACTCTAAACTCTGCTCAAATCTCTACTTGCTTGTCCCTCTCACACTCAATTACTTTCGCCCCTCGCGTATTACTCTTATACCGACAGTTGACTTGATCATTGGAGTACCAATGATCGTCGGACCCTTTTTCTCTAGAGATCTTAGTGTCTAACAATTGTCCAAGTGTGCAGGTATTATACAAGTTGGTAGAAGAGTGACTGAAGATCTATTGACACGTAGATGGTGCAAGTTTCGACGTCAACAGATTGGCGCCGTATGTAGGAAACGAAAAACGTTACACAACCAAAAACTTGTGGTAAAAAAGTGTTTTCTACCAGGAAGAGCATGGCAACCGAACATTCCATGGAAGAGGAAGTCGAATCCCACCACACTGGCCTGCGGCAGGAGAGCATTCAAGACCTATAGAACGTAACCCGCCGCAAGAGGAGAAGACAATGGCAAAAGCAGACGGTTGAACAGGAGAACCAAGACCTGAGGCTGGACAACGCCCAGATGAAGGCAGCGCTTGAACTTTGGGAGAATCAATCTCTCCAACATGAACCCAAGCGCAGTCGTGTCCGGAGAAGCTCCTCATAGTCCGGCTCAATAGAAAGCCATCGGACTCAAGATTACCTGCCCGTTTCAAATAGTCGGAACCCTCGGAACCACGTTCAGAAGCCCTCGCAGGATGACCAGAAGGAGAGACCTCTTCCGGCGCAGGAGAACTGGCCTGTTCTTGCTGTAGCGTGTTTGACAGGTTGGGGTGGGATCCTCCATAGCACCACCTCTGCCAACACACAGCAGGCGCAGTGAATACAGTGAGGCCCACACGGAGAGGAGGAAGGACCCGAAACAAAGCTATGCGAGGCCCGAAGAGGAGAATGAGAGGTTAGAATGCTACGAGGACGATGACGACAAAAATCTCCCGTTCACTAATTACATGAAGGCCATGGAGATACCCGCGAACTTTTGGATGTCTCTTAAGGACAAATATAATAAGAGAGGCGACCCTACGGATCACATTAATATATATATATATATAAGACGAAGCTCCAAGGCCAATCCCCTACAGTGAAGTGTCAGAATTTTCACACCACACTCGCATCTGACGCAAAGAGTTGGTACAATAAGCTAAAACCATGGAGTATCCGGAGCTGGCCTCAGCTCAAAAGAGAGTTCGTCAATGCCTTTATTGGCAATTGGACGATGATAACTCACATTGTCCAGCTCAACGACATTCGACAGAAGGGAGGAGAAACAGTCAAGAGCTACTTCAAGAGGTTCAGTAACGTTATCAATAAAATCGAGACTGTAACCGATGAAAAAGCCTTGGACACACTCGTAACTGGACTTCGCATGTGCACTCTCTTCTAGAGAGACGTACAGAATAGTCAACTAAAGACTTACAGTCTGCTGGTAGACTTGGCCCAGTGCAAAATTTGGTCAGAAGAAATGATCGAAAATAGGGAGAAGGCTGAAAGGGAGAGAGGAGATCGCTACAGAAGAGAGGGGCGACGCTCATCTGAACTTCGTTTCAACTGTTTTCAGAGAAGGGGCTCTCTTGGACCACCGAACAACCATTACAAGAGGTTCAACCAGACGGAAGTAGCCCAGCCCCCATCCTAAAATGCCCGCGGTGGCCCCCTTGCCGGCAACAGCACCACCCAAGTTCTGTCGCATACACAGGACTAGGGTACATAACACGGAAAATTGCCCCGACGTGAGAGAACTGATCAATTGCAGAAACCACGGGCAGGGTTAGGAGAATCGACCCACGCGAAGACGCTGAGGACCACCCACCCAGGGACGAAAACCTCCTCTTCGATGCCAGGACGATGGACCTCACCGCAATGGCGAAAGAAATGATAGAAATAGGAGACCCGCCGAGGGCAAAAGGGCTTGCGGGAGCCCCCCAGTCCGAGAAATAAACACGATCATATGAGGGCCCTATATCGGAGGGCACACCATGAACTCGCGGTGAAACTACGCAAAGGCAGCGAGAGAAGAACTCATGGAGAGTTGACAGGTCCATGGACACCGACCAAGAGCACTGCAAATCTTGTTCACTGAAGAAGACGATGCCGATATACACTACCTTCACTGCGATGCCCTGGTAGTCCACACCGTCGTTGCCAGAAATAGACTAGGACGGATGTTGATCTACGATAGAAGTGTCGTGAATATCCTGTTCGGCAGTGCCTTCGATTAAATGGACGTGGATTATAAGCTAACAGCCATTTCAGAGTCGCTATTCGGTTTCACAGGGGATAGTCTCGTCCCGCGATGAAGGATTACCCTCGTGGTGGACTTCAGAGAATCTCCGTGCCACCTCCAGAAGTTCATGGAATTTTTTATAACGGATACCTGCTCCACCTACCATGGAGTCTTCGAAAGACCTGTGTTGAAGGATTTACAGGCGGTCACGTCCATACATCACTTGGCAATAAAGTTCCCGACACTTGGAGGGGTCGCCAAGATTTGTGGCAATTAGACAGAGGCTAGGGCATGCTATATGAATGCATTACGAAAAGTGGCAAAGAGCAAGGATGTCACCCCGGTAGTAATGACAATACATTCGGAGCCAATGGATGTTGACCACGAAAAGATGGATGAGAAAATGATACTGGACGAGGGCAACAGGTGAAACCCAATTTGCCATGGCATACAGAGCGGAGGCAATGATTCCCGTCGAAGTAGGACTATCCTCTCCCAGGCATTTACGCTTCGACGAAGTGACAAATGACGATCTACGCAGGGCGAACCTGGACTTGCAGGACGAAAGACACGCAGACTCGCAGCTTCACCTCATGATCTACCAAAGAAAAATAGCTAGATACTACAACTCCGAGGTCAGAAGCAGGAGTTTTTGCGTCAACGACTTTGTCTTGAAGAAAGTATTCCAGGCTAATAGAGAGGTGGGAGTTGGAACCCTTGGACCCACCTGGGAAGAAATTCGGCATGGATCCTACATATTAGACAACTCGAAAGGAAGGGAGACAAGACATCCCTGGAATATCGTCCATATGCGGTCATATCATCAGTAGTTTCATTTTACACTTCTCAATTTTCCAGCATTGTTTTCGACATCTCTAGACACCGCGTCTTTAATAAAGTTCATGGTTTTCTGAAACAAAAGTGTTCCCTGTCACACAACACCAAGTAAAGACAATTCGACAATGAGGGAGTGTGGTTCGCGGCCAACTCTTTGAACTCGCTGGATAAACATTCCACGTCTAATTAAGCAAGTAAATACAATTCGACAGTGAGGGAGTGTAGTTTGCGGCCAACTCTGTGAACTCGCTGGATAAACATTCAATGCGTAATTAAGTAAGCAAATGCAATTCGGCAGCGAGGAAGTGTGGTTCGCGGCCAACTCTGTGAACTCTCTGGATAAACATTCAACGCGTAATTAAATAAGTAAATGTAATTCAGCAGCGAGGAAGTGTGGTTCACGGCCAACTCTGTGAACTCGCTCGATAAATATTCGACACGTAATTAAGAAAGTAAATACAATTCGGCAGCGAGGGAGTGTGGTTCACGGCCAACTCTGTGAACTCGCTGGATAAACATTAAATGCGTAATTAAGCAAGTAAACACAGTTCGGTAGTGAGAGAGTGTGGTTCGCGGCCAACTTTGTCAACTCGCTGGGTAAACATTCAACGCGTAACTAAAACGAACAAAGATAATGGATTTTCGTTGGCCTACATGGCTGTATAAGATAATTTACATGATAACGCACGTCACAAAAATCTTTACATTTTTATACCAAACAACAATACTGGTAAGAACGTGCAAGACTATCAAGCCCTAGTCGGGCCCTTGGGATTCGCATAACCTAGAGCCCTGTGTTTAGCCAATAGATCATGGGCCTTCGACAACTCATTCAGCGCCTTGGCCAATTTTTTATCCTTGTCATGGACCATGTTTTGGCAAGACCTCAGTTGCGATCCAGCCTTCTTCTAGGCCTCTACGCATGCCAGTTGGATTGTTTTAGCTTTGGTAATGTCATATGTGGTGCGTGCCCTCGCGTCTTCAGAAAATGCGAGTTGTTCCCGAAGGTCCTTATTTTCTGAACGCAGCACGTCAACATCTTCATCTCTCCCAACAGTGGAGCGCAATTCGTCAAACATCATCGCCAATACTTTGTACAACTCGCAATTAAGCACGTGACTGCGGGAGGTATACATTTCAGCCAGTTTCAACAACTCCGTCAATCCTGTGTTATCTGTCATCCTCCCTAAGGCAGAAGTCCAATACTTATGAACTGAGGATGCTGCTGTGGCATCCGGGGCTCGAAGTTTTCCTAAGACCGTGGGGTCCAACTTGTCCAGACGGGACCCAATATTGATATATTCGTATTTGTCGGAAGGATGAGGTGTAGGGGTTCAGAACACCTCCTCCTTGCTATTGGCACCTACATTTCTCTTGCCCGATTATCTAGCGCTTTCCGACGAAAGCACGGGTCCCGCAGGAAATGAAGCGGAAAGCACTCCCGATGTCACTTCTAGCGCTAGAGGGATGGAGGAAGGGCTGCCCACCATTGCCTCTGGTGTCTGCAAAACAGTAATCCCTGGATCAGATGCTGTAGAGGGTACTGAGGGTGGCGGGAGAATATCATCCACGACCCCTCCACGCCTTATCTTAAGCTTTGGGACGCTGGAAAAATAAAAACCTGACATAGCTAACGACCACCGAGATCTGAATATGGTGGTAGGAGAGCAAAGGTAGGAAAAATGAAATGAAGTCCTACAAGCATATATATAAGCACGGGAGAATACGAGCGGTCAGATAAACCAGCAAGTAGAGAATGGGTGAATGCACCTCAAATAAACCCTAGGAAGATGTAAATGGTGCGTGAGGATACGCGCATCGTGAATGGTACATTCACCATGGGTTGGTGACACCACCAACACGTATCCCGCGTGGGAACGTAAAGTATAAGAGCCTCGCAAAGTTCGCGAGGACGTCTTGTCCCGTGAGCTTCATAGTTACGCGAAAGAGAAGGCGGGGCCGAACTCCAGAACTTCAGAATAGAGCACCGACAGAGGATGTTCTCCGCCATCCACCGAAGTTGCCCGGTCCAAATACCACAAGCAATCCACACAAACGAAACAACCATGGGAATTCCAGTACAATCTTATTTTATTTATCATAATTCGGGGTACAAGGCAGAAACAAACAAGAATGATCATTATCCTACTATTCCACCGCCTCTTTGGGTCGGCACATATTGGGATATTAGATCTGCTAGGTCTATACACTGGTCTTCATCCCAAACCTCGTTAGGAGATAGAAATCTGGTTCCACCACGATCAAAAGTCTTCCAAAATCAATACGAGTTGATTTGGTGACTAATTAGGCCATACTGCTCAAAAAATACCGTTGACACCTTTTGGCAGATGGCCCTCAGTCTCCTCACCCGAATCAAGGACGCACCGTTCGGGGTATGGCCAGGCTAAGGCTACTAGGCCCAACCCTCCCGTACGTTTGGTCCTCTGAACGTTGATTAGCTGGGTATTTGGTCCTTTGAATATTGATTCTCCAATTGGTAGGCATTCTGGACGCCGTTTCTTTATTCGTACCTCCATAGCACGTTTGATATGAAAGGTATGGTCACACGACTCAAAAAAAATTGTGACGCTGGAAGCTTATTCACGTAATTTACCAGAGTTACACATGTGTGAGGAACATGATTAAAGGCCCTTAGTATTTTTTATAGAGGCTGCATGAGAACTTGACACAAGACAATAAGTGCAACTGTCCAAAAGGTATTTGGAACGCCACATGACTGTGTTGCCTTTCCACTTTCTGGGACATTAAAGACACTGACTCTTCAGATCCTACAAAGAAGTCAGCATTATTAATGCCCAAGGGAATGATTCTTCAATTTCGAGATCTACTTCCCATGCCTGGTATACATAATCACTCATGTAATTAAATGTTGGGGCAAAAGATACGCTAGGAAAACAAATTTGATAGTCAATGCGGGAACATACGCAAAGAAAGGAAACAATGCGGGCCTTCCTCCACAACATGTGGAGAGATTTGATCATCGGCTTCGCATGGAACGGCGTCTGTTGTCGGAGCCTCGATAGGAGCCTGACGAAGGAAAGAGATGTCCCACTCCTGATGGGTTTCTGTGATCCGCTCTACCAGCTGCTCGCCTCCTATGGTCATCAAGCGATGGGCGAGGTCTTGATACTCGGGTGTGTCCACGAACGCGTCCTAATACACCTCCACCGTCTTGGCTTCGGCGCCCTTACGCTCGGCCCTGACCCTTTCCAACTCCTACTCCGCCGCGGCCAGCAGCTTCTACTTTTTTGATGTGATGATCTCTAGACTGCTGTTCACGGTGGCTAGCACGGTCTCAACTGCGAGGGTCCGGTCTTCGACCAACTTCTGAGCCTCCTCGGCATACTTTTGAGAAGCTTCGGCAGCTTTTCTCTGATCTCGAGCTTGTTTCAAACTTTCTTTGGTAGCCTTCAACTCAATTTCATACTTGGCCCTCGTGTCAGCCTCCTTCGTCACAACCAAGTCCAGCTTGAACTGAAGAGCCCTCTTCTCAGATTCCAGCTGTGCCTTCTCCAGGCTCATGGCCTTCAGGTCTTCAGACAGCTTTCTGGACTTGGCCTCCCCTTCACTGCACTAACCATCGAAACTTTTCAGAGTTCTGAATAACTCTTTGGTCATAACCAATCCCCGTATCAAGTTCATCTCCACTATTTGCAACCGCTCGCGTATTGTGGCTTCCTCAGCCGCTTTTTCCCACTTTTGGGTCCAGTATTTGTACACGCTCACCGCCATCATCGCAGGGTGGGCATGAAGTAGTTCCATCACGGAGGTTTCTAACTCCTCCTTGTGCTGGAAAATGCAGACACGGCTCTCCTGACTAGTCGAGGAGCCAGAATTTCCTGCGCCCTCAGCCCCTCCATCAGGGTTTGGCGAAGACTGGGGCCTTCCTTTTCCAGGCGGCTGCGTCACTCGTGTCCTCGGCAATTCTCTTTTCTTTATCCTTGGGGGGAGCGGAGTCAGGTAGAGGATGTGAGGACGAAGGCGAGGATGGATGAGGAACAGTTTGTCCAGGAACTGGTACATCGGAGGTCAAAAGATGGACTATCCTTAACGGCGTCGCACCCCGGACCTCTTGCGATGGATAAGACGCCTCTCGCGGGGGAGTCTGGGCCGATGAACCCTCTCCACTGGCGGGACGGGCGAGTCGGAGCGCAAGAATCCCTTTGAACCTGAAAGTTGTTAACATAAACACCAAGATGCAACTCATTAAAACAACTTTTCAAAAAAAAAAGAGAACCTGCTAGCGAGACTCACCAATCAGTCCGTAGCAGATCAATAAATTGTCGTCCTTCAACAAGTTGCTGAGACTCCTGAAGTCGATGTTGAGCGCTCGCACCCTATTCCACTTTGACTTTAACTCTCCTTGGTCTCTCTTCAGGATAGGTGGCTTCTTGCAGTCTGCAAAAGTAAGCAAGACATTAAGTCAGGAATTATGATCAAAATCTGCACAAGGACAGCAGTATATACCGAGTTCTCCAAATCGGTGGAGAATAGACACGTGGAGAAGATGATCCTCCTGCATAAACTCCCATGCCCCCGCCTACGAAGATGAACCTCCTTCTAGTTATGCACTTTATTGGGACTATCGGTGGCCGTCTCCCATTATTGTCCTGGCCGATGAGAAATGTTGTACCAGCTCGTAGATCGGCAGGGCCGGTATATAGATTCAAACTCTCTCGGGGTCAGGTTCCCTCCTGCCTCGACAATTTTCCACAACAGGTATAAAGCCACCATCTGCCTCCAGCCATTCGACGTTATCTGGCAAGGGGCCAGATTTCAGTCTTTCAGAACATCGTAGAAGAAATGGTGCATGGGCAGGCGAAGGCCCTGCTACATTGCAGGTTCGTAAATCGCGTCGAATCCATCGGGTGGATCGTCGGTGCGTTCATCTGGTCCTGGAGCCCTGAGTGCCACGGACGAGAGAATGTCATAGGATAACCGTATATCCTCTAACTTCGCCTCAGTGATCCTCGAACGAGCCATAGACGCTTTGGTGGCCGACCGCTTGAGCTCCTCGTTGAGCGCCTTGGCTGCTGGGACATCCCTCTTATCGAGCGATCCCCTCATCTCAGGTACCCCGGCGTCAGGCCGCCTTTTTCCTGAGGCCTCTTTTGACGATCCGGTGGAGCAAACCCCCCTCCCGCTTGTGGACGGGGGTAGATGGGCATGCGACTAAGGGCACTTGGTTCACTTCTCCTACGACCTCAGATGATGAAGAAGATGAGGCGGATGGTGGTGACTCACCTCGAACACTAGGGTTTGTTCGAGCATCCGATTGATTCTGCGAGTCATCATGTCTAGATGACATTACAACCCCTCCAGTCTGGAAGATGGTACTTCAACTGTCGCCGGAATGTGTAGCAGAGTATAATCCCCAAATTATGGACTCAAGAAATAATTACGAAAGTAGGCTACGAAACAAATCACAGCAACTCTCACTGCGCTTATCTTGAAAATGCAGTGAGAACAAGGCACACGCTTAGAAATTTCTTGATTATCGGCGGAGCATTCCACAATACTCACAACAGGCACATAAGCTAAAAGAAGTGGTAATGAAGAAGGGCACCAAGCTTTATAGATTGAGGCACTCTAATCTCCACCGTCCAAATCCCATGTGTTAAATCTGAACCATTGGCCAGTGGACGCGTGTTTAAAATAAAGCAACAGGCGGGAAACGGAACCCTAAGCGTTTATTGAAACAAGAACGCACGTGCCTCACGCGCGCCCCCATTATCCGTCACGCGCCATTGACATTAAATGCATACATCCTCTCACTCATGATTGCCTGGCCACAGATTGACAACCTTGATTGACAGAATCACACCAACCGCAGACACGTCACCAAATGTCTAATCACTTGAAGCCCTCACCCGTCATAAATGTTCGACTTCGGACTTGGGAAACTATAATGAGTAAGTTCAATTCGTAAGCAATGCAATGCACGAAGACCACACTCTGTAGAACCCGTTGAATTCGAATTTTTTGTCCAAAATTTCTTCTCTTCTCTTACTTCCAAAGTCCTACGCCTATTATAAATAATAGGCTTGGACTTGGGGGACTATTGTTACCACCTGATTTTGATAGAGCATCAACGTCAGCAAAGGCCCAACGAAAGTCCAACATAGGCCCAACAAGGGCCTCGTAAATTTTAAGAGAGCCTCGGAGGCCCATCAAACGTCTTAACATTCTTGAAATAAAGTATGGCGAGGCCTACGGAGGGCCTCGATATTCATGGCCGACCCATAGGGCCTCGCCGGGCTTCATATTTATTATGACTAGCAGGCACCACGATATTTTAGAATGACCAGAGAGATAATTGAAGGTAGATTGCATTGGGTTGGCATACGGATCCTCACAAAGAAACCAAATCGTAATCTCTTAAAGATTAGGCAACGTGATAAACTCAAATAAGGCAGATAATCTTGGAGATTGCCCCGACAAGGAATCATCTATATCCCATAAGGAATGAGGATCTAATCGGGTATCTAATTGATTTGTTTCCTAAATCAACTAGGTTTCTTGTGCTATAAATGCAACGTCTCCAGTTGTTCTAAGGTACGCTCTTTTTTGCACTTGAATTTTACTCTAAACTCTGCTCAAATCTCTGCTTGCTTGTCCATCTCACACCCAATTACTTTCGTCCCCCGCGTATTACTCTTATACTGGCAGTTGACTTGATCGTCGGAGTACCAACGATCGTCGAACCCTTTTTCTCCAGAAATCTTGGTGCCTAACAATTGTCCGAGTGTGCAGGTAACATACAAGTTGACAGATGAGTGACTGGAGATCTGTTGACACGTGGACGGTGCAGGTTTCGACGTCAACACTATAGTCGTGTCAATTAAATTTTTCATAAAAGAAATATGTAATATATTGTGCTTTATGTATATGTAATTGCTATATGATTTGAAAATTTTGAATAAAAATTAAGTTAAATAAATAACAAGATGACGTATATAGTTTTATGACATTAAACCAATCTTACTATTTTTTTTAATATAAAAATATTAATAAAAATTAAATTACACATTATGTGTTCTTTATTTTTGAACGATTAGAAAACGATAAATTAAAATATGAAGAATACAATTTGAGCTCTAATATTTGTAGTTAATAAACGAATAGCTCAATTAAATAAAAATATTTGAGTATCAAGTTTGTGACAAGATTATTTTTCTCTTTAAATTGTAACGATAAAATTAAATTTTAAATGATATGATTAGTTAATAATAAATAATTAATTTTAATTAGCACGTTTGTTAATAATTATGAGATTAAATTTTAGTTATTTTATAATAGTTCGTAAAATATACAAAATAATTTAGTATATTATCAATTTGCTAGTTTTTTTAATATTTTATTAAAAAAAAAGTATCAAACCTATTTGTACTTTTTGCAAAGGTTGAGAATTCAATTGAAATTTTCTCTATTAAAAAATAAGAACATATTTGTCTTTTTATCAAATAAGAACCAATTGCGCACTAAAACACATAAATTTGAGACTTTTGTGCCAAAAAAAATAAGTGTTAGAGATTATTTTCATATTAAGAACAAAGATTAAGAACTATTTCAATACTAAGAACAAAAATTAGAGACTATTTATGCCAATTTCCCTTTAATTTTTAGAACGTTTTGAGAAATCAAATAAGACGAACTTATTTGACAAGGAGTAAACCTTTAGACAATTTTCATATGAAACACAGGAATGTTGATTACATTTTTGTTAAGAGATTTTTATTATGATTTGAAATAATAAGAGATTGTGAAAAGGGCTTTGATTGAAGAAGGTAGATTAAATTTAAAATAAATTACATTGAATCTATAAAATGAAATATTCAAAACAAAAAATTAATTATTTAAAATAACGAGTATCGAGTGACAATATCAATTAATTATGCAAAATATCATTTTTATTTATTCGTAGAAACATGAGTATTATTGAATTTAAATACGGTTATTCTTTCTACGTTATTTTACATAATACTATTTCAAAATTAAGTGCTCGTTTGGTTTTTCTTAACAGATTTTGATAAAAATTGATAATAATTGGAAGTCTTATTAAATTGATAGTTAAAATTAATTGTTAAATTTAGCTCAATTTTTTATCAACTTTTTAAACAAAATCAAATCATCGCTAAATTTTGAAGTACCATAAAATATCTTCCTTTATCAAGTAGTAAATAATTTGTACATTAATCAAAATAGTAAAATTTTGGTTGCTTGATCGTGCTGAAATTATTTTTTTAAGTGTGTATAAGTTGTGGATCATATTTAATATATGAATAAATAAATTAATAGTAAACTATGTATCCTACAAAATATGTAAATAAAAATTATATTTGATAAATTTAACTAATTTAGATTATAATTTAAACTTAGAGCTTATTTGTTTTTACTTAAAATTTTGCTAAAATACTGAAGTCAAAGTCAACAATTAATTTTAATCACTCATTTCGTGGACCCACAATTTTTTGCAACTTTTCAACCACATATTTCATCAACTTCTATCAATTTTTACAAAAAAATCTGATTTTAATCAAAATTAAACACACTCTTAGTCAAACATACACAGTTTCTCAAAGTGCTTAATGGTGTGTTATTAGTAGGTTAACATCGATGTCACACCAATTTATTTATATTTAACTTTTACATAATGAATGGATTGTGTCAAGATCTAATTAATTGCCTTTAGTGGAAAATGATGGGATCCATATAAATGTAAAAGCGACTATGCAATATTAATAATTGAGAAAGAGAAATGACTACAGAATTTTTTTTGGGATCTCACTTGATTAATTTGAGTCCATTTGCTTTCTATTAATATTCTTTATTAATACCATGTGATTACAAAAATATAGAAGTCAAAATATTTGAATTTCAATAATAACTAAAAACTATATTGAATAATTTGATATATGATAACATCATATTATTAGTTGAAGGATATAAAAATAAATTATATATATAAACAATGACAAAGTTATTTTAGTTTATTTAATTTCGATCATCAACGTGTTCTTACACTCTTATTTCAGTATGTCCCCTCAACTGAAATAGAAGGATTTCATTTACATTTTGCTTTTAAGCTTTGAGAACTATAGAAAACCAAGACCTTGATAAAAGAGTAATCAAAATATTGTATAACGAAATTTAAATTGTTCATAAGTTTATCGTGAACAAAGTGCAACTTTACCTCATTGTGTTTCATGATAGATAGAATTAGTTGTTAATGGTATCACTCCCGTGTTGTCATTCCAAATTTCTAGAGGTTATGAAAGAGAGATTTTCAATTGTATGAGAAAAAGATTGAATTCAAAGTAATTTTAGCTAAAGCTTCTTATTTTGATTTGATACTTGATAATGTCACCGAACTTTTTTTATTTGAACTCCAAGATAAATGGTTTCGTGCCATTTAACACAATAGTTACGCCGTCTAAAGAGTATCCTCGATCAACATCACACGAACTTATTGGATCGAGTTGAGAAGTTGGTTTGATCACAATACCTCCTGTCAAGTATCTTAACACCCTTGTCGATTAGAAGGCAATATGGATACAATTCTTTTATTGTGTGCTATTGAATAGCTTCAATGATACTTTGTAAAGTCTCTAACATGGCATAAGGTAACCTCCATCAAGAGTAAATTGTGTCCCTATTGTTGGTTAAGATTTTGCACCTTAAATTTTTGTTCTATTGAGTGGGTCTAAAATATATTTGAAATAAAATAGATATTGAAATGCACGAAATCCTAGTTCGTTAGGAGAAAAAACATTGTTCATTATTGGAATGCGTATTTGCAACAATTCACATTCGTACTCAGGCATCATCCAGGCTTGTTGAATAAGGTGGCGAACACAATTAGCCACCACCACAGTCTATTATCTTAGTTTGCGGGTTTCGGTCCAGGGTTTTGATTCATTCACTATACTCTATGAGTTGAATCCGTACTTTAGCCCATTGTGTCCCAACTATTGACTACCCGGCACCTTAACTTTGTTTCAGATGTTGGCTTTTTATTCCAAGGTCTTCAATTGTGATTTTCAAACTGCAATTTGCACCTCAAAATTATTTCTGAATTGCATGCAAAAGCCATGTGGGTCAAGATCGCCCAATGGTATTGATAACTGCTTCGTTCTTCTAGTGTCCGCTGCAAGGTGTTGCGATACGTACACGTTGCAGGGTGTGCCGCATGGATAAGGGTCGAGCCACGAATCCTAGTCTCTACTAGCCACTATATATTCCCACCATGCCTTCGTGGTAGGCCTTTCTTAGACACGGCAAGGTAATAACTCCATATTTGTTATTGTTGATCATTTCTCCAAGATTGTCCATTTTGTACCTTGAAAGTGTACTACAGATGTCGTTAATGTTGCTCTAATATTCTTTTAGGACGTGTATCATTTGCATGGTTTCGTTCACTTCTATTGTTTCTGATCATAACACTTGTTTTAGCCATTTTTGGCATATTGTTTGGAAATCGGTGAACATATATCTGAATTTTAGCAGTGCTTATCACCCTTAGACTAATGGCATACTGAATTGGTAAACTGATCATTAGATGACCTTTTATGCAGCTTGGTTAGATATAATATTAGCCCGTATGACTTGAAAATAAGTCAGGCTCACACAATCATGCAGTCAATCATAGTATGGGCTTCGATCCGTTTCAACTGGTGTACAATGTTCTTGCATATGGCTTCGCGATTTGATTTATTAACTAGTAAGACACGGCCTCATGGTCGAGTTGTGGATTTTGTGGAGGAACATAACAAATTCATAAACAGACTCGTGAACGCTTGCTTGAATCAATGACACAATAGAACAGGTTGCTAACCTTAAGAGGCGTAATGTAGAATTCGAAATGGGAGAGTTTGTTTGGGTTGTTTTGACTAAAGACTATTTTATGACACACGAATATAAAAAATGTCTTCCGGTAAGATTGGTCCAGTGGACATTGTAGATAAGATTAATCCAAATGCATAATGACTCAAATTCCTAGTCGCTTTCACATAGCTAATGTTTTCAATGTTAACAATTTGGTACCCTATGTTGGTAATTTTTTGTCTACTGATTCTCGTGTCGATTTAAGGGCGAATGGTGTTAACTTCGGGGAGGATGATGAAGTGCAAAGCATAGTCGAAGCATTTATGCTACATTGGGAGATACACATGGACAAGAAGAAAACGTGATGAGTACACTTAAGGCCACGAGCTAGTCCTCTCGGTTGGGGACCATGGTCGAGCTCTCCTTCGGTTACAGACGAGAGTCTTTTATTTTATTGCTCATTTAATTATTAATACTGAGTATAAGGGTATTTGAGTCATTTGACTTTTGTAGGATTTATCTCGTTGCTTAGTATTTAAACAATTCTTTACATCATTTTAGGTTTTGGTTGAATTTGAAAAAAGAAAACTCTCTAGTTGTTCTTTGAATACTAATCCTAATATTCAATTTGTGCGCAAATTATTGTATTATTTTGTGTTGATTCTTTAGTAGGCTATTTCCTACGTCAGATCGTAAAGTGCATTACAATGGAACTTTTAGTTAACTATTGTTACATTTGTAACACATACTTGATTTATTCTTTGATCTCTTCCACTAATTTTCACTTTCAACTACTATTTTTCCAAATACCTTTGTGGGTCTAAATTCTCAAGTGTGTTGTTGGATAAAAAAAACCAGTATCTAATAGAGATAGCAAAAATATCCAATTCACTCCAAATCCGATGGATACCTGCTCCGAGTGGAGCAAAAAATTCTCGATTTGCAGGTCAGTGTGGGTAGATTGGGGCAGCTTTGGCTAATCCGTGGTGGATCGGATCCTGTGTGCCCCGATCCGATCCTCCCATTTGAAAAATAAAGAAATAAAAAGAAAAAAAAGTAGTAAAGTAGTAAAGTTTGTTTCAATATTTGTTTAATTTTTTGAATGACAATTGACAAAAAAAAATAAAAAATTCACGGATCAGTCTGCGGATCACTGCTTTGATCCGCTCCGACTCGAATCCTCACCGACCTGATCCGCCCCGAGAAATGGCTGATCAATCCGCAGATTTGGATCTTCTAGAATTATTACGGGGCGGATACGGATCCGGCTGATCCGAATCCGCCCCATTGCCATCACTAGTATCCAATAGAGGGTTGGAATTTGACACATTAAAAAGTTTAAAAGGAAGCAAAAGAAAGATAACCCTTTTTAACATTGTTAGAGTGACCAATGTATTCCAAAAGACACAAATTTTATGGCCAAAATAAAAAATAACCTTGGCTAGAGATACATGACATTGTGATCTTATTAAAGTAACATGTTTATTATTCATCGGCTATTGGCTTATAAGTTATTTTCTGCACATAAACTAATTTAGTGCACAATTCATAATTGTGTCCATGACTAGGATCATTTAAAATATGCACATTAATTACAAATTACGAACAAAAAATTATTTGATAAATGAAATATCGAACATTGCATATAAAAATATGCTCTTAAAAGCATAAAACCTAACAAAAATAAAATTTGTAATGTCAAATGATTGTAAAAGATATTATTCTATTTTATATTTCTAACTAAAATATAAGAGGCTTAAATTGAAGCACTGTTCATTTTTTGGGCCTTGGAGGACAAATACGACGCCGTTCTGGATTCATGTTTTTTTTAATTAAACACCAAAACGACATTGTATGGTTCGCTTCTAGCTCCATACGGCATCATCCATAGCTCCAATCTAGTTATTTTCTTTTTCTTCTTTTGTATTTGCGCGTTTCTCCTCTCCAAGCTCATTTCCTTCCAATTTTATCTCTGTCTGATCCACCCATTTGTTGGAGCTTTCACGCTGTCTAATTTGCGTTCTTGAGTGCACATCTTCTCGAGGTTGTCGTCGTAGAAATAAGTATTCAGTTGGATGCGATCCGTGTTTGTTTGTTCATATAAAATCTTTCTTCCTTCAGCCTAGATTTGTACTAACATGTTGTAGGTAATTTCCATTGTTTTGGTTTTATAGTTCTTTTCCGTGCTGATGTTGGTAAGCATTTCCCTTATTTGGTTGCAGTGTTAGTTGGAGACCAGACGTGTTTGTTTGTTTGTTCAAATCTTTTTTATTCCATTGCAAAATTATGTTTTCACCAGTCATTTTTCTTTCTTGGTTATTTAAACTTATTATGTTATGCCATACAGATATGTTATGTGTTGTCATTGTTCCTGAGCTGACGCTGGTAAATTTTCGCCTCATTTAGCATCATAATTGTTGTCTTGTTAATTATGTGATTGGGTGTTCTTCTTGTGTGTTATTATGTTCCATTGTTCACAATCGAAGAATTGTTAATTTGGCTACATTTCCTTGCTTTAGGATGTATTTAGGTGTTGAGAGCATTATATATAGTTTAGTTTGTCCATTAAGATATGAAATAATATATTACGTGATATTCAATCAGTTGTTGTTTTCAACTTTTAGTTTCATGTGATGCCGAATTCTATGTGGCCAATTATTTTTACATGAGAACGTCGACATTGTTGCTAAAGCACTGGCCATGAATGAAATCATCGTTGAATGATAGAAAAAATCGTTGTTTCTTCTTGTTCAATAGCAATAATTTAATTTTTTTTTTAACATATATTCAAAATAGCAATATGTGGTACACGAGACTACTGGTTTTTATTTCTTGCATTATTATAAAAAAAAATAGATGATGCCAACAAATGAAGATGATCATTGTCTACTGGATATATCTATAGAAGAAGCATTTTCGAGAATGTTCGAAGTAAGAGTTGGGGAAACTAATGGAGTTTAACAACTTGATGTCTCTAATATGATCGTGTTGGTTTTGGCTTTAAAAGTGTTATAAATAATTATTATTTTCAAAATAAGAAATGATCTATTTGGATATCCTAAAAAGCAACTTGTTACTTAACTTAAATCTAAAAACAATTAACATTTAACACATAAACTTAATCTTGATGCGTCCTTTCGACCCTATCAAAGTTTCAATGATTTAGTTTCAACTTTATTGTCTTTTACTCGACCTCCTTAAAGATGTAAATTAAGATAAGTTGTGAAAGTCCAAGCACATAACTCAATTTATAATCTGTACTTAAAGATAATAAGTTAATTTTATGGGAGATTTTTTCAAAAAATCCTAGCATTCTCCTTTATGAATCCTAATCCTAGAATTATAGTGATAATTTCACCATACACCACAAAATATAAAATAATTTAAAAATACTATTTAACATTTTTTATTCTAAAAATACTGTTTTTTATTTTTGTAACATTTGTTGTTACATTTGTTATTTTTGTGAATAACAAATGTAACAAATGTAACACATTTATTGTAATCAAAATTCAAAATAACAAATACAACAAATGTAACAAACAGTGTTACAAAAAATTTAAAATAATATTTTTATAATGAAAAAAATATAACAATATTTTAAAAAGTATTTTATTTATTGTGATTATTTGTGAAAAAACCCTAGAATTCTATCATTACATGTTCCATCCTTAATGGGCAGTTTTTTGGGCTTTAGGGTTGGACTAGTGTTGCTTTATTTCACTTTGAACTAAAATAAATATTGCAACTTAATCCTAACCAATTATAAATGGTATAATTTGGTATTTATTTTCACATGGAGTCAAAAGATTGACTCAAGCTCCAATAAACTCGTGTTTGTCAAAGTTTAATTTTAATTTAAAGCTAGTTAAAATAGTCAAAACATAATTTTTATCCACGCTTAGCGGTGGCAAATGGGCCAAACGGGCCAGCCCGACCCAAAATTGGATAGGCCACAAAAAAAATTGGACTTGACTAGTGCTGACTCGATTTTACACGGACCCGTATTTATTGGATCAACCCAATCCGATTTTGAGCCATAGGTTACTGGGTCAGCCTAACTTAAATTTTTAATTTATTTTTTCAAAACAAACCCCCATCCCCACCCTTTCGCGAAACTAGGGCCCGACGATCAGGGGGAAAACTCTCCCAATTTTCTGGTCACGAAACCATGGAGATTTCTTCCTGGTTTCACAACAAATAGGGGAGAATTCTTTCCCCTATTTTCTGCCATATTATTGCACATTGAGAGGGTGGTGGGGGTTGGGTGGATGAATGGGAGGTGGGGGAGTTGGCCAAGAAATTTTACCGGGTCAGTCCAAAATAATTGGCCCAATTCGACTTCAACTTGATTGACCTGGTTGGTTAGTTGTACTGGGCTAAATAGGTCCAGTTTTTACTTGATCAATTTTTTATTGGATCGGCCCAACCCAAAGTTCGAGTTATATAGACTAGCAAACTGGGCCAGCCCATTTTTGTCACTTTTATCTACACATTTCATATGACTCACAATTTACTACCAATTTATTATCCATGCATTCAATAGTCCCACAACTTATTTACATTTAAAAAAAAAAAATTAGTACTACCAAACATGTATTTAAAAATCAATTATCAATTTAATCAACTCTTGACCAATTGCGATTTACTTATTAATCTCGACTCATTCTACTAAAGAGTCGAGATTGCACTATCGGGTCAATTGATATTATGGAAGTTCAACACTATCCAATAATAGTATCATCTTATTATCTCGCCAACATATCAACCATTGTTTGACCGTCAATATATTAAAGTCATGTAAAATGACCATTTTGCCCATCCTAATATATTTCACTATTCAAATCTTATTTTCATAAGACAAATTGATTGCAATCAAATTATAAACATAATTTAACTATCCAATCGTTAAACTATTGAGCTCATATTTGATTTTCCACTAAAAAAGCACTCGAAGTGACAACCGTCTTGCAATGTTATTGACAGGTTCTGTCTTGTAAATATATGTTATCTAATTGTTTCATCCCCATTCCCAAAGCACATAGGTCAAACATTCTAAATTATATCTCATTCGTTGATACATCAAATAATTTGAACTAATAATTAAAGTTCATTACTAGTGATAAGTGTATTTTGTGCACTTATTCGGACCTTTAAACTAAGCTTTTATCTCGTCATTTTATTGATTCTATACTTAATTTAGTGTATTATTACTACTATTTTAATTTTGAACCCGTTTATAAACAATTTGAGAAGAATGGACGAAAAGAGCAATACATTTGAAGATGTTTAAGAAGTATGATAATCAAATTATACTCAATTAAATCTTGAATGACCAATCTGGGAGCAATTGGAAGAGTTGAGGATTAAAATGACCAAAATCTAAGTTGGAGGATCACATGCGCAGATATAAAGAAAATAGAGCTAGGCAAACGCCCAGCGAAGTCCAACGCAAACAGAGAGCATTCCATCATAATTGGGCGATCGCCTAGGCTAAAATTTCTACCACGATATTTTGTTTCTTTTTTTGAGTTCTAATTCGATTAGGAAACGTTTTGGACGCGATTTTAATGATTTTTTAGGATATTTTGGAGAACAATTAAGGAAGTATATATATGTGTAATTAACTCATAACAAGGTGTGGAATTTTGGGGAGAAAAACACTAAGCAAAAACATAAACCGGAGATCAATAATTGACGATCAAGAACAAGATATCATCATTCTTGAGTTTTCTTCGTTTC
The DNA here is from genome assembly GCA_030279155.1 of Forsythia viridissima. Lineage (NCBI taxonomy): Eukaryota > Viridiplantae > Streptophyta > Magnoliopsida > Lamiales > Oleaceae > Forsythia > Forsythia viridissima. The sequence continues at coordinate 10,719,160 of CM059037.1, read as the reverse complement.
CGAGTGATGAATTCTATATTTTATTTTTACTTTTATTTTATTCTTCTTAGTATGCTATGCTGGATTTATTTAGTGCTAGGATCATGATGAAACTTGTATTACGATCTTTTAATTCTTTGAACCTCGTTTTTTATATTTAAGCATGGTTTTAATTTTGAATAATTGATATTGATTTATCGTCATCTACAATTATGTGCACAATGATTATATAAGTCTTGTGACTTGTTTTACCTTCGAGAGATGGAAAATAGGTTATACATAGTATCAATTGTCGTAGAGTCTGATAAGTGATAGAGATATACCGCTATGCTTTACGTGATCTTTAAGTATTCACAAATTCTAATGCATTCTTTTATGATCGCATCCGTCATAGAGATATAGTCGAGTCATATATAGGAATATGTTTAATTCTACTCCAGAGAGATTGTTAAGCAAATTATGAATATTGATCTTCATAATTAAATCTTGTTATCAAATTCAATGGTTCGGGTTAAAGGGAATTGGTAGATTTGGGATCCTAGTACGCTTTTCTTTTATTTTCTTTTCCAATTTTAAATTGATTATACTTTAATTTAATATCATGTTTGTTTGAATTATAATTAGTTAATTGTTCTTAATTTATAGTTTAATTAGTTCTTAATCATCAATTTCCAAAGTTCATTAGATTCAGTTAAGGTTAGTGTAATTGAAATTGAACTATCTAAATTTTCGTGGGTACGATACTTGGACTCATAATCCACTTTATTACTTGTGCGATTTGTACAGTTGTGAAATATTATTAAACACATAAAATCACTGACAACTAGCTCAAGATTAAGGTGACTCGTTCGATATACAAGTGAAGTATTATTTCAAGTGGTGGTCTCGTTCAATATATTTCAAATACATCATTGTTCTTACTATCAAATCTAGACAAATCCAACTAAGAACAATATGATCTTATTAAAATAGAGTACCCCGACTTTGTTTACCAATCACGAACTATTGATGTTGATCATGTTATAAATTGTGTCTTTCTATACTTAATCACTTAAGCATACAATTTATAACAAACTCGTATGATCATTGAATCTTAGGTTATTTGCTCAATTCAAATATGCGAAATTGGATAATTAAATCATATTATAAATCAAAATGTCATTTATTACAAATACTATACTAACTGGCATAAAACTAACATATCGTACGTGTTTTGTTTGCATTCATTCCAATGTTCTAAAAAGCGTAAAGCGTGACTAGACGTGGAGGTCGAGTTTCAAGCTTTTCGGGCCTAGGCGAGTCCTCGGCGATAGCGAAATAAGGGCAAGACGAGGACAGTGCGTGATGCGTGGCTAGGCGTAGAGATCGAGTTTCAAGTCTATGCGGAGCCTACGCGAAGCTTGACGGGCTTTTTAGAATAGTGATTCATTCTAATATCCTATTGCCAGTGTCAAAATGGCTCCGAAAGTGGGCAAAATGTGCTTGCAGCACTCAAAAAAGACAAATGTGCACCAAACTTAGAGATCTTCTTAATCGTAGTAAATTCAAAATTATTTACTTGAAATATTATCAAAATGCAACTCTCATTTCCAAATCCACATGCATATATTAAGTACCACAACTAGAGTTCACCAGGAACCACTATAGAGATATATGTGTGACAATGAAGAAAATACGTACATTAATAATTATAATGAATCCTGAAAAGTGTTAATTAGAGAGTTGTAGTTGATAGAAGTTAAGAAAAGAAATCTGTTAAGGTTTATTTTTCGTCATTTTCTCATCTCTTTCATTTTCTTATTTTTTTAATAAATTTTACAAGAGAAATAACGAAAATAACTTGAAATAAGTGGTCATGTGAGCAAAATTAAAAGATTGGGGGACCTGAATGCCAACAAAATTATATGAGAACTCAAGTGCTATATTTGTCAAAAGTTTAGGTATCTCTGCCGCAAATTTCCTTCCACCAATCAACACAACGTATGCGTATTACAGGTGAAGTGGGTCCCAAGACCCTCCACTTTCCCGCCATCAGTGACCCTACTGTGCAGTCACTCTGTAACTCTTCACACTTTTCTCAGAACCAGCTGTACTCCCAATGGAGTCACATCAACGGATCAAAACTCCCTCATGGGCCCCACTCTAACCATCCTACGGTCTACATTTTCCAACGTGCTGAATCGTCAGTGTTTGGTCACTTCTCCCTCGAACTCCTACAATATAAATATTACATTTCCTACTCATCATTCACACACACACATACACACTGAACACTCTCGGCGTATATATACAGAAATCTGTATCTATATCCTTCCGTTTCTACACTCTCTAGGAATTCCAGTATATTCTGTGTTTTTTCTTGATCGAAAGAGAACTTTTTGGTTCTGATTAGCACAGAGTTAAAGTAGACTTTTTATTATTTTGGGAGGTTAATGGAGGAAGAGTAGGGTTTTATAAGTTGGGCAAAATGGAAAATTCTTGGCGGAGCAAATGTAGTTCGGTGTGGCAACAATCATCGATGCCTCCTCCGCCTCCTCTGGAAGCTTCATCATCGCATGAGTTTCAGAATCAGGTTTATTTTGTATAAATGCGATTTGAAGAATCTTTCTTATTTATTTATTTTTTTTTTTTGGGATTTTGCTTACATGTCCCATTTGGTAGTGAAATATGTCTGCAGAGAAATTTGTCAATTTGGGAGTGGTTTCAAATCATGCAATTAGTATAAGAATGTGGTTTAATATGAAATGGTAATTTACTGACACTCATGCACGGGGTACAGCATTAAGTGTTATATGCTGCTCTTGCATTGCTGTTTTCTTTGTCACGATGATTAATTTTGTGATGTTGAATGTAGCCTGCAATCACATATGGGATATTTTTTGTGGATTATGGTAATCTCAAATGCTCATTGTTAGATGGCCTTGTACGATTTTGTAGTTTTATTATTTATTATTTATTATTCAACCCTTATGTTTTGTAATCTAGTTTTTCTGCTCCTTTGTCCATCTTTTAGACGAGGTGTGTGGCTTTTGGAAGGTAATTACTTCAAAACTTAAAAAGGAAAATGACAATGCCAAAGCGTGTTCATTTTTTTTGTGGCACATGGTACAACAATTTGTTTTTGTACAGTTCAAATTCGTGCCTTTCTCTGGCTTTATTTATTTATTTGGTGGAGGTTTGCAGGGTGGAGGGTGGGTAAGCTTCCATTGTTTTTCTTTAATCTATGCACAAAGGAGATCTGCACTTTTATGGTTATTGCAGTAGATACACTTTTCTGGACTAAAACAAAATGGATTTCTACGGCCTGATTTGCACCAGCGTGTACTGGTACATTTTTGGCTTGGTCCATTGATACATTTGTGAGCTTTGTTGCTATCAGCTGAAGTATCTTAGTGAGATTGCAATAGAGTGGTTGGTGTGCAGACTGGTTCCATAGGACGAGCACGTGCTTTTAGTTTTTCATGTATGATGAATGTGATCTTTACATGGAGAAATTTTCATGAGATCCTACATTAATTGTCCTCCTTTATAGTTGGGGGATGGGGTGAGGAAAACAACCCATTTGACTACTAATTAGAAATCTGTGATATGCATTTGCCTACAATATCTATTGCGGGTAATACATATTGAAAAGATATCATGAAACATTCTTCTGCCCTACAAGCTGAATGACAATCATGTTTCTTTTATTATCTTTGTTGGCGGGAGCTTAGAAAATAGAGTCCTGACCTTGTGGATCCAGTAGTAATTTCTCTGAATATCTGATTACTGTGGTTGAATCATTTTATGTTGTTCCTTAGTTATATTATATATTCATCACTCATTTACTGTCTATATGTTCTTTTCTCTAGACATTCTGTATGGTTTATATATCAAAGTAGTCTTCCCAAATTATTTTCAATTTTATGACTCACACTAAGAAGCTGAATCCCTATCCTAATCTCCAGCAAGAACAGTTTTTGACTGCAAAGCATCGTTCTTGTTTGCAACTTCCACAAGAATCAATGCCATTGGCCCGTGAGATGATTCAAGAACCCATGTTTCCGAATGCATCAAGTTTCTACAACCCATGTCACACTGAGCTTGGAACTCCATTTTTATCTCTTCTTTCTGGGCCATCATCGTTGTTGCCTTGTGATTTGCAGCAGTCACCACATCCAAAGCTTGTTGTCAATTCCAGTCAAGTCCCTACAAATAGGTCTGCCACAGGCTCTGCTATGGGAAGTAGAGTTTCACTTCTTCCTAGTTGGTTGTGGCCGCAAAACATGGACAACCAGAATGTGAAATCTGGGGCAGATTTTTGCCCGGTTATTTCATCCAGTGCTATGGTATGTCTCAACCGTGGCAACAGTCCTGGTCTAAAGTTACTTCAGGCTGCAGAATTAAATCTTCGGAAATCAGAACTTTCTCGGGTAGTAGCGTGTCAAAATCCTCAGGAGACTGATTTGGTAAAGGATTTTTCATCTTTGGTGGGGGTTAATAATCCTGGTGCAACTGCTGCTAACATTTCAAAGCTCCAAAATGGTGCTAATGTTGTAGCATCACAAAAAGTTCCTTTAGAAATTGATTTTTCTGGTTGTAGTCAGACGCCTAATCTTTCAAGTGGCTGTCCTCGCGTGTTGTGTTCGGGCACAAGTTAGTGCTCCTAACTTGATTCCATGTTTTTGCTTAAAAGATATTTTTCTTATGTATTTTGTTTATCTATTCTAATTGGTTTTGATGATTCCAAAAGGTGGAGATTTACTTCTTAGCAATACTGGACTTCTTGGAGTTGTTTGCTCATGCCATGGTTTTTATATGTCCATCTCTAAGTTCTCAGAGGTAATTTATCTTTGGTTATTCCTATTTTGCGTAGTGTTTTGCTGGATGGAGTTAATCCTTTGATCTGCTCAATGTCACTGCAGTTTTAAATATGTTTTCATGTTAGAAAAGTTTTTGAACTGCAATTTCTATGCAGCATTCTGGTTTATACAACGTTAATCCTGGGAACGCTGTTTGTATGGGCAATGGAGATACTATAGCTCACTGGCGGAAGACCTTCTTTTTGAAAGTTGGGGTAAGTTAATGGCAGCCTGTCTGTTTCTCATAACTTGCATTCAAGAAGTTGTGTCCCCTGTACAAATTTAGAGAGCGATAAAGAAAGATTCTTAATTTGTTTCTTATTTCTTATGTTGATTTCAGAACTCAGTAGTTTTATATCATACACAACTTTATAAATAAAAAAGTCTGACAATGTCTAGAAACTATTTTTAGAAAATTACCTAAAGGCGTCCACATAACAGCTACCAAACTTATTTGGTATTAATTTAGTGAAGTAGTACTTTCTTATGATCTGATGGTTTTTGCTTGCTTCTTGGTTTTGGGCACATGGCATAACCCAGATTCTTATGGATTGAAGAAGATATAAATTTTCAAGTCCAATGCATTCTATTTCATCCTACTTGTTTAACACACTTGAGACTTGGCATTCTATTTCATCTTTGGAATTGAAAACTGTATTTTTTATTTACATGTTTTTGAAGCAATAGGAACACTGGGTGGTGATGTTTTTATGATGCTTTAGATTAGGATACCGGAGGATCACAAAGGTTGGGATTGGCCTGAAGGATTTTCAGCAGCTCCTGGTTTGACAAATCATAGTATATCCAATATATCAAACAATACTGGCTTCTTCAATCAAGTTTGTCCCTTGGGGACTTCAGGAGGCTCTGAGCAGCCACAACACCATGTTACATATTTGAAGGATCGGCACGGTGGTAAAAACATGGTTGATGGGTTTCAATACAATGGAAAACAAGGAAATTCTCAGGATTGTAGTATTTCCCTTTTCAAGGGTTTCATTGGCACATCTCAAAGCAATTTGCGTCCTGCAGCTTATAGTCATATAATGTGCACATCTAATTCAGTTGGCATAAGCAGCCCAGACAAAGCTTCTGAACCCACTACAGCTAAACTTGATTCAATATTAAAGAGTGCAAGTCCATTTACTTCCCTTCCAAATTTTCAGAACTTAAAATGCCCGGGTAAAGGTTTTGATGTCAGTAGGAATATTAGTCCCATCGGGGAGGAGCTGGCAGTTTCTTCTAATATTGAGTTGAGACTTGGCCAACTGCCAAAGCATAGTCAAACATTTGGAAGTTCAGCTCCGCCAGCCTTTGGACTTCATTTGATGGGCACACAATCAGAGCCCCAAAAATCATTCTTTTCGGACCAGCTTCTGCACAAAAGTCTGTTAAATGGTTTCCTCTTAGACTTCAATACATCTTATTTTCGTTCACTATACAACACTGGCCTTTTACCCTTTTTCAAATTTTTTATTCTAAATCTGCTTCTGAAAAATGACCACACTTAAACTGTGTTATGCAGCAGGCAACTACAGGGTATCAGAAGGAGTTAAGCAAACTCATCAGATTGCAGATATCACTTCTAATACTAGCGAAAGAAGAGAAACTTCCCAGTCGAACCATGTACAAGGAGCCTACAATGCTTTGGCTGATTATCGGACAGATTCATATAACGGTGGTGTCGGAAGGGGTTCACTGATTCACCCATTGGTTTCATGCTTCAAAAATCCAGAGGCAGAAGTGCAGTTCAAAAATGTCAATGGTATAGCCAATGGCAGTCATGTTGTCACCGGGAAACCACATTGTGAATCTCATGCTTCCAAATGTGACCAACATTGTTTTCCTTGGAGTAGAGTTGCAGGAAATATTATGGAATCTGATGCTACTATGCTAAATGCACAGAAGCAGGTGAGCAAGGGCAAAGGAGCTGAATGTGTGATGAACGACTTACTTGCTGCAGCTGAATTAAATTTTGGACTCCACAAGCTATCTAAGGAAAGTCTAAGCACCTTTAATGGTGTTCCGGTCAAGAGTGATCGCACCTTTTCAGCCTTTCACGGGAAAAGCTCTACTGTGTGTCAGAGGTCTTCCATGATTAGTAATGAATCTCATGCTACAGACACCCTAGACAATTCCTGGAAGATTTCCCCCCTCTCTCATACTGGACATTCTGCACTTGGTTATCCTCGATCAATCATTAATCCCATGGATTCTTGGGCTACAAGTTCAGTTTGTGTTCAAAGTACAACCCCAGCGTTGTCAAAGAAAAATTTTAGTGGAGTAAACCCTGGTTTGCTGGATGAGAATATGAAACTGCTTGCAGTGCAGTACATGTTGGAATCACCTAATAGACATGCCACTGCTTCTGTTAAACATCTCCAAGAGCCTGAGATGCTCAATAAATCTTGTGCAAAACCAATGGTGACTGTTGCCCCGGCAATATCAAAAGATCAAATGCAGGTACTCAATGGTTCAAGTATGCCAAAAATGTCTGAAGCTGTTTTGAAATCTACATTATCTTCTGCTACTTGTTGGAGAGGTCTTAATAATGAAAAATTAGCTCCTCCGACAGGTAAGTGCCACTCTTTGACATTTAAAATTTTGAATTGAGAATGAATGTTTTAGATGTTTTTTGCATCTTCTTTTCCCGTACAGCTACTGTAGTAACTAGTGCCTACTGAAAAATTATGTGTGCCAAGTTAGATTTAAATAAATGGTGTAACTTCTCAATACTTTCAGAAGGAACTTCTTTTCATGCTGAAGCTGGTGGAGTGCCGTGCCAACGCTCTTGTGATCTTCATCCTATGGAGCAGCTTTTCTTAAGGTGACTTATATTGACTTACCTTTTGTTTTCTGGTTAGTAAAATTATATAAAAAACCACCAAGGTAGGTTAGATCATGTACAAAAGCTTGCAAGTAAGCATCCCGCTATTCAGTCACAAAAAAATGTATCAATATCTGTTTTGTGCTTGAGACGATTATGATGCCTTGTCGCAACATTATGTGTTTCGAACATATGGTTGCATCAACATTTTCTGGTGGAGAGCAATTAATTTATTCACATAAATCACCTGTGGTAGTATATGTAGTTTATTGGTTTGCTACGCCCTCTCTTTACTGAAATAACTTGTCCAAAATGTATTAGATGCAAATTGGTATATCTAACTGGAGTAACTGCAAGATCATGGAGAGAAATTGTTGCCTAATAGTATTCTTATTATTAATAAATAGATGCGCAATTTGTACCTATAATTTTCAAATCACATGTTCATGCTGTTCAAAGATGACTGTTCCTTGGTATACTGAGAGTTATCACTTTTGCACCTTTTCCTATCTATTTTTCCTAAATTCTCATTATAATAAAATTCAGACTTGGAGGAAATAAAAGAAAAATCACTTCAAGTGAGCAAGAGGTACCCTTTCAAGGGTTACCATATGCCTATGTCCCAGAGACTTGCAGCTGTGCTGTTCATGCGAACTGTTTGGTTGGAAAATATGAATTAAAGGGTGGCACATTTTGTGATTCATTAAATGATCAGGAAGGAATTGCTAATGGAAGGTCCAAAAGTTTGTTTAGATCAATGTTGGATGAAGACTCTTTTTTATCAAAGAAGAAGGCCATCTCATTCCATGACAATGAAAATTTAGTGGCCCAAAACATGGAGACTGTTGAATCTCATTCTTTTCAGTGGAGAGATGTGCCAAGTAAAGTGATGGAGACCTGCAGTTCAACAAGGAAACACCAGGCAGCTGGTTCATTTAATTGTAACGGAAATGTTGAGGACTCTGCTGCTGCTGATGCTAAATGCTTCGCTAGATCTTCTCAAAATGCTGAGCCATTGAAGGAACACGAAATGTCTAACGTCTCTTCTGGATGTTCTGCTCCTGTTGTTACTTGGGCTTCCATTGAGGTTAATAAAAGAGATTCCTCTACTGTTGATACTGGGGATATCATATGTATGAACAATATTGTTGTAGATGAAGGATCAAGAATCGACAAGAGCTGGTCCTCTGATGACGCGCTTGATAGTGAACGAAGTGCTGATTTCTTTGGCTCTGCTCCTAGAAAGAGATCTTCTCTTAGTCTCATTGAAGAGCTTAGACTCCGAGATTCACTAAGACTGAAAAAAGCACAAAATGAAGTTCATGCAAGCTTCAGCATTCAAGAAGAGCGGGACCATCTGCAAAAATTTAAAAAAGGTTCCAAAAAGATAAAGAAAACAGTAAAATGGAAAAAGTTGGATGCAGCATTTCCCGTCTCTGGTCAGTCTTCCAATAATGGGTCTTCAAAATGCACTGAGGATGTTGTGCAGAACTCCAATTCAGTCTGGGATATGCAGATGCCTCTTGGACGTGAACAAAAAAGTCCCAACAATTGTGGATGTTCTGTTGAACCAAGTATTAAGCGGAGGAGGTCTGGATGGCCATACTCCAATTCAGTCTCCAACAATGGGGACTCGTATAGAGGTTATCAAGTAGAGCAGAAAATTGAGACACAGATACATTCCAGGGTCGATGATGATACTTCTCAATCTCCTGAAACATTAGGAAAGAAAAGGTTAGAATTAGATCGTGCTGCTGCAACTACTAAAAACCTGTACAGACCATGTTGTGACAATGCTGAAGTAACTGCAAATTTAGCATCGGTAGATTGTCTTAGTAATTCTCTTGATCTGCCTTTGGACTTCTATAAATGGATGGCAAGACCAGAAGTTTTTGGGAAGTACGGCATTATTTCTAATGGAAATTCATCGAAACCAGCAAAAATTGTTCCCCTATGGAAGATTCTTGAAACTGCAAGAAAATATGATCACAAAAATGAAAAGGCGAAATCAACATCGACAAAGAAGCTGAAGAAGATGAGCATTAGACATGTGAAGGAAACATTTAGAAATAACGAAGTACTGAATAGTGAATATCATGATGCGTTGGTTGTGGAAAAGAGTGGAGCCCGCAATGTGGCATCTGTTGAATTTGAACCTCATCATTCCATTGGGGAAACAGAGACAGGACCTTACTGTGCAATTAGTGGAAGTGATAAAGTGTTACATATTTCAGAAAAGAGAAGGAATGACAATTGCAGCAAGAATCATTCCATTCCAGACAGCATCCCCACTGTTCAACTGAAGACAAAGTGCAAGGAAGTTCGCAAGCGCAGCCTTTATGAACTTATGGTCAAAGGTATTAGTGCAGGAATAGTTTCCTTACACTTTAAAGATATATTGTTTTTATAATTTAGCCTTGTTGACACTGATAATACTAGCCGCCTGTGCCATGTGTCCACAAATTGAAATAGCTGTACATGGGCATTTTTTCTGGTTAGGTCGTTAGGATTCCGGCTCCATCACTTATAGATTCTCCAAAATTCTTTAGTTTGTTCTTTGAGGCTTTTAGTTCATCCATTCCTTTCGATTGTTTTTCCCCATTCCATAATTTTAATTTCACTTAAACTATGTATAATCTATTGGTCTAAGGTACCAAGCAACCAGTTATATGGAGATGGAGGAGTTCATTAATGACAGTGGAATAGATGTACAATACCTACTTTTCTTTGCTGTGCTCTTTTAACCAATCTTGTGTCGAAGGAAAAGGGAAGAAACACCATATGGTAACACAGAATGAATTGTTGTAACTGATTTGTATATACTCCTTTTGTTACTGGCGCTCGGTACTCTTCTAAGGCATATTAATTTCTTTCACTTGTTCTGGTGCATGTAGCATTATAGGAACCTTGGTGAAATTCCAAAGACTTGGTGGCGTGCGTTGGTTATTAGTAGAACTTGATGCTTGACTAAGAATTATTCATCAATCAACTACTTTTTTCTATTGTAATTGCTAGCTAGGTGAATGTTTATCATGCATTATTTTTACATATCAGCAATTATTTCCATTTTCATTGCAATTTAACTCATTGATATGTTTCCACCAGGGAAGGATTCTGAAGTTGCAAATTCTTCTATAATGAAGAATCCAGAATCTTTATTACAAACATCCCACAGGCATGTGGGGGAGCTGATGCAATATTCTGAGGGTGATAAATTTCTCGCAAGTGAAATGCATAATGCTAAAAGGTGAATAATCTATTTATAGCTGTTGAAATTTGTTACCTGTACAGTGCTCTGATACAACATGTTCCAGTAATTACATTAATTGACCTATCATCGTGGTTAATGGTACAGATGCAGAAAGAAGCAGCTATATGAATCTATTCGGAATTTGGACGCGTTCTGCTGTGTTTGTGGAAGTTCAAACAATAATAATGCTGACCATTTACTAGAGTGTAGCAGCTGCTTAATCAAGGTATGCATTGCTGACTACATTTTCTATTTCTAATTTTCTTCTTCTTCCACCTCCCCTGGTAAGTTATTAACCTTCTTCTGTAGCTTGAATCCATTACACTGCTGGAAAACTAACAAACTTATTACTCACAGGTGCATCAAGCTTGCTATGGCATTTCCAAACTCCCGAAAACTCAATGGTACTGCAGACCATGCAAGACAAATTCAAAAAACATTGTAAGAATTTTCAATACCCTTGTGACCACAAGTCATCTGCTCCATTTCTCTTTCTCATGCCCATTTTTGTAAATTTTTTATTTTAGTTTTTTGCATGCATGCAGATCCTTGAATACCTTATATTTATCATAACCAGACTGGACTTGCCGGTTCGGCCCCGGAAACCGGAAAACCGGTCCGGTTGCATAATTAGACCGTTTTCCTAATGACCCTGTCAAAGCCCAGCCAACCCGGGCGGGTTTTTATATAAACCAGCCCAGACCGGTTTGGAATTATCTGTTTATTATTCCAAAATTTAAGTCTCAAATATGGAGTTGAACCAGAGAACCAGAGACCCGATGCTTGGGAAAGTGCCATTGTTTGTCCTTGTTAATAATATGAACTAAAATGTATATAAATCTTATTTGAGATTTTCAAGTATTTTAAATATTTGTTTGTCATTCATTTTATTTAAAAAAGCACGAGAAAACTTGAGAAATTTTAATATTTCAATTAATAAATATTTTTTTAATGATATTAATAAATAAGTTTTTTAAAATTGAACCATGATAACTTTTGAATTTATTGTTATTTTTATGGCTCATTTTTTTCGTCAGAAAAATGTTTTATATAAAATATCGATCGATACTGACCCAACGGTTCAACTAGTAACCCGCTGACCACTGCTTTAGCTGGGTCAGCGAACGGGTCAGGTCTGATAATTATGCCTTCTACACATCTACTGCAGGAAAATGTTGATTTATCTTTTCTTCCTTGCTGTGCTTGGTGCGCAACTGGTTTGCTTAACCTTTGAGAATTTATCTTATTTACTTGAGCTACAATGACCCAGAAAATATTGAAAATGTTCAGAATGTCTATTTTTACATGTTTTGGATATTAAATTGATCTAGAACTATGGAGTTGCTGTTAAACCATAGTTTGTGGGTGAGATAAACAGTCAAACTGCCTTCTGAATCCAGTATTACTAAAAAGGTCTGGAAAATCCTTTTTCTATATCTGAGTCATTTTCCCCTTGTCCTTTGATTATCTTGTTATAACTGGGAACATACATGTTTGCAGATAACGATCTTCTCTTCCTCTTACTCCTCTTAATGCTGCAGTAGTACACAGTGAATATACTTTATAAATAAAGCCACCAGGATTTGTTGCATGCTTTTGCATATAGAGAAGTAAATGGAGTCAATGAATCCCTCCTTTTTGTTTCTTTAAATAATGAATAGGTATGTCATAGTATATTAAAAATGAAAATGGACTTCTGCCTAGAAGCTCCAGGTATAAACCTTGCATGAAGCTTGTTGTATTCCTTTCCAGAATAAGCCCTGTAGACCTAAGCCCTCGCCAAGAAGGCTCATTTGAGAAATAGAGGTTTCGCTTTATGACTAGATTCTGCATCACAACTAGATTGCTATGCACACATACTATAGATTAAAGTAATAAACTTCCTCATGGTTATCTTGGTGCCGGTGTATAGCCCTGAAGCTGCAGCAATTATTGCTGGGGCTACTTTTCTTTATAATTATTCCTATATTTTTACTAATGATGAATCTTTAGTATGTAAAAATTTTATGCGTAGTATACTAGAAGCTGACAAAAGCTGGCAATGACTTTGAGCAATTACACCTATACACACTAATATAGATATATTACAGTATACACCATTAGTTGCATAAAAAGGTACAACATAAATGAATGTAAATGAAGGTATATGGAAGTGTGTGGTGAAATACTTTTTACACGTGTGATGTACATACTTTTTCTTTCTGCTTTTGGATAAAGGCTGCCTTGGTGGTTGTCTAGTTGCCTAGTGATGGACCAAGCAATCACCAGGTTCACCTAGGGATTGGGACAACTGTGATTTTTCTTGAAAAAATACATTCTGATCGTTGTAAGATCAACCATTTATTATTTTTAATTGGAGGGAGAATGACGAGACTAATATGTGAGCTTTAAAGAAAATGATCCTGTAAAGAGCAACAATGAAACCATTTATTTGTGAAGGAAGGAATATATTAAATTTAATTGGCATACTAATTGGTGATTACCCATTCTAAGTTTTTCATTAATTGGGAGCCTTTCAGTTGAGACTGCAAAAATATTTCTGGCTTTAGGAAAGGCAGAAGAAGAAAAATATTTGATTGGGGTAAATTAAGTGTAATTCAACTAAGGTATAATGGCCAAAGATGGCCAAACTGGCCGTCATTTATCAATTAATATCCTTTTCACAACAAGAATGCAAAATTTGGAAAAGTGCCAACAACTGAATCAGAAATCTGAGGGCATAAACTTCAAATAGAATGCTTAATACGGAAACAAGTTCCACGTTATGTACCCTTTTTTGTTGGTCATCATAGATTCAAGTGCAGAACATTTCTGGAATTACAAAATGACTGATTGTAGTACAAGCTGAAGGTGAGACAAAGGAGTATCACAGACTAGTGGTGGAGGTTCTGGTGGATAAAGAGAAAAATCATCACAACCTGGCGTGTATTGAAATGTTTAGATTCAAATATCGGTCATCTACTCAATATTTTTCATTTTTTAACTTTAAATTCAAGAATGGACAGTTGTCATTAACAATATTTTCCAATTTGTTGCATCATTTCTACTTCTAATATTCTTGTGTTGCAATTTGTTGCCATTTATAGGTTTGTGTTCTCTGTGGATATGGAGAAGGGGCCATGACTCAGGCTCTCCAAAGTCAGAAGGTTGTGAAGAGCCTTCTGCAGGCTTGGAATGCTATGTCTAAATCCAAGATTAACTTCACAACGTCTACATATAATTCAGGTTGTCAGTTGCGCACAATGCCTTCTGGAAGTGATTTGTCTCCTGTTATGAGGCAGGGAAACGTGGAGTCCTCTTCAGTCACTGCTTCCAATATGAATCTCTCGAAGCATTTGGATATAGTTGACAATTCATCTTCTTCTCCTTTTAACTCAATGCTTCAGAACAGCATCACAGCTGGTGTTCTTGACTCAAATGTAAAGCAGTGGGTCCATGTTGTTTGTGGGCTTTGGACACCAGGAACTCGCTGTCCGAATGTTGATTCCATGAATGCTTTTGACGTGTCTGGCGCCTTATCTTCTAAAGAAAATGTGGTAAGAACTAAACCAAATGAATTGAAGAGGACTTAATATAATATACGTAGTAATTCTTTATATCCTGGTTGGAAATCTCAAAAGGGCTATATTTTTGTAGTTTCAGAGTTTTATGGTTTCTAAAATTGTCAACAATGAAACTGATAGTTTTCATCTAATTAATATTACGAGGTTGTAGTTTCACAGATGTTTATTGTATCGATGCGTAGCAATGTTCTCAATGTTGTTTTTTCCAGGTTTGCTCAATATGCAGCCGACCAGGTGGTTCTTGCATACAATGCAGGATTTTGGATTGTTCTGTTTGCTTCCATCCCTGGTGTGCCCATCAAAAGGTCTTCTTTCTTCTCATCTGAAATTTTATAGCATGCACAATGCAGTTGAGATATGTTGAGTTTCCAATTCAATATATATCAAAATGCCAAGACCAATCAAATTTCTATAGTAGTTCTGGTAGAATCAGCTCATAATACCCACTTTTATGCTCCCACTTAATTGAGACTCAAACTGAGGGTAGCTAAATAGCTTACAGAAACTGATAATGTGAACCGACCCATCACATTGTAGAACTAAATTGATATAGCATGCTAATGTAATGTATCCATGTTCAAATTGGATTTTTGAGTGAAAGAGGTTCAAATACGTTATTGATTCTCGACAAGCTTTAACAAGATACATAGTTCTATGAAACATAGATTTTCTTGGGATACTCCTCTACTCTTTATCCTATAGCACATTTTAATGAATCAAAGGACACGAACACAGTGTTCCACCTTGACTATGAACTAGAAATCGCACCACCACTGAAGGTGCCACCATTTCCACGAGGTGCTAGAAATCCACCATTATTGAAGGTGACACTACTACTACAAATTTGAGCCTTTTTTTGAGGTGGCTTCTTGTTGGGATCTTATTGATGAAGCTTTAAACTTGGGTTTCCACTTATTTTCAGTAGATTCCTCTAGAATAGCCTTTCTGATGAAAGTATATTCTAGGCAAAAAGAAATTAAATTAATTAGGGTTTCTTTAATTCTAGTTTGTGTTAGATTAGGATTATCTCTTTTGTTAGTTTCATATTTAGATTCGATGTTTTTTAATTACCTACATAGTTTAGTTTAAACCATATAAATAGAGGGTTAACGTTTTGTTTTAATTACAATTTTATTAAATACAATTACAACTTCTTTCAAATTTCTTCTCTCTGTTCTCTTCAATTCTCATAAATTGCTGATTGTGAATCTTTGGTTACAAGCATCCTTTATCAATTTATTATCAAAGTTTGATGTTTTCCTCTGACCAAGTCACTGTTCACGCACAGAGTTTACTGTTCGGTAGTTGCGGCAGCCCCCATCCAACCCTCTATGTCAAAAAGCCCCTCAATCAGCCTCCCCAATTTCCTACGCTCACCGCCACCTTTAACCACCCAAACCCCTCACAATAGCAACCAAAAGAAGAAATCAGCTGGTGCTTTGTTTTAATTTTTGTTTTGTGCTATAGTTTAGCTTAAAAAAGAAAAGAAAATTCCGCTTAATGTGTACCTTTTGGTGCAATTCCAGTCAATCCAATTGCTGCCAATTCACATCCTAATTTCATTAAACTAATCCCTTTATGCACAACCCATAAATCAAACCCAAACACCCGAAGATTGTTGCCAACTTAGCTAACATACACTATACAACCTACATCCCTCGCCCAAGTCCAACCTAACCACTCTACCGCTGTTTCACCACCACATGCACCTAAAACCAACGATGCTGCCGCCTGCCATCACCATCGCCACTACTACTACCACTATATCCATATCCGTTGCTTCCATTCCATTTAGTCGCGTACTCCAATCGCGATCTACACCAGGTCCACCGCCCCACAATAGTCACAGATCTATGGGTAATCCTTGCCTCCGGTGCTCCCTCAGTTGCTCCATTGCCAGTATTACCGTCTTTGCCTCCATTGATTTTCCATATTCTTTGGCATTCGAGTCCAATTGTCGACCTGCCAGCCTCGCCATTATCTTCATCTGCCACCACCAGAGCACAACCTACCTCCATCATCTCAGTCCATCTCCACCACTACCCTTACCTCCAAGAAAACGAAGGGATATCTTTGAAATTTTGGTTGTGTTTGGTAAGGCTTTAATTTTGTAACTTATGAAAATTTTACTTTTATTTAAGTAGTTTTGTTTTAGTTCCAAGTAATTAAGTTAAAAAAAATCATAAAACAAAACATATTTTATTTTATTGTTTGCATATTTTAGTTAAAAAAAATGACACTCACGGACATTGAACAATCCCATATTGCCCTCCAAGAAGTTGCCAATCTCTCAATTGAAATCTGTTGAGTTTGACTTAGTTGAGCTTAAGCTTAGCATTTGTAACCTATGTGAGACAATCAAGCAATCACTTGGAACCTTGGCAAATGTCTGATTGATTATCAGATTCTCTACCGTAGGTCAAAATATGGACGCTCCTCTATGTCAAGTTCATAGGAACCTACAGGACATGTTACTATCTAAACCACACGACCTAGGTCTTAGGCAACATGCCAACAATCTGGATCCCCATGTTATGGTGCACATCATCCCGACCCTCCTTCCTCATATAACGACCATAATAGGGTTCATGTTGAAGTTACTAGGAAGGTCAAGATAGATGATCCTGAGAATTTGATGGCTGATTCGACCTGAGGCCTTTTTTGACTAGCTGGATTCACTTGAATATTTTGATTGGTATAAAATTCCTGATTATTAGCATATTCATTTTGCCAAAATGAAACTTGTCAAATCTGTTAAATGTTTTGGCAGGCTGTGACGTGCAACCTTAAGCGATTAGGAGAACTTATCACTCTTGGGTAGAGATGAAAACTAAGCTAACAGAGAAGTACGCTACTACCTACCATCAATCCCAGCTTTTTGAGCGACTCTTTAACCATAGACATAACTTTTCGACTATTTTTAAGTACACAACCCATTTTTGATGAGTTATTGTACTATTTTGAAAATGACGAGCCCAAGGAAGTAACTATCACTAAGTTTCTTAACGACCTTAGGCCTGACCTCAAGCATAAGGTTCTTGTGCACTACCCTGACTCATTAGAGGATGTTTACTACAAAGCTCTCAAATAGGAGCGATACTTTTGCTCTTCCTGTGCGTGGAGTGACCCTAGTCCTTGCTCTAACACTGGACAATGCCGTCCTAATCTTCCCACCGCATTTAGCAATGACCTACGCCATCCCAGACCCATACATTTGTTGAATCATTTTTGAATTCTCTTACTCTTTCTTGCAATTTCTCTTCCACCTCGTTTCATGCCCCCACATCCAAGTTGTGTTATAGTTGTCATAATAAAAGTCATTGCATCTTAGTATCGCATCGCACCCTTGCCCTCAAGCAAGAACCCATCCATCCAACCCCAAAGGACGATGAATGCTTCACTGTCAATCGTATTGATCATTTTGATGATGATCCTGACCAATTTTAGGGTTAAGAGGATGATGAGACTATCGTATCTGTCGCGAGATGTATCTTACCCACCTTTATCCATTCCGATTCTTAAAAACAAATTTCCATTTACCATACTTGCATCCCATGCAGTAATCGTTCTTCCAAACTAGTGTTAGACGGGATTAGTACCATGAATGTTGTGTCCAAGTTTGACTTCAAGTTGGAACCTTACCCTCACATGTCTAAGGTTGCATAGGTTGACCAAACTTCCTTACCTTCCAGTCAACACTATCTTGTGCACTTTAAGTTGGTTCTGTTCTATTCAGAAGATATTTATTGTGATGTCCTACCAATATATGTTGCTCACATTCTTTTAGGACGTCATTGGCTTTATAATTATTTTCAGCATTTTGGGTGCGATAACACCTACGAGATTGTCCATAAAGGCAGGCCCATCTGTCTTATTCCAGCCAAGCCCTCTAACCTTCCAAAAAATTTGACTCCCAAACCAAAACCTAAATGTACGACAAACAATTGCATCCGGCTCTTGTCCATTAAGGATTTTGAGTGTGAGGGTAACGACACTCGTTGATGTTTACATTGGTTCCAAAGCTAGTTCACAACCCTCCCTTGAGTTACCCCTTGACTTTCCCACCTAAGGTCACTCTATGTTAGAGAAGATTAGTGATGTCAACCCTGTTGACTTGCTCGATGCGTTGTCTCCCATGCAATATATTTAGCATGCTGTCGATCTAGTCTCTGGTTTCCAGTTGCCTAATTGTCCCTGCTATACAACGACCCAAACCCCACTGAGAGAGTTGAGCTAAATAGGCAAATTGAGGCTCTACTAGCTAAAGGTTTTATTCGCTATAGCCTTAGCCCACTTGCTGTAGCTGTTTTACTTACTTTGAAGAAAGATAGCTCTTGGCGAATGTGTGTTGATAGTCGAGTCATCAATAAAATCATTGTTGAGTATCGATTTCCTATTCTGCGACTTGAGGATATATGTTGGACGAGCTAGAAGGTTCTATGTGTTTTTCTAATATCGATTTATGGAGTGGTTACCATCAAATTAGGATTAGGCCTAGTGGTGGAATACAACATTTAAGACTCAAGATAGATTGTACGATTGGTTAGTTATACCTTTTGTGCTGTTAAATGCACTTAGTACTTTTATGGGAGTTATGACCCATGTCTTGCGACCCTTAATCGGCAAAATTTTTGTGGTCTATTTTGTCGACGTCTTGATTTATAGACGATCGCAAGAGGCATAATTAGTAAAGAAATTTTACTTACGAGAATATTTTTCCTCATATAAATAGAGGAGAGAAAGTGATCCCTTCCCCACATAACTTTTTTAGCCGTTAAGCAAAAGTTGATCGAGGCTCTAGTTTTGGAACACCTTGATCTGTATGAGGTTTTTGAGGTTGCTTGTGATGCTTCGGACGTAGGTATAGGTGGTATCTTAAGTCATGAAGGTCATCTCGTTGCTTACTACAGTGAGAAATTAAATGAGACTCGACAAAAATATTCTACCTATGATAAGGAGTTCTATGCTATAGTTCAGTACTTCGTCATTGGCCATATTATTTGTTTCTTAAGGAGTTTGTCCTCTTTTTTGATCATCAAGTCCTTCATTTTTCCAATTCTCAATGTAATTTGAGTATGTTACACTAGTTGATTTCCTTCATGAATATACATTTGTCCTCCACCATCGTGCCATAGTCGAGAACAAAGTTGCTAATGCTCTTAGTTGTCTTGCTACTGTACTTCATTCTATGAGCAATACCGTAGTGGGTTTTGAGTGCTCGAAGGATGACTATCCCAGTTGTCCTAACTTTGGTATTTATCTTTTAGGATCTTTTAGCTTGTAGGTCTAGCTAGTCATTTTGGTGAAAAAATCGTCGCCTTAGTTGAGGGTCGATTTTATTGTCCCTCTGAAAGAGGAGAGGTCGCTCAGATTGTTTCTTAGTGTCGCACTTGTTAGTTAG
This sequence comes from Forsythia viridissima, assembly GCA_030279155.1. Classification (NCBI taxonomy): domain Eukaryota; kingdom Viridiplantae; phylum Streptophyta; class Magnoliopsida; order Lamiales; family Oleaceae; genus Forsythia; species Forsythia viridissima. The sequence continues at coordinate 10,699,299 of CM059037.1, read as the reverse complement.
GCAAAGCACAACGTCAGAACATTGGTACACTCGTTTTCCCATCCCTCATACTCCCTAGTGTGATCTTAGCATGGATTTTTATTCTAGGTTTGCCTAAGATTGCTAGAAGTCATGATTCCATTTTAGTTATTGTGGATGATTTCTCAAGATGACCCATTTCACTCTATGATCCGAGTTTACTCATGCATCCCATGTTGCTAAGTTGTGTTTTAAAGAAATTATTTGCCTACATGGGCTCCCAGTCACCTAAGAAGCATGGACATGCCACCGGCACTAGCGTGTCAGTGTACAACATGTATCGGACACATCGTTGAGTACTTGTTTAGAATTTTGAAAAAATAGGTCAATCAAAGTCAACATTTTAAATGTGCCAATTATTTATTTGTTAATGTTAAAATTGGTCAATTATTTTTATTTTTACTATAATCGAGTATTTTTTTCATGCAATAAGTATACAAATTTTTATTTTCTTTACACTATAAATTTTTTAGAAAAATTAAAAATATTATCAATGTGTCGGCAGCGTATCGGTATTTGTACTTTTTGAAAAATTGCGTATCACCATATCCAATACGACACGACACGTATCGGTGCATCGTAGTGAGTCACTATTGTGTCTGGTCGTGATGTTAAGTTTTTTGTTAGTTACTTTTGAAAGACACTGTATGGTACTACACTTAGGTTTTCTTCCGCTTTTCACCCATACCGACTGTCAAAATGAGGTGGTTGACCTAGTCTAGGTAACTTGCTTCGTTGCTTAGTTGGGGATAAACTGGGTAATTGGAATCTTATGTTGTCTACTATTGAGTTTACGTATAATAATTCTGTCGATAGGTCCACCGGTCGTAGCCTGTTTGAGGTAGTCAAGGGTTTCTCACTGCACCAACCATTTGATCTTGTCCCTTTCGCCTACTGATTTTCGTGCCACTGCTTCTACTCAAGCTTTGCAGATCACATTCATGAATTACATGATGAGATTAAACATAAAATTGCTTTAAGCAAGTACCACTACAAACTTCAGCTGATTCACGTTGTAGGCATAAAGATTTTAATGTTGGTGATTATTACATGGCTTGACTTGCTCCAGAACGTTTTCCAAAACATGCTGCCAAAACACTTTGTGCATCTTGGTCCCTTTCCCATTATTAAAAAATTTGGAACTAATGCATATCCGCTTAATTTGTCAACAGACTTAAATATTAGTGTTTATATCTTTATTGAGGCTCGTTCGAACTTGTGCTACCTGTGCTGCCATCTTCGATTTTTGCAAGTCAGGCTACTCATCAACCCCCTCGGGCTCCAGCTATCACGTTTCCCCCTCACAATATCATTGATGAGGTGTTTGAAGATCAAGTTGTTGCTTCAAAAGATGGTTGTTTTCGAAGGGTTCTAGTGCGTTGGAAAGATCGTCCGCCTACCATTGCTACTTGGATTGCTAAATATGAGTTTAGCCAACTGGATTCAAAGCTATTGGATGCCTATATGGACTATAACGCACCAGAGTCGAGTTCTTTTTATCTGGGGAGAAATGATGCATCACTAAAAGTATATTTGAGGCGAAAAATGACTTAATTTAATTAAGGTTTCTTTTATTCTAGTTTGTGTTAGATTGTGATTATTTCCTTAGTTTCCTACTTAGATTAGATTTTGTTTAATTTTCTACGTAGTTTAGAATTGTTTAAACCCTTTAAAAAGAGGGTCAACACTTTGTTGTAGTTACACTTCGATTATTGAATACAATTAAAACTTCTCCTCTCTAATTTCTTCTCTCTTAGTCTTTCTCCTCCAATTCTCATAAATTGCTGATTGTTAATCTTTGGTTACAAGCATCAGTCGTCCTCTCTCTCTCTCTCTGTGTGTGTGTGTGAGAGAGAGAGCATACAAACTATTTTCTCTCTTAGTCTCTCTCCTCCAATTCTCATAAATTGCTGATTGTTCCTCTTCTGGTGATGGAAGCTAAATTTATATATGCTTGTACCCGTTCCTGACAATGGACAACTTCCATTGATGGTACATTGAATGTGTATTTGTTTGTCTATGGTCTCTTCCGAGTGAAAATAATTTTGTGGCTCCATTGTCAACAGGGACTACTGCAAACTGAGGCTGAAGGTAATGACTGTGAGAATGTTGGCTTTTATGGTAGATGCATGCTTCATGCAACAATCCAACAGTTTATTCCTGGTAGTTATCCAATTAACACCGAAAGTCTTCATTCTGGAGAAAAGGGATTTACCTGTGCTCGAACTGAGGTTTGCTGCTCATGAAACGAACTGATGGATCTATTTGCTTATTAGAGAATTATGTTTTTCTAATTTCTGTGTTATGTGCATTAGGGTTACAAGCGTCAAAAACACAAAGGCTTTTGGCGTAACTTTTCTCAAGAATCTGATGGAAATGGTAGTTGCCACGTTCCTCAAGAGCAGCTTAATGCTTGGCTGCATATAAACAGACAGAAGCCACACAGAAAAGGGCTTCCGAAGCTTCCAAGTTCTAGTGTTGAGTCTGATTATCGGGTAAATTTGATTTCTACAGTATCTATCGAGCAGCATACTAAAGTAGCACAGTAAGTTATTATTCTCGTCACTGATTTAATTTTTTTGGTTCTCTTATTACTTGTAGAAAGAATATGCTCGCTATAAACATTCAAAAGGTTGGAAACATTTGGTGGTATACAAGTCAGACATACATGCTCTGGGTCTCTACACATCTCAGTTTATCTCTCGGGGGGCAATGGTTTGATCCTCTATTTTTTACTTGGATAAGATCATTTCAGATTTTTCTGAAGTTCAATAGCTGATGTACTGTCTTCGTAGGTCGTTGAATATGTAGGTGAGATAGTGGGGCTCCGCGTGGCAGACAAAAGAGAGCGTGAATATCATTCTGGAAAGAAACTGCAGTACAAGAGTGCTTGCTATTTCTTCAGGATAGATAAAGAACGTATAATTGATGCCACCCGTAAGGGGGGGATTGCGCGGTTTGTGAACCATTCATGTCAGGTAAATTTCCAATACCTAGTTAACTTTCCTACAAATGCTAGAATTTTCAAATGAAGTCGAGTAATGCGTGCTCATCTTAACGTCAGTTCATAATGTGAAAACTGCCCTGAACCCTAGGCCCTGCGAATTGTCACTCATTGTTCTTAATTGTTAACTACGTTGTTGTGTTTGCATTTCTCTGCCTCTGAAAATGATCTTTAGGATTTGAAAAAAAAATATTGCCTGGGCACATTGGCACTATCTGGGACCCAATTGTGATTTCTAGTAACTTGACCACATGTTTTCACCCTTGTAAGAATGTGAGCTTTGAAGTTTATGAATTCAACTGATCCACTTTGTCAAATATAAATATGGATAGTAGTTTTATGCACACCGCACCTTTGTTGAAACAATTTTGTTCTCTACTTTAAGATACTTGCTCCCACCTTTACTCTTTTTTCTTTTTGTTGCTGGACCAGCCGAACTGCGTTGCCAAAGTTATTTCAGTGAGGAATGAGAAGAAGGTAAACGTTCCCATCCCTGCGTGTTAGCTTTCTTATGGTCGTGCAGCCAAAGGACTAATGCACGGTAGAACGTCCTGAACGGTATCATTCCTTAAAGGTTTTTGAGAAGTGCTAAATGATGTTGAAATGTGCAGGTTGTGTTTTTTGCTGAAAGAGACATATATCCTGGAGAAGAGATAACATATGATTACCATTTTAACCATGAGGATGAAGGTGAAAAAATTCCTTGCTACTGTAACTCTAAGAATTGCAGGCGTTATCTGAATTGATAAAAACTCTGCATTCTATTTTTCTATGTATTTATGCTATTCTACATCACATCATATCAAACTGACAATGGCTATTAATTTTTGGCATCCAATGCTTTGTAAAGATTGAATGTATATATTTCTTTATGGCAATTCATATGAAAATCTTTTAAAGTTGAGCGTTCTTCTTCCAAAGCAGGGCAGCGGCATATGTATGCCTGTGTTTTCAGGAAGGTATAATGAGGGGACAACAAAACTATAATGGTGGGTACATAGAACTGGACATGATTATACAGTACAACACAAAACTACAAAAGGTAACAAATTATAAGTTACTTGCATCTCAGGAACCCAACCGAAAGCTTTATCTACTTGAGGATCCTTCTTCATTGCCAAGGAAACATTCATCCATGTAGGAGCTGTCTTTTGTAGAGCATCCTTACATATTGGATACATATAGAAGGTAGAAAGATGTTTCTATAACAAAGAGAAGGCTTAGGCACGTAGGACTGCATTAGGACTACAGAGTACAATAAACAAAAATTCAACTTCTTTTTTATCCAGAGCTATCCAGTTTACTTTACCAAGATATGGCTGCATAATGTTAAAGCGCATATGAAACTACTGAATTTCCTGAGAAGTAGAAATCGGTGAGAGGATTGAAACAGTGAATGGTCTAGACTCATCGACGTGTATTTCCATGTTCTTCTTCAATTTCTTCTTGTTGAAGCCACTGCACAAATTCCCAAGGTTTGTATGGGACTGTGTATCCTTGAATGTGACAAAATAAATGTGTTTGTTTTCTAACAATTAAAACCTTTTAGATGAGATGAGATGATTCAATACTCTCAAAACTCCCTTAAACCTAATCGAATCAAAAAAATCGTAATAAGAATAGAAGAAATAGCATCCAAAAAGGTATTGAAGGTTAAAGAAAAAATAGGAACATGTTGTATGCTAGATGGGAGGGGCTGAGCAACAAATGTGGGTATGTAATCCGGGTATCTAATCCTTGAAGCGATCAGGGTGTCCAGAATGCAAGATTCTTGTAAAGCCACCCATCTCAGAATTGGGCTTATCATTGTGTTTCTTGAACCAGTAATACATCACCCTGCATTGCCGCATGCTGTATATCGAGACTGAAGCTGTCACTCGAGTGTGGAACAACCAATTCTTTTTCTTGAATCTAGATGATGATGGTGATGATGATTATTCTGTGGGCATCTTGATCATGGGTTCTACTGCTTTTCTTGCAACTGATGAAGAACTTGATGGGTTTGAAGGGCCTGGGAAATCTTGCTTGAGGGGTACATTTGATGATATGATTATGTTGTAAATTAGCAGTGCTGCTGAAAATGTTATCACCACCATGTTAAACAAATTCCCACACCTCATTTTATTGGTGTGTGTGAGATACAGGTGGCTCAACCAATTCTCTAAAAGCTGCAACAAGTATGAGATGTGTAATCAAACTCTTCAATTACCCAGGATCGAAAATTCACTCCAAGAACTAACGGTTTGGGCTTTGCTTCGAGAATCCCCATAGAGATATGCCCAACCTCACGTTCACGATGCTCCGCATTAGCGAGAGCGAGGAGGAGGAGGAGGAGGAGGAGGAGGAGGAGGAGGCAACTGGCGAAACCAGGAAAGGTGTTCAAGAAAATCATGAAGCAAAAATCGATTTATATATTAGCCATTTGTGTAGAAGAACAGAGCTTTCAATGATCAAGTAAATTAAAAAGGCGTAGAATCAAAGGAAACTGAGGAAGAAATATGCAGCCTAAATTTGATATTAAGACACTCTATTTGTTTACCCTCTAATGTTTGCTATACAATAAATAATAAAGTTGATTGATTACACACATACTACAGTAGTCGGAACAAAGGGTCGCTATCCCGCGAGGGTGATCAGCTTACCATAAAAATCTGTCCTCAGTTTGAATTGCAAACTGCAACTCACCTGCATGAAGTCGGAATCATTTTCTTTCTTCTTATTGCTATATATCTCGTTCGTACACATATTCTCTTTGTTTCTTGAGCCTGATTATTAGTTATTGCAAAGTTGTAGAATGACTAAATTGAAATAAAATGACTTTGATGTCCTTTTCTTTTGTTTTTTCTCTTTGGAAACCAGACAAAATTATCATTAATAGTTGTCGCTGCATTTAGACATGATTGTAGTAGCAATCGAAGCTAGTTTGTAAGCCACTTCGTTCTTCTATTAGGATGTGAAGCGAAAAGTATCACAACTAACTAACTTGTGCTAACAAAATATCCCTCAAAATTCACTCCTTCTCGCGGCGCTATTGCCTAAGCTAATTCTGGTTCGAAAGTGTTGGAAAAAAATCCATGTCAAATATTGAATGCAAAAGAAAGGAAGAAAAAAAAAAAACGAGAATTTATGAAATTCGTTAAATTTAAGCAGATCTTCGAGGTAATACTTTCTTTTGATTTTTAAACAGAGTAAACATGTTGCTAGTTTTAAAAAATTACATTTTACTAATAAAATTTTTCAAAAAAAAGTAAACCTTAAACTTAGCCGAATCTGATTGATGATGAATCATAGTTTTTTTGTCCTTTATATTAATTATTTTCGAATTGAGACGCTCTTTCCAGAAGGTAACGGATAAGGATAAGGCAAATGATTTATCAAATAAAATAATACAAAACTTTGTACCATAAAACAAACAAATGTCAGCACAAAGGATTGCTCATTCTCTCTCTCTCTCTCCGCCGTTGGGATTTGCCAGCCCACTGAAAATAGAATCCCTTTATTGAAATAGCGAAGGATAAAATATCCCATTTCCCATTTTTGAATTGAATCATTGAATACTAAAGTGAAAGAAATCATGATACTGGTGGCGCTAGTGGCGGAGTTTTTAGAGGAATACACGATGGTGCTGGCCAGAGTGTTGGAGCACGTTTTTCACCAGGCACCTCTGCCTTTTCCCCGGCGAGTTCGTTTTCTCATACTCCGAAATCTCCCTTTTGCTTCTCCTCCTTACAACCCAAGATTCATCAGAGCTTCTGCGCCATAACCCGCCCGCCCGCCCTTCTTTTGTCTTTGTATATTATTATTATTATCTCTTTCTAGTTTTTTCATAATTTTTAGATTTAAGCTTTTCAGCTTGTACTGTGTAGTATGTGCATATTGATATATTGGAGAGTTTCTTTTAAATCTTTTTCAGAGTAAATCAAGTTTCAATTCCTCATATTTCATTGTTTACCTGGACTCTAATTGTATGCTTCAGGGAGGATCGCGACTGGTTCTAGAAAATTTTTTAGAACGGAAAATAATTTCCTGATCATTTGTCAATCATACTGCCCTAGATCACTTGCGCTTTTTGACTCAAAAAACATTCTAGTTACTGTTGACTAATAATTGACTAGTGGTCATTGGTTACCAACGGTGGTGATCAGCTGCACCTGCATGTCATATGTTAGACTAATTAAAATCATTATTCTAAAAAGTCCGTCTCACGTGGCGACCTTCACGTCTCCCACTCGCCTTGTTCTTATCTAGTTCTCGTATAGTCTAGACTCAAAAAATTTAAAACTTGGCTTACACTCTAAAAAGTCCGTCTTAGTGTGAAGCGTGGCGGCCTCCACGCCTCGCACTCGCCTTGTTCTTGTCTAGTTCTCGCATAGTCTACACTCAAAAAGTTTAAAGCTTGGCTTACACACTTAATTACGCTTACTTTTTTAAACATTGCTTATAATTAAGTCAAACTAACTTTTTTTGTCAAAGCTTAAATTGTAATTTAAATTAATCAAATTAGTTAAACATATTTTTATTCAATTATTTTGTAGGATCTACAACTTATTATCAATTTATTATCTACAAACCTACAATTTATAAGTACTTATAAAATAATCAATTGCACCACTAAAATTTGGGAGATTGTTTGGTAGTGTTGAAATTATTTTTTAAGTATTTATATTATAAGTTGTGGGTGAATGTGTGGATAAAAAATGAGTTGTAAATTGTGGATCCCATGAAATGTGTGGATAAAAAAGTATGTTTGACTAGCTAAAATTATAATGCATAGAAAAGCAAAAATATCCAATTTGTTTCAAATCTTATAGATACCTACTCTGAGTTAGGGATGACAACGGGGCGGGTGGGGCTGAGGCGGCCATTACCATCCTCGCCCCGTCGGGTATTTTTGGGAGGTGGGGCGAGGATCGGGATCAGGGTAGGGCCGGAGTGGATATTGCAAAATACTCATTTATCGCCGCGTTTAATTAATTAATTAATTTTTCATATATATTTTTACATACAATTTAAAAAATTTGAAAAGATAAAAATAAAATAAAAAAAAAACATTTAGAGCGGCTTCGAAAAATTTGGGGTTGTCCCCGCCCCGTTTAGTAATCAGGACGGGGCAAAGCAAAGTGTATCTAGAACGAATTTTTTTGTCATCTCTATTCTGAGTAGAGCGAAAAATTTTCGATCCATAGGTCAGCAGGACAGATCGGGACAATTTTTAGTGATCTGTCGCAGATCACAGGTCAGATTGAATTGTATGTCCCGATTCGATCTGCTCCATTTGAAATTCTGTTTTTTGAATTTTATATTATAAAAAATGTCCCACACTCCACTCCCAAACCTAACCCTAATTCTCTTCTCAAATTTAAAACTCTCTTCCAACCTTTTCTCTCGATGTTTGTTTAATTTTTTGAATAACAAAAAAAAAAAAAAAAAAACCACAGATCAACTACAGGTCACTACTTTGATCCACTGCGCCTCAAAAAATAGCGAATCAATCCACAAATTTGAATCTCCTTGAATTATTGTGGGCGGATACGAATTAGGCCAATCCAATCCGATCCGAATCCGCTACGTTGCCATTACTAATAATGCAAGACCAATATTTGCATAAAATTAGTTTTATAATTTTCACAAATTCTTTATTTAAATCATACAATTGATTTATTCTTTACACAACTGGTAAAAATTATAATGAATAACTCAATCGTATAAAATCATCATTTCTCACAAGAAAATAAATATAAAAATTGAACGTAGTAAATCATGAAAACTTTCACAAGAAAATCAAGATGAATTTGAACTCAGACAAAAACGTGATTGGTGAATGTTGCTGGAACTCCTATGAGACATTGTACCCAAGTACATAATTATCAAATATCAAGAAACATCCTCAGGAACTCCTTAAATGATCAACCCGGCCTTTCATTCCAAAGAATAACGATAACTATATTACTTTACATCAATAACTAGCTTATGAATTAACATAAAGCTTTACAGAAACATTCTTAATCTTCCATAAAGCATGGGAAAGTCGATCTGTTGAAAGATCAATCAAGTCGTAACATGTCATTCAAACCCTTGCGTACAGCTGAAATGGACACTTAAAAAGTAACTACCCTCTGAAAAGTTGCAGTAAATAAATTTACATGTACATGAGCAAATGCCACAGTTGAAACAGGGAGAGGAGAAAAAGCTTTAAAAAAAAAAAATACATGTGGAATGGATAAAATCCTAAGACACAGCTTTGAAAGTTCCAAAGACAATGCTGCATAATTAGGCTATAAGTGACTGGCTACCTGAACTGCTGATGCAGTGATCAAAATACATTTATCGAAGAAAATATGAATCATCTCTCAATTACTTCTTTAATATGGGGAAATCGTTCTGCCCAAGATGAATATTCTGCATACAATTTAATTAATATCATTCTAGTGAACCACATTTAACATTACATAATTCGGCCAGGAAACAAGAGTTGACAAGTACCTGAAGTAACTATTTGACAAAGATCTGCTTCCGTGCTAGCGTCATCAGACAATATACCCTGCATTACGTTTAAAATCACAAAATTTTTTGAACACCATATCCTGAGTTATTTAAAGGTAAAATATGTTGACACATCAGAACCTGAATTATCTATAGATAAGTAACAATTTTGTACTGAAATATTAACAGAAAAATCGAAAGAGCTAACTACTTGAAGAGTTAGGTAGCATCGGATCAATTCATTACCAGACTAGTTGATTCTGGTTGTATCATGTTGTAAATGCATATTAAGTATTTGACAAGCAATACAAAAAGAAATCATTGTTCCTTTGATTAATTCTTTTAATAACCTTGGGCATTTGCAGGACAAAAAAGCATACTAGCATGTACCCTCAAGAAACATATTTTCTATGATACACCATGCATACAACAGATTTTTTTTATTTTTTATTTTTGCCGCAACATAAAGAAGCATTATCAATCAAAGCATCAGCAAAAGAGTCTAAAATGGCAGCGGCAAGTCATTTGAACCTAATACTTATGTATGCAATCCTATGAAATACAACCCCTGCAGACTCAATTTCACCTTGGATAATTGCCAATAGATGCACATCAAATCCTGATTTGTTGAGACGGCTAAATGTTATGTAATTGATGCCACTAATGCTAAATATACAGAGCATATCCAATCCAAATCAAGAAACCACTTAGAAGTTTATCATTGTTACTTCACAGTGTAAGAATTTCTGAATAGTGAGAAAAGATTGGAAATGCTTGTCTTCCTTATTTTGGATCTTAGCTCATCAAATAACATGTCACTGCCTCTTAAGTTAGCTCCAAGGAATAACTCAAGTCAAATTCATCAATTGAGTAGTCTTTAACCCCTTCTCCTACTACTGGTGCCTAACAGCTAGTTTTGGTAAGCCGGAAGATTATTCTCGCTGAACCTAAATCCTACATTGCATCAGCTGGTAAAACAGAAGTTGAACAAAAGTTAAATTAATCAGTATCTCAAAGTTCACTAAGAAAATATTAAATGCCGGGTCTTGCTTGAATAAAGCACAACCCATATCTATTGATTGCTACCATAATCTATAGGGTTCGATCATATTATTCTTAGCAGAAGAAAATCAGCGAATAGGAATCACAACCCATCACCCAAGAATGGGAAAAAAGGGAGGAAGAGAAAAAAAAATTACAAAAGCAAAAAGAATAAGAAAGAGCAGGTGTCGTGTAGATTACCCGACTACATATATCTAAACTCTTCTTCATGAGTTGTGACAGACTAATCAGGCTGTCAATGTCAAAATCTGGATGACGTAGAAGAGCTTCCTCAGATGTCGAATCAAGTATGAGTGCACAGATGCTTGATGCCATCATAATAGAAGATGGATCACTTTTCTTCTCTGCGTAGCACATGTAGATATTTCAATGGTTTCCATGAGGAAACAAAAAGCAAAGAGATTACACATGACATACAGTAAGAAACATCAGCAGGTACTTTGTCAAAGCAAAAGCAGATTAAAAACATTAATTATCTGTAATGTCAGATCAACCCTTTGAATTAATGAGACCCCTTTTTGTTTGTTATGTCCAAGTATGGAGATGCTATACAAAAGTTTATTCCTAAAAAGGCAACGCGCCATACCAGTCCTTGAGCAGAGAGGACATTCGTGTAAAACTAGAAACTCATAGTACTAGATAAACTGCATACTCCAAATTAGTGTCTCAAGGGAAGCTTAAGCCTCACTGTTAGTAAATGAGTTCTCTAGTTCTTTTATAATTAATATATAATGTCTCAAATATTACTTCATTCCTTTAGGATTAATTTAATCCAGTAAAGGGTCAATTAATTTATATTTGTCAATGACTGTTAAAGTAAAAATCTATTCCAAAGACTTCTATAGGTTCGAGAGGAATAAGATGACATTGAAGGATACAACCATCTTAGATTCTAAATATATCTAAACTAAATTTATCCCATTATGAATGCTAAAGATCCATATTTTCTTCCCGATAGTGTACTTATGTATACCACTAACAAGATTCAAGTCAGTCAGTGCCTTTCTCTTTACATGTCATTAACTATGTAATTCACTCACTCCGCAGCCTTTCTTTATTGCTCTGCTTTTCCTAGACTCAATTCTTCTCTTGTTTACTTTCTTCTTTCATTCTATCTGCTTTTCACATTAAGTTATTTATAATTAAGAGCTCTATCGACATGGCTTCATCAGCATCCTTCTCCATAATCCTAAAGACAGGGGTCAAAGGAAATATAAACCTAACGAGTTAAAACGTTTAGATAAAGAAAGTTTATTCTTTAATAGAAAATATTATGTCAAAAGGATTATTCTTCAGAGCATTAACACGTGTGAGCATACCTGTCAAATGTGACAGAGCTTGCAAAAGTTTGACAAAACTAGGATCATCCAAGGAAAAATGAATTTGCTCCCTCTATACAGGAAAAGAAATGAAAAAATTACTGGCATTATTTAAACCGAAGAAAGGAAATGAAAATGACACGATCATTATTTTTTAATCATTGTCATGTCGAGTATGCAGCACAATGACATTACCTTCAATAAGAAATTCAAAATTGTATCGCATGCCAAGAATATTGCACCACCATCCTCAGCCCCATTACTGTTTGATTCAATCAAACGAATAAGGCACCCAACAACCTGCAAAATAAGTTGGTATTCATATTCTTATGAGAACAAGAACTAACCTTGTTTAGGCCATTGAATCATTATATGCACATTTATTGGAAAAAAGACATTTTAAATACATGTGGGGCTAATCAGAACAGATAACTGTAATTCAACTCATTGAACATGCATCAAGTCATTTCAAATCATTGACTCACAGCTCTCAGGGCTCCAGAGGAAGCCAAGTCTTTACATGCTTCAGTCCTCATTGTCATTTGACACAGCATTGGGAGCAAAAAGCAGATGGAGTAAAAAGGACTGCCATTTTAAAGCACGTTCAAATAGTTTCACTTATTAAATATATAAAGTAAAAAACCTAAATTATAACTTAGAACATAGAAAATAGGAAATATATAAAACCTATGCTCATCTTCCCCTTCGACTGAAAGCATATAACCAAGAAGCTCCTTGACCTTCTCTTTGCATGCAACAGGTGCTTCAGCAAGGTAACTGAAATAATAGTATGTATGAGCATATCAGAAATTGCTCTTAGACAATCAGTTCTAACAAAAGTCAAACAATAACAAGGAGGTGATGACGAAGTAAGAATGACAATAAATGAAGTAAACATACCTCCCAACTATCCGTACGGAAGCTAGAAGGTCATCTCCTTTCTTCTGCCTGTGTTCCTAGTGAAAACATGATTGTAAACGCAGAAGTCCAAATATATAAGTTACGGTTCAATTAGACAACCATACCTTGGCGTCTTGCAAATAATCAAGAACTACACCAATCGTCTCATTCAGCCCAGAGATGATCTTCATGAAGGTACTTTCGCTAATAATGGAATTCGAATTCAACTCTGCAAAAATAATTTCCATCAAATCAAATGTAGCATAAGCGAAAACATCACCAGTAAGAACTTTTGTGAATTATAAAATTTAAGTGGACATTGTTACCAGTCCTAGACTACTCAAAGTACAAGTTATAAATACAGAAACAGAACAGTAAGACCCACAAATCATTTCAAAAGCTCATCCAAGAGCTTATATATATAAAATTGAAATGAATTGCATTGATTGTCGTGCTAAAAGCAGGATCATACTTAGTTCATACTTATCAACAGCCAAACAACACTCAAGTCTCACAATATACTAACAAAATATATTGCTGTATAAATTAAGATGTCCAAATAAACATGATGCAATGGGATGTACAAAGAATTGGCAAACTACCCACATATTGTCCAATGAAGCTCTCTCTCCCCACCTCCCCCTCTGATGCTAACACACAAACATTGACACACACACAGCTTAGAAAAGTGTAGATCAAGTACCTTCACTTTCCTCAAATTTCGAGATCAGTTTAATAATCTTTTCCACCAAACAAAAGGCAACACCAAGATTCCTTTGCTTTAACAGAAAAGTTTCAGCATCAGACGAGGAATTCTTGGAGATTTCATATTTCAGATATGCTAGCTCATTAAGGAGAACAGCAATTTCTACTCTAGATGATTCCAAAACAAGCAATACACACCTGTAAAAAGAAAGTAGGAGTAGAATTTTCTGCATTACCTACTACAAGGATGTCTAGGGAAGAATAAAATGAAAAATAAATAAAACCCCAAAAAAGGTCACTTTCACTACTCACCGATCGGCGGGAAAAGAATCTTGCGCGTTGGGCAAATTCATCGGCCCAATAAGCCATTCCTCACCAACAATGGATATGACATGCTCAGCGAGAACAAGAGCCTGAAGCTTCTCAGCAGGTGCTGCACATCAATGGCAAATAAGCTTCATGGAGGACTTTATACTTAATAAGCAACACAGACCATTTATTGCATTTGGCTGAAAATTTCTCACTTAGAGAGAAAAATACTATAAAATTCCCTAAAGAGGCAACCAAACAATAACTGCAATAGAGAACTACTTGCAGTGAAGCTACTTGGATTCTGATTTGACTATGATGGCCCTCATCAAGCAGGCAAATCTTATTTTTGAAACAGAAAAGAAATAAAAGTTAAGTAGCCTTTGAAAAGGCATCAATCTCATGTAACATTTATACTCAAGTGTCTTAAGTGTCTGCCTTCATAAGAAAAAGCTTATTTTTATTCATATAAGTAAACATACCAACTCGATTCTGCAAAACAGCAACAATACCAATGCGCATGTGAGTTGACCAATCATCACCCACCATTGACTGAAGTGCCACATTTAGAAATCCCTGCTTATCAAGTAAGCAGCCAAAATGAGATTCTAAATAGATGCATTACGAGATAACTTACAGTTAGTCGGGAAAGTAAATTATTAGTCGATCTCTAGACATAGAACAACCACCAACTAAATTAGCACTTGAAAAAATCTGACATAGTAAGGAGATGAATAATTTAAAAAATCTGACATAAATGTAGGTTGATACAATTACATGAGATTCTTTACTATCAAATCAACCGCACATTGACATTTAGCCAATGAGGTTTGAACTCCTGCTCTCACCCAGAGCACCATTAAAACAACACATAATTTAGCAACACGAGTTAATAAGCTTTGCCCCCTCCGCAGAGTAACTCTCATGTTAATATGCTAAAGACCTAGCCCCTTAATGTCACACTTCACACGAGTCCTAAAACTAATGACTGAGTTAAGATAAATAGCCATTGGAGATGATGGTGGCTGATTCACTACTTTTTCCCTCAATTTTTCATATCTGCAGGACGTAGATAGGAAACCGTTATGCCATAATAGCAAGGCTCATTCGCACATGTCTCGATTCAAGTTTAGGTGAGCTCGCCTAAAAACTCTTGCCTAACTTTGAATGGCTTCAATTGAGGGGAAAACATTAGAAGCTATTAAAAGATTTGGTTTAATTTGAAATGTGAGGTACAAATAAGAAGGCAAGGGTTAGTTTCTTTTCTGTTTTCTGTTGATAAAATTGACCGGCTTTGCAATAACAGGGTGAAGATGTCTCCTTGCCCTAAGATCGAATAGATAGCAAGGACTTAAGTTCCATTTTTTCCAGAAACCGGAGTAAGAGCAATTTAGGAAAGATTTTTTCCTGAGAGAAATACAGTGTGCTCGTTACAAAAATCTTGAAGATATTTGTTCACAGAATGTGTATCAACAGAACTTCCATACCGAATAATTTGAGCATAGAATAGCAGAGAGGAGGTGAAGCGCTTCAAACTTCAAAGCATTGTGTAGCACAGCAAATTGTTTTGCTATAGCAGCAACCTGAAACAAGGAAGATGGAAGTCCTCCCACTTAACTTAAATATAAATATCAAAATCAAATTGTTCAACAAAGTTAACGGAAGTATGAATCAGAAAATAAGAAGAGGCTAAGCACATGAAAGTTCACCATCTTTGACAATTCGGATGGATGTTCAACATACAATTTTTCTCCTGGTAGCTTGCTTATCATCAATTGAACAAGTTTCATGGCAAGCTCCATCGTATGAGAACCTAAGAAATTTGATACCTCACAACTTATCCAGGAAAAACTACTGAAACAAAAATCAAAAAGTACTACTTTCATGTGTTTCTCATCATCCTCGAGTAAAACAAATACTTATTGTGTTGAGATTTTCTAGCTCCATCAGGTCTTATTGTGTCAAATTTACTATTCCCCCATATAACAAAATTGAGGCAACATGCAGAAAGAAAAAGATACAAAATATGAAGTAGAACAGGAAAGAGAAACAAGAGAAGAAAGAAGAGAGGAACTGGAGAATTTTTGGAAGATATTTAGAACAAATCAATATCACTGATTACCACCAATAACAGTCTACATTATTCAGAAATACTAATCTTATCTGTACTTAAAATTCCTAACAATAATGGAAAGTTGTCAAATAAGAAATGGAAATTTCGTATAACTAATAATCATGGTAAGGAAATAAACCAAAATCTATTTCTTATTTCACGGCTAAATAAATGCGTATTTTTTTATTTAAGTCTTCAGTGCAGTCTGCATTCTGCATCACACTATACATTAGCCTGATAAGAAAAAGCTTTTATGCTGCTTTTGCTAATCAATAATTTTCAGAAACTATTGATAATGGTTACCATCTGGCAAAGTGGGCATTTGAGATGCCACTACGTTCATGCCTCCTGATTCATATAATGCTACAACTCCTCCCTCATGGGCAGATGACACCAAAAATAGAAATTCATAGCACTCTTCAATGAAAGATGAACAAGACCTGCAAGTCGAAACATCATCTTATTAATACAAACTATATCATACAAAGACCATAGTCAAACTTAAATCACAGGGAGCTGCAAGTCCAGTCCAAAATTCTAATATATGCTTCCTCCTACAAGTAAATATGTATATCAGATACGATCTCTGAGAATAAAATGGACAAAATATTACTAGGGAGCATATAGTGCATACAACAGAGTCTAACACCGCAAAATTAGAGACGAATTAGCTTCGTCCAGAGATTGCTCTTCTTCCTCTCATCCCGAAAGCACAGTCATGAATTATACATGCCCAAACCAATTTATCCCCTAATTCCATGTGTACTCAGTGCTTCTATATTTAAGTATTATGTGACTATATCTACCACATAGTATTTCTTCGCTAATACCATGTCCCGAAAAACTGTGATTGAAACATTAGAAGATCCTTTTTGCGACCACATCCGTATTTAGACTTAAACCACAAAAACCAACTCCAAGAAGCACTATTTAAACTTGTTTGGGCTAAAATATAATCCACAAGGAAACTAATACATGGATGAGCATTGAGCAAATAGAAAAAAAATCCAAACTTTGAGTGAATAACATTTTACATACCCGTTGGACATAACCTCCAAAAACAACGGAACTTTCGAAACCATCTCTTCACTGGCCGCGATCGCAGCAACCCTAGCGAAAGCCGCCAGCACCGTCACGGCTAACTGCAGGTAGGCCTCCCTATTCGCATTATCCCCTTCACCATTCCCTTTCCCCATCCCTGCCATATAAAAATTAAAAATAAAAAAATAAAAAAAAACAAAATTAAGTAGTTTTTTTTTTTTTTAATAATCAATTACTAGTATTCACCTGTGAGTAAGAGGCGGTGGAGGAAGCTGGGGCTGACGGCGTCGTAGACCTTGTGAACGGTTTGGTGATTGTCCTTGTCACAGAATTTGGTGACCAAGAGGAGGCCTGCGAGTCTTTGAGAATCGTTTTCTCCTCTCAGTAGCTTCATGCAATCTTCAAGTGACGGCGAAGAGGATGAGGAGGAGGGTCTTGACGAAGTGGAAGCTTCCTCAATCTCCATTTGTGTAGTTTGACTGTTGAGAGAGAAACAGAGTACAATTTGCTTTGTTTGTGGTGTGTAGTGTAGTCTCGTGTGTGCGGGCGGGTTGGTTCAGCAGAGGGAGAGTGAGGATTTTGATTTCGAGCGGATTCGAGAAGGTAGGAGGAGACATCTATTGCTTGAGAAAATTGCACCATTGGTCCTAACAATATTGTATTGGTAACAAATTGGTCTTCAATCTTTAAGAAGGAGAAAATCTGTCACCTTCATCCAAATCTCTCTTCAATTGTCCCGCTCTTATTGCATATTCAACTTTGTGAAATTAGATTTTTGCAAGTCAACTTGGACTAGTGGTCAATTTAACAAATAATTGTATGGTTTTCGTAATTTAGAATTGATTGTGCAACTATAATGAAAAATTAATGATCAACTTGCTCATAAATCATAATGTGCTATCAATATTTGATTTAGCATGTTATGTTGTTAATTGATTGAGAATAACATAAAAAATTTGTTAGATTAAACATAGACGTGCGAACTATTTGTGCTTTGATGTATTTCTAGTGAAACATCTTTTAAACGTGGTACATATCGGCATGAGCCACTTTTGCTTCATAACATACTAATCACATTTAGTCGTAGTATATTTTTTGTCCTATCGGTTGTGATGGTGATTGCTATTGTTAATTTTGTCGTTTCAAACTATTACAATTTTATTCTTTTCAAAATTTATTTAAAAATAAAGCACGACTATCACATAGTGTTTCACTAAAGAATATACTTATGTTGTAACATTGTCTGATTGAGGTAATTTGAAGTTAGAATAATCATAATTTCTGTACTATTAATCTTTTGTAATAAGTTTTTATTGATCAACCTAAGATTTTTATTTAATTTTAACAATTGTATTATAAGTGAACTTTTATTTTGAGATTTTTAGATCTTTTATTTTGAGATTTTTAGATCAACTCTTTTTAATTATATAGAATTGATGATAACTTAAGATAAACTATACCTTTAGTTGGTTTGTATTTCATCACAGAAATAAATAGGGGTGAAGTCTCACACTATCCTTATTAGTGATAATTTCGCAAGTGTATAGTTTGTTTGACAAATAATAGTAGTAATGAAAGATATATCGTCCAATGAAGATTAAGAATTTAATATTGATTTAATTAAAACTAACTTAATTTGAAAACACACAAAATTCAATGATTTTGAAAAGCGCGCCTAGGCGTGAAGCGTGACTTCCACGCCTTACTTAGGTATTAGACGCGTACTTTTTTGGTCAAGTATATTATTAGCTAAAAAACGCGCTCCTAATCTCGCCTAGGCTCACTTAGGAGTGCGGTTTTTAGTTAAAAATATTTTTTTATCCTTTTTTTAATATTTAAATAATATTAAAAATAAAAAAATGCCTCATCCTCGCCTAAGCCTCGCCTAGGTTCAAAAAACTTGAAGCTTGACCTCCACGCCTAGTCACACTTTATGTTTTTTAAAGCCTTGTTTTGAACTAAATTATTTTATCAATTCTATGGAAGTGAATTAAAAGTGTGTAGTGAGTTTTAGAGAAAAATCAAAGAGAAAGAGTACTATGATTCCGACTCCACTGTTGCTATCCATTTTAACCCTTAAATTTCTGTAATTGAACCAATTTATGCTTGTGTTGACAATCAATATTTCTAATTTGTCTATCGATCTCTCTCAAGTAAGGTGAAACTTATTCCAACATGAAAACATCCTATATCTTTATGATAGTTGAAAACATGTAAAAACATAATCAAAACTTGAACATTTGATATATGATCGTGCAAAACATGGGGTATATCTATATCTCATATCGGTAGGGATGGCAATGGGGCGGGTCGACCCCGCCCCGCCCCACGAAATTTTTTACCTGTCCCGCCCCGCCCCGCCCCGCCCCGCCCCACGACCCGCGAATTCGCGGGGCGGGGCTGGGCGGGGCGGGGTGGGGCACGGGGCGGGTCGGGTCAATCTTTTGACCCGCCAACCGCCCCACGAAATTTTTTTTTCTTTTTTTTTTTAATAAAACTGAAAAAAAATAATTAAAAAATAATAATTTTTTTAAAAAAAATATTTGTAGCAAACAAAACAAAAAAAATTCAAGAATGGGATTATGGTATAATGATTAAGATTTATAATTTATAATTTCAACCCGAGTTCGATTCTTCTTTGGTCCATTTTCAACAAAGTTTTAATTTATATTCTATTTTATGATTTTACAAAAAAAAAAAAAAAAAAAATTTCCTTCGTGGGGCGGGTCGCGGGGCGGGCGGGCGGGCGGGGCGGAAAAACCCGCCCCGGACCCGCCCCTATTACCCGAATAAGCGGGGCGGGGCGGGTTCGGATCCGCGGGTTTTTTTGCCATCCCTACATATCGGACTCTACATTATTTGCTAAATATGTGCTTAAACCTATATTAACCTTCCGAAAATAAAACAAGCCACAAATACGTTTGAAGGGTGATCAATCATTCAAACGCAATTAATACTTAGCAAACAATCAACCAAAGATATATTAAAAAATAAAAAATGAGATTTCTTGAATTAAAACTTCAAACAAAGTTTACATTGTCATCTAGTAAAAACAGATTTAGCCTAGTATCTTTGAATCACAAAAGCACATCTCCTGGATTCTATAAATAAGAAAGATTATAGAAGACCAATCTTCACCCCTTGATATACTTCAAAAAGTTATTGAATAATCTTCTTCCCCTTGTTACTTAAGAACCAAGAAAACACTAGGTTGATGCAAATTCCCGAAAGAAATCACATGGTTTAACCTCTAAACTTCTTTCCCATGAATAACAATAGCTTTGGTATATATAGGTGTCAAACTCGGACTCAAAATCTGTGTTTTTAGTTGCCCGAATGCCAAAACTTACCAAAACAAAAACTTATGCTCATGAATATTGTATGTCGCTCGAACGGTCATCACGTTTGCTCAAGCAGACATAACGAATGAATTTTGTGCACACAGTCTGCTCGGGCGGACTGAAGTAGACAAAAATTGTGTCCAAGAAGTAACATTCAACCGGCCATAACTTATCGTTGGAAGCTCCGAATTGCGATCCGTAAAAAGCGTTGGACTCCTAATTCAATTATATATCTAGTGGATTATTATTTGCTTTCTTGAGATCTTTGGGTCAAACTTTTTACTCTAGTTTCTCCACCTATTCCGTGTGTATGATCTTCTTCTTTCATCTTTGCTTTCGGGTGTTTAATCATTCACTTCCACTCTTCATTATCACTTTGAAGCCCTTTGTTTCTTCTTGCTTTCCTCTTCTTTCTCGTACTTCAATGTTTAGCTTTTGATTTTCACTTCAAAACCTCAACTTTTTCTCATTTTCTTGTCGATTTTACCAACGTAACTCGAGTTCAGAGATTTCACCACACAATCATGAAAATGAACTAAAACTCAATATATATGGACTCTAAAACACTTGAAACTATACAAAATTCTTCGTTAAGGAGTTGAAATAAGTGTATAAATTACACTTATCAATCTCCTCAAGTAACAGAGTAGG
Organism: Forsythia viridissima; assembly: GCA_030279155.1. Lineage (NCBI taxonomy): Eukaryota > Viridiplantae > Streptophyta > Magnoliopsida > Lamiales > Oleaceae > Forsythia > Forsythia viridissima. The sequence continues at coordinate 10,678,353 of CM059037.1, read as the reverse complement.
ATCACAACCATACAAGTGTAATTGTAGATTCTCTCTAGATGTGACTAGAAAACGAAGAGAAACGTCAATTGTCCAGGTCAGGAATGGATCCAGATGGAGGCTAAAATTTTTTTAGGTCAAACTAAAATATGAGAAAAAATTTTCTAATTTAAAAAATTTAATTTAAAAAAAAAATTGGGCCGGGACGGGAGGGGAGGGGAGGGCTCCAGCAAAGGAGAGTCCCACCCACCCAAGATCCGCACCTAGTTTAGGTGGCACACACGATATTCATATCTGAATAAATATTCAAGTCTAAAATTGATCTCCATTAGTTCTATCTACAATTTAATAACACTGTCTAGGTTTTTTTTTATTTCTTAAAATAAAATAAATAAATAAAAACTATGTCTAAATTTACATAAAAAACATAAATTTTACTGAGCCAGCCTGTCTAATAGAACTTCTGAATCTAAACAAAGCTTTAGACAACGTCTATTTTTTCCTTTGTCACATCAGCTTGACGCTGTTTGATTGCATTAGAGACAATTTATTTTTTAACATTGTTCATTTTTTTATGTCACAGTTGCATTAAACATGCTCTTAGACTTCGTTAAAACTCGATTCGGTTGATGCGCGATTAGCTAATTATACGTCGTGGTACGTGAACCATTCCTGCTCAGAAGTGTTTTTAGTTACTAGTGAGTCATCTTCTAAATGTGATGCATATTGACGTGAGCCATATGTGAACGTTAGCGTTGGCCATAATATGTTTTCCATATGGTTAGTCATAGTATGTTTTATGTTATACTGGTTGTGATCTGTGGTGGAGCCAGGAATTTTATTCTTGGGGGGCCAAAATTTTTAGCTGGCGTGATGCATCTTTCAGATTGAAAAAATGTCAAATGACAAGTTCAAAAAAACGAGCCAAAGATGACGATTCGAAATAAATTTAATAATCACATAGATTTAGAACTTGTTTGACAAAGCTTAAAAACACATTTTGGTTTTTTTTAGCCGTAATTTTTGACTTTTCAACCCACTTTTAACATGAAAAGTCAACAATTTCAACTCAAATAAATCAATATTGGTCAAATAAACCAAAAATTGGTTTATAAACTAGTTTATAATCTCTATCAAACGGACCCTTAATGTCAAATGGTGAGTTCAAAAAAATGAGCCATATATATGATATGATATGCATGCCACGTGTACTCACAACACAAGGAAACCCAGAAATAACGTTGAAAAATATTCCACCAAGGCTACTAACAAGGTAGAATGAGAAAACTTGATTTCAACAGGCACAATAAGATTCAAGCTTCTGACACTTGGTGTGTATCAGCTGTGAATAAATACAAATCAGAGTGGCTGCCAACAGTTCAGAACTAACCTAAATTCATCTCCGTAATATATTAGATGACAATGTCACATAAAGTTGATCAGTTATCAGGCTGAAAATGAGTTCCAACATTACATTAAAACATGAGCACCAGCCATAAGATTTCCACTGAAATTAGTAGAAAAATAGTAAAAGATCTAATATCAACCAACATTGTCACGATCAAGTTTTTCGAGAGTGGAATTTTGGAGAGTTGTAGATAAATAAACTTACAAATGAAAGTTACAGGGCTAAGAAAGAGACTTCACGTAAGTTGGGCTTTTGGTGTTGGCAGGTTGGTTAAATTTAATTTTTGCCTTATACTTTAAAAAAAAAAAGGATGGAATTTATTTTGGAGGTCATGTGACCTCCAATGCCCTCCACTGCATCTGCATCTGCATCTGCTAGTGGTTGTGATAGCGATGACTATTGTTGATTTTGTTCATTGAAGTAATTACTATATGTAATTATTTTTAGTGAATTTAACGTAAATGATTTCTAACCTTTATTCTCAATACGGAAATAGTCCATAATATTTATTTTTTAGTACAGACGTTTCTAATCTATATGTTTTGGTGCGCAATTGATCTAATTATTTGATGAAAAAGACCAACATAACTTTAATTTTAATTAGGAAAATTATAGTTATGTTCCTAATCATTGTAAAAGTATAAACACATCTAGTACCTTTATTAATAAAGGTACCTTTATCCAATTAAATAATAGTATTTGAGGATCAAATTTATAACAAATTTATTTTTCTTTTTTTGTTATAACCATAAATAAAAGTTTAAATTTTAAATAATGTAATTACTTAAATAATAAAACTAATAATTTTATTTAACACGTTTGTTAATGATTATGAGCTTAAATTTTAATTATCTCATAATAGTTTCGTTAAAATATACAAAATAATTTAGATACAGTACCAATTTGGTCAATAAAATCTTAATTCAAAAAAAAAAACTCCATAGTTTTCTTTAATTTTTTATTAAAAAAAATAAAAGTACTAGACCTATTTGCACGTTGTGCTAAGATTAGGAACCCAACTGCAAATTTTTCTTATTAAACTTAAGGACATACTAGTCTTTTTTGTCAAATAAGGACCAATTGCGTATTAAAATAGATTAGGAGTGTTTGTGCGAAAAAAAAAAGGTTAGGGAGACCATTTTCACATTGAGAAAAAAGTTTAGGGGCCATTTACGCCAAATTCCCTTATTTTCAAGATTTATTTAGAAATAAAACATGATCATCACATAGTGATTCACTAAAGAATAAAGATTAGACTGATGTTATAGCATTGCTTGATCGAGATAATTTAAAGTTAGAATAATAATAATTTTCATATTATTAATATTTTGTAATAAGTTTTGATTGATCAACCTAAGATTTTATTTAATTTTACCATTTTGTAGTATAAGTGAACTTTTTATTTGGAGATTTTTAGATCCATATTTTTTCTAATATAGAATTGATGATAATTTAAGTGCGTGTTTGGCAAAGTTTAATTTTTCTTTAAACTGATCAAACCTAATTTTTTAGTTGGTTTGTTGTATAAGCACTTAAAACTTATCCCAACATACACTAAGATAAATTAACTTTTAGTTGGTTTGTATTTCGTTAAACAGATAAATCAGGATTGAATGTCTCATCCCCTCAAACATCTGAGTAGGACCATGACCATACAAGCCAATATCAAGGTGTAACTGCAAATTCTCTTAGAATACGACTAAAACTTCAAACTACCAAATAACTCTAGTTTTTATTATAGAGAGTGTGATTCATTAGTAATTGGAACCACCATTTCTGCGTAAGCATGTTTCTCTCGTGTTAAATGGAGGTGTCACTCTTATACACTAATCAAAACTCGACTAAAATTATCCGCTCGTCTCAGTTAAAACATTCTATTATTGAAGTCTCTTAAAACTAAGCACCACATGGTGTCAATGCAAGTTTTATTGAGGCCATAGAGACATTAATCTCTTACCACCAGTGTTGAAATTATTATTACTTTTTAAGTGTATGTAAGTTTTAGGTCTTATAAAATGTGTGAATAATAAGTAAGTAGTAAGTTGTACATCTTACGAAATGTGTTGATAAAAAATATGTTTAACTAACTTATAATTAACACGACAGATGTATAATTACACGTATCCAAATTGAAAAATAACTTTAGAAAAATGCTTCAATGGTGGATTTATCAAGGACTTTTTTGGCTGCATATTTTATTTTTGTGTAAAAAAAATAAAATATTATATTTTATCAACTAACTAAAAACGAATAAATAATGTAGAATTATGTGTGTTTTTGGAAAGGGAAAAAGAATATGTAACAAGCCAACAATTAAATTTAGAAAAGAGATCAAATTAAGGGCGTTGCACAAATTCCTGCTGTATTTAATGCTCATCTCTTCTTAATTACCTCATATTCCACAATAAATATATATATGATATATATTTATATACAATTAATTAATTAATTAATTAAGCTGCTCTCATGCATGCAATAATTAAAACCATCATTCTCTCTCATTTCATGAAAAGCTATTTTAATTTCCTCTGAAATGAAATGCTAGTAGCATCATCAATGGCGGACGAGCATGAAATGTCTAGTTTGAGGGCAAGGCGGAAGAAATCCCCCATAAGCCTTACTCGTTGCTTCCAGAGAAACCACCATTCGTTTAACGGCAGCGCCTCCGCCACGTCAACGCCAACTCCGAAGAAATCTCCCTCGGAATGGATTCGATCAAAGGCTCATGAACTCCCAGAAATCAAACACAAATGCAGGAATTTTATATCACGAATGGGCCGACACCGCCGCCATTCTTCTGCCGATTTTAGCTATGATCCTCTTAGCTACTCTCTCAACTTCGATCATGATGATCATGCTTACCAGTTTAGAGGCAGCCACCTTCCAGAAATCACGACCAATGACGTTGTCAAAGATGATGTCAAGCATTGGAAGTATTGATTCATATTAATTTGCTCGAAACTAGAGCACCGTAGACGTGAGCAACGACGTACTCAATCCGGGGACGCAGAGGCTGCAGGTGAAACCACCAAGCGCAGCCGGACAGCAGAGGAGGAGGCGCCTCCACAAGGAACATGATGTAGCCAGCAGGAAGCGAAATTATTGCGTTAGGAATTGTTTCGGTAATTTTCTTTGTTCCAAGAATTCTATATCTTTAATAGTTAAATTGCAGCATTCTATGAAATTATTGCATTAGGATTTTTTCTGTTTGTTTATTATAGAATTTTACCTGTAAATATTAGTTTTATTTCTAGGATTAGATCACTAATTGAGAATAGTGGTAAATGGCAGATTGACTTGACCACTTTATTCAGGCCTTTGACGAATTTTACGACATAAAACTCTTTATATATATATATATATATATATATATATATATGACATTACATTTCAAAGTTAGAATCTAATTAATCACAATTTTTGTATAATGTGTGGTTATTTTTCTTCTTTTAATTTATGGTAAAATTGTCAATTTTATAATATAAATCATGACAATAGGTATATATTTGAGTATAGATATGTGATATTTGCTTTCAAATTCTATAAATTCGAGTTTATTTGTAAAATATTGAGTTTGGTTAATTGCAAAACAAATTTAATAGGACATTTGGTTCGTTAACAGACCTATGATCAGTTAATGTCAATTTTGGTCCTAACACACCATCTGTTAGGGAAAGAAGAACCACTAGTATGTTGACTACCCATAACTGACTTAAAGTAACTACATAAACCATTACCGTCAAGTGATAACGAAGCAAGTGTTGAAACAGGGGGTTGTCTGACATTCTTACCAGCCTTTTCACTATAGACCTCATACATTTCACATAAAGCTTTTCTAAATTACCATACGTTAGTAGATTTCCGTACGTTAATTTTTGTGAAATTGTCATTATAATTAATTTGGTACCCTCTAAGTTAATTTTGAGATCTATAATGAAAATAACATATACAATTCTTCCCAATATTTTATAAATTTAACATCCATCAATAATATAATATTAGAAAAATCATTATCCATATTAAAATTGTTAGCAATATAATAGAAATGATTGAGAACAAGTAGAGTAGTCGAATAATATACATCTGCATTTGTTGCGTCGAAAAAAAATTCAAAAATTTCCTAACATGAGCATATATTTCACGATCACATATTTGCAAATCATATTCTGGGTCGTGTAAGTGTTGGTTGTTATAATATGCAGTAATACGATCTTCGTATCCTTCACAGATTCAAGCATGAGATGTGTTGAATTCCACATATGGTCTATAACAGTGCAAAAACTTTTGTTCTTAAAGTCCATTTTCAACACATAGAACCTTAAAAACTTGTTTTCTAGCTAGTGAGATCATAATATAATTAATAGCGTACCTACTTTTTTGTAATTGTTCTTCTATGAAGTGTAACTCATCTTTCACAATTAAATTAAAAACATGACATACACAACGAATGTGAAATAAAATACAATCAATTTCCGAATGGAAATGTTGACTTGATTTTTCAATTATAATATTGTTAGGGCCGGTATTGTCAAAAGTGAAATTACAGATCTTCGTTTCGCAATTAAATTCACGTAAAACATGAAAAATATTAACTCCATTACAATGATACTCAATTATTTTAAATGTTATTAATTTTTTTATGCATGATCCAGTGTTTATCAATGTAGTGTGCAGTGGCAATCATATATCCTTTCTAGTTATTACCGAACCATAAATCCGAAGTGAAAGATAAAACACCGGCACAATTATTAATATCACGTATAATTGTTTCTTTCTTTGTAGTAAATAAAACAATATTGTCTAACCGAATAGTATTTCTACCAAAAAGTACTTTGGTTGGAGATATTTGTGTATGAATTTTGTGAAATGAAGATTTTTCACCAAACTAAGTGGAAACTCGACATTTGCCACCAACTGCGTCATTTCTTTCGTGGCGCATGTTGACTTGTGAATATACTCAATTGTTTAGATTGAGAGTACCAGTAGAGCCAACTCCAGGAGATCCAAATTGGAGTTGTACCTGATTTGATTCCAATCCTCCGTATTTCAATACAAACTTTTTGAAATGTCTATTTAGATAGGTCGTGTCTATTTCTTTTTGCCACAATAATTTTTTTTACAGTGTTTACACTGTGCATTGTGCTCAGGGAGTCCGTATTAGTTTATCAGTGGGCATTGAATCGAAATGCTCCCAATAACTAGCCTTTTTTTTTTTTACTTTTCATTTAGTACTAAAACCGATGGTTTTATTTGTTTATATGTCGACATATTCTTGAATGTCATCCAAATCAATTGAATCGGTGCTACCATAATCATCACCAATATCACAAGGAATTGGAATGTCATTAAGACTACTAAAATTATCATCACTTTGATTGTAAGTCATTTCGAATAAATTATAAAGAGAATAAAAGAGGTAATAGAAAATTTGTAGAAATAAAGAAACGTTAGCGTGGCAAAAGAGGATAGACACGACCTATCTAAATAGATACTTCAAAAGGTGTGTGTTGAAACATGGAGAGTTGGAATCAAATCAGGCACAACTCTAGTTTAGATATCCCGTAGCCGGCTCTAGTGGTACTATCAATCTAAACAATTGCGTATATTCACGAGACAACATGCATCGCAAAAGAATGACGCAGTTGGTGACAAGTGTCAAGTTTCCATTTAGCTTAGTAAAAAATCCTCATTTCACAAAATTCATAAAAAAATATCTCTAACCAATGTACATTTTACTAGAAATACTATTCGGTCAGACACTATTATTTTATACAAAGAAAAAAGCTATTATACGTGATATCAATAATTATACCGTTGTTTTATCTTTCACTTCGAATTTATGGTCTGGTAATAACGACAAATGATATATGATTGTTACCGCACACTACATTAATAACCATTAGATCATTCATAAAAAATAATTGCATTTAAAATAATTGACTATCCTCATAATAGAATTAATATTTTCATGTTTTATGTGAATTTAATTGCGAAACGAAGTTCTGTAGTTTCACTTTTGACAATGTCGACCCTAATAATATTATAATTGAAAAATTAAGTCAACATCTTCATCCAAAATTTGATGGTATTTTATCCCACATTTATTGTGTATGTCATTTTTTTAATTTAATTGTGAAATATGAGTTACATTTTATAGAAGAACAATTACAAAAAAATAGATACATTGTTAATTATATTATGGTTTCACCAGCTAGAAAATAAAATTTTAGTGCTTTGTGTTGAAAATGGACTTTAGGAAAAAGTTTTTGCACTAATGTAGGCCATACGTATAATTAAATATATATCGTACTTGAATTTTGTAAAGGGTACAAAATTTGCATTAATGCATATTATAACGACTGACACTCACACGGCCTAAAATATAATTTGAAAACATATGATTGGAAAATACTTGCTCATGTTAGAAATTTTTTGAAACTTTTTTTCGACGCAACAAACACATATCTAGGTGTATATTATCTGACTATTCCACTAATTTTCAGTCATTTCTATAATATTGCTAACAATTTTAATTGGTATAAAAATGTTGCTATTTTTTCTAATAATATGTTAGTGATGGAGGCTAAATTTAGAAAACATTCGAAAAAGTTGTCTATGTTATTTTCATTATGGATTCCATACTAACTTAAATGGTACCATTAAGCATAACAACAATTTCACAAAAATTAACACATGGAAATTCATTAACGTATGGTAATTTAGAAAAAAATATTATGTGAAATGTATGAGGTCTACACTGAAAATACCAGTAGAAACGTCAGATAATCCCTGTTCTAACACATGTTTCGTCATCACTTGACAATAATGACTTATGAAGTTACCTTAGTTCCTATTAGGGTTAGTCAACATACTATTGGGGTGTGTTTAATTCATTGTCATAGAAAAGAAAAGATTTTCCATGTAAGGTAGAAAAAAAATTCCACCAAATAGGTAAGAAAATATTTTCCAAGAAAGTAGGCAAATATGTACTTTAAATGCTTGTACCTAGAAAATCCATTTTCTTTTCCATATGTAATCAAACAACAAAGGTGGAAAATAAAAGTTTTGGATTTGACAACATTTTCTATGGAAGTGACATTTTCTATGGAAAATGTGTCAATCGAACACACCATTGGTTCTTCTTCTTCCATTTTCCGTACTATGAACATAGGATTATGTGTTACTGATATACCTTTAAAATTAGTTAGGGATTTCATCCACAACATGCTGAGTAATTTATATGATGAAAAGAGAATTTCATTTGATATACTACGATAGTGGAGACAAAATAAACGTATATACCAATTGTTTCAATTATGACACACAATCTACTAACACATCCGATACCAACTATAGCATCAAAATCTGCTTTTAGTACAAGTAGCAAGACCTAATTTCAGGTCAAGACTTAAAACCAACAATAAAAACCTTACTGTGTTTAAAGAAGTGGGAAAATACCAAACTTCAAATTCAAGATAAAATGAACATAATGATAAACAAAAATCTTAAAAATTTGAATACTTGAATTATTTGTAAATATTGTTTACATAAATATTTAATAATGTCTTACTTTTAAAAATAAATTATACATGTAACAACTTATTCGTTTACAATTTTAACTCCGCCTGCATTTTAAGCATCCAATCCCAAACCCAAAAATATGAAAAGAATTTTCAACTTTCAAGTTTTAACTTAAAAAAATTCTCACAATTTATTATTATTATTTTTTTTTAAATTCTCGAAAACAATATTGAAAGTTAAAAGTGAAAAAGAAAAAAAAAATGAAAAAAAAGAGCTGGACTTGTGAGCTACTCAACTCAGCTCATTCGTCCCACGAGCCAAAAGGCCAAACCGTGTCCACAAAGCCACCTGGCTCAACCCATTGTTGTTCGAAATATTGTTGTTCAATGCACCTTGCTGCATCATTTCCCACTTGAGAAACTCATCTTTCAATGCTTAAAAAAAAAGTTTTAACAAAATAGGTTATGGATAAATAGATTTCCACAGATAAAAGAGTATATTCAAAGGCCAATTCTCTTTTTTTCATTTATTTTAAGATCTCGACCCTCACCGGTGTGATCAGGGTTTTTAATAGTTCATATTGAGATAAATATAATGATGGTTTACAATGATTCTAGACAACATTATTAGAGGTTTAGACAGATTAATTTATCTCAATATGAACCATCAAAAACCTGGATCAGATTAATTTAGACAGAATAGAGGTTTAAACAATGATTCTAGACAACATTAATATAGATTTATTTCTGGTTTCTGTTGTAATCCTGGATCATGCATTGATGAGAAAAAAATAAAAAATAAAAAGAATGTAGGGCTATGAATTAGCAGGGGTGACGTGACAGTTAAAGAAATCAATATATAAGAAATTGTCTACCATAGAATCTAAATGAATCCAGAACTTACGCATAGTAATGTGGCATCACTAAACAGTTCAAATAAGAGCATAGAATAAATTGTAGAGATCCAATTCAAAACTGGCTAATAGAGAGTATAGATTGGAAATTTAGAAAATTTAAGCCCATCCGGCAAGTCAGTAACGACAATCGACCAACTGAAAGAAGTAACTCAAACCATCCTTCAAGACTCTTGAACACTAACAAAAAATTCAAATCACCAAACTCACATTCCTGTAAATGCCTTCTTGCCAAGACCAGATGAGCCAGCTGGTATCACCTTAAGAACATTGAATCTAACCGTTTTTGATAAAGGCCTGCAAAGTGATACAGATCATAATATTAAATTCCAGAACAAAGTCATATAGAAGTTAATTAAATAAGATTTTGTACTAACCTGCACTGGCCAATAGTAACGTGGTCACCCTCTCTCACACGGAAGCATGGGGATATGTGTGCTGGAATGTTTGAATGCCTCTTTTCATATCTGGAAAAGAATCAATTCTTAACAATAACCATACATAACACCCAGAGAGAATTGCAACGATACTAAAAAGGCACAAGATCTCACCTCTGGTACTTCTTGACCCAATGCAAGTAGTTACGACGAACAATGATTGTTCTCATCATCTTGGCACTGTGGCATGTCCCAGCAAGAATACGGCCTCTGATGGACACATCGCCTGTGAAGGGACATTTCTTGTCGATATATGTAGCTGAAGGAAGAGAAAAAACCTAAGCTCCTCAGAAATTCATTAGGCCAAAAACATAAGAATCTGACAAAAATTCAAAAAATGGTAAATGACCAATATTGATAAAACTGTCATAGATGATAATAACAACAAGCCAGGCTTTCAAATCAAGTCGAGGAACGTGAACCACCCAGCAATTATTGAAAAAGAGATAAATTACGATGGAGTCAATTGCATAACATTTCAGGGAATTCATTTTCGTAACCTAGAACAAGGGATGAACTTTACATATGAGTGCACTCACTAATTATCACTGTTCTAAAAAATCCACCTAAACTAATTATCACTGTTCTCAAAAATCCGCCTAAGCTTGAAACTCGGCCTCCACTCCTAGCCACGCATCACGCATTGCCCTCGCTTTGCCTTTATTTCGCTCTCGCCTAGGACTCGCCTAGGCCCGAAAAGCTTGAAGCTCGGCCTCCACGTCTAGCCACGCTTTACGCTTTTTAGAACATTGCTAATTATCAATTTAAATGAATCAAACTAAGGACTTGTTCGGTAGAGTTTTTTTTGGGGAAAAAATGGGTTTTTTTTTTTTACTTTTTGACTTTTCAAAATTTTTTGTAGTGTAAAAAGTGTTGAAAAGTCAAAAATTGTAGGCAAAAAAATGGATTTTTTGATGAAAAAACTCTACCGAACATGCTCTAAGTTAAATCAACAGATCATATCAATGTTCCTATCAAGAAAAAATATAACATGCAAAGTCATACTTGGTGTGCGCCACACAAACCTATCCAGTACCTGCCTCAGCCTAAATAAGATTAGACTCCATAGAGAAATAGAAAAGGACAAGTTTCTAAACCAGTTTAAAAGTGAGATACTAAAACATTGTTTTCCAGCACAGTACTAACCTTTTTGATTACTCTTCAAATAACGAGATTAACAAAAGAAACCGTATAAATTGAATTTATCAATTCCTAGCATGTATACATCACTTGAAATTGTGCCACAAGCTCATGAAGTTTACCAATTAGTATATTACTTGCACTTGTAATAACAAAATGATCAGATGCAAAGATGTTATCAGATAAGCAGGCAAACACATAACCCAGAAACAATTTTTTCACGATCCAGAATTCATAAACATTATAGATGTCATACACATCTTATTTAATAACAATAGTACCATAAATCTGTATGAATAAACGGATAAATTTCAACCTTCAATAGCCTCACGAGGAGTCTTGAACCCGAGCCCAACGCTTTTCCAGTATCGGTTGCCTCCCTTTCCTGGCCTCTTTCCCTTCCCCGTCTTCTTCGAGCTGCAAAATTCCGCTTTACTCTCAAACCATACTTTACACACGGCAATAAAGCAACAACAAATCATAAATTGTGATATACGTATACATTCTCTTACCAAAGGAACACCTTGGGCTGTTTCAAGAACGCCTTCTCAGTCTGTAAATCAATTACAAGTCAGATTCATCCAGATTACCACAAACTCCACATAGACTCATAAACGCACGATACACATAAACATAAACATATAATACATTTTTACATATATTTACCTGTTCCGCCATGGTCGAGTAGTGCGAGAGTCTGTGTGCTTGTGTGTATACAAAAACTGATAAGGAGGCGAAAAACCCTAGTGTCCAATGGCAGATAATAGGGAAGAAGGCAAAACGAGGTTTTTATAGCACTCTACCAAACCCTAAAATCGGGCCGCAATCAACTCCTTACACGGTTCAGTATCAACACTCATTACCCATGAAGCCCAACAAGATTAGTAGGCCCGTTAAGACCTTAGAAGGGCTGGAATTAGGGAAATTTAGGCGCGGATATTACACCCACTACTTACAAATATTAAAATAATTCTAAATCTAACAACTTAACTTATTTATTCCAAAAATATTACATAATTAATATTATATTAAATAATAAAATAATGAATTACAATTAAATAACTATTTCTACGTGAATTCACTCAAATTTGTTTCTGAGTCCTTGATTATTTGCACAATAAATCCTTCATTTTTATAAAATTTTCACTTTAGTCCTTATACTTCGTCTTTCATTTCAATTTCGTCCTTTTTTATTTGCAATCCAAGTCCTTCAACTTTTAAATTTGTACAAGTTGATTCTCGTATTTATACTTTTATATCAATTTAGTCTTTTGTATCACTATTTGATACAGATGTTACAAATGATATTTTGTATCACTGAATTTGTTACATATTATATTATGTTATTTTACACATCACATGTTACATGAATTGGTATTTTGTATCACTGATGTTACGTATGTTACAAATGATGAAATCAATAGTTTTATTTGTTAAATTTAACATTGTACTTCATATCTATATCATACTATAACGAACTTATTGAAATTTAGAGTTGATTTTGCAGTTGTAACAGTTGTAACAATTTCTGTTTAGTAACGCAATCTGTTACAAATGTTACAAATCATATTGTGTATCACTGTTTGATACAAATGTTACAAATAATATTTTGTATCACTGAATATGTTATAGATTATATTATGTTATTTTACACAATACATATTACATGAATTAATATTTTGTATCACTGATATTTTATATTTCAATTTGTAACATAGATTGTTACAAAATATCATTTGTAACATTTGTATCAAACATTGATACACAATATCATTTGTAACATATGTATCAAATAGTGATACTATAAAGGACTAAATTGATATAAAAGTATAAATATGGAGACCAACTTGTACATATTTAAAAACTTGGATTGCAAATAAAAAAGGACAAAAATGAAATGAAAGAGGAAATATAGGGACTAAAGTGAAAATTTTATAAAGATGAAAGACTTATTGTACAAATAATAAAGGACTTAAATACAAATTTAAGTGAATTCAACGTGGAAATATATATTTTTTGTGGTATAGATTTTATTTTAATTTATTATTTTATTAATTAATATAATTTTAAGAATGTAGTATTTTTAGAATAAATTTGTTAAGTTGATAAAATTAGAATTATTTTTAAAAGGTGGTTTATTTATGAAAAAATTCCAAATTAGGCCAAGTACGAAAATTTTATTAAAATTTTGAAAAATACAATTAAAATTTTATGGGTAAATTCAGGGCCGGTCACTGTTTGGGCACTTATGGACTCTGAAGTCATATGCTCAAAACTTAATTCAATTAAAGTCATATTTTAGAGTTAAAAGACTAATACACCCTTAATTGTAAAAAAACGCTAATTGTGATACTGTTTTGTGGTGATACTATTTTTTTGTGATACTGTTTTGTGGTGATACTGTTTTATTGTGATACTGTTTTTTTTATAATGTTAAACCTATGATTTTGTACTACTAATGAAACATTTTAAGAACAATAGTATTCTCTTGTTTATTATCTACTGGTTAATTCGTCTACCTACCATTAAACACATTATATATTTATACTTATCTATCCAATAAGAATCTATGTCTTAATTGAATCTCAAACATATTCTAATTCAAGGGAAGAATTAGAAACATTGTTCATAGTTTTAAATGAGAATCCTTTGCATGATTTCCCATTAACTTGAGAATGATTGGCAGTTCTTCTTTCTTCATCTTGGCATTGCTCTGAAGTATGTGTTTGCTTTTAAGAGACTTAGATGCCTTGGAAGAGCTTTAATTTGCAGCAAAATGATGTACATTAATCAGTGATACTGTTTTAGAGGATTTGTGATACTGTTTTGAAAAAAAAATTAAAGATTGTCATTTTAAGCTAAAGAGACGACTTCAAATGAGTAAAATCCATCATGCGCAGTCGCAAAGCGACTGGTCTTGACCGTCTCGTCGAGACCATTCCAAAAACATATTATAATAAAAATTCTGAGCACGTGTGTAAATTCTATGATCATTTCTATTATGATACTATTTTTTGTGATACTATTTAGCATAATACAGTATCAAACAACACACATGACTACAATATCATGCTTTTATCTTTGATACTGTTTACTTAGTCATATGTTTTGTTTGATAATGTATTATGCAAAACAGTATCATAGATTAAAACATGGATTAAAACAGTATCAATTTATATTAATGCACATTACCTAAACAAAACATTATCATGGATTAAAACAGTATCATAGACAAAACAAAGACATTCAAACAGTATCACGGGTTCAAACATTGTCATAATTAAATAATATCAAAGAAAAAAGTACGGTATCATAAATAAAATTCATTCCACATAGATTCAAACAGTATCATGGATTAAAACAATATCAAAATATACTAATGCACATTACCTAAACAAAACAGTATCATGGATTAAAAGTAAGACATTCAAACAGTATCATAGGATTAAAACAGTATCATGGATTAAAACAATATCAAAATATACTAATATACATTACCTAAACAAAACAGTATCATGGATTAAAACTAAGACATTCAAACAATATCATAGGATTAAAACAATATCAAAATATACTAATGCACATTACCTAAATAAACAGTATTATGGATTAAAACGAAGAAAATGCATGCTAGCTGCAGACAGTATAAACCAACGAAGCATTCCTATGTAGAAGCAGGACCCACAAAGGAAAAATAAGAGGTTTACTCAACCTCCAGCACCTTCCCCCAAGAAAAAACAAAGAAAAACAAGGGAAAACTAACAGATGCACGAATAGAAAATTAGGATCAGACTAATAATGAATTTTTCCATCCAGGACAGTTTAGAATTCAAGTGAGCAACAGTCTCCAACAGAAATTTTGAAGGGCAAAACCATTCTTAAGGTTATTGAAAAGAACAAATCAGTGGATCCAGATCTCAACGAACACGATATAATAGTTGCTGAAATATTGAAGATTATCTATAGAATCTGCCGCGTATTTTAACAGGAATACAACTCTTCCTTCAGTATACTTTTGCAGAAAACAAGAGCTATAAAGGATTTGTGCTTATGAATTTTCAGATTTTTCGAAAAGACGTTTAATGGAGAAAAAAAGCATCGTTGCTTCAAGAGATTGTGAAGAAAAAGATAAAATTAAAAAGATCACAACATAAAAGCAAAAAAAATCTGGCAGGTGGCTATGGGTTCAATGAAAAAGATCTCCAACGATTTCTGCAGCTTTCAAGTTCACTCCATCACCAAATAAGATTTTGGAATGTTCTCTTGATTCGGCGGCGGCGGCGGCGGCGGCGAAGGCGAAGATGGTGGTTGCAGGAATAGTGGTGGCTGCGGCAGTGTGTGGGAAATAAAGATCATAGGGATAATTTTGGAATTAATATGAAAATTTGATGAAAGTATGACTTATTAACAATTTTGAAATTTGTTTTGACTTAATTTGAAACAAGTCATTTGTAGATGACTTTTAAACAATTTTCTCAAATTTTAATAGAAAAATTGTCAATAAGTCATCTCCACATAACTTGTTTCAAATTAGGTCAAAACTTTTTTTAAAATTGTGATTAAGTCATACTTTACATCACTATTTTAAATTAATTCTAAAATCACCCTTTTAAACCATATTTTCCATTGGCACAATCGTCCAACTCCACAATCTTCCTACACCTCCGACAACGTCCAACGACAACCTTCTCCAGCTCTGGCGACCTTCGGCAAGTGATTCTACGGTGCAGTATCACTTTTTAATTCCCTATAGTAAAATCTGGGCCATCTGCTATTGAAATTGTGAAAATATCTAAGCATTCAATGAAGGAATGAAGGATTTGTGAAATAGACTATTCCACAACTTCCTTTATCAATCCTAAAATTAGTCATTGCTGTATGAGGACTTTGTTACCTAAATTGTAGTCGTTTATACCCAATAGAGTGGATAATGATTGGGTTGAGATGTTTCTTAATTGTTCTTGAAAACTATTGGATTTAAATGTTGCAATCAAGATGTTGGAAGAAAAGTCAAAATCTGAGGCAATTAATTTTCAGAAACTTCATTTTGCGTTTGCTATGAGAACAACAATGTCGTGCTTGATTCAGATGCATTATTGTCCTGAATATATATTGGGGGAACAATTGACATCTTGGATATTTGCTAGTAAAGAGAAAGCACAACAAGGTAAGGAAATTATTCAGATACATAAGCATCCTGGACATTTGCTAGTGAATGATCTCTGTTGCAAAGAGAGAATTAAAAGAGAGCATGATGTCCCCCAAAGTTATGACTCTGTGCTGATGAAGTGGCAAGAAGATCTCGTTGTTAAAAGAGAGCATGGTGTTTGATACTGTATTATAAAAAAATAATATCACATAAAACATTGTTAGTCATGTGTGTTGTTTGATACTGTATTATAGAAAACAGTATCACATATATTGTTTGATACTGTTTTAATCAATGATACTGTTTGAATCTATGTGGAATAAGTTTTATTTATGATACCGTGCTTTATCTTTGATACTGTTTAATTATGATAAGATTTGAACATGTGATACTGTTTGAATGTCTTAGTTTTGTCTATGATACTGTTTTAATCTATGATAATGTTTTTGTTTAGGTAATGTGTATTAATATAATTTGATACTGTTTGAATATCTTAGTTTTAATCTATGATACTGTTTTATTTAAGTAATGTGCATTAGTATATTTTGATATTGTTTTAATCCATGATATTGTTTTAATCCTATGATATTGTTTGAATGTCTTAGTTTTAATCCATGATACTGTTTTATTTAGATAATGTGCATTAGTATATTTTGATACTGTTTTAATCTATGATGCTGTTTTATTCTATTATACTGTTTGAATCTATGTGGAATGGGCTTTATTTATGATACTGTGTTTTTATCTTTGATACTGTTTAATACTGTTTAATTATGGCAAAGTTTGAACATGTGATATATTTTAAATGTCTTAATTTTGTCTATGATACTATTTTATTTAAGTAATGTGCATTAGTAATTTTGATAATGTTTTAATCCATGTTTTAATCTATGATACTGTTTTGCATAATACAGTATCAAACAAAACACATGACTAATTAAACAGTATCAAAGATAAAAGCATGGTATCATAGTCATGTGTGTTGTTTGATACTGTATTATGCAAAACAGTATCACAATAGAAATGAACGTAGAATTCGTATACGTGCTCAGAATTTTTATTATAATATGTTTTCGGAATGGTCTCGACGAGACGATCAAGACCAGTCGCTTTGCCACTGTGTATGATGGATTTTACCCGTTTGAAGTCGTCTCTTTAGCTTAAAATTGTAATTTTTAATTTTTTTTGTCAAAACAGTATCACAAATCCTCTAAAACAGTATCACAGATAAAATGTATCTTTATTGAAGCCAACCTTCATCTTTATCTTATTGAACATCATTTGAACTTGATCTTTTTTCATTAACATTCCCAATTCTTGATTGATCAAATCCTAAACAAGGTTCACTACAAGAATCATAAACTTGTATTTGACTTCTCATAACACCAAAACCTTCTGAATAGTCACCACAAAACCGGTGTTTGAATGTATTTTATGCAAAAAACATGGTCATATCGAAAACTCCAACATGGTCATATCGAAAACTCCAAGGTTTTAAGCTGATTCATGAATCTCAAGGTAAGCGATGAATAAAATATTGTTGAAATTTCAACTTGTTAGAGATATCTGTCAAAGCTATGAACATGTTTGAGATTCAATTAGGACATAGATTTTCATTTGATAGATAAATATAAATATATATGGTGTTTAATGGTAGATGAATTAATTAGTTGAGAATAAACAAGAGAATAATATTGTTCTTAAAATATTTCTTTAATAGTACAAAATCATAGGTTTAACAGTATTACAAAAAAACAATATCACAATTAGCGTTTTTTATAATTAAGGGTATGTTAGTCTTTTAGCTCTAAAATGTGACTTTAATTGAATTAAGTTTTGAGCATATGACTTTAGAGTTCATAAGTGCCAAAACAGTGACCGACCTTGAATTTACCCAATTTTAATTAGTAGAAAAAATGGTATGTAGATTTTTATTAAAGAAGTGACATAATATGTGATTTTTAATAAATGAACTTAATTGATTATTTAATTGAAAAGTAATACACAATGTCACTCTATAATGTAGAACCTTAATTTAATGCATGTTTGGTAGAATTTAATTTTTTTTCCCCCAAACTCATTTTAAACCATATATATTATGGGACCTGCAATTTTTATCAATTTTTCAACCATACATTTTACCAACTTTTTTTAAAATTTCCAAAAAACTACTTTTAAACTCTACCAAATATACACAATTAACATCTAACACAAAAAAAGAAGTAAGAACTAAATATCAGATTAAAAGTTTATTTTAAACGCATTGTAAACTTAATCAATGGTCTGTAAAGGGAATTTTGAGAAAGTTGGACAAATTGAGTGTCTTTGTTCAAGCAACGGTATATACGAAAAATAAAATGTAATAAGAAGTTGGGGTTAGAAAAAAGAGTGAAGTCAATTAGACTCAACAATTGGAATAAACAAAATGAATGTTCTTTTAAAAAACAACTAAATTACACAGTATGTAAATTTTTTAATTAAAAAGTGTCACATCAAGTCACTTTCTAATATAAAACTTAACTCACATTTGACGCGGAAAAAAAAAATTAATAGCTAAATATTAATTTAAGAAGTTCTTATAATCACATTATAACATTAACCAAAAATGTAATATTAGAAAAATAGAAATTACATTATTTGATTTTTAATTAAAAAAAGCATGTCATTTTCCTCTACTTAACAACAAATTAAAGTAGCTTAATATTAGTTTAAGATGTGTTTTATAAGCTCATTATAAGTTTAGTTAAATATGTTCTATTAAAAGGAAAAAAAGAAAATTAAATTACACGACATGTGACCATTAAATTAAAAAGTAATACATCGTGTCTCTTTCTAGTTCTTATTATTTTTACAATTATGTACATTCAGCAAACTGAAAATTAACTCGTACATTTTTTGCAACAGTGCGTCTTCATGATTGTTTTCATACACAATCTCTAATGTCTGAAGTTGTGACCATCGTGGTCACACTACTAAACTCGCCACTATTGACCCGAAGTTGAATTTTCAAATATACTAATGCAAACGAAAACATCAAAAATCTCAAATACATAAAAAAATTGTAGAAGCTTTTCAAATTAGAGCGCGTTGAAGAATGAAATACTAGGAAAAATGAACTTTCAATACCGATTGAAGAATGAAATTATCTAACACAACAAAAAATTAAAATAACAGTTGACTGTTGATTTAAAATGTGTTTTATAAACACGTTGTATATTTAGCTAAAGATGTTCAATTAGAAGAAGAAGAAAACAAAAAAAGCCAAATTACATGGCCAGTAACATTTTAATTAAAAAGTGACATCATGTCACTTTCTAGCCCTTATCATTTTTACAGGTGTGCACACTTGACAAACTGGAAATTGGCTCGTACATTTTCACGAACACCTTGTGTGCATGTTCTCTGATTGATTTTCATGCACAATCTCTAATACCTAAAGTTGTTATTACTATATTCAAAAGTTGGAGATCTTTATTACAATTAAACAGAGATGGAACAAAAAGAAAATTGTGGGATAACCACCCTTTTTTCTATTTTTCTTTTTCCTTTTTTTTTTCTTTTTATTAATTAAACAATTACTCTTTTATTACTGAAAAAGTAAGACGTATATTTTCACCGAACTTGTCCTTTAAAACTATGAGTACAACAACGTGAGAGATTAGAGAATACTGTTTAAAATATTGAATATGAAAATACGACTGAATCAATAGATTAGGAACCTTTGTTGTTATGTTTACAATAATCGATTTAACATCTTTAGAATATTTCAGTTGAACTAGAATTGTGGTTTGAAAAACATATAATATGTAATTTGATTTTTACTTGATGAAATTATTAATCCTACCTTGTGAAGTAAAATGTGCAAAAAGTTGTAAGAATTTTTTAACTTTTTGAAAGATTTTAAACAATCAAATTGCCCAATGTACCTCGAAACTTAATTGTAAATTTTTTAACTTTTTGAAAGATTCAACAAAATATGTTATTTATTAATATTATATTAATAAAATTATAATTTCTGATATACAAGGTGTGAAGCATAATTGCATATTCTATATTCAGAATGCATTCTTGTAAATCATTCTTACAACACTGGGCTACCAGAAACATTTCCCCGTATGATTTACAATGTTTAAAAATCTACTTGGTCATTGATACAGAAAAAGATCAAAAGTCAAAGATCAAAAGATCGAACTGGAAACTAAATCAGTGTGCCACAGGTTAATTTTTGGGTTTTCTACATGTGTCGACGAGATTGTGTTCCCCATATTTCTGGCCATACTGGAAACACACAAGCTTGCCCAAATTGAGCATGTCCCAAAACATTCTGTCCCAAATTGAGCATGTCCAGAATCCTATTGCATCGATCACCTCTGCATCGGGTGCATAGAAAAACACTTCAGTACGAAGAATATCGTTACAGAAAAATAGATGCGATTATGCTTTTAAACGGTTGCAACTTTGGCTCATATTGGAGAAGAACAGCTGTAGGAGATAACAAAAATGAAGAATGAAAATAGATGAACAAAATATACCCTATGGCGTTTTGAACTTGGTTGTGATTCAAGGCCACGCCGTCGTCTGGAAGAAGCACCTGGATTTTGGTTTTCATCAGCCTGTACATGTGCCAAAAATACTTAGCCAGATCCCTACGAAGCATTTTCTACATCAAATTCCCAAATGCAAGCTTGCATACTTGAAAAGAATTTACTGAATCTTCATTTGATTGTACTTTTCACAAAAAAGGATAACATTTTTTTTGTCCAGACTGAACTGAAAAATATCTCAATTTCAACCTTCAGATATGAAATATAATAGAAATAAAATGATGGCTGACCTGGGTTTCAACAGAATTTGCTCCTTCACAGGATGACTCGGCTCCCATGTTCTCAGAAATTAGGGGCATTATCTGATGTAGTATATTAGACAAAAATATCCCTTCGTCACTCACTGTTGCGGCTGCCCCATGAGAACTACTAACATCCTGAGATTGGGATACCCCAGTAGATGAATTCGGATCAAGTCCTGCAGCATCTCGTCGATCAGAATTTCCATTGGGAGGCAACGGAAAACCTTGCCCTTGAGGCTGTGAACTGGTTGGCTCTCTTTGGAGCAATAATGAATCTGATCACCAGAACAAGAAAAGAACGAAAGTAGAGTTTAATCTGTAGACATCATAAATGCAAGCAATCATCAAGGAGGAAGTATTAAGTTGGGAATAAAACATCAGATCAGATATGCTTTCTACAAGTAACTTCCTAGTAATCAAGCCTGTCCAAATGTCATCAAGAATTAACAGTCTCTACACAAAAATGGATACAACACCTGTTCGTCTTCCGATGCCCAGATTCCTTGGGAGAGAACCAGAAGCAGGAGATCCTCCAGATAATCCAGAGCCATGTTCAACAGTTCGAAGAGGATTTGCCCCAAAACTTGCATCTTCTAGAAAAGGTAGCGGCTGCATATGGTTCGTAAAGTTGAGAATGAACAAATCATCCGAATGTGAGAACCCATCAGATTAACATTTCTAAAATTAAAATACCACCTGAACCATTATAGGATTGGGACCTCTTGCGGATAAGAAAACAGGGGGTCCTGCATTCACCAGTGCATCAGTCTGAGCAACGTAAACAACGGTTGCCAGTAAGTTCAAGGACAATGTTCAGAGGTATTAGATTTTGAGAAGATTCTATACTATACTGCAAATACGCATGATACTGATGAAAATTTTATACAAAAAAACAGAGAGTAAATTAACTCACCGGTGTTTGACCCATCTGCAAATCTGTTATTGTCCGACCAAGCTCAAGCAGCAAAGCACCCAAGTTTTGAAAAAGAGAACGCTCCAATGGATCAGTCACACTTGGATGACCCTCCAGTTGCCTGGCAAGTTGCTGCGGGAGAAAAAACAGAATCATAGTGCCACATACTCTGATCATGAGAAAATTTTCTAGTTTCATTTTCTTGAATCATCTTAGAAAAAAGTAAACCTTCTACCTCAACAGCAGTATTAGGAAGAAGATGACTTTCAAGAATATTCAAAGTCAAGAAAATACTTGCAAATAAGCTCACAATGATTCATTGACTTATTTCTCAAAGCTTTCGTTGCATTCTATGTTAAGAACTATAGAATTTCCACCACAGGAAAAGCTTTTAAAGATGAACCTCGCAAAAATATAAGTTGAACATAAGCAAGAGTATCAAAATTAGACGTCTACTTATTTCTATCAGTAGGAGTTGCATAATATGTGGACATACCGATAAGCTCTCTGTGCCTTGTTCAGTGATCATTTGACTTGTCAACAGCATCAACTCTGTCAAGGATTCTGTGACAGCATCTAAATCTTGTCCATCATTCCCATGAGTACCAGCATTTTGTGAATTTGCACCTTGCTCTCCACCTGGGCAAACGTAAACTAGACAACTTAAGCCAAATAAAAGCTGGGGGAGGTGGCAGGTGGGTGGGGATAAAGTCAAGATTGAACCGCAGGAGGGAAGGTTCCTGACCATTGTCGTGAAATTCTTGCCCCAAGTGATTCAAGTACAGAGACAAAGTAGTCAACGAATCTGGAGTAGCCTGCAAGAATTTTTTGCATACGAAAATAAACCTAAGTTAAC
Organism: Forsythia viridissima; assembly: GCA_030279155.1. Taxonomy (NCBI): domain Eukaryota; kingdom Viridiplantae; phylum Streptophyta; class Magnoliopsida; order Lamiales; family Oleaceae; genus Forsythia; species Forsythia viridissima. The sequence goes on along the minus strand of CM059037.1, from coordinate 10,655,191 downwards.
AACAGATGGAGACAGGATAAGAAGGCACATGTCTAGGTGAAGATAAAGACAGTTTCACATTCTTTATGCTGAACACCAAGTACAAAAGAAAAATGTCAACATTAAGAACCAAAAATCCCAAAGGTTACCGATGGCTCCAGAGATTCCAAGGGATTAGTAATTGAATTTGTGCTTGTTTGATATAGTTTTTTTTGTAGATTATAAACACTGGTCGTACAGAATGTGTGGATGAAAAGCGAATAAAAGTTGTGGGTTCTACGGAATGTGTGAATAAAAATAATGTTTGACCAGCTTATAAGTCCACACAAACATGCTAGAAGTAGCTTGGTCAGATTGCAGATTGCTAGAATTTCTCGGACCAGTGAGTCCAGGCGCAATGAGGCGTTCTGAAGGAGGATGCCGTGACCTGTCCTAATAAAAATCTTAAAATAATCAATTAACCCCTCTCAGAGAGGATGGACTATTAAAGTTGTCCTACACAAGGAATGACCACTGTGGGAAAACCAACATAGCAGTCTCTAAGTGTAGAATAGGATCCTCAAGGTCAAACTTCCACAAACTTACATTCAGATTATTCGCTACACCGCCACTTCCAGTCCTTGCTACTCTTGAAGAACTAAGTACAGCAGAGAGAATCTAAAAGAAGAAAAGGAGAAAACCATAAATGTGTGTCTATTTTAGCTCATGTAATTTTGTGAAAGTCATATTCTTACCCAACTGGGACTTGATCGATTTTCCGGATTATGCCCAGTACTGGATGTGGGATGAGCTGCAGCATAAAGGTGCTTGATAATCAGACTACTAAGTAATAACTGACGCAACTTTGAAGTACCACGCGAGACAGAAATCAATAAACAATGGAAGAGTTTGCAGGGTCATATATACAATGGCAACAGAACATCCAAATATGAACATTATAATAGCTCTGTTTAAGTACACAAAAGGCGTTAAAAATGGATTCCCTTGCTCAAATGAAGGCACATTCAAGATATTGCCGATATATCAAATCCAAATTATCGTTTTGGAGCTGTTTACACTGTCAAGCTGAAGAATTTACACGTGAGTTATCGGAATTCTAAACAAGATGCTGATCAATCCATTAAAGGTTGCTCAGAATCAGTTCAATCAAGGAAAACAATACCGAATGCTTTCCCCGAACCTAGTTACTAGTTACTCATGCACGGAGGCCAAACAATATATGGTTCACATCTTCGACTAAAAGTGAACAGAAAACACCCTTTCATAAGCTTAGCTGCCTAACGATCAGGTAGATGCTTCAAAACAATCATCCATCAATAAAAATTATCTATCTAATCAATCAGCACATATTAAGTGCAACATTTTATGATTTTAAAGCCAAACGACAAAAATCAGTCCAAAGAAATACCACTTATTCACTGTTTTATGACAAGAAATGAGCAAAAGCATAATAAGTCATTTTAAACTAAGAATTTAGAGTATGTTTGTGTGTGCTTATAAGCACTTATAAGCAGGTCAAACGTCATTTTCATCCACATTTTGTAAGACCCACAATTTTTATCCACACATTCCGTAGGACCCACTGTTTATAATCTACAAAAATCTTTACCAAATATACTCTTAATTACACAAATATCCTCGAAGAACAAAGGAGCAAAAATGGTTAAATATCCCACCCTTTCTAGACAAGGGAAAGAGAAAAAGAAAGCTCAAAAGGGAGAGTAAGAAATGTGCAGTATGATTTATCAAAGATAGCACATAAATCAACAGTAATCAAATTGCAAAGACAATTAGAAACTGAAGAAACTAAATCCATGGGTGCTTCAGTAATCAATTTTTTCATGCTTAAACAAAATTGATGAAGAAATTTACATGCAACAACTACTAAGTTAAAATAAACTCTTAAAAACTAAAATCATAGACAAGAATGAAATACCAGAACAAAAATTGGTTAATCCCAGTTTTTTAAGCACTGAACTTCATATTTATGTCTAGAATACCTCCTTAATTAAGTGGTTTATTACCAACTTGATCCTTCAAGCTACATGGAGCAACTTGAAATAAAGCGAGATTCTATAATTTAGTGTATACGACAAGTATTAAATACGGACAAACTTTTAGAGAACACCACAACCTTAGGTTCCTAATTTTGCATCTAATAAATATAAAATTCCAAAAATTCAAATTGGACCTGGAAACCATAATAGGGCAGAATATCATTTGTCTCTCAAGTTCAAGTTTTATTTAACTATTTATACGTAGATGACGCAAACCAGAATGAAATTACAACTTACAAGCAGGCTTAAACATCAACAAACCTGGTTGGTTGAGTGAGCTGTCTGAGGATGGAACAACGGGTTGTCTCATGATCAGGTGCAATGTATGACCATCTTCCACATCTATAAGAAATTCAATTAAGGAACTCAAGCATCAAAAGTCAACTCTTTCACGCATCCTCTGAAACTGGCAGCTTAGAAATTGTAACAACATAATAGAATATAATATGTTACTAGCACAACAGGTATGCTTTCGTTTGGGTTTGTTTCCTTTAGTGAAACATATGCATGAATTTCCTACTAACAGAGAGGGCCTGCAGAATAGTAGAAATGAACAACAGCATTAGATATTATTCATTTTATTACTGTTATAGTTAGCATGGAATCACATGGCCAGCCCTCACAACTGACATTCTTTAACAAAGTTTCCAAGCATAGAAGAATTTGTAACAAAACATAATTTAACTACAACTTTAAGATCTCAAGTCCATCAACTGACTTAAAAGCCCAACAAATACAGCTTGGGTTCTGATGAATATATTGGGCAGCTATGTATGAGAAGTAGTTTATTTATTAGTAAGTGCCAATAGTCCTTTAACTCTTCCTCACATTTATGAATCATAAATAATTAAGCACATACAATAAACGGAAGACTCTTTCCCCATATTTCAAATACGACTTTGTTTCAACAGCGAGCTAGGAAAAAGTTATAATTTATTCCTTCATATTTTGGCCCATCTGTTCCAAGTTTCTGGCTTCACCCCTTATCTTGATTATGTAAAAATTATCAATTGTCACTCAAGTTGATACATCATTTTTGGGTAAAAATTCTCCATTGACCATCTCATCTAAAAGTTTAAGTTATTAGATATGGGCCAACATCCACAATTTTTAGTAAACGGGTGGCACTGAGACTCGAACCCCGGTATTTTGTTGGGCTCTAACACCTTGTAGTGAAAGTTGGTTCTTGAATAACTGAGCTTGCATACGTTTGTATACACAAGTAATAATCTATTCTAGGAAACAATATATTCTATCTTCTAGGGTCCAGGATAGCTTGCATACGTTTGTATACACAAGTAATAATCTATTCTAGGAAACAATATATTCTATCTTCTAGGGTCCAGGATAGCTCCTACCTAATTTGTCTAGCATAATTCGTGGATAAATGAAGTCAATACAGTCAAGGGCTGAATACATAAAAGGAAAGATACAAAATCCCTAAGATTAGGAAATTAATATGGCAGACTTTCAACAAAATATACCTGGTTTCTCAACCAAAAACTCAGCAGATTCAATTGCACGTAAAATTATTAAATCATTTTTGGATGAAAAAAAAAAAAAGGATACCTATCTTATTGATGAAAAATTCAGTAGATTCAAATGCATAAAAAATCCAGTGTCTAAACCTTCTACACAACTGCATTCGAATAGAGAAAATGAAAGTATAAGCCTCATTTTTACTAACTAAGAAATTGAATATTGCTATAGGACTTTTACAAACAAACAAGCACAGAGACTTTTCTAGAATGTAGTTAAATAATCAATTGTATTGTAATGTAGTTTAAAAGATGGCAATGACATCACAACTCAACCTCAGAACAGTGTGCTCCTTCAGCATGTCAACCATAATATGGTAGCACTTTTAAAAGTGAACATCACATTTGAATCATCTTCTGAAAATTTCCATGGACGTATAAATCAATCAAGGAACATTCCTCGGCCACTTGGAAAGGAAAATACCTAAACTTCCAAGTTCCATAGGGTCTAAAAAATAAAACAATGATCAGATGCTCACTTCCTGCACCTTCAAAGCAAAGAACATTCAAAGTGGGAACCCAAAAGTTAGATCAAACTTCTCAGAGATATCAAATTTACCTAAGCCTAAGTTCATCCTCCTCCATGATAAGGGCATAAAGAGGCAAAGGATACGGTAAGCTGAGAGGAGCTGATCATCCTTCAAAACTCTTCCGCAGCATATGAGGCACTGTTGTTCTGACAAGACACCAGTTACAGAAGCAATCTGTTCCTTTAGCTCAGGAACAGGCACCTGCAGCCAGTATGAAAATTAAGAAACTGAGGGTAAGAAATTGAACGAGCAAGAAACAACTGTTGGCAGATTTTACAATTTCAATCCACTGTCAATATGCTTAAAGATCATTACTGCAACAAGTGCAGTTTTACTTTAAATTCACGGATATGGATGTGACCAGCAACAAATCCAGGCAATCATTCAGACCGACAAATCAAAATTTCAGAATACAAAGTCATGCACACCCATTAAATGGAAATAAATCCCCCCCCCCCCCCCCCACCCACCACTCTCTCACTGATGCCTTCTCCTTTACACCAATGAATCACCCATTCCACAGATAATTATTTCTCGAACACAGTGAAAGCTGTTGTTGCACCATCCTACCTCCATTCTTAAGAGACCATGTCAACCAATCTGTCCTCGGTCTTAAATCTATCGCGATTGTTTCTTTTACATCCATCAACTCCATCATCCTCTCATGCTGCCCACCAACGCACAATGAGCCATTTCCATTGGTAAATAGGATGTCCAAGTGAAAACAAGGCCATAATATAAATTGATTTCCACTTGGACCCGCTGACATTACATACTTACCAGAGCACAGATTGAGAAGATGAAATCTTGGAGTTAACTGCATATAGAATTCTTGTTCAGCAGATGTATATAAACAAATATGTATGCATGTGGAAACAGAACAAAAAGAGAGAAAGGGAAAGAAGACTGGGAATAGAAGAGGGAAATGGTTACACAAAAGATGACCAAAATATTTTTTATCATAATCTAATGAGAGGCAACGCAAAATCCTCCTAGTGAAGAGTATAAAACAATTACGGTATTATGCACTTTATCATTGCTGGATAAACAATTGATTTGAGGTGTCTCGACTAACAAACAAAAATTCTAACGTGGAACCAAAACTAAAGAATCCCATGAAAATTTGTTCATATACTGTTTATGCAAGCAATTTCTAATAAAGATAAAGGAACAGAGTTATACGCATTTATCCACTCTTAATGTGTACGTTTGAAAATCCAATGTCTTGATCTTTATTTCAACAGTGGTTTCAGAACATTCAGCTGCATCATTTCCAGATATCTTTATGTCCTTGCCACCATCACTTCCCATCTCTTCAAGATCCACCAAATCCTGAAATTATGTACAGTTAGAATGGAAAGAGTGAGGGATTTGAATACCCCACTGGGGATAGGCACAAGTAAGAAAACATATTTACCAAAATCACCCGACATTATAGTGAAAGAAGCAACGGAAAGAATCAAGTAGTGGATGACTCCAAATAGGAAAATGATTTTCGATATGTCATACTTCACCTACAAACCCGAGGTTTGACAAGATGCCCTTACCTTGTGTGGTTACAAATATAGCGATTTTCCTGAAATTACCATTTGTACATCTGTTACCAGAACAAATTGACTGCCAAAAATGACGAATTTATCTTCGCACTCCATTTCAAATTGCAAAAGTAAAACGAGCAAAAAGATGAGGTCAGATAAAAGAAGATTCTTTAGACAGAAAAAAAAAGAGGAAGCAAATTAGTTCGAAGCAACACCAGCTTTCTGCAGTCCTGCTCCCCTCTCTCCTCAACCTCAAAAACTGAACCTAATAAAGCACAGATACCACCACCATGTTGCCGCCACAACTACAACTATCACGCATGCCAGCATCCAATCAGCTCCCTCCACCTTCAACCCATTATTCACACCACGCAATAGTCAAGAAACAACTAGAGGACCATAATATCCAAACTTCCTGATCAACCTGCCACACCACTTTCACTACTCTTTTACTATGGACTTTCAACTTTCAAGTATGGACCGCCATCTACTTATCAACCCAGCATGGGCTATAGATGAAAAGAACTAAAGGAACCAGATAGCTAAAATGGATGGCTACCTTCGGTGAAGAAGCTGCTGTTACAACATGAAATCAACAAGATTGATTGTCCAGCAACTTATAGCATGGAAATGCATGTTTCGTCCTTTCTGCCGTATGACGAACTGAGTGTTCATCAAAACTAAATAGCTCAGAAAATGGCATATAACTTAGCAGATTACGTTTGTACTCCACCTGATTCAAAGAGTTTAAGGTTTAGGTTGATATGATATGACTAGTTGTCATGGAAAGAGAGGAAGAAGTGGGAAAGAATCTTGCAGCGATAAGGATAAAGTTAATGAAGGGACGAAGAGAGATGGTCCATCTAAGTCTAGAGACGTGGAGACAACCCGAACCAACTGTGAAATTATCTCGCATTTCTTTTTCCTTTTCTCCTTTCTAATTCTCTTAATTTTTTCCGTGATTTCAAAATAGCTTATGAGGTGAAGGAAGACCACCTAAAACATGGAGTTTAATTTCAGGGGAATGTAAATACCCACATCTTGTCATATTCCTAAATCCTAATTTATACATGTATTCATACATATGCAGTTTTCAAGTATCCATGGCTCACTTATCATATAAGCGCGAGGTCTTAGTTGATATCTGCCCTGCTGACACAATTACTAAATATGTGAATGAGGTGAATCTCCTTTTCTGTTCATTCCATTTTAAAAACTCCGGTGCACAGGGAATTAAAAGTTTCCGTTACAATCCAAGAGCTACACTACGCAAAATTTTCATACAATCATTACCCAACAATATAAAAAGCGCCACACATCAAGTAGAACATGTGCTCGTCTACAAGAATAAAACAAAGATTTAGAAACTTTTTTCCCACACGAAAGTGTCAATCTATAAAGCCACTGTGATAAATGTCACCATTGAAATATATAGAATAATCAAAAGAAATGAGACACAGTACTGTAGGGAAATGAGAAATGCCGCATTCAATCTTTGTGTATGCGCAAAGTTTCAAAATTATTGCATCCAAGTAGTCATATAAATAATCAACCCTGATTAATAATGCAAGAAAAAGAAAACCAATGATGCCTACACAAATATATAAAAACATAAAATCTCGAGTTAAAAGATTCTCTTTTCTTGCGTGAAAAATATCTAAAATTTACCAGGCGGAAATCTCCTTTAGCTGCGGCCTTCAATAGAAAATTTCAACTTCAACTTCAAGAAAACTCAAAACATAACCTAGAAATCCAAAGATTACCATCAAAACCAATTCCTCTTCTATCCCTTAAAACACATTACTCTCATTTAGTTAAACATCCGTACCAAAAATCACAAAGCAAAAACGGATAATTCTTGATCACTGGTTAAATTTAGAAAACTCCGAAACTCTAAAAAATACTTAAACTTGAAACAATAGAGTCACATAAAATCAAATTTTTTCAGAGTCCATTTCTTTTGTCAGCTAATCATGTGAATAATCAATCATCTACAATAAAGCCAAGATAAATCCATGCAAAACAAACGTATGTATTTATACAAGAAGTAATTTCAAGAAACACAATGCCAGAAACAAAAAGTAAAAAGATTCAAACCTATAAGAGCTCGACCGGGAATATAGCTGTGGAGCAGTCAGCAGGGATGAAAAATGGGAGGGAGAGAGAGAGAGAACGCTCTGTACGCTGACGTGTCTTTTCTTTTTATTCTTTATTTGCAGTATCTGTGAGATTGGAGATTTATAACGGTTTAATCTATGGACCGTGAATTTGATTGAGAGGTTGTTTGGGAAAGATTTTAATGGGTTTTTCATTTTTCGTGGTTTGATTTTTAGGACAAAATGATTGAAATAATCTTTTACTTTCTAAAGGAGCTGTAATATTTGACTAGAAAATAGGGTTATTTTAGTCATTTTATCCTAAAAGTCAAAAAATAAAAAGTGAAAAACCCATTAAAATATCTTCCAAACAAGCTCTGAATTTTGCCAAGTTTTGGTGAAAGCATTTTCTTTTTATGATAGATTATGAGTATGTTTTGTAAATATTTTTGTAGTTTATAAACAGTAGATGGTATAAAATGTGTGGATAAAAATTGTAGAATTTATAAAATGTGTAGATAAAAATAATATTTAATTGATTTATAAATAGTTATAAGCACACACAAACATACTCTGATATTCACTTACAAGTTGCAAGTTACAAAGCGGGATTTCATTTTCATGTTTTCCAATTTATATTTTTATTTTATTTTATTAAAGGTTACTTAAACTAAATAAATCTATATAATTCACTTTTTTGGGTCGAACAATAATTTGGCTCTAGAGTTCAAGATTACGGTGTGATAATCATTAGAGCATCTTCAATGAACTTTCTATTTATAAAAAACATATTTTATATTTTAAAGAGTATATATAAATTTAGAGAGTAAATTTTTGAAGTATTCTAACATGGTTAATTTCACCAATAATCACTGAAGTTACCTTCAAATTACAAAATGGTTACTGAAGTTCAAAAGTTTCAGTGGTGGTCACTCAAATTAGAAATTCTTTAATGGTCACTTCATTAAATTTCTAATTTAAAATGATGATGTGGCATGATGATGTGGTATTAATTTATTGCAAAGTAGTCCATGTATTTTATATAATATTCTCTTTAGTCCCTCTATTTCAATTAAGTCTTTCAAAAATTGCATATTGAGTCTTTAATCTTTTAATCTTGATACTTTGGTCCTCAAAATTTCAATTATCTTTCTGTTAAGTCCTTCAAAATTTGCATCTTAGGTCCTTAATCTTTTACATCTTTACACTTTGGTCCCTAAATTTTTAATTATCTTTCAGTTAAGTCCTCAAAAATTGCATCTTAGGTCATTCAACTTTTTAAATCTTTACACTTTGGTCCTCAAATTTTCAATTATTTTTCAGTTAAGTCTTCTAAGAAATTACATCTTAGGTCTTTCAACTTTTTACATCTTCAAACTTTGGTCTCCCAAATCTTTGATTTTAGTAGCCAAAATAAGTGTAATTTTAATGGTCAAATAAGTGTACTTTCAATTAAATCCTTGACTTTACACTCGAATTTTCACATAAACGAACAAAATAATATTATAGGGTCTGACAACTAAAATGTCTACTTTTAGTGGTCAACTCTAAGTGATAAGTGTAAATTTTACACTTATTTTGACCACTAAATAGTTTATTATTTAATTATATTATTTTGTTTGTTTAGGTAAAAATTCGAGTGTAAAGTCAATAATTTAATTAAAAGTACATTTATTTTGACCATTAAAATTGTACTTATTTTAGCCACTAAAATCAAAGATTTAAGGGACCAAAGTTTGAAGATGTATAAAGTTGAATGACCTAATATGCAATTTTTAGAAGAATTAACTGAAAGATAATTAAAATTTGGGAGACCAAAGTGTAAGATGTAAAAAGTTGAAGGACCTGAGATGCAATATTTGGAGGACTTAACTGAAATATAATTGAAAATTTGAGGACCAAAGTGTAAAGATGTAGAAAATTAAAGACCTAAGATTCAATTTTTGAAGGATTTAATTGAAATATAAAGACTAAAGTGAATATTATATAAAGTACATGGACTACCATGTAATAAATAAATACCACATTATCATACCACATCACCATTTTAAATTAAAAATTTAATAGAGTGACCATTAGTGAAAGAATTTCTAACTTCAGTGACTACCACTAAAATTTTTGAACTTCAGTGACCATTTTGTAATTTGAAGATAACTTCGGTGACCGTTGGTGAAATTAACCCTACTCTAACAACTTTTTTTATTTTTAACACTACATTTTACTTCTCCAAATAAGTATTTATTATTTTTTCTAATATTTTATTTTGATGCACTTCCATCCTATATGATTTTTTTGTTTCATTTTTCTCTATTTTATTTTTAATATACTATTTAATTTAGTCAACATATGAGTATTGAAAATTAAAATTGTTTTGATGCATTTGATTATATAGAGTAGATTTGAAGAGCCAAACCCACTCTCTATTTTAAAATATCTCCAATAAACTCTTTTAAATATAAGATATTTTTTATTATAAAAAACTATCCTCAAAATTATGTTCCAAAACATTCTCTAAATTAATTTTGTAAGTTTGGAGAGCCAAACCTAAGGATTACAAAAATACTCGCCACCCCAGACCTGCTTATTCAGGTAATAGGGACAGGTTCGGGGCAGCACCGCCCCGCCCTGCAAAGTTCATTTTTATTTTTAATTTTTGAAAAATCATGAAATTAAATACAAATCACAATTTTCGTTAGAAATGGGTGGAGTTATTAAACTATAAATCTTAATCATTACACCACAAACTCAATACTGTATTTTTATTTTTATTTTGCTACAAGTATTTAAAAAATTTACATTTCATTTTTTTATTAATTTTTTTCAATTTAAAAAAAAAATATTCAAGGCAATTGGTAGGTCAAACCTCCCTGCGAATTCACGGGTCGCGGGGCCTGCTCCATTGCCATTTTTGGTCAAACTCACTCTCTATAATTAAATGCATTCAAAGAATTTTAATTTTCAATACAATTAAATAATATATACAAAATAATAGAGGAAAAATATATAATAATGAGGAGGGAAATATGTTAAAATAAAATATAGGCAAAATAATAAATATTCGTTGAGAGAAGTAAAATAAAGTGTTAAAAATAAAGAGCATGTTGGAACACTTCAAAAAAATTACCCTCTAAATTTATAGATACTCTCTAAAATACAAATATGCTATTTATAAATCGAAAGTCTCTTGGGAATGCTCTTAAACAATTAATTTAGAGTCCTTTTTAACATAGTTTGAAAAGTTGATTCTTTAAAATTGAGAACATCTTATGTTTAAAGAGTCTTTTGTAGATGTTCTTACACTATTTGTGCAAAGCGTTATTTATATTGCAAATAACTTTGTATTTTAACTTTTAAGATCACACTAGTTTATTTTTTAATATCAAAATTTCAGTTTTCTTACAATATATTAACGCGTGTATGTTTAACCTATAAATTGTGTAAATTGTCTCTATTGTTTGTTACGTCGAGGAAAAAAGATTTATTCTTTAATTCTTGATAGTGTCATCCTTATTTTAACATTTTTTCTGTGCAATTAGTACTACGTCACATACGGTTATTATGCAGTTAAAATGTCCATTTAAACAAAAAATTAGGACATTTGGCGCAAATGGTCTCTAATCTCCTTTCTCAGTGTGAAAATTATCCATAACCTTTGTCTTTTAGCACAAACATCCCTAATATATGTGTTTTGATACACAATTTGCCCCTATTTGATGAAATAGACCAATATGCCCTTAATTTTAAATTAAAAAAATTTGTAATTTGATTTCTAACATTTGCAAAATGTACAAATAGATCCGATACTTTGTTTAATAATATTTAAATTAACATAATAAATATATTGTTATAGTCGTATGATCGTGTCACTTAAATTTTTCATAAAAGAAAAATATTAAATTATTGTACTTTAAGTATATGTAATTGCTATGTGAAGTGAAAAGCTTGAATACAAATTAAGATAAATAAATAACAAAACGACGTATATAATTTTATGATACTGAACCAAACTTATTATGTTTTTATTTAACATAAAAATTAATTTACAAATTACGTGTTCTTTATTTTTGAATAATAATAAAACGATTAATTAAATATGAAGAATAAAGTTGGAGCTCTAATTGTAAAAGTTATTTTTCTTTTTGTATTATAACTATAAAATAAAAGTTTAAATTTTAGATAATGTAAATTACTTAATAACAAAATTAATAATTTTATTTAACATGTTTGTTAATAATTATGAACTTAAATTTTAGTTATTTTATAATAGTTCGAAAAATATACAATATTTACATATATTATCAATTTGGCCAATAAAGTCTTAATTCAAAATAAATAAATAAAACTCGTTAGTTTCCTTTAATTCATTATTAAAAAAAATGTCCCAGATCTATTTGTACTTTTTGCAAAAGTTAAGAACTCAATTACAATTTTTTCTAATTAAAATTAAGGACAAATTGGAACAATTACCATTTGCACCAAATTTCCAAAAGATTATTATGCCCTTGCTTTTAGTTAGCTTAAATAAGCTAAAAAGAAAAGAAAACAGAAACAAAACTCATAACACTTCGAAACATGCCCTGACCCCAATTATCCTCAACAAGCTTTCTCTCGTATCTAGTTTGTCCTATAGAATGCGTGGATAAAAATTGTTCATCCTATAGAATGTATAAATAAAAATGATGTTTAACTAACTTATAAGTAATTCTAAACATGCTCTAAATATGTTCAATTTTTATCCCAAAATTATCTAATGTATTCAATTTTCATCGAAGATGAACATTTAGCCCGAAATCCAATTGCAATATTCTCACCTATTTTCACTTAATTTCTCAACTTCAAGCTCCGATTAGTTGAAATCAGTCCTTAATATGTTAACCCAGCTGACTAGCTACGTTTGTTTTCTTCCCCGAGCGACTACTGGGCGAGTGCGGAGTGTTCGAATAACCGATTGCAAATGCGACCAAACAACTAGTATTTTTTTTATTGTGATTTTAACATTTGTGTAATGTTTATATTGTTTGAGTAATTTCCTGATTTTTTTTGTCCGATTCCTAATTTTATTTGTATTTTTTTTAGTATTTGTATGTTTTTGTTTATTGGAGCAAAGTTCACTTACTTTGTATTTTATTTTTATTTTTCAATAACGTGTATGGATTATTTATTAGTTTTTAGTTTTAATTAATTACTTAAATTCTTGATGTCTTCAGTTATGTGATTCCTAATTGTGAAGCTTTTTTATTTTGCTATTTTTTTAATTTCTAGGTTCTAGCAATTTAAAACTAGATTTAACTATATATGAAGAAATCAGTGACCAACAAGAAGAAAAGGGAAGAAGAAAATACCTAAATCTTCTTGTCACATCATAGTGATTCAATTAACGTTTCTGGTTTTTTTCATTTATTTGCTAATTTCTATTGATAATAGTTATATTTAAACTAAAATTTTAGAGGATTGTTGTTGCCTTGTCAACTTATTTTGTTGCTTTGTCGGTGTATTTTGTTGCTTTTCAGTTTATTGTTAGATTGTTGTGCATCGCGGGCTTATTGTTGGATTGTTGATAGATTGTTGTTTTTATTTGTTTGTGATTTTTAGAATTTACAATAGAATGTCAAGCTTAAGAAGAAAGACCTTGTTTTCATTATTTAAAAAGATACAACAAAATTTTGTTTGATTCTCTTAAATTTCAGCCCTGCAAATTAAATTTTTGAATCCATCCCTAATCGTAGACCTCCTTATATCTGTCTATCGACGAGCCGACCCACTTCGCATCTTCATAGGCAGAAATAAGAGGATGTCAAAGGTATATTTCCCCTCGTTGGGCTGGAGAATGCAACGAGTATTCACATGGTAGAAAGTGAGCGGAAGGGAAGAGAAAGTGGAGGCGAAGTTCAGCCTTTTCTGACCCCCTCATTTAACTTCCCTTTTCTAACAAAAAAAGCTTTAAAAATAGTTAAAATTGATGTAATATCACTCTCACAAATTTGATTGCTCTTATTTCTCTTCATTCTTTCTCTGGTCTCGATTATAATTTATTGAAATTTTTCTCTGGTCTTATTTACTGGTGGTAAAAACTAGGTAAGAAATTTACTTTCAAGGCAAAGTAAATTTTAAAATAAAATTATTTTTAGGGAATTTGGAGTAAATACTTCCTAACTTTTGTCTTCGGTGCGAAAATGATTCATAACATTTGCTTTTCTTTAACTTATATAGTTTGATGTGCAATTGATCTTTATTTGATAAAGATTAAAGACCAACACGTCTTTAATTTTATTTAAAAAAAAAATTAGTTGAGTTTCTAATATTTGTAAAAAGTGCAAATAGGTCTGGTTCGTTTATTTAATAATATTTAATTAAGCGTACTAAATATATCATTATAGTCATGTCAATTAATTTTTTTTATAAGAGAAATCATGTTAAATTATTGTGCTAATGTAATTGCTATGTGATGTAAAAATTTTGAATAAAAAGTAAGTTAATAAATAACAAAATGAAGTATATAATTTTATAACATTATATCAATCTTATTATGTTTTTATATAGCATACAAATACTAATAAAAATTAATTTACAAATGAAGTGTTCTTTATTTTTGAATGATAATAAAATGATAAATTAAAATATAAAGAATATAGTTGAAACTCTAATATTTATAATCAATAAACAAATACTTCAATTAAATGAAAGTATTTGATAATCAAATTTGTGACAAAGTTATTTTTCTTTTTTTGTTATAACCATAAAATATATGTTTAAATTTTAAATAATGTAATTACTTAATAATAAAACTACTAAATTTTTTTTAACATGTTTGTAATAATTTTGTAATAATTATGAGCTTTAATTTTAATTATTTCATAATAATTCATAAAATATACAAAATAATTTACATTTATTATCAATTTGGTCAATAAAATTTTAATCTAAAAAAAAAGAACTCGTTAGTTTCCTATAATTTTTATAAAAAAATAAAGGTACATAACCTATTTGTACTTTTTGCAAATGTGAGGAACCCAACTGTAATTTTCTCTTATTAAAATAAATGGTATTTTGGTCTTTTTGTCAAATACGGACTAATTGTGCACAAAAATATATAGATTAAGATGTTTGTGCCAAAAAATAAATGTTATGGACAATTTCTATAATGTGGGCAAAAATTAGGACCATTTATGCCAAATTCTCTAATTTTTATTGATGAAAATTAAAAGTAAATAAGTTCTTATTATAATATTAATGTAAACATTACTTTGTAACTTTTTATTTAAAAATAATTATTCAAACATGTTTTAAAAAGTTAGTTTAGTTCTTGTTTAGGTATAGCCAAATATTTTGAAAAAAACAAGCCACTAACATATCAGAGATTAATAAATATTTCATGTTATATTTTTGGGTTAATTACACTAATGGTCCCAATTCTTTCAGATTTGTAACGATTTCATCATCATTCAATTTTTTTAGCAGATATCATACTCATTCTTCAATTTATTCTCACATACCGCCACACTCACAAAATCCATCAAAAATATATGTTAAATGGATTTCCATCACAAATTTTCTCTTTCAAAAAGAGGGCATTTTAGGCAAACTACCTAAAATTTATTATAGTGCTCTTATCTTTCTTCTCTCCTCATTTTTTTGAACATTCGTTTAATTTTGATCTTGATAAACACATGTTTGATCTTGGGTTTTCTGCTCACAGATTCTTTATCTAGGCTCAGAAAATTCTGGGTTTTTAGTACAGTAAAAAAGCACACCATATTCTTATGTATATCTTGGAGAGTAGCAAACAATTCTCATTGCTATGGGATTTTTTAGTAGAGATGAAAATGGGTGAATCTTTTGAAATTAGCCAATAAATTTTCTGGGATTTTTTTTTAGGGATTATAATATAGCTAATTTACTTGCTTCTTATGGCATCAATAACATGGCTGATTTTGGAATTAGGCCTTGTAACTTTTGTATATACTGTACAAAAAGAAGCATGTGAAGCACGCCCAGGATGTTTTTGACAAAGTTAAAGGCGATTCCAATGTTCAACCACTTTCAATTCCCATTTTCTCTTCTCGTACAATCGTAACCTTGAAGACGGCTATATTCCACAAGGGATTCCTCAGCACCAAGCTGTGATTAACAGAAACCCATTTCAGATTTTTGACATAGATGGTGAAAGATTGGTGAGATTGAGTTCTTTTGCAACTAAAGAGGTCGGGAAGAAGAGAATGGCCCGCCAAATGCGACTCTACCTGCACCATCACAGCCACCATAGCCACCACAACCAGCATCAAAATCAAACTAATGTTCATCAAGATGAGGAGAGAAAAAGATAATAACATTATAATATATAAAGAATGGGACTTACGCTGTGATTGAATATAAAGAATGGGAGTGAACAATGTGACTACATTTAAAGAATGGGACCTGCACTGCTACAGCTTTCGAAGGAAAATTTGAACATGTCCACACACATAAATGACATCCCACAATTCACAACCAACAACAATTGAACAAAAAGTATGTTATCTTCTTCCACAATTCATGCTTTCTTCTTCTTTTTTGTTGCTTCCATGGTGTCCGTGGTCCCTGTTGAAGTGTTCTTGCGACCACGTACATAAATGACACCCCACAATTTACAATCAACAACAATTGAACAAAAAATATGTTATCTTCTTCCACAAATCTACAGTAGTGATAATTTATGCATTCTTTTTCTTTTTTACTGCTTCCTTGGGCTGATGGTCCCTGTTGAAGTGTTCTTGCAACAACGCAAATAAATGACATCCCATAATTCACAACCAACAACAATTGAACAAAAAATATGTTATCTTCTTCCACAATTCTATAGTAGTGACATTCATGTCTTCTTCTTCTTCTTTGCTTCAGTATGTTATCTTCTTCCACAAAAAGTATGTTATCTTATTCCACAAATAATTTTAGGTAGTTTGCCTAAAATACCCTCTTTTAGAAAGAGAAAAATTGTAATGGAAATCTATTTAACGGTTGTTTTTTACTAGGGATGGCAACGGGGCGGGGCGGGGCGGGGCGGGGCCGGGGCGACCCTCCCCGCCCCGCCGGGGATTTATCAACCCCATACCCGCCCCATTACCCGATTGGGGCGGGGTCGGGGTCGGGGTCGGGGTCGGGGTCGGGGCGGGGCAATGCCCCGTTTATTGCCCCGATTTTTTTTTTTTTTGAATGGCATTAATGCTTATTGTGAGTTTGTGACCGGAAAACATTTGTAAAGTAAATTGGCCGTTACAAAAAACACATTGTTATCAAAATAACAAAATTTAAACAAGTTTCAAAGAATCACAATTCAAAAACAACAATCCAAATCCAAATCCAACATAATCAAATTTCATCTTCTTCTAGAATATCCGTGCTAGCTGCTTGAATACTTGATTCCTCCTGTAAAAGAAGTATTTTATTGTTAATTTGCTAGATATCTAATATATTTATTATTCAACTAATTCAAGTTCATGAAACAAAAAATCAATTTACCTCTTTGTCAATATCTGTGTCACATAACTTTGTACAACATCCAGAGTACGACGAATGCGACGAATGTTCTAAATACGAAATAAAATATTAAAACTAATTAGCAAAAACAAATTAGACATTATAACAAATATGAACATAAATAATTGTATTTCTCGTACCATGAATTTCACTCCATAACCAATCTTGAGCACACATCAAAGCCTCCAAAGTCTTTGGGTGAAGCCTATTTCTATGTGGACTAACAAATCTACCACTTGTACTGAATGCGGACTCAGACGCCACTGTAGATACTGGGATGGCTAAAATATCTCTTGCAATTTTTTGCAAAGTCGGATATTTTGTTGCATTTTCCCTCCACCATGCCAATATATCGAAATCATTTGATCTGGGCAATACAGGCTCGTCCAAGAAAATATCAAGCTCTGATTTCGCACTATCAGTACTAGTGCTAGTAGTAACAAATACATCAAATTGTGCCAATCGGTCTCTTTTGTTTGCATTAGTAGATATCTGAGATTGAGAAGATGAAGCTGAAGATTGAGCCATGTTCATACTAGACCTATGTCCTGTTGTGTACTCATTTAGCAAATTTTGACACAATCGACGAACATTTTGAATCTCATGATCCGCAGCCTCATTTCCATAAATCATTGGAAAATAGTACTCAACCAATTTCAATTTAAATCTCGGATCCAACACAGTAGCTACACCCAAAATTCCATGAATCTTACTCCAATATTTGTCAAACTTTTCAATCATACTTGAAGCCATCAATTTGATTTCAACATAAGGAGATGTCATCCACTCGTAAATTGACAACTTTATCTCACAAATATTTGGAAAATAAAGATTAGCTGTTGGATACTTAGTCCCCGAAAATAGTTCAGTAATTTCAAAAAAAACCTCCAACCTGTCACATATCTCTTTTGCCAAATCCCAATCTTCATCACTAGGCAAACATCTATATTGAGTTTCACGTTGCTTTAGTCGAGGAAAAACATTGTTATACTCTAAAGCAGTTTGAAGCATTAAGTACGTAGAGTTCTACCTAGTTTTGCAATCAAGTGCTAACTTTTTGACACAAGGGATTTTCAACTGACGCGCGGACATTTCAAATTTTTCGACTCTTTTTGGTGTTGCTGACCAATATGCAACACTGTCACGAATTTTATCAACACTCGATTGAATGATCTCCAAACCATCCTTAACTATCAAGTTCAATATATGAGCACAACATCGCATATGAAAAAATTCACCATTTAGCATAAGCGAACAACCGGAAAGCTTATCTAAAAGAATGTTGATCATGGCATCATTCGTAGTACAATTGTCAACAGTCAATGTAGACAACTTACCATCAACATTCCAGTCCAATAAGCAGTCCATCAATGCTATACTTAGTGACTCAGATGTGTGAGGGCACGGCATATATATGAACCTGTATTTAAAAAACAAAAAAAAAATACAAAATGATTAAGCTTAAGCAATACATGAAAAGAATGTAAATTAAGTTCTCAAATATCAAAGTACTTCATAATTCGACTTTGAAGTCTCCAATAATCATCTACAAAATGTGCAGTGATAGCCATAAATCCCTTCTTTTGATTAGAAGTCCACATGTCCGTGGTGATTGCGATTCTACTATTGTTCCTCTCCAACAATCTCATTACTTTCAATCTCTCGTAATCATATATTTGCAATATATCATTCTTTATAGTATTACGAGAAACAACCTTAAATAATGGTTGAATTGCATTCACGAATCTTCTAAACCCAATATGTTCAACCATTGAAAGGGGATACTCATGCAAAATGATCATATGTCCAAGTTCTTTTCGAGCATGCGCTTGATCAAAAGCATAAGTACCCATTGAAACCTTTCCACTGGCTTCAATTTTGTGATTCAAGATTGTTTGCCTAATGAGATTGTCGAAGAGGACATCTTTTCAAATGTTCGTGTAAATGTTTTGTCCTATTCTTGCTCTCACCTCCTAATTTTTTGTGACAGTAGTTACAAATAGCTTTGTATACTCCATCAACCTTCTGTTTTTTAAAGTGTTCCCAAACGGAAGAAGTCAATTTTCTTTTCTTACCTTGTCCACTATCCTCCTCTTCATCACACAAGTCTATTGGAGCTTGCTCGGTGTATATTTGAGAAGGTGAGTCTTCATGGGTACGAGTAGTACTAACTCGTGCATTTTCTTGTGTAGCTTGAATACTTCCAATGCTCGGTACTGGTGTAGATTTATCTTGTTCAGACATCTACAATGAAACACAAAAAATTGCATACTTAATTATACGAAAAAACAAAATACAAATTAAGAGAAGGGAGAATAACAACTAATACAAATACGAAAATAATAAAGAGGATAACACGAGAAGAGTAATTTAAACTTCATTTGGAATCAAGAGGATAACAATTGCGTGGAAAACGTAACTCCAAAAAAAAAAAAAAAATCGTGCACAAAAAAGTCATTGCTGGGCGAACGCCCAGCTTTAAGGCTGGGCGTTCGCCCACTCTCTTTGAATAAAGACAGAGAGCACATTCATGTTCTAGGCGAACGTCCATGAATGTACTGGGCGTTCGCCCAGTACATTTGTTCATATATATAGTCAATATATATATTATACACAATCTATTAATCTAACTTATTCAAATTAATTATCAGGAATTTTTTTTTAATGAACAAGAAGTAATTTAAAATTTTAAATACCTAGAAATTTTCCAAATTATTGGTGAATAGAGAAGTTGGAGAATGGAGAACTCGGAACTCCTTGATCTGGTCGGTAGCGGCACTCGTCGGATGAAGAATGATGATGGCAGATGGCTGAACCTGAAGTCCTGAACAGCAGCGCTGAGATACTGATTGCTGAAGCGGCGCGGCGGCGGTGTCCGGTGGCTGAAGGCGTGCGCGTGAAGCTGGTCCTGGTCTCCTGGAGCCTGAAATCTGAAAATCTGATTTGGCCGGTGACTGTGAGTGATTCCTGATTCTGAATGTGGGATGCCAAAGCCAAAAGCCCAAAAACCCAAAATTAATAAATTATATGTTAAAGTAATAAAAAAAAAATTAATAAACGGGACGGGTCCGGGGCGCCCCGAACCCGCCCCGGGTATGTTCCCACTACCCATACCCGCCCCGAATACCCGATTGTTCGGGGCGGGTATATTTTTAATGGGGCGGGGCGGGGCGCGGGTCGGGGTGCGGGTCGCGGGTAATTTTGTCATCCCTATTTTTGACGAATTTCGTGAGTGAGGATGGTATGTGAGAATAAATGGAAGAATGAGGATGATATCTGCTAAAAAAATTGAATGGAGGATGAAATCGTTACAAACCTGAAAGAATGAGGACCATTAGTGTAATTAATCCTATATTTTTATATGAATAAAAACAATTAGGGCTTGTTTAGGAGTTTTGTAGTACCGATTATAATGATTTTTTAAAGTACTAATTTTGGACGTTTATGATGGGTATAGTTTTGAGTGGTTTTAGTAGCGATTTTTAAACAGTCAAATCTATGTTTGAGAGTTTATTATCCAACGATTCTGAAAGTTTTTTAAAAGGATAAAATTACATAAATAATCATATATTAAAAAAGGTAGGTTTGTGTAAACAATATGAAATGTAAAAGTTTAAATCTAAATATATATTTGAGTGTAAACTTTTTTAGAAATAATTCAATAACACTTAAAAAAATTATTTTCTAGAGAGAAAAGGCAAAATATGCGTTTGGAGAGAAGATGAAGAATGAAGTATGTATTTTATGATTATGGTAGATTTAAAATAATTATTTTAGAGAGGATGAAATTGGAAGATATTTTGAAAAACGGTCAAAAACTACCGATTTGAAGGGTTGAATACATCCCTAATTACATTGCACCAATTTTGAGTGACTTTTAAAAAATTTGAAATAAGTACCCAAAAAAATTAACAAATACCAATTTTTCTAACTTTTCATAAACAATTCCACCTAAAAATCGGCTCCAAGCATACCTTAAAAGTGTTACTCATTATACAATCATCAATATAGAAAACATGATACGGTATATTTGCCATGTTATCGTATCAATGAATTTTAGAAAGTCAATCAATGCACTATCTTAACAAAGTAATATTTTAATAATTATTCATTAACTTATTTAGAAATTTTATTTTTATTTAAATTATGTCCCATTTGACCAGAATCGTGGTTCTGTGCCTGAGAAGAAATGCAGTGTACAAAGGCATAGAAGCTGCTCAAAACAACCTAGAAAAAAACACATCCATATGTCTATTGCTCTAAAATTTGTGCAGGACCCAACAAAACCAAATCAAAATCATTCCAAGAAGGTAAGAACCTCATAAAAATCCAATATTTCAGTATGCTTTCTATATATTTATTCTAATTCAATACCGTTTTACTCTCTTATGATAGTCTCTCCCAAACCGATATGATTTCTTATTAAACAAATGCAAAAGACTAAGTCCATATTTGGTAGTGTTTAATTGATAATTTCAGCTGGTCCACATATTTTATAAGACGCACTACTTACAACTTACAACCTATTTTTTATTCATGCACTCATCTACAATATATAATACAAGCAATTAAAAAATAATTTCAGCAATATTAAACATTAGCTAATGAGTTAGCCCCAAGGGGCCATGCTTTATGTGTGGCTAACCAAGGCATTATTTGGAATTGCTTGCACAAAAAGAAATGGAAAGAAAAGACAAAGTTATACTCCATTGAAAATGTAGACATTATTGTCATTACTGGAGTGTAATCAATGCTATTAAAGGCAAAGTTCTATGATATGGAATGACATCTGCACTACAGTTCATTTCTCTTATATTATGTCACTTTTTAACATCTATCTAGAAGTCGACGATGAACAAGAAATACATGTTACTCTAAAGTGGTTGGCAAAAGAAGTGTAGAAATATCATTCACATCCGAAAATAAATAGAAACTTGACAAGTAGAGATTTTTTGGACATGTGGGGAATTAAATCTATGTATGAATTTAGAAGACTAGTCTTTGTCTATGAATGGTATTTTTGTTGGGATTTTTTTGCACAAATGGTCTCTATTTTTTGTATTTACTGCGGGTTGAAGACCTATCTTTTTATTTTTGACAGTGTAGCTCCCATTTCAAACTTTTTTTGCCACAATGGTCATTTTCGTCCAATTTCGTCAAATTAACCATTAGTTCTGGTTTTTTTGTACAAATGGTCCCCGAGTGTATTCCACACTCTACATTTCATAAGGAAATTTTTGGTATTCTACTGTTCATAAAAAAAAATTGCAGCAGAAATTTAAGAAAGAAAATAATTTAAAAAAGTACTCATCCACCCTACCCCACCCCACACCACGCAGCTCCGCTGGGTCCTAAATTTGCGAAGCCAAACGCAGCTTACTCGACCATTTCTTCACCAAGTTAGGAAAAAGAGAGGTACGAATTCCATCTCTTGTATATTTCTCCAACCACCCAGTGAATGGAGTGGGAATATTCAAAGAACAAGAAAAAATCTATCGAGTTTATTTATAAAAAACTATTAATGTGTCTATACAAGAAAATCATTTCGGTAAACTGTTGGACGAAGATCTAGCGGTTATGTAGTGACGTGTCTCTCTTGCAAAGAGACTGGAGTTAAATAGAGCAGCTCAAGCTGAGATTGGTTCAGTGGCATGGTCAAAATAGATGTGGAGATCTCTTTCACTCTCATATATCATTTTTTCTTGTTTCTTTATATCAACACTTTTGGCTTGGGGAAGATAGGAGAGATTTGATTCTTATGTGATGCTAGTTTCGAACACTGGTTGCGATCTGTTTGTGGATTATTTTCCAATTCTTTTCTGTGATTAGCTATGTATAATATTATCGTATCCATTACTCGAATTCTAATACATATTATACCGCTTTGTGTGAATTTATACCGCCTTAAAAGTACCCTGTATGACCCCTTACCTAGTGCTGCTTGTTGGTAAAAACGGCATTGTGTGGGGTTGGGTGGGGTGCATTGGAGAAGATGAGTACTTTTTTTAATTATTTTTTCCCCCTTAAATTTAGGACATCTGCTGTAAATTTTTATTTATGAACAGTAGAATACCAAAAATATCCTTATGAAATATAGAGTGTGGAATACACGCAGGGACCATTTGTGCAAAAAGTCAGAACTAACGGTTAATTTGACAGAATTGGACGGAAAAGACCATTGTCGTCAAAAAAGTTTGAAATAGGGGCTACACTGCTAAGAATAAAAAGATAGGTCCTCAACTCGTAGTAAGTGCAAAAGATAGAGACCATTTGTACAAAAAAGCTATTTTTGTTGGAAAACACAATTCATGTGATAGAATATAATGGTCAAATTGTGTACTATTGACAATTACATTAATAATAATAATATCCATCGTGCTTATGTGTTTGAGTCTATTTCTTTGTAAGGTTTTGATCTCCTACCCACTTATGTTGTCCAATTATAATGCCCACGCTGATGTCATATCACATATTTGATAAAAATAAGAAGTATGGGACCGTGAACTACCAATCATGTGATGTTACCTTAGCGTTGATATTATAAGTGAACAACATAAGTGAGTAGGAGATCAAGACATTTTCTTTATAACATAGTAGATTAGCACATATCGGAATTAGAATTATTAAATGAGTGGTAAAATCAATATCATGTGATATGAATAAATTCGATAAATATGAAATATGTGTTAAATCAAAAATGATAAAATGGTGTAGAAAGAGCAACTAAATTGCTTGATCTTGTTCGTTCATATATCTCTCAATTAACTGGAATGCTAACAAGAGGCGGTAATAGATATTTTACTACATTTATTGATGAGGGTTCTAGATTTACATATGTTTATTAAAATGCTTAGAAGTGATAGGAGTATATAATATTTTTCAAATGATTTTAATGTATTTTGTGAAGAACATGATATAACAAATCAATGCTCTACATATAGTACACCCGAACAAAATGAGATGTAATATTCTTAATAGAATCTCGTCTACAAAAAATAAAACTTCTCCGTATGAGATATGTAAAGGAAGAAAACAAAACATTGAATATTTCAAAGTGTAGGATGTCTTGGTTATTGCAAGAACACAAACTCTAAAAAAGACTAAAGTAGTATTTAGAGGCATTAAATGTACTTTTGTGGGATATGCTTTAAATAGTAAGGCATATCAATTATCGATTTTAGAATCTGTGTGATAATAGAATACATGGAAGTGGATTTCTTTGAGAATTCATTACCTTTGGAAAAATAATTCTCAAACTCCAAACTCAGGTAGAGATTCTTGTTTCTGAAGGATCACAAGAAGAAACATCTTATAAAGATGTCGAGCAGTCTACCCTCGAAGAATCAAAAGAATTTGTAAAGTAAAAAGTTTAGTATCGGATGAAATTAATCTTTAACTTATTTCTATTTACTTAGTCGAAAGAAATAGGAAGTGTTGTAAGAACAATTTTTTTTTTTATTCTTCAACTGGAGAGTAATCCTAAAACTTATAAAAAAGCTTTGTCTTCAATAAACTACTTTTTTTTCCCGAAGAGATGCAATAAACAACGAAATTGATTCTATTATGTTTAAAAATACTTGAGAGCTTGTTAGTTTACCACCGAAATCTAAACATATTGGTTGTAAAAATTGGTGTTTAAAAAGAAGTTCAATTTTGATGTTACTTTCCACATTTTTAAAGCAAGATTAGTAGCTAAAGTGTTGGAAATTGGTTTAAGAATTCGAGAAATTGGTTAAGTGTTGCAAACCAACTAAAGTGACTTCGTATCAACTTCGGCCAAAATATTCAGACCCAACTCAATCCGTTTAGGCAAAATAGTTTGCCACTTCGCCGCTTCGGGGTGTCGAAATGAGGATCAAATTTAGATTTCTTTGCATGTGTTGAAGGGTATATTTGGCATATCGAAACCAATATCGGATAAATGAGAAATTACGAGAAAGAAAAAAAAATCGGGTCAAATTTTTTTGACCATGCGATCGCATGGGTCTTTTATCATGCAATCACAACTTGCTGAATTTTTCAGCAGAATGTTTTTAGGTCCTACCATGCGATCGTAGGGGACAAAGCCATGCGATCGCATGGCCTAACGAACATGTGCGTCCTTCTGAAGTGTTGCACGATTTGGCTCCACACCACTTCGTTCCCAATACTTCATTATCTATAAATAGGACTTTAGGGACGTCCTATTCAATAACCCAATAATATGCAAACAAAAATATCATTCTCTCTTCTTTTCTTGAACCAAATTCTGGCATTTTGTTGCATAAATTCTGGTTTTCATTTTCATATTCATTTTTGGAGTACAAAGCCATTATTCTGGTTCGTTGTGCTTGTGTTTTGAAGTGCTGCAAACACAAGTGGTGGTCGTTGTATTTTGAGAGTTGATTGCCATAAACCGTGGGCACCGCTGCGGGACAAATTCGACTTAAGGACAAAGTGTCCAACACTTACCTCGACTTTGCAGTTCATCTATTTTCGTTTTCTTGTTTCCATGCTGTTATTTTGTATGCACGGATTCTTAGATAAATATTCTATTATTTGGCGTCACTATACACAAAACTCACCCCACAAAAAGTTATTCATATCGACTATTTTGATAAGTACACTCCAATAGCTAGAATAACTTTTATTAAGATTATATTTGCATTAGCTTCTATCTATATTTTGCATGTTCATGAAATGAATGTTAAAACAACATTTTTAAATATTAATCTAGATGAAGAGGTTTACATAAAACAATCAGAATGTTTTATTCTATCTAGTAATGACGATAAAATATGCAAACTTTGTTAAATCTTTATGCACCAAAGAAATTGCTTAAAAAATTTGACCCCACAATTGTTTCTAATAGTTTCATTAATAATTCTGTTGATAAATATTTTATCCCAAAGTATACAATGAGTATGTTGTGTTTGTATGTCTTTATATTGATAACATGTTGATTTTAGGTAATCACATGTAAGATATAGAAGAAAAAAAGATGCTTCTATCTTCTACATTCGAATGAAAAATCTTTGACAAGTAGATACTATTTTAGGTATCGAAGTAACAAGAAATAGTGGGGCTTAATTTCTAAGTTAATCACATTATATCGAGAATGTGGTAAATAAGTTCAAACACTTGAACACAAAGGAGACAAATACCCCGTTTGATCTAAATATAAAACTTGTTTAGAATGATTGAAGAGCGGGTGCCCAACTTGAGTATGCAAGTGCTATTAGTAGTCTAATGTATGTACAGTGTAAGACTAGACATAGCATTTGTAGTTAGTAAACTAAGTAGGTTTACTAACAACACAAATGCAAAATATTGAAAGGCCATTGTTAGAGTTATTGGTTAAATTAAGAGAATAAAAAATTTAGGCCTACAATATTCAAAGTTTCTTGAAGGATATAGTGATGTTAGTTGAATATCAAGTGAATGAGACAAAAAGTCTACATCAAGTTGGGTATTTACTTTTGGAGTCGGTGTATTTTCTTGTAGATATAAGAAACAAAGATGCATTACACACGCAAAAATAGAATTCGAATTTGTAGCATTAGCAGAAACAAAAAAAGAGGTCGAGTGGCGTAGGGATTTTTTATCATGTGATAGTTAAGATACTTTAACATGTGCGTGTAGTGAAGTATATAACAAGAAGTCTAGACGTACAAGTTTAAGACACGACTGTGTGAAAAAATTAATCAAGAGTGGAATAATTTTTCTCACATACTTGAAATTAAGTGAGAACTTAGCCCATCTATTTACTTACTAAGTCTTTTACAAGACAATTAGTAAGGTCAACATCGAATAAGGCTAAAACTCCTTGATAAAATAGTTTACTGATGGTTGGCGACCTTACCTAATATTACGAAATTGCTAATTCTAAATTCAAACAATAAAAATAAACCATTGATAAGTGGAGAGGATTGCAACACTACATATAAAAATATAGTCCTATTTATGATAGTTAGTGCTGGTTATTACAGCTAGAGGACTCTTAATCAAGTTTAGTATAATGTACAACTATCTTAAATGTGACATAAATATTTAAAGAACTTCATCTATATAAATTTTAAAATTGAAACGCAATCGAGTTGTGAAAAACACCGACCATTTCACTCGAGCAAGGCCAGCAAACTATGTCGGCCTCAGCAGTGAAGCGCCCAGTGGGCCAAAACCAGATTTCAAAATCTGGTGTGAAAAATCTGTTGGAAAATTTTAGATTTATGCCATGTTTGGGCATAATCTAGCGGCGACATTTTAGAGATTAATATGATTAGTTTTATTTTATGCCATAATTTACGAAAGATTGGAAACCCGGGTCCAATGAAATTTACCCTAAAATGAAAAAAAAACATTTTCAAAAACGACAGAAGAAAAAAGTTGTGTAGGGCCATTTCGATAAAAGCTGGGGATGAAAAAGTCAAAAAAGCTCAGATAGCGTTTTTTTAGGAGAAAGAGCCGTTAAATTTGTTCCCTCCATTTTTCTTTTGTTTGGGTGCCAAATTACACAATACTCCTCATCCAAGTGAAATTTATTATTTGCCATAAATAGTTCAATTTCCTATTAATTGTAAGGTCAAATAAAAACACTTTTTATACCGTTAAGGAAAATCATGTTTACAGTGCATAAATTAATGTAGTCCCATATTTAATTACTTTTTATATTATATATTTTTTAGTATTATTTTATTTAACTAATCAAACCGATTGTTACAGAAGTTTTTTCACCCCACTCACCTCTATATACGTCTGTCTACAAAAATTGGCCAAAATTACTTATTCTTTCTCACCTCTCATCCTTCAAATCTATTCTCTTCAAATCCAGTGCCGAATTTGTCTTCAACATTTTTGGATTCCGTCTTCCATATCAGTTCATCATCTTTGGAGAACGAAGCGGGCATTCATCATCACCTTTGGAGATCGACCTCGAAGCACTGGTTGATTGGTAATATTGATTTTTTATTGAATTTAAATCGTATATGGTTGGATCTTACCGCAGATAAGCGGTATATACTAATAATAGTAACTCTTGGGAGCTAATAAAGGGCATTCTTGGAATGATAGGATTATTATGCTCCGACAGTACCAGATTTGCTTACACCTAATCAGCACTCAGCAAACCCATTATTGCCTCTTGCTTTCCTCCACATGTTTTCAAGTGTGTGTTTGTGTGTGAAAACTGCTGCAACAGTTGTCTGAAAAACCCCTTTTTCTTTGTGCAGCACTTGAAGTTGAAGCCATTTATTACCATTATTACTTTCGTAGTTCCAAAAAGTAGAACCCATTTCAACTTTTCAAGGAACAATGTTATGTTTCAGGTCACTGTTATTTTCCATTCTAAAAGCTTTTCTACTTGTTTCTTCCACTCCCTTTTCATTTTCAATTGCAGAATCCGATTCTCCCGCTCTTCAATCAATTCATACTTCAGGTAAGTACCCACTTTTACTTTTTACTTTTTTTTTTTTTTTAAATTATCTCGTTTGCTTTTTTATGGTTTTTGCTTATTTTCTTGGAAAATCTTGCAGGGAAAAATGGGGTTGATTTTTCTTGGGGGAAAAAAGAAAGGTTTCTTGATGAGGATTCCAATGAGTTAGAATTAAACTCAACTCTTGTGTTGGCGGCAGAAAGGACCTTTAGAAAAGACCCTCTTAATGATTTCAAGAAATACACTGGAGGCTGGAACCTCGGTGACCACCATTACTGGGCTGTAAGTTTTCAAAGTTTGCAACTTCTGTGTTTGAAGTCTTAAATTTCTATCACTATTTATTTAAGTGTTAGAGCATGTTTGGCTAAGCCGAAAAAAGCGTAAAATTACTTTCAAGTTACTCTGTAGCTCCAAAATGTTTGGATAACTTAACTTTTTCTTAATTTTAAGCAAAAATAAAAAGTTAATTTTTTCAAAAAGTAATCATTGCTTACTAATAGTTTCGCCAAAATATTAATTATTTATTTTAAAACATAATTTCTTGCTTCAGATATGAGAATGTTTGATAATTCCCCTCAGGACCAAAAGTGGAAACTTTGATCTTGATGTTAATCATGAAATCATTTCAAATGGTTTGTTGGAGTAACGATTTTGGCGAGCTATATATGAAGATAGTATATACAGTGTGTGTGAAGAGTTGGTGTAGAGTGTATGTGTGGAAATTTCTTGAACCCCCTTGTGTTGTACGAAGAGCCTTATTTATAGGCAAATTTAGGGGCAGTCAAACGAGACACGCGTCACTTGTTGGGAGGGCCACGTAGCAATCACCTTACGGATTTGGCGGCGACAGTTTAATGAAAACAACGTGACACTTAACGTGGTAAGTGTTTGGAGGTCGGGTTATTACAGGGAGTTTGACTTCAGTTGGGATTTGTTTTGACTGAGGGAATTGAGAGGAGTTGACTCAAGCAGAGATAGGGCGTTCTTAGTTCACCCATAGCCGAGCATGGCTCGACCTAGGATTGGACGTCGGGTAGGTTAGTTCAGGTATTTCAATACCTGGAACCACCCATTACACTTCGGGTATTTCGTAAATGGAACCATTCGGGTTCAAGTAATTACTCGAACTAAACCCGAACCTGGACCTTTTTTCTACCTATAACATATTTTTTTAAAAATCGTGAGCTGATAATACAAATAATCTTTCTAATATCTAAAAGAAATAGAAAAATAAAATATGCCACCAAATACATATTTGAACACTTTCTTAATTTACTGCAAATAGGCCTCCATTATCTAGCATAGCATAAGCATCGAATTACACACTCAAAGAACAAACCAAAGAAGTACTAGATTATACAAATGCTAAAAACAACATCAATTCATTCATCTGAAGATAGCATAACAATAAACATTATAGACTTTTCTGTTGATCTCATTGTTTCCTTCATATCATCATTTACCAACTTGTCAACAAAGTGTGAGAGTGCAAGAGAGATATAATGTTTGTATTGTCTATCAGAGCAAATAACGATTTGGAATATGAGATTTGAGTATTTGAAATTGGGTCAATTAAGTTTGTAGGGTGGTGGTTTTGGACTTTTGGTTTGGGTCTTGGACAGTTGAAATCTTGTTTTTGGTATCGTGATGATAGGCCGAGTCATCGAGTTAGGGTGAATAAATTGTAAAAAATGAAAAAATTATAAAAAATGATAAATTCGGTTCCACAATCGGGTATCCAAGATTCAGTTCAAGATCTAAGAATCAACCCAGACCTGATCGGTTAAAATGTCCACCCCTGTCTTGACCACTAATCTGTCGTTGGCCAAGCCTTCAAGGCACCTGCCTTTCTTTGGTGCTGGCTATGCTCGACCTCCTAGTTACAGGTAGTGCCTTCAAGGCACGGCTCTTGGTCGAGCATTGTTCGACCTACGTTGTGCCTTTTGAGGTATGTCCACGGCTGAGGTCCAAGCCTATGAGACTCGGACATACCTTCTTCTGACCGTACTTCGTGATATTTCATGGTTTGGTTTACGGATTACTTTTGACTATAAGGTGGAGCTATATCACTAGTTCCCATACTCATCGTTGAGGTATTCTCGGCGATGAGTAGCTATTAACTTAGTCAAAAGCCCCATAGACAGTTGCCGACCTCTTAGAGAAAACAAGTCAATTATATATGTATTAACTTGGTGATCGACGTAACAAGACTTAGTTCGAATTTCGAGGTGAAGTGACGAGTGCTTGACGAATCATTACGAGGTTCTTAGATCGAAACACGAGACAACCGAATGACAAGAATATTGAGAAATACGAGATGATTTGATGAATGAATAATATCAATTTTTTTCCAAAAGCATCATAATTGCTCGCCACACATGTTATCACGTGATAGGTTGATAGTACAACTCATTTTTTCTATATAAGAGCTCAAGCTCTTCATTTCTCTCATTCTCATTTTCACTTTGAGTTTCATTTGTTAGATCCTTTTGTCTATTTGTGGATGCGAGTCTTTCGGTGAAGATGATGATGATGAGTGATTCTTCTATCCAGCTATCTAATTATTTTGGCAGATTCTTTTTCTTTTGTTGTATTTGTCTTGCATGACCTAAATGTTAATGACTTTTTAACTTATGTTATGGCCTTGTAAGGCCGTAATGCTTAGGACTTTTACCTTGTGTTCTCTAGTTAATCAAATAATTGTACTTGTTTGCTTTCGTATCAAATAATTTTACTTGTACATGTTCATTCTGTCACTAATGGTATCATTTCAAGTTCCTTATACATGATTACTCTAATAGCGTCGCCTCAACTATTTGTACTAGTTGCTTTCTTGTTCCACAATCAATCTCAATAAACTAAGCCTCTGAGCGACTTCGCATCATGTTCCATTTTTGCTAAGTATTGAATGCACGGGGAAAAACTTCCATATCTTGAAACCCTCATCGATGTATACAGGCTGAGTCGGGTCTTGAAATTGTCGATGTAAACTTAACTTAAAGGTTGAGTCGGGCTCCAAATGACAGGGTAAAACTAAATTTGAATAAACCCGACAAGTCATCAAAGTGTTGAGGTCAAGATAAGTACTCAATTAACAACAAATTCATGTCCAAGACAAAGGATGGGAAACCCGAGCTTTGACTCGAATATATATTTGTGGAGAATAGGGCCCCGTATACCCATAAACCAGTAAAAAAAAAATCCATATCAAGATCGATACATGATCTAAATATAAGGCACACATTCATGAAAATTCAGAAACATCCTAGAAGAGATACATTTATTAATAATCATTACGGCTTCGCAGAGCATAAGGCCATACAAGGCCAACACATAAGTTAAAATGTCCGAAACATTACGGCCGTGACCAATACATAACAAAGGAAAAGTCTCGTGACAAAATAAGTAGATAGCTAATTAGAATAATCACTCATCATCCCCATCATCTTCGCTTGAAAACTCGCATCCTTGCCCTGACATCCCAACATAAGCTTCCATTGCAGAGGAGCCGACATCTGGATAGTTCATGACAACCCACTCTTCAGCCTTTTCAACTTCCATTCGCAAGCCTTGTACATCACTTCACTTATATGACGCAATGGAGTCCTGGACACTCAATCACTATAGCTCTTGCCCGCGAAGACATGAGCTCCCTTCGAACTCCATTAAGCTTTGCATCTCCAGCAGACCTGGCGAGCTCAACCCTTTCCATTCTGCCCTATTGTTCATTTAACTATTTCTCAGGCTTATTAGCCCGAGCATTAGACTTGGAACCCAATTCATAGGCAGCCTCAATCATGTTTACCACTTGCACAATATGATGGTTTAAACTTGATCACAGTTACAAAAAAATGTTTATAAGGTAAAAGTAACAAGAATACATGTTTATAATGTAAGGAATTGACGTACATGCACATCGAAAATTAAATCTATAATTTCTATAAGTTGGATCAATCTTGTACTTATATAGAATTCATGATAGAGAAATACACCTTGATGAACATCGTGGAATCTGAATATCTTTCAATAGTAATTCATACAGCAGGAATAGATTTGAATTTTCACATTTAAGAACAAATGTGTTGAGTTTAAAACCCAAATATACAAGTAAAAATACAACTATTACACCGTTAAAAAGATAACGAACTGATGTCCAGATCAAAATAGCAATCTACTTCAACCAACAGATGAAGTTGTTAGGGCTCAATTTTCAACAAAACCACACGGATCATTGCACTTGCCGTCCAAAGAATAGGTACCGGTTTTCCCCAGATCATCATAATCACCTCTAACACTCTAACCCAAGGCCAATAAACCCCACAGTATGCCTAACACCTTTGTTAGAGTTACTGTTCACCACTATTATTGTAAAACCAGACTTTGTTAAACCCAAACTTACTATTCACTCACTTTTTCGGTTGTTAAGCCAACAACCCCACACTTAATCCACAAAGGAAAAGAAAAGAAGGAGTAGAACCCAGAAAAGAGGAACAACAGAGCGTTTCAGAGAGAGAAATCAAGAGACACAGCTAAACCAAAAACTAACCATCTGAGATTCCCCAAGGCTGAATAGGGGTCTGTAACAATCATGACTCAATTACATCCATTGGATCATATCCAATGGTTGTTACTGATCAAGAGAAAGCACAATCCTCTTCATATGCTTTGGGCCAATCACAAACTTCTACGAGACTTCTTTTAAATTGAAGATAGAGGTGCTTTTGTAACCCTTTTAAAAAACGGGTTTGTTAAACACAACATCAATATTCTTCACCTTGGATCACTAACCCGTACCCCTATTCTTGGTTGCAAATTGCTATCCATATTTTTTGTGGTTTTATGTTTTTCATCATTGCCATATGCTCCTTCTTCATGACCTTGCAAACAATGAAGTTCAACCTGTGTCAATTAACAATTTAGATAGGTATGAATTGAATTTACTTACAGGGAGCACTTTGGTACCCATGTCAGCAAAGGCGCACACTGCAATAATGTTGCCCGCTTTATATCTCAGGACTTATTCCCCCGTATCCTTACTACCAACAATAGCCGCCGTCTTGTAGCCTGTAGGAGAGTCTGAATATTGTATGAATATAACTACAGGTGATCTCGACTATCTTTTATGATAATATCTTCTTAGTCTTGAGTTCTTTGTTATCTTTTTTAGTAGATTCAGAAGTATCAATTTTTTAACAATATCAGTTCACCATAAGATAATTGTTCTCTTACAAATTAGTACTTCACCTCTATATGTTTTGATCTTTCATGATAAACAGGATTTTTACAAAGCATTAAGGCACTTTGGCTATCAGTATAAATGTTTACCTCATTTTTTCAGTATATCTATTTCAGAAAGTAAACCTTTAAGCCATAAACTTTCCTTTATAGCCTCAGTGATAGCAACATACTCAGCTTCAGTACTAGATAGAGCCACTAAGGACTGAAGTTGGGATTTCCATGATATACGGTTTTTACCAAGTGTAAAAAAGAATTTAGATGTGGATTTCTTTTGATCCCTATCACCAGCAAAATTAGAATCTACATAACCAGTCAAAAGAAAGAACATCATGGGACTTTGCATACACGAGACCTTTGTTCAAAGAACCTGCTATATATCTTAATAGTCATTTTAGACCAGCCCAATGGAGCTTTTCGGGTTAGTCATAAATCTGCTAAGTAAACTTATGACAAATGCTAAATCAGGCCTGGTAGTTAACATAGAGTACATCACTAATCCTATAGCATTAGCGTAGGGAATGTGCTCTATTTCTTTCCTTTCATCATGATTTGTAGGAGACTGATTAGAAGAAAGAACCATGTGACGTGCAAGGGGCACATTAACAGATTTAGCATTTTTCATACCAAACTTAGAGACAATCTTTTGCAAGTATGACCTTTGAGTTATGGTTAATTTATCTTCAAGTCTATTTCTATTGATAATCATGCCTAGAATCTTTCTAGCACTTATTAAATCTTTCATATCGAATTCAGACTTTAGGAGAACCTGGAGTTTCTCAATTTCACTCTTACTACTACTAGCTAAGAGCATATCATCCACATAGAGAAGGAGATACACAACACAGA
Source organism: Forsythia viridissima (assembly GCA_030279155.1). Taxonomy (NCBI): domain Eukaryota; kingdom Viridiplantae; phylum Streptophyta; class Magnoliopsida; order Lamiales; family Oleaceae; genus Forsythia; species Forsythia viridissima. The sequence goes on along the minus strand of CM059037.1, from coordinate 10,620,446 downwards.
CCCTTGAACTACTGTTAAAATAGAAGCAAGCATCATACTCACTCTCTTGAAGCCAATTCTTATAACAAAAGAATCAAAACGTTTGTACCATTGCCTTGGTGACTGCTTAAGGCCATACAAGGACTTCATAAGGTGACAAACATGATCAGACTTCCCTTTGGCTTCAAAGCCTAAAGGTTGAGACATGTAAATTGTTTCTTCTAGCTCACCATGTAGGAAGGCGGACTTGACATCTAATTGTTCTAATTCTTAGATAAACTGGACAACTAGAGCAATAACCAATCTAATAGTCTTATACTTAATAACAAGATAGAACACTTCATTGTAATTTATTTATACTCTTTGAGAGAAGCCTTTAGCAACAAGTCTGGCCTTAAATCTAGGAGCACGAGTGTCTCTATTTCCCTATTTTAGTTTATAAAGCCACTTGCATTGGATTATCTTTTGATTTCTAGGCCTGTTGACTAATTTCTAGGTCTCATTCTTGATTAAAGAATGCATTTCATCCTTCATGGCTTCTACTCATTGTCTAGACTTAGGACAATTTACAGGTTCCTAATAAGCTAGGGGTTCTAAACTGTCTAAGGCTTCACCTGAAACTAGAACATACTCAACCATATTCAGAGAGTTATATTTGGGATTGGCCGATTGGGTCTAATCTATCTTCTTTCTCTGTCACTAACCAACTGATAGTTCTGAATATCAGTTTGTTTAATTGGATCAGGTTGGGTTTCTACGGTGGGATTAATAGGAGACTCTATGGGGTTGGTGTCATCAAGACCAACAGTCTCAATCAGATGGTCATTGGACTGAAATATCATCCTGTCTTAACTTTCCCCTACTAATCTCAATAACAACCTTTGTGTTTTGATTAGTCTCAGATTCATCAATTTTCTTATATTTAGGCATTTCTGTCTCATTAAAGATGACATCCCTATTATTGATAATCTTAATTTTCCTTTCTCCACTCACCCATAACTTATGTCCTTTAACTTTTATAGAATATCCTAACATTACACACTTGGCATCCAATTTACCTTGACTTTGGTGTGCATAAGCAGCACACCCAAAAACTCTTAAATGTGAGAGGTTAGGGGGTTTTCCTCCCCATTTCTTTAGGAGTTTTGAAATCAACAGCACTAGAAGGGGGTCTATAGGTAAATTGCAGTACAAGCAGCTTCACCCTAAAAGCCTTTGGAAAGGCCATAGCTTATTAACATACACCTTACTTTATCCATTATGGTTTTATTGAACCTCTCAGCAACTCCATTTTGCTGAGGGGTGTGCCTAACAGTCCTATGCCTTTGAATTCCTTTGTCTTTACAAAAAGAGTCAAACTCTTGGTTACAGAATTCAAGGCCATTGTCAGTTCTTAAGGTCTTAACTTTGGTTTCTTTTTGATTCTCAACTAAAGTTAGCCAACTTTTAAAGTTTTTAAAAGCTTCATCTTTAGTTTTCAGCAAAAAGATCCAAATATTTCTACTGTGATCATCTAACTGTGATCATCTACTACAGAAAGGAAGGAAGTACCTATTACCTCCATGAGTAAGGTGCTTTTCAGGCCCCACAAATCAGCTAAGGTGCTTTTCAGGCCCCACAAATCAGCATGGATGTAAGCTAAGGGATTGAGAGAACTATGTGAACCCTTACCAAAGCTAAGCCTATGAGACTTTCCTAAGACACATGTTTCACAAAATGAGAAGGTAGTTATCTGATCTTTTCCTAAAAGATGCTGATCACTCAAAACTTCAAGCCTTTATTTCCCTTATGCCCTAGCCTTTTATGCCAAAGCTCTGTTTTTCTTCTTTAACTGAAAGAGAATCAAAGCTATTTGCCATAAGGGCTTGACCCTGAAGGTAGTAAAGACCATTTTTCTTTGGTCCTTTCATTACAACCATGGCTCCCTTCACAATTTTCAAGACACTGCCCTCAGACCTAAAGTAGTAACCTTCTATCTTCTAAGACTCCTAAGGCTATAAGATTTCTCTTAAGGTTAGGAACATATCTCACATTATGAATGGTTTTTATCATGCCATCATGCATTCTTATGGCAATATCCCCAACTCCCTCAACAACCTAGAGTTGTTATCCCCCATATACACCTTTCTTGGTTCAATAAACTTATAGTTATTGAACTAAGATCTCATAAGACTCATATGGAAAGTATAACCAGAGTCAAGAATCCATTCTTGACTATGATTGTCTTCAGACACATTCATAACATGTAGGCTATCTAATTCATTTTCAAGAGCAGCATTGTTTTGATGTTCTACAGATTGGTCTTTCTGTTTTTTCTTAAAATCATAACAATCTCTCTTAAAATGGCCTAATTTACCACAGTGGTAACATTTCTTGTTACTCTTATCTCTGGATTTTGACATACCTTTAGACTTGCTCTTACCTTTCTTAAAATTGTTGCTACTCTCTTTTTTCTCAGACCTTCCCCTTACAAAATGACTTTCTTCCTAAGTCCATCCCCTGAACTCTTTCTTGACCTCAAGATCTCTAGACCATCTCCTGAACTCTTTCTTGACCTCAAGATCTCTAGACCTAAGAGCATCTATAACAATTGTTTGAGTCAAGGTGTCCTTAGAATACTTAATAGCATTTTTCACATCTTTATAAGAGTCAGATAGAGAATTCAGCAAAATCACAACAAGGTCTTCATCAGTAAAAGTTTTCCCATTATGGGACAGGTTTTTTACAATTATACTAAAATCACTTAGATTTAATTCCAGATCCTTACTGTTATCCATTTTGCAACTAAACAGTTTTTCAAGGAGGTAGATTTTATTAGGCAAAGTTTTTGTCAAATATAAAGCATCTAAAGCAGACCATAATTCTCTTACAATTTTTGAATCATCAACTTGTCTCACAATATTATCAGAAAGGTGCAGTATAATTGAACTTATGCTATCTCATTCATATAAGCAATTTCAGTAGGTTTTTTCTTTAATTTATCATGATAATTTTTTGGGTCATCAAGAGTTTTTACCACTTGTTGAACCAGAATTGCTCTCATTTTTTATTTCCAGATTGAGTAATTACCCTTTCCATCGAATATTGACAATTTGATCCTCAAACCCATGCCGAATTCTAAAAAAAGAGTGATTTCTCTAGATTGCATTGACTAATCTTTTCAAGATTAGTACAATGCAATGAACAAAAGATGGTTTTCTCAAACAGCATGTTAAACACACACTCAAGTACTTTTCAAAGAAACTCAATATATTCTAACAGACCCAAGCACACACTGAAACAGATATTTCAAGAATTTAATCAACAAAACTCAAGTACGTCACATAGAACATGTTATACAGGCAAGATTGTTCAAATCACGTGTTGGTTAACAAATAGGGATTTCCTATTTATCATGCATCAGGTTATTCATCGGTCAGAATTCCTTACCAGATACTATTGTCCAAACAGTATACAATGTTCTTCAGAACTTGATATATTTTTTAGAATACGAGGAACAAGAACCTTATAAGAAAAAATGTTAGAGAGAACCAGTGGTCAAGAATCTGGGTCAAGAATTCAAATATAAGGTTTTTTTATCTACGATTAGACGAATCTATCATCACTTGGTAGATCTGTTATCGTAAACCCTAAAGCACAACCCAGATACTTCAAAGAATGGCTCTGATACCAATTGTTGAGTTTAAAATCTAAATATACAAGTAAAAATACAACTATTATACCGTTAAAAAGATAACGAACAGATCTCAGATCAAAATAGCATTCTACTTCAACCAACAGATGAAGTTGTTAGGGCTCAGTTTTTAACAAACCACACAGATCATTGTACTTGCCATCCAAAGAATAGGCATCGGTTTCTCCCAGATCATCAGAATCACCTCTAACACTCTAACCCATGTCCAATAAACCCCACATTACGTCTAACACTCTTGTTAGAGTTACTGTTCACCACTATTAGTGTAAAACTAGACCTTGTTAAACCCAGACTTAGACTTACTATTTACTCACTTTTCCGGTTGTTAAGCCAACAACCCCACACTTAATCTACAAAGAAAAAGAAAAGAAGGAGTAGAATCCAGAAGAGAGGAACCTAAAAGAGGAAGAAGAAAATAGCATTTTAGAGAGAGAGAAATCAAGAGACTTAGCTAAACCAAAAACTAATCGTCTGAGATTCCCCAAGGCTGATTTGGAGTCTGTAACAATCAGGATTCAATTACATCCATTTGATCAGATCCAATGGTTGCTATCAAGAGAAAGCACAATTCCCTTCACATGCTTTGGGCCAATCACAAATTGCCACAAGACTTTCTTTGAACTGAAGATAAAGGCGCTTTTGTAACCCTTTTAAAAAACGGGTTTGTGAAACACAACATCATCAAAATGAAAGTGGAATTTTGAGAGTAATTGATATTAGTCACGTCTCTTTCTTGTGCTAGCAAGTTTTAAAGACAAATCTAGATTTTGTAATCAAAGGACCATTATATATAGGCTACGCTAACTCTAGTTATAGTCTTACTACAACTATGCTAGCACACAACCAATAGACCATTTTAATAATTTAATTAATTAATTTGGCTCATAAGAAATTAAGTTCGACCCAATAATTTGGATCTTGGACATTATTCTTACATATAATTCGTCTTTCATCGGTTTGGAAAAGACATCTCCAAAATTCCCTCGACTTCAAAAGGTTGAAGCATTGACTTGAGCGGTGTTTTTTGGAGACATCATCATGATATTCTCCATAGGATGGTTTGCCGAGTTCCGAGCGTTCAAGGAATGGAAAACGACCTTTCTCTTTTTCTTCTACATCTTCGACGTGCTGGAGGAATTGGGACTTCCCCTGCTAGACTCGTGATCCGATTTGGATCGAACTCCATCACCATTGGAGAGCGTGAAAGGGCAATTGTTAGCATAACTTCAAATTATCATATGCACGAAAAAAAATAGTAGACACACTACTGCGGACCGCCAATTCCTACCGACCATAATGTCTCATTTGAAAGGACGTCTATCATCTCGTTGCCAAGGGGCCAGAGCCTCACTAATTTGTTGAAGTCGACCTCAAGTGACTGAACTTCAACGTGACTATTAAGCTTATTTTAAATCAAAACATTCAATTCCATTTAGAGAGGGTTCTTAATCAACATTGTACTTTTTTTAGCGTTAATTAGGTGAAAATAATTTAAAGAATCATTTAAAATCACTTACAAACATATTCTACTGATATATGACCACTAAGAAACAATTATTTTCTTACAGTAAAAACATGGAATAGATCAGATTTCTATATAATTCTATTGAAGAACGTCAGAAATCTGAAAATCATAACTTGGTATCCCAGAATAGCAATTCAACTTACACAAAGATTTAAATAATTAACTCTTGAACTATTTCCTGTGACAACTCTTGGAGCCTGGCAGCATTGTCCCATTCATTGCATTTGATTTGACAAACATTTCGATCTCCAAATTCCTGCAGACAGCATTACTAACGGAATTCTCGGAAGAGAGAAGCCGGAAAACCTTGACTTCAACGCATATTTTCACATCAAACGCCACCCGTCTGGTGGCCCAATCCTTAGCTATTGCACTTGTAAGGTGATTACCTTCAGACTCCAACAAGGCATTGGCACTTGGTTCGAGAACTATCCGCGCATACACTCTAAACCAACTCTTCACACACGCACTCCTTATATAATATCTTCATATATAGCTGATAGCTTGCCAGAATTGTTACTCTGATGAATCATCCGGTGAACTGATTTCCTGATTAATATCAGAGCTTTTGTAGAATTGCTATAATTAGTTTAGACTTTCAGAATTTCTGGCATTATTTTATAATGAATAGTGAAAAGATCTTGTGCTCAACATGTGGGCCATAAGAAAGATATGTCTTTTTCTTTTTCTTTTTTTTCCGATGATTAAAAATTCATCAAAGGATGAAAGGAAAAGGACAGCCTCAAGTACACAATAACTAAGAAACACTAAAGAATATAAAATGGAAGATTGGCAAGTTTCATTGGGGGAATAGATGATGGGATAAGCATATGAATTATAAAAATGTGGTAACAGAAATATTTGAGTTGAGAAATGTTGCTCGAAAAATGCTAATTGAGTTGATGTAGTAAGGGTAATATTTGAATATTTTCCATGACAAGGGGAAATCCCTTTCTGGGATCAAAGGAAAATCCGGTAAAACCACTCTTGCACACATTTCTTTTTTCTTTGCCTAGGCTTACAAGGGAAAGTGTATTATAATTTATAAACAGCCAGATTCTTGATTTGAAAAGTTCATGCCACTTTGGCTTTTATTTTATATATGAATTCCATACTACTGAACTAACATAGATTCCTGAAATTAGTGCTAGGATTTCTGGCTTCAAAAGATTTATCTACCATCAATGGAATCCAAGCAGATCAATCTCTCAATACTTAAGAGCAACACAAGCCTTTCAAACAAATTTAGTTGACTGGACGGGTGATAGTGCATATTGTCTTCCTCTTTGTCGGATGCATCAATTCCCCGTGGATCACTGCATCTTGATATTGTTAATATCTGCTACTATATGTTGAAATGACTGACACAATGAAGTGTGTGTAGTTGGTTGGGAAAGGTAGTATATGCATACTATGTTTGGCTGGGACTTCGACTATGAATTTCAAGTTTTGATTCCTAAGGAGTCAATGGTGGAAATTGGCAACTGTTGTTAGAAAGAGACATTATTCTTCATTAAGTGTTAGTTCGATAGTTTTCTGATTAGATTCTAAATGAACATCTTTTCTCTAGAGTTCAAAACATTTATGTTGAAAGAGAAGATGAGAATCCTTTTTAAGCATCATTGTCAGTATTTGAAGCCTATCATCCTTCATCTTAATTCTATTATAAAGACCGATGATTACATGTTTAATATAAAATGCACATGCGCGAGTTTTATTCCAAAGGTATCTTTCCTTTAGCTGCCTATGTATGTGTTTGTACAATTGTCATAGACATGTTCCTAGAGATAGACAACCAGATTTTATCTACCCTGCAGACATTACGATATTGTTGAAGTGTTGATATTCAGGTTTGTGATGATATGTTAATCACTATCCATGTTTTTAAGCAATCCGAAAATTCCAAATACTTGAGTAATTTACTAATTCTTAGTTTAGTGGTCACTAGTTTCTAGCTAATAAACCACACACTCGTTTAAGAACTAGCTATTAATCTCATTAACAATCTGTTTCATTTTAATGCATGTTTCTATGCAGTCTGTGGGTTTTACTGCTGTCCCATTATTTTGTCTTGCGGCTGCCTGGTTTGTCGTATTTGGGCTCTGCTTACTTCTTGTCTGTCTCTGCCACTGTTGCTGTCGGAGGGAGCCTTATGGATATTCTCGAATTGCTTATGCACTCTCTCTCATTTTCCTCGCACTCTTTACTGTTGCCACTATGTACTTCTCTTTCCCTCTACTCTTTACTGTTGCCACTTGTAACTCCCACTCTGTCCCTCTAGGAGCATGTTTGGCTAAGCTTAAAAAAAGCAAACGTTACTTTTAAGGAATTTCTGTAGGGAAACATGTTCTTCTTTCTTACAAGTAAACCAAAGTTACTTATTTTGGAAGTAAGTCTTACCTTCAAAATAAGTAGCTAACTTATTTTCAACTTTGACAACTTACTTATAAGTAAACCTTTTAAGCTTAGTCATATGTGCTCTTCCTAATCTCTGTCTATGCCACACATTCAACTTAAATCTGCATTGCACACAATTGATTCATTCTCATTGGTTGCCTTTCATTGTCAAAGTAATTTGTTTCTTTACAATTTCAGCATTGGATGCGTGGTTTTGTACAATGGCCAGGGAAAGTTTCATAGCAGTATCATAAACACTTTGGAATATGTTGTAGACCAGGCAGATACAACATCTGAGAATCTTCAAAATGTTTCAGACTATCTTTCTGCTGCCAAGCAGATTGCAGTGGATCAAGTTCTTCTGCCATCTAATGTGCAATCCGATATTGATCAGATTCAAACCAAGATAAACTCGTCTGCCAGTACACTTACTAATAAAACAGAAGACAATTCAGAGGACATCAAGAATGTAATTGAATCTGTGTAAGTGATGCCATTCAAAATATTTGTTTCTGCTTTATGGCTTTCCAACTGAATTTAGTTTGTATAATTATATGTTAATGCAGGAGAGTGGCTCTTATCGTAGTCTCTGCTGTTATGCTTCTCTTAACAGTCCTTGGATTCGGTAGGCCTATTCTGACTTATTAAGTTTGACGAAAAATAAAATAAAATAAAAATACCGTAACTTGTTTCGATAATATTTTTGTCTGTCAATATACTTACTTTGACTTTATCTTCAGTGTTTTCAATTTTCGGCTTGAAGTTTATTGTGTACATGTGAGTGGCACATCTATTTACCCAGAATTTCTTTACTCTCTTTCTTTCTTTCTGCAGTTGTTTTTGTACTCCAAGTGTTTACTGCGTTTCTAAAAGAGTGCTTCAATTTGTTGTTGCAGCTTGGTGATTGTTGGATGGATTCTTGTGACTGGAACTTTTATATTGTGTGGCATTTTCCTTCTTCTCCACAAGTATGTTCAATTATGGATTCCGTATCTATCTTTTCGCTTCTATTTCCTCTTGCTAGCTAGGTTACTTATATGATTGCTTAAGCCGTTCATTTTCCCCTTAAAGTGGTAAGTGATGCTTGTTGTAGTCACGCAATAAAGCTGCAGAGTGTTAAACTACTTCATCTAAAAGTTTAAGCTGTTAGATAGGGCTACATGTAAATCATTTAAATATTATCTTCAACGCGTCTCCTCATGTGTAGGTGAGATTTATGTTTTCCCATCAAAGCCTTACATTTGCACAATTTCATTTAAATGTGTGGCAACTAGACTTGAACCTAGGACATTTGTCTGCTCTACACAATGTTAATCCATTTGATCTAAACACTTAAACTTTTAGATAAGGCCACGTGTATATTATTTAATTATTGAGAAAACAATGGTTTACAACAAATTTGATTTCGTTTTTGAGTGGGTTGATTCGGAAATAGTATTTAACAATGTTTGGAAAACCGGGTCAAGCATTGACTCTGAAAAGATAAAGGGTCAAGGTTGAACCGGGGTCGAATTGAGATCAAACTAGTGATTAAAAAATATTAAAGACAATTTATAAAAATAAAATTTGAGGTCAACCAGTCGATTCTTGACTTGTTATATTTTTCTGTTTGAACACGCCGATCTGGTTTTCAAAACATTATTATTTAGTTAAAACTTCATACTATCTAACTTGAAATCATTTATTCCTCATCTCTTTTCGTATTGCGTGCTAAAATGGAAAAGTTGAGACCCTTGCAGGGGGGAAATACGTATCTAATAAATTACCAGAAAATGGAACCTAGATCCCAAATAATGAGCCTGATGAAGAACATAGCCTTTTCTTTATGGATTAAACCCTAATCCCTACTCTTGAAAGCAATCATAATCGTTAACTCGCAAAGCACACACTTATTCATAGTGGTTCACCTCAAAGTAAAAGCTACGTCCACTCGTTGCTGTTGGTTTTCATTCTAATGGAGAAGCAGTAGTTTAAATCTCTGTCGCAGTGGGGCCTTCCTCCCTCCATTGACCTTACCGTGAAGGTTGACCTGCAGTCAAGGATAAGTGTACAGTATGATGAGGTCACACACTATCTAACACTTTTTAAGTGGTTACCTTAAACTTCCAAACTGGACCCGGTTCTGTTCTCTAGTAAAAAGCAGTAAACCGGGCATTTAAGTTTTCTGGTGCATTGTTTGTGCTAAATGCTTACTTCACTGTTTCTTTGTAAGATCCTACGGAGTTGTTATACTTAGTTTCTCTTTCAGTTTGTGGTCAGCGCATTCATTTTTCTTTTAATTGGCATTGTCTTCTTCATTTTTAAAATCTAATTCTAATTTCTCATGTTACAATCACTGCCGGGTTTGTCATTTTAGTGTGACAGCAGATACTTGTGTAGCAATGGAGCAATGGGTACAAAATCCAACTGCTCATACAGCTTTAGACGACATATTGCCTTGTGTGGACAATGCCACTGCACAAGAAACTTTGTTAAAAAGCAAGGAGGTTACGTCTCAACTAGTCGAAGTAATTAACCAAGTCATCACCAATGTCTCCAACATCAATTTTTCCCCCAACTTCAAGCCCATGTATTACAACCAATCCGGCCCTCTCCTGCCAACCCTTTGCAGTCCATTTAATTTTGACACGACGGATCGAGTGTGTACACCTGGCCAAGTGGATCTGAATAATGCAACACAGGTATTCATTAAATCCTTTCGAACTTTGAGTAGAGAAAATGGCATAAGTAATTTTGCATGTATGCTTGCCACTTGTGGAAAATATGATCTAATAGACTGAACAAGAATAAGTCTGGAATATATTATAAGGGCTTGAATTTTGTGATGTGGGTTTTTATAATGCATTGGTTTGTGTAAACTCCTCTCTACTTTTACATGTTTCTTGATTTTATGGTTGTGGGTAGTATATATGCGTCATTAGGTGGAACAGAGTCAAGTATTTGAAGACGAAGATTTGTTTTTACCTAGGTTTATGAGCTCTTGTTGGGAAAAACACATATTTATCCCTCCTCGTCTGAATCAAGATAGACAATATCAATAACAAAAGATTAAAAGCACAAGATCTAGAACTTTGGATCAACCCTCCACTGTAATTAATGGGATAAACGGAAGGGCACAAGCTGAAGCTTACAAAATAATTTCCTGGGCAAAAGCCGAGGACAAAGGTCGAGGCTCACAAAATATTAATTATCACCAAGCTAAATACTTTCTTTCTACCATGCAGGTATGGAGTAACTATGTTTGTCAAGTTTCACCAGATGGGATCTGTGTCACTACCGGCCGTCTGACTCCGGCACTTTACAGTCAGATGGCTGCCACTGTAAATGTGAGCTACGGCTTGTCTCACTTCGGTCCATTCCTTGTCGATCTACAAGATTGCACTTTTGTTCGACAAACATTCACTGAAATAAACGGAATACACTGTCCTGGCTTGCGACAGTACAGCAAATGGATTTATGTGGGGCTGGTTATGGTTGCTATTGCATCTATGCTTTCTCTACTTTTCTTTGTAATATATGGAAGAGAGAGACGACACCGCATGTACACAAAAGAGCACCGCATGTACACAAAAGAGCATATGCCAGAAGCAGCCGAAGGACTTGAAGGCCATAAACATACTTGAGAGGATGAAGAGTTTCTTTTCTTGCTTCCTTACTTTTTCTTGCATGAATTAAAGTATGATTCGTTTGTCGACTCTCTTGTATTCTGTTTAGTTTAAATGCTGAAGGCAGTTTGTAAAGCCTCTGAAAAGTACCCTCGGTGTAAGAGCCATGTCAACTCACCATACAGATTTTTCACTATAATGGAGAAAAAGTTTTAAAATGAGAGATTTCACACTTCACTGTTTTTCTCGTGTAAACAGAAAAGCAATCTTTCCTCATATCCTTTATATAAGGTAGGGACTGGGACGACCGACAAAAGTATGAATGCATAATATACCCTATAACAAATTTAGTCACATTTATGATAATCACTTGTGCGGTTATAGTTATATACTTCCTGTCTTGTTAAAATTCTTGATGTGAATTAAGATCGTTTAGTTTCATTTGAGAATTGGTGAGGTTACTGGACCTTTGTGCGAAGACATGCACGATATAGTCGAGTCGGCAGATGTAATCATTCAGTTTTTTTGATAAAAGCAATCAAGTTTGTGCAAAACCAAGAGATTGTAAGTTATGCATTTGCGGCAGCGAAAGTGGAAAACTAAGGGGCTGTTCTCTTGTCCATTTTCAATCCATTTTCCATTTTGTGCTTTTAGAAATAGTGAAAACGTGTTCTCTTTGCCATTTTCGAAAATGTATTTTTCAAAACACCAAAACAATTATCGAAAGAAATGGAAAATGACTTTTTGGTCGTTTTTGGATTTCCTTAACAAAAAGAGGGTGTTTTTCAAAACGGCCAAAACGCGCGTTTTGGCCGTGGAGGTCGGCGTTTCTTTTTTATTTTATTTTTTATTTTACGCTGGGCAAACAAATCATAATTTAATCATTTTTCACATTTTTTTAACAAAACGTGGCTTCTTGCCAAAATGGTCAGCGCATGCTAATTGTTTGCTTGAGGTTACGGGTTCGAATTCTCACATGCACGGCTCATTTTTTAAGTATTTTGAATTAATATAATTGTTTTTAATTTCAAATAATTCCAAATATAATTGTTTTAAATTGTTTTTAATTCCATATATAATTGTTTTTAATTGTTTTTAATAATAATTATTTGTAAATATTTTTAATTGTTTTTAATTTCAAAACATAATTGTTGTTAAATGTTTTTAAATATTTTTAATTCCAACAATAATTGTTTTAAATTGTTTTAAATTCCAAATAATTCCAAATATAATTGTTTTAAATTGTTTTTAATTCCAAATATAATTGTTTTTAATTAATAATTATTGGTAAGTATTTTTAATTGTTTTTAATTATTTTTAATTCTAAAAATAATTGTTTTTAAATGCTTTTAATTGTTTTTAAATGTTTTTAATTAATAATGATTTTTAATTCCAAAATTTTTCAATGTTTTTAATTCCAACAATAATTATTTTGAATTGTTTTTAATTTTTTAATTAATAATTATTTTTAATTCCAAGTAAGTCCAAATTTCTTAAAAATTTCAAGGAAACGCGTTTTTGGGTTTTCTGTTTTCAGAAACAATTTTCGAAAATTCCAAAAAGAACGCATTTTCAAAAATTTCACTACAAACACTCAAAACACAAAATACAAAATGAATTCAAAACACAAGACACAAACGCAAAGAGAACACCACCTAAATATACTAGCTGACCCGAAAATGGTAGTGACAATTATGAGAGAAGTTGCTCTTTGTCGGGGAAAGTGTATGATAGATTCTAATGTTTTGTTATCTAAACTTTTGCATATTTCACCACTCTCAAGCCAGAATTGAAAAAGAAAGTCATACAGCAATTCAATTATATTGGATAATTTGTAAATAAAAGTAGAATGGTAATTTAGTTGTAGTATTTTTTGAATAAGCACTCTTTGATTACAATTGATTGAATGTAAAACAGCAATAAAGAAAATACAAGGTATTTGAGCAATTCGAGAGGCTCTCTCTCCTCAATTCTTTCTTCTCAAAAAGATCCAGTTTCTTCTCTCTCTGTTCCTTTTTATTTCCCAGCAACTGATCTGGCATTTTCCACTAACGATTTGTACATGTGTTTGTTGGTATCATGTGGTCCCATGTGATCCTCCTCCATCTTTTTCTGTAATTTCTTTAATACCCTTGGTCCCCATGGTGCGTTTCCTGTATGTGGCCACAATTTGAAGTTTATCAGGGTACTGTTTGCTTAAAACTAGGGGTGGGCGTTGGTCAAGTTGGGTCAATTTTCGACCCAATTCAAAACCAAACCGGTATGGTCGGTTTGACAGATTTTCAATACAATCAAATCAATTTCAAGCACAATCAGAACCAGCCCAACTCGAAAGCTTGGGACCAAATTTTTTTCTTTTTTCTTTTTTCTTTTTTCTGAGGTGAGGTCTAACTCTTTAAGGAAGTGTCTTTGAGCCATTGGGTCCAGGTGTGTATTTGGGTTTGGGCTTTTGGGTCTTGGGTAGAGGTGTCAATCTGGGTCGGCCCGCTTCCAATGAAGTCCGGCGACGACCTGCATTAGAAAAAATTCACACCACGGCGGGTTGCGGATCGGGTCAACCTAACCCACAAAAATTGAATACGAACCTGGCTCATCCGGGTCGAGCCCATGTTGGCCGCGTTTCAACCCGGTTCGGTTTGTATGAATAAAAAATTAATTTTTTTTAAAACTACTAAAAAAATTAGTTACCTATTGTAATTAAAAAAAAAATGTTTACATATATAACAAAAAATGTGTTAAATTACTAAATAAAAAATAAATAACAATGATAAATTCACATTTGTTAATTTTTTAATTCAATTTCTATTTTTTTTATATATTTAAAGACTAAAACAGCACGCATCTGTTACATCTTTTACTTTAAACGGCTCTCTGCCATTTATTTAAAAAAAATCAAAATAGGCCAGCGGTTAAAGGCCGAACTGCCTGAGCCGTGAACAGCCCGCCCAGTTCACGAACTGGCCCGTGGTTCCGGATCGAGACGGGTGGGCCAATGCGGATTCGACCGACCCATCTGTCTTGACACCTCTAGTCTTGGGTCTTTCCCACTTGGGTTTTAGACTTTTGGACTTTGAGGTTTAAATTTTTAATCATTTAAATATATATTTTTGATCTCACAAAAATTGTGTACATATAATCAAAATTGCTTATTTCTAACTTTACTTGCAAAAAATTATTTGCAATAATATTTTGATTTGGTTTTTAACTACTCTAAAAACAAGTAAAGATTTTGAGCTAACACTTTGGAGAAAACTCAAGACTATGAAGGCACTACGACTTCGACTTTACCAATGTCTATCCACTTTAATCCTCAAATTTTCGTAATTAACAGCATAAGTTCATATTGAAAATCAATGTTTCTAATCCATCTAACAATAGCTCAAGTAGAGTTAGAACTATTTTAATTTGTGTGAAGATCGCAAACAAACAAAAATGCATTTAGAACAATGAACAATGAAGCGATTACGTAGATCATAGTACTATATTTCTATCTACTATCAAAATCTACGGTACTTATTATGACATGCTAAAACATATATTCGACCTCTCGAAAGCAATATAAGTCACAAGTCTTTTGAATGGTAATCAAGCATTCAAAAATATTAAACACAAAAATAATTACCCGACTCAAAATTCATACTTAATTAATGTCAAAATGGGAAAAATTGAGCTAAAGCATGAAAACAAGGTTTAGATCACCGTCCTAACTAATTAAAATTTAGCCCAACATATTTAAAGAATACAAACACATATTGAGAACGACATCACCCGAATTTTGAGAAAAGTAAAGAAAATGAGTAGCAAATCTTGAGTCCTCAAATGTCACTTTGAAAATCCAACAATTGATTTCTTCTTCTTTTTCGACTTCTTTACTTTGAAATCCTAGGTTTGGAATTGTGTATGTACCTATTATTTCTCTCCAAAGAACGTCCCTCTATCGATGTGCAAGAGGTCTCATATATATAGGCTTGGTTGGTGACCTAAAATTTCGTGTAAAATTGGACCAAAAGCCTTTAAGAAAATCTAAATTGACAAAATTTTGGGAAACACAATAAGTTTGCCGCTTGAGCAGCCTAGCTAGCCTCTCGAGCAGACATAATCAAAGGGATGCTTCCAGGGGTTCTACTCGAGCGGGCAGAGCATGACAAACTTGCTTGCGTGAGCGACCTATTCTTTGCAAATCTCCATTTTCTCTCCTTGTACATCTTTGGCCTTCGAGTTCTTCATTTTCTTACTTCAAAACCTCTCGATTTCTATCATTTTTTTCCTTCTTTAATGCCAATGCACCTTAATCCCAAGTCTCTGTCCTAAAACAATGAAAACATACTACAATTAGTAGAAATCAACTTTGAATTATTGTCAAACGGCCTCAATTAAGAGCCTAGATAAATTTACAAATTACACTTAGCAAGTACTTTAAACAAGAAAGGACGAACTGGTTGTTCGCTGTTTAAGAATTTTTATTTGAGTAGTTGATATTAGTCTTTGCATAGTGTTTTTATCTAAGATTTCACTTCAAATATATAAAAGAAAATCGAAAATACCTTTTATCTTGTACTATTCTCTTGATATATAATCAAATATTTTGAAAAGAAAATGGACAATAATTTTAAGGGTAAATTATAGAAAGGGTCACCAATTTTTGGTTTCATTTGCACTTTTATCCCCAACTTTTATTCTGAGCTACTTTGTCCTCACCTCTGAAAAATAAGCGATAATCATCCAATTTGATGAAATTCATCAATTTTTATTTTAGTCAACCAAGTTAACCTGCACATCCAAAAATTAAAATGAACAATTGTTAATTTGATGTTCTTAGTTTAAATATTAAAAAAATTGAAAATTCAAAAAAAAATACAATCATCTTCTGTCACCCATCATCCCTACAATGCCACCACCACACCACATAATCAATTATTTGAATCTATCTGCCATTCTATTTATTTGTTATTAAATTTATCAAAAGTTCCGATCGAATAAATTTTTGGATCGCATTAAACCATATTAATCACATTTTACTCTTTCACTTTAAACATGTTGAGATTGTGGGAAGATGTAATAAAACATATTATTTATGGGTTAATTTCACCAACGGTCACTGAAGTTATCTTCAAATTATAAAATGGTCACTGAAATTCAAAAGTTTCAGTGGTGGTCACTGAAGTTAGAAATCCTTTCACTAATGGTCACTCCATTAAATTTATAATTTAAAATGGTGACGTGGCATGATGATGTGGCATTTATTTATTGCATGGTAGTTTATGTATTTTATATAATATTCACTTTAGTTCATATATTTTAATTAAGTTCTTCAAAAATTGTGTATTAGGTCTTTAATCTTTTACATCTTTACACTTTGGTCCGTAAATTTTTAATTATCTTTCAGTTAAGTTCTTCAAAAATTGCATCTTAGATCCTTCAACTTTTTACATCTTTACACTTTGGTCTCCAACTTTTCAATTATCTTTCAGTTAAGTCCTCCAAAAATTACATCTTAGGTCATTCAACTTTTTACATCTTTACACTTTGGTCTCTAAATTTTTAATTTTCTTTTAGTTAAGTCTTCTAAAAATTGCATCTTAGGTCCTTCAATTTTATACATCTTCAAACTTTGGTTCTCCAAATCTTTGATTTTAATGGCCAAAATAAGTGTAATTTTAGTGGTCAAAATAAGTGCACTTTCAATTAAATTCTTAACTTTATACTCGAATTTTTACCTAAACGAACAAAATAATATTATATGGTCTGACCACTAAAATGTCTACTTTAAGTGGTCAACTATAAGTGATAAGTGCGAATTTTACACTTATTTTGACCACTAAATAGTTTATTACTTAATTATATTATTTTGTTCGTTTAGGTAAAAATTCGAGTGTAAAGTCAAAAATTTAATTGAAAGTACACTTATTTTGACTACTAAAATTATACTTATTTTGGCCACTAAAATCAAGAATTTGGGGATCAATGTTTGAAGATGTATAAAGTTGAAGAACCTAAGATGCAAATTTTTATAGGACTTCACTGAAAAATAATTGAAAATTTGGAGAGTAAAGTGTAAAGATGTAAAAAGTTGAAGGACCTAAGATGTAATTTTTGAAGGACTTAACTGAAAGATAATTAAAAATTTGGGGACCAAAGTATAAAGATGTAAAAGATTAAGGACATAAGATGTAATTTTTGAAGGGCTTAATTGAAATATAAGGACTAAAGTGAATATTGTATAAAGTACATAGATTACCATGTAATAAATAAATGCCACATCACTATTTTAAATTAGAAATTTAATAGAGTGACCAATAGTGAAAGGATTTCTAACTTCAGTGACTAGCACTGAAACTTTTGAACTTTAATGACCATTTTGTAATTTGAAGGTAACTTCAGTGACCGTTGGTGAAATTAACCCAATTATTTATTATAAGTAAACTCATAAGTATACAGTACAAAATTTAAAATCTTTGTATGTGACTCAAAAAGTAATAAACTCTTTTATGTTAAAATTTAATTGAAAAACCTGCATATAAAAATTTCAAAATTGGGAATTCAAAGCTAATTTTGAGAATAATTATTGTGCAATTTGAAACCAAGATTTTGGATTTCACTACTTTTAAACAAGACTTCCTAGTTTTCATTTTTACATTTAAGTAGGAATTTACTTTTGCTTAAACTCCTCTCTAACTTATAAGTAAAATGTTTAACCAAACACGGTCTTAGAATTGTTCAGTGCCTTCTTTCTCAATCTTGTACACCGCAGTACCTTTTATCTAAGAAAATAAATCTCCAAACCCTAGATAAAAGAATTCGTAAAATCCCCAAATTTGGGAAACAAATAACACTTTAGGGTTTTATAGAGTCTCTCTGATTGTTTCCTTTTATACGTAATAGTATATTTAATAATTTATTTAGTCTTTCTCTGTTTAGCACAACTAACAATTTCTCTTTTTCCAGTTTTTCTCTGTATCTATCTTCTGCAGTTTCTTTTGTTTTAGGTGGAAACAGATGGAGATGGAGGCTTTGTCTGCTGATGCTGTGGTGCCGCAGAGGCTTTTGAGCCCTGTGCTTCAGGCTTTTATGGTTCAAACTTCCATTAATATTACAAAGTCTCTTGCTCTCCTTCTCTTTATGGTATGAAACACTCTTTTTTCAATATATCTGTGCTTAGTAGTTCTGGGTTTTTGCGACGTTTCTTTCATTTTTGGATTCGTGCTTGTCCAACATGGCCTTTTACCATTGTTCGGATCCAATAATTTTGGTTTGTTGCCTTTTTTGCTGATTTATTTGTACGCTTTGGATTTTCATGATATGGGATTGTATACCACAGTTCTGCTATATTTGTGTTTAGTAATTCCAGTTTTTGGTTGGTTCAATTGATTATGATGCGAGTATGTGTAAAACTTTATTTTTTCTATGCTTGTATTCAATATTTTCCCTATTCTGCCGCAATGTTTGGAACTTATACTATGTGGGTTTGTACAGTTTTGGACTGTGTTGTTTACTATGATTGGAATTATAACTCTAGGAATTGGGCAGTGGTTGTTTTATTTCCTTTCTGAATGAACCGTGGTTTGTTTTCTTTTTAATTTATTTATGTGGGTTGGGTGAAATAAGGGTTTGTTTTGGTTGGTGAAGTTTAATCAGTGTGGACAATGAGATTCGGGTTCAGGTTGTGTTTATCGACAATTTTTAATAAAAAGTTTGGATTTTTGTGATGTGGGATTGGAGAATGAAGGGTTTGTTAGGTTGTTCTTATGATATGATTATGGGGATTTGAGTTTTTGAGTTGGCTTCTAGATTTTTGGTTAAAGGTTGGTTACTTTTATTGTTATTATTTGGAAGTGGATTGGGAGATTTGGATTGTTATGGTGGTTAATTTGTTTAAATTTGACTTCTGGGTACTGGTTTGATATTGTGTCGTTGGTTCTCAAGTGTAGTTTTGCTCTTTATAAATTGTGTTTGGAGGATTGAAGTTTGTTTTGGTTTTTATGGTGAAATTTGAGCACGGAATAGGGTTCTTGCGGCTGTGGTTGTTGACTGATTCTTGTGAAACTGTATTTTCTTGTGAATTATTTTATTTTTGTTTAGTCTTGTTGTAGCTGACTTCACTATTGACAATTTTCCGGATGTCTTTGGTTTAGATCTAAGGTTTTCAACCAGTTCTTGTATATTATCGGTTTGTAGAGAAGTATCTCTCTCTCGCTTCCCAAGTGGATTTCCTAGTTCCTTTTTGCACAATCAACTTCTTCTTTCTCCTGTGAAAAAAAAAATAAGAGATGAACATTTTGGCACTTTTATTCTGCTGCTGCGAGTAATTATATCCATTCACATGTAAAGTTTACTTGAGGGTGTTAATGGCTCGTTAGATTTTATTCTAAATGTTCCCTGGCCCTTGGTTTTTAGCAGATTAACTTCTTTATTAAAGAAGAAATAGTGTTGCTTTTTAGAAATTTATATACTTTGTACTGACAGTTCAAAATTACAAGCATTAGGGTAATTTTAAGCACTTTTGATAACATTTCATGTTTACTACCGGCAAAATAGTCAATATATGCTTCAGCTTGTGCATCTTATCCAATAATAATAGATAACATCTGTTATGCTCATTCATGTTTAATCATCAATATTTAGTTGATGCTGTGACCTCTTTTTGCTTATTGATATTGCAAGATAGTTTGTAATCGGTGAGTTTATTGCTTTTTACAGACAAGATCTCTGCCGATTGTGACTAAAATGCTGCCTAGAGTACCAATTCCATTACAAGGGTTAGTGTTCCTCCCCGCTCCCCTCACCTCTTCCTTTACAAGGTTACAAGCACTAAAGAGCAATGGGGTTTTGCAGGGTTTCGATAAAGAGTGTAGGGGAGAAGCAGTCTGAACCAGAGAACAAAGATGGTGATGAAACTGAGGATGATGATGGAGATGAAGGTGAAGGTGAAGGTGAAGGTGAAGATCAGGATGCTGATGCAGGAGAGGAAGAGGATGACGTGTCAGGCGAAGAGGATGATGATGATGAAGAAGAAGAAGAGCCAAAGACAAATGGTGATGGTGGAAATAGAGAAGATGAGGATGACAAGGATGATGATGAGGAGGAGGAGGAGGAGGAGGAGGAGGAGGAGGAAGAGGAGGAGGAGGAGGAGGAGGAAGAAGATGAGGACGAGGACGAGGAGATTCCCCAGCCACCAGCTAAAAAGAGGAAATGAGTTCGCTCGCAGTTATTCCGATTTGGGTTTTGACAAAGAATACGTGGTCGGGA